>CM061257.1:144279434-145604434 GCA_030848825.1 Tadarida brasiliensis | reverse complement strand
CTAGAATTTATTAAAAATATATAATGGAACAGAAATACTTGACCTTAAGAAGATTGTGTAAAAATGAAAAATAATACTGAAAGCTAACTCTGTAGTCATATTATGGAATAGAAAAAAATCAGAATTATACATCTTTTAGAAGCTAATTTTTTTTTTTTTTAATCCTCACCCGAGGACACTTTTCCATTTATCTTCAGACAGAGTGGGAGGGAGGGAGAGAGAGGGCAGAGGAGAGAGAGAGAAACATTGATGTGGGAGAGATACATTGACTGGTTGCCTCCCGCATGACCCTGACCAGGGCTGGGGTGGAACCACAACCGAGGTACATGCCCTTGACTGGAATCGAACCTGTGACTCATTGGTCCACAGGCTGATGCTCTAACCACTGAGCCAAACCGGCCAGGGCTAGAAGCTAAATTTTCTATCCCAATTAAAGTGAAATGTAATTTCAAATTCAGAATACATAAGCACCACATATATTTCCCATGTTATGATTGTATCAAACACTATAAACATATTTCTAAATCATTGCCAATTAAAAATTGTTTAATGAAGTTAAGCAATTATTAACTTTAACAACCAGTAAGGTAGCAATTGTTATAGTCTTCACATAATGATAGTTTTAAGAGCATCTCCAGGGTCCATTAATGTGGCTGATATTAAAGCAATTTTGAATCATATCTTAAGGTTTTCACTGTTGCTTTAGAATATCCAGTAGTTTTTGTTTGTCTGCTTTGTTTTGTTTTTTACTTTCTTTTTTTTTTTTATTTATTTTTTTTCTTTATTGATTTTTAGAGCGAGAGGAAGGGAGAGGGAGAGAGAGATAGAAACATTGATGAGAGAGAACATGGACTGGCTGCCTCCTGCATGACCCCCACTGGGGATTGGCCCACAACCTGCGCATGTGTCCTGACTGGGAATCGAACGGGCAACCCCTTGGTTCATGGGAAAGTGCTCAACCACTGAGCCACACTGGCCGGGCTGTGTTTTACTTTCTTAGGAAATTTTTTTTTTCTTAATATAGCCCACTTCAAATTAGTAATATTTACAAAAGCCATCTTCCACAAAATATGTGGTTCCTTGGATGTGTATTGCAAAGACATGATAAAATAGTAAAGACTTTATGACAGCATGTAAATATAACTATAGTAATTATACTCTGATTCACCATGTGATAATGTCCTCTAAGAATAAATAACACAAAGATTTTACATGGCAAATATCATATTATGCAAAATTTATCCGATTTCGCATTTGAAAGGTTTTTCTACTTGTTGGATAGAAATGAAAACTATACTAGACAATTAAGAAACTTGATGAAAATTAAATAGAAAATGAGGGTCACTGTATTTTCTCATATTTTATATCATATTATTTGATATAAAACATCAGTTTCCTAAATCAATATAAGATAACAAAAACACAATATAAAAGTAAAATATAAGCAAGGCCTATGTATGTTAGTATATAAATTGCATGTTGTAAACTCTTATTAATTTGCTACAAGTGGACTGCAGATTCAGCTTTGAATATTCAAGCAATAAAGCAAAGATGAGAACATGATCAATTATAAATAACCCATTTCTCAGCAAAAGCAACACTATTTTCAGAACAGATACCAGAGGGAAATTTTGCCTCTAAGGAATTTGAGTAATCCAAGGAAAGATGCAATAAAAATATTCTTCAAGTAATTAACAATGAATTTTACAGGGATGTTTCTGATAGTAAAAATAGTAAAAAAAAAAAAAAAAAAAAAAAAAAGTAGAATTTTTATGTGCCAAGCACTGTCTCAAGCTATTTATGTATTTCTGCTCAATTAATTTCTGTGTTGATTTTATGGAATAACTACTATCAATATTTACACTTAGTGGATGAGGGAAATAAAAATCAGAGAGGGTAAGTAACTTTCTCAGGGTCACACAGTTGGTAAATGATGGAACTGGAATAATAAACTCAGGAGCTCTAAATTCGTTGTTCACACCACTACATCAACTATTTCCTGACCTAAAATGGCATAAGGCTAAAACACTGTTAATGAATGGAAGAAACACCATTTATCAGGAACTAACATAATTAAGCCATTCATCTAATTAAACACCTTTTAAAGTTTTATCTTTGCCAGTACTGAATTAACTCTAGAGATAAGATGAGGAACAACTAGTGTAGGGGCTCATTACTAGACAGGCCTGACAATTTATTGTAAAACTGTATCCCATCTGGGTAGAAATTGACAGAAAAAAAAAATGTTTTAGAAAAGAATGGAACATATCCCCGCACCAAAACATCCACCCTTGGATGGGCAACTCTATTCAGCACACATTAACTTCAAAATCCTGCTGAGTGGCCCTGAGGTAGACATAGGCATTGCCCACCCCAAGCTCTAGTCTAATGAAAAACACAATGAATTGGAAGAGTGAAAACAGAAATTGTAATAATAATGATAATCAGGGAAGGCCTGTGCTATGTGACTTACATGTTGAGAACACATGCCTGATGTATTGTGATTTAAGCTGAGACTTGATTTAAGCTGAGACTTGAAAAGGTTAAATGAAAAAGATAGGAGTGTCAGCATTTGTAAAGGCGGACAGGAAAAAGAACGCACAAAGAGTGGGGATTTTATTAAAAGAGATAAGAATCAGTATGGTAAGCCGAATAGGAGGGGGATGGGAAAGATAACTGATTTGACTTTGCTTTAAAGAGAATGAAAATTCATTGATGATGTTTAAACCTAAAATTGATTAATCTTTACTGTATCACAGTCTAAAATAATGGCTTATTATAATGCCTGAGACAGATTAGCGAGGCAATATAGAAAAAACAAAGCATAAACAAAACCATGAGGCTATCTGAGGTGTGTATTATATTTCCATCATACTAATAAAACACACAAGTGTACTCAAAAGTGGTAATTTTTTAAAAAAACTTTAAACAGGGAATTCTGGTCAAGATGATGGCATAGGTAAATGCAGTATCACCTCCTCCCACAACCACATCAAAATTACAACTAAACTACAACACAACCATCATTTGGAACTGCCTTAAATCGAACTGAATGGAAGTCCTACAACTACAAAATTAAAGTAGCAGCCGCATCTAGACTGGTAGGAGGGGCGGAGGTGCAGACGGGCTGGTCCCACACCCACGTGTGGTGGATAAAAATCAGGAGGGACACCTCGGCTGTGAAGGTCCTCCCTGAAGAGTGAGGGGTCCCTGTCCCACACCAGGTGGCCAGCTCAAGGTTCCAGAGCCAGGAAGAGAAGTCTTCATAATTTCTGGCTTAAAAACCAGCGGGAACTGAGGCTGAGGGAGGCTGAGTCTGAGGGAGGCTGAGGCTTCTGGAGCCCCAGGCAGCTCCTCTTAAAGGGTCTGCACATGGACTTATTCATACTTGCTCCCTTTAAGCTCAGAGAGGAGGCAGCTTGAGGGGCGCCAGAGACATACAGGGAAGAACTGAGTTGTTTGGCCTTCAGATGAAGGCTGGAGAGGCGGCTTTCTCCTGGATAGATGGAGGCTGATGTTCCTCTGGTGAGCCTTCCCTGGGGCTGCAGACAGCTGCCATATCTGGGACTCATACTGTTGGCCCCGCCCTGGTGATTCCCTGAGGCCCTGCTCCACCCAATTTTCGGGCCCACCCAAGCTATTTCCAGTGGCTTTACCATAGGATTGGCCTGTCTTGGATCTTGCTTCAGAATTTCCTAAAACCTCTCAAACAAACAGCATCTGGTCTCAGCGAGCCCCATACTTCTCATTAAGTGGCCCCAGGCCTGGCACTAGAAGCAGCCAGCCTTGGATCACACCTTGGCTTTTCTTTGGCATCTCCAAGCCCAGCACAAGAAAAAGCCATCTGCAGATCACTTTGTAGCTTATGCCAGGTGGCCCCAGATAGAACACAGGCAGTGGCTGACCTTTCCCCAGAGCCAGAACACCCAGTGGACAGCTTCAGACCACATCAAAACACCACCAACAACCACCTCCACAAGTGACACACTCAATGAGCAGACTCAGTGGGTACCAGAGCCCTGCTGAAGTGAGTCTTGCTCTGTGTGGTGGGCCCCTACACAGCTGATCCTCCAAGGTAGTCAGAGGCCAGTGGTCAGTGGACACAGCCAGTCCTTGCAGCTGATCAGCTGAGTAAATCCCTCCCATTGACATGCCAATAGCAATCAAGATTCAATTACAACAGAAGGGTGTATAGTCCACACTGGGGTGTACAGTCCACCTCAAGGGCGATCAGGGTGATCAGGGAGGCTGTGCCACTGGATCCTATAGGACACCTATAACAATACGAAGCCTAGGAGACATAGCAACTCTACCTAATACATAGAAACAATCACAGGGAAGCAGCTAAAATGAGGAGACAAAGAAACATATCCCAAATAAAATAAAAGAATAAAACTCCCGGAAAAGAATTAAACAAAATGGAGATAAGCAATCAATCATATGCAGAGTTCAAAACACTGGTTATAAGGTTGCTCAAGAAACTTGGTGAGATATTCAAGGAACTTAAGGAGACCTTCAAGGAACTTAGTGAGAACATCAACAACATAAAAAAGGACCACTCAGAAATGAAGGGTGCACTCTGTAAAGAATAATTTACAGGAAGTCAATAGTAGCGTGGGTAAAGCCAAGAAGCAAACCATCAAACCATTGATTTGGAATATAAGAAAGCAAAAAACATCCAATCAGAACAGCAAAAAGGAAAAAGAATACAAAAAATATGAGGATAGTGTTAGGAGCCTCTGGGACAATTTCAAGCGTGCCAACATTTGCATCATAGGGTGCCAGAAGGAGAAGAGAGAGAACAAGAAATTGAAAACCTATTTGAAACAATAATGACAGAGAACTTCCCTAACTTGGTGAAGGAAACAGACATACAAGTCCAGGAAACACAGAGAGTCCCAAACAAGATGAACCCAAAGAGGACCACACCAAGACACATCATCATCAAAATGCCAAAGGTTAAATACAAAGAGAGAATCTTAAAAGCAGCAAGAGAAAAGCAGTTTGTAACCTACAAAGAAGCTCCCATAAGACCATCAGCTGATTTCTCAACAGAAACTTTGCAGGCCAGAAAGGAGTGGCAAGAGATATTCAAGGTGATGAAAAGCAATGACCTACAACGAAGGTTACTCTATCCTGCAAAGCTATCATTTAGAATCGATGGACATACCAAGATTTTCCCAGACAAGAAAAAGCTAAAGGAGTTCATCACCACCAAACCAGTATTATATGAAATGTTGAAGGGTCTTCTTGAAGGAGAAGAAGAACAAAAATATGAACAATAAAATGGCAATTAATACATATTTATCAACAATTGAATCTACAAACAAAATGAGCAAGCAGAACAGAAACAGACTCATAGATACAGAGAACTTTTTCTTGGTTGCCAGATGGGCAGGGGCTGGTGGGATGGGTGAAAAGATGAAGGAATTAAGAAGTACAAATTGGTTGTTAGACTGATGAACCTCAAAGAGAAGGGGGGAGGGAGGGCGGGATGAGATAAACCAAAGAACTTCTGCGCATATATGCATAACCACTATTGGACACTGACAATAGTGTGGGGAAGGCAGGAGTGGGGTGGGATTGGGGAGGAGGGGGTCAAGGGGAAAAAGTGAGGGGGACATCTGTAATACATTCAACAATAAAGATGAGTTAAAAATAAATAAGATATATCAACAACAAAAAATAAAAAATTTTAAAAATAGTTAAAACAGCTGAAATAAACAAGTACTTAATGAAGTTCAATGTAGATTATAGTGTCACAATAGTTGATCCTCTGTAGTGAAATTATTAATGTACATTGGGACGAGAAGGCAGAGAATAGTTTGGAATTACTGTCTCATGAAAGGGCATGTACCACAGTGGGTAGACCACACTAAGTGCTGTCATAAGAGATACTTGACTAATAAGTTTGAAAAGTCTAACTCACTCAGAGGACAGATGTTGCAGCCTCTGATTTCCTCATAAACAAACAAATAGACAAACTTTCTTTTTTCAATGAACATAAAAATAGTAAAGCATATTACTCGATTTACTGGCAATTTTTATATTAAATGGATGTTGAATTTTGTCAGATGTTTTTTCTGTATCTGTTGAGATGATCATACACTTTTTACCTTCAGTTTGTTAATGTTGTGCATCACGTTGACTGATTTGCTAATGATGAACCAACCATTCTTTTATCTCTGAAATAAATCCCACTTGATATGGTATAGGACCCTTTTTACATATTGTTGAATTTAGTTTGCTAATACTTTCTTGAGGATTTTTATATCAATCTTAATTAGGGATGTTGGTCCTTGATTTTATTTTTTTGTGTGTTGTCTTTGTCTAGTTTTAATATCGGGGTAATACTAATCTTGTAAAATAAATTTGTAAGAGCTGTATTTGAGAAGGATTGGTTTCAATTTTTTTTAATGTTTGGTAGAATTCACCAGTGAAGGGGTCTGTTCCTAGACTTTTGTTAGTTAGGAGGTTTTTGATTACTGATTCAATCTCCTACTTGTAATTGTTCAGATGTTCTATTTCAGCATGATTTCAGTCCTGGTAGGTTGCTGTTTCTAGAAATTTATCTATTTCTTCTAGGTTGTCCAATTTGTTGGTATATAATCATTCAGAATAATCTTTTATGGTCCTTCATATTTCTGTGGTATCAGTTATGATAGGTCTTTTACCTCTGATTATATTTTAGTCCTCTCTCATTTTGTTGGTGAGACTAGCTAAAGGTTTGTCAGTTTTGTTTATGTTTTCAAAGAACCAGCTCTTAGTTTCATTGATATTTCCTATTGTCTTTTTAGTCTCTGTTTTATTCTTTTTCTGCTCTAATTTTTGTTATTTCCTTTCTTCTACTAACTTTGGGCTTCACATGTTCTTCTTTTTCTAGTTCCCTCAGGTATAAAGTTAGGTTGTTTATTTGAGCCTTTTCTGGTTTCTTGAGGTAGGCAGTTATCACCATGAACCTCCCTCTTAGACTGCTTTTGATGAATACCATAATTTTGGTATGTTACATTTCCCTTTTTCTTTGTCTTAAAGAATTTTATGATTTCTCTTTTCATTTCTTTTTTGATCCACTGGTTATTCAGTAGCATACTGTTTAACCTCCACATATTTGTAAAATTTCCAGTTTTCCTCATACAATTAATTCCTAGTTTCATACTGTTGTGGTCATAAAAGGTGTTTGTCTATACTACTCAAAGTAATCTACAGATTTCTCAAATGTTTGCTGGACTGAAGTTCCAGAGGAGAGCATGTGTTTTAATCTAATTTTGGTGTCTACTTTCACTTTAAAGTCTGCCTCTTAATTTCTAAAATGTACATAAATCAACACAGAGGAGGAAAAGAAAACAAACTGATTAACTGGTAATTTATATGGCATATTCTCACTAGAAATGGATAATTCACTTACGCGATGTGTTCAAGGGAAAGGACCCTTGACTAGCAACACAGACATGGCTTTGATGGCTGGCTTTGCAACTCAAGAGGCCATATTTAAGAGTTGGTAGGTATTATACATATTTCAAATTTCCCCCTACTTTACTTCCCACCATTCCATGCCACATTACCTTCATGGCTTACAGGGTAGAATTCTTTTTTGCAGCTATGGCAAAATCTTCTGAAATAGCTCTTTGCAAAGGAATTGGTAGGCGCATAAATTTACCTTTCAGTCCTATTAAGCATTGAACTATTAAGGATCTTCAGGCCATTTTCCTGAATTAGACAGTTTATTCCTTATCTAAGTGCCAGTGATCAAAACACTGTCAACAAAAGCAAACACATTCTTGCCTACACTGTTAAGTATATACAGAAAAACAAAAAATTATTTTATACCTACAATTTTAGGCACACTCCTCTCACTTGAGGTCCCTCCAAATCTGCTAACTTTCTTAATCTACTAGCAAGGACCTGACAAGTTCAAGAACAGGTAATAAGCCAGTTTCCTGGAAGGGCTTTGGTAGCTTGGTAGACATTGCTTCTACACCTGAAGTGCAAACTATAATGTCTGGCTTGTCAATCTTTATTAAATAAAATTTATTCTCAAGCATGAAACTCTAAGTAGGACCTTGGTTGTACAATCAATGTGTCCAATTATTTCCTAGTACAAAGGAGGACAATTTCTTATTTAATATATTCAAATATCTATACAGCCATTATAAGTAAAGAGACTAGGTAAAAGTATTTATGTCTCAATCTTGAGAGTTTGGCAAGAACAAGATATTATTTTTTTAAGTTTTATTATGGTTGCAAAACCATAGTCAACTAAAATTGGAGTTAAGTATAGATTAAGAAGAAAGAGAAGTCTTTCTTTATAGACTCATTTGATACTAGATTTTCAAAAATCTATAATATATTTTTTAAAACACATATTTATTTTTCATTAATTCTTATTCTGTCAGGTCAGGCAACCTGTTACTTGGAATGACATGGTTTATTTAAAAATACAGCAAAAGTAATATGATTGTAAGGATTTTTTTTTAACTGTTTAAGGTGTGTGGAAATTCTATTGTTTGCTTGTTTGTCATTTTAAAAGTAATTACAGGCAAGAAAAATTCAGCATAAAAGCACATAAAGTTATTCTAGTATGACAAGAAATTTTTCATACCTGGACAGATTACAACTAACTCTCCTTAAGAGCAAACTGCATACTCTAAACCAATGCCATTTTAACAAAGAGAAAACGAAATTCTAGTCTTGCAGTACTATAACAATTGGCAGTGAAGAACTCATAAGATTTACTTTTATTTTGAAAAATCCAATCCAAACAGAACCAACTTTGTCAAAGTTTTAGCACAGTTCATTGCTTCTTTTCAGACTCATTATCTGCAGGTATTTAAAACCAAAATATAAAATGACTTTCCCTCAAATATTCTACCACTTTCTGTATTTCTGCAAATTGATGTTTTCACCTTCTGGTAAAATTACACGTTTTGAGTTTAAGGTATTAGTCTCTTTCTCTTTTTCCTTTGATAATCAGAATCTAGAGTATTGATTAAAATACACAATCTCCTATACATACCTATTTGCAAGTAGGAAACGATATAGTATCAATACTGCATGTTTTCTATTGCTACATAATGAATTACTACCATCTTTCCAGCTTAAAATAACACAGATGCATTATCTCAGTTTTCATGACTCGGGAGTTCAGCCATGGCTCTGATGAGTTCCCTGCTCGGTCGTCTGGTTGGCTAGCACTATAATCTTTACTGGAGTTTGAGGCTTTCCAAATTCATGCCAGCTGTTAGTATAATTAAGTTCCTTGTGACTGTAGGACTAAGATTCCATTTTCTTTCTGGCTGTTGAATTAGGGGTCATTCTTACCTCCTAGAAACTGTCCTCAGGTCTTTAGCCACATGGTTCTCATCTTCAAAGCCAACAGGAGGTTCTCTATGAGAAAAAAAAAAAAAAAAGGCTGGACATTCCTATTTTGCTATCTTGATGACATCAAAAGTTCAAGGAATTTCTTTACTAACTAGATATTCTAAGAAAAAATAAACACAATCCTTAATATTTAGAATACATACTTTTATTATATTCTACACAAAATTTTCAAAAAATAGTGACTGTGCTAGCAGCTTCAGCGAGAAGGCATTTTCTTTCTGAAAAGTCTAGTATATTTAAAGTATTGGTTTGGCGTCTTTATTTTTTCATATATCCAAATTAGATTCTATTTGATTTATATGAGGACTTTGATCAGATTTATATAAGCATTCTTTATTAGCCAGTCAGAATAGGAACTTCTTTAAAGTTAAGAAACTTTATAACCTCATTTTTATATCCTAGGAAAAGATTTCACACTAATGTTAACACAAGAAAGAAGACTCTTTTCTTTTACAGATAAAAAATGCTTAAAACCACAAAGAGCTTACAACGTCTGTTTTACAACTTTATCCATAGATGAAATAAAATGCAAGCACAGAAAGACATGAAAACAACTCCTGTGGGTTAAAGGGACCAAAAAATAAAAGCCTTTCAAGTCGGCAGTCCTCTAAGAATGCATAATTTCTTACCCTAATATATATAACATTATTTCACTCTTTCTTCAATATAAGACCTATTTTCTCTCACACTTACTTTATGGTACCAAGCTCCCCAAGCCATGAAATTCCTTAAACAGAAGAAACACTAGCAGACATCTCAAAGTTCATTTTCTGATTTCACCTTTTGAAGGTTTCACAGACTTTACATTGAAACAGTGGCCTGTCAGACAGTTTTCAAAACTAAAAAGACCAGAACCAGATAGACAAGGTTCTGACTTTGGGGGCAAACACTGCTGCCACCCTGAACTCCAAGACCAAGCCAGACTAGATATTTCGGACTCCTATTTGAAAGATAATAAACAGAATAATAAGGTCTTAACCATCTTTCTTCAGCTTTTAGTCATTACTTATAGGTATTTTCTCTCTAATTTCTTAATTTTTGATACATAAAGATGTCTTAGGTCATTAGACCTTAACATAGGTAGCATCAACGTAAGAAACATTCAAACCTATGAAGACTTGTTGTGAGTTTATTTGAGCCAAACTATTGACAATTGCTGGGAAGCAAAATCTCAATGGATTGAGATAATGCTCCAGAGAAGGACCGTTGTGCACCTTATTGTATACATTACAATCAAAAGAGAAGATATAAGTGGGCTACATGAAATCCACTGGTGATAGATTAAGGAGGTGAGAGAAAATAAAGCAGGGAAACCTCTGGGATTGGATGAAAAGTAAAATGATAAACACATCTTTGTACAGGATAGTTAGCAGTCGACAATTAACTCAGTAACAATGAGGGGATTTGTGGTCTCTGCAGAGTGGTGCCTGTGCTTTGAGGGATCCGGAAAAAGAAAATTACTTTGACATTCCAAAGATATGTTATCATAACGCAAAAAGACAATAGACAGACTCAGTTAAGGTAAAGATTGACCTTTGTCAGGGAAGATGCTGGCCTAGAATGAGACTACCCAGCATAAACTGCTTTTAGTTAAAAAGTTTTAATTTCAGATCATCCTCTGTGGTTATTTTAGGTCTTTTGAGTTTGCAAGGCCACCACGCAGGCCTTCCCTGAGCTTGTCAGGTTAGCATGTGGCCCCTTTTCGTCCACAGAAGCTTTGAAAATAAGGCCATTCAGCCACAACTCAGCAAGAATTCGCTGATCAGGAAGGTCGGAGATTTCAAAGTTGTAATTTCCTCAATCCATGAACTGTTTTCCAATCCAGTGAGTATAACATCTCAGTGGGACTTCTATAAGAGCCAGTAATAATTCTCAAAGTGTTGAAAACATAATGTGCAACCAAATAAAATACATGTATCAAAATTGTATTTACTTAATGAGGGAGCCAGCAGGATGCAAAGCTAGTTCAGAGAAGATTTGAGAACTAAAATTTTATACAGTCAGTGAAGAAAAGGAACAATGAAGTGAGATTAGTAAATTATAAATAAATGATTTTTGAAAAACTTTTGGGGTTGTCCTCTCTTCACTGGACAGAAAAACATCACACTTCTTAGGTCTTATAGAATTGTAAACTATTCCAGCTCCAAGCAATTATTCAAAGTTGCAATCCTCCAAAGAGTGAGGCAGGCTGACTAGCTCAGGCAGCCTTGTTGAAATTGCCCTAGCATATCATTAAAGATTACACAGTCATTGTTTACCTTATTTTAAAATTTGGATAATTTTTATTAACATATAAAAGTGAATATTTTTTATTTTACTATAAAAAATGTTCATGTGTATATCACAAACCACCCCATACATAGTTTGTGCATGATAAAAATATAATTAGAACCCATGAATTCACAACCCAAATTAGATATCAAGAAACAGCAAAATGATTATATTTTTTAGTCCTTTTTCTCATGAGAGTTTATCACTGATTCCGACTCTCTCTTTTCGCCAAAAGGTAAACCACTTGCCAGAATGTTGCTTTTATATAATTTTTGTATAAATTTACACATGCTCAACCACATACTGTTTAGTTTTGTATGATTTTCTCTTTATATTTAGTGATATCATATTGGTTATTTTTTTCTCTAAATAGAAAATTTATTCATTTTGATGTATGTGACTGTATTTAATTAATGTTGACTATATGAACACGTGATTTATTTATCCATTTCCTTGTTGATGAAAACATTGTTTCCAGGTTTTTTTTCTATCATCAACAGAATTGCTTGGGCATATTGGAGATGTTACCTAGTACATATATCTATTGAGTATTTATCAAGGAGTACAGGTTATAGATGGTTTACCTTCTCAATTTTATAAGATAATATCAGAGTGGTGGTCCAATGATTGTAATTTTTTAATTCTCAAAAATAACATTAAAGCATTTTTTTTTTTTTTATCAACTCCACATTCTCACACAATACAGAAAACCTTGATATAATGGATCAATTCTGGTGAGGGGGTATCTGTTAAAGCCAAAAGTCTGTTATATAATAAAGTAGGTGTAATGAATGTGTATCTTAAAAAATTGACAAATTTGTTAATTTACCTCTTTTTACTTATGTAGACTCCTTTGTGTAATTAAAATTAAGCATACATGAAAAGAATGCCCACATATTTCACCAACTATTATTCAGGATGTTTCTGTGGGAGTGTTTCCAGATGAGACTCACATTTTGATCGTTGGACTGAGCAAAACAGATTGCTCTCCCTAATGTGGATGGGCCTCGTCCAATCAGCTGAAGTTCTGGATCGAGCAAAATGGCTGACTTTCCTTCAAGTAAGCCTGACTGCTTATAACTAGGACATTGCCTTTTTCCTGCCTTAGGACTCAAACTGATACATCAGCTCTTCTTGGATATCAAGCCTGCCAGCCTTTGAGTGGCAAGCTTGCAATCTCAACATGCAGATTTGGGGATTTATCAGGAGATACACACACACACACAAGCACACACACATATATCCTATCAGTTTTGTTTCTCTGAAGAATCTTGACTAATACAGTAGCCAAAAGAGCTTTTAGAAAATAGCAAAGTTGGAAGATGTGTTATAAAGTTATAGCAATCAATAGAATGTGGTACTGGTTTAGAGATAGAAAACTAGATCGATATAGAGTTCAGAGCTAGAGCCATAGTTCAGAATATAGAGTTCACAACTAGACCCATATATATATATGGTCAATTGATATTTGTCAAAAGTGCAAATACATTTCTGTGGACAAAGAATGGTCTTTTCAACAAATAGTGCATAAGCCACAACTATAAAATATCTAGAAGAAAACATGATAGGAATTATTTGTGACTTTTTGCTAGGCAAAGATTTTCTAATATGACACAACATCATCACTAAAAGAGAAAAAAATCCACAAATTGTTCTTGTTAAATACAAAGAACTTTTGCTCCTCAAAAACACTGTTAAGAAAATGAAAAGAGTGGGAAAGAATATTTGCAAGTAATGAATCTGATAAAATACTTATATTCAGAATATATAAAGAACTCACAAATCAATTATATGTAACATAATTTTTTTAAATGAACAGATTTAATCACATACTTTACCAAAGAAGATATATGGATCAAATATTTGTGCAAAGTCATTGGGCATTAGGGAATGTCAATTAAACCATTATGAGGTACCATTATATACCTAATAAAATGGTTTAAATTCTAGTTAACAACAACCACAAAAAAAACACATAGGGTTGAAGATGTAGAACTAGTGTGCTCATACACCTAAAGTAGTACAACCCCTTGGAGTAAAGGATAAGGTAACAGTTCGGGGTGTTGTAAAAGTGAAACCTATTATTATCATGTGACTCTGGCATTACATTACTAGGTGTTTACTTAAGAGAAACAGAAGACTGTGTCCACAGAAAGATTATTGTACAAAATTTCATAGAGAATTTATTTGTAATAGGTATTGTCAAAATTATTAACAACATATGTATTTTTTCAAGTGGTGAATTGATTAACAAAAAGTGGTGAATTGATTAACAAAATATTTCAATATTTTTATGATGAAATACTAGTTATAAAAAATGGTTACATGCAGCAACATGGATCAATTTCAGAATAGTTACACTGAGTAAAAGAAGCCAGACACTCTCCCTCACCCATACACACACAAAAAGATGGAATCTAATAATTCCACTTACGTAACATTCTTGTAAATGCAAAGTAATCTATAATAATGTAAGGTAGAAAGAACTGCAGTTAACTGAGGACTAGGTGGGATGCTTAAAGGGTGCACATGGAGGTGAAGAATGGAAGGATGGATGGAAAAATTACACATGAGCACAAGGAAACTTTTGAAGATGATAGATAGAACCATTATCTTGGTTGTGGTGATGGTTTCATATTTATTTATACAGCAAACTTACAAAATTGTGCACTTTAAATATGTGCATGTCAACTCTATTTCAATAAAGCTATTTAAACAATTTGCATTTCTTATATGACAAATAGAGTATCCTGGATGACTGATGAAATAAAGCATCATTTATATATGTATTAGCCTTAGGTTTTTCTTGTTCTCTGAAATACCAGCTCTATCTTTTGACTTTGGCTGGCTCTAGGACCAATGTGCAGTTTCCTTTTAGGACTGTAATGCCCCCAATTCTTTTTTTCCAGCTTTACTGAGTTATAACTGACAAATAAAATTGTATATATTTAAAATGATTTGACCTACATATGCAATGTGAAATAATTGCCACCATATCAATTTAATTAACACATCTATCACCTCACACAGCTACCTTTTGCTTGTGTGGTGAGAATGCACCAGTTTCTGATTTGTGTGGTGGAGGCATTGATTCATGTATGCATTTATTCATCTTTTTGCTTACTTCTGGTTTCTACAATCAGATACAGTTTTTGGTTTGGGATATTTGGATTTATCTTGGATATTTCTCTTATAAGTTCTTTAAAAGCTTGAAAATACATTTATATTTGTTGCAAGGTATCCAAATCCTAAATGTTTTACTTTTCATAATATCTATAATGCTATGCTACCATAAACAGATTTCCTAGATAGATTTGTGTGTTTTGGGGTGTGTGTGTGTGTGTAAAATACTGAAAACTCATACGTGTGATTCTGCTATAACCCTGGAAAAATAGGAGAGAGATTTTGACATAGTCTATAAAGTCATAAAAATCTCAAAGGGATAACTTCAAATCTTTTCATGTATGAGAGGATTCCAAATTGATAATAGAATAGAGTTTACTTATAACTACTTTTGTTTCCTGTGTGTGTGTGTGTGCGCGCGCGCGTGTGTGTGTGTGTGGTTGCTATAGAAGAAAAGGTTAAAACTAAAAGCAGAATTGAGAGAGAAAGAGACCAAGAATTTTGAGAACTAGTAATCTGGAAAAAGAGGAAATAATCTAAATCATGGAATTCTGATCTGCTCCGAATCTCAGGCTCAAGACTTGACTTTGCCACATACTAAATATAAATTTGGGAAATTATGAAAGCTGACACTCAAATTTACTTTTGTAAATTGGCAATGATAATTGTCCTTAATGAATAATTTTGTTGTGGGAATTAAATGAGATAAGTTAGTGACTTTCAAATGTTTTGCCGGTGCCCTACTGTAAGAGGTACACTGCATTAAGAACAGAGACACCTACGTGCCCACGTGTGAGCACACACACGCACACACACACACAGACATACTATAAAATTCACACAAAAGTTACACAGAGTAATGCTTAATCTTTCTAAAAGTGATGAATTCTGAGATGTTTATTCTTTTCTGTAGTATTCTATAATAAAATGTGGTTTGAGATGCTAAGATGTTTTTGTGGCACATGGAGTAATGTTAAACCATAGTTATAAAACCACAGATAATGTGCATAAAGCACTTATCACAGTAACTGATATATTCCAAGGAATTTTTTAAAATTATTATTTATTAATTGATTTTTCTTTTTAGAGCGAGAGAGGAAGGGAGAGAGAGAGAGAGAGAGAGAGAGAGAAAGAGAGACAGAGAAACATCAATTTGTTTTTCCACTTATTTATGCATTTATTTGTTGATTCTTGTATGTGCCCTGGTTGGGGATAGAACCCACAACCTAGGCATATCGGGACAATGCTCTAAGCAACTGAGTGACCCGGACAGGGTTCTAAGCAATTTGAAAAAGTTTTAGTGTATTTAATTTTTTATTCTTTTTTTTTTTAATGATTGTTTGCCTTGATGTCCATAATATATGTCCCTTCAGTGTCCATAATATAAATATTTATTCCTTCTGTATTTTCTATTTGCTTGTTCTTTTCTGACTTTTTAAAAGAAAATCTATGTTTTGTGCAATAGAAATATAATAGGAATACAGTAACACTTTAATGAATACCCTTGTCCCTGTATCTTGAAACATTATTATATTCAGAAAGTTCATAAAGATGGAATTACTAGTCTTAGGGTTTATCCAATATTAAGGATTTTTCTCCATCTTGATAAATTTTCCTCCAAAACAGTTATATACATTAATTATATCACAAACACCTTGCATGGAATGTCCTTTGGTTTTTTGTTGTTGTTGTTGTTTTTGTTTTTTTTACAAAATAACCATGAGGATTTAGTGTTATTTCTCACAGTTTGATAGGCTAACTCTTCCAGTATTTGAATTCCCATTCCCATTACTTTGGTTGCTATAAAATTTGCATATCTTTCAAAATATATTTGTCATTTTAATTTAATTGTCACTGTCCTTTACCCATAAAAATTGTTTTTTGTTTGTTTGTTTGCTGTTTTTACTTTATTGCTTTGATGAATGAACTTTATGGGAATTAAAAAGATGAAGTGCTTCATATTATAAGAACTCTATAAAATATCTGAATAAATTTTAAATTAAGATATTATGATGTTACAACAGCATATACTTCATAATATTTAGAAACACTTATTACTGAAGGAAGTAAAACAGATTTCAATTTTACTCCCTACATTGCATATTATTAAACAGATTTTTTTTGCCTTAATTGCTATCTGTGGAATCAAACCTTAATAACGAGTTATTTTTTGCTACCTCATACCTTTCAAATATGTCATTTATATCTGTCTCTCTAGTGCCTACAATACAAGGCACACTGTGGGAGCGCAATAACCTTGAATGGCATTTTTAAAAAGTCATCAAGATAAATGTTGTTTATAATTTTAACAAGTTGCTAAATATTTAGAAAGCAGTATAATTAATGTCTTAGGACAAGATCAATAAATAATCCATACAAACTATTCACAAACTCAAAAGTTCAACATCTAGATTAATGTATTTTTCTTTAACTATAATTAATCCCAATGGACAATGAACTCTTCTGGAACTGGGACAATATCTTTTCATCTTTATATCTCTAGGGCTCAGCACAGTTCCCAGAACATATAAGATACTCAATAAGTGTTTTAAACAACTGAATCATTAAGTTCCAAAAATATATTACAGTACATTAATGGACAAAGAATGGTTTAGAGACACTACAGATTAGAAATCTATGATCATCAGTTATTACCACGATTTTATTTTGAAAGTCCCTCTCAGAGTCATAGGCAATGTAGCAGAATTTTCTTAAATGAATTTAAGTAATCTTTGTTCATTTTGAAAACATCTGCCAACTTCTTGAGATAACTGAAATCATCTGAAATACTTTAGGGGTATAAATAAAATAAAAATATCTAGGTTTACTAATAGAAATTTTTCAGGAAAGGTAATAATTAACTATATTTTTCCACTTAAAATAATTAGAATTCAACAATCCATAAGAACAAATTACTAATTTTATGGTATATAGTTTATATTTGTTCAGTAATTTCATATGCATAGATCTTTTTAGTCAATAAAGATTTTAGATAATTATATCTATATTCGTCATACAATTATGAATCCTATTTTTCACAAAATATAACAAGATTTTCTGTCATATTTTTACAGATATTTTGTAGCTATTTTAATGACTACAAAATATTCCATCCAATAAAATGTTGTTCTACAACATATTTGACTATTTTTGTTTAATGATTTTTGGCAATTTTTGAGGTAACCGTCATTCTTATTAAACTCACTGGGGTTCTGTTTTCTAACCTATACAATGAACATATTAACAGCATAAGACTTGCAGATTTTTTCATGTGAGAAAAATCAGATAATTTTTTTACAGCACTAAACAGAGTGCTTGGCACACAAAATGTAATGAATAAACACATTGATTATAATGAATATTAATTTGAGAGTTAGAGAAACATTGATGGGAGAGAGAAACATCAATTGGTTGCCTCCTGTACACACCTGGCCAGGGATTGTGCCCTGACCGGGAATCAAACCAGTGACATTTCCGCTCACAGGACAAGGCTCAACCAACTGAGCCATACCGGCCAGGGTGATACTGTCCAGACTGAGCTGGGCTATCTAGACTAAGTAGGTAATTCTACTTCATGAGGTCATTCAAGGACCTTATTTTTTTTTTTTTTTTTTTTTGGTTTTGGGCTTTTTTTGATCATTATTTATTTATTTTTTGCTTTACCATTTATTATGATATTGTCATTTGTTTCATCTAGCTGAGTCTTGCCTATTTAAGCACAAACATCTTTTTAATTTTTACACACTTTTTCTGATCATTGTTTTCCAAAAATTTACTTATATTCTTATTTTACTTCATAAGCTGACCTGACCATAATTGAAACTCTACTGGATGACTCAGCATTTTCATAAAGAATCTTTACCCTTTTACCGTATGATGATATCACTCAGGTCAGCTTGTTATTTATTTCATCTTTCAGTCTCAGGACACTCTCACCTTCTACCTGTTCCTAATACTCACACTCTAGTTTTCTATTCCAATGTTTTACCGGAAAGGGGACCTGGCCCTGAGTGGGTCAACCTAGGGCTTGCCGGTCAGGTGTGGGTTCTTGACTTCATGCAGGAAAGATTTCACAGCATAGGTCCAGGTGAATATTAGAAGATGTTTATTAAAGCTGGGGACAGGGAAACAAGGAAGGGCCTAGGATAGAAGAAGCAACAGGAGAGGGACTAGGTAGGGAAATGAGTCTAGGTGGGGCTGCTTTAAAGGGGGCTTTGGGGAGGATCTCAGTAGAATAAGTATTCACCAGCTTTAAGCTGCTATGCCAAAATGCGATTGGGAAGAAGTATAAAGGATTTATTCTTTTTCTTTTTTTCTTTTTATTATACCTATATGAGAAGATGGATGTTAGCTGAACCTATTGTGGTAATCCTTTCACAATATATGAAAATCAAGCCATCATGTTGTACACCTTAAACTTATACAGTGATGCACGTCAATTATTTCTCAATAAAAATGGGAACTTTTTTTTAAATGGAAAAGAATATGCAATAGAGTAATGCCATTGGCTTTTCCTTAAAAGGATTATAAAATAACAACTGTTGCTAACATTATTGTGTAAAAAATGAAGTGCTCAACTTGCCAGAACTCTTATTGTATAAGTTACGAGAGTCCAAAGCAAAACATTTGTATTTTTTTCTTGATTTTCATTAAAAAAATTTTTTTAAATGTATCTTTATTGTTGAAAGTATTACAGATGTCTCCCCCATTCCCCCATTGACCCCTCCACCCCCTCCACATTACAGATGTCTCCCCCATTCCCCCATTGACCCCTCCACCCCCTCCACCCCTCTCCTGCTCCCCTCAGGCCTTCCCTGCATAATTGTCTGTTTACTCTTACGTGTCCCTGGGTTAGGTGGCTGCAAGCGGTTTGACATCTAGATGTACTAGATGTCTGCGAACTACTTGTTTAACTATCTGTCTCAGCTTCCCTATTCTGCTGTCCTGGCTCACCAGCCTGTCTAATCTGCTATAGGCTGATACTAAGTAACTAATTTTAAAAGTTATGTTATAAGATAGTAAGAAGCTAGGAAAATTCCAGGACAAGCAGAATCAGGAAACTGAGACAGACAGTTACACAGCAGTTTGAAGTCACCTAGGGAATTCTATCTTCCCTAACCAAGGACACTTAAGAGTGAATGGTTTGCACTTCTCCTCCCCAACCAGAGTGTAAATAGCTTAAATCACCCTACTCAAGGAGGCAGATAACATAAATCTAATTAGTTACATTTGCCAACCACACCCAAGAACAGCAAAATTACGAAAATAAGTCTAATTTTGGTACATCAGCATAAAGCTGATGAATATTCTATTGATTCTCCCCTAAACACCCAGTTCTCTCTTAAAACCACTGAAAACAAAGGTCCCAGTTCTCTCTCTTCTTCTCTCTCTCCCTCTCCCTCTCTCTCTGCCCTTCCCAGGAGCATGCCTGCACCTGCCCCACCCCCTTTCTTCCCTCACAGGCATGCATCTCCTAAACTCTAAGGGACCTCAGGAGGCTTGCAACCAGGGCAGCAATGGGTAGCAGCAATTCATCCCAGTCAAACCCTCTGCACTTGTCCCGAAGGCCCCCTTGTCTCTGACTTCCAGTGAGCCAAGGCAGCCCAGCCCAGCTCTCCTGTTTCTTCTGTGCCCTTCCTAGTTTCATTGTTGTAAGTTTTTCTGACACAGCCAATAAATTCTTGCTTGCTTTTCTTTATTTTGTCTCTTGATTAAAATATTTTCTTCAGGAAGACAAAACCGAGGTTTCCTCATCTTGCTGATAACAGTTATATATTAAGTGAAAATCAATTTAGCTCACAATAAGAAATAATAAGTACATTGGATATATTCCTTGAGTGAAATTCATGACAAAACCTTGCTATATTCTAAGGCATTCTGTTGTTTGCTACTAGGTTTATAGCTTTGTTACTAAAGGTTGACATTTTACTGCCAAATATGCAACCCTGAGATGCTATTTATGTCTCTGTTTTGAGTTGAATTCAAAACCCAAGGGTTTTTAAAGAGTTTTTAAGAATAACGCTATTTTTCTGGGCTTTAATTCATTTGGAAGAGATATTTCCAGTAGTCTATGTAATATTTGCAAATGCCGAATTTGAATACAGAGTTTAACACTGAAATACATACAGTTATTTTCTCACCACCAACCCTAATGTTGTGTTTATATTATGCACTAGTGACTCAGAAAGCAATACTACTGTTGTAAACTGCTCAGCACATGCCAAATATTCCTGCTCTTCGTCCCTGCTTCAAATGTCATGTCTTCCAGCTGTTCAACTCCCAGCTGCCAAAAATCAATGGGTTTGCATCTGCTGGTTCCATGTTCTTGTTCTAAATCAATTCACTGCTCATTTGATACAACAATGAATTACCTATATGATGTTACTGTTGATATCAATAATAAAAATATATTTATCAGATGCACGAAGCATCTAAAATTATATTTTTCTATTTATACTTTTCAAAAGGTGAAAAAGTGAAAAGTTTTTATAATCTAATAACGAAATCTCTCTCTGTCATATATAAATACACACACACACACACACACACACACACACATATATAGTACAACACATGGAGTTGGTTTTATGGAAGTAAAGCAAAGTTCTAAGTTCATCACTGTCCAAGCAGACATCACTAAAGGAATAGTATTTTAGTCATTATGAAACCAGACAACAAATGGGTCCGGGCCACCTGTCACTACTTGCGCCTATTAAGCAGAGACAAGGTTGAATTGTATATGAGCATTTATTCCAATAATGCTGGCAGTATGGGGGAGCAACCAGGTCATCCCTGAAAAATCTGCTCTGCCCCCCTCACTTGCAAGCTGCTTTTAAAGGGTAGAGAGAAACAATGACTACATGAGAAAGGGCAGTTGGGCAAAAAGGGAAAAAAAAAAAATAAGTAAAATGGTTATAGGCAAGGGAGAAGGAATTTGGACCAGGGCTGCAAGGGCTGGTCATCAGTGAGTCCATTTTTCCAATAATCAGGTTGTTAATCTTTCCATATGTCAGGTTGCCCCCCTTGTCCTCAGATTAGGAGAATGGACAGCATTCCCGAGGTAAACTCCCAAGGCACACACCTCCCAGCCAGGTCAGAATGGGCTTTTCTTCAGTCAGAACAAAGTAACCATGACCAACATTGTAAAGGATGATTAACATTTCTTATAACTATGGCTAGTGCCCCACTATGATTAGTTCTCTATTCTATTATTCTCTCCCGCCCCTTTCAATTACAGATTCACATTTGTATAGTATCAATATCACATCAATATCCACTCAAAGTTTTGTAATCTTTTTTGAGATTTTCATGCAACTCAGCTAAAGTTTCATCATGAGAGAAATGAAAATTACAGAAAATTCTGTGATTGAAAGTTTTCACACAGTACTTTAAATTTCTACTGTGGCTTTTCACTGGAGTATTTTCATAAGCCTTTATTTTCACAGAAACCAAGGGCTGTTTTCTATTCTATTATAACAACTTCTATTGTTACAATTGTCAATTTTCAAGATGCCCAAAATTTTCACATTAAAATTGAAACTGGCCATAAATGACTTGATGGATGGAATAAAGAAAATAGATACTAAGAAACACACACACACACACACACACTCACACACACATATATATATTCTTTTTTCCCCCACCATTTTTGTAAATCATGAACTTTTGAACCAAATTTTAGGCATTTACAAAAGTAAATCTAGTGTAAGTTTATAAAGTAATGCTCTTAGGGTATCATTACTATTTCAACTATTAGTCCTCCCAACAGGTAAGGCTTATATTAGATATAGCTCTCCTGGCCTCAAAAATTAATAGGATAAAAACTAAGGATAAGAACCATTTAGAAAATGGAATAGTAGTTTTCACACACAAAACATACATTCTCGTTAGGCTGTTGCCCCATTCTTTTCTCAAATCCGGTGCTACTTTTGCAATATGTATCAACCACAATCAGCTTGATACCTCTCCTAGGCAAGACAGAACAGTTTATTTAATTTTGTTTTCTTTATTGATTTTAGAGAGGAAAAGAGAGAGAGAGAGAGAAACATGGATGAGAGAGAATATCAATTGGCCACCTCCTGCATGCCTCCCATTGGGGATCGGGCCCACAACCTGGGCATGTGTCCTGACCAGGAATCAAACCAGCGACCTCTAGGTGCATGGGTCGACGCTCAACCACTGAGCCACACCAGCTGGGTGGAACAGCTTGTTTAAAGGAAATAATTGAGGCATAAAATATTTTCTTTTTGCATTAATAGGAAGCAGACCTACTAGACACAGGGAAGTTTGTATTTCCATCTAAAAGGCTTTGCATATTCTGATTTTCACTGCAACATAGCTGAGAAAGACCTGTCTAAGAGGTCTGATTATTCCAGCATCCGGGTCAGGTAGCTCTGAACCTACCTCAAATGCTGAAAAATAAATACCTAATCTTGTTCAGTATTCATGATTTATTCTTATTAATAGTTGCAAACTCAGCACATAGGTCAGGTCTCAGTAAAATGTGTTCAAGGAAATTAATTTATCAGAAAAAAACTATAGCTAATGTTTACAAATAGCACCTGTAAAATTGAAGGACATTTTAAATGTCAAGGTCTTAAAAACGGACCTCTTGCTTCACTTTCTGTTTCATAGCTGATCATAGGGCACTGCATAAAGATTACATTTATTCTATGTGTTGTCTTTTAAGGTAATGATGTCTGTGTAAATTTCAGGTTTATTCATGATGTAGTACATAGCTAAACAAGTAAAGTTGACAAACTATTTATAAAACGTTTTAATTTTCTTTTTCCAAAGGGACTTTTTTCCCACCCACAATTCAGTTTTTCATTTGAACAACGTTTTCCTCCATATTATTGCTGCCCACAGTAATTCTACCAAGTGACAATGCCCTGAATATAATATCTCTATAGCTATGTGTCTCCAGAAAATGGCCACAAAATAACCCATCACTGGTTCACTCCAATATGCCAAATTGTGATAATCTGCTCGGTTGTATCTCTCATCCTCGTCTCCTTTAACTTTGAGCACAACTGCATAGCTATTTACTGCTGTCAGAGTGCCTGTTTGGGGGAATATTATCAATTCTACTACTGCTGGCAGCAGATAGTTGGTCAGATTTCCTTATGGAATTTGATAACTTGTTTTCTTGTTTTTTTTTTTTAAGTCTATCTTTATTGTTGAATGTATTACAGATATTCCTCCTTTTTCCCCTATTGACCCCCTCCTCCCCACTCCTTCTCCCCTCCTGCCTTACCCCACACTGTTGTCTGTGTCCATTGGTTATGCATATATACATATAAATTCTTTGGTTTATCTCTTCCCACACCCACCCCCCTTCCCTTTGAGGTTTGTCAGTCTAACAACCAATTTGTACTTCTTAATCCCTTCATCCATTCCCCCAACTTCCCTCCCATCTGGCAACCAACAAAATGTTCTCTGTATCTATGAGAATGCTTCTGTTCTGCTTGGTCAGTTTGTTTGTAGATTCAATTGCCAATAGATATGTATTCATTGCCATTTTGTTTGTTCATATTTTTTATCTTTTTCTTCAAGAAGACCCTTTGACATTTCATATAATAATGGTTTGGTGGTGATGAACTCCTTTAGCTTTTCCTTGTCTGGGAAACTCTTTATATGGCCATTGATTCTAAATGACAGCTTTGCAGGATAGAGTAATCTTGGTTGTAGGTTCTTGCTTTTCATCACTCTGAATATTTCTTGCCACTCCCTTCTGTTCTGCAAAGTGTCTTTTGAGAAATCAGTTGACAGTCTTATGGGAACTCCCTTGTATGTAATTAACTGCTTTTCTCTTGCTGCTTTTAAGATTTTCTCTTTGTCTTGAACCTTTTGCATTTTGATGATGATGTGTCTTGGTGTGGGCCTCTTGGGGTTCATCTTGTTTGGAACTCTCTGTGCTTCCTGGACTTGTATGTTTGTTTCCTTCACCAAGTTAGGGAAGTTTTCTGCCATTATTGTTTCAAATAGGTTTTCCATTTCTTGTTCTCTCTCTTCTCCTTCTGGTAGCCCCAAGATGTGAATGTTAGTACGCTTGAAGCTGTCCCAGAGGCTCCTTACACTATCCTCATTTTTTTGGATTCTTTTTTCTTTTTGCTGTTCTGATTGGGTGTTTTTTGCTTCCTTATATTCCAAATTGATGGTTTGCTTCTTGGCTTTACCTACTCTACTATTGAATCTGTGTAAATTATTCTTTATTTCAGTTAGTGCCTCCTTCATTTCTGATTGCTCCTTTTTTATGCTCTTGAGGCCCTCACTAAGTTCATTGAGCATCCTTATAAGCAGTATTTTGAACTCTGCATCTGTTAGGTTGCTTATCTCCATTTCACTTAGTTCTTTTCCTGAAGTTTTGTTCTGTACTTTCATTTGGAACCTGTTTCTTTGTCTCCTCATTTTGGCTGACTCCCTGTGTTTGTTTCTATGTATTACTTAATGAGAGGTATGGGGCTAGCTGACACCAGACGCTGCTTGTTTGAAAGAATTTAGGAAAAGCTGAAGCAGGATCCAAGACAGGCCAATCCTATGGTAAAGCAACTGGCAACAGCTTGGGTGGGCCTGAAAGTTGGGTGGGGCACGGCTTCAGGGAATCAACAGGGTGGGGCAAACAGTGTGAGCCAGGTAGCTGGAGTCTCAGATATGGCTGCCTTCTGCTGCCCCAGGAAAGGGCTCACCAAAGGAACAAAGGCCTCTGATGGCATGTCTGTCCAGGAGAAAGCTGCCTCTCCAGCCCTTGCTCCAATGCCAAACAACTCAGTTCTTCCCCATATGTCTCTGGCGCCTTTCAAGCTGCCTCCCCAATGCTGGAGCCTGGAGGGTGCGAGTCTGAGTAAGTCCGTGCATGGGCCCTTTAAGAGGAGTTGCCTGGGGCTCCAGCCACTTCAGCCTCCCTCAGCCTCAGTTCCCGCTGGTTTTTCCAGCCAGAAGTTATGGGGACTTCTCTTCCTGGCACTGGAATCCTGAGCTGGGCGCCTGGTGTGGGACAGGGACCCCTCATTCCTTAGGGAGGACCTTCCCTGCTGAGGTATCCTTCTAACCTTTTTCCACCGTGGGTGTGGGATCAGCCTGTCCACCTCCGTTCCTCCTACCAGTCTTGATGTGGCTGCTTCTTTAATTTCGTAGTTGTAGGACTTCCATTCAGCTTGATTTCAGGCAGTTTTGAATGATGGTTGTTCTGTAGTTTAGTTGTAACTTTGGTATTGTTTGGGAGGATGCGATACCGTGATTACCTACGCCGCCATCTTGACTGGAAGTCCAATAACTTTTTTTTTTTTTTTAATCCTCACCCGAGGATACTTTTTTTTTTATCTTCAGATAGACAGGGAGGGAGGGAAGGGGGGAGAGAGAGAAAGAGAGAGACATTGATGTGAGAGAGACACACCGATTGATTGCCTCCCACCCAACCCTGACCAGGGCCAGGGACGACGAACCACAATCGAGGTACGTGCCCTTGACTGGAATCGAACCTGAGACTCTTTGGTCCAAGGGCTGATGCTCTAATCACTGAGGCAAACTGGCCAGGGCAATAACTTGTTTATTAAATATTTTGTTGCAGTCTAGTAACTTCAGACAAATAGATTCCAAATCAGATGGATAATTCTCCAGCTATTATGTCTGTTATTAATATGTTGATATGCTCTTTCATCATCAAAACACCTCAGATACATACTCAGTTGATCAAGCATTTAGGAATTAAAAGAGGGAATGTAGCCAACTAAAGACAAGAAACCCGTGAAAAGTAGCATTTTTTTTTTTGAAGGAAAGAATAAAACAATTTAAATTATAATAGAGATATCATTGAGTAGATTGGCACTCAGTGAAGTGAAGTGAATTTTAGAAAAGCTGAATATAGTGGGGGAGAGTTTCTAATTCAGGAGTCACAAATTCCTTGGTTCAAGTCCTTAAAAAGCCATTTAATTTCATTGTTGGTGGGCACAATTTCCTCATGTGTAAAGTGGAGGAAATACTAGCTAATGTAACCACAAAGAAACCTTATTTTCTTTAATCTGGCGTTTTATTTTATTGTTTTTCCTTTGACTCAAACTGGGCTCATATAGCACCCTGACTCACCCACCTCCTGCTCCCTCGCTTAATCACTAAACCCTCAGGACAGTGAGGTTCTGGACAACAACCAGTAGTCTTAGGAATGAGGACTAGGGTCTACTGACTACTGAGGCAGAGTTTTCAATCAAATTAAACATAATATCACCCAGCCGGTGTGGCTCAGTGGTTGAGCGTCGACCCATGTACCAAGAGGTCACTGGTTTGATTCCCAGTCAGGGCACATGCCCAGGTTGTGGGCCAAATCCCCAGTGGGGGGTATGCAGGAGGCGGCCATTGATGTTCTCTCTCATCAATGTTGCTATCACTCTCCCTCTCCCTTCCTCTCTCTCTAAAAATCAATAAAGAAAAAAAAATTAAACATAATATCTTGGCCTCAGTTGTTTTAGCTCCTGACCCAGAAAGCGTAATGATCCCACAGAACAAATCCTTGCAAAATTGGACAGAACAACTCCACGGCTGACACCAGGACCAGATACAATGATCATTTACCTTCTATCCTAGCACCAACCAACCAGTAGAGACCATGACCCTAACTTCATTAGTCACCATGACTAATGGTTTTTTCCCTGTATATTCCATCCCCTGGAAGCAATCAGGGGGCTGGGTGTTTGAGCATGAGCTACCTGTGACTCTAGGCATGGCTCCATCTCCATAATAAATCCTTGCTTTCATGGCTGAAAACCTCTGTTCATGTCTTACTGGGCTTTGATGTGCACAGGCAAATGGACTCCTTCAGTCTGGTAATGTTATCGGTGGGGTACCCTCAGTGTCCCCATCTGTTGCTGGTGGAAGATCTTAGGGTACCACAGGAACAAGAATTTCCTGAGGCTCCTACAGGAGGGTGAGGAGGGGAAAGCTTTATTCATGAGGTAACATTAAAGGAGTTCCCCTCCAAAGTCCCACCCCCCTCTGTTCTGCCATGGAAAAGTCCCATTTTGTCTTCAACAGAGCTAAGATCAAAGCTACTGCCCAGAGTTTTTGCTCCATGTTGAAGGAGAGTCCAGTCCAGTGTCTGGCTAGCTTAGTTTGTGTTCCCAGCTGCAGTCCATTGCATGTGGGGTCCACATGGCCCTAGGCCACATGGCTTCTAGGGCCACATGGTGGATTTCGTGGGTCACAGAGTGAGTGAAAGGAAGCAGGAACGATGTAAGAGGAAGAAGAGAGAAATAATTTCTTTGTGTGGGGATTTTATCTAGGAGTTTAAGCAATGACTCCTTCAGGATTTCATGCACTTTCAGGGGTTCCACCCTCCCAGCCAATCCGTGGTGCCCCAAGCTAGACTGATAAGCAAGCACCTTTCCTATGTCACCATGACCTCAATGCCCATGTGTCTATCTTCTCCTTTGTTGGACCCCTTTCCCCAGTGATTTGCAGGGAATGGACTGGTGGTTCCCTCAGGAGTATAAAGTTGCAGCTTCCTGGTGAAGCTGCCCAGATGACCATGCTTATAATGTCTGGCCTCCCCTTTGCTTTTTTTTCCCCATTACTAATATAAACAAATGTTGTAGCTAGTTACAACAGTAACAGTAACACTAACTCAAAAAGGTGTTAGATATACTAAAATGAGAAAATTGTAGTTGATTAATAATTGTAGCTCTTTTTTCCTTCAGATTTCAGGGTCTCTTCAGACTCTCTTTAAAGTTATTTTAAGAATATGTATTTTAAGAATGTGTATGTTACATACATTAGGACATATTCTATTTTTATAATCATTTAATTATTCCTCTCTGGTGGAGATTTATTGGAATGTTCTTCAAAAATCTTACACAGTCATAAAATAGAATTGCAATGCACGTTTTTCCTCATCAGCAATATTTCTCTAATTAATGCCACTCTTTTCAGTTATTTAGTGAATCTGGTACCATGGAAAAGAGATAAATAAAACAATGTTATTTTATGTGATTAATGTTATTTTAATATGATAAGTAAAGCAATGTATGCATGAAGTTCAAAGCTTAGTTCACATGATAAAAAGAAAAAGTATAATGCAATACGATATGCAACCACTCCTAGGAGAAGAGGCAAACTGCCTGTGGACATCTTCCCAGATGAGGAAAAAGCTGATCTGATCCTTGCAGGATGCATATTAGTTCAGAGGTACACAAAAGGAACTGGAATTTGAGGTTGAAAGAGGAGCAAATATGAATCAATGAAGGAGTGGAAGAGCATCAAATACACAGAAAACTACAAACTGTCTAGGGTTGCTGATGTATGGAGTGTGAAGAACAGTTTGAAGTGTCGGAGCCTATGAAACCTACCTAGTATATCTTCTTAAGGATTTTGGGTTTTGTTTCTAGAAATAAAATAATACTGAAAGATTTTAAGACAGGTCATGGAATAATAGGATTTGAAATTTTAAATTTTATAGTAGTGTGAAAAATGGGTTTAATGAAGACATAAAAGGAAGCAGATAGAGCAGTTAAAAGAAGTCAGTTAAGGGTCTGATATAACTTTGTGGCAGTAAGGATGGGAAAGAGGTAGAAGATTTTGGAGCTATACGTGAGATAAATGGGCAGATTTTAAGACTTAATTTAATGTGAATAAAGAAAATGTCATGGGTTAGGCTTCCCTGGAAGATCTTCTGGCAGAGCTGTGTGTGCATGAAGTTTTTTGGGGAGTGCTCTAGAATTAATCCTGTCCAGGAATGGGCAGAAGCAGTGGGTATGGATGTAGATTCAACAAAGGTCATTGAATACCACAGGAGCTCTGAAGCTAGAACGGCAGTTCAGAACTGTCCAGAACTGGGCATGGACCAGTCATCGATCTTGACCTGGGAAGTGTTCTTGAGTAAATTCAGGGCAGTGGGGTTGGGGGTTCAAGTGTAAACCATTAGCCCCAGGAGAATAAATGTTTTAGTCCTAAGAGAATTGGGGGATCTGGGCAATGCATGACTACATCCAGTTCAGAGAAGGGAAAAAAAAAGAAGAGGCTAGAATTTTTTTTTTTCTTTTTCTGAGCTATGCAATTAAGGTCATCTAAGTGTAATTTGGGGACAATTTCTTAAAAATATATGTTTCTATCAATAACATTAGATACCATATATTACGATTTAGGTTCTTTTTGAGAACCACCAAGAGCAACAAAAATCCTTTCTGTGATTATCCTTAAAGAAATGGAAAACACCAATAAGATTGTGTTATGCCAAGTTATGGAAAGTGTGTCCTCATTGGAATAATCAGAAATAGCCAAACTCAGAAAACTATTAAATATTAGATGACTTTGGTTATTTTGTCTTGCTGACTAAGGAAGTTCAGTCAAGCATTTAAGCAAAGCATTTCAAATTTTAATATTAAAACATTGATATAATCTTATCCTAAAAGGGATGAGAACAAATTAACAGCTAAGCAAGTAGTCTTTGTTAAGAATGAAGTTTATTATGTCTAGCATTACTAACCTTGATGTTTAAATATTTTTGCTAACATATCTTTAATTTATTAAAATTGTGTATCTCCCTGTAAAATTTAAAGTTGCTATCTAAAAATTTAAATATAGTTTCAATGGATAAGTTTTCTGCTATATTATATATTGCATTTGAGCTTTAAATATATATTTTTATCCAAACCCTGGAGCTACAGATTTAGTTCATTCGTTTTATAAAAAATATTCACCATGTATTACCTAATGTCACAGCCAGTTCTCACTGTCAAATTTATCAAATAGATTAACTTTCTGCCATAAAGGTATAATTTCATCCTTTTCTCCTTCCAATACATTTTTCTTCTAACTACTGAATTCTAATTCTAAGCTAGATTGAGTGAAGGAAGAAAGAGAGATATGGAAGGGGAAAGTCATCTTCAGATGGTAAAATACTTATAGTACTTAAGGATCTAAAAATTCTTTTAAGAAATCCACACCTGAGAACCCCCTGGGACGTCTGTGTTTTTCTAGGAGTGTATACATTCCAGTATGAAGATTAGAATTCTATGAAAAAAGCCTGGCTAGCTTCACTTAGTTTGTATAATTTTTACTTTCTCGTGGTCACTAACTAGTTTTTTTAAAATAATAACATTGATTAGAGGAAAACAGTTACTCATTTTTTCAGAATATTTATCAGTACATTTAGTTCTATCACACACACATTTGCTTAATTTATTTATGGCTTGTTTGTTTCACTAAAATGTAAGCTACCTGAGCATAGCTGGTTCACACTATATTTCTTTTACTTACAACAAACAAACAAACCATTTCTTAGATATGTAGATAAACTTCAACAGTTTTATGTTTATTTGTTTTAAAAACAACTATGGAAATCTTTGAAGGGTCCATAAAGAAGTGCAGATCACATTTTTCTACATAAAACACATTTTAAAAAAAATCTTCGTTTGCATGTAAAAGTGACACTTTCTTTTTTTCTGAAGTGAATATCTTATATATATTTTATTGAGATGTATTAACACATAACATTATATTACTTTCAGGTGTACAACACAATGATTTTATATATATGTATATTGCTAAATGATCACCACACCTAGCTAAATTTTTTGTGTGTGATAAGAACTTTTAAGATCTTTTAGCAACTTTTAAATATACAATATAGTATTTTTAACTGTAGTTACTCTGCCATACATTACATCTCTAGGATTTATCTTACAATTGAGTGTTTTACCTTTGACCACCTTCATTCATTTTGCCCCATCCCCACCAAAATACCTCTAGCAACCACTAATCTATTCTGTGTATCTATGAGTTTGAGTTGTTCTTTCTTTTTTAGATTTCACATAAGTGAGATCATAGAGTCTTTATTTTTCTCGATGTGACTTATTTCACTTAGCTTGATTCCCTCAAGGTCCACTCATGTTGTCAAAAATGGCAAGATTTCCTTTTTTATGGCTGAATAATATTTCATTATATATGTGGACCACATTTTCTCTATTCATTCACTTATTGATGAACGCTTAGGCTGTTTTCATGTCTTGGCTACTGTAAATATTACTGCAATAAACAGGAGGTGCAGATATTTTTTGCAGTTAGTGTTTTCATATTTTTGGATAAATATCTAGGCATAGAAATGCAGGATCATAAGGTCATTTATTTTAATTTTGTGAGGAACCACCACACTGTTTTCCATAGTGGCTGTACCAATTTACATTCCCACCAAGAGTGCACCAAGGGTTCCCTTTTCTCCACATCCTCACCAACACTTGTTATTTCTTGACTTTTTAGCTATAGTCATTCTAAGAGGTGTGAGGTAATATCTCATTTTGTTTTTGATTTGTATTTACCTGATGATTAGTGATGTTGAGAATCTTTTCACGTACTTGTTGATAATCTGTATGCCTTCTTTGGAAAAATGTCTGTTTGATCATCTGCCCATTACTTACTAGGATCTTTGTTTTCACTCTTGAGTTGTATGAGATCTTTATATTTTGGATATTAACCCCTTATCAGATACATGATTTTCAAATATTTTCTCCCATTCACTAGGTTGCTTTTTCATTTTATTGATGGTTTCTGTTGCTCTGCAGAAATTTTTAGTTGGACATAGTTCCACTTGTTTTTGCTTTGCCTTTGCTTTTGGTGTAAAATCCAAAAAATTATCCCCAAGACTGATGTCAAGGACCTTAGCACTTACTTATATTTTCTTCTAGGATTTTATGGATTCTGTGGCCTTAATTAAGTTGAGATAATTTTCTTTATTTCTAGTTTGCTGAGGATTTTTATCATGAAAAAGCATTGAATTTTGTCAAATTGTTTTAATGCATCTATTGAGATAATTATATGACTTTTATTCTTTGTTCTGTTAATGTGATGTACCACATTGATTAATTTTTGTATGTGAGCCAACTTCGTATACCAGGGACAAGTCCCACTTGGTCATGGTGTACTATCCTTTTAATGTGTTAATAAATCCAGTTTGCTACTTTTAGTTGAGAATTTTTGCATCTATATTCATCAGGAACATTGATGTATAGTTTTCTTGTAGTGCTTTTTTCTGGATTTCATATTGGGATAATTCGGGCCTCATAATATGAGCTTAGAAGTATTCCTTCCTCTTCAATTTTTTAAAAGAGTTTGAGAAGTATTATCATTCTTCCTTAAATGGTTGATATAATTTACCTGTGAATCCATCCAATTCTGGTCTATTCTTTGTTGAAGGTTTTGTTTAATGAAGCAATCTCCTTGCTAGTTATAGGTCTAATAAAATTTTCTATTTCTTTTGACCTAGTCTTGGTAGGTTGTATGTTTCTAGGAATTTATTCATTTCTTCTAGGTTATCCAATTTTTTGGCATATGTTCATAGTGGTCCCTTAAGATCCTTTGTATTTCTATGGTATCAGGTGCAAGGTCTCCCGTTTCATTTATAATTTAATTTATTAGAGCCCTCTTTCACTTTTGCATGGTTAATCTAGCTAAAATTTTGTCGATTCTGTTTCTTTAAAAAAAAAACACTCTTATTTTCATTGATCTTTTCTATTATGTTTCTTGTTTCTCTTTCACTTATTTTTATCTAATCTCTATTTTCTTTCCTCTTCTAATCTTGGTCTCAGTTTGTCCTTTTTTTCTAGTATCTTGTGTAAAACTAAATTGTTTATTTAAGAGCTTTCTTTTTTTAATTAAAAATTCCTGTCACTTATTTATTTTTATTTATTTTTATTTTTATCTTTACTGTTGAAAGTATTATAGCTATCCCCCTTTTTATCCCTGCATTGACCCCTCCTCTCTGCTCCCACTGCCCTCCTGCCTTCCCCACACTATTGTCTGTGTCCATTGGTTATGTATATATGCATATAAGTTATTTGGTTTATCTCTACGGCCCCCACCCCCCTTCCCTCTAAGGTTTGTCAGTTTGTACCCTACTTCCATGTCTCTAGATCTATTTTATCATCAGCATATTTTGTTCATTATATTCCATAAATTAGTGAGGCCATGTGGTACTTGTCTTTCTCTGATTGGTTTATTTCACTTAGCATAATACTCTCCAGGTCCCTCCATGTCGTCTCAAAAAGTAAGAGATCTTTCTTTCTTACAGCTGCATAGTATTCCATTGTGTAAATGTACCACAGCTTTTTTATCCACTCATCTACTGATGAGCACTTGGGCTGTTTCCAGATCTTAGCTATTGTAAATAGCACTGCTATGAACATAGGGGTGCATATATTCTTTCTGACTGGTGTTTCAGGCTTCTTAGGATATACTCCGAGAAGTTGAATCACTGCATCAAATGGCAGTTCAATTTTTAATTTTTTGAGAAAACACCATATTTTTTTCCATAGTGGCTGTACCAGTCTATACTCCCACCAGCAGTACTAGAGCCCCCTTTTCTCCACATCCTCACCAGCACTTCTTTGATGGCAGCCATTCTGGCAGGTGTGAGGTGATACCTCACAGTCCTTTTAAGTTGCATCTCTCTAATGATTAGTGATGTTGAGCATTTGTTCATATATCTTTGGGCCATTTTATGTCCTGTTTGGAGAGGTGTCTATTCAGGTCCTCTGCCCATTTTTTTTTTCTTTATTGATTTTAGAGAGAGAGGAAGTGAGAGGGAGAGAGAACATCTATTGGCTGCCTCCTGCATGACCCCCACTGGGGACTGGGCCCACAACCTGGGCATGTGTCCAGACTGGGAATCGAACTGGCGACCTCTTGGTGCATGGGTGAACGCTCAACCACTGAGCCACACTGGCCAGACCCTCTGCCCATTTTTCAATTGGATTGTTTACCTTCCTTTTGTTGAGCTGTATGAGTACTTTATATATTTTGGGTATTAACCCCTCATCCAATGTATCATTGGCAAATATGTTCTCCCAAAGAGTCACTACTTTTAATCTAAATATGCAGTTATAAATTTTCTTCCTCTACTGCTGTAGCATTTTATTTTAAATTTTTTTAAAATACAAGTAATTTTGCATATATAAGGATTTAATATTTACTCTGTTATCCTTAAGAGTACAGTTTTCTAAGGAAAGCAATAATACCTTTTTTCAACTTTATATCACCACATTGGCTAACCATTTTAAGGGCTCAGTAATTACTAAATTAATAGATGAATGAATAAATAAATAATTAAATCATGTATTTCTTTCAAGTTACTGCTCTGTATAGGTTTAAAAAATCTGCTCCTCCATTCTTCAACAATAACTCCAACCCTCTTCTTCACCTGTTTACATGTATAGCTATCATAAGATTCCACTTGCCATTGTATTTTTAATTCCAAATTCTAATTGTTCATTGTTGGTATATAGGTAATCAGTGAACTATTTTATATTAACCTTTTATCCTACAACCTTGCTATAATTGTTTATTAGTTCTAGGAGACCTTTTTTTTTGTTGATTCTTTGGAATTTTCTATAGACAATCATAATATCTTTTTATTGCAGTTTTGATAACACATTCACATTTATTTTCTTATTTATTCAACAATACAATGCTGTGATGTCTAGATAAGGCATATATTATTTTTTATTATACAGATGGTAAAGCTGAGTCACATGCAAATGTTTTATCTAAGGTTGCAAAAGTAAAAAAAGGTAAATCCATCAGTCTAATGATGGTTCTCATTTTAAGAAACCATTTCCACTCTGCCATTTTTTCCAATATAGTTTGGAAAGTGTGACAAAAACACCACCCATCTAAGCTTAAGACTATAAAAATGCTTATAAGAACATACCTAAACACAAACTGCCAGCCCTCACTTTTGGTCTTTTCTACCCCTCATCCAAAAAGAGAGTTCTTCTCTGGGCAAGTTGTCAACACAATGCACTCTCTGCCACCAGCAATTTGATTTCGTGAACTACTTTTCCTAATTTGGGTACTAGAAGACTCAGGTACTGGAAGACAAATCAGGTGTCCAGCTTAATACAGTTTACAACCTCAGCACTAATTCTTAGTCCTCCTGGTAAGCTTTCAAGTTGAAAGTGCTTTGTTGTTGGCCATTTGATATATAAGGCAAAGCTTCCTACCTATGACCCCACATACAGAATTTTATGAATTCTGATCTTTCCAAAAGCACCCAACCATAGTGACTTTCTTGAGATTTTACCCTCTGTTTTCACATTTTTATTTATTTATTTTTGTTCACTTTGACTTTTTAAAAATAAACTTTATTTTAGAAAAGTTTTATACTTACAGAAAAGTTACAACAGTAGTACAGAAAGTTGCCATAGCCCTGGCCAGGTAGAGAGGTAGAGTGTTGCACATAGACAAAAGAGTTGTGGGTTCGATTCCGGTCAAGGGCATGCACCTCAGTTGCGGTCCGGTCCCTAGACCTGGTTGGGATCATGCGAGAGGCAACCAGTTGATGTGTCTCTCTCACATCAATGTCTCTCTCTCTCTCTCTCTCTCTCTCTCTCTCTCTCTCTCTTTCTCTCTCTCTTCTTCCCACACTATCTGAAGATAAATGGGAAAATATCCTTGGGTGAGGATTAAAAAAAAAAAAAAAAAGCTACTATATATTTTACACCCAGTTTCCCCTATTATTAACATCTTACTTTAGTATGATACATTTCTTTCAGTTAATGAGCCAATATTGATGATAAAGGATAATGATGAAGATGATGATTATTATTAACTAGGCTCCACTTACTGAGAGTGAGTGGTAAATTTCTAGAAGAACAAGTGAGTTAAGAGAGATCATTGCTGACATCTTTGGAAAATACAATGTGTCACAGGTGGCATCCCATAAATCACTGAATTTCTGTGTTGCTTGTTTTTCTGGTAAGTGGAAACGCCCTATTCCAAAGAGATGTTAAGAAAATATAAACTATGTGTAGAATACATACATAAATGAACACATTTTAATCACTATTTTTGATACAGATACAACTGTTTTAAAAGATCTTTTTCGTAGCTTCATTCTATAACTTCCAAAAGGCAAGAATGCATGTATAACCAACATGCCAAACAAATGATAGAACTATGGCTCAGTCTCAGTCCTTCCACCTCTGCTCTAATTAGCAAAAAGATATGTCCACTGCCATTATAGATGGATATTATTTGATTTTTTTTCTACATCCTTCTCTGTTGCAGTAGGATAAGACAAAGGATAAAATAAGTTATGTGTCTTACCTAAAGTCACTGAGTATCTTCTTTGAATCTGAAACCAGACACATGAGTTTCTGCTCAATGTAAATGCCTTATCCCTCCTTTTTCTTCTCATTACTTTGAGTAAAAGTTTCTCCGACACAACAAAGAACTACAGTACTGTGTCAAAGTTTCTTCCTCCAGCAGATAAGATTAAAACCACATAATAAGGCATTTTAATACTATTCACAGGCAGTGATGCTATCAATATGCCCTTCTATAATTGGGATAATGGAATGCCCCATTTTGAAAATGGAGGTATGGTGGTGGCAGTAGGTACTGATCAGAGAAAGCAATAAAAATCTACATGACCCTGGAAATCATTATATTATATTATATTATATTATATTATATTATATTATATTATATTATATTATATTATATTATATTTATTTATTTATTTTTGTTACAGATGTTTCTCCTTTTTCCCCCATTGACACCCTCCTCCCCCTCCCTCCCCGCCCTGTCCCCAGCTTTGTTGTCCATGTCCATTGGTTATGCATACATGCGTATAAGTTCTGTGGTTTATCTCTCCCCCCCACCCCCTCTTCTGGCGATTGTCAGTCTGTACCCTACTTCCACATCTCTGGGACTACCCTGTTCCTCAGACTGTTACATTCATTATATTCCACAAATAAGTGAGATCATATGATATTTGCTAGTACGCTGCTGGTGGGAATGCAGACTGGTGCAGCCATTATGGAAAACACTATGGTGTTATCTCAAAAAATTAAAAATTGAATTACCATTTGACCCAGTGATCCCACTTCTAGGAATATACCCTAAGAAGCCTGAAACACCAATCAGAAAGAATATATGTACCCCTATGTTCATAGCAGCACTATTTACAATAGCTAAGATCTGGAAACAGCCCAAGTGTCCATCAATAGATGAATGGATACAAAAGCTGTGGTACATAGACACAATGGAGTACTATGCAGCTGTAAGAAAGAAAGATCTCTTATCCTTTGAGATGACATGGAAGGACCTGGAAACTATTATCCTAAGCAAAACAAGCCAAGCAGAGAAAGACAAATATCATAGGAAATCATTACATTTTTATCATTAACAAGCATCAATTATTGACCCTATTCTTTGTTCATAAAGTTCTCTCAAATGCAAATGAGCTGCATACATCCACCCCCTCCCCACCCCCAGACTGTAAACTTCATAAATGCAGGAGTCACACCTGCCTTTTATATTCGTAAACCCAGGACAGTTCCTGGTTTAAGTGACCATTAAATATTGTTTGAATAACAGGCTGAATGAATGAACACCACACAAAGACCAGCCTTTTATTTATTTTTCAAAGAATTCTATAGATGCAAGTAGGTCCTTATCCAGTCACTGCATTCAACTGAATCTCCAGGTGTGGTTAAGTCTTCTTCCTTAGGTCTAGAAGTGGTTCTTTATGGTTCAGTGGCCTATGAACCCTTGATTCAACCTTGATTCTGCTCTCTGGAAGGATATCTCTTTAACATTGTCCTCTGAGGTCTTTGTCTTTATCATCTACATTTTTTATCATATTTCTTTTGTTCAGCACTAGGATGGGGTGGAGTTTTCACAAGAAAGTTAGGGATAGCCTGGACAACCAAAAGTGGCCAACAAAACCCAATTTCTCCACTCGCACTGGGTACACCAATCATATCTGAGATCAGAGATAGCTTTATTTCTTTCTTTGCAATCTGCATACTTTTTATTTTCTTTTTTGCATTATTGCAATGACTAGGACTGCTGATACAGTGTGTATGGAAATGGTGAGACAGGGAGGACATCCTTGCCTTGTTTATGAGGGGGAAAGTGTATAACGTCTGACCATTAAATAGGATGTTAGCTATAGTTTTTGTAGATGTTCTTTATTAAGTTGAGGAAGTTATCTATTTCTATTATGCTGAGATTTTTCTTTTTATCATAAGAGGTTTTTGGATTTTGTCAAAAGCTTCTGTTACATCAATTAATATGACTAAATGATTTTTCTTCTTTAATATGTTGAAGTGATGGATTACATTAAGTAATTTTTTCAATGTTGAATCAGCCTTGCTTACTGGAAATAAAACACACTTGTCATGGGGTATACTTCTTTTTATACATTCTCAGATTTAAATAGCTAATATTGTCTTGAGAATTTTTATATCTATCTCAATGAGAGATGTTGATTATAGTTTTTCTTTCTTTTAATGTCCTTATTGGGTTTTGGTATTAAAGTAATGTTAGCCTAATAAAATGAGTTGGGAAGTTCTATTAGTTTTCTTGGGTTGCCCTAGCAAAATATCAAAGACTGGGTGGCATAAACAACATAAATTTATTTTCTTACAATTCTGAAGTCTAGAATTACAAGATAAAGGTATTGACAGGTTTGGTTACTTCTGAGGTCTCTCTCCTCGGTTTGCAGATGGCCACCTTTTTACTGTGTCAACATATGGTCTTTCCTCTGTGCACGTGTATCCCTGCCCTGGTGTCTCTGTATGTACAAGTTTCCTCTTCTTTTAAGGGCACCTACCACATTGGATTGGAGTCTACCCTAACAGTCTCACTTTAACTTTAACACATCTTTAAAGGCTCTGTCTCCAAATATAGTCACAGAAGTCACAGTAACAGATGTGTTCACCCTACTTATATATTCTGGAAGAGATTATAGAGAATTGGCATAATTTCTTCCTTAAATGATTGGTAGACTTCATCATTGAAAACATCTGGCCTTGGTGTTTTTTTGTAGTGTTATTAATTATTGATTTAATATCTTTAATAAATATAGGCCTATTAAGATTATATACTTTTTCAAATGTGACTTTGATAGTGTTTATTCAAGGAATTGGTGTGTTCCATATAATTTATGAGATTTATGATCATAATGTTGTTGAAATATTTCTTTATTAATCTTTTAAAGTTCCTGTGATCAATAGTGATCATCCCTCTTTTATTTTTAATATTGGTAATTAGTGCATTTTCTCTTTTTTTCTTGGTAAGCCTAGTTAGAGGTTTTCTATTGATTTCTGCTCTATTTTTTATTATTTCTTTCTTTTGATTTAGGTTACTATTGCTCTTCTTTCTCTAGTTTCCTAAAGTGGAAACTTAATTATTGGCTTTAGATCTTTATCCTTTTCTGATGTTGAGAAATTCTGAAAGAAATTAATTGTTACCCATTAATTCTATGTACAGTCAGCCCTCGTTTATTGCGGTTAATCAGTTCCAGACTCTACCGCGATAAATGCATTTCCGCGAAGTAGGATTCTTTATTTATACACAGTCATCCCTGACCACTTCGCGCTTCGACTTTTGCAACTTCATCCTATTGCGGTTTTTTCAAATACCGTGATAGAGTGAAGCTGCGAAAGTCAAAGCGCGAAGTGGTGAGGGACGAATGTATAAAAATATTATCCTTCTGGTAGGAGGGATAAAAAAGACATTCTAGAAGACTTCTGGTCAAGATAGTGGCATAGCTAAACGTGGTATCGCCTCCTCCCACAACCACATCAAAATTACAACAAAACATCATTCAGAACCACCTGAAATCGAGCTGAATGGAAGTCCTACAACTACAAAATTAAAGCAGCTGCCACATCGAGACTGGTAGGAGAGGCGGAGGCGTGGACAGGCTGTTCCCACACCCACGTGTGGCAGATAAAAATCAGGAGGGACACCCAGGCTGGGAAGGTCCTCCCTGAGGAGTGACAGGTCTCCGTCCCATACCAGGTACCCAGTGCCAAGAAGAAAAGTCCCCATAACTTCTGGCTGTAAAACCAGTGGGAATTGAGGCTGAGGGAGGCTGCGGCTGCTAGAGCCCCAGGCAGTTCCTCTTACAGGGCCCACGGTTGTGGACTTACTCAGATTTGCTCCCTCTAAGCTTGGAGGGGAGGCAGCTTGAAAGGCACCAGAGAACAGGGAAGAACTGAGCTGTTTGGCCTTGGTACAAAGGAGGGGCAGCTTTCTCCTGGACAGACATGCTGGCAGAGGCCGCCGTTCCTTCGGTGAGCCCTTCCACCCCACAGGGCAGGCAGACTGCCATCGTATCTGAGACTCCAGCAACCTGGTTCACACTTTTTACCTGCCCTAGCGATTACCTGAGGCCCTGCCCCACTCAACTTTTGGGCCCACCCAAGCTGTTTCCAAAGGCTTTACCATAGGATGGGCCTGTCTTGGATCCTGCTTCAGAGTTTCCTAAAATTTCTCAAACAAGAAGCATCTGGTCTCAGCGAGCCCCATACCTCTCGTTAAGTGGCCCCAGGCCTGGCACTACAAGCAGCCAGCCTTGGTTCACAACTTGGCTTTTCCTGGGCGTCTCCAAGCCCAGCACAAGAAGCAGCCATCTGCTTCTTGTACCGTATGCCAGGTGGCCCCGGATAGAACACAAACAGTGGCTGACCTTGCCCCAGAGCCAGAACACCTAGTGGACAGCTTCAGACCACATTGAAACACCACCACCCAACCACCCCCACAAATGACACACTCAATGAGTGGACTCAGTGGGTACCAGAGCCCTGATGAAGTAAGCCTTGCTCTGTGTGGTGGGCCCCTACATAGCTGATCATCCAAGGTAGTCAGAGGCCAGTGGCTAGTGGGCACAGATAGTCCTTGAAGCTTATCAGCCTGAGTAAATCCCGCCCATTAATGTGCCAACAGCAATCAAGACTCAAATACAGCAGAAGGGTGTATAGTCCACACTAGGGGTGCACCTCGAGGGCCCAGCTAGGGTGATCAGGGAGACTGTGCCACTGGATTCTACAGGACACCTACAACAGTAGGCCACGCTACAAAGCCTAGGAGACATAGCAACTCTACCCAATACATAGAAACAATCACAGGGAAGCAGCCAAAATGAGGAGACAAAGAAACATGTATCAAATGAAAGAAAAGAACAAAACTCCAGGAAAAGAACTAAACAAAATGGAGATAAGCAATCAATCAGATGCAGAGTTCAAAACACAGGTTATAAGGTTGCTCAAGGAACTTGATAAGACATTCAAGGGACTTGGTGAGACCTTCAAGGAACTTAAGAAGACCTCCGAGGAACTTAGAACATCAACAACATAAAAAAGGACCAGTCAGAAATGAAGGATGCACTAACTGAAATAATTAATAATTTACAGGGAATCAATAGTAGAGTAGGTAAAGCCAAGAAGCAAACCATCGATTTGGAATACAAGGAAGGAGAAAACACCCAACCAGAGCAAAAAGAAAAGAAACACCCAACCAGAGCAAAAAGAAAAAAGAATCCCCCAAAAATGAGGGTAGTGTAAGGATCCTCTGGGACAACTTCAAGTGTGCCAACATTCGCATCATAGGGGTGCCTGAAGGAAAAGAGAGAGAACAAGAAATTGAAAACCTATTTGAAACAGTAATGAGAGAAAACTTCCCTAACTTGGTGAAGGAAACAGACATACAAGTCCAGGAAGCACAGAGAGTCCCTAACAACTTGAACCCAAAGAGGTCCACACCAAGACACATCATCATCAAAATGCCAAGGGTTAAATACAAAGAGAGAATCTTAAAAGCAGTGAGAGAAAAGCAGTCCCTTACCTACAAAGGAGCTCCCATAAGACTGTCAGCTTATTTCTCAATAGAAACTTTGCAGGCCAGAAAGGAGTGGCAGGAGATATTTAAGGTGATGAAAAGCAATGACCTACAACTAAGATTACTCTATACAGCAAAGCTATCATTTAGAATTGATGAACATATCAAGAGTTTCCAAGACAAAAAAAAAAAAAAAAAAGCTAAAGGAATTCATCACCACCAAACCAGTATTACAGGAAATGTTGAAGAGTCTTCTTGAAGGTGAAGAAAAACAAAAATATGAACAGTAAAATGGCAATAAATACATATTTATCAACAATTGAATCTACAAACAAAATGAGTAAGCAGAACAGAAACAGACTCATAGATACAGAGAACTTTTTGTTGCTTGCCAGATGGGAGGGGTTTGGGTCAATAGGCAAAAAAGGTGAAGGGATTAAGAAGTACAAATTGGTTGTTAGACTGGTGAACCTCAAAGGGAAGTGGGGAGGGAGGGCGGGATGAGATAAACCAAAGAACTTCTATACATATATGCATAACCAATGTACACTGACAATAGTGTGAGGAAGGCAGGAGGGGGGCGGGATTGGGGAGGAGGGGGTCAATGGGGAAAAAAGGGAGAAATATCTGTAATACAGTCAACAATAAAGATGAGTTTTAAAAAAAAGACATTCTCAGATGAAAGAAAAAAAGAATTTGACATTAGCAAAATTATCACAAAGAATAGCTAAATCATGTTTTTGAAACATCAAAATATATGGAGTGCAACTAAATTAGTGCTGGAAGGGAAATTTGTAGAATTAAATGTCTACATTAAAAAAGAGGAACCCTGGCTGGTGTGGCTCAGTGCCAGTTAGTTAGGTGTCAGCCAGTGCGTTCAAAGGTTTCCAGGTTTGATTCATAGTCAGGGCACATGCCTAGGTTGCGGGCTCAATCCCTGGTAGGAGGAATGCAGGAGGCAGCTGATCCATGTTTTACTCTCACATCAATGTTTCTCTCTCTCTTCCTCTCCCTTCCTCTCTCTCTCTCAAAATCAATTAAAAAATATTTTTAAAATAAAAAGTTCTCAAATTAGTAATCTCAGTTTCTATCTCATGTACTAGATAATATAAAGCAAAATATGCCAAAGACAGCAGAAGAAAAAATAATAAAGAGCAGAAATATATGAAAGCAATTGAGAAAATAAAATAGCATGATTCTTTTAAAAATCAATAAAATTGAAACTACGAATAAGATTACAGAAATTTAAAAAAGAGAGAAGCTACAAGTAACCAAATCAGAATATCACTACAGATTCTGGAGCCATTAAATGGAGGATGAGAGAATGTTATCAACAATTTTACACTCACAACAATTTCTCAAAAATAAAAAAATAGCAAAACTCAACCAAGATGAAAATAATATTCAGAATGTTTCATATTGTTCCATTGTAGAACTCCACCAAACATTTAAAGAAGAATTAAAACCAATTTCACACAATCTCTTTCAGAAAATTAAACAAGAAGAAATAATTTCCAGTTCCTACTATGAGGCCATATTATTCTGTAACCAAAAAAAAAAGAGAAGAAAAAAAACACAAAACCAAACAGAAAGAAAATTACAGACTAATATCTCTCATAAATTTAAATGCAAATATCTTCCAAAATATTAGCAAATGGAACCTAAAACAATGTATATGCCATGATGAAAAGGGATTATTCTAGGTATGTAAGTTCAACACTTGAAAGTTCAGTCAATGTAATTGACCATATCACTCTGTTAAAGAAGAAAAATCATATGATCATCTCAATTGGCAAAGAAAAGACATTTAACAAAGTCCCATCTGTGATAAAAACTTAGCAGGTTAGTAATAAAAGGGAACTACCTAAACTTGATCAAGAACATCTTAAAAACAAAACAAAACAAATGAACAAAAAAACCTACAGCATCTAATGTCATTCTTACAAGTGAAATACTCCACTTTCATACTAAGACAAGAACAAGGCAGTGTCTGATCTTACATCTTTTATTCAACGTAGACTGGATGCCCACTGCAAGTAAGCAAGAAATGGAAGCGAAGTGCATATTAACTATGAAAAAGAAATAAAACTATCACCATGTACAAAAGACATGATTGTTTACATAAAGTATTCCAAGGATCTGCAAAAAAAAAAAAAATTCTATTACTAATAAGTGAACTTAGTAAGTTTGTAGAATAAAAGATCAATAAATAACAGTTAATAATATTTCTGTCTATTAATAGTGAACATGCTAAAATTAAAAATAATAATAATAAAAAAATAGCATTTATATTTGCTCCAAAGAAAACAAAGTATATAGGATCTATATGCTGAAAATTTAAAAATTAAGAAACTCAAAAATGATCTAAGTAAATGGAAAGATACACCATGCTGATGTATTGAAGTTTCAGCATAGCAAAAATATCAGTTCTCCTCAAATTGATTTATAGGTTTTTTGGGTTTTTTTTAATCCTCACCCGAGGATCTTTTTCCATCTATCTTCAGATAGAGTGCGAGGGGGAGAGAGAGAAACATCGATGTGAGAGAGACACATCAATTGGTTGCCTCCTGCATGACCCCAACCAGAGATGGGGACCAAACCCCAACTGAGGTATGTGCCCTTGACCGGAACCCAACTCACAACTCTTTGGTCTGTAAAAGCTCTAACTGCTGAGCCAAACCGGCCAGGGCTATGGAGGTTTTAATGTAATTCCTGTCAAAATCTCAGCAGTGTTTTTATAGTCTATGGAAGATCATAGGAAAGGCATGATACTAGAATACTAGAATAGCTAAAATAAACAAAAACATGAAAAAGAATACAGTGGGAGGAATCATTTTACCAAACCTTAAGATCGAGTATTTTATATAGCTACAATTGTCAACATGGTGTGCTCTTAGCGGAGGGTTAAACAAACAAACCAATGGAACAGAATGGAGGATTCAGAAATATATCTACACAGAGATACAAAAGCATGTCAGTCAAGGAAGGATAGGTTTACAAACAAGTTATGCTGGAGAATTTGGATATTTATAAGTAATAAATAAACAAACTTTAACCTAAATCTCACACACTACACAAAAATGAACTCCAAGCTAGGCAAAGATTTCTTAGTCCTAATATCAAAGTATTATCCATATAAGGAAACACTAATATACTTTATCTTATAAAAATTAAAGACATTTCTCTGTAACATGCCATTAAGAGGATGAAAATACAGGACATAAACTATGAGAAATTATTTGAAAACTACCTATCTGACTAAAGATTAGTTTATATAATATATGCATATTATATAAATATCTCTCAAAACTCAATAGTAAAAAATAGTCCAATTAATTTTTTTTCAAAATACATGAAAGGATATTTTACCAAAGACCACATACCAAGAGCAAATAAGATATTCAATATTATTATTCATTAGGGAAATGTAAATTTAAAATATAATGAAATATCACTACACATCTATAAGTACAGCTAAAATGGAATATAGTGACAATATCAAATGCTGGCAGGTGTGCAGAGAAACTTGCTTATATGTTGCTGATATGATATAAAATGATATAGCTACTCTGAAGAGCAAATTAGAAAGTTATTACAAAATAAACCTGTGCACACATACAATCCACAATACATACCTGGGCAATTATCCCAGAGTATTGGAATACATATGTTCAAACACAAGCCTGTATATAAATGTTTATAGTAGCTTTACTCCTAATAACACCAAACCAGAAACATCCCAAGTGACTCTCAATGGGTGAACGGTTAAATAAACTGTTGTATATGCACAAATTGCTATAACACTATGCAATACAAGGAACAAACTACTGATACAGGCAACAACACAAATTATTCTCCAAATAATTATGCTGAGAACAAATAGCTAATACCTAAAGGTTACTTGCTATATTATTCCATTCATGTAACACTGTTGAAATGACACATTTATAGAAATGGAGAACACATAGTCATTGCTAGGGGTTTGGGAACCGGGGAGGGGGAGTTTGGGGAAGAGAGTAGAGGAGGAGAGATGTGAATTCGGCTATAAAAGAGCAACATGAGCAATCCTTGTTTTGATGGGATTTTTTTGTATTTGTGTAGTCAATATCCTTCTTATAATATTATACCATCGTTTTGTAAGAAGTAATGATTGGAGAATCTGGGTAAAGGGTATATGGGGTATCTCTGTATCGTTTTTTACAACTCTATGTGAATCTACAATTTTCTAAAATTTCAAAAGTGTGCTTATCACTCCTTGCTGGTGTGGCTCAGTGGTTGAGCATCAACCCATGCACCAAGAGATCGCTGGTTCCATTCCCAGTCAGGGCACATGCCCAGGTTGTGGGCCAAATCCCCAGTGGGGGGCATGCAGGAGGCAGCCAATGGATGTTCTCTCTCATCGATGTTTTTATCTCTGTCTCCCTCTCTCTTCTTCTCTCTCTAAAAATCAATAAAGAAAAAAATAGTGTGCTTATCATAAAATCTTTGTTTAAATTGTCAAAATTTTATTTGGGTATAACTGAAGCACTAACATATTTCTTAGTATTAAGATTACTGATTAGTAATGGAGGCATACCTTGTTCAATTGCTCTGTACTTACCTTTTAGAAACTTACTTATGTAGTTTGTGGTCATAAAGGTAATACGTTTTTGTTGTTGTTGTTAATCCTCACCCAAGAATATTTTTCCATTAATTTTTATTTTTTTATTTTTGTAGAGAGAGTAGATAGGAAGGAGGGAGAGAGATCGGTTGCCTCCTACATGACCCTGACGGGGGCTGGGGATCGAACCTGCAACCCAGGTAAGTGCCCTTGACAGGGAATCACACCTGCAGACTGAATGTTCTAACTGCTCAGCCACACCGTCCAGGGCATAAAGGTAATACTTTTTATTTTTTTTTTTATTCTCACCCGAGGACATTTTTTCATTTTTTGTTCAGATAGAGTGGGAGAAAGAGAGAGGAAGAGAGAGAGAGAGAAACATTGACGTGAAAGGGACACATCGAGTGGCTGCCACCCGCACCACCAACCAGGGCTGGGGACAAACTGCAACCAAAGTACATGCCCTTAGCGGGAACCGAACCCGGGTCTCTCTGGACCCGCAGGCCGACACTCTAACCGCTGAGCCAAACCGGCCAGGGCTAAAGGTAATACTTTTGAATTGTAAAACAATTTATAACACAGATAAGTATAAGAAATAATCCTGTTTACACCAGCCTCACCCTTTTTTCATTCTGTTGCATTGTAATGGTATTGTTTTTTTCTTAAAAGCAAGCTGATTATTTCTCTTATGCTTTGAATTACTTCATTTTTCTGCTTTCTTGGTAAACTTGAGCTATAAATTAACCCATCTTTAAACTTCTGCATATCTTATTTTCCTTCCATTAGCAATTATATATGCTCAAGTCAGTCTCATTCAAAACACCAAGTCAAAGCAAAAGAGCACAGAAATAACCTTCAACGTCAGTTTTCCTCTCTATATTTGATGTTGCCCTCTTACCAAATTCTATTTACTTACTCCTTCTGAACAGTATAGTTACTGTCCTTAAAGTTCCACAGATGTTTCAATCACTAAAAACATCAATGATTTCAATGTTGTCAAAAAGTATACACAAAAGTTTCTGCCACTTAAAATTTTCATTATCAGAGTCATTGTTTCCCCATTTCCAAGTCAGCATTAGGCTCACTGTATATTGTATTTAATGAAAAGAAGTTATAATGTGAAGCTATAACATTTACACTTCAGGACCCTTCACTTACACTATAAGATGCAATAGCAATGTATTCACATTTCTGTGTTTTTTGTACAATTTAAGAAAGTAAGACATTTTTATTGCAAAAGGGTAAAACCTTTTTTTTAAAGGTTTTAAAACACTGTCTTTTTTTTTTTTTTTACATTTTAAATTATTTTTATTCACATTTCTCTTTCTTTTGGGTGGCTTTGGCATGGCCTCTGGCATTTCTGGGATCTAGCTAAGGAGGTGCTGATAGTTGGCTAGTGGGATAGATTTATATGATTCATAACAGTTTTTTGAAGTAGTAATTGTAAATCATTGTGTTGTAGGAATGATGTCCAAGAATATTCCCTCTTCCCTCTGTGTCTGTACACTAGATATCATAACACAAAATATAGAACCAGACACCTTATTGAAATATAAAAGTGTGCTGTGATCCCCAATCCCAAAATACATGAGGGTGAAAAAAGAAACCCTGAAATGTGCAAAGCCAGACACTACTTTGGAAAGTTCTTTTGGTCATTACATGTGGACAGTGTTAAGCAGAGCACTTGTTTCTCTCTAAAGCATGGTCAAGCCAGAAATTCTCTCCTGACAAGAATAAGTGAAGGAGTGATCACAGATGTGTATCCAAACCTTTAGAGAAGCATGTGTTTGAGTGGTATGTCAGGCAGTTCATTATTGCAAACCTTATGTTATTTTTCTGGATATTTTCAAGTTTGTGGTAGTATATAGCCTTTTCTTTAAATTCTACTTGTAGTGATTTTCTAATTCTAAATAAGCATTCATTTTCATATGTGATTTTGTATTTTTTAAAAACACAGCAACAAAAATGTTAAATATTCAGTTTTCTCACAACCTGGAGTTCTCTCTGTTTATTCCAGTGTTCATTTATATGTTCATTTATATTTCACAGAATAACCATGGTTATAGAATATCAAGGCTTCAGCTGGCTGCCCTGTTTTATCATAAAACCCGTGGCTCCACTTCTGTGCTGATGATTCCAACTAGACATCTCTGATCTCAGCCTCTCATCTGTATTTACTTATGTAAAGCCTTTCTGTTTGTATGTTTCTAATGAAAAATGCTATAGCCATGCATGAAAAAAGACTAGGTAAAGATCAGTAGCTATTGAGATGAAGAAAAATACCTGGGTAGTCAGTCATATTAAAGCAGAGATCCACAGCGAGGTGAGCATCTCAACTTGCAGGACACAAAACCAAAGTTCAGGGCAAGAAGACACATTTGAAATAAGACATGTTCATATTAACATTAGAGAATATTTTACTAGACCACCCAGCCTCTCAAACAGACTGCTGACACAGGTGGTCATCTTCACAGCTGACTTGGTTCTTGGATGAGCCCCCAACCCACACACATCCCCACACTCCTGCACCAGCTCAAGTCCCAGGCAAAGTTAATCACCATTGCTCTTTATCTATGGCACTGGTCTATTCCACCACTATAACCTCCTAGTATTGTATCATAATTGTATATATGACCTTCGTGCTATAGTATACACTTTATGAGAGCAGAATTGGTCACGTCCATCTTTGTATCCTGTGTACCTGTAACCTAAATGATGCTTGATCAAACGAATAAGTAACAATTTCTTAGGGAAAAAAAAAAAAAAGACATATTCAGGAATTATGCATATAAGCTGTCAAATGGCAAGGTAATTAGGATAAGAAGTCAAAAGGTGAGAAGACAAGCCAGAAATCAAAATATTCTTAAGAACAAGTTTGCCCTCTTTACCCTCAGGAATAGTAAAATAAATAAATAAATCTTTAAATGTAGAGAATATAACCAAAATCACGTATTCTTAATATTCAAAATATCAGTGAACCCACTCTGGTCATATGTAGGGAGGGCATGCCTACTTAGTTTAGGTAATTAGCACCAAGGTACTCCCAGAAATGGCTGCATCATTTGGACTCCCACCAACTGGCAAATATTCCTTGATATTTGGCATCCTCCAGATTTCAGATTATCCCTGACTCACAGATATGCATATCATTTTCATCTGCAAACTCATTGTGTGTTATGCACCTTTTCATGAGCCCATCATGTCCTTTGAAATTTGTTTCATTGTATATAGCTGTTGCCATTTTTACATTGAGGTTGCTATCCTTTTATTTCTGGTTGCCACGTGTTACTGATGTATCCTAGACATTTAATTTTGTTTTTCCTTAGATACAGTATATAACCTCCCATCTTGTCATCTATGCTCACTTTGTCTATGGTAGCTTTCTTTGTACAAAATCCTCTAATTAATATATATATACTTTTTAAAATAAAAGGGTAGTCTACAGTAAATGCAGTCCATTTTGGGGGCCTTACAATAAGTAGCTTCATAAGAATTAGCACTACCATACCATTGCCCATCTATCTTGCCCTAACTTGGAGACATTTCTAATATAGTAGGTCTGAAAATATCAAGTAGAAAATAGCAGAAATAAGTTTTAAATAGTGTGTTGTACTGAATCATGTGATAAGATCTCCCATAGTCCTGCCCTGTCCACCAAGGAAGTGAATCACCCCTTTGTCCATTCTATCCACACTGTATCTGCTGCCCACCTGTTAGTCACTTGATAGCCATCTAGGTGATCAGATCCATGCTTGTGCTATCCCAGTGCTTGTGTACAAATAACACTTAATTTAGTTAATAATGGCCCCAAATGCATTCACATAACTTTTATTAAAGTATAATGTTATCATTGTTCTGATTTATTACTAGTTGTTTTTCTTAATCTCTTATTGTGACTAACTTATAAATTAAACTTTATCATAGGTATGAATGTGCCAATATAGTTTTTCTATATTACATTTTTCTGTTCACATTGTTTAGCTTTAAAAGTCATGAATCTGGAGAGAAAATGGCGGCAGAGTGAATGGAAGCTACACAGAAAATCTCCCAGGACCAAACGGAAATTACAACTAAAATAAAGACAAATCGTTGGAAAAAAGCAACAGAAAAGCAGCAGGAGAAGACCATACAACCAGGGACACTGAATGAGCCTGGTAGGATCTGCAGAGGTGCAAGAGGGTGGCGGGCTGGGAGCACACGGACAGCAGCAGCCTTAGCTGTGAGCAGCGTGCCCGCTCTCGGGGTTAAGATCCCAAGCTGCTCCACAGCGCAGAGGGCTGGGACAGAGCACTAAATAGCTACAGCCACTCACCTGGGGCTCCAACAGAGGGAGGGTGGACTGGACTGGAACTCTGTGGGGACACCCGGGATGTGGAGGGCACTCAGAGTTTGTGTTGAGTCGCGGCCACAAAGGACAGTGGCCAGCTTGCTCCTTTTGGGAGCTGTGGCAGCCCCTCCCTCGGAGATTCAACCCAAACCAGGTGAGCAAAAAAATGCAAATTGAGGCTCACTGACAACCAGCATCAGCCCCACCCTCAGGAAATCCTCTTGCACTATAAACACCTGAAGGAGTTTCTCATTCAACTAAGAACCTAAGGCTTTTCAAGTAACTGAGGCTAATAGCCGCCAGGAAAAAAGCTAGAGGATGACTGAACCTTTCCTGAGCTTGCAAATCTACCCAGGAAAGTGAGACTTGACAGTGGTGTTTAAGGAGGGCCCTCCACGCTCATCCAAACCCAATAGAGGGAGCCACAAATAACAGAACACCAACACCTACAGGGAAAATTTGGCAGGCTCCAAAACCCACTGAGATACCCAAAATGGTGAAACAAAGAAACAAATCTCAAATGAAAGAACAAGAGAACTCTACCAAGGATGAGATATATGAAATCTATATGCAGTTAACCAAATTATCAGAAGTAGAGTTCAGAGCCATGATCTTGAGGAAACTAAACAGCATGAGTAAGGACATCAACACCATGAGTAAAGATATAGAAACACTGAAAAACAACTAAGTGGAAATGAAGAATGACATAGCAGAAATAAAGAACACATTGGAAGGACTGAACAGCAGAGTAGAGGAAACAGAGGACCGGATCAGTGAATTAGAAGACAGAGTAGAAAAAAATCAATCAATCAGAAAACAAAAAGGAGAAAACAATTAAAAAACAGGAAGATAGCTTAAGAGAACTGTGGGACAACTGGAAACATTTGCATCATAGGAGTCCCCGAAGAAGAAGAAAATGAGCACGGATTAGAGAATATATTTGAAGAAATAGTGACAGAAAACTTTCCTAACTTGGTGAAGGAAGAAGGCATTCAAGTTCAAGAAGCACAGAGAACCCCAAGTAAGAAGAACCCAAACAGGCCCACACCAAGACACATAATAATTAAAATGCCAAAAAAGTAAAGACAAAGAGAGAATCCTAAAGGCAGCAAGAGATAAGCAACAGGATACCTACAAAGGAACCCCCATAAGGCTATCAGCTGGCTTCTCAACAGAAACACTACAGGCCAGAAGGGAATGGCATGAAGTAATCAAGGTCATGAAAAACAAGGATCTGAATCCAAGACTACTCTATCCAGCAAAGCTATCATTTAAAATATAAGGTCATATAAAGAGATTCTTAGACAAAAAAAAAAGGCTAAGGAAATATATTAGCACCAAACCAGCACTGCAAGAAATGTTAAAAGGACTGCTGTAATTAGTAGAAGAAATAGGAAGAAAAAATATAACCACACTGAACAAAAATGGCAATAAATAAGTACATATCAATAATCACCTTAAATGTAAATGGATTGAATGCTCCGATAAAAAGACACAGAGTAGTTGACTGGATAAGAAAGCATGATTCATATATATGTTGTCTACAAGAGACCCACCTCACAAAAAAAGACTCACATAGGTTAAAAGTAAAAAGATGGAAAAAAGTCTTCCAAGCAAACAGAAAGGGAAAAAAAAAAAGCTGGGGTAGCAACACTCATATCTGATAAATTAGATTTCAAAATGAAAGCCATAACTAGAGACAAAGAAGGGCACTACATAATATTGAAAGGGTCTATCCAACAGGAAGATATAACCTTGGTGAATAAATATGAACCCAATATAGGAGCCCCAAAATATAGTAAAAACTTCTTGATGACTTCAAAGGAAAAATCGACAGCAATACAATCATAGCAGGAGACTTCAACACCCCACTGACATCACTGGATAGATCATCTAGACAAAAAAAATTAACAAGGAAACAGAGATTCTAAATGAAGCACTAGATCAAATGGATTTAATAGATATATACAGAGAATTACACCCGAAAACTGCAGAATTCACATTCTTCTCAAGTGCTCATGGGACATTCTCAAAGATAGACCATATACTAGGGCACAAACTAAGTCTCTAGAAGTTCAAGAAGATTGAAATCATATCAAGCATCTTCTCAGATCACAATGGCATGAAACTAGAAATCAATTGCAACAAGAACATGCAAAAACATTTGAACACATGGAGGCTAATTAGCATGTTATTGAACAATGAATGGGTTACCATGGATATCAAGGAAGAAATTAAAAACTTCCTAGAAACCAATGAAAATGAACACACAACAACACAAAATCTGTGGGGTGCAGCGAAAGCAGTTTTGAGAGGGAAATTCATAGCATTACAGGCCCACCTGAAGAAACAAGAAAAATTTCTAATTGACTATCTAACCTCAAGACTTAAAGAACTAGAAAGCAAACAGAAAGGAAACCCCAGAGCAAGTAGAAGGAAGGAAATAGTAAAGATCAGAGCAAAAGTAAACGGCATGGAGACCAAAAAAAAAAAACAATTTAAAGGATCAATGAAACAAAGAGTTGGTTTTTTGAAAAGATAAACAAGATTGATGGACCCTTAGCTAGACTCACCAAGAAACAAAGAGAGAGAACCCAAATACACAAAATCAGAAATGAAAGAGGAGAAGTAACAATTGACACCACAGAAATACAAAGGATCCTTAACAAATACTATGAACATTTATATGGCAACAAATTCGACAATCTAAGCAAAATGGACACATTTCTAGAAACACATAGTCTCCCAAAACTGAACCGAGAAGAGATAGAAAACTTGAACAGGCCAATAACAAGGAAGGAAATTGAAGATGTAATCAAGACCCCTCCCGGCAAACAAAAGCCCAGGCCCTGACGGCTTCATGGGGGAGTTTTACCAAACATTCAAAGAATAACTAACACCCATTCTCCTCAAACTATTCCAAAAATTTCAAGAAGAAGGAAAACTTCCAAACTTGTTTTATGAAGCCAGCATAATTCTAATTCCAAAACCAGAAAAAGACACTACAAAGAAAGAAAACTACAGGCCAATATCCCTGATGAACAAAGATGCCAAAATCCTTAACAAAATACTAGCAAATTTGATCCAGGAAGATATCAAAAAAATTATTCACCATGACCAAGTGGGATTCATCCCAGGAATGCAATGCTGGTACAATATTTGCAAATCAATAATGTGATACACCACATAAACAAAATGAAAGATAAAAACCATATGATCATATCAATAGATGCTGAAAAAGCATTTGACAAAATCCAGAACCCATTTCTGATAAAAATGCTCAGCAATTTGGGAATAGAGAGGTCATATCTCAACATTATAAAGGCCATATATGAAAGACCTACAGCCAACATCATACTCAATGGACAAAAACTAAAAGCATTTCCCTTAAGAACAGAAACAAGACAAGGATGCCCACTTTCACTACTCTTATTTAACGTAGTACTGGAAGTCTTAGCCACAGCAATCAGACATGAAGAAAAAATAAAAGGGATCCAAATTGGAAAGGAGGAAGTGAAACTGTCATTATTCGCAGATGACATGGTGTTATACATAGAAAACCCTAAGGACTCCATCAAAAATCTACTAGACTTAATAAATGAATTTGGCAAGGTAGCAGGATACGAAATTAACGTCAAGAAACCTATGGCATTCTTGTACACCAATGATAAACTCACTTTCTGTGTTCAGATTGATCTAAAAAATCAATTCCATTTACCATCGCAGCAAAAAAATTAAGATACCTAGGAATAAACTTAGCCAAAAAAATAAAGGACCTATTTGCAGAAAACTACCGGACATTGAAAAAAGAAATAGAGGAAGATATAAAAAAAGTAGAAGCACATAACTTGTTCATGGATTGGAAGAATTAACATCATTAAAATGTCCATACTACCCAAAGCAATCTATAGATTCAATGCAATCCCCATCAAAATACCAGTGACATATTTCACAGAACTAGAACAAATGCTTCAGAAGTTCATATGAAACCAAAAAAGACCCCGAATAGCTATAGCAATCTTGAAAAAGAAAGACAAAGTAGGCGGGATCACAATACTGGACATCAGGTTATACTACAAAGTTACTATAATCAAAACAGCCTGGTACTGGCACAAAAACAGGCACATAGATCAATGGAATAGAACAGAGAACCCAGAAATTGACCCAAAACATTATGCTCAATTAATATTTGACAAAGGTGGCAAGAGCATACAATGGAGAAAAGAGAGCCTCTTTAATAAATGATGTTGGGAAAATTGGACAGCTACATGCAAAAAAATGAAACTAGACCATCAGCTTACACCATACACAAGAATAAACTCAAAATGGATAAAAGACTTAAATGTGACTCATGAATCCATAAAAATCCTAGAAGAAAATGTAGGCAACAAAATTTCAGACATCATACGCAGCAGAATTTTCACTGATATATATCACCTAAGGCAACAGAAACAAAGGAAAAAATGAACACATGGGATTACATCAAACTAAAAAACTTCTGCACAGCAAAAGAAACAACCATCAAAGCGGAAAGGCAACCCACTGTATGGGAGAGCATAATTTCCAATGATACATCAGATAAGGGATTAATTTCCAAAATATATAGAGTGCTCATACAACTGAACAAAAGGAAGACAAAGAACCCAATTAAAAAATGGCCAGAGGAACTAAATAGACACCTCTCCAAACAGGACATACAAATGGCTAAGGGACATATGAAGAAATGCTCAACATCACTAATCATCAGAGAGATGCAAATTAAAACAACAACGAGGTATCACCTCACACCTGTCAGAATAGCCACCATCAGGAAAGCATCAAACAACAAGTGCTGGCGAGGGTGTGTAGAAAAGCGGACTCTAGTACAATGCTCGTGGGAATGCAGAATGGTGCAGCCACTGTGGAAAACACTATGGTGTTACTTCAAAAAATTAAAAATTGAATCACCATTTGACCCAGTGATCCCACTCCTAGGAATATACCCTAAGAAGCCTGAAACAACAATCAGAAAGAATATATGTACCCCCATGTTCATAGCAGTGCTATTTACAATAGCTAAGATCTGGAAACAGCCCAAGTGTCCATCAGTAGACAAATGGATAAAAAAGCTTTGGTACATATACACAATGGAATACTATGCAGCTGTAAGAAAGAAAGATCTCTTATCCTTTGAGATGACATGGGAGGACCTCGAAACTATTATCCTAAGCGAAACAAGCCAAGCAGAGAAAGACAAATATCATATGATCTCACTTATTTCTGGAATATAATGAACATAACAGTCTGAGGAACAGGGTAGTCCCAGCGATGTGGAAGTAGGGTACAGACTGACAATTGCTAGAAGAGGGGGTAGGGGAGGGGAGCGATAAACTACAGAACTTATACGCTTGTATGCATAACCAATGGACATGGACAACAAAACTGGGGACAGGGCGGGGAAAGAAGGGGAGGAGGGAGTCAATGGGGGAAAAAAGAGAAACATGTGTAACAAAAATAAACTAATATTAAAATAAATAAATACATAAATAAATAAATAAATAAATAAATAAAAGTCATGAATCTGAATAGCATTTTTGTATACTCCATTCAATTTAAAAAGCAAACTGTATGAGCCTATCCTTATTGTTTTGATAAATGTACCACACTTTTCATGGATTTTTACTACCTTGTATTCTAGTACAAAAATTGTTCTCTACTCTCATCAACCTATTAGGAGTTTATAATAACGTATGCTAAGCTTTGACAGTAGCGATCTCAATAATCAATCAATCTATATGTCAAATACTTTAAGATATTTCAGCAATATTTAATATTAAACAAGTCATACTTTTTTCTCATTTTTTCACCCAGATATTTAATACATTTATACATCGATAACATTTAAAAGGTATGGAAGCTAAAAATTAAGTATTTTTTCATGGTATGAATTGTTAATTTAAAATTAAGTAATTACTATTTCTCTAAGGGGAAGAAAAATAAATAGAAGGGGAGTGCTTTGCCAGATACCTCAGCAGAGAGAAAGAATTCCTGTAGCTACTTAGTTTGTGTGTGTGTGTGTGTGTGTGTGTGTTCAACAAAAATTGAATAACCTTCATTTGTAGTTTGTTATTAGCAAATAAACATACATAGCATGCCAATAAATAAGCATACTAACTCAAGAGAAATGGGAGGCTGGTATTTATTATATATTAATATATCATGATTACTACTGGCTGTTTCAATGTTGTTTCTCAGTCACTCTGTAATGTATCATTAACATTATGTTGAAGATAAAATTAAGGTTTAGAAAGTTTAAGTGAATTGACTAAAGTTACATGAGTGGTTAGAGACAAACCAGCATATTACCCAATTAAGGCTCTTTTCATTATACCACACTGCCTCCAGGCAGCTCCGGATGGAAATGGTGAGAGTCTCACTTTCAGCCATATGTTATCGCCATTTTCCTCTCTCCTTACTGGAGGTATCAGAGAAAAGAGGTTATTCAGAACAGACATTCCAAATATATTAAACTAGGAACTATAAGGCTAGGAAAATACATTTCTCTTTTTAAAAAGAAGTATCTCTATGCCCAGCCAGTGTGGCTCAGTGGTCGAAAATTGAACTGCCATTTGATGCAGTGATCCAACTTCTCAGAGTATATCCTAAGAAGCCTGAAACACCAATCAGAAAGAATGTATGTACCCCTATGTTCATAGCAGGGGTTTACAATCGCTAAGATCTGGAAACAGCCCAAGTGCCCATCAGTAGATGAGTGGATAAAAACAATGTGGTATAGCCTGCCCGGTGTGGCTCAGTGGTTGAGTGTCGACTCATGCACCGAGAGGTCACAGTTCGATTCCTGGTCAGGGCACGTGCCCAGGTTGTGGGTCCAATCCCCAGTGGGGGGCATGCAGGAGGGGGTGGTCAATGTTCTCTCCCCTCGATGTTACTATCTCTCTCTCTTCCTCTCTCTCTAAACAATAAAGAAACATTTGTTTTAAAAAAGTATCTCTAATAATATATTTATAAGGAATATATATAATTGTAGCAAACAAAAGCTCCATAAGAATACCTACATCAGATTTTTGTTAATAAAATAAGAAACAAATGGAATAGATAAAACAAAATCAAATCTTTTAGACGTTACAAAAGCATAATGGTATTCTAATCTGACTTCTTGTGTTTAGACTTCATAAAATATTAATTTTAAAGAAATAATTAGTGTTCTTCATAAACAATTTCATCTCAAATGTTATATAGTGTTGTACAATAGAAAATGTATAAAGAATAGGAATGTCATTAAGTTGATTTTTAATTTGCAATTCCTGTCTTAGCCCTAGGTATCATTTTATTTAAGAAAGTAATGCTTGAACAAAAGCTACCAGTATGTTTTCTAGTTCTGCATATTACCGCTGAAAAATTACTTCATGTTTTAAAAGGATGCCAAATCAGCATACCATTCTTCAGGTCCCTGCTCCATAAAACTACCTGTAAAATAGATTATATGTTTGTTTTTGAAAAGTAGGCATTATCAAACAGGTCCACAAAAACAAGAGGTAAAGGAAAACAGTTCTAGAAAAAAAAATGGTGATGCTGAGAAAACATTTCCTAAAACCTGTCTGGTTAAAACAGCCACTAAAGGGCCTGGATATCTCAAGAGCAGTGACACAGTGACTGACTGAGGAAAGAGCCTAGAAGAATTTTGCTCAGAGTTGGCCAGGGATTTGGTTTTTATTAAAGCACTCTGACACGGAGCAGAAGAAATATGAGTCTCAAACAAGTTTAAGGGATTCTAAGTTAAGACGGCCTAAGCACAGATATGTACACGTGTTTGAGGCTTTGTGAGCTGGCTTAGAATCTGGCAAAGGCTTGCCAAAATCACTGAGGGTTAGGATCGCCTTTGAAGCTTCAGTAGTGTGTTGGGTTTAACTAGGCTGTCATAAGCAAAGTGTGAAAAAATATATTTTAGGAAACTACAGATGGAGCTCAGTCCACAAACAGTTTTTCCGCCAACACTTCATGTGCAAATTGATCTCTGGAACTCGGAATCCATTTCTCAAAATATATAATAGTGATTAGTACATCGCAGTTAAGCTACAGCTAACTAATTAACCCTTAAATATATATAAATACAGTATTGATTAATGCTCTTTTTATACGGTGAAATTCTTTTCTAAGTTCCAAATGGGGATGGCAAGAGCACGTCGCACAGGCGAGGATGCGCATCCCAGGATCCCGCTGGCTGTGGCGGTGGATGACGTGGGGCAGGCAGGTGGACTACGGACTCAGAAAACCACGTACAACAGAGCCTCTGAGAGCTCTTTAAAGTTAGTTTTCTTTATAACAGTAAGTGCTCTTTATAACAGTTTATAAGAGTTTAACTGATACATACAGAATAGTTTCATAAGACGGTATTAGATTTAGGGTCCTAAAGAATATTATTAGTTTACTGATATTTGTTTATTAGGCGTTTGTTCTCTAGTAGGTGTGTCTTATCTTGTTTGTGTGTTACAATGGCATTAATTAATGCTTGTGAAGCCTCTCGTGTTTATTAAATTATTATCTACATGGAGAGGTTTCTTAAGATTTTTACAACTGGAAAGAAAAAATAACATCGGACCAAATGTTTTCTTTAATTATCAAATACATAATTAAACAGGCTTTTGATACATTAATGTGATTAAATAGTTATTTGTAATGTAGTTCTTATAATAAAAAATGTTTAGAATGTATAGAAAGAAGTTAGAATACATATTTCTTTTAACACCAGTACTTATTTGTCAGGTAAGAATCATGCCCCTAAGTTGCCGTTCTGAGGAATGAATGAAACTTTATACTCAAAGGGAAAGAAACTATTACATCAGCTAGTTATTGAAGAAAAGAGAATGAGCAGAGTCAGACATTGTTGAGCACATTCAGCTGGGGAGCAGAGGCCTGTTCACTTCACCAGGAAGCCAGGGCTTCACACCTGAGAAACCTCAGCATTGTCCCTCAGGGGGATTAACACCCCTCCTTTCCCCCCTCAGGCACCCGATTGTAAGTGTGGGAAGGGAGGGGCAAGGGGAGATAAGGACATGCACAGTCAAGTCAAAATGGAGCAGGGGGAGGTGCTTGACCCTAGAGCCCATCAGTCTAACCTGGGAAAGAGATCACTGGACCCATCAGAAGCCAGTGAAATCTTGGGAAGTTAATTGGTTATTTTGAAAAAGCTTCTGATTAAAACCTGAGAACAAAGCACGCTCTCTTTCTCTCTCTCTCTTTCTCTCTCTCTCTCTCTCTCTCTCTCTCTCTCTCTCTCTCTCTCTTTCTCTCTCTCTCTCTCACACACACACACACACACATGGCAGACTCACAGGCCCCAGAGGACAATGAAGCAGAAACTCTGGGCATTGGCCTTTGCCTTGGTCCTGCTGAAGACACAGTTGGACTTTTCCCATGGTGGGACAGAGGGAGATGGGACACTGGGAACCCAGGAGAACTCTTTGGATATTACATCACAAATAAACCATGCCACATCACAGTCTCCCACACGTGGATGCCTGGAATTCTTTCCTCATGATCCCATGGAAGAGCCTGTTTCTAACCAACAACAAGATGGCTTTCCTCTCTTGTCTTCCTCTGCCTCCTTCTCAGCCTGTCTGTCTCCCTCCATCCTCCAATGTCGCTCTCTCCTACTCTTGCACACTCTCACTCCACAGGTAATTGTTCCTATGTTCTAGGCACTGCACCAGGTTTGGGGAAAGAGTGGTGACAGAGAGGTTCTGCCCCTGCCCTCAGGGGGCTGACATCTATTGGAGAAGACAGAAATTAACTTTTATAAAGAGTAAGATGATTATTACAAAACTGTGAGATACAAGGTACTGTGAAGTATATAAAATGAGTTTCTGACTTTAGGTTTATAGTTGGGATAGTAGTTAAATGAGGGAATTGATCATATATTGGGAAATTAGTCCACTTAAAATTGATCATTAGCAGTACATGCCAATAAAATTCCTGTTGCTTTTTTCCCCCCTAACAAGGTTGTTAACTTTGAGATTAATTTCTGAGAAAACAAAAGGAGTGATTCAGTGTTAGGGACGGATATGACAAAATGATAAAGGGAGTGGTATTTGGGACCCCCAGTAAAGACTTAAAGCTAACGCTCTGATCAACTTCTTGCCTTTAAGGTGACCTGTTACATACCCCTGTTCATAGATGCTTTGTTCTAGTAAACTAAGCCAACAGGTGGAGGAAGATAGCTCTAACCCTTTATCAGTGGTGGTCGTGCTGTTGCTAGTGCCACACGCACCTTACCTCTGTCTCTTCTTGTGTGTCCTTAGTTTGTGGACACCTGATGCTTACACCCTTTTCCTCTAGGTCTCCACCTCCATTAACCCAGGTTCCTATGCCTGGGGCCAGCTGCTCCATCCCTCGAGCTTTGGCTTGACTTACTAATCTCTCTTTTATCACCAATGGTCTTCCCCATAACTGTCCCTTCCTTCTTTAAAAAACAAAAAACAAAACCTGGATATAACCCAGCCTGCCTGTTGAAATGTTCGCTACTTGCTGATCTCATTTGACGTTTGCCAACTGCTCTCCTATGTGGAACAGATTTTCTGCCTGCTTCTCTTCCCTTCTGGCACAGCAGAATCCAGAAACTGCCATGTCCATAACTTGTTATACAGCCTGCCAACTGTCCCCTGTGCCAGCCGGGCATTTTCAATGTAAATCTACAGTCTTCTGTACTTTGAACGTCACCTTTACTAACCTGATTTGGGGTGTTCTTTCAACCATTAGGCAGTGGTCTCCTTGAGGTCAGGCTTGTTTCCATTACAGCCACACCTGAATGTCCACTGTTCAATAAGTATTTTTAAATAAAAAATTTGCTTCATTTACCTTAAATCTCTCATGTTTATAAAAATGCATATAGCTCTAAACTACTGCAAATATGGCTACATTTCATACCACTTTGCATTTCAGTCATGCATGTGATTCAGAATTTAAACCAACATTTCTAGAGGGGACACTAGGCTGATGTGTGTTCTCTTATTTTTTGTCATACTATGCTCAAGATAAGATCTAAGTTTGCTCCTTCATAACAAGACAGCTATGAATACTAATTAATTTTCTAGCTCTCTTAATAACACACCTTCACCAAGGCATTTTGAATGAGATGTATGCATTCTCTATAACACAAGAGCACTCCTAATGGGACAGAAATTCTTCTTGGTAAGAGTAAAATAATCTTACTCTTTTTATGTATAATGCACATATATTTATAGACTTTAGAACAAACAGACCGTATATTTGTGATATTAACACTTGATTAGAAAAGAAAATGTTGAGAAATACTTAAATAAAGGTAATAAAGAGCTTCACCCTTGATTTAGAGAGCATCCAAGTCAACTGGTAACTAACCAGGGACTGACTACTTTCAGAAGTGGCATGCTTTGCCCTGGCCAGGTGGTTCAGTTGGTTGGAGCATCACTCTGTGCACCAAAATGTTTGCAGGTTCAATTCCCAGTCAGTGCATATACCTAGGTTGTGGGTTCAATCTAGGTCAGGGAGCATACAAGGAGGCAACCAGTCGACGTCTCTCTCTCTCTTTCTCATTGATGTTTCATTTCTCTCTCTCTCTCTCTCTAAAATAAATAAACATATCCTCGAGTGAGGATTAAAAATAATAAAGAAGTGGCATGTTTTGAGAAAACTGTAAGCACAGCCTGGAAAATGATGCGGTAGATGCAGAGGAACATAGTCAAGAGCTACTGAGCTACTTCTCAAATTGTCAACTTCTTTCAAACTTAAAAAAAAATTTTGTTATCTCACAATCTTTCAAGCTTTTAATTATTTTTTTTTGAAATTCCTACATAAAATAAATAGCCATTTAATACATACAGACACAACCTTTTCGTACTCATGCCATATTGCTTTTTAGAGCCATATACGAACAGTCCCCGATTAGGATGATTTGACCTATTCTTTGACTTCACAATGATGCAAAGGCAATATGCAGTCAGTAGAGCTTTGAACTTGGATCTTTTCCCGGGCTAGTAATATGTGGGAACAAGATTCTCTCGTGATGCAGGGCAGCAGCAGTGAGCTGCAGCTCTTAGCCAACGATGCGATCACAAGGGCAAGCAACAGATACTCCACAGTGTACTCATTGTGGTAGATGATTTTTCCAACTGTAGGCTAATATAAGTATTCTGAGCACATTTAAGGTAAGCTAGGCTAAGCTATGATGTTCAGTAGGTTAGGTGTATTTAATGCATTTTTGACTTAATATTTGCAGCTTACGATGGGTTTATTGGGATGTAACCCCAAACTAAGTTGAGGAGCATTTATGTTAGTTCAAAAGAACAAAATTGGATTCAAATAGATATATCTACTCTCCTGAAGCACACAAATTCATTTAGTCACAGTTACTTCTAAGGGCAAATTATTGTCTACAGAAATAATTCATTTCAGTTAGAGCCAACTTTGCACCGGTCCTGTGTGCTCTAAGAAGTGAGCACTCTTCACAACTGAAGGGCAATCAGAGCCTTGACTAAAACATTTGAAAATATTTTCTTCAGATTGATGACTTACATTAGCTTTACTATTTCTAACCTTCCTCTCCATTTCAATGACTTTCTCTATTCTGCCAATTAAATCAACACACTTCAATACTTGTACTCTTGGAATTCTGAAACACTGAAATGTTGTATTTATTTTTTGACATACCTATTGCATGCTAAAGACAATCAATTAAATGATATCTTCTAAACTCTCACGCACTTGATCTTTTTGTAACATTTGACAGGTTTTAATATCCCTTATTTTCAGATTTTTGGTGCATTTTGTGGTCCTGCACTTTTTTCAAATTTCTATTTGATCAATTTTAGTGCTATTTTGAATTCTCTGTCTTTATCCCCTCTTCTCTAAGCCTATTACCTTTTTATTTCTGTTTATAAACATTCTCACCAATTTCAAAGATTTTTATATCAGTAATATACCAAACTATATCAATGCGCAAGGTGCTAGGTATATACAAATATGAATTGTTGCATAGATGAATACAGGAGATTTGATGAAAACATCCCGTAATCAAATATAAACCTGCTTTCTAGAAGCTCTGATAAAATCTTTCCTAAATGTCATACATTTATTTTCAATGTAATATCAGATCTCTTCACTTTCAAGCTTTGTGACTATCTCAGGCTTACTCTATATAAACTTGATTTCTTTTTAACTCTAAAACATATTCTTCTTCCTGCATGCCTCTATCTTGGTAAATGGCACAGCACCCACCATAGCAATGACACGTTCTCTCTTGTCTTTTCCTCAAACCTCAATAAGTCAGAAAAAAAAAATTATTTCAAAAGTACATCTCTTTATTCAAGAGTGTAATAATGGTTTCAGAGACTCATTAAGTTAGTTTCAAATTGTGGCTTCTCCACTTACAACTTGTGTTGTCTTGAACAGGACAAATAAAATTCTTGTAACTCAATTCCCTTATTGATACAATGGACATAACCTCTAACTGACAGGATGTTGTAGGAATGATTTGAGTATATACTGAATACATTTTTATGTTTTCTCTTTCCTCAAATGTTTCTCCTTTGTCATGCCACTGGCATAGATGACATACTTATTCAGTGCTTTCTGGGTATTCTGGCACATGTTTACATGTCTCTGTCCTCTGTCAATATTTATCCAAATAGCACAATGTTACTAAATTAATGATTCTGCTAAAAACCTTCCAGAATTATCAATTGCCCACAATAAAAATATTAATTCCTATAACATAGCTTATAAAAATCTTCATCATATCTTACATACATTGGTATATGCCCAGAAGAGCACAGTCTCAGGCATGGAGCAGGTATTTGTCAAATGCCTTCTGAATGTGCTTACTTAATTGTGTAAAAACTTGGGTATAAAGGCCACAATGAATTCTTTGTAGATATTTCTTATTTTTGAAAGAGAGCTGTTATAATCAAGCTAATGTTGATTTAAGAATCATATGGGGTTGGAAAAAGGGCCTGAGTTAAGGCACAACGCCCGTTGGCTTTATAGAATCTAATGTCCCCTTACCAAGTCTGTTTTGTCTTCGGCTTTGTTGGCATCTTTCTGTGTAAATTTTGTTTGGGAGTTGAGAAAGGCCCATAGTAAAGTCACGTAATCTATATAGTCTCAGTTGGAGCTAATGCTTGTTTTACCACCCTTCTCTCATCTCTAATACTATTCCCTGGATGGAAGGCTGAGTCTAATAATGATAATAGTATCAATAAAAATTAACAATAATAATGGGCTATAAGCAGATATCTCCTCTGAGCGTCACCTCCCCTGTAGTTCTGTGGTGGGCATGACCTTGATCACTATAGGAAAATATGGATTATTGCTGTTCTCATGTGATACTAGGTCCCAAAACTCTGGTGATTGGATGTGACACTCAGTATACTAACACTTTTTGGAAAAATCTCTCTGTTGCTTGAGAACTGAGGAATTATGTAGCACTCAGCGTCATTATGCAATTTCTCCCAGATTTAACAAAATACGACAATTTTTCTTTCTAGTTTGTAGCCTTATGTTAGCAGGGCTCTTTTTTTAAGTTTGTAGTGTAATGTTAGCAGGGCTCATTTTCTAATTTTCACATGTCTTTAAACTCTGATGAAATCAAGTTACTTGTTAACATCAGTAATTTGGAAATATAAATTGTTGCATACATGAATACAGGAGATTTGATAGAATATGAAAACATCTAGTAATCAAATTATCACCATCTCCAGCTGTACAGGATTTTTCTTCAATGGTTAATAAGATCTCTTGAAGTGCTTTATTATAGGGACTCTAGAGCAGAAATTTTAATTTTCAATATTTTGCATAATATAATTTTATCCTTTTTATGACTTCAATTTTGTTTTGTATGAGCATAGCACATTATTTTTTGAGGTGAAGAAAATGTTCAAGTAATACTTTTCATAATTATATTCATGCAAAATAAAAAGCAAAGTATAAATGAGTGCTTTCTTATTAAACTGATATATTTGGTTGCAATACCGTTTGCAGTTCTAATTCAATCTCCTATCAGATAGTCTATTCTCTAAGCAGATCAAACACACCCTCGACTTTTTTTTTTTAACCATATGTCTTGACTATTTCCACTACTATCTTCATCTATAACACTAGTTCTCATATCCATTCACCTGAAATTGAATTGAGTTTTACTTTTCTTCTATATACTCATTGTACCCTAATTTAGCTCTGAGGTAAATTATATTACCATATAATATACCATCATATTCTGAGGTAAATTACTATTGTTTGATATGTTACTTTTATTACCAAATTGAAGACTTCTTGAGAGTAGTAAACATGTCTTATTCTATTTGAAATTTTCAACTATGATTGTGGATTTTTCTCTCTTCCTATATTTCTTTTAATTCTATGGTTAAGACTTTTTGATAAAATTCACTCATCTGTCTTACAAAATATCCTTCTTTGTCTCTAGTATATTTATTTCTCTTCAAGTCTACTTAATTTGATATTAATATAGCCACACAACTTTTCTTAAATGTTTGCATAGAAAGTAGTCTCCTACTATTTTACTTTTAACTAGTTTAGTACTTTAATTTAGAATATATTTCTTCTAAACAGCATCTTATTTTTTTTAATCCAATCTGATAATATCTGCCTTTATATGTGTTTAGTCACTTTACATGTAGTTTAATTGCTTTTATGCCTGGATATAAATCTACCTTGTGGGAAGCCCTGGCCAGGTCGCTCAGTTGGTTAGAGCACTGTCCCAATATTCCAAGGTTGGGGGTTTGATATCTGGTCAGGGCACATACAAGAATCAATCAATGGATGCATAAATAAGTGGAACAACAAATAGATGTCTCTCTCTGTCTCTCTCTCTCTCTCTGTCTCTCTCTCTCTCTCTCTCTCTCCCTCTCTCTCCCCATCCCCATCTCTCTCTAAAATCAATAAATAAAAATTAAAAAAAAAATAAGTCTACCATGTTGGCATGTCTTCTATTTTTTTAACTTCTTTTTCTTCCTGTTTCTTATATCCTGCCTATCATTGTTTTAATCAAATATATTTTTTAGTATTTCAGTTTACACCTTTTATATATTTTTAGTTAAAAATATTTTGATTATTGTAGAGATGCTCTAGAGATTCCAGGATGTATCTTAACTTCACAGTCTACTTTCAAATAATATTATTAGACTAACCTTACAAACCCTGCAACAGCCTGACAACTGCAGAGTTCCATGTGACCTCCTCTTGCACTTTGAGCCCTTATTTATCATTGTTTTTACCAAATAGGTAATAATTCCATGATATATGATTATTATTTCCTTAAAATTGTCATTAGTGATACACACACAGGTAGTAATGAGCTGTGCACAAGTTTACTTTTAGAAGGTATTTCATAGTTATTTACTTTGTATTTTTTCCTGTAGCTGGATTTCTATCTATAATCATTTATTTCTGTTTGAAGAACTTTCAGCGTTCCTTCTAAAGCAGGTCTGCTAGAGATGACGTCTCTCAGCTCTTGTCTTTCTGAATATATTACTATTTTGCCTTCAGGGTGTTTTCACTGATATGGAAGTGTAGGTGGATGGGTTTACTTTTCCCCCATTCGAACGCTTTAGAAATGTCTTTCATTTCCTGGCCTTCATTATTGCTAATGAGAAGTAGCCATTTATTTTATTGTTGTTTCCTTCTTTTTAATGTATCTTGCATTGGACTCCAAATGCTTTAAGATTTTCTCAGTATCTTTGGATTTGAGCAGTTAGAATGATGTACCTAATCTGTGTTTATTTACATTTTTCCTACGTGAGATATTTTAATCTTCTTGGATCTCTGTGATAGTTTGTATGTACTTTAGAAAATTGTTCAATATCTCCTCAAACAATTTTGTCCCATTTTTCCTCTTCTCTTTATCTTGTACTGCAAATAATCATACATACACATTTAATATTGCTCTTTACATCAGTTTGTCCGTTATATATTTTCTTCACATTTTATTATCTTTGTTTCAATTTGGACTGTCTTCATTTTCAATGATCTTTCTTCTACTGAGCCCAAAAGAGGATCAAATGACCATTTTAAGACCATTAATTGAATTCTTTATTATTAGTAGTATATTTATATATTTATTTTTAGCATTTCCACTTGGCTGAGGTTTTTAATAGTTTCCATTTTCTCTGCTGAAATTTTTCATCTGTTTATACATATCATATATTGTGACGGTTAATTTTATTCTGAATTCCTTATCTGAAAACTACAATATCAGGGCCACTTGTGGGTTTGTTTCTAGTGTCTATTTACTTTCCTCATCTTAGGTCCCATTTTCCTGCTTCTTCATGAGAATTAAATTTTTTTATGGTATGCTAGACATTGTGTGTAAAATAGACACTGGGATAATAATAAGAAAAAGTATGTCTTTTCCTCTGAAAGTTGATAGTGTTACTGTATCATTTTCCTCTGGAGTTGACTGAGTCTGGGCATTGTTCCAGCTTTTGATAGATTCAGTTCATCATTAGCTTTAATTGTCTTGAGGGGGAAATAATAAGTTTCTGGAGAGCTCTTTATGTTTTATTACATAGTGCCCAGTTTTCAGGAATGTTGGGAACGATTCTTTTAGCTTTTTAACACCTCGCCTAGCTTTCTACACCTCATTTAATCTGTATCTTGCTGATCTGTCCCCAGTATTTGAACGTACGATATGCAAACTTGGAGCAGGTCCCGTGTACGTCATGGGCTGATCTCCCAGCAATCCTCCTCTGACTGAGCCTTCAGCAAATTAACTATGCACTCATTGAATATTAATGGGAAAAAGCTGGAGGTGGCTGCAGACTTGCTCTGTAGCTGAGGTTCCACAAGGTCCTTCTTTTCCCATCATGTTACTAGTGAAAGCATCCCCGTGACACTTCTAAAGAGGGTCTTGATATCTTGAATTAAATTCACTAAAATTTCTTAAACTAAATTCATCATCAGCCTACTGATGGGTTTAAAAGTAATTATTATTTGGTAATTTATCTCAATTATTTTCTTTGTTTGTGTAGGGGGCCCACAATCTCATAACATTTCATAACTTAACCAAAAGTAGAAGTCCCCTTGTGTTCTTTTTGTTACTGTTTGGTTCTCACTAGGATAATTTAGAAATATGTAGCATCCAATACACATTTGCTTAACTGACAATTTTACTTTCATGTTCGACATATTATTAAGATTTTTTTTCTGATAAATGACTGATTATGATTGCTTTTAAGGAACACACCTGTAGTATCACATGTACGTGCCCACGGTGTCCTTCCAGGTGCCACTAAACATTCAGGTTCACAAAATGCCAAGGGCCATGTTGGCAGTAGGTTCACACAGAAGAATTGAGGTCAGAAAGTACAATTTTTCAGCAGCGAGGTGCAGCATATTCTACTCGATTTGTGTCTTTGAAATAGTCTATGCAGCATCCAGGAGCTGTTCTCTTCGGTTCTTCAGACGATAGGTCACGGATGAGGAAATGAAAGGAGATGCACACTGGGGAGGTGTGGAAGTCCCCTGTGTTAATACTTATTCCCCACAGGAATGAATACCTCTTGTAACAATTCTGTGAGTGTGGTTTTCAGGTTTCATCAAGGACAGGCCAGTTAAAAGGGTCATGGAAACCAGGAATGCTCAACACTATGGTTTTCCATCAGGTATTTATATTTTTTTCATCTCAGAAGCAATTTAGCTAGCAGTGGTCAATTTTACCATAAGAAATTTTCTATTCTTGTAAAGTTCTCATGAAAAAACAAATAGAAAATTGACTGAAAGTCAAATACTCTTCTAGAATCTCACATCATGAATTAGAAGTATTTGTATTTTCACTCTTTCAACACTGAAAATTTTAGAACACCTAAATTAAATTTTTCACAAAAAATTTTATGAATTCTCAACAGTTAAATGTAAGTTATAACAATTTTTTGTGTGTGTACATATGACTTTAACTTCACCTGAATATTATTTGGTATGGAAGCGAAATAATTTACAAAAGCCACAAACTAAATTTTATATCACCAGCTTTTATATGTAAAAGAAATCAGAAACTAAAACTCTTTAGGAAGCATATTTTTTTGTATTACAATCTCCTCATGTAAAAAAAAAAAAGAAAGAAAGGATCAGATTTGTAATTCCTTTGCCAATATGCATTTCAAAATAACTTATATTTACTGTGTATCATATATTATTCATGTACTAAATGTTAATTGTCATTTAGCATCGCAAGAGAAAATTAAGGAGTAGGAATATTGTTTTAGCATCTGAGAAATAAAAATTCTGAGCCTTAGAAGAGTTAAGTAATCTGCCTTCAGTAACAAAGCCATTGAGCTCGTGTTGCAAAGCTACACTCAGCCCAGATCATCTCTTAACCATTAACCTAGGGCTATACATAATGCTTTAGGAATAAATGGGTATATTTATTGAGTAGCACTAGATATTAATACCAAATAACATGAATTAACTATCCTTACAAACTCTAGACCTCTCATAGACAGCAATATAATATGCATTTCTTTGATAAACAACTTGCTTTTTATATACTAGCTATATATACCATGTGAAGATATTTCAGAAGGACACAAATATATTTTAGTAGCTTATAGTCCCATTGATTAAACATGTGATTCCTAACAATATTTTTAAAATTATTCCTAAAATTTTTCACACACAAAAACACACATATCTATGCACACACACACGAATATGTTTGATTGATATTTTGGTATGGTGAATCTCAATTTAGGACTATAAATTAGAATTAATTGAGTTGTTTTTTTTGGTTATATATTAAATATGGAATTTACTATGTCAAATTTTTAAAACTTAGTAGAGTAGTAGGTACAGAGATTGCAAATAAAATGTGAAATTTGGGATGGAGGTATTTATATATGTATCTATTCCAGTGTTTTGGCCACAAAATAAGAAAATTCCCTCTCCAGTGTCTCAAATAATAAAGAATGCATTCTCACACACCAGATTCAAGGGAGCGTATGCTCCAGAAATGGTTAATTTAGCAGAACAGTCACACACTAGAGCCCCAAATATCACTGTCGTTTTATCCTGCCACCTAAAGTGTGCTAAGTGTGCCCCTAGGCTGCCTGCTCTTATACCTGTAAGATCAGATACAATTACAGGCATGAGACACAGATATAACAGTGCCAGTCCGAAAAAGAAGGATTATCTCTTTCTTATTGAATTTTGTAAAATCAAAGAAACAATTTCAAGCAATCTCTCAGTAGACCCTTTTATTTATCTCATTGACCAGATTGCATCCCCTGCCCATACTAAACCGATCACTGGTAACAGGAATGAGCCTCAAAAAATGGGTTTCTTAGGCTATTCATGGCTTACCCTTAAAACTTGAAATTGGGTTCCATGCTCTGTGTTATAGAAGGGGGGAAGGGAAAACCTCTGACTCACTTGAGATTGCAGCTATGAAAGGGTTAGTGTCTATTGGCAGACAATAGTCTCTGCTGCTCAGTGTTTGCTCTTGAAAAATAGTTGTTCATTAGCTTTTCAACAGCAATGGAATTTTAAAAGTATTATACATGATTGCAAATATGTCATTTTACTACATTCATAGAAACCAAAAAACAAAAAAAATTTTTTTTCTAAGAGTGGCTAGGAATTACATACAATAGTTGGGTAATGTATGTAAAGTAATGTGATTTTATTTTATTTATTTATTTATTTTTATCCTCACCCGAGGACATTTTTGCATTCATCTTCAGATAGAATGGGAGTGAGAGAGGGAGGGAGAGAGAGAAAAAAACATCGACATGAGAGAGACACATCGAGTGGTTGCCACCCACACCACCCCAACCGAGGCCGGGGACAAACTGCAACTGAGGTACTTGCCCAGGAGCTAAACCCAGGTCTCTCCAGTCTGCGGGCTGATGCTCTAACCACTGAGCCAAACCAGCCAGGGCAAGAAATGTGATTTTAAAACTATAGTTGATAAATACTATCCCAGCCTCTGGGTGTAATTGTACTTCTACATTTTTATTGTGAAAAGAGTAAGTATTTTTTGGGAGATTTTTAAAATTAAACTTATTGGGGTGACATTGGTTAATAAAATTATATATGTTTCAAGTGTACAGTTTTGTAATACATTATCTGTATATTGCATTGTGTGTTTATCACCCCAAATCAAATCTCTGTCACTATATATTTGACCCCCTTTACTATGTCTCTCCCACTCCTTCCCCTCCAATAACCACAATAAAGTTGTTTGTGACTATATGTTTTTATTTGTTTGTTTTATTTGTTCATTTGTTGTTTTCAGTTGTATATCTCACATGAGTGAAATCATATGGTTCATAATTTTTTCTGTCTGACTTATTTCACTTAGCGTGATATTCCCATGGTGGAGTTTTAATTCTGACACTTAGATACCAAGTAATACAGTAAACTCTCGATTTTGCAGGCATCAATTTATCAGACTTCAGATTTAACAGACAAAATTTCTGGTCCATATGTCATATGTGATGATTAACACCCTGTTAATTTTAAAATGCTTTTAACCAAGATTTGCTTATAATTAAATTAACAGATTATTTTTGTTATTCATTCACTGTTATTTTTAACAAATTTTAGTGAATAGGTCATATGTGGGCAAAGAGACTAATACTTTTACAGAAATGAATAAATATTACTTATCTACAACTACAGTGTACATATTTAAATCCAAGAGTCAGTGCTCCGAAACAATGCTCGGTGAATGATCAGCACATGATCACACTTCATGGCAGATGGCAGTTGGTACTATTGTCACCTGGTGTGACTTTCTGCAGCAATTTTCTTTTTTAAAATTTATTTTTGTTGTTGAAAGTATTGCAGATGTCCCCCTTTTCTCCTCCATTGAATCCCTCCTCTCCGCTCCTGCTTCTCCACCCAGGCCTTCACTGCACTATTGTCCATTGGTTATGCATATATGCATAGAAGTTCTTTAGTTAATCTCTTTCTGCCCCTCCCCACTTCCCTCTGAGATTCATCAGTCTGTCCCATGTTTCCATGTTTCTGATCTATTTTATTCATCAGTTTATTTTGTTCATTAGATTTCACATGTAAGTGAGACATATGCTACTTGTCTTTCTCTGACTGGCTTATTTAGCTTAGCATAATTCTCTCCAGGTCCCTCCATGCTGTTTCAAAGGGCAAGCAAGCCTTGTTTTTTACAGTTGCATAGTATTCCATTGTATAAATGTATCACAGCTTTTTTATCCACTCGTTTACTGATGGTCACATGGGTTGTTTCCAGATCTTAGCTATTGTAAATAGCACTGCTATGAACATAGGGGTACATATATTCTTTCTGTTCTTTCTGATTGATTTTTCAGACTTCTTAGGGTATATTCCTAGAAGTGGGATCACTGGGTCAAATGGCAACTCAATTTTTAATTTTTTGAGGAAACACCATATTGTTTTCCATAATGGCTGTACCAGTCTGCATTCCCACCATCAGTGTACTGGAGTCCGTTTTTCTCCACATCCTCACCAGCACTTGTTTGATGATTTGTTGATGGCAGCCATTCTGGCAGGTGTGAGGTGATACCTCATAGTCATTTTCATTTGCACCTCTCTTGACGATTAGTGACAAACATTTTTTCATATGACTCTTGGCCATTTGTATGTCCACTTTGAAGAAGTGTCTATTCAGGTCCTCTGACCATTTTTAAAATTGGATTTGTCTTCCTTTTGTTGAGTTGTATGATGTAGTCCCATTTATTACATTTTTCCTTTGTTTCTCTTGCTCTTCGTGATGTATCAGTGAAAATTCTGCTACGTGTGATGTCTGAGATTTTGAAGCTTACATTTTCTCCTAGAATTTTTGTGGTTTCATGATTTACATTTAATTTTTTAACCATTTTGGGGTTATTCTTGTGTATGGTATAACTTGGTGGCCTAGTTTCTTTTTTTTACATGTGCCTGTCCAATTTTCTCAACAGCATTTACTGAAGAGACTGTTTTTACTCCATATCGATGCTTTACTGTATTGTAAAAAAAAAATACACGGTTTATGGGTTTATAGAAATTGTCCAGCATAAACTGTTTAGGTGAGATTGTCTAATTTTAGTGACTTCTAAATTATTACTTATAATTAGGAATATAACTTATTATTTAAAGATTTCCTTTCATGATATTTTTGAATATTTTATCTTAAGTGTATTTGGGAATAAAATATTTAGAAATCAGAGCAAATACTAGGAAATGGGAATACAGCAAGAGGTAGAATAAGATTATAAGCTTGCACCCTGGCCGATGGCTCAATTGGCTAAAGTGTCTTCCCATATACAAAAAGATTGCAAGTTCATTACAGTCAGGGCACATACCTAGGTTGTGGGTTCCATCCTGCTCAGGGCTTATACTGGAGGCAACTAATCCATGTTTCTCTCTCAGACTGATGTTTCTTTCTCTCTCTCTCTGTCTCCCTTCCTCTCTCTCTAAAAATCAATAAAAACATATCCTGTGTGAGAATTGAATTTTAAAAAAAGAATATACTGTTGGGAGTAATGTGACTCTCACAGAGCTTTTCTGTATATTTAATCTGTTCTATAATTATTTATAAAAGTTGCTCAATATTTTGCTTCTCAAGCAATGTATTTATAAATCTACTCATAGCCCAATAATCATTTAACAAGCACATTGTTTGACTTGGTGTTATTCAGTAGCTGTGCTTCAGGATTTTTTAATCTGTAAAATAGAGATAATACAATTACTTATTTTGTAAAGAATCAAATATTATTGTATCATAATCATTATCATCATCATCATCATCATCATATGGTGATATGAAAAACACTTCCTATATTTTAGAAGGAAAGATAAATTTGTTTTTGGGAGTTGGGCCACTATTTCATTAAAAGATAGGTTTTTAATATATTTAAATACAAATCATGTTCATCCATCATTTTTTAGATAAACCTGAACAAAGAGGAGAAGGTTCTGTTGTTAATAATAAAAGACATATTACAGGTTTTTTTGGAGTTGAATTATGCTCTGTTTCTTTTTTTAAAAATTTTTTTTTTCCTTTATTGATTTTAGAGAGAGAGGAAGGGAGAGGGAGAGAGAGATAGAAACATCGATGAGAGAGAACATCGACTGGCCGCCTCCTGCATGCCTCCCACTGGGGATTGGGCCCACAACCTTGGCATGTGTCCTGACCAGGAATCGAACCAGTGACCTCTTGGTGCAGGGGTCGATGCTCAACCACTGAGCCACACTGGCTGGACTGTTTTATGTTTCTTTTCAAGTAATGATTTTAGTTTAAAATGAGAGACTGGCCCAAAAAGCTATATGTGTTTTTACCTTTGTTTCTTTGTTGGTTTGCTTTTGTTGGTAGAGGGCCTGTATTTTGGGATGAGAATGTGTATGCGTGTATGTTTGTGTCTGTGTGTTTAATGCCAGACACATTAGAAAGAAACTTTCTTCCTAAATTTTTTATTTTCATACTTCTTGCATGCCCACTTCTCAAACTGGTACTGGTTTAATGACAATATTTTGAACTGTGGGCTTGTTTTTGACTAAGAATGTTTCTACATTATTTATAATTTGGTAATGGTTATTACCTTCCCTCCCCCCTCCCCCACACTCACACTACACTAAATATCTGATTGTCACTCGTACTCCTTGGAGGATTTCGATCACCTTCCCCAGCAGTTTGCTACTACTTAGCCCTCACCTGGAGGCCCATGCCTATCTGTTTATGATAAAGTTCCAAGAGCAAATAAAGGAGGGGCAGGGGGCATCTGTGGTCTTTCTCCTTCTAACTATCTGCTTATGACTGACACTCCCAGATTTCATATCCAATGGTCAAGTGATATCTGAGGCTATTGCACATGAAATCAGGGACCAGCTCATGCCTGCTGCCTCAAATTCAACCACTAATTTTTTTTCTCTTCTGAGGCATTCAGACTCTAATTCCTCATAAGTCATTACTGTAGGAATATATTGTAATATAGTTAGGCTTCCTTATGTAATTACAAAGGTATATGTCCAATACACATAAAAGAGAAAGTACCTGCATTGTTGATAAGGCTGGATAAGAATAGGAGAACAGGGCAAAAGGGGCTTTAAACAAAGATCAGAGAATAAAAGATGAAACCCTGGGTAGCGGTGTCATAGCAGCACCAATCCTTTCAGATGAGGAAAGACATTTAAAGCCCAGCACCTAGAAAATAGTCAATCCATGGTAAGAGCCACCTATAAATTCTCCCCAGCTGATAGCTATATATACAAATGCGAATTTATTTTTATTAGTATCAACATAGCACAACTTTAATTTTTTTATTTTTTCAATGATTTGTCCTGTTTATTGCCCAATAGTATTCCATTGATAAACTACACTATAATTTGTTTACTTAGTCACCTGTTGAAAGACATTTGGCAGTGGAGTGAATGGAAGCTACACAGACTGTCTTCCAGGACCAAACTGGAATTACAAGTAAAATAAAGACAAATCGTCAGGAAAAAGCAACAGAAAAGCACCTTGCAAGGACCATACAACCAGGGACACTGAATCGATGCTGATAGGATTGTGGAGGTGTGAGAGGGGCTGGGAGCCCACGGAGAGCAGCGGCCTTAGCTGTGAGCACCGCCCTCGGGGTTAAAGCCCAAGCCCGCTCCACAGTGCAGAGGACTGGGACGGAGCGCTAAAATAGCCACAGCTACTCACCTTGGGCTCCAGCAGAGGGAAGGCGGACTGGACTGGAACTGTGTGGGGATACTCGGGATTTGGAGGGCGCTCAGAGCTTTTGCTGAGTTGCAGCCACGCAGGAAGGTGGTGTGGTCTTCTTACTCCATTCCAGGGCTCTGGGGAGAGGCGGCAGCCCCTCCCTCGGAGATCCAGCCCCACCCTGGTGAGCCATTGAAAGGCAAACTGAGGCTCATTAACTACCAGCATCTGCCCTACCCTCTGGAAATCCTCTCACGCTGAACACCTGAGAGAGGTTTTCATTCAACTGAGAACCCAAGGCTCTTCAAGCAACCACGACTAATAGCCTCTAGGCAAAAAGCTACAGGATAACTTAACCTTTTCTGGGATTGCAAATATACCCTGGAAACTAAGACTCCACGGTGGTGTTTAATGTGGGTCCTCCCACACTCATCCAAACCCAGTAGAGGGAGCCACAAACAACAGAACACCAACATCCACAGGGAAAATTTGGTAGGCTCCAAAACCCACTGAGATAGCCAAAATGGTGAAAAAAAGAAACAGATCCCAAATGAAAGAACAAGAGAACTCTACTGAAGATGAGATAAACGAAATGGAGTTAAGCAAGTTAACAGAGCTAGAATCCAGAGCCATGATCTTGAGGAAGCTCAACAGCATGAGTAAAGACATCAACACCATGAGTAAAGACATCAACACCATGAGCAAAGATATCAACACCATGAGCAAAGACAGAAACACTGAAAACCAACCAAGTCGAAATTAAAAAGCAGCAAGAAGAAATGAAGAATGACATAGCAGAAATGAAGAACACATTGGAAGGACTAAACAGCAGAGTAGAGGAAGCTGAGGACCGGATCAGTAAATTAGAAGACAGGGTAGAAAAAATCAACCAATCAGAAAACCAAAAGGAAAAAACAATGAAAAAACAGGAAGACAGCTTAAGAGAACTGTGGGACAACTGGAAACGTAATAATATTTGCATCATTGGAGTCCCTGAAGAAGAAGAAAATGAGCAAGGGTTAGAGAATATATTTGAAGAAATAGTGACAGAAAACTTCCCTAATTTGGTGAAGAAAGAAGGCATTCAAGTTCAAGAAGCACAGAGAGCCCCAAGTAAGAAGAACCCAAACAGGCCCACACCAAGACACATAGTAATTAAAATGCCAAAAATTAAAGACAAAGAGAGAATCCTAAAGGTAGCAAGAGATAAGCAACAGGAAACCTACTAAGGAACCCCCATAAGGCTCTCAGCTGACTTCTCAACAGAAACACTACAGGCCAGAAGGGAATGGCATGAAGTAATCAAGGTCATGAAAAACAAGGATCTGAATCCAAGACTACTCTACCCAGCAAGGCTATCATTCAAAATAGAAGGTCAAATAAAGAGCTTCCCAGACAAAAAAAAGGCTAAGGGAATACATTAGCACCAAACCAGCACTGCAAGAAATGTTAAAAGGACTACTGTAATTAGTAGAAGAAATAGGAAGGAAAATAGAACCACACTAAACAAAAATGGCAATAAATAAGTACCTATCAATAATCATCTTAAATGTAAATGGATTGAATGCACCGATAAAAAGACACAGAGTAGCAGATTGGATAAGAAAGCATCACCCATATATATGTTGTTTACAAGAGACCCACCTCACAACAAAAGACTCAGGCTGAAAGTGAAGGGATGGAAAAAAATTTTCCAAGAAAACGGAAAGGAAAAAAAAGCTGGGGTAGCAATACTCATATCTGATAAATTAGATTTCAAAATGAAGGCCATAACTAGAGACAAAGAACGTCACTACATAATATTGAAAGGATCTATTCAACAGGAAGACATAACCTTGGTGAACATATATGCACCCAATATAGGGTCACCAAAATATATTAAAAATCTTCTGGAGGACTTCAAAGGAGAAATCGGGAGAAATTGACAGCAATACAATCATAGCAGGAGACTTCAACACCCCACTGACATCACTGGATAGAGCCTCTAGACAAAAAATTAACAAGGAAACAGAGACTCTAAATGAAGCACTAGACCAAATGGATTTAATAGATATTTACAGAGAATTACACCCCAAAACCCCAAAATTACAGAATTCACATTCTTCTCAAGTGCACATGGGACATTCTCAAAGATAGACCACATGATAGGACACAAATTAAGTCTCTACAAGTTCAAGAAGATTGAAATCATATCAAGCATCTCCTCAGATCACAATGGTATGAAACTAGAAATCAATTGCAACAATAACATGCAAAGACATTTGAACACTTGGAGGCTAAATAGCATGTTATTAAACAATGAATGGGTTACTGAGGAAATCAAAGAAGAAATTGAAAACTTCCTGGAAACCAATGAAAATGAGCACACAACAAAACAGAATCTATGGGATGTAGCGAAAGCAGTTCTGAGAGGGAAGTTCAGAGTACTCCAGGCCTACCTCAAGAAACAAGAAAAATTTTTAATGCACTATCTAACCTCACAACTTAAATAACTAGAAAGCAAACAAAAAGAAAACCCCAGAGCAAGTAGAAGGAAGGAAATAGTAAAGATCAGAGCAGAAATAAATGACATAGACCAGAAAAACAATTCAAAGGATCAATGAAACAAAGAGTTGGTTTTTTGAAAAGATAAACAACATTGATGGACCCTTAGCTAGACTCAGCAAGAAACAAAGAGAGAGAACCCAAATACACAAAATCAGAAATGAAGAGGAGAAGTAACAACGGACACCACAGAAATACAAAAGATCGTTAGCAAATATTATGAACATTTATATGGCAACAAATTCGACAATCTAAGCAAAATGGACAAATTTCTAGAAACACATAGTCTCCCAAAACTGGACCGGGAAGAGATAGAAAACTTGAACAGACCAATAACAGCTAAGGAATTTGAAGATGTAATCAAGACTCTCCCAGCAAACAAAAGCCCAGGCCTGGATGGCTCATGGGGGAGTTTTACCGAACATTCACAGAAGAACTAACACCCATTCTCCTCAAACTATTTCAAAAAATTCAAGAAGAAGGAAGACTTCCGAACTCGTTTTATGAGGCAAGCATAATCCTAATTCCAAAACCAGAAAAAGACACTACAAAGAAAGAAAACTACAGGCCAATATCCCTGATGAACATAGATGCCAAAATCCTTAACAAAATACTAGCAAATCGGATCCAGCAATACATCAAAAAAATTATTCACCATGACCAAGTAGGATTCATCCCAGGGATGCAAGCTTCAATATTCGCAAATCAATAAATGTGATACACCACATAAACAAAATGAAAGATCAAAACCACATGATCATATCAATAGATGCTGAAAAAGCATTCGACAAAGTCCAGCACCCATTTCTGATAAAAATGCTCAACACTTTTGGAATAGAGGGATCATATCTTGATATAATAAAGGCCATGTATGAAAGACCTACAGCCAACATCATACTCAATGGGCAAAAATGAAAAACATTTCCCTTAAGAACAGGAACAAGACAGAGATGCCCACTTTTGCCACTTTTATTTAACATAGTACTGGAAGCCTTAGCCGCAGCAATCAGACATGAAGAAAAAATAAAAGGAATCCAAATTGGAAAGGAGGAAGTGAAACTGTCATTATTCGCAGACGACATGATATTATACATAGAAAACCCTAAAGACTCCATCAAAAATCTACTAGACTTAATAAATGAATTTGGCAAAGTAGCAGGATATAAAATTAAAGTCAAGAAATCAATGGCATTCTTACACACCAATGATAAATTCACAGAAAGAGAAACTAAAAAAACAATTCCATTTATCATCACGGCAAAAAAATTAAGATACCTAGGAATAAACTTAACCAAAGAAGGAAAGGACCTATTTGCAGAAAACTCCAGGACATTGAAAAAAGAAATAGAGGAAGATATAAAAAAGTGGAAGCACATACCTTGTTCATGGATTGGAAGAATTAACATCATTAAAATGTCCATATTACCCAAAGCAATCTATAGATTCAATGCAATCCCCATCAAAATACCAGTGACATATTTCACAGAACTAGAACAAATACTCTAAAAGTTCATATGGAACCAAAAAAGACCCCGAATAGCCACAGCAATCTTGAAAAACAAGGACAAAGTAGGCGGGATCACAATACCGGATATCAGGTTATACTACAAAGCTACTGTAAACAAAACAGCCTGGTACTGGCACAAGAACAGGCATATAGACAAGTGGAACAGAACAGAGAATTTGGAAATTGACCCAAGACATTATGCTCCATTAATATTTGACAAAGGTGGCAAGAGCATACAATGGAGTAAAGACAGCCTCTTTAATAAATGGTGCTGGGAAAATTGGACAGCTACATGCAAAAAAATGAAACTAGACCATCAACTTACACCATACATAAGAATAAACTCAAAATGGATAAAAGATTTAAATGTGACTCGTGAATCCATAAAAATCCTAGAAGAAAATGTAGGCAACAAAATTTCGGACATCATACGCAGTAGAATCTTCACTGATACATCACCTAAGGCAACAGAAACAAAAGGAAAAATGAACACATGGGACTACATCAAACTCAAAAGCTTCTGCACAGAAATTTTGAAAGGGATCCCACTGTATGGGAGAGTATAATTGCCAATGATACATCAGATAAGGGATTAATCTCCCAAATATCTAGAGTGCTCATACAACTCAACAAAAGGAAGACAAAGAACCCAATTAAAAAATGGCCAGAGGAACTAAATAGACACCTCTCCAAACAGGACATACAAATGGCTAAGAGACATATGAAGAAATGCTCAACATCACTAATCATGAGAGAGATGCAAATTAAAACAACAATGAGGTATCACCTCACACCTGTCAGAATGGCCACCATCAACAAATCATCAAACAACAAGTGTTGACGAGGGTGTGGAGAAAAGGGGACTCTAGTACACTGCTGGTGGAAATGCAGACTGGTGCAGCCACTGTGGAAAACACTATGGTGTTACCTCAAAAAATTAAAAATTGAATTGCCATTTGACCCAGTGATCCCACTTCTAGGAATATATCCTAAGAAGCCTGAAACACCAATCAGAAAGAATACATGTACCCCCATGTTCATAGCAGCACTACTTACAATAGCTAAGATCTGGAAACAGCCCAAGTTTCCATCAGTGGACGAATGGATAAAAAAGCTGTGGTACATATACACAATGGAGTACTATGCAGCTGTAAGTAAGAAAGATCTCTTATCCTTTGAGACGACATGGAGGGACCTCGAGAGTATTATCCTAAGCTAAACAAGCCAAGCAGAGAAAGACAAATATCACATGATCTCATTTATTTGTGGAATATAATGAACATAACAGTGTGAGGAACAGGGTAGACCCAGAGATGTGGAAGTAGGGTATAGACTGACACCCCTCAGAAGAGGGGGTGGGGGGAGGGAAGAGATAAACCACAGAACTTAAGTGCATATATGCATAACTGATGGACATGGACAACAAAGCTGGTGATGGGGGGGGGATGGGGAGGAGGGTGTCAATGGGGAAAAAAGGAGAAACATCTGTAACAAAAATAAATTAATAAAAAAAATAAATAATAAAAAAAAGAATGACATTTGGATTACTTCCAGTTTGGGATAATTATGAATAGAACTGTTAAAATATTTATGTACAAGGTCTTCTGTGAACACAAGTTTTCATTTCTCTAGCATAAATACCAAGGCATGAGATTGCTGGGTCATATGGTATATTTAGCTTTATAAGAAACTGTCAAACTATTTTTTAGAGTGGTTGTCCCAGTTTGCATCCCTACTAACAATGTACGAGATTTGTAGTTGTTCTGCGTCTTCTCTAGCATGTGGTGTTATCATTTCTCAAAACAAATTTTAACTGTTCTAATATCATGTTTTTTTCTTTTAAATTAAATTTATTGGGGTGACATTGGTTAATAGGATCATATAGGTTTCAGGTGAGGATTTCTATGATACAAGATTTATATATTGTACTGTGTACCCACCACCCAAAGTCAAATCTTCTTCCATTACTATATATTAGACCCCCTTCATCCTCTACCCCCTGGAAGAAACTTAAGAGACACATTAGAAAGAGACTTTTCCAGAATAATGAACTGATATGATTTTTTTTTATTTTTGCAGAACAAGAAAAGATATAAAAGAAATGCACTGATTTAGTACTACAGTAACTGAAATTCCATCACTTACATCTAAATAAGTCCCACATTAGAAATATATCAGCACTTGTTATTACTGTGTACTGAGTCTTAGGTCCATTCTTTGCATGTGAGTGGGAAAGAAATTGTCTAAGGAGGCCCCATGTCAGGATACTGAGAGCAGAAATGGGGTAGGAATGGAATCAAGGAAGGAACACTGGTGTATTTGATTGTGACAAGTGAGGAATTTGTAGTGAAATTAAAAAGGAGATTAACCAGCAGAAGGTGAGGGGAGGAGGTTGTTGGAGATTTAAAGGAGAAAATATACAAGAGTTTGCTAAGTCATTGGAATGTGTACGAGAATGGTGATAAGGAAGGAAATCTAAATACAAATATACACGTGACTATTTATACCATGCTTACCATTTTAAAGTACTTTCTAAGATATTAAAAAGGCCTTTGACTTTTTGTTGAACTAGATATAGTATTAAATGAATTTTCTCAGTTTTCTCTTAGAGAAAATGGCTTTTCAAAATGAAACGTATGCAAAACTTAGACATAGCTACACATAAGAGTGATAATTTACTTCTTCATTATACAGCCTAATGCTTAAAGTGGGGATAAAGGAAATTAGAATATTTCCAGAATTGAATTCTGGGTGAAAGATTCTAAAGCTAAAGATAATCAAGGTAAAGTAGCAGACTTACTTAAATAAGTAGAAGATTTTATTTTATTATTTTATTTTATTTTATTTTTTATTCATGTTAGAGAGAGAGGAAGGGAGAGAGAGAGAGATAGAAACATAGATGAGACACAACATCAATTGGCCGCCTCCTGCATGCCCCCCACTGGGCATGTGCCCTGACCGGGAATCGAACCGGCGACCTCTTGGTGCATGGGTTGACACTCAACCACTGAGCCACACTAGCTGGGCAATAAGTAGAAGCTTTTAATACACAATTCAGGAATGGCTGTGTTATGTTGATTCTAATTTATCTTTCATCAGTGAGTTTCACTAAAGAAGGCACTTAGAGTTATGCCCCCACCGAAGTGTGTTTGAAACAGCCATATGTCCCTTAGATCCCGTGTCATTCATGCCAGTGCACTTGGCTGTAGAGTCCCGAAGGGATGCAGGCGGCACAGGACACGTTCTGAACTGTGACTGTCAGTGCGAGACTTGTGGGGATCAGCGCAAAGAGCATGTGCCTATTTTCAACCACTAATTTTCCATGGGGGCAGAGCTGAATAGGAGTGAAATTCTAAAGATGTGTATTAAAGCAATTGCCTGCTTAAGAAATCTGGAGAATCAAAAAAATATGGTATAATTTAGTTAAAGATTAGGAAATTAAATGAGGAGGCTTAGCAAGAAATTAAGGGTGAAGCACATTTTAAGAAAGGTTTGGATTGACAGAAGTACCTGGAATTACATCTGGCTACTAATTAGCAGATCTAATCTGCATATCATTTTACTCAGTGCTGCTCCCCTGGACATATTTTCATCCTTACTCAGATAGTTTTGGATTTTGCCAGGATTCTACAAGTATTCAGTCATCTATGCATGCCTCCTCATCATTCAGTTGGTATACACTAGAGAAGTTAAAATAATTATTTAGAAGTATAATTTATTTTGTATCCCCATTTTACAATTGAGTATAATAATGTCTTTCCAGCCAGAAGGCAAGTGTCCAAGAAAATCAATTTATTGAGTTACAGAGCTAAGATTTTTTATTATGTGACAGGTCAGTTTACTGCTGTCTTGTAACAGCCTTCTCAAAGTTCTTTGGTGAATGTAGTAATAAAATGACAAACTTTGTTTAGTGTTTATTCTCACATGTATCTTAGAATTCTCACTCAAGTAGGCAGCCATGGATTCCCAGCAACTGGTCTTGTAGAATGATTTGAGTTCAGTACACAGAATCATATCTCCTCTTAAGTTAGCCCACTGTCCTTGAACTACACCACCAACCTTCTACTTTTTCTTGCTTTAATACATTACAAAGACACCCTAGAACAGAACCTATTTGATTGCTTCCTATCAATTTTCTGGAAATGCTCAAATTTAGGGTGAGCAAAGTAAGGATAATGAACCCAGGTCATCACAAAGGAACACCTGCCACTTAGCTCACTTGAATAAATAGACACACTGTTGTGTTTATGGAAATTCTTTAAGGTTTTGCATTCAGAAGAGGAAAAACTAGAGGAATATGCTTCTCAGGGTATGAAGATGATGAATTAGACAAGTTTATTTTAAAGGGCAACATTCAAAAATAAAAACTACATTTGAAGCTAATTAAAGGTTAGATCATATGGGAATTATTGAAAAAGCACTTTTTCAATAAGACGTAATCGACTAGAAGTGCATATCCCAGGCAACAATGGAAGCTATGAAGCATGAATACACAAAAATCAATTTAAAGGGAAAAATCATTATAGACTAATGCCTTTGTTAGTGTGCTATCACACAGTTTGAATTTTTTTCTTTTAAATCATATGTTGGCTATAAACATTGCTTCAGTGTTTTAAAAACACAATATATACTGCCACAAAAATGTTTATCTCCTAAATTCAGTAATTTTTCTAAAATCTTTGGCGAGTAGCAATACCTCTCTATAAATGTCTTATCCTATGATTCTCCTGTATTTGTTTTCTCCATCCCTCTAAGAATGTGATTTATACTTTATTAGTAACGTTTTCTTCAAAATATTCAGCACAATCCAGCAAACCCCGATTCCTGTCCTCAAATGTGCCTAGGAGACAACTGCTGCAATTGCCTTCTCCTTCATTCTCTCACTTAGGAAAGTGTTTTATTTCATTCACAATTTCCACCCGCTTTTACACGTTTACCTGAATCCAGCATCCTGTTTATTCAATTTTCCATTTCTTTAACTACTGACTGTATGCAATGGTTTTCTACAGTCCAGCTCTTTTATTCCGCTGGATCATCAGATATATCTTAGTCACAACTTTTAAAGGAAATTAGATTGTTAGAATATATTTTGTCAGAGTTGTCATTTATAGATGTGCAAGCCGGGTGCTGAAATCCTGCATTTGAGAGGAATATAAAATGTTTGTATAATTTAACTTGTTAGATTTTAATATAATTGGTCAGGTTTCCTAGACATATTGTTATTTTCTTGATAACAGTTTAATTCCAATTTCGAGTCCTTTTGCTGCCAGAGGGGTGAGCTATTCAATGTTACCCCAGACTTGTCCCACAGTTCTAATATTCTACATAGAGCCGTGGCGTCAGGGAACAATCTTTGATTAACAGCAATCCACAGTGGCTCCTTGTACAGGTGTAAAACCCTCCAGGCTATAAGCTCTGTTGCTTCCAGCCAGCTTCTGGACTTCAGTGCCCAAAATACAGCCTCATAGCACAGTCATCCCCCTCGCACTCTTATCACTCCCAAAGAAGTGCCACAGATTGTGGACAGATAGCTACTCTCTGTATCTTCACCTCATTGTTATCTGAAAATTTTAGCCTTTCTCCTCTTTTGCCCTCAAGAGTAAGGCAGTAAGAACCCAGCATAGCTCCCTCAATAAGTTTACTTCTACAAAAATTGGAAAGAAGTCTTCAGACAACTACTGTTTCATGTTCTGCAAAAAATACCTGAAGCAAAAACATGCAAGGAGCTTGGGTATATGCTTAGAAGTAAGGAATAGGGAATAGGGAGAAATACAGAAGCACATATTCTCACATCACTACATTGTCCCAACATATAAACAAATATCTTATGCTTTAAGAAACTTCAATGAACATTCATTTTCAGGCTCATGCCTTCAAACAGGTAAAATATATTGCATAGTTATGATAAGGCAAATGATGTTCATAGAATATTATGTGACTTACCTAAGGTAAGATAGGAAAAAGTGATGAGCAAATTGCTTTGATTTTCATAAAATTTGCAATATAGTGGAGAAAATAAATACCATAGATATAGGAATACAGTTAATTGCCTGGCTGGTGTGGCTCAGTGGTTGAGCGACGACCCATGCACCAAGAGGTCACCGGTTCAATTCCCAATCGGGGTGCATGCCCAGGTTGTGGGCCAAAGCTCCAGTGAAGGGAATACAGGATATGGCCAATCGATGTTCTCTCTCATCAATGTTTCTATTTCTCTCTCTAAAAAAATAATCAATAAAGAAAAAAAAAAAAAGGAACGCCCTTAATAAGTAAAAGAACAGCATAAAACAACGAGATCTAAGTGTAAAACCATAAATTCTATTTTGGATTGTAATTAGCTTTCTACTTCTAATTTAATACATTACCATACACTTACTGGCTTAATACAGCACAAATTATTATCTTAAATTCCTGTAAGTTAGAAGTTCAACAAGAGTTGCACTGGGCTAAAATCAGGGTATGGGCCTGGCCATCTTCCTTTCTGGAGGCTCTTACAGAAAATCCACTTCCTTGCACTTTCCAGCTTTTAAAAGACACCTTACATTCCATGGCTGGTGATCCCTTTACTCCATCTTCAAAGCCAGCAACATTTAGTATCACTGGCGGCTTTTCCATAATCACAGCTTCTAACCACAGTCAGAAAAGGTTCTCAGCTTTCAAGGACTCATGTGATTATATTGGACCCACTTGGATAATCCAGGATAATCTCTCCAACTCAATATTTTTAACTTCATCAAAAACCTGCAAAGCCCCTTCACAATGTGAGATAACAGAGTCACGGCTCCCAGAAACTAGAAAGTGGACATCTCTGAGGGGTGGGGTGAGCATTAAGGTATCTTTGGGGCAGAATTTTTCCTTAGTATTTTTTGACCAATAGTTAAAAATCTCTGTTCTCTGTGTTTGAAACAAAATATGTAGAGATTCTTTCTAAGTAAAGTTTTCAGAATGGCTTATTGGCTTCATTTAATTGGCTTTAAGTTTTGGGCACGGGAAAATTAGCCAGGAAGAATAGAAAATCCATTTCCTGGACCTCACTAAATAATTTAATTAGAGCAAAGGGTATGAAATCATTGACTTAACAGGTTTCAAAGATCTTTCTCTTAATCTTTTTTTAATGGAATACAAGCCAATGTGTTTCAAATATTAATATTAAGGCCCTAAAGATCTGATTTTTCTGTTGACTATATTGTTTAAAAGTGGGATCTTAGGAAGCAACTTACTATGGAGTGCTTAAGGCTAAATGCAAACCCTAAGTAAGTCAGGAAAGTGTTAGCAGTACAGCCCTAGCTCCATAAGTCAACATGCTCACTGGCATCAGTGCTAATCTGTGTAAAGTCTTGGCAATGCATTTTAAACACAGAAATGAGAAACTTTAGAAAATGTGGGAGTAGCATCCATCACTGAAATAAACTTTTATGGATTTTCTAAGTCCATTAGATTGTTTTTATTTTCAAACAAATTGTTATTCCTGAATAAAAGCGTCATACATCTGGTTAAATACAGATAAAAATAGAATTGAATATGATATAGTGGGGATGAGTGTAATCTCTAAAGACCTCACAGAAATAAAATGTGCTATAAATATCACTTCAAAAGTGATAAAATGTGATATAAATGCACATTCAAATGAAGATTAAAGAGAAGCCAATTTCTAGGAATGTTAGAACATTGTTTAAATTATGGAACAGAGATATGACTAGCATAGAGTAGAAAAAGATATCAATTTTTTTTTAATTATTGTGGACTTTTAACAGTTAAGCCTCCAATAACAAAGAACATATTTATGAAATGAATACAGGACTCATAACTTTGGTCTCCACTTTTGGCATCTGAACTTACTAGAGTTTTTAAAATACAAACATTAAGATGATTGCTTTTTATATTATTATATATATATTTTTAGATTTTCTCTGGGATTTGTCCAATTTTTTTTCTTTTTCTTTTTGTAATTAGAATGGGGTTATGGGTTTTTGGAAGGAAGACCATAAAAGTAAATTGCTATTTTATGACACCATATCAGTATTTTGTATGATCAACGTGACATAACACTATAGATGCTGACCTTGGTTTCTGACTGGAATAGTATTTGTCAGGTTTCCACACTAAAGGTTCTTTTTTCCCCCTCCCTTTCCATACTGTACTCTTTAGGAGGAAGTCACTATATATGACCCACACAATTCCAGGTTGGGAGTTATGCTCCACCAACTTGAGGGTAGGTATCTATATAAATTATTAGAAATTCTTCTACAGAGATTTGCCTCTTCTTCCCAATTATCCTTTTGACAAAAAAAAAAAATGTATTTACATCAATATGGACTCATGGATATTTATTTTATACTTCTGGTTATTATTCTATACTACTTTATTTGGTGGCTCATATTGTTTATTTCTGGTATATAGAAAAACAATTGATTTTGCATATTTTCCTTGTATCCTGCAACTTTGTAGTACTCAATAGTTCCAGGAATACTTTTTTGTTGATTCCTTGGGACTTTCTTCATAGACAACCAAATAATTTATTAACAAAGATAGCTTTTTTTCATTTTTTCAAAACTATGTAATTTATTTATTTATTATTTGTCTTATTGCACTAGCTTGGACTTCCAGTGCATTTTTTTTTATTTTATTTATTTATTTATTTATTTATTTATTTATTTATTTTATTTTATTTTATATTTTTAGGGAAAGAGAGATAGAAACATCAATGTGAGAGAGAAACATGGATTGGCTGCGTCCTGTACTCCCCCTGCTGGGTTGGAGCCTGCAACCTGGGCATGCATGTGCCCTGGCCGGGAATCCATCCGGCACCTTTCAGTCCATGGGACAATGCTTAATCCACTGAGCCACACTGGCCCGGCTCCAGTGCAATTTTAAATAGCAGTATTGAAAAAGGATAGCCTTGTCAATCTTAAAGAAAATATGTCCAGTTTCCTACCATTTGTTATTACCTTGGCTACATATTTTTGAAATGTTATTTATCAAGTGGAAGGAGTTCCTAGCTTGTCCAGAGTTTTTACTATGAATAGATGTTAGATTTTGTCAAATGCTTTTCCTGTATCTTTTGATATGATCATATAATTTTTTTCTTTAGTCTGTTGATGTACTGACTTATACTATTTGATTTTCAAATTTTGAACCAGCCTTGCAAACTTGGAATAAATTCCATTTACTCATGGTGTATAATTCTTTCCGCACATTCTTGGATTTGACTTGCTGATATTTTATTGAGGTTTTTTTGCATCTTTGTTCATGAGAGATATCGGTCTGTAGTTTTCCTTTCTCTTAGTATGTCTTACTTTCTTGTAATTCGGCTTACTTTTTATCTGTTATCTTAAGGTGAAAGCTGAGATTATTGATTTTCAGATCTTTCTTCTTTTCTTATATATGTTTAATGCTATAACTTTCTCTCTAAGCAGCAATTTCACTGAATCCCACAAATTTAGATAAGTAATTTTTTTCATTTGATTTAGTTTAAGAATTGTTTAATTTCTCTTGAGCCTGACCTATGTGTTATTTAGAAATGTTTTGTTAGCTTTCGTTCCCACAGGCTGGCTGAGGTCTGCAGCCGCCAAGCTGCTGTAAACTCACGCATGCGCTCTTGCATGCTGGGTGCCCTTAAGCAGCAGGGTGGATGGGGATGCAATGCGAGCAAAGGCAGGTCAAGATTGCTGGGATGAACCAGGGCACAGACTGGCTTTCTTCCGTGCCTGCTGATTCACTTTGGAGGCATGTGACCCTCTTGGACTGGCCCCACAGTCATAGTCACTGAAATAATTTAATAAGTGGATGTGCTTGAGGGCCTTTTGCTTGCCCGGCCTTGGGTCTCTTCCCCGCCCAGTGATGGTGGTGGCTTTAGAGCAGGGTGATCCCAGCAGGAATCCCTTCTCTCCCCTCAGCCGCCCAGTGTCTGCTGCTTTTCCATTCTCAATGGAGCCTTTCCTGTGCCTGTTGCTATGTTAGCTCAAGTCTGCTGGGCAGCTGCCAGGGGGCACTTTGACTCTTAGGAGCTTACCAGGGTCCAGGCTGGTGAGGCTGTAGGTTGTGCAAAACACCATGATATTAGGCTCCCCGGAGTCACCTGGGAGCCAGGCAATGACAATGGACAGGTTCATTTATCCTTTTCCATTTTGGCAGGGGTCTCTAGGCACTTTCAGAGTGGTGAGCCAAGGCAGTGTGGTAGAGTATAAACATAGTGGGATCTGGAGTCTGACAGCCCCGAGTACTGAATACTGCCTCAGCAACCAGCTGACTGACCTTGGGCAAGTCTCTTAGCCTTTCTGAACCTCAGTGTCCTCATCTGTAAAATAGAACAAGAATACCTGTTTTTCCTGGTGGTTATGAGGAGACGTTAACATGTAAAGTTCCTAGTAGAGTCTATGGCAACCCGTTGGTGCTCAATAAATATTAGCCTCTTTAATTTTTTACAAGAAAAGCCTACATCTTCTGCAGTAGTTGCATGTGTCTGTGATCCTGATGAGGCAAGGATCCAGAGGTGAGAGTGACCTTGGCAGGCAGAGTGAGCTCACAGGCCTGGTGATGGAGGGCTTCGTAGGAGTATTTCACAGAAAGGACTGACTCACTTAAGAACCAAGCTGGATGGGGGGTTGCAAGCTCCAGACCTGTGTTGCTAAGGAGACGAGAGGTGGAGAGGAAGGTGTTGTGAGAGGCCCAGGAGTGTCACATATCATGAGAATGGGTAGAGGAGAGCCTTGGACTTGGAGGCAAGAGAACTGGGCGACCTGAGACATGCACGTCCACCTCTCCTGCCCTTGACATCCCCACTGCAAAATGGGAGCACCAGTGTGTTCCCTGCTGATAGTGTAAAAAGTGAGAAACCAGTTTAGAAAGTGCTTTGAAAACATGTCAGGTCATGTTACATCCCAGCAAAACTTCGCTTTTATCGACTTAGGATGGCAATCTGAATAATGACATAGATATAAATACTATTTTATTTCTTTTCTACACAGTCTCCCAAAGTATTTTCTAAATAGGAGACTTTAGGGGAAACAGCTTTAAAAGTAAAGAGGAGTGCCCTGGCTCAGTTGATTGAGCATCGTCCCATGCACTGAGAGGTCGCCCGTTTGATTCCTGATGAGGGCACATGCCCAGGTTGTGGACACAGTCCTCAGTAGGGGGCATGCAGGAGGCAGCTGATGGATATTTCTCTCTCATCCATATTTCTCTGTCCCTCTCTAAAACACATTTAAAAATAAAAAGAGTAAAGAGTAGTAATCAGTAATCAGTGTAGCAGTCCCAATGTTGCCTCGGATGTACTTAAAAAGTTAATTATTTTTGAATTAAATCTGTTAACATTAAAAAAAGAAAGAAAGAAATATTTTGTTAAATTTTTAAATATTTTTGGATTCTGAGCACTCTTTCTCTTAATTTCATTGTGGTCTTTGAACATACTAGATAAAATTTCTATTGTGTGAAATACGTTAACGTGTTTTGGAATCCACTGTGGTCCATCTTGGTGAATGTTCCATGGGAGCTTAAAAATCTCCACTCTCCTGCAGTTGGATGGAGTATTCCATGAATATCAATCAGGTCAGGTTGATTGAGAATGTTGTTTAGGTCAGTTCTATTTTTATCGATTTTCTGCCTGATTATCTATCATTTACCAAAAGAGAGGAGTTGAACTATCAACTGCAACAGTGACTATGTCATTTCTCTTTGGAGTTCTGTCAGTTTTTGCTTCACAGTTTTGGTACTCTAGTTAATTGAATGCACACTAAGGATTATGTTTTTTGGAGAATTATCATTTTGAATTCCCTTTATCATTATGGAACCCCTCTCTTTATTGCTGATCATTTTTCTTGTTTGAAGTTGGCTTTGTCTCTAATTAATGTAACTATTCTATCTCTTTATTAGTGTTAGCTTAGTATATATCTCTTAACTTTTTTAAATCAATACACTTTTATTTTAGAGCATCTTGAAGTCACTGTTGAGTGAGAAGTACGAAGAGTTTCCATATAATTATTGTACTCACACATGTCTACTCTTCCTTTATTCATTTCTATTGAATCTACACTGACATGTCATCATTACCCAGAGTCCATAATTTGCATTAGGGCTCACTTTCGGTGTTGTACATTCTATGGGTTGAGATAAATGTATGGACTTAGAGAAGCATGTATTCATCACAGTAGTGTCATACAGAATAGTTTCTGTGACCTAAAAATCCTCTGTGCTCTGCGTATTCTTTCCTCCCTCCCACAACCCCAGGAAACAACTAATGTTTTTACTGTCTCCATACTCTCCCAGAATATCATAGAGTTGAAGTCATACAGTATGTAGCATTCTCAGATTGGTTTCTTCAACTAGTAATATGCATTTAAGTCCCTTCCATGTTTTTCCATGGCTTGATTTCTTATTCCTTTTTAGTACTAAATAATATTCCTAAGCCCGACTGGTATAGTTCAGTGGCTGAGCATCAACTCATGCACCAAGAGGTCACCGGTTCGATTCCTGGTCAGGGCACATGCCCAGGTTGTGGGCCCAATCCCCAGTGGGGGACATGCAGGAGGCAGCCGATTGATGTTCTCTCTCATCAATGTCTCTACCTCTCTCCCTCTCCCTTCCTCTCTCTCAAAAATCAATAAAGAAAAATCACTGAAATAATAATAACAATATTTCATTTTCTGAATGTACCAGTTTATTTATCCATACATCTATTGAAGGACATCTTGGTTGCTTCCAAGTTCTGGCAGTTATGAATAAAGATGCTGTAAACATCTGCGTAGAGGTTTTATGTGGAAATAAGTTTTCAATTTATTTGGGTAAATACTAAGGAAGACCATTGCTGGATCATATGGTAAGAGTATTTTTAATTTTGTAAGAAACTCCTAAACTGCCTTCCAAAGTGGTTTAGCCTTCTGCATTCCTACCAGGAGTGAATGATGTTTCTCCACATCCTCACCACCATTGGTATTATCAGTGTTTTGGATTATGGTCTTAATAAGTATAGTGGTATTTCATTATTGTTTTAAATTGCAGTTCCCTAAAGTAAACTATGCCTAAACTTTACTGTTTCTTTAACACTTAATAACCAATGTTGGCTTTCTATTACCTACTAGATTAAATTCAGGTTTAACTTAGCTTTCAAGAACTCCATTAAGGAGTGACATCACCAAGATAGCAACATAAAGTCATTCCCGAGTTTACTCCCTTTTACAAAAACAACTGACCATTATTCATTGACAGGATACCCCTGAGAAAAATCCTAGAACAAGGTGGTGAAGCCGAAGCACCCCTCTGCACCACTGAGACAGACTGCACTAGAAGGGTAAGAGCTTAGCTGCCCATTGACCACATTGCCCTTTTCTCGGAGTAGGACAGCAGCACACCGAGAGGTCTCCTACCCTAAGCCTCCAGTTGCTTCAGTGGGAAGAGAGAGCCTGGGATGGGAATTCAGTTCCCCCAGCATTGCAGATTGCTTCTTGGGATTACCCACTTCAGTTTCACCCAGTAGGGACTATGGGGAAATCTGTGGGACTTGACCATTGGGAATCTGATTGAGACAAAGAAGCGGGGGAAGGCTTTGCAACAACCATCACTCACATTTGGCAGACCAAGTTCCTGCCTGCTGCACCCAGGTAGTAATCCAACCAGCAACTTTGTTCACCTGCAGAACCAAGATTATAGCACAGGTCTGCTTAGTTTGGAATCTCAAATGAAGAGCCTTCTCAACCCTGGAGCTGACCTGCCTCCTCCTACAATCCCTGCATAGGCAGAGGAGCTGAGTCATAGCCCTGCCCACTGCTGAGTATAATTCCTACCCAACCAGAAAGCCGGCCAGAGCACCTGGGAAGCTGACTGGGGCCAGCTCTGCCACTCCATCTGGGCAAGGGAACTAATTCACAGCCTCCCTCACTGCTGAGAATAACTCCCAGCCTCACCCAACCAGGAAGCCTGGCCTGAGCACATGGAAGTCTGTGTAGCCCAGCAACATCAATGGAGAGCCAGCCAACGGTGCTGCCTGTTAGCAGAGCAAAATAGGTGGCCATTTCTGGTCAGAAAACTTGGTGTGTGGTTCAGCTGTACCGGCCTTCCTCACCTTAGGATCAGTCTTGCCACCATGAATGGGAAGGGAAGCTAATTCATAGCCTCACTTAATGCTGAAGGCAGCTTCTGGATCCGTCTGACCCAGAAACTTGGTCTAAGCACCTGCTAAATGGTTTGGCCAGCAGCACTCAAGCAAAGAATTGAACCAGTGACTCTGCCCATCTGAAGAGACAAGCCAGCTACTCCATCTGCCTTGCAAGTCTGATGCACAGGTAAGCCTGACTAGTCCCCAAGCAAGAGTCTTGACTGCTTTGGGGCTTGCTCTGAGACTGTTCCCGAGATAGGAGAGCTAGTCCATAGTTCTTCCCATTGCTGAAGACACCCTGCAACCCTCCAACCAGGAAACAACCAGAGCTCCTGGGAATCTAAGTAGTGCATCTTACAAGCAGAACTTGGGTGGAGAACGTAGCAGGCAGCCCTGTTCGTTTGCACAGCTAGGACAGTGGCCTGCCAGGCCAGGGAAGGTTGTGCATAGTTCTGCCTCATTTGAGTTTCAAACAAGAGCTTTGACACCTGGGCAGAGAAACTAATTTATAGCCCCACCCACTACTGACTGTGACATTCAGCTCATCTGCCCAGTGGACCTAATGGGAGCACAGAGGAACGGTGTTGCTCATCCTACAGCCCTGTTTGTAGTGGTACCAGAGCAAAACTGCAGGGCAGAACTGGTGGCTCTGTCTGACCAGGAAATTCAGTGGATGGTCTAGCCTGATTTAGATATCCAAACAATGAGTGTTTCTGTCTTTGAGCCCATTCTGCTGCCCTGCTGGGGCAGGGAAGCTAATTTATAGCTCCAACTACTGCTAAGTATAGTACCCAGTCTGGGAGCCTGCCCAGAGGATGCAGGAAACCACAGGACCATACTATAGCCTTGCTTGTCAGGGAGCCAAGCAAGCCGTCCTACCAACAATTCTCAGCCAGCAGTGCTCAGTCTCAGAGCATGGGAACAGCCCTTCCCTATGGCAGACCCCCAGAGTTTCACCTGTACAAGGACATTAGCTGCTGGCACATCCATAGCACGGAGCCAAGCAGATGGGTGAAGAACTACCTCTGCCAAAGTGAGCCTATATGCTATCTTTGAAAGTGCTAAGAGCTAAATCCTAAAAGTCCTCATGACAAGGAAAACACTTTTATCTTTTTTTTTTTTGTATCTATATGAGATGATGGATGTGAGCTAAATTCATTGTGGTGACCATTTCAGATACATGTACGTCCAGTCAATGTGCTGTACACCTTAATGTTATGCGGTGCTGTTTTTCGATTATATCTCAATAGAACTGGGGGAAGAACGGCATCAACTCATAGCTACACTCCCTTATTTGGTTTTTATTTGACACGATTTTCTTTCTGTTTTAATGCATGTGGTTTATACTACCAATTAGATTTGTAAACCAATGGATTATAAGGTAAATATGAAAGATTCTAATAAATGCATGCTGCTCAAATAGCCCTGCAAGCAGCTAAAGCTGTCTGAGATTTGGTGAGTGGATGATAACCAGGAGCGACATTTGAGCTTTGTTTCTAGAGTAGGTACAAGAAAGTCCATTGAACGAAAGGCCTAATGCACAGTCCAAGTGAATAAAATAGCATGTGAAGAGTCCCTAAGGGTTAGGTGAGCTGAAGATTAAAAAAATAACATTTTTTCAGTGTAACTCAAGCATGGCATATGGGTCTAGAAATTCCAGTGGGTGAAGATGGAAAAGTAGAGAAGACTCTAAGGTATAGCATCAAGATTTTGATGTTTCCCTGAAGGATACTACTGGCAGAGTTTAGAGAGATATGATATGGTCAGATTTGTATGCTGTTTGTGTTTTTTTAATTGAATTTATTGGGGTGACATTGGTTAATAAAATTATATAAGACTAATATGTGGAATCTAGTGGACAAAATAAACTGATGAACAAAATGGAACCAGAGGCATGGACACATGGAACAGACTGGCGGGAGTCAGAGGGGATGGGGAGGGAGAGACTGGATGGAAGAAGTTGAAGGGATTAGCCAAAGAACATGTACCCATTGCCGATGGACATGGACAATAGTGTAGTGAAGGCCAAAGAGGGGGTAGGTGGAGGTGGGCAAAGGCGGGGGGACTGGGGGCAGTCTGCAATAATGTCAACACTAAAAATTTTATTTATGTATTTATTTTTATTTATTTTTATCCTCACCTGGGGATATTTTTCCATTTATCTTCAGATAGAGTGGGAGCAAGGGAGAGAGAGAGAGAGAGAAGAGAGAAACATCGATGTGAGAGCAACACATCGACTGGTTGCCTCCTGCACAACCCCGACCAGGGCCAGGGACAAACCGCAACCAAGGTACGTGCCCTTGACCAGAATCGAACTCGCGACTCATTGGTCCACCGACGCTCTAACCACTGAGCAAAACCAGCCAGGGCAACACTAAAATTTTCAATTAAAAACAATTATTCACAGGCAAAGAAATCATGACATAGGTTTCAGGTGGACAGTTCTATACTACATCATCTGTATATTGTATTGCACGTTCACCACCCCAAGTCTAGCTTCCTTCTGTCACCATTTATCCCCCCCATACCCTCTTCTACCTCCCCCACCTCCCTTTCCCTCTGGTGATCACCATACTGTTTAAATACATTCTGGCATCTTCAAGAAGGATGAAATGGAGAAGGAAAACACTAGAAGCTGGAAAACCAGTTGAGAGACGATTACAATGCACAGAGGAGAAGCAATGGGGGTCTGAACCAAGGAAATGACGTTCAAATAGGTGAAACCCATGCAGAATTTAGTGCCTTCGCAGACCCTGTTGGGCCCTGCTCACATTCCCAGAGCCTCTTACTCTTTGGTACGACCATGCCTGTGTGACTGCCAGTGGCATCCACCTGCAGACGCTGCCAAAGAATCGTCCTTGCATAAAGGCAGCAATCTTGCAGTTTTTTCTTTCTTTCTTTCTTTTTTTTTTTTTTTATTCTCACCTGAGGACATTTTTCCATTTTTGTTCAGATAGAGTGTGGGAGGGAGAGAGAGGAAGAGAGAAAGAGAAACATCGACGTGAAAGGGACACATCGAGTGGCTGCCTCCCGCACGACCCCAACCAGGGCCAGGGACGAATCGCAACAGAGATACGTGCCCTTGACCAGAGTCGAACCCACGACTCGTTGGTCCACCTGAAACCTATGTCATGATTTCTTTGCCTGTGAATAATTGTTTTTAATTGAAAATTTTAGTGTTGCCCTGGCTGGTTTTGCACAGTGGTTAGAGTATCTGTGGACCAATGAGTCGCAGGTTCGATTCTGGTCAAGGGCACATACCTCGCTGAGCCAAACCAGCCAGGGCAATCTTGCAGTTTTTATCGCCCCATGATGTACTGATGTGAAGGACCACATTGATAGCACTGGGGATAGGAGTGGGGAGAGAACTGGTATGAAAGCCGAGTTCTCTAGCCTCAACAAGACTCATTGTGTAGTGCGATTTATGCTTCCCTGCGAATCTAGCTAAGCCTAGATTTCCCCTAAAATGGCATCATTTTTTGGCTTTCCCTCCAGTTATGGACTGAACTGTCCTGGAAATTCTTATGTTGAAGTATTAAATCCCAAGGTGATTATCTTTGAAGATAGGGCTGTTAGAGAGATAATTGAGGTTAAATGAGGTCAGAAGAGTGGTGCTCTAATCTGATAGGACTAGTGTGCTTATAAAAGGATGAAGAGATATGAGATGACTCCCTCTCTGAGCACAGACTGAGGACAAGCCAAGTGAGCACGCAGGAGCCAGCAGCTGCCTGTGGGCCAGGAACACAGATCTCACCAGGAACTGAATTTGCCAGCACCTTGATCTTTGATTTTTAGCCTTCAGAGCTGTGAGAAAATACATTGCTGTTGTTTAAGCCACACAGTCTGTAACATTTCATTCCAGCAGCCTAGGCAGACGAATACAGCCCCTTCTCTATTTCTTTTTCTCACAAGTATCTCCTGATAGAATACCCTTCAAGTTATCACTTGCATGAAAATCCCCAAATCAGGCTCTGGATCTAGGGAATCTGAGTTTACAGAGTGATTTAGTGAAATGTTATATTAGAGGGGAAAGTATAGAGAGACCTCCAGATTTGGGTTTGTGGCATTGTATGGGGACATCGGGGAGAAACATGGAATTTTATTCTGAGTCATTAAGGGTGGTATTTTGTCAAGTCACTTACATTCTTGGGCTTCAATTTCTCCATCTTTAAATTGGATCTAGATCCGCAGGTGTTCTGCTCCCTCTACTGGGTTGTTAACATCTTAAGTGCATTAAATGGTATTCCACCTATTTTATGTTGAATCTCCCCACCCACTCCCTACCCCAGTCTGTTATAGGTAGTGAGTGATCAATTATATTCCTCACTTACTAACTCATAGAAAGCAATGCGAAGAGGCCAAAGGAACCCTTCAGATGTTAAGTACAACTTAATGCCCCTTTCCAAGTGTGTGGAAGAAAGACACCTAGAATATGTATGACATTAGATACATACATTTCTGCAGCTATTTTGGCTCTGTCATTTAACTGTGGACATTTGGGGGAAAAGTAACTGAGATGAGCCAGCAGAGTTTTACCTCAATCCAACATTTAAAAGGTTAGCTTTTGTTTCTACACATGCTAGACTCTGTGTCTGCAGAGAGATTATAAAGCACAGCCTCGACAGTCAAAGTAGTCTGCTCATCTTGGCAATACATACAAGATTCTGGATGAGAATGAACTTAAAAATATGTGGGGAAAAAGTCAGATTGGCACATTTTAGGCCATAAAACACCATGACAGCTAAAGGGAATGAGAGCAGACTGAGTAAAAACTGTTCATCAAGAATTGACATGTGTTGTATTCACAGCAGGACATGAGTTGGTTGAAAGTCCTTTGAATTTGTCAAGCTTATACAGAACTAAAATGGCAAATTTTACTTTGGAGGACAAAACAGCTTGGATACAAAAATGCTAATGATGAGATCATTCAGTAATAGTTACCAATCTATTTTAGAGAGGTAGATATTTTTCTAAAAGTTACATTGTAATTCATATCTCGTGCAGGCAAAAAATAAGTCTCTTCATGCAGGAATCCTGCAAGATTTTTCTTGGGTTTTGTAAGAAACTAGAACTTGAACTCTAACAGCCAGAAACAGATATCAGTTTACGGTTTTGTTGTTTTGTATGGAGAAAAATCATAGTGAGAAATTTATCATGGTAAAACTATAATTTGATTAAATAATTTAACTTTCCATAATGAGAACGTATACTTTACATATATGTATATATGACTAGTGAGTTCTGGTGTCTGACTTCAATTCTGTCTGAGTAAGGAATTTATACTAATCCTGAACCAGAGAGGTGGTAGAAGTGAGGTGAGGATTAGGCTCTTTGCAAATTCAACCTGAAGCACCACCGTATTTTCCAAGAACTCATTTGGGTTGTGATGACTGATTAGGCTGGTGCTTGCTATAGGACATTTATTGGCTTTTATTAAGAAGACTGCTGCCCGGCCGGTGTGGCTCAGTGGATTGAGCATCAGTCTCCAGGACTGAGAGGTCCCGTTTCGATTCCTGGTCAGGGCACGTACCCGGGTTGCGGGCTTGATCCCCAGTAGCAGGCGTGCAGAAGGCAGCCCATCAATGTTTCTATCTCTCATTGATGTTTCTATCTCTCTCTTCCTTCCTTCCTCTTTCTATAAAAAAATCAATATGTATATAAAGACTGCCTTTGATTAGGCACTGGCTCAAAGTGCTCTGTGGAATTTTTCCCCTTTCCTTGTTAACTACAGCCCAGAAATGACTACCCAAATCTGCAGCTCTAACATAAGAGCATTGTTTCTGCTCATTTTGTCACCAGAATCTACAATTTTCTCTTAGATATCTGAGTTCTCTCCCTCTGCAGTATAAAAAGGAGAGTGTTAAAAGCCCTCTTCTTGCTTCAGAGTATGAACTGAAAATGGACCCACATTTGACCATTCCTGTAAAATGTTTTCTTTAATCACTAAATCATTAAATATTCTCTTACAAGGGTTGTTGTGGAATGGTTCAGGACTTCATTTAGTTAATTTATGACCAAGATTATGATGGTTACGTATACAAGTGAATTAATTATGGTAAGAACCAGCAAAAACACTATAAATAGAGCCCAATTATTTCTTAATTAGCATTTATAAAATGCATTAGTTGCTTTGTGACAGAAACTCTATGTCACAAAATTTGGAGCACTCTTTCCTAGAAAGTTAATAAGTAGTTGGTAATTGAGGTTGTAACAAAGCAGACATTTTAGCAAAGACTGCATATCCATGTAGTTCAGGAGAGGAATGCCACACATTTTATTACCTTCTTATACTTATGTGTACAGAGCAACTAATTCTTTAAATAAGACCTCATCTCCTTGTACACCCTTGTGTCTTGCATAAGTTTTAGACTCTTTGTAAATAAAGTCTTTAAAAAATAAGCAAGTGACCTTTCTCCAGTACACTTATTATAAAAGAAGTCTCAAGTACTTGACAAAGACAACTATATTTTTTTAACAAAAAATGTGGGGTAAAAAAGGGAATATTTTGTGAAGATAAATCACTAGTGAAGCTTTGAGTGGTAGCATTTGAGGTCCCTGTGACCCGTTTCCTTGATAAAATTGTGAAATATCTTTATGTTGTAGGAATAAAGGGAATAAATTAAAGTTGTATCTGTGACTATGTTGGCTTAGAAATAGATGATAACTTCACATAATCGTTGGGTTCAAATAATGTTGCCAAGACTAATACGGTTCTATGTGGTCTTCAGTTATTTTGGTCTCATTCTTTGAAAGTGTTTTAAAAAGGGAAGATGACTATAGAAAAAAACCTATGACAGAGGACACTTATAATAAGAAAAACATAATAGTTACAGAACCTGATAGAAAATTAAAAAGATAGAAGTTCTAGCCCAACTCATCCACTTATTTACATGACATTAACTTCATGAAACATGTCTCCTTATCTTAAAATGAATATAGAAAACTCCCAGATGATGAGGTAAAAAATGCAACTATTAAATCTGCAAATGGCTAGTGAAATAAATTACTACACAAAAGCATAAATATCACTATTGTTATCATCTTTTTCTTTTTTTAAGTATGTATGTATGTATGTATGTATGTATTTTTTTAATTTTAGAGTGAGAGGAAGGGAGAGAGTGATAGAAATGTGGATGTGAGAGAGAAACATCCATCAGCTGCCTCCTGCACACCCCCTACTGGGGATGGAGCCCGCAACCCAGGCATATGCTCTGACCAGGATCAAACCAGGACCTTTCAGTCCACAGGACAATGCTCAATCCACTGAGACACATCGCCCAAGCTCATCATCTTTTTCAAGTGCTGACTTCCTAAACAGTACACCAAAATAACCAGCTGGTTAAGCAAAGGTGAGTTTGGACACTGATAGAGTAATGGACACTGATAGAGTCTTAGAAGTGTCTCAGAAAGGCAGGTGGGGTAGATATTTACAAGGATTAGACTTTGATTTAGGGTAGGTCTTTCAATATAGCAATCCATAATTCATGATATAATAATTGAGAATTGTTAGAGAGTAGCAAGGGTCTTGATGGTGTCTTGATGAGTGACCATTCATTTGATAAGAGAATGATTCCCCTTCTTGTGTAATCCATTGCCCTGAGAAAGCAGGCCAAGGGAGCAGTCAGTCTATCATTCACATTAAGTGGATTTTCAGGAAGTTTCTGAAACAAACAATAATTTTGTTACCATATTATCTTCCTGGGCAAAAATTTCCTGAAAAAGTAAAATCATGTCAATTTAGATGGTCTTTTGTTGTTGTTGTTTTATCCTATTAAGTATATGTTTGCATGCGTTTTTTAAATCACAATTATAAAGTTAAGTAACTATGATCAAGTATGAGCTACAGTGAGGCATTCTTCTACTTGGTGCTGTACATAACAAATCTTATTTAATTCCAACAGCTGGCCTATGGTATTATTATCACTCTTTTAAAGATCCAGCAGGTGAGGTTAGGGGCCTTGTTTAATGTCACAAATCCTGATTCCTCTAAATAAGAAAGTCAGCCACACACACACACACACACACACACACACACACACACACACACCACACAAAACAAAAAAGCAATTGATAAGGCACTAAACTGAATACATGTATTTTCTCTCTCATTAGTATATTTAAGGTAAGTTGTAGATGTGTGTTCAGTTCACCTCAGCAATGACAGAGGTACAGACTGCACAGACATCTGCTAGCACACTGGAAGGACATTAAAGAGCACATAAAAGAGTTTAAATATTTTGACTTTAATTCAGTCGGTTTAAGACTGAAGGCACAATTGCAAAATTGCCTTAAAATTGTATCATTATGACTATAGTAGAAAAATAAAGATAGATTAAAAGTTACTGAGATATAAATTACTGGTTCTCTAGCACATGAAAAATCATTGTATTCAAGACATTAAAGAAGGTAGGGTGTATAACTGCAGGAAGGTATATTGCTCATATAGGAAATGTAAGTCTTTATCAGACTCTGAAATGGGACTAAAAACTCAGACTTAGACAAGCTCTGAATGTGCACCAATTACAATGACTGCCTCACTCTCTAATCCCAGTGTTCATTGCTTCTCATATTTCAGAAATTGGAATCACCACTAAGAAGTAGGGGACAGACACCGAAAGGTGGCAGTTCATATTCCAGTCAGGGCACATAGCCAGGTTGCAGTTCAATCCTCAGTCAGATGTGTAGGGGAGGCAACCAATCAATGTTTCTCTCTCTGAAAAAAAAAAAAAAAAAAGGAATAATAAGAGAAGTCAAGAATAAATGTGACTCATTGTTTTGTTTTTAGCTTTTTTTTTTTTTATCCTCACCCGAGGACATTTTTTCATTTTTTGTTCAGATAGAGTGGGAAGGAAAGAGAGGAAGAGAGAGAGAGAGAAACATCGACGTGAAAGGGACACATCGAGTGGCTGCCACCCGCATGACCAACCAGGGCCGGGGACAAACCGCAACCAAGTCACATGCCCTTAGCGGGAACCGAACCCGGGTCTCTCTGGACCGCAGGCCGACGCTCTAACCGCTGAGCCAAACCGGCCAGGGCTTGTTTTTAATTCTCACTCGAGGATATGTTTTTTGTTTGTTTTGTTTTATTAATGCGAGAGAGAGAAAGGAAGATGGGGAGAGAGAGAGAGGAAAACAGAAAGAGAAACATCAATGTGAGAGAGAGACATCTATGAGTTGCCTCCCGTACCTGCCCTAACTGGGGATCAAACCCACAACCAAGGTGTGTTCCCTGACAGGGAATCCAACCTGTAGCCTTTTAGGTTGTGCGGGGATATACTCCAGCCAACTAAACCACCTGGCCAGGGCATGTGAGGCAATTTTTAAAGAAATTGTTTTTTAACAAAGAATTGTTTATGAAATTCATGAGTTCACATATATTTTACTTATAGGAAATTTATGCAAATGATGAATTAAAATTAATTTAAAAGAGAAAATGTATTATGTTTTTTAACTTATTAGTTTGACCTTGATTTCTATTTCATTCAGGAAACATTTCCCTCTATAAAAAAAATAAACATTTTGATTACAGAAAGCTGGAATATTTTACTATACTAACTCCTGCTTATAATTAGGCAAGCTTATTTTAGAACAAACTTACCTGAGTAAGATGATAATTATATATCAGCTGATTTAGGGAAAATTAATGAACTATAAAAGGACCATATAATATATAAAGTTATAAGAAAACTGAAAATCTGTTGTTGATTTTGCATATCAAGCAGAATAAGAACAATTTCAATTTTCCATATTTAGAGACATACGTTGAGAGAAAATCAAAAAGCAATTAGGAATATCACCAGAGTTATAAAAATGTATTAAATGTACATTATACAAAACTAAGAGATGCTCTTTGACACTGCAAAATAATTAGCCTTCTTGAGAACACAGAAAATGAAATATTTTGAAGTTGTGTACTTTCCTAATTATAATATTTGCTCAAATATTATAAATTTTTTTTCCTTTTTGATTTTTAGAGAGAGAGTAAAGGAGAGGGAGAGAGAGAGAGATAGAAACATCGATTAGAGAGAATATCATTGGCCACCTCCTGCATGCCCCCCACTGGGGATTTGGCCCACAGCCTGGGCATGTGCCCTGACCAGGAATCAAACTGGCGACCCTTTGATGCATGGGTCGACGCTCAACCACTGAGACACACTGGCCAGGCATAAATAATTTTATAGTAACAGAATAGGTGATCACTAGAAGATTGTTTATTACATGTTTGTAATATCTAAGAACCACCTATTTTTGGGTGTCAGGGAGAAATACAGTGAAAATCTACTTTGGAATATCAGAACATGGTTAAGAAAAGCATTTGATAACCAGAATAATGTAAAATGTATCAAGAATACAAATAGGACATTCGGTTTAGGGAAACATTAAAATACGGTTCATTCTGGTTTTCCATTTTGTGTGTGTATGTGAAAATTGTGTTTCTATCTCTATGAAGGAAAACCTAATGTTCTCTCTAAGTATAATTAATTCAAGTTTAAGTTGTAAATATATTATAAATGATAAGCAATGAAAAAGAAATGATTTTTAACTGAGAGACCCTATCTATAGGTGTGAAAAAAAGTAGTAATGGATCCACAAATATGTAAATTTTACAAAAGCTGAATGCAATTCATGCATTTACATGCAAACAGTGGAATACAATTATAACATTATCAGTGCTGTTTGTAACAAGCTAATAGGTATACAGGTAATATTTCTTTTTGCCTTTTCAACATAATTCAACTTATATTTAAGGAAACTTTTGTATTCTGATAACATGTTTAAAATTTAATTTTGTTTGTTTATAAAACATATACACCTTACTGTCCAGGAATAATATAAAAGATAAATCAGTGTCTTAGTAAAAGGTTTGAGCCGGCGGGAGATCACATCCACAACACAAGGCTAATGTAGAGCAAACGGGCTTTATTGCATGTGCCTGGGTGCAGGCGGGCTGAGCCAAGAAGGGTTCAGCCTTGAATCAGGGTTGGGGTGTCAGTTGTATACCCTACTTTTAGCTTCCAGCAGTTCCTGCTGACGTACTCTGCTTGGCCTATTGTCCACTTTGCAGTAGGACTGGTCTGGTATCTCGTTTGGCATCTGCTGGGTTATCCATTGCCTTGTGGATTATCCAGATAAACCTTAGCCGTACTCAACAGAAGGCTGAGCAAAGGTCAGGCAAGCAACACAATTTCTACAATTTCCACAATTTCTGCCTTTTGCAAACTTTTACCTTTACCCTTTAAAACATTACTGACCCTTTCACTTAGTAAATACAAGATACCTGGGGAAAAAATTAAAGCATGAGTGCCAGAGATAAATGAAAGACAGGAAAGTGATAAACTCATTCTTGATGGGAAAATCTAGCTAAATATATAAATATATAAATGAATATATATTTGAAATAATGGTACCATTCTCATTTGTGATTTTTACTTATATTTTAAAAATCATTAATATTTATATCATTCTAATTCTATACTTGTCATTTTTCTGGGATTTAACAAAATTATTCATTGATTTTTGAGAGAGGAAGGGAGAGAGAGTCAAGCAGACAGAGAGAGTGAAAATGGATTTGTTGTTCCACTTATTCATGTATTCAGTGGTTACACACTTTGGGGCAGAAACAGTTTTACAAAGTGGCAGGGGACCGGGGGGCTCTCCCTATTTAGGGGACTGATTTTAGTCCAACATGGTCCAAGCTGAGTCAGATTGCTGTTGTTGGCATGCCTGCCCCCATGGAGCCATGTCATGCTGAGCTCTAGGGAATGTGTGAAGTCGGGATGCTGTGCCCTGTGGGCTTCTTAGTTCCCTTTCCAGTAACTCCATTTTATCTGTCTTTTACTAGATTTGTCACTACCCGAGTACTGAATAAATAATCACATAATTAGTGTTATATTTATTACTAATAAACTACTCACATTGATTGAACCCTTTGCTATGTATTTTACTTACATTATCTTATTCATCCCTTACAATCACCCTGTGAAGCTTGTATGTCCTATGATCATACCCATTTAACAGATTAAAAAAAAAAAAAAAAAAACAGACGAGGACAAATTAAGTGAATTTACCAGTGTTACAAAACTAGTATGTGCTCCAACCACTAGGTTGTCTTAATAGATGTGAATGGTACAGATTTTTACTCTGGAAAACAAACAAATAAATATACAAACCATCATAGCAGCAAGCAAAAGAGAAAAGTGGATAGCTGCCCTTACTCCATTAGCAAAAATGGTTTGCTGGAAGACAAAAGTGTGCATTCTAAATTCAGAGAAATGATGAAGACTTCTTTATGAATAATAATACCTTATAAACATATAATTTTATCTTGACATTAGAGATTTATTAAATCCTTGAATTACAAATTGCAGTATTGAAAAGAATCGAAGAACATGTGAATGTCTCTGCTACTTACAGGCCATAGAGAGCATGTTTCCAAAGTCAAACTAGAGGTGTGGAGACCAGGAGGCAAGAGTCAATAACAAAAGCAAAAGTAAATAAAAACTGCAGAGCTGAATCCCCGGCCCCCATTCATAATAAGGATCTTCATTAGTGATATTATGAAATTAAAAACAATATGCCCTGGCCGGTTTGGCTCAGCGGTTAGAGCGTCGGCCCGTGGTCCAGAGAGACCCAGTTCAGTTCCCGCTAAGGGCACGTACCTCGGTTGCAGTTTGTCCCTGGCCCCGCTTGGGGTTCTGTGGGAGGCAGCCACTCGATGTGTCCCTTTCACGTCGATGTTTCTCTCTCTCTCTCACTTCCTCTCTCTCCCTCCCACTCTATCTGAACAAAAATGGAAAAATGTCCTCAGGTGAGGATAAAAAAAACATAATACCTATCTAATTGACCTGAAGGAATTCAAAATTATCAAGATAAAGGTAATCCCATAATGTTTGACCCTATAATATAATTTTTTTTTGAGAACACAAGACAAGAATAATAATATAAAGTATTTTGTTATTGAATATTCTGACATTTATGTTATTTACAAATCTTTTTAAACGTTCAAAAACAAAACAATTTAAAAACAATTTAAAAATGTTCTCCAAGTGCTCCCAAGTCTAAATATTCACCCACAATTCCACTAAAATGATCCCTCAGCAGTCCATGTTGGAGTAACAACAGCGCACTAAAAAGAGAGAGCCCCTCTAGACTCTTTGCCACTTTGTAAAACGGTTTCTGCCCCAAAGTGTATAACCACTGAACCCATAAATAAGTGGAGCAACAAATTGATTCTCCTTCTCTCTCTCTCTCTCTCTCTCTCTCTCTCTCTCTCTCTCTCTCTCTCTCTCTCTCTCTCTCTCTCCCTTCCTCTCTCTCCCAAATCAATGAATAAAATTTTAAAAACCAAAAAAAAAAATGACAGGTGTAGATATAGAATTGTATAAATATTAATAATTTTTAACCCATTTCCCATTTAGAGAAAAAAAAAAAAGTGCAGCTCGCCGCCAGCATTCATTTAATTTTACATAAATAGGCTCTTTGAGTCTGATGCAAATCTGACTGGTTTTCAATGTAAAAATAAAATATAAAACCTGTTCTTGGAGTTATTTCTAAACAGAACTTGTCTCTAATCCTAATGTAACAGAAAAGAGTATGATGATCAGTATTTAATAATTGTTTTTCATGTGGTAAATTTCAAAGCACGAGCAACACAAAGAAAAACATCACATTCCACACAAAAGCACCGCGTTTCTCACGGAACTTCTTGCCATCCTCGCCGTTGTGCGAGAGCAGGCTTTGCAGTGACCAGTGGGTTCCCTTTCCCTGATGTTGGGGGTACGCTCTTGGGAAGAGGTGTGGCATCATCAGAGCGCAGAGGACCTGGAGAGGTTGTGGCTCTGGCTTGCGGTGCTTTTCCAGCCTCCTTTCCATCAACGTCAGTCTGAACTTCACGTGGCTGATCCGGGCTCAGGACTGTCCTCCTTGGACAGGGTGTAGGAGTTCAGCGCTGTCATGTTTACAAGGCGGCGAAAGAATTTCTTACACCAAACCTTGTGCCTTTTGTGCTAAGTTGGATAAGAAGCAAGCATCTGATCAGCCCAGTCCATTGTTCCCATCTTCTTATAATCCGCAATGACACATGCTTCTCAGTTTTCTTTCCACTTCTGTTGTCTACTTCAATCACAGTACCAGGGGAATGTTGACAGCTTTGCCGCCTCCTTCTTGTTTCAGTGCCATAAGTCACCACAGAATCTGGCCACAGTCGCCCCTTTGCAATCCTTTTTCCAGGATTTGACATTCCCAGCAATCGAGAATGACTATGTTTTGTCAATGGAAATACCACCCGTAAAATTAGAATGCTGTAAATAGAATTATGTCTTTTATTTCCCAAGACTATATACTAGAGCTATGAGAAAATAACAATAAAAGTGAGATATTCTGTGGCAAACTTTGGGGGTAAGGTTAGGACTGTAATCTACGAGTTACCTCAGAGTAAACGCTGCCTCTCTAACGCTGCTGGCGAGTGTTCTTGGGGCAAATGGGAAATGGGTTAAAATATAAAATAAGAAAAAATAAAAAACGAATGGTGCCATTATATTAAACATATATTCATTTATATTTATATATTTAGCCCATTATTTCCACCAAGAATGTTTTTATCACTTTCTTTTCTTTCATTTATCTCTGGCACTCATGCTTTAAATTTTTTCCAATGATCTTGTATTTACTAAGAAACTGATTTATCTTAAATATAAGTTGAATTATGTTGCAAAAGCAAAAATAGATAGTACCTGTATACCTATTAGCTTGTTACAAACAGCACTGATAATGTTATAATTGTATTCCACTGTTTGCATGTAAATGCATGAATTGCATTCAGCTTTTGTAAATTTTTACATATTTGTGGATCCATTACTACCTTGGTTCACACCTATAGATAAGGGTCTCTCAGTTAAAATCCATTTCTTTTCATTGCTTTATCATTTATAATATATTTATAACTTAAACTTGAATTAATTACACTTAGAGAGAACATTAGGTTTTCTTTCATAGAGATAGAAACACAGTTTTCACACACAAAATGGAAAACCAGAATGAACCATATTTCAATGTTTCTCTAACCCCAATGTCCTATTTGTATTCTTGATACATTTTACATTATTCTGGTTATTAAATGCTTTTCTTAACCACGTTCTGATATTCCAAAGTAGATTTTCACTGTAGTTCTCCTTTCCTGATACCCAAAAATAGGTGGTTCTTAGATATTACAAACATGTAAATAACAACTTCTAGTGATTACCTATTCTGTTACTATAAAATTATTTATAATATTTGAGCAAAAATTATAATTAGGAAAATACACAACTTCAAGGTATTTCATTTTCTGTGTTCTCAAGAAGGCGATATTATTTTGCAGTGTCAACGAGGATCTCTTAGTTTTGTATAATGCACATTTAATAAATCTTTATAACTCTGGTAATACTCCTAATTGCTTTATAATTTTCTCTCAAAGGCCACCTATTTAAAATTGTAATGCTTACTACCTACTATGTGCAAAGTAAGAAATTATACACAATTCTTATTATGATAAATATTTTGGAACAATACTACTAGATTTAATAATTGTGATTATAGAAAAAAATGAAGTTTTAATAATAAATATCAACAACACAAGTCACATATTTTCATATGTGTTTTTAAAAATGTATCTTCATAGCTTATGGCCAATTGTCCATGATGTAGAGATGTTAATTGTTAATATAGAGAGCTTTAAAAATCAATATACAATGAAATCTGAAACTCAAAGCTATAAATTCTTCAGGAAATTCAGTCTTTACATGTAAGAGCTATTCATAAATACTTTATGGTAATATTATCAGGCTTCCAGTCACAGGTTAAAGATCCCCAACCTTCATCAATAGACGTAAGAAATTAATAGAGATATAGTACTGTGTATTCTCTAAAGATAGCTCAGTAATATGCTGAAGCACAAACATTCAACTGCAGTGCAATTAACAGTACAGTAAACTCTAGATCTGGAAAGTTTAAAGTCAATAGCCGAGAACCACTTGAATGGACAGTGATTGATTTTGCTTACTCTAGCCTATAGGGGAATGATTGATCTAAGTGTTATTTGTGGAAGCCTTTTCTCTATTCCAAGCCTAATGAGGCATAAGGGGTGAAGTGAAAAAGGAAACAATAGAATTCGATTGTCTGTATGGGGTCAGCCAACAACATGGTGATGACATAAAAAATTAATCCAGACAGCTATTTGGTATCTTTTAAGCTACACTATCAAATTTCTCGAAGACTTTTTCTCCCAAAATTATTATTTGTTTTACGTTTCAGCAGTCTAATCGTCTTCAATTAAACACATAGCTACTGAGTAACTTCTATGAATCTGCACCTCGCAGGACAGGTTTAGAAGAAACATTTTATTTCATCTATTTTATAGAAATGACATTACTGTTCAAGATTCTGTTGCCAGAATAATATAAAAATATATTCTTGGCTTTCCGCTATAAACAACATTTGTAAGAATCTGTCTTCTTGGTAAATACTTGCGTTGATGGTTTGTGGAAGAGGTTTGAAATAAATGATGTCGGAAAACCGTGGAGTATAGCCGCTCTAAGATTCCAGTTGGCTCTTTTGGCCTCACATCATCATCGGCACATAATACCTTTAGTTTTGAAACCAGACATATTTACAACTAGAAAAGCACATTTAAATAGTTTTGTGGAGATGGTAGTTAATATTTCAATAAAAGATGTTTCTTGGAAGGAAAATATATTAAACGTAACTGGTCACAATCAAGAAAGAAAGATTTGATGTGGCTAATAAAAATTGTTGTATTTGTCTCTGGAGTGTAGTTTTATAGACATAAATGGCAGTATTTTATTCATTCAATAAACATTTATGATGTTCCCTCCTACTTCAGTTAATTAATTCCTACTCAGTCTTCAGAAGGTGCCTTGTATAACATTACCCAAAGCAATTTTCCAAACCTTCAGACTATGTCAGGTCCATCCTGCTTTATATCCCTATAACCCTCTAACTCTTTTTCCTTGTACTTGCCATACTAGTAAAAAGAAATAATTGTGTAATTAGTTTTTTCATGTATATATATACTGAATAAGGGCAAAAATTATTTTCCTTATATGCATTTATATCTTTAGCGCCTAACCCTGTTGTGGCAGAAATTTGGTCGGTGGGAAGAGACAGACTGCACGCACTCGGAGGATTAGAGAAGGACTGTTTAATGCGCACCGGTGCTGTCCCAGCAGAGTCACCTCCAAAGGCTGAGCCCCGAGCCTGGGTCCCAGCTGTCTTTTATACATGATAAGCCTCCGGGTATTTGGGGGCTTTCTAATTCCAGTGTTTAGGTGGTTGGTGGATGTAAGGGGATTACAAAAGCCAGGGGCAGGGTCTGTGCACTGCCTAAGGGGGTTGTCTGCAGAAGTCTTGCCTTCTCAACCCAGGGCTTTTCACTTAATAAATAATAAATTAAAATTGTTTAATCAGTAATTGCATAAATCTGTCAGTATAATTGTAGGCACTAAAGTTATACGGTATAATCAGGCATGGGGAATGCCCTCAGAAAGCCTAGGTATTGGGAGAGTACAAGTAGAGGAACTATTCTAGTTCAATGAAAAAGCATGAAGGTGGCCAGGGGTGGGGAACGTCCGGCCCGCCGGCTGTACATGGCCCACAAAATCAATACCAGCTGACATCACACACCTCACCAAATTAGCCTGACCAAATATAGCAGGCTAATTTGTAAGTTGATAATTTTGTATGGCCCAAAAATGATGTTATAAATATCCAAATGGCCCTTGGCAGAAAAAAGGTTCCCTGCCCCCAGATGGGAAAGTCTGATGGGCAAGATGCAATGCCGTGAAAAAGACAGAGGAGGTATTCTTAGCTGAGGGACAGCTTGCACGGGAGAGGGCACATGAACCTGTATCAGTAGGTTCCTCTGGGAAATGTAAAGAGAGATGGAGCTAAGAGTACGAAAGGTCTACTGGAGAGTGAGACCTGTGAGGAAGAAGGGATGCAGGACCTGGCAGGGGAATTAAAACTGCACCGCAAGCTTGACAAAGGCTCTGACAACCCAGCATGGTGCTCGGGAGCAGAGTCCTTGTTAGAAGGTCCTGCACTGGGCAGTGGCCAGGCTCTAGTACCGTGTCTTACTCAGCTGTTGGCTGGGCCACCCTGAGAAGAGTATGACTCAGCTGAAAACCTGAGGTAGACACGAGGGAGGTGTAGCTGGCCACCATAAGGTGCCCACATGCCTAACAACTGGGCAATGAATCTTCCCTTGAAGGGATCGCCTGTCTGATCCAAGCTTGAGTGGCATGACGTGAGAAGCTGCTGTCTGTATTCCATACATGTACAGGGGGTTAGGACAACAGAAAAGGCCTGTGGCTGGTGACAAGGTCAGAGCTAGGACTTGAAGGGCCATGTGCGTTTCTCTAGGAGGTTTGGATTTTGTGCCATAGGCAGCGGAGGCCAAGGACAGTTTTAAGTGAGGCAGCAAAGGGAGCAAATGTGCATTCCAAATCTCCTCTGCAGCACTGAAAATGAAACCTGAACGCAGACCATTGGTGACGAGCGTTGGAGAAGCCCCTGCAAAAGCATGAACAGAGAGCGTGACATAGGAATGAGGAGCCAGGTAAATTAGCCAGGCACTAAGAAGGCAGGCCCTTCAGGATGGGATGACTGATTAGACTTGAAGAATAAATAAGATCAAAGAGTCTGGGCCACCTCCTAACTTTATATGACATAAAATGTCCATATGCTCTGAGAATAAGCTTTGAAGGAAATAATAAAATGAGGCTCACTGCAAACTTCTACCACTCAAAATGTAAAGTTGTCCAATTATCGCAGCCAGATCCTTGATCATCTCCGTATAATCTAGTTCTTGCTGTGATTACACAGCACTGTGTCTCAGATGGGTACCAAATGTCAAACAAAGACATATAAAGTATTAAACATCATTTGGAACATGGTAGGAGTCCTGGGATCTCGGTCGCAAAGGGAAGCCAGAGTCAGGTGGTCAGGGAAAGTAAATGCAAAGAGTTAATTATTAAAAATTAAAAAAAAAAAAAAAACACAAAAAGAAAAAAAACAAAAAAACAATTTCCTCCTTCACGTACACACATAAAATGGAGTGCTATCTGTGATATTTCCTGATTTTGAATTTGAAGGAAAATAAAATGTCATAATTAGTATTAGGTTATGCTGTTGTTAATTAAGCTAAATGTTTAATCAAACTTTATACCAAAATTACACAGCTGAGTTAAATACGACCATAGGTCATTTACTCCCTGCTCCAGGAAGTCTATCCAGCATCATTCTCCAAAAAACAAATACATTCACACCTCTGCCTTTACTCATACATGGGTGGCTCTCCTCTTCCCTCTGTCTTCAAATGTCTACTCATTCAGCTCAAATTTCACCTTTGCTGGGTGTTTGTCTCTCATGTTCTCCCATTAAATGAATCAATTGCTCATTCATCTCTGCCTCCAGGGACATTCACACATATGGATGTGAATATATACATATAGATATTTAATTTAAAAATTTCAAAAAATTCACTGTTGTATTTCTTGAGTCTAGCAATGTGTTTAAAAATAATACTGAATAATTTCAATTAAATTGATTTTATTGGAGACTGTCACTTGATCATTTTTTGTTGTTGTTTTTTGTTAATCCTCACCTGAGGATATTTTTTCCATTGATTGTTTATTGTTTTTAGATAGAGGGGAAGGGAGGCAGGGAAGGGAGCTAGAGAGAGAGAGATTGATGTGAGAGAGAGACACATTGATTGGTTGCCTCCCGCACACACCCTGACCAGGGCGAGGGTAGAACCAGCAACCTAGGTACATGCCCTTTGACCAGAAATCAAACCCACGACCCTTTGGTGCAAAGGCTGACACTCTAGCCACTAAGCCAAGCTGGCCAGGGCTGATCATTTTAAGTAGTACAAAAAAAGTTTGAATGAAATATATGTAGAGATAGAGGAAAAAAGGAAGAATACACAAATAGAGGAAGATTTCACATTTCTCATTACAGAGTTTGGAAATTTCTTATCCCTGACAGAACATGTCTAAATCCGAAAGGAAAGCTTTCCTCAAAGTTTTTGTAGCCTGGCCGGAGTGGCTCCATTGGTTAAGCATTGTCCTGTGCACCAAAAGTTTGCCAGGTCTGATTCCTGGTAAGGGCATATACCTGAGTTATGGGTTCGATCCCCGGTGGGGGTATGTGACCGATTAATGTTTCCCTCATTCTCTCTCTTTCCTCTCTCTAATCATGTCCTTGGGTGAGGATTTTAAAGAAAAGTTTTTCTAGATGCTTACTTAGATTGAAATCACGCTTTGAACTCCAATATAATTTCAAATTTTTCTTCTTTAACAACTATATTTTTATCTTTATTATCATTTATTTATACTTCTATATATGTCTGCATATATATAAGATATATTAGATGAGTAAATTATATATAAGATATATATTTAATGAGTAAAATATACATAATAATAATTGAATATATAAAATAACTCTTTTCTCTTGTTAGCAGGATTCTTGTGTAATTGATTCCATTTTTCCTTACAGCACCTAGTACATTGTGCTATACTACAAATCAGTATTAAGTGTCTGGTAAATGCATTAATGACATATAATTTTCTCTACTGGAGTATTTTCTAACATAAGATGGGGTCTAAACCAGGGTTTTCCAGCCCTAGCACTGTTGATATTTTGGGCTTTTTCAATGCTCTCCTTGAACATTTGGACATTGCTGTGGGCTGTCCTGTGAACTGCAGGATATCTACATCTCCGGCCTCTGTCCACTAGAAGCCAGGAGCTCCCAGCTCCCTCCTTGAGTTGTGACAACCAGAAATGTCTCCAGACATCGTCAAATGTCCTCTGATTGGGAGTAGAGGGTGTCAAAATTGTTTGGAGCCACTGATTAAAAGGATGAAACTATAATTGTATAATTACTTTTAAAAAAATAATGTTTTTATTTATTTTAATAGAGAAAGAGGAAGGGAGAGAGAGATAGAAACATCAATGTGAGAGGGAAATATCAATCAGCTGCCTCCTGCACACCCCCTACTGGGGATCGAACCCGCAACCCGGGCATGTGCCCTGACCAGGGATTGAACGGGGACCTCTCAGTCCATGGGACAACGCTCAATCCACTGAGACACACTGGCTGGGCTCATTATTTTTAACTTAGGCAATAATCACTCCTTGACTGCTGTATCATTCAGGGGACATGTAAATAATGTGGGGTGTCTATGAAATTGCCGGTGTATATTTACCTGGAAAATGAGAAAATATAAAGAAAACAGAAACTCAGAATTTGTAAACATTGCCAGTGCATTCTTTTCAAAATAAACATATTTGATAGTGGTATAAACTGTCACACAAAAAATTTCAGGGTCAAGTGAACACCTTTGTGACTAGATTTATTGATATGTTGAAGAAAGCAAAATTCACCCCTCACCTATATAAACCATCAACCTGTATGGAAGTACATAAGCTTAAGTACTCAGCACTAAAGCCTAATATTTTGAATGTGCATTGTATTTTCATACTTATACAGACATTAATAAAATTTTGTGAGTTAGTACTTTGTTTTATACCTTGTTATAAAAGTTGGTTGGTTTTCAAAGAACTTATATGCATGTATGTGTAACCAGTGGACACAGACAACAATGCTTGCCTGGGGGCAGGGGCGGGATAGGGAGGAGGGTGTCTGGGGGTGGGGGGGAAGGAGAAACATCTGTAACAAAAATTAATTAATAAAAAAAGTGAAAAAAAAGTTGCTTGGTTTTTGCTATTAATAATCTGAATGATTTATTATATTTATCAAATACTTATTAAAGCACAAGTTTTTTTTCAGAAGTTCTGATAGCATACAACTGAATAGACGTAACTGTAGCTCTCAAGGAACTTATATTTAGTGGGAATAAGGTATCCTATAAAACAAAATAACAATATAATGTACTTGGTTCTATGATACAGATGAAAATATTGTGGAGGTATTAAAAAAAACTCTCTTAGCTCAGCCTCAGAGGCTATACAGGAGACACCTGATGGTTTTTAAGCAGAAGAGTGATATAGTTATGAATGTGTTGGCGATAAAGCATGAGGACTGGAGGCAAGAAAACCTCTTCAAAGCCTTTTACAATTACCTAGGTTAGATATGTTAAGGGCTTAAACAGTCTAGGGATAGAAGCCTTCGGGGAGAAGACAAGACAAACTTGAGAAATACTTGAAGACAAATATTATTAGAATTTCATGAATGCTGTAAAGCTTTGGGGACATGAACAATTTAGATGTTTCCCCAGATTCTAGCTATAGGTGACTGGGGAGTTAAGCTTACCACTAACTGAGATAAGAATAACAGAAGAGGAAAAGCTTTTAGAAAAAAAGACCTTGGATTTATTCAATTTCAGTTGGCAATAGTGCAAATAACTGAGGCATTTTACCTGATCTGAGATTAGGAAGTTTAAAAGTAGTAAAGACAAGCCCATCCAGTGTGGCTCAGTGGTTGAGCGTCGACCCATGCACCCAGAGGTCACTGGTTCGATTCCTGGTCAGGGCACATGCCCAGGTTGTGGGCCAAATCCCCAGTGGGGGGCATGCAGGAGGCGGCCAATCTATGTGCTCTCTCATCGATGTGTCTATCTCTCCCTCTCCCTTCCTCTCTCTCTAAAATCAATAAAGAAAAAAAAATTTTTAAAAGAAGTAGTCAAGACAAATATTAAGATTGATTCAAAATGTACAGATTGCCAGATATAAAAACAGTCATGGGGATGTATAAAGTACAGTGTTGGGAATAATATTGTAGTAAGTATGCATGGGATACTAAATTTATCAGGGTGGTCACTTCATAAATTATATAAATATTTAAGCACTATGTTGTACACTTTAAACTAATATAATCATTATGTCAACTGTAATGGAAAACATAAAAAATTGAAAAATATTTTTTAAAGATAGTTGATTCCAGGTAAGTTAGCTTTTTTTTCTCCCTCCCCCTTTTTTTTACTTAGATGGGTGTAGTAGAAGGGACAGAGATAAGAGAGATTTGAGAGCTATGGTGAGAACATGCTCTTCAGGAGATGAATCAAAGGTCTTAAGCACCTAGAAAAGTGAAACAAGTTGGCCCCTCTTAGACCTTGAGAAGATATTGGAACCAGTGAAATGAAAGTTTATAGAATTTCACAGACTGTGTGTACTGTATGTTGTGGTAGGAGAAGTCTGGATGGAAAAACAGTTTTCAGCACGTGAAGAGCTGAAATGTAAAATTTCTGATTTGTAATAGTACTAGATGGCAACAAGGCGTAGGCTATCACCATAGGTGTGATACCTGGAGTTAACATAATAACAAGCAGCTAGAAAATACTGTTTGTATAAAACATCCACATGAGACTTTCAGTAAACTAATGTTATGATAGGATTTAAAGAAATAATATTTAATATCAATATTTTCAATGCCTGCCCAGATCCTGGATATTAAAGAGTAGAAAAACCATATGGAGAGAACTTCCAAAGAAAACAAGAGTTGTTTCAGACCTTGTACTCAGCACTGGGGAGGCAGACAAGGAATTGCTTGAGGGAATAAATGTCTTCCATTTGAAAAAGGACAAACTTATCATGGGCTGAAAAAATGCATAGGAAGAATCAAAGCTAAAGCAATATTTGCTCACTGATATGAACTAAAATGATTTCACATTCACTTGAATGCTGCTTGGCAGCTACTCTATAAAAAGCCTAAGTCAAAATGTTCTTTAAAATAAGACCGAAACATGGAAAGCACTATATAATTCTATTTATCCTCAAAAAAACAAAGCAGATTTAGAGAGAAAACGTGTCACAAATAGCAGAGAGAGTGCCCAAGTTTCACAGTGCAGTTTTCTCATTAAATATTTAAGTTCCTTAAGACACATAAAGATCATCCAAACTCCATTTGAGCATCCTTCCCTGTACAGTGCTGAGATGCTTCCCTAGTAATAAATGGGCTTTAAGATCCTTGGGATCAATAAGCAGTTGAAAGGTTGGGAATATTTCCAGGACTGATAATCAAAATGAAATCACTAACTAGAGGAAGCATTAAAGGAATTAATTGAGTGTATGCAGGAAAGCAAGTGAGAGCAGCTTATAGTAGACTGTATTACTGTTGTAGTCACCCCTTATTCAGAGCGAATATATTCCGAGACCTGCAGCAGATGTCTGAAACCACCGATGATGGCATTGAACCCCATATATATGTGTGTGTGTGTGTGTGTCACACACACACACACACACACACATATATATATATATATATATATATATATATATATATATATACATACTATGTATTTTCCTATACATACACATACTTTACGGTTTCTCTTTGGCATATCTGAACTGCAAGCATCACCACTATTGCACATTGGGGTTATTATTAAGTAAAATAAAGGTCCCCTGAACACAAGCACTGACATACCAAGACAGTTGATCTGATGATCACGATGGCTACTAAGTAACTAATGGGCATGTTGCAAATACAGTGCGGATACCCTGACAAATGGATAACATTCCAGGCAGCACAGAGAAGGACAACATGAGATTTCATCAGGCTACTCAGAATAGTGTACAATTTAAAACGTATGAAATGTTTATTTCTGAAATCTTCCATTTAATATTTTCGGACCATGGTTGACCACAGAAAACAACCATGGATAAGAAGGGACTACTATATATAAAATAGTGTACTTATGACTACGAAGTCCTTTAATAACAAAAGTTATTGTTGCTAAAGGTGACTGAGTTACTATAGCTGTGAAAGTATAATACAGGGCAGCAGAGAGCACATTTTATATTAATTTGCAGAGAGTGTATGATCCTGGCATATTTTCCAAAACCCAAAAGTGGTGCCCCAAACCCAGCTGCTTTAAATTAGTCACAGCTTTACAACTTCCTTTTCTTTCCCTTCCTTTTCTTTCCTCTTCCTTTCCTTCCCTCCCTCCCTCCATTGAATTCTGCCAAAGAGCCCATGAAATAGTAACATTCCCAATGCATAGCGTGAAAAACAAAAAGTCGAAGGGTTTTTATGATTTTTGCAAGGCTACACAATCAGAAATTCCAAAATTAAATGTAGGTGTCATTGCTTCATTTATAGCCAAAAAGAATGAACACCTTACTTATGCTTAGAGCGAAATAGTTCTTTGCAAGTTATCATTTACCATTTCAATGTTTCACCCTCTTCACTGTCACATGGTCACATGAACACTAAGAAGTGACAGAGATAGTACGGCTCACCACTACACTAACGATGTTTAAGCAAACAGATTTAACTATAAAAAGATCTCATTGCTGAGTAGTCTACAGACGCTGTATTCACAAAAAGTGGATATAATTTTATTGAAGAATTCAGTTCAGGCTTTCATAATCTCTGTTCAGTCATGAGGAAAAAGTTTTACCCTCAAAATACTTAGAAGCCCTTTCTTCTTACACTATTCATTCTTTCATTCAACCAATATTTATTAAGCACTTACTAGGTGTCAGATATTAAACATGACACTGAAGAAACAAATGTCCCTTACATTTATTTTTACAAAGGAAAGATACAGAAAATAAACAAGATGAATAAGTAAAATATATATTATATGTAAGCTGGTGATAATAAAGGAAGGAGAATAAGCAGAGTTGATGGGGGGTGGGATGTTGCAATTTTATTATTATTTTTTAAAATATGTTTTTATTGATTTTGTTTTAGAGAGAGGGGAAGAGAGAGAGAGATAGAAGCAGTGATGTGAGAGAGAAACATCGATTGGCCGCCTCCTCCACTCCCCCTACTGGGTGGGGATCAAGCTCACAACCCTGACATGTGCCCTGACTGGGAATTGAGCCAGGACCTCTCAGTCCATGGGACAACCGTCAATCCACTGAGCCACACCGGCTGGGCAGGATGTTGCAATTTTAAATAAGGACAAACCTTACTGAGAATATGTCATTTGCATAAAGATCTAAAGGATTAGGAGTCTTAAATCCTACCACACCTGAGTGGAGAAGATTCCAGGCAGAGCAAACAGCAAACACTGTTTCTGAGGAGGGAACTGTGGCTGCTATGTCCCCGAAGAGAGGAGGACAGGAGAGTGGCATGAAGTGAACAGAGAGAGTCATAGGAGATAAGATAAGAGCTATATGTGAGGGGCAACAAGCCCTGTCATCTAGCCCCATTGTCATGAACTTGGCTTTTACTCCAAGTGAGGTAAGGAGTCATCTGAAGGTTTTGATCTGAAGCAACATCATCTGACACATTTCAAATAGCGTCCATTGTTCAGAAAAGACTAAAGGAGACAAGAGCAGAAACAGAGAAACAGCTACAATGGCTGCAGAGTCCAAGCAAGTCAAGCTGGAGTTGGGGATCGGAGCAGAGAGAGGGGAGAGGAAGAGCAGCTGGGTCCTGCATCCCTGTCAAGGTCAGGTGTCAGGAGTGGATAAGGGACTGCATGCAGGTTCTGAGAGAGAGATAAGAGTCAAAAAGTACTCCAAGTTTTTTGTCCTGAAGAATTAGAAGGATGAAGCTACTAGTAAATGAGGTGGTTAACGAGCCTTTTTGTGTCTTGACATTTGATTTTCTTATTGTTGGTTTAGTTCTAAATTATATCAAACCATCTCATGCATTGTCTATTAATAATAAATATCCTCATTCTGTGCACACTTCTTCAGTATGATCATATAATAAATGAATAATGATATCTGAACTCCTGCTTGCTTATGCAATTTGAAAAGGCTCACCAGAGAATCAGCCCCTCTTGACTATAGCTCTTCTCTTTATGCTACCCATCGATTTAGCAATTTTTAGACTACTGAAATGTTAGGTTGCCAATTTTAAGTTTCCCTAACTTTCTAAGCTAAAAGATGCACCGTGATAAGAGAGCTCTTTAATAAGTTACAAATAGTGTATTCAACTTTTTTTTTTAATTCATTAAAGGACAGTGGTAAGCTTTGGAAATAAGAGAATTTTAAAAAATGATACTAGTCATAAACTAGAAGGTAAATGACATAAAAGAAGAACCAAAGACATTGAAATTAAGTTAGTGGATAGCTGAATCCCTTGGTAAAGTCACATAATCTAGTTGATCCTCAGCTCTCATAATTATATCGTGTATGTGTTGTGCTTTTTGAAAAAATTAGATAATGTATACAAAATATTTGAAGACACCTGAAAAATATGAAGTGCTAAACTAATATTAGCTTACAATTCGCACAGCTTCAAGAAACACAGAACTAACAAATGGAAAAAAAAAAAAAGATTAATATCACTAAAAAAAAAAAAAAAAAAAGGTAGATGGTATATCCCATCGCCTCAAGTGTGAGCCAATTATATTTTATTTCTCTTCTTTATGCTTCTTTATTTATGTTTCGTGAAAGTTATTCACTTTGTTGCAAACCATTTAACTAATGTCATTTCTACATGTTTAGAGGCAGAACTCTTGCATATACAACTTTCAGCACAATTATTTTGTCATGAGTAATTATAAAAATGAAGTAAACGGCAGAGAGTGTTCTCTACCAGTTATTCTCATTATGCTGAACAACCATAGATACTTTATTTTCACATTCTTCGTTTTTTTTAACTTAAAACTTTTCCATATTATAAAAAATTAACAATGAAAAGATGTTTGTGCAGCACTATACTTATACTCCTACCCCACCCCCCAAGGAATTCTGATCTCTCTCTTCTCTCCTCCTTCCCACCACCTCAGGAGGGGGCATTTAGGATAAATAACTGGACATAAAAGCTCCTGTCTCTTCTTCTTTTGGATATATCATGCCTGCAGAGAACCAAAACTTACAGACACGTGGACTTGGCAGTGAATACTCTCTGTCTCTCTGTGCTGGTGCAAGGCCGCCAGCGCTTGGTGCATGGGTCTGTCTAATTCTGGGTTTGATTTAGGCAGCCATTGTTGGCACAAACCTAAATTACATCCTCTAACCCAGACTACTTCAGCAATAAATCAGACATACTGATTCTCCATCTGCCTGACCCCTTTTAAAAAATTTTTATTTTATTTTTCCATCACTATTTATCCCTCTGTGTCCTCTTCCACCTCCACCCACCCTCTCCCCCTGCAATCACCACACTGTCATCCATGTTCTCTCTCTTTCTCTCTCTCTTTTTTTTCTTTTTTTGCTCAATCCCTTCCCACCCCAGCAACAGAACTATTTTCCTGTTCTCTATCTCTGAGTCTGTTTCTATATTGCGTGGTAGTTCAGTTTGTTCATTAAATTCCACATATGAATGAAATTATATGGTACTTGACTTTCCCTGACTGGCTTATTTCACTTAGTATAACGTTCTCCAGGTGCATCCATGCTGCTGCAAAGGATAAAACTGTCTTCCTTTTTACAGCAGAGTAGTATTCCATTGTGTAAATGTACCACTAGTCTACTGATGGATACTTGAGCTGCTTCCAAACCTTGGCTATTGTAAATAATGCTGCAATGAACATAGGGGTGCACATATTCTTTTGAATGAGTGTTTCTGGTTTCTTAGGATAAATTCCCAGAAGAGGAATCACTGGGTCATAAGGCAGTTCCATTTTTAATTTTTTGAAGTAACTTCATACTCTCTTCCACAGTGGCTGAACCATTCTGCTTTCCCACCAACAATGCATGAGGGTTCCCTTTTCTCCACATCCTTGTCAACACTTGTTTGTTGATTTATTGATGATAGCCATTCTGACAGGTGTGAGGTGATATCTCATTGTAGTTTAAATTTGAATCTCTCTGATGATTAGTGAAATTGAGCATCCTTTCATATGTCAATTGGCCATCTGTATGTCCTCTTTATAGAAGTGTCTATTGAGGTATTTTGCCCATTTTTTAAATTGGAATGTGTGTGTGTATGTGTCTGTTGATTTGTATAAGTTCTTTATAAATTTTGGATATTAACCTCTTATTAGATGTATCATTGGTGAATATGTTCTCCCATTCAGTATGTTGTCTTTTCATTTTGTTGATGGTTTCCTTTGCTGTACAAAAACTCTTTAGTTTGAGGTAGTCCCATTTGCTTATTTTTTTCTTTTGTTTCCCTTGCCTGAGGAGATACATTAGAAAGAATATTGCTACAAGAAATGTCCAAGATTTTACTGCCAAGATTTTTTTTCTAGGATTTTTATGGTTTTGAGTCTAACAATTAAGTCTTCAATCCATTTTGAGTTTATTCTTTTGTGCAGTGTAGGAAGGTGGTCTAGTTTCATTTTTTGCACATATCTGTCCAGTTTTCCCAACACCATTTATTGAATAGACTATCTTCAGTTCATTGTATGTTTTTGCCTCCTTTGTCAAATATTAATTGACTAAAAGGTGTGGATTTATGTCTGGGCTGTCTATTCTATTCCATTGATTTATATGCCTGTTTTTATGGCAGTACTGTGTTGTTTTGATTACTATGATCTTGTGGTATTGTTTGATATCAGGTGGAGTGGTTCCTCCAAACTTGCTCTTCTTTCTCAAGATCACCTTTGCTATTTGGAGTCTTTTGTGGTTTCATACAAATTTTTAAAACATTTGTTCTAGTTATGTAAAATATTTCATTGGTATCTTGATAGGAATTACATTGAATCTGTAGGTGTCTGGGTAATATGGACATTTTAATGATGTTAATCCTTACTATACAGGAACACTTTATAAGCTTCTATTTATTTGTATCTTTCTCAATTTCTTTCTTCAGTGTCTTATATTTTTCCCAGTATAGGACTTTTACATCTTTGGTTAAATTTATTCCTAGGTATTTTATTCTTTTTGAAGCAATTGGAATGGGATTGTTTTTTACTTTCCCTTTCTGATAGTTCATTATTGGTGTATAAAAAAGCAACTGATTTCTGGATATTTATTTTGTATCTTGCTACTTTACTGAATTTATTTATCAGTTCTAGTTTTGTTTGTGTTTTTTGGTGGAATCTTTAGGGTTCTCTATATACAATGTCATGTCATATGCAAATAATGACAGTTTTACTTCTTCCTTTCCAATTTGGATGTCTTTTATTTCTTCTTCTTGTCTGATTGCTATGGCTAGTAATTCCAGTACTATGTTGAATAAGAGTGGTTAAGTAGACATCCCTGTCTTGTTCTCAGTCTTAAGGAGAATGCTTGTAGTTTTTGTACATTGAGTATGATATTCGTTGTTGGTTTCTCATAAATGGCCTTTATTATGGCCTGGTTGCTGTGGCTCAGTGGCTGAGTGTTGATCCATGCACCAAGAGGTTGCCAATTCGATTCCCAGTCAGGGCACATGACCAGGTCATGGGCTGGTCCCCGGTGGGGAGCGTGCAGGAGGTAATCAATTGATGTTCTCTCTCATCGATGTTTCTATCTCTCTCTCCCTCTCCTTTCCTTTTTCTCTAAAATCAATAAAGAAAATAAAAATGGTCTTTATTATGTTAATGTATGTTACCTCTATTCCCATTTTGCTGAGAGTTTTTATCATAAATGGGTACTGGATTTTATCAAATGCTTTTTCTACATCTATTGACATGATCATGTAGTTTTTATCCTTCAATTTGTTTATGTGGTATATAACATTTATTGTTTTTCAGATTTTGTACCAACCTTACATCCCTAGAATAAATCCTACTTGATCATGGTGTATGATTTTTTAAAATATATTTCTCAATTTGGTTTGGTAATACTTTGTTAAGGATTTTAGCATCTATATTCATCCAGAATATTGACCCATAACTTTCTTTCTTTGTCATGTCTTTATCTGGTTTTGGAATTAGTATAATGCTAGCCTCACAAAATAAGCTTGGGTGTCTTCCCTCCTCTTGAATTTTTTGGAATTATTAGAGAAGCATAGGTGTTAGTTCTTCTTTGAATGTTTGATAAAATTCACATGTAAAGCCATCAGGTCTAGAGCTTTTGTTTATTGGGAGTTTTTTTTTATTACTGCTTCAATTTCACTAGTTGTGATCTGTCTATTCAGATTCTCTGATTCCTCCTGAGTTCATTTTGAAAGGTTGTATGTTTCTAGAAATTTATCCATTTCTTCCAGATTGTCCAATTTGTTGGCGTATAGTTGTTCATAATATTTTCTTAGAATCCTTTGTATTTCTTTGGTGTCAGTTGTTACTTCTCCTTTTTCATGTCTGTCTGATTTCACTTATTTGGGTCCTCTCTCTTTTTTTCTTGATGAGTCTGGATAAAGGTTTGTCAATCTTGTTTATATTTTTAAAGAATCAGCTCTTGGTTTCATTGATCTTTTGTATTGTGTTTTTAGACTCTATTTCATTTAGTTCTGCTCTTATCTTTATTATTTTCTTCCATCTATTCATTCAAGGCTTTGTTTGTTGTGCTTTCTCAAGTTCCTTTAAGTGTCTGGTTAGATTGTTTATTTGAGCATTTTCTTGTTTCTTGAGATAGGCCTGTAATGCTATGAATTTCCCTCTTAGGACAGCTTTCCTTGTGTCCTACAGATTTTGGGTTGTTGTGTTCTCATTTTCATTTATTTCAAGATATCTTTTTATTTCTTCCTTGGTCTTATTGTTAACCACTCATTGTTTAGTATCATGTTATTTAGCATCCATGTCTTTGTGTGTTTTTCAGATTTCTTCTTGTGATTGATTTTAAGTTTCATAGCGTTATGGTCAGAGAAGATGATTGATATGATTTCAATCTTCTTAAATTTATTGAGACTTGTTTTTTGTCCTAACTTGTGGTCTATCCTAGAAAATGTTCCATGTGCACTTGAAAAAATGTATATTATTCTGCCTTGGAGTGGAATGCTCTGAAGATATCCATTAAATACATTTGATCTAATGTGTAATTTAAGGCCACCATCTCCTTGTTAATTTTCTGACTGGAATATTTATCCATTGATGTCAATGGGGTGTTATAATCACCTACTATAACTATATTACTTTCAATCTCTCCTTTAATGTCCATCAAGATTTGCTTTACATATTTAAGTGTTCCTATATTGGATGCATAAATAATTTACAATGGTTATATCCTCTTATTCGATTGATACTTTTATCATTATGTAGTGTCCTTCTTTGTCTCTTACTATATCCTTGGTTTTAAAGTCTATTTTGTCAGATATAAGTATTGCTACCCCACTGTTTTTCTTCTTTTCCAGTTGCATAAAATATCTTTTCCCATCCTGCCTGGCTGGTGTGGCTCAGTGGTTAAGCATCGATCCATGCACCAAGAGGTCGCCAGTTTGATTCCTGTTCAGGGCACATGCCCAAGTTGTGGGCCTGATCCCCAGTGGTGGGCATGAAGAAGGTGGCCAATTGATGTTCTCTCTCATCGATGTTTCTATCACTCTCTCCCTCTCCCTTCATTTCTCTCTAAAATTAATAAAGAAAAGAAAATATTTTCCCATCCCTTTACTTTTAGTCTGTGTGTATCTTTCATCCTGAGGTGGGTCTCTTGAAGACAGCATGAATATGGTTCTTGTTTTGTTATCCATTCAGGTACCTTATTATTATTTTTTTATTGGAGTATTTGAGCCATTTATATTTAAAGTGATTAATGATAGGTATATATTTATTGCCATTTTATTTTTTTAATTATGCTCCTCTTTTCTTCTCCTTTTTTTTTTTCTGCTTCTTAAAGCAAGCTTTTTAAAAAAAATCCTCATCTCAGGATATTTTTCCAGTTATCTTCAGATAGAGTGGGAGGGAGGGGGAGAGAGAGAGAGAAACATTGATATGAGAGAGACACATCGATTGGTTGCCTCCCACACAAATCTGACCAGGGCTGGGGACTGAACTGCAACTGAGGTACATGCCCTTGACTGGAATTGAACCTGCAACTCTCTGGTTTATAGGCCAATGCTCTAACCACTGAGCCAAACTGGCCAGGGCTAAAGCAAGCTTTTTAATATTTCTTGTAATGCTGGTTTGGTAGTAACAAACTCTTTTAGCTTTTTCTTGTCTAGGAACTCTTTATTTCTCCTTTAATTTTAAACAATAGCCTTGGTGAGTAAAATAGCCTTGGTTCTAGGTCCTTCTTTTTTATCACTTTGAATATTTCATACAAATCCCTACTGGCCTGAAATGTTTCTGTTGAGAAATTAGCTGACAGTCTAATGGGAACTCTCTTGTAGGTATCTATCTAACTGCTTTTCTCTTGTGGCTTTTAAGAGTCTCTTTTTGTCTTTAAGTTTTGGCATTTTAATTATGATTGATCTTGGTGTGGGCCTCTTTGGCTCCATCTTGTTTGGGACTCTGCATTTTCTCTCATTGTATGTCTTTTTCCTTTACCACATTAAGAAGTTTTTCAGACATTATTTCTTCAAATATGTTCTGAATTCTTTGCTCTCTCTTCTCCTACTGGTACTCCTATCAAGCAGAGGTTGTTACACTTCATGCTGTTCCAAAGTCTCTTAAGCTATCCTCATTTTTTGAAAGTCTTTTTTTTTTTTTTTGGCTACTCTGATTGGGTGTTGTTGTTTTTTTCTACCTTGTGTTCCAAATCACTGATTCAATCATCTGCTTCATTGAGCCTGCTGTTTATTCCTTCCCATGTATTTTTTATTTCATATACGGCATTCTTCATTTCTGATTGGTCCTTTTTTATGGTTGCTATATCTTTTTTTCATGCTATTGAGCTTCCTTATAATCATCACTCTGAACTCTATGTCTGATAAATTGCTTACCTCCACTTCATTTAGCTCTTCTTATGGAGAATTCTCTTGATCCTTCATTTGGGGCCTGTTTATTTATTTCCCCATTTTAGCTGCCTGTTTGTGTTTGTTTTTAACGTAGTAGGTAGATCTGCTATGATTTTCAGTCATTGTAGCTTGGCCTTTTGTAGTAGGTGACCTGTGGGACCCAATGGCACCATCTCTCTTATCATCGGAACTAGGTGCTTTAAGAATGTCCCTTGTGCACATTGTGTGGACCCTCCTGTTGTCATTGAATCTTGATTGCTATTGGCCTGTTTGTGCATGGGCTCAACCCTCAGACTGGCTGATAGTGAGGTTCAACCCCCAACACTGTGTGCAGGCTGTTGTACCAGTGTTAATCACACAAAATGGAATCTGCCCCAGCAGGGATTGGTGCCTACCAATATCTCCCTGTGAATATGCTGCTTTTGAAGCTTATTGGATCCTGTTATGTTGTTGTCTGAAGCTGGCCACTGGGTGTACTGATTCTGGGTCTCTTCAGAAGGACTCTGGTGTAGGCCAATGTCAGACACTGTCTGTGTTGGGCCCTGCACAACCTGTTTGGAGCGATCAGCAATCCAAAGCTTATGGCTCCCTCTGCTGGGCTTGGATGCATGTGGAAAGGGCAGAGCTGTGCAACAAAGTCTGCTTTTACTAGTCCCAGGCCTATACTTATAGATTTAATGATTAAAGTTAGAAGAAAATAGTGTTGTGGTAGATACAGTTAAACATAAACCACTCAGACAGTATAAATAAATATACTTTTACAATTTTACTTAATCAGAACAAAAATTACCAATATAGAATCAGAAAACAAATGTGATTTTTCTATTTCAATGAAGAATGTAATATTGCAGTATCCAGCAAACACAGGAATTAAAAATTTTAAATCAATGTTAAGTTATAGGTAGGTTAGAAGACAGATTGTGAAATATCATACATATTATGTCATTTTTCAGATTGACCTATATATTATTTACTTCTCAATAGCAACAGTGCTAAAAAGGTTAATAAAGCACCTCTGACAAAATCAGCCCAAAAGAGATCACTGCAATATTTTCCATTTACTGATGGTACTTGAGCTGTTTCCAGAGTTTAGCTATTGTATATAGTGCTGCTATGAACACAGGGGTACATATATTCTTTTTGATTCGTGTTTCAGGCTTCTTAGGATATATTGCTAGAAGTGGGATCACTGGTCAAATGGCAGTTCCATTTTTAATTTTTTAAGGAAACACCATATTTTTTTCCAAGTGGCTTCACCAGTCTGCATTCCCACCAGCAGTGTACTAGAGTCCCCTTTTCGTCACAGCCTCACCAGCACTTGTTTGAAGATTTGTTAATGGCAGCCATTCTGGCAGGTGTGAGGTGATACCTCATAGTCGTTTTAATTTGCATCTCTCTGATGATTAGTGATGATGAGCATTTTTTTCATATGTATCTTGGCCTTTTGTATGTCCTGTTTGGAAAAGTGTCTATTCAGATCCTGTGACCATAATTTAATTGGATTGTTTGTCTTCCTTTTGTTGAGTTGTTTGAGTACTTTATATATTTTGGAAATTAACCTCTTATCCAATGTATCTTTGGCAAATATGTTCTCCCATACAGTGGGTCACATTTTCATTTTGATGCTGGTTTCTTTTGTTGTGCAGAAGCTTTTTAGTTTGATTTGGTCACATTTATTAATTTTTTTTCCTTTGTTTATCTTGACCTAGGCGATGTATTGGTGACAAGTCTGCTATGTGTGATGTCTGAGATTTTGTTGCCTACATTTTCTTCTAGGACTTTTATGGTTTCACAAGTTACATTTAAGTCTTTTATCCATTTTGAGTTTATTCTTGTGTGTGATGTAAGTTGGTGGTCTAGTTTCATTTTTTGCTCGTACCTGTCCAGTTTCCACAACACCATTTATTGAAAGCACTGTCTTTACTCCATTGTATGCTCTTGCCTCCTTTGCCTAATATTAATTGTGCTTACTGTCTTGGGTCAGTTTCTGGGTTCTCTGTTCTGTTCCATTGATCTATATGCCTGTGCTTGTGTCAGTACCAGGCTGTTTTGATTACAATGTCTTTGTAGTATAACCTGATATCTGGAATTGTGATTCCCTCCAACTTTGTTCTTCGGGGGTTTTTTGGTTTCACATAAACTTTTAGAGTATTTGTTCTACATCTGTGAAATATACCATTGGTATTTTAAGAGGAATTGCATTGAATCTATAGATTGCTTTGGGTAGTACGGACATTATTTTTTATCATCACCCAAGGACATTTTTGCATTTATCTTCAGATAGAGCGGGAGAGAGACAAGGAGGACAAGAGAGAGAGAAACATCGATGTGAGAGAGATGCATCAACTGGTTGCCACCCACACGGCCCCAACCAGGGCCAAGGATGAACATGCCCTTGGCAGGAACCAAACCCAAGTCTCTCTGGTCCATGGGCTGACACTCTATTTGCTGAACCAAACTGGCCAGAGCAGTATGGACATTTTAATGAAGTGGATTCTTTCAATCCATGCATATGGTATATGTTTCCACTTTTTTATATCTTCCTCTATTTTTTCAATGCTCTATAGTTTTCTGAGAACAGATCTTTTACCTCCTTGGTTAAGTTTATTCCTATGTGTCTTAATATTTTTGTTGCAATGGTAAATGGGATTGTTTGTTGCTGTTTAATTTTTTCTTTTCTGTGTGTTAATTATTGCTGTATAAAAATGCCATAAGTTTCTAGATGTTAATTTTGTATCTTGCTACTTTGCTGAATTCATTTATTAAATCTAGTAGTTTTTTGGTAGAGTCTTTAGTGTTTTCTATGTACAATATCATGTCATCTGTAAATAATGACAGTTTCACTTCCTCCTTTCCAATTTAGATGCCTTGATTTTTTTTTTTTCTTTTTGTCTGATCACTGTGGCTAAGACTTCCAGTACTACGTTGAATAAGAGTGGTGAAAACAGATGGTAAAAAGATATGGTATATTTACCCAATGGAATATTATGCAGCTGTACAAAAGAAAGATCTCTGACCCTTTGATATGACATGGAGGGAACTGGAGAGTATTATGCTTAGTGAAATATGCCAGTCAGAGGAAAACAAGTATCAAATAACCTCACTTATTTGTGGAATATAATGAACTAAATAAGTTGATGAACAGGATAGATCCAGAGACATGGAAGTAGGGAACAGACTGACAAACCTCAGAGGGTAGGGGCCTGGGGGTGGGAAGAGATAAACCAAAGAATGTATATACATAACTAATGGACACAGACAACAGTGTGGTAAAGGTGGAGGTGAGGAATGTGTCAATGGGGAAAAACAAGAGGCATTTGTAATATTTTCAACAATAAAAATAAATTTAAAAAATATTTTCTACTTCTTTTAGTCACAAGATTTTTAGTAATAACATAATTTTTTAAGCACTGCCAAAATTACATTCTAAAATGTACTTACCTCAAATCACATTTAAATCATGAATATTAGATTGATAACTTAAAATCCACAATTCAAATTCTATCCCTATATCAGCTTTGAAAATTTGATCCAAATTTAACTTATCTTTGGAATCTACATGATCATTATCAAATTTGTTTACAATAGATATGAATACAAATATTCAAGAAAGATCTATTACTGCTATTTTATTCTGTCCTCATTTTTTCACAGCAAAACTAATTTAAAGGATATGTAGTCATCTTTTCTTCAAAACTAGAGTCCATTCACAATTTAGCATTAAATTCATGTTTTAGGTTAAGCAACTTTTTTGTTACTAAAATGAAAAATATATTTTGGTGAAGTAATACATTGCTATTATTGATTTACATATTTGGACAACTTAGTTGATTTTTTTCACTTTTAACACAGCATGTCATTGAAAATAAATTATTTTAAATAGAAAATGTAATACAGAGAACATGAGAGACCTGCAAAGTAATAAGTACAGAAGGATTCCTAGAGTGAGCAAACATGAAAGACAAATTCTTCTACAATAATATTTTGTCTGGATTTAGCTGTGCTTTTTTTTCCCTCTAATATCAGAAGGGAGTACAATCACATGCTTTCTTTACTAATGTTTTTTCTTTGGTTAGATACCCATATCACAATGTCTAAGACAAAAGCATGTTTATAGATGAAATGTGGGACTGGAGGAGTGAATAGGGAAGGAGGGAAAGCTGATGCATTGGTTCGTTGTTGATTAAGCCACCACTGTATATGTGATTAATTCTCAACACTGCTGGGACCTGTTGAGGAGCATTAGGAAAATTATCTCAGAACCATGCCCTCCAAGGATGAGAAAGGGAAACACTTATTTGTCACTATCCCTTCATGGAATAAGGGACTGCTCCATGGGACATCAACTTGCAAATTGTACATGTGTGACAGACATAAGGTTTCTTCTACAAGTCCTCTTGTCAAAGCATGAGAGACAAACAGGCAAGAAGCAAGAGGCGTAGAATATATACTTGACATGAGAAACTCTCAGGTATTACCCACTCAAAATTAGTGCCGCAGCTCTGCTGATATATGAATCCAAGAGGATCTGAAGTGCTTTAAAGAAGTATTTTATACAAATCTATCTATCTATATACATATATATGCATGTGTGTGTGTGTTTGTGTGTGTATATATATATGTATATATCCATCATTAACCCTAATCCATCCTATATAGTTCCCTTCAGCCGGATCCAAAATATATGAAGTTTCATAAAAGATAATTATTATGACTAATTATAGTCCCTGCTCCTCCAACTCACCAGGAGTCCTTAAATAATATTCACTATTTTCCTCATATCTTTTTCTACCATGCATTCTAGATTTCTTTTTTTTTTTCTTTATTGATTATAGAGGAAGAGGGAGAGACAGAGAGAAACATCAATGAGAGAGAACATCAACTGGGCTGCCTCCTGCACGCCCCCTACTAGGGATCGAGCCCACAACCTGGGAAGGTGCCCAGATCCAGAGTTGAACTGGCAACCTCTTGGTGCATAGGTCGATGCTCAACCACTGAGCCACACTGACCATTCTAGATTTCTTGATCTCTCATTTTCCATATCACCTGGTCAAATGTTTTTTGTCTCGTGATGTAACTGATATTGTCATCCCTCAAGCATTCCCTCAATTGCCTTGCCCTTTTGGGGCCCTGGATGCTGCAAATATAGGTCAATAGAAGTTAGGATGAATGGGGCCCATCTTACTTCCACTCTTGGTTCCCAGATGATTGTTATTTTAGGATATAACACAACATGTCAGTCATTGGTTCAACATCTATGCCACATCTTGGAAGATAGAACTCCAACCCTCAGTGGTAGTCCCTGAGCTGGCACCTTAGCTGAAACTTTATAAGGAACAATCTATTTTTCCATCAGTTTAGATGTTTCTGAGCGACAAGATATATAGGAAGACTAGTGGTGCCCATAGTTTGTGCATCTTATAGACTCTGTTTTATAACAAATAAAGGTTAGTATAAAACTAGATAAAAATCCTTCCTCTAAAAATAATATTAACTAAGCTGTGAAAATTGGATATTCTCCCACATGAATACATTAAGGAGAGTTTCAAAGCAAAGAATAGGGCTTTGGCAATTCATCTAAGGGAAATTTATGTTTTTCAATGCTTTTGTATCAGTAGTCTGATGAAGCAATTATCATTCTTATTGTTTTCCCTTTCAGAATAAATAAATTAGATAAATTAAAGGTATTAATGATTATACTGTTTTCATTTCATGGTATTTTTGCCATAATTATGGGGTGAGCTAAAACAATATCAAACTAGTTACTTGATTTTTGCTATCCCATAGGTTTGTCCTTTGCCTGCATTTAGTTAAGACACCAAGTGGCTATATTTCATTTATTAGAAATGGATGTCATTCACTCTTCCATAATGCACTTAGAGTATTGAGCTTTGGGATAAGGTTTGTGAATTAAATTATTATCACAATAAAATTGTTCTCTAGTACACCTTATTAGGAGTATCACAATTTATTTCCTAGGCTAAAAATGCTCCTCATTCCATCACCCCTTTTTGCCCTATAATAAATATTTGCATATTTAAACATAAATATAACATCTATAAAAATATGGGAATATAGCCCGGCCAGTGTGGCTCAGTGGTTGAGCATCGACCCATGCACCAAGAGGTCACCGGTTCAATTCCCAGTCAGGGCACATGCCCAGGTTGTGGGCCTGATCCTCAGTGAGGGGCATGCAAGAGGCAGCCAATCGATGTTCTCTCTCATCGATGTTTCTATCTCTCTTTCCCTCTCCCTTCCTCTCTCTCTAAAATCAATAAAGAAAAAAATTTGTTTTTAAATATGAAAATATATACAATAAACTAGGTTTTACATGCTTAACATACCACACCCAAGGAACGTGAGGGTATGATGGGGTACAGCAGTATTTTCCCCAGGACCACAACTGTGTTGGTCAGCTTGATCCTGGGGCACTTCTCTCACTTAAGGACGAAAAACCATTTATCCAGAAAGGCTCTTCCTCATCCCAGCACTGGTTCTCTCCTCCACAAAAGTTGGGACCTATCTTTTCATATTCTCCAAACCTAAACCCTTTGAATCCAGGCCTAACAGAGCTCCTTTGTATGGTCCTTAGCTGCACGCCACTTGCCATCTAGTATATGAGAAAAATACACATAAATTAAATTCAGTATAATAGAATCTATGATAAAGCAATCAGATGAAATGCAGAACAACTATTGAAACCTGGACTTATGTCTATCTCTCAAATCTATGCTAACTTGTAAAAGTATTATGTATAAGTGTTAGTGTAAGTAGCTAGTTAGGTTTTAACAAAAGAAAAGGGAGTCAAACGGGCTAAGCCTGATTAAATCTGGAAGTTCAGCTTCACAGACACCCCACAGGACAGCCTCATGCTCCACCAAAGTGAGCCCCCAGGCAGGCAGGAAATACTGGCTTTCCAATCTCCCCAGGGAACAACCAGCCAGTTCCCTCAGATTAATAGGGAGGAATAAACAGTGAAGGGGCAATTCCTCTGCTGGGGCATGGGCACTAGAAGCCAGATGAGGAAGCAGAACTATGAAGTATGTGCAGTAGAAGCCAAAATGGTGTCCATACAGGCGAGGAGTCTAGCCTGGAAGAACCATCAGATAGGATAAGAACCCTGACAGAGCCAGGAAAGAGATTGGATAGGGGCAAGACTCAGCACAAGCCCATGAAGAATTAGGAAGAAGATCGGTCAGTTTGAAAGAAGGCTTACCCCTTCCCAAACCCAAGCAGATCTAATAAAGGCCCCAGGTGCTATCTCTCACCACCACAGTTGCATGGACAAAGTGTGACAGCTGAAAGTGGGCTGGAGGGGAATAGAGACTAAGATAGACTACTGAAGCTTCGGATGCCAGTGCTGGGGTAATGGCACAGCATCTCTGGGCCTTTGCCCCCTGCTGGGCTTGTTGAGGACAAGGACAGGCCTGCAGCTCCCGAGGCTGGACTTCTGCAGCAGTGCGACGAAGCTGATCTACCTGGTCATGGATGAAGCAGTGCGGCATCCTCTGCAGGAGCGTCTATGCCCTGCATGTCCCTCCCATAAATCTTGTCACTATACCTCAAATCCTCCTATGCATGAGTCCTTGAAATTCTTTTCCCACTACTTCACAAGAACCCATTTCCGGACTGGTCCAGCAGACCCACCTTGGTCCCCGTCCATGTCCGACAATATAAGTATTTGGGAGAATTAATTATCTGAAGTATTTTATGGGTAATTAATCTCAATCAATTTCTTATTTTATATTAATTATTTCTGATATGATATCTCAACCATTTTTATTGCGATAAAAAATTGGGTTATGGAAGTACTTTACAAGTTGTAGGGTAGCATTACTTATGTGGGTTGAGTAAGGTCATTATTAGATTCATTGTAATGCTTTAAACTTTATTACAAGGCTAGAGAAGCTAAGAAACAGTCTTTAAAACACCACACCAGGGCCTACAGATAAAAACAACTTTTATACTGGATGCTAAAAATAAATATCAAAATACTTAATGAGTGAATTATTAAAAACTACTACATGGTACACACCTAACTTCACACAACAAGTTAATCCAATTAACTCTTTCTTTATCTCCAAAAGAGTGTTATGTAGCAATCTGTTTTCTCCAAGACAATTCTAAGAAGGCATCTAAAAATTTCTGTCATCTAGGTGAGATTTATAAACAAAGATTTTTTGGTGATAGTTTGAAAGAAACAAAGATTCCTTAAAAGAAATTAAATGAGCAGCTATGAAATTTAAGAAGGTATAAAAGTTAGAGAGTTGACACATCTTTTTATTCTCGAATCTTTTAAGAAATCTACTTGTCCCATTATAATTTAGTTTTTCTCACTCTATATTTGTACAGAGCAACAGCTGTACATTTAAGAAACAGAATTTAAAATGTCAAAATAAAGAACTGGCAATCTGAAAGCATCCCTAAAGTAAAGGTTTGAAATATTATTGTTGATCCTTTCCTATGACCTTTCTCTTTTTTTACTTACATATTTTTTGTAGTTCTTCTACTTAAGGTTTCTAATGAAATATTACTTGCAGATAAAGCTAGGCAGAGAAAATACAAAGTAGATAGAATTGCATTAATGCAAATTTAAGAAAAATACAGCTATGTATATACACACTAGTCCTGTCATGATTCAGATGCAGTTTGCTAGTTACTATCAGCCCTGGCAGATGTTTATTAAAGGTATCTGGAAAGCCTATTTAAAAAAAAGAATAAGGATCAAGAGTCCAAGTCAAGTCGTATGAAAAGGTGAAATACCCCGAAAGCTCTTCCCCTATCTATGTGGGTGTTTGGAAGTCAATCATATGTGGGTTCAGTGAGGTCAACTCAGATAAGTGTAGGCCATTAAATAGCAACCAGTCAGGAAGCAAATATGAGGGTAAGCATGACTGTCAGCATTCATGGCAGATAAGAGACAGCTGTACGACTGGCCAGGCAGAAGCAGGGCAAGTGCAGATGTAATCAGGAATGTAAAAATAGAAAGCTGCTGCACATAAGAGAATTAGGTCCCAGGGTCGTCCATCCCATTGAGTAATGGGACTGGAATGTCTAAAGGAGTTGATGAAACATATGAAAGACCCATGAGCATGTTAATATCAAGGAGATCATGATTCCATGTGACAGTTTTCTGCTTCCTGCTCCCAGTTTATGGTCAGAAGAGCTGTTGGTAAATGACCAGTGGCAATATAATCCAGATGAAAAGGACCAGGTGAAGTCTGAAAGGCATATTCAAGTTCCACTTGCTTCAGCTGAATGCTTGATTTAATCATGAAACAATATATTTATTAAACACGGTTAATGTTCTTTGATACTGAGGTGGTCAATATAACCAAGAGTAATTTTGGCTCTTTAATATTTTATTACTTAACCAAACATTTCAAAAGCAGATTGCATTTATATGTGTTCCTGTACTTATTAGATATATTTCTTTGCTCAGTGCAGCAAAGTGTGTGCCAGCTGCTCACGGAGTCTGTGTGGCCCTTCTCCTCTTTCCCCGGGCACAGAGCAAGGTCCCGTTGCTTAGCTTTCTTTCCGTGTGGTGTGTCCAGGTAACTGAGCCCTAGGCAGTCAGTTGTGGGTAGAATTATGCACGTCTTTTCCAGATCAAGGCTATCATAAGGGATATGTTTCCTCCACACCCTTTTACTACCTCTTCCAGCTAGACGCAGCTAGAGCAATAAGACTCTAAATTCACACTCTCCAATATAATACCCACTAGCTACACATGGCTATTTATGTTTTTATTAATTAAAATGAAATGCCACTATAATTCAGTTCCTCAGCCACATTAGCCACACTTCAGGTGCTCAAAAGCCACAGAACTCTTGGCCACTACCATTCTAAAACGCATCTATCGTTACAGAAAATCCTGTACCACAGTGCTGTCCTAGACAGTGGCGAAGCACAAATACAGAACCAGACGGAGTCCCTGAGTCACCACGAGGAAAACCGCACAAAAGCCAGTACCATCTCCTTGGGACTGATGTGAGGAAAAATGAAACTTGCATTCTGTATGACGCACTCCACAGTTTGAGTCTCTATTGTTACAGCTGCTAATTACCCTAACGAGTACAATTAGTATGATATATTCACAGAAAACGAAGTTCCTATTAACCCAAAAGACAGTCCATTACCAGTCACGCCTAGATTGGCATCAGGTAAGCAGTACAGTATTTCATGTCTACGGCAGACAACATATGATACTCAGGTCATACTTAGTGTATATGTTTTGTAACTAAGCATACTTTCATCATCGATGTGGGGGCATATATCAAGTTAAGGGAAGGCAATTCAGAATTTGAGTACCTGTGGAAAATGAGGTAATTTTATAACCAACCCCATTCCCATTTCACAGTACAAGAGATTCTCATAACTAACTGTGGGAAGCAGCTGGTCCATCTACAGCTGGTCTGTCCAAGGACAGAGAGACATTGAGGCTATGTAATTTCTTCAAGACAGCAGGCAATAGCAGATTTACACTCACAAATCTTGGAAAGGTTAAAGAAAGAATATGTAAACTTTCACTTAGATTAATAACATTAAATTGATGAAAAGACTTAGAAAAGGGTCTTCATTATTTATTAGGAAATCTCTATGATCTTTAAAACGGGGGTGCATTTTATGTTGACATTCTTTGTCCTGCATATTGAAAACTGACTACATCGAGTAAAATTGCAAAGAGACAAAGTACCCCTTATCTTATTTTTATTTCTACCAAAAAAAAAAAAAAGTTGCCTAGAAAAACAGTGAAGAGACTGTTGTGAGATAGAAAGTGCATCTTTTCTTCTGTACTGAAAGAAAAAATTCAATTGAAGTATAAATCTTCATAGGATGAAAAATAACAGATTCTATTCAAAGTGAAGCATTTTTTTTCACAGAGTTTACTGCAAGAAAAGTAATAAAAATATGAAGAAGCTTTCATGAGATGTTATAAAATAGTAAAAAATAATCACTCTTAACCACTAAACAGTCATATGCAGGAGAGTAATTTACTCCATGAGCCTTTTACTTTGGGCCAGAAGGTATACTTATAATAGCTGCTTAATCTTAACCTCAGGATTTTACAGCTCATGAACTTTTTTATTGACATTAATGAACAGCCTAGGCAAGGTAAAATACTGATCAACACAGACATCTTGGATTTTTTTAGAAAATTAATAAGGAGAGTTGTCTGGATAAGAATTTACTGTGAGTGCCTTAAGAATTAACTGCTCTGATGGTGAGTCATGATTGATTGAGAGAAAAAAAAAAATTCCATAGGTGATGGTGTGAGAAATTACCAAACTATATCGACTCATCTCCAAATTTCATTATTTTTGTTTTTTCCTCATTATCATTTCTCAAGCAATGAGTGCTGAATGAGATAATAGATTGGCAATTAGAAATTAGAAACCTTGGGAAAGAATCCAGTTGATTAGCAAAGTAATTAACTGTTTCTTAACACAGATAATAATTCCATGAAGTATAATTAATGGTGCTATATTTATTGATACTAAAAAATAGAATTTTCTGAGAATAATACATACACTGAGAAGCTATTCTTTTCTTTCTTAGGAAGAAGCTATCTATAATGTGTAGCCACTCTGACCCTCACCCTGATTGTCCATGTGTCCGAATAAAAATGAGATGCAGAGCCCGGCCAGTGTGGCTCAGTGGATTGAGCGCTGTCCCATGGACTGAGAGGTCCGGGTTCAATTCCTGGTCAGGGCACATGCCCAGGTCGCGGGCTTGATCCCTGGTGTAGGGGGCATGCAGGAGGCAGCCGATCAATGTGTCTCTCTCACATTAATGTTTCTCTCTCTCTCTCCCTTCCTCTCTAAAAAAATCAATAAAATCATATTTTAAAAAATGAGGTGCAGAACATTGTATCAGCAGTTTATTTCAGTGTGAAGTAAACATAACTGTTTGGCAAAGTCAATGAGTAGCAGAAATTGAGCAGCTTTTGCCCTTCCTGGCTCATATATTTTTCGAGACCATGTGCCTGACAATGTGATTATATTTTTACTATGAATGCTGAAGAAACAGAATTCTGACTGCAGCTATAAGCATGTGAAAACACTAAATGATCCATGTTACACAATTATATTTTAAACAGAGTTCTTCCCTCTAGTCATAAAGGTGCGGCAACACTAAATGACTCATGTCACCCAGTATCTTAGTCAGTTTGAGCTGTTATAATAATTACCATAGCTCATAAACAACAGAATTTTATGTCTCACAGTTCTTCGGGCTAGATGTCCAAGATCAGGCTGCTGCCATGGTCAAGTTCTGGTGAGAACCCTCTTCCAGTTTGCAAACTTCCACCTTTTTCTTTTTTTTTATCCTCCTCGAGGACATTTTTTTTTTGCATTTATCTTCAGACAGAGTGGGAGAGAGAGAGGGAAGAAGAGAGAGAGAAACATCGACGTGAGAGAGACACATCGAGTGGTTGCCATCCACATGACCCCAACCGAGGCAGGGGACAAACTGCAACCGAGGTACGTGCTCCTAGCTGGAACCGAACCCAGGACTCTCTGGTCCGTGGGCCGAGGCTCCAACCACTGAGCCAAACCTGCCAGGTCTCCACCTTTTTCTTGCATCCTCGTATGGCAGAAAGAGGGCTAGAGAATTCTCTGAGGTCTCTTTTATAAAATACTAATCCCAGCCCAGCTGGTGTGGCTCTGTGGATTGAGCATCATCCCATGAACTGAGAGGTCCTGGTTCAATTCCCAGGCACATTCCCGGGTTTCAGGCTCAATCCCCAGTAGGGGGTGTGCAGGAGGCAGCCGATCCATGTTTCTCTCTCACATGGATATTTCTCTCTCTCTCTCTAGAAATAATCAATAAAAACATTTAAAACAAAAAAAGGATACTAATTTCATTCATGAGGGGTCAACCCTCATGACCTAATCACCTGCCAAAAGCCCCACCTCCTAATATTATCATATTGGGAGTTTGGATTTCAACATATGAATTTGTGAGTCCACAAATATTCAGTCCATAACACCCTGGTATAGTTGCTGTGGCCAGAGTGTGACAAAAGGTCACATCCTAACACGCTACCTGCTAAAATCCTAATGCCCTTTTATACTGAGCATGCTAGACAGATGACAACTATCAGAGTTTCATGGGAAAAGTATGTGAAGGTCTGGAAATTTGTATAGAAACAAAGTGGAGTACAAATCAATGTTTTAGCCATTTTTTTTATTTTTTTATTCTCACCTGAGGACATTTTTGCATTTATTTTCAGATAGAGTGGGAGGGAGAGAGGAGGAAGAAAGAGAGAGACACATCGAGTGGTTGCCACCCACACGACCTCAACCGGGGCCGGGGACGAACTGCAACCGAGGTACATGCCCTTAGCGGGAACCAAACCCGGGACTCTCTGGTCCACGGTCTGATGCTCTAACCGCTGAAACAAACTGGCCAGGGCTGTTTTAGCCATTTTGTACTATAAAATTCCATTTTGATTTCAGAAATGAAGGTCAGTGGTTACGTGTGATAGAATAAAATATCACCATGATATTGTTATAAAAGGAGACCAGAAATGGAATTCTATTATTTTTCTTTGATGTTTTAGAAATATAATTTCAATATAAAAAACTTTTAAAAATCAAATAAACTAGCTCTTTCTACACCAACCCCCAGGGCATAATAGATCTCCATAATTGTGAACCTCAGAATCTCTGATGGACATCATTTAATCAAAGTAAGGACCAGACACCTTATGGAAGACACAGATTTTCTCTATCAGCCTGCCACTATCTGCTGGCATAGACATCATTTGACCATTGATATTTGGGGGGGGGGATTATGTTTGTACTTGAGATTGTTGGTTATTTTAGGGAAAACACACTTCATTAGTTCTACATCCCCCACCCCCACCTGCCCCTCCCCCAAATGATGAAAAGTGTATAATTAAGACTTTCAATATATCATTCTCAGGACTAAACCATTTATGTCTGCTGTCCTTTTATTATTTTATTATTATTTTTAAATATTTTTTCTTTATTGATTTTAGAGAGAGAGGAAAGGAGAGGGAGAAAGGTAGAAACATTGATGAGAGAGAACATGGATTGGCTCCCTCCCTAGTGGGGATCTGGCCCACAACCTGGGCATGTGCCCTGACTGGGAATTGAACCTGCGACCTTTTTGTGCATGGGTCAGTACTCAACCACTGAGCCACACCAGCCAGGCTGCTGTCCTTTTATTAAGCATTGCATTACCCACCTAACCAGATTTAATTTAATTTTACCTCTAATAAAGGAGAGTTTGATTATTTGCTCTAGAGCTGTGGGGTTCTTCTTTGAGAACCTCTCTTAGTACCAGATAATCCCATCATGCACGTTTTTCAATCCTTCATGCTTAATTGGTGCCAGTATTTGCAGGTCACATATTTGATTAATTCTGCAGCTTCAAATTTCTGTCACACATGGACATATTTGGAATCCTAAATTTTATGAAACCCATCATTTAGACATTTTCAATATTTTGTGAGTATAGCCTGAGAGAGAAAGAAAATTAGCATCTGTGGGTCTGAGCTCAGAAGTGAACACTGAGCTACTTGGGAGAATCCAGTTTTGCAATGCAGTTAAGCTACAGCCAGAATGGGACAGGTCTCCATGGGAGAAAATGAGAGGCTTTTATCCCTTTTTCCTTTCATTGTCCTTACAGAACAGTCTTTTTCCTCATCAATATGAAAACATAAAAGAGGAAATAATAGTCTTCAACAAACGTGAAGAACACAGTGAGAAGAATTGATCAGTTCCTAGTACCTCAGGGTCCATGCCACTAAGTCATCCTTCTCTCCTACTAAATTTCAAAGGGTTCAGAGGGCTTGGATTTTCTCTTATCATCATGGCTCCCCTTCCACATTCACTCTCCAGGGAAGAACTAGTAAAACTGTGTTGGTTCATTAAAAGGATTTGCAAATCTACACTTCTTTGCCCAAACTTCTAGAGACCCTGCTAAAAGTTCAAAAAGAGTGTTAATTTTCTAAACTAATGGGATAAAGTCATTTGGTAAAATAACTATATTTTCAGGGCTGGTGCTCCAAACCTTTTCCCCACTCATTCCTGCTCTGATGACATTGCAACATCATACGGTGAGTTTTGTAAGAATATCAATTCTTGTGTCTCATACCTGAAGATACTAGATAGCAAATGAATAAGTAAACACACAAATTGATAGTATTACATATAACTGTACTGTATGTAAATATATCATTTATCTATTTAAAAATATCTTTAGAAAACAGGATTTTAAGCGTATCTACTTAAATGATTCTACTTTCCTATTAATAACATAATAAAACTAGGAAAAATTTAAATTGATATTAATCTCATAATGACTGTTTAATAAAATAAATTGACATGCTTTTCAAGAATATTTTAAAGTATTATTACAAGACTAATATTTATCAATGTTAACTTGCTTTTTTCTACAATTGACTAATATGTTTTTCATTTAATTAGTTCCAAAAATTGTATTTGGAAAAAAACAAAACAAAACCTTCCCTTGGACCTGGGTATTGGGGTACTGATTGAGTAAAATGACTTTTGTGTTGTATAATAGAAAATGCAAGTTCTCTAATTTATGTGAAGCACAAAAATGCGGGGTAGACATCTATTCAAACAATAGACACATGGCTTCCTCAGACAGTCAGATATCAAATCTGTTCCTTGTAAAATTATGATTTTATATTTCATTATTATATATTCTGAACATTTTATTAATTTTATTATTATCAAGTCCCCAACTTTAAAAAACATATATCTTATATTAAGACATAAATTAATTTGTGATTAAAATTGGGTATTATAAATTAGGAATTCAATTTTTTCACTTCTGGATGGACAACTGTCACAGAATCTGTTCATTTGTTCCAGTGTAAAGATCTGTCATACATCGGTTTTTAACACACACACACACACACACACACACACACACACACACTTGGTTTGAGCTCTTCCTCCAGTCCATTTGTCAATTTACATATTCTCATAGAAATTTATATATATTATACACATATCCTCATTTTACATATAAATGTGTGTGTGTGTGTGTATCCTGATTTATTTTTATAAATACATGTACATTTTTATATTTATAGCACAAACATCTCAATAAACCACCATACATTGGTAATGCATCTTGGTATGTAGGAAAATTCACCTTCCCTGACCTTTTTCAAATTGATCATAGGTCTCAGATCTATATATGTTTTATCATATCTATGAAAACACTTGTTTTTATTTTTATTGTAAATAATTATATGTAATGATCTATTTGAAGAAAATTGAGATTATTAAAACTTTGACTCCTCCTATTTATGTACAAGCTATCTTCAATGTTTTCCATCAAGTTTTAAATTTTTCTCTGTAGAAGTATTACGTTTTATTAAAAATATTAATTTGAAAAATACAACGTTATCAATAAATATGCATGGCACTTACATATAAATATCATTCTTATTGCTGATGTATAGAAATGCTACTTATTTTATATATCCAATTTGCTACTGTTTTAAAACAATAATTTTTTAGAACTGTTACTATGTAGACAATCATATTTGTATATGATAAAAATGTTTATTTAAAAAATTTTTTATATCCTGTATGTCTTTTGTTTACCTAACTTAACTGATTATGACCTGCAATGCAACTGTGATTAAGAGATGATTGCTAGCATGTTTATTTCCTGATTTTAGGCATTAAAAGAATCAGCACATAGGATGATGTTGAAAGTTGTTTTTAATTATTAGATTTTTCCAATTAAGGATGTGTCCTTCTATGGGTGATATTTTTCAATCGGTTTTTTTTTTTTTGTTTTGTTTTTCTGCATCTAAGGAAATTATACATGGCTTTTCCCTTTCAATCTGATCATGTATTAGATTAATTTCCTCTTTTTGAATTCCTTTTTCCCTTTTTTATTGAATTCATTGGGGTGACATTGGTTAATAAAATTATACAGGTTTCAGGTATGCAATTCTACAACACATCGTCTGTATCATGTGTCCACCACCCCAAGTAAAGTCTCCTTCTATCACCATGTATTCCCCCTTTACCTTCTTCCTCCACCCCCCTCCTTCCATCTGGCAATCACCATACCTTTGTCTCTGTCCATAAGCCTTTTTTTTCTTTTTGCTTAATCCCTTCACCCTTCTCCCTCTCCTGTCCACACAACTCCCTCCCCTCTGACAGCTGTCAGTCTGTTCTCTGTACCCAGCAGTCGGTCTCCACTTTGTTTATTAGTTTATTTTGTTCATTAGATTCCACATATAAGTGAAATCATATGGTAATGGCTTATTACACTTAGCATAATACTCTCCAGGTCCATCCATGTTGTCTCAAAAGGTAAGATTTCCTTCCTGCTTATGGCCGAGTAGTATTCCATTGTGTAAATGTGCCACAGCGTTTTTATCCACTGATCTATGAATGGACACTTGGGCTGCTTCCAAACATTGGTTATTGTAAATACCACTGCAGTGAACATAGGAGTTTTTATATTTTTTTAGAAGGAAGTGTTTTGGGTTTCTTCGGATATCTTCCCAGAAGTGGAATTGTTGGATCAGAAGTGGAATTGTGGATTAATTTTTAAAAAAGCAGTTCCATTTTTAATTTTTTGAGGTAACTCCATACTGCTTTCCATAGTGGTTGCAGCAATCTGCACTCCCATCAGAAGTGCATGAGGGTTCCCTTTTCCCCACATCCTCTCCAACACCTGTTGTTTGTTGATTTATTGATGATAGCCACTGACAGGTGTGAGTAAAAGAGGCAAAAACATAAAATGGGGTAAAGATAATCTATTTAATAAATGGTGTTTGGAATGTTGGACAGATACATGCAAAAAAATGAAACTAAACCACTTTCATACACTAGACCATACACAATAATAAATTTAAACTTGATTTAAGACTTAAATGTTAAACTTGAAACTATAAAAATTCTAGAAGAAAACATAGGCAGTAAAATCTCAGACATTTCTCATAGCTATATGTTTTCTAATATATAGCCTCAGGCAAGGGAAACAAAAGAAAAAAAAAACTAATGGGATTACATCAAACTAAAAATTTTTGTACACCAAAGGAAACCATCAACAAAATGAAAAGACAACCCACTGAACAAGAGAACATATATATTCTGATACGGACTTAATACCCAAGTTTTATAAGGAACTTATAATACTCAACACCAAAAGAAAAAATCCAATTAAGAAATGGGCAAAAGACCTGAATAGACACTTCTTCAAAGAAGACATACAGATGGCCATTAGACATATGAAAGGATGATAATCATCACTAATCATCAGAGAAATGCAAATTAAAACAACAATGAGATATCACCTCACACCTGTCAGAATAGATTAATTTTCTAAGGGTACCACCCCTTTATATCTAGCGTAAATTTAATTGGGATACGATATATCTTATTTATATGATGATAGATTGTGGCCTATAATTTAAGATTTGTCCTATAATTTTATTGCCTTAATATATTGTTTTTTTTTTCCTTTTTATAGAATTTATTGTGGAGACAGTGGTTAATAAAATTATATAGGTTTCAGGTGTACAATTCTATAATACATCATCTGTATATTGTGTGTTCATCACCCAAAGTCAAGTCTCCTTCCATCACCTATTATTCCCCTATATTCTCTTCTATCTCCTCCCACCCTTCTTTTGCCTTAAATATTTTGAATTTAAATTTTGAATAGCTTCATACATTTATTTGTGAAAAAGTGTTATATTCTATACTTCAGATAAAAAATTGAGATTAAAGACATTAATTCCTTGAAAACATTTTAAAAATTTTCTATCTAGAGGGTTTTCTATTTTCCCTTGAATTAATTGAAAACCAGATAAAGATCTTAGAAGAAAACAAAGCTACTAACAATTATCTTATTAACACAGAGTATAAACTTCTCAACAAAATATTAGCAAATTAAATCTAACAATATATGGAAAGAATTGTACACCATAGCCCAGGGACATTTAGTCCAGCTCTGTAAACCTGGTTAAACATTTCATTATGAGTTGATGTAATCTATCCCTTTTAAAAAGGCTAAAAACGAAAAACCATATAATTATATCAATAAATGCAGAAAAAGCATTTGAGAAAATGCAACACACTTTCATGATAAAAACTCTTGGCAAATTAGGAATACAGGAAAACTTTCTTAGTTGATTTTTTTTTTTTTAATCTAGGAAAGCCTACCTATAATGAACATTATACTTCATAGTGAGAAATTGTATCCTTTCCCCTAAAACAGGGAATGAAGCATGGATATCTCCTTTAACCTCTCCTAGTCAATATTTTATTAGGAGTTTAGCTAATGCACAAAACAGGAAAAAATTATACAGATTGAAAATAAAGAAATAAAATTGTCTTTGTTAATAGATTAGATGATTATCATGAAGAAAATCTCAAATAATTGAGAGAGAGAGAAGAAAAAAAAAATCTTGAACTAATAAACAATTATCTCAAGGTCCCATGATATGAGGTTAATTTACAAAAGTCAGTTGTTTCCCTATATATCAATAATTATCTATTTGAATTTAAAATTTAAGAACACAATAACTTTTATATTAGTATCAAGAAAGTGAAATACTTAGGTATAAATGTAACAAAATATATACAGAACCTATATGAAGAAAACTATAAAATTATGATTAAAAATATAAGAAGTTATAAATAAATGGAGAGCTATTATATGTCAATACACAAGAAGACTCAATATTTTTAAGATGTCAATTCTTCCCAATTTCATCTATATGCAATCTTAAACTCTCAACAAGTTGTTATGTGGATCTCAACAAACTGATTCCAAGGTTTATATCCAAAGGCAAAAGACCCAAATAGCCACTCACCAGTGAAAATTAACAAATTGGAGGACTGACAATACCAATTATAAAGCTCAGTGTAAAAGTACAGTGATCAATATAGGATGATACTAAGTATCAATATATGTCTCACAATATACATAGGTCAAATTATTATATTGTACTCTTCAAACCTATATAATGTTGTATGTCTGTATCTCAACTAGAAATAAAAGAAAACATATACTGCTCCCCCAAAATAAACAGATAGACCAATGAAATGGAATTAATAGCCCCAAAATAGACCCACACTAACAAAATCAATTGATATTTTATAAAGGAACAAAGACAACTCAGTAGGGGAAAAATAGGCTTAAAACCAATGGTACTGAAAAAAATTTGAATGTCCAAATACCTCAAAATATTAACCTAAGCACAGACCTTACACCTATTGGGGAAGATCATTAAGAAGACCACTAGCTCACCTGCAAGCTGGGCCAGGCAACAGGAGGCTCCCCCATCCCTCCCCTGTGCTTAGAATGCCTGTTTCACTTGCCCTCCCCATGATAGAAGCTGCCCAAGGACAGAGTCATGATATAATAATGTGCGATGAGACAGATCATCTAGGCTGGGTATTCGACTGAAACTAGTTAAAGCTTCTACATAAACTTTTAAGATTTGGCAGGTGGGTGCAAAAACTCTTTGTCTTGAGGCTACCCAAGACAAGCCTCATAAGTAAGTTCTCTTGCTTAGTACGCTTGCTACCTACCAATCTGAGCCGTCCACCTTTTTATTTGGTATCTCCCTGCCCTATATATACGGGGGCCAAGCCAATTTCAGATTTTACCAAGAAAGCTCTTGAGGAGGTTGTGACCCAATAACACCTATTCCAAAAATTAACTCAAAATGGATCAAAGACCTATGTATAAAGTGCAAAGCTATTGAACTTCTAGAAAATAAAAACAAAGTGAATATAGGTGACCTTGGGTTTGATGGATAGTTTAAGATACAGCACCAAAGGTGGATCCACGAAAAACATAAGTCGACAAGTTAGGCTTTATTGAAATTAAGTATGTGTGTTCTGCAAAAGATACTTTCAAGAAAATGAAAAGACAAGCCAAAAACTGGGAGAAAATATTTGCAGACCACGTATCTATTAAAAGATTTATATCTAAAATATATGATGAACTAGTTAAATGCAATAATTTTAAAAAACAACTAAAATATAGGCATCATATATCATTAGTGAAATGCAAATTAAAACAGCAATAAGATACCAATACAAACTCATCAGAATGAAAAAAGAAATAGGTGACAATACCAAATGCTGGTGAAAATGTGGAGCAACAGATTTCTTGCTAATGAGAATGCAAATGGCACAGCCACTCTGGAATATAGTTTAACAGTTTCTAACAAAGCTAAACATTTTCTACCATAAAATTTAGCAATCTTTCTCCTACATATTTACCCAAATGAATTGAGAACCTGTATCCAAAAGCCCCTGAACACAATGTTTATAGAGGCTTTACTCCTAATTGTGCAAAATCAGAAGCAACTAAGATGGCCTTCAATAGGTGGATGGAAAAAACAAGCATTGGTACATCTGTATAATAGAACATCATTCCACGATTAAAAAAATGATCAAGCCACAAAAAGACATGGGGAATTCTTAAATGTATATTTATAAGTGAAAGCAGACAGTCTGCAAAGTATTATTATTCCAACTACATGGTATTCTGAAAAAGGCAAAACTACAGAGACAGTAAAAAGAACAATGGTTATGATTTCATGGGAGGGGAAAGGGGATGATGAATACATTGAATGCAGAATATTTTATGCTGATGAAACTATTCTGTATAATACTGTAATGATGGACACATTAAACTATGCATTTGTCAAAACCTATAGAACCATTCCACACAAAGAGTGAACCTTAATATAAACCATGGTCTTTAGTCAATAATATATCAAATTGGTTCATTAATTATAACAAATGTACCCACTAATACAAGATGATAGTAACAGGGAAATTTTTGTGTAAGAAAGTGAGGAGGGTACAGAAAGACTCTACACTATCTTTTTTGCTTTTTTTGTAAATCTAAAACTGTTCAAAAATAGTCTGTTAATTTAAAGAGTTTAGAAAGTTTTAGATTAAATGTGTTGTTTCCGCATAATAAGATCATTAATTCTGTATGTGTGAAGTAGCCTTGTAACAGAAATTTTTTTCTGAAGTGATTCAATGCTTAGCTTTTAAGCACTATCAATACCCTATGTTAATAACAATTAGCACAATATCAGCCAAACTGTTATTTTATTGGAGAGAATAACTGTATCATTAAAATCTTCCCACTGAGGTTTCTCATTAGGATAAGTTACATTACTATAACATTTGACAATTAGTGACATATTTATGTCCAGACCAAATAGTTATTTCCTTGGCAATTCATCAATAATTTAATTACTTAATTTTTTTTTCATTCCAAATAGGCCACACTTTGTATATTCATTAATGTATTTCCTCATCCCCATATTTACCTTGTATCTGCATTACTTAAATAAAAAGTATCTTCTTAGTTTATACAGGTGAAATGCTAACTGGCTTCTATTGGTTCCTATAATCCAGAAGTTGTATATGAGGTTTTCATTTATAGATATTTTTTTCTAGAAATTTCTGTAGCAATCTCAGAGGTTGTCACTTTTATTTTTATAAGGGAGGAGATTTAAGCTCACAGAAGTAAACGTAGGAAGTGGTAGAGTTGAGATGTATATCAAGTTCCCTCTGAAACAAAACTTTATAACATTTTCATTGTACTGTGATACCTTTTTCTCACAAAGATGGAAAGAAATCTGTACTATTATAGTAATTCTCAGATTAAATTCTAAACTATGAATCAAGAGAGCTGAAAATGTTTCCAACCAGCAATTCCGACTGCATTACCTCAAATTACCTCCATGAGGAAAAGAGGGGATACCTGGAGAAGCTGACTGATTTGCATAGAGAATTCTTCAATCATTTCAGACTTTAAACAGTCTTATACAATAGACAAATGGGAAACTTGATAAAAAGACTGATAAAAGTAGGTATAATGGAGCTGAATAAATGATGTGAGGAAGACTAAAGAACCAAATAAATAAAGCTTGCTAATATATTACTATTATGGAAGAAGGAAGAGAAACAAATGAAGGAACAGGTCATTGTGTATGTTTGATTGATGAGAAAGAAATGCTTTCTCTTTTTAATCTAAAAAGTACTAACAAACAGTATATTAAAAAATTAAATTAATAATACCTATCAGAAATCAGTGATAGGTAAAAAATTATAAAAACAATCTAAACAAATTAAGTTTGTTTAATTTAACTTAAAATCTCTTGTTCTGACTGTAATACTGACTGATTCATACTATAAAAATTATAGAATCGGTAGCTTTGATAAATTTGGGACAAAGGGAGAAGTGATGAGAAGCTGAAGACTAAAAAAGTTGTTTCAACTTTTTAAAAATAAATGGATTTTGAAAACTAGAAATAAGCAGATTTGGCCTCTATTCAAGGTAGATATGCCAAAAAGGATCCCTGAGAAATTTAAGAATTAGAAGTAGCCGTTTGTACAATGGTAGGGCATGATAATAGGGCTTAAAATAGCATAATATGTTTAAATATTTACATAAAAAGTCAACATTTCTTACCTTAAAAGCCCTACTGAACAGAACTCCTGGTAATTTTCAAGCAAAGCAAAAATAAAATAAATAAGGAAGAGGAGAAAAGGAGAAAGAGTGCTTTATGCTAGAGACGGAATAATCTCAATATCTAATCATGTTAATCCAGACCATATGCTAACAAGGCTCATCCCAAATAAGAGCCCCAACTGTGCCTTCTTGTTTTGTTTTTAATTATTAAACATAAATAGATAATCAAGGATCATCACATACTTAAAAAAAACACAGCCATATGAAACAGAAAAGGAAATAAGCAAATAAAAATATATATCAGGAAAGATGCAAATATAAATAAAGGAACACCAACAAACCATTACAGAAAACAGCACCTCACAAAATTACCTTCAAGCAGTAACCACAGAACAAGAGAAGAGAATTCATCCATAGAGCAGGAAGAAAAAGACCAAAAAATATTAGAAATAAATAATGCTGAAAGATAGCAAAGTGGTTTAGAAACTCTCGTAAGTCAGTTTTGAGGGCTCAACAACTGACTAATAGAAACTACAAAGTGGTAAAATAGAAACTATAAAAGGAAAAAGAAATTTTTATTTTTTATGTATTTATTGTATTTTTTATTTATTTTATTTTTTTATTCTCACCCAAGGACATTTTTGCATTTATCTTCAGATAGAGCGGGAGGGAGAGAGGGAGGAAGAGAGAGAGAGAAACATCAATGTGAGAGAGACATATTTAATTTATTGATCAGTGTGATATTTTATATACAAAGGAAAAGAAACGAGTGTAAAAGTTGCTGCATGAGAATAAAATAGGGTGCCTATAGTAAAATACAAATCAGAAAGACTATAGGTCTTTCTTCAGCAATGATAATTACTAAAAGCAATGCAGAAATTGCTCAAACTTGAAGAAAATGTAAGATTTCTGTATAAAACTGCTCTTTCTATCCTGAGACTGCTTCTGCTGGACAGTAAGGACCACTTAGATTTTATTTTTTATTTATTTATTTATTTATTTATTTATTTTGCAAGTGACCTTTACTAAACTTTAATGTACACATGAACTATATATTGCAACATATACACCACAAAAGAAAGTGGAGAACTCTCTAATCAATTTTCTTCAGCCTCTAATAATCTTGACACAAATTGAAATATGAGAAAATTATTTTCCTCATTCCATTTACAAATCTAGATGTAATCACTCTACCTAACATATTAGTTTATGGAATCTAGTACAATATCATAAAATAAATTATGAATATATGCATATTTGAATTCAATTTACTAAGATAATTGTTAAGAATTTTTATAACTAAGTAAATGTATTATTTTCTTGTAGTAGCCTGTCTGCATTTGGTATCAGTTAGTGTGGTTGCATCAATGAAGAAGGGAAGCATTACATGTTCTTCAAGTTTTTATCTACAGTTTATAGAATTGGTATTACTTCTAACTTGATCATTTGGTTAAATTCACCAGTGACAACTTAGACTTTACATTTAACAGTCCATTAGGTTCTTCTGTTTCACACACTCTAATTTCAATTTCTTTTCTTAATAAACAAAAACAAAAAAACACAACATTATGTGCATGATGAGAAGATGTGTCTAAAGCACACAATTTTAATCAGACTCCTCGATTCAAGGTGTGTTACATCATCAGTCAGCATAAGGGCATTCTTTGTTTTGCTATTTTGAAATTTTTATTATTTTTCTCTTTCTTTTCCATCTCTCATACTGAGGCAGAGATTAGTAGCCTCTAACTTCTGGGATCTGACCTGGTACTCCCATCTCCAAGGTGTGTTCATCATAGTATTTGGCTGGACTACATTGACAAACCATTGCCTTCCCATTTGCACCAACCTATAATAACAATTTGTATGCGTATACTACAATTTAGTTATTCAGGTTACTACCGGGAGGTTGCTTTTAATTCATTGCTACCATAATCACCACTGAATGAGAACTCTGATAAGCTTATCTTAAGGGCCTATAATAATAGAGATCCAAATAGCTCCATACCAGGAGTACCATGGTAAGGTAGAAAGATACTCTGTGTGTTAAATACCTGAAACTAGCATAATGTTACATGTCAGTTGTATCTCAATTTAAAAAAGAATGGAAAGCATAAACTGGTTTTCCTCTACTAAACTAATACCCAAATTTATGGAAGCTCAATGAAAGGGAGGAAATTATCACTTGCTACAAATGGAGTTTCAAAATTGCCTTTTCTTTTGACTTTGTGGTCACAGAGAAATTTATAATTTATATGTAATTATATTCATCAACATTTCCAGCATGATTTCTATGAATTGATAGTTATAGAGCACTGATCTCCACAATAGTCAAATATATTTTTTCAAGAACACATACTTAAACTTGCATGGTATTATATGTCAATTACAGCTCAATAAAGCTGAGGGAAAAAAGACAAGCTATCATCAGGGGAGTGGACATAAACCAGTGTCAACATTTTAAATGTTTGATATTGTAAAAAGAATTATCTTTGAACACTAAGACGTTAAATAAGAGATCAATAACAAATGATATCTGGAAAATCTCCAGACATTTTAAAAAATTAAACACTACAAATTTAAGTGATCTATGGGTGTAAAAAGCTATAAAAAGATAAATTAAAAAAATATTTTTAACTGAAAATAAAAACACATCAAATGTAAAAGATGCATTTAAAGTGCTGTTTATATGGGAATGTTTAAGCTTAAAGGCATACATTAGGTAAAGAAAAACTATATTTAGAATTAATGATCTAAGCTGGAAGTTATCAAATCCTATGAAAGTATAAAGTTAAGGATGGCAATTAACAAAATATTAAAGTAAATGGATAAGTAACCAAAAAGCAGTAAAAATAAAAACTCTCTTTAAAAATTAATGAAATTAATAAACCTCTAGATTTATCATGAAAAAAAATTTTTTAAGTCACTGATATAATGAAATGAAAGATGGAGTATCACTTCTGATCCTAAAGATAGGTAATATTAAAAATAATCTGTACCAAAACATATAACAATTGTGATGAAACTGCTATATGTACTTATGAATATGCAAACTACAAAACAGTCATGGGAAGAAATAGAAAATCTGAATAGCCCTATATAAATAACAATATCAAATAAATTTGATTTTAATTTAAAGGCTTCCTACTTGAGTATTTCAGATTCAATTGGCTTTTGAGGTGAATCATGCACTTTTAATGAAGACATAATGTCAATGTTAACAGAAGCTTTTTCAGAAAAAGAGAGAAGCAGGAAACATCCCCAATGTCAATATATAAAGCCACTATTGTTATGAGAATATGACAAAAACATTAACAAAACACTAATGATAGCTATCCTCCATTAACAGACACAAAGAAAACCCTTAATATAATATTAGTAAATGTGTATGTAATTTATGCCACAATAAAAGTGATTTAAAATATTAGCATGTTGCCCTGGCCGGTTTGGCTCAGCAGTTAGAGTGTCGGCCCATGGACCAGAGAGTCCTGGGTTCAGTTCCCACTAAGGGCACATACCTCAGTTGCAGTTTGTCCCCGGCCCCCTGTTGGGGTCATGTGGGTGGCAACCAGTCGATGTGTCTCCCTCGCATCAATGTTTCTCTCTCTCTCCCTTTCTCCCTCTCTCCCTCCCGCTCTATCTGAAGATAAATGTAAAAATGTCCTCGGGTGAGGATTAACAAAAAAAAAAAAAAAAAAAGGTCATCTGGCTTAAAAATATATATATATTAGCATGTCATATCTAGCATATCTATAAAAATAATGCTATCACCAACAGGAATTTATCTAAGAAGTATAACAAAGTTGCCTGAATATATGAAGCTAAATCACTACATTAAGAAGAAAAAAATAGCATAATATCTCATATGCAGAATTGACATTAGACACAATTCAAACTGGGCAGAGAAGGTGAAACCAAGCAGCAGTGATCGGGTCTGAGTTCACTGTCTCGCAAAATCAAAGAATGAGTTCATGGACAAAAGAGGCGAGCGAAAGGAAAGTTTATTTGAAAGATAGACAGACTCCTCGAAGTGGGGAGGAGACCCAAGTGGATGCCGAAGAAGCTCCTTTGTCTAGGGAAAGCCTTGCTAACTTCTGATTGGTCCTTTCAAGGAATTCTGCCTTAGCATCATCCACACATTTTAAAGCTTGTGTTTCCCACCTGACTGGATTTAGCCCTAGGTCATCTAGCTCTAAATTCATATTACCCTTCTGGAAAAAGCATATGTGGGCATCACTGATTTTAAAAAGCTTACCCTGCTTTTGATTTCTTTTCTAAATCCAATTTTGATTTCCTATAATCCTTTTTAAGGTGACCTGGCTTTCTGCAACAGAAACACTATAGTTTTGCAGCAGAACTCATTCAGCAATCCTGTTGTCTTGCTCCCAGAAACCAGTAGGTATATTAATTGGAATAGCTCAGACTTGCCAGCACTATATTCTTTAACAGTAAATAAAATTCATTTGCAAACCCATGAGGATCCCAGAAAAAGGAACTATACAATCAAATGATGTCCCCCTTTTGCCTGAAACACTCTTTCTGGGGTTTTTGTTATATAATTGACTTGTGCTCCTTCCAGGAGCCTCTAATTTGCATTTCTATAAATGGGGATTGGGAGTTTCTGGCCTTGAAGGTACAACTTCCCATGTTAATTTTAGTTTTATTTTGAGAACTGCAGAGTATGAATAAACCTCCAGATCTACTGTATACTAGGTTCTGCCTGTGTGTTGAGCTCTAAGTCATCTCAAACTTCCCCACATGTCTCAGCCTTCCCTTCCCATGGTCCATCCCTCACTGCCTAACCTGCCTCTATCTCCTCCAAGGGATCCTACTTCACCTAATAAAGGGCATTGTGAAAACAATATATACCTAATATCATGTGTAATGACGAAAGACTGGCACTTTCCTTCAGTAATAAAGGCACTGATGTCTGATCTTATCATTTCTGCTTAACATTCTATTGGAGGTCCTACCAATTGCAATAGGGGAAAAAGTATTTAAAAGATCACAAAAAACTTTGAGGAAGAAATAAAACTGTCTATTTAAAGAGGTTATGCTAATAGAAAATTCTAAGGAATTTATATAAACACTACTAGAAATAATACATTTTTAAAAAGTGCAGATTACCAGGTAAAAATATAAAAATCAATCTTGTTTCAATATAATAGCAACAAACAATTACATTACAAAAAAAAAAGTTTAATAGCATTAAAAACCATGAAATACTTAGGAATGAATTTCACAAAGTATAGGCAATGTACAATAAAAATGATAAAACCAAACATGTCTTCATAATTTATTAAAAAAATTATCAAAGGATTCTTACTAATAAAAAAAAAAACACCAAATAAAAATGGGCCAAAAACTGGAAAGACACCTCACAAAAGGAATCTAAAAATGGCGGAGTACATGAAAAGATGTTCAACAGCATTATTTATCAGTGAAATCGAAACTAAACTACATTGAGAATGTCCTAGACGCCGACTGAAATAGCAACAATTTTGAAAAGTACCAAAATACCAAGTATTGACAAGGCTATAATGTAAGGGGAGCTCTAATGCACGGCTAAATTGTATAACTACTTTGGGAACTAGTGTGGCAGTTTCTCACAAATTTGTTCATACATTTAAGATATGACACAATAACTATATTTCAAGATATTCAACAAAAAAATGAAACATGTATAAAAAAATCTTGTATATGAATGACCATAGCAACTTTTTACATGATACACCATAATTGGAAATAGGTTAGCGGTCCATCAATAGAAGAGATGGCCAAATTGTTGCGCTTATTTAATGGAATAATATATTGCAATAAAATACAACAAATGATTGATATGCTTAATATTTCAAAATCATGATGTTAAACAAAAGAAGTCAGAAGAAGTCAAACACAAAAAAGTACACTGGATGAATTTGTTTATATAAAATAATAGGAAGCCAAGACTAACCTACATTGATGGAAAATTGATGTGTTTTGAGTAAGGCCAGGTGTTGAAAGTAGTCATGAATTGAATGTAGCATGGATGAATTTACTTTTTCAGGATGATGGAAATATTACATGCCTTTTTTTACTGTGATTGTTACTTGGGTTTACATATCTATCAAATCCACGAAACTAAACACTAAAAATAAGTACATTTCATTGTGTGCAAATTATGCCTTAAAAATTGATTTTAAAATACCTTTTTAAATAAGTATGTCATGGTTCCTAGCCTTTAGAAAGTAACTAAAGAGAAACAAATGCCTTTACTTTTCCCAACTTAAATTTAAGTCATCATGGCAGGGAATAACAAACTCAAGGCCTGTGGTCCATCTTTAGCCTGCACCACAATATTTAAAAGAATATATTCAAATATTTTTAGTTGGAATAGGTTCTCTCTACTTAAACTCACTGCCCACAATTTCTTATTTTTAAAGTTTTTTGGCTTCACGGATTTATGATACTCTCCTGGCTTTCGAAGACATTGGAACATGCAGCTTCTGAATCTTGGCAAAATATTCCCGTATTATGCCCACCGCCATAATCAAAGATAGATTCCACCAAATTCCAGAATTGGGAACAACCTGCTTTTGTAGTGCTGCTCACTCTGGATATTTTCACTTAAGCTTAGATTGTCCTATGTCTTCATCATTATATAAACACATTCCTGAGTAATAGGTTTACATGCTTCATTCAACAATTCTAAGAAATATGTGGCTGATTCACTTATTAGTCATATAGTCATGCATATATTTAAAAAGGTTTCCTATTTTTGCTTATTTATTTTTATGTGTGAGTAACTCAAATTTATTTATTCATTTTTATATAAAAAAATTTGTTATTGTTGTTGAAAGTATTATAGATGTCCCCATTTTTTCTCCATTGACCCCCTCCTTCCTGCTCTGACCCTCCTCCTGCCTTCCCCAGCCTTGTGTCCATGTGGATTGGTTGTGCATATATGCATATAAGTTCTTTGGTTTATCTCTTCCCAACCCTCCCACACCCTATCCCTCTGGGGTTTGTCAGTCTGATCCCTACTTCCATGATTCTGAATCTTTTTTGGTTCATTATGTTCCACAAATAAGTGAGATAATGTGGTACTTGTCTTTCTCTGACTGGCTTATTTCACTTAGCATAATACTCTCCAGGTCCCTCCATGTCATCTCAAAAGGTAAGAGATCTCTCTTTTTTACAGCTGCATAATATTCCATTGTGTATATGTACCACAGCTTTTTTATCTACTCATCTACTGATGGGCACGTAAGCTGTTTCCAGACTTAAATGTAACACATGAAACCATAAAAATCCTAGAAGAAAACGTAGGCAGAAAAATCTATTTTTACCTGTTTAATGTACAATACTTTCAAGTATATTTACATAATAATATACTTTTATAGTATAAATAATACTCAGTATATAGCATTTATATGGTCTAATAACTTTATGAAGAAATGGTTTTACATACATCACGCAAACAAATTTCTATTTTATATACATTGTTCTAATGATGAAAATTTACCTACTCAATTAGGATTGTTTATTGTGTCTTTGGCCATAGTAATGTTCTCATTTGATACAAACACAAATTATAAAGACATTGGGGTCAATGTCTTTATAATTTGTGGAAGAGTTTAGTGGAAGAGTTTGCTAACATAAGAGCCACTTTAGCTTCAAAAGTTAATAAATTATTAATAACTCTTGGATGCTATACATTTCTTATTAGGAGCTTTCCTATACATTTTAAGTACTTGTAATATGAATTAATTTTATTGTCTATTCTGTGTTTCCTAGAATGTGGACTACTTTAGGTTAATATATTGTTTAGATACAACTGAATAGATTTTTAGGAATTCCTCAAGTTAGAGAAATCATGTCCAAATACCACAGTCTTGCTCTGGAGTCTGTAGAATTTCATAGATAATTATCCTGTGCAATATATTTTTTTCTTTTTCAGACATATTTTGAAAATATATATCACAGTGAGAAAGTCATTAGAGATTAAAAAATATATTCAACAGAAGTTTGGTTTAATTGTGTCTACTTTTACATGACTAGTTATTAATAGCCCATACGATTTCCTTGGAATTCTTCTTGTGTTTGTTTAGAATGTTTCTCCTTGGAGAATGCAGATATAGTTTCTGAAAATGGTTCTTAATATTCACTGTGGAATAGAAATAAATGAACAACTAAGCCCACACTAAAAGCTTATCAGAAGAGAAAACTTCACTAAATTCAATGCTGAAGGGAAAATGTTTGCCAAGTCATTAGGGATTTATTTTGGTCTGTGACGGCCAAAGGTGCTAATTATAGAAATTCATTTACATGTTAGTGCTTTCAAAAGTCCTTTTGTAACTTGTATGGATTCATTTCCCATTACTTATTTATAAACGTAAGTGCATGAAAGTGGTACTAGACAAATAGGCTTTGTTGCATTGAAATTGTCAGAGACTGTATTTTCAAGAAAAATAAGTATGTTCATTACAGTGTACTTTATAATAGCCAAGGTCTGGAAGCAGCCCAATTGCCCATCAGTAGATGAGTAGATAAAAGAGCTGTGGTATATTTACACAATGGAATACCACTCGACCGTAAAAAAGAAGGAAATCATACCTATTTTGACAGCATGGATGGACCTAGAGAGCATTATGCTAAGTGAAATAAGCCAGTCAGAGACAAGTACCATATGATTTCACTTATATGTGGATTCTAATGATAAAAATATAGAACAAAGTGGAGACAAACTCTTGGGTACAGAGAACAGTATGACAGCTGTCATAGGGGAGGGGCTTGGAAAATGGGTTAGAAGGATGAAAGGATTAAGCAAAGGAAAAGAAAAAAGAAAAACTTATGGACACAGACAAGAGTATATGGTGATTGCCAGAGGGAAGGGGAGGGGGGGTGATAGAAGAAGGTAAAGGAGGATAAATGGTGATGGACGGAGATTTGATTTAGTGTGGTAAAGACACAATAGAATATACAGATAATGATTTATAGAATTCTACACCCAAAACCTAAATCATTTTATTAACCAATGTCATTCCAATAAATTCAATAAAAAATTTTTTAAATAACTTCTCTTTCTAAACATTATTTATCTGTTACAATCAATTGAGGCTTGATCGATTTGCATAAAATAAACCCATCTTTATAAAAATGAAAGCTAATATTTTCCATTTAATAATAAAATTAATATATTTTATATAATTTTTTATGATAGTTTTAATATTTCACAATAGTTTTGTTTCTTAAGAAAATGCAACATTATTAAATGAAGAATATAAAGTGCAAATATAATCTTTGGCATTTTATTAATTAGTCATCACTAATATAATTTATAAGAGCTCATGTATTATAAGAACTGATATTCATAAGAATGAGATTTGAAAATTTTACAAAATCAAGACAATTAGAACATTTCTTTAAAAACACTTCATTTAAATGCATATCAGATCTAAAGATAATCATAGCAATTATTTCCTCATGAACAATGACACAGATTTCAGCCTATAATTAATCACCTTGCCTGTCACTGAAAAATATTATATATTATTTTTATTACTGAGATTCTGTTTTTAGTAGTCATAAAAGTGTGTGATTAAGAATAGAAGCCCAGAAGTAGATTAATGTGAAGCTAATGAAACTTAACTTTCAGGGCTACTCACTTTCAGGAGCTTCTTCCTTGGCCTTGGGAGAAATTCTGGCAATGTGTTTATGTAATCATATATTTTTAAATTTTTACAAGAGGAATGCTTGACAGTCATGTTGATGGAGTGGTTGTGAGCATATGGGGGATTCAGGAAAGAAGTGATTTGGTGCTACATTTAGTTAAGATGTAGAGGAATATTAGTTTTTTTGGTTAATCTCCACCAGAGGATATTTTTCCATTAATTTTTAGAGAGAGTAGAAAGGAGAGAAGAAGGGCCCGGCCGGTGTGGCTCAGTGGCTGAGCGTTGACCCATGTACCAAGAGTTTGCTAGTTCAGTTCTAGGTCAGGGCACATGCCCAGGTTCTGGGCCAAATCCCCAGTGGGGGGCATGCAGGAGGTGGCCAATCAATGTTCTGTCTCATTGATATTTCTATCTCTCTCTCCTTCTCCCTTCCTCTCTCTCTCTAAAATCAATAAAGAAAAAACAATTTTTTTTTAAAGGAGGAAGAAGGGAGGGAGAGAGAGAGAAAAACATCAATGTAAGAGAGAAACATCTATTGGTTGCCTCCCACATGCACCCTGACCTGGCCAGGGATTGAACCTGCAACCCAGGTATGTGCCCTTGACAGAGATTCAAACCAGTGACCCTTCAGTGCACAGATCAATGCTCTAACACTGAGCAACACTGCCCAGGGATAGAGGGATGTCTTTATAGATGATTTCCACTATGACATCTCAGAACATCAATGTGCAGGGCCTGAGAGTTTATCTTAATAGAATGTGCCCCATCGTCCTTCTCATTGGATGTATGTACACAGTGGAAGAGAAACAAAGTTTGAAATAAACATAGCAAAAAGTTAGTCATGAAACTTTTTCCAATCATTCCATGATCAAAATAAAAAGTGAAGGATATAATTCTAATTAATTCCAAGTCAAAGTCTTCTATCAGGACTATATTCAATAATACAGTGTATATAATTAAGTATAATTATGCATACACAAAAATTTTTTCTTTTACCCTTTCTGAAGGCAATTATGCAAAGGAGAAATTACCAGAATTTTTAGTTTGTATATATCACATATGTGCAGTGATGAGCAAGATCATATGTGGAGTAAAATTTCAATAACAATAAAATTTTGATCAACTACAATAGAGGAAACACTGAATCACCTATTTTCTACAGAAATTTTATAAAATCATGGTGCTATAAAAAGGAAATATAAAAATACAAGCCAAAAATATGAGAACAATTAGAGATGTATCAGGAGTTTCATTTAATAATTATTTTTTCTGGATCTTATGATTTTTGTGCTATTAATAAGCATTTCATAACTTGTATTTGTCATTTCATTTCTCAATGTAAATAAATGAAAATAAATTACCTAATTTATTATTTATAATTTTACATCCTGTTTTTAAAAGAGGCTATTGTAAAAACTTTAGGCTCCTAAACAACTGTAAACTCATACAGTTTATCTAATCCAAAAACAAAAACAAAAAAATCTTTAAAGACACTGTAAATTACTACAAAAAAATGAGTACCTGTTTTAAAAACATCTCCAAATCTGTTGGCACTAGTTGAAAGCATTATTGCTCTGTATGTTTTACTCAACATTCTTTTGTTCCATTGAAACTTCTTTTCTGTTGTTTACTAAACAGTGCATATAAGAAAATGTAGTTTATGATCCATATTAATATTTAGCTTTTTATCTCCAGAAACATGTGACAATGAAGAATCTCATTTGTAAGCTGAATAGAAGGAAAATCATTTTCCTCCATATTTTGCTGCCATCATCTAGGCGATGTTATTTAACATACATTTAAATTTCAGAAGAGAGTATTTTTAAATGAGCCTATATAAATTATTTAACTATAAAATAAAAAACAAATCCATTTAACTAATTAGAAATTTAAGATTTATTATTCAAACCACCATATAAAACCTGTCATTTTTTCTATCTCAACTAATTTTATAATGTGATCAGTTGTCTTCAGGTCAAGGTTTTACTCACCATTCATTTTAATTAAAACTATTTCTTGTATCTTTATATTTTTGCAATAGGGAAAGATTTGTTGTCAAATAATTGACAATGTTTATGTAATACAAATTAGATATTCTTTCCAGTAAGTAACTCCTGTACTTGTATAGAGCCCATAAAACCATACTAAGCAAGGGAGTCAATGTAAGTTAATAAGATTTTGGATAATGAATGCACCCTGAAAAGTAAAATAATATTTCATATTACAAGGATTTCTACATAGAGGGAGCTAAGCTGGGTACTCATAGTTTTATTTTCTTTGTTTTTGAAATCAAATTTTGATAAGTAGAATAACAACTTGAATATTTGAATCACTTCATTTATTCCAGTTTTATTGAGATGCAATTGACATGTAACATTGCATAAGTTTAAGGTGTACAATATGATGGTTTAATGTATGTGTAGGTATCGCACAGTGATCAGCACACGTTTGGTAAACGTCCACTACCTCATATAGTTACAAAATTTGTGTGTGTTTTTTCCTTCTGATGATAATGTTTAACATCTATCATCTTAGTTTTCAAATATACAAAATAGTATTGTTAATTATAGTTATCATGTACATTACATCCCCAGAACTATTTATTTTATAATTGGAAGTTTGTCATTTGGACTGCCATCCCAGCACCCATATCTTGCTCATTGTAACAGGTTCAGAAAGAGGAAATAACTTCCTTCATATTTTGAAGAAATATACTATGTCCAATTTGAAACCACTTATATTCCTAGTTTTAAACATTTTCTTCTACTCTATTTTCCTCAAAATCTCCTTGCTTTATCTTTTCAGTCCATGATTGCAATCTTTTTGCCCTCTTCTAATTCTATTTTTTATCCTTTTTAATTTTCAATTACAATTGACATATATTATTGTATTAGTTTCAGGTGTACACCCCAGTGATTAGACATAACATAACTCACTAAATGATCATCTCCCACCCATCTGACACCATACAAAGTTATTAGAATATTATTACTGTATTTCCTGTGCTGTACTTTATAGCCCCATGATTATTCTGTAACAACCAATTAGCTTCTTAATGCCTTCACCTTTATATACCCACCCCCTATAACCCCCACTCCCATTTGGCAACCATCAAAAGGTTCTCTGTATCTATAAGTCTGTTTCTGTTCTGCATGTTGTTTATTTTGTTTTTTATGTTCAATAGTTGATAGATAGATATATATTTTTTTAATTTTTTTTCTTTATTGATTTTAGAGAGCGAGGAAGTGAGAGGGAGAGAGATAGAAACATCGATGAGGGAGAACATTGATTGACCGCCTCCTGCATGCCCCCCACTGAGGATTGGGCTCATAACCTGGGCATGTGTTCTGACTGGGAATCGAACCAGCGACCTCTTGGTGCATGGGTTGACGTTCAACCACTGAGCCACACTGGCTGGACAATAGATATATATTTATTAACATTTTACAGTTCATATTTTTTATCTGTTTTTTTCTTCTTCTTAAAAAACATCCTTTAAAATTTCATATAATACTGGTTTGGTGATAAATTCCTTTAGCTTTTTCTTGTCTGGGGAGGTCTTTATCTGTCCTTCAATTGTAAATGATAGCTTTGCTGGGCAGAGTAATCTTGGTTGTAGGTCCTTGCTTTACAATACTTTGAATTTCTCTTGCTAACCCCTTCTGGCCTACAAAATTTCTGTTGAAAAATCAGCTGACAGTCCTATGAAGCACCCTTGTAGGTAACTAACTGCTTTTCTCTTTCTGCTTTTAAGATTCTCTCTCTTTTTAAAATGTTTATTATTATTTTATTTTTTTCCCATCACCATCTATCCCCTCTATGCCCTCTTCTACCGCCAACCAGCCTTTCCTACCCCTGCCATCACCACACTGTTATACATGTCCATTACTTCTCTCGTTGTTTTTTTTTTTTCTTTTCTCTTTTACTCAATCCCACCACCCCTAAGAAGTGGGATTAATGGGTCAAAAGGAAGTTCTATTTTTAAATTTTGAGGAAACTTGATCCTATTTTCCATAGTGTCTGCACCAATCTACATTCCCAACAACAATGCACAAGGTTTCCCTTTTCTCCACATCCTCACCAGCACTTGCTGTTTGCTGATTTATTGATGATAGCTATTCTGGCAGATGTGATGAGATACCTCATTGTGGTTTTAATTTGCGTTTCTCTGATGCTCAGACATTGAACAACTTTTCATATATCTATTGGCCATCATTTGGAGAAGTGTCTATTTAGGTACCTTGCCCATTTTTTAATTGGGTTGTTTGTCTTGGTGTGAGTTGTATAAGTTATTTATATATGTTGGAAATTAACTCCTTATTAGATGTATTATTGGCAAATATGTTCTCTCACTCACTTGGTTCCCTTTTCATTTTGTTGATGGTTTGTTTTGCTGTGCAAAAGCCTTTTAGTTTGCTGTAGTCTCATTTGTTTATTTTTTCCTTTGATTCCCTTGCCTGAGAAGATACATATGATATATATGGAAGATACTATGAGAGATGTCTAAGATTTTACTACCTATGTTTTCTTCTAGGGACTTTATGGTTTTACAAATTACATTTAAGTCTTTTGTCTATATTGAGTTTCTTCTTGTGTATAGTAGAAGTTGGTGGTCTAGTTTTATTTTTTGCATGTATCTGTCCCATTTTCCCAATACCATTTATTGAAGAGAGTGTCTTTATTCCATGTATGCTCTTGCCCCCTTGTCAAATATTAATTGACCATAAAGGCGTGGGTTGATTTCTGGGCTCTCTGTTCTGATCCTTTGATCTATATGCCTGTTCTTGAGCCAATACCTGGCTGTTTTGATTACAATGGCCTTGTAGTATAGTTTGATATTAGGTATTGTGATTCCTACAACTTTGTTCTTCATTCTCAAGATTGCTGAGACTATTTGGGGTCTTTTTTTGGTTCCATATATGTTTTTTGGAATATTTTTTCTAGATCTGTGAAATATGCCATTGGTATATTAATAGGAATTGTGTTGAATCTATAGATTGCTTTGGGTTGTGTGGATATTTTAATTGTATTAAATCTTCCAATTCATAAACACGGTATATGCTTCCACTTATTTGTATCTTCCTCAATTTCTTTCCTCAATGTCCTATAATTTTCCAAGTACAGGTCTTTTACCTCCCTGTTTACATTTATTTCTAGGCACCTTTTTTGTTTGTTTGTTTCAATAGTAAATGTGATTGTTTTCTTAATTTATTTTTCTGGTAGTTCATTATTGGTGTATAAAAATGCCACCAATTCTGAATATTAATTTTTTATCCTGCTACTTTGCCAATTTTATTTATTATATCTAGTAGTGTTTTGGTGGAGTCTTTTAGTTTTCTATGTACAGTATCATGTCATCTGTGAATAATGACAGTTTTCCTTTCTGATTTGTACTTTGGATGCCCTTTATTTCTTCTTACTTGATTGATGTAGCTAGGACTTCAAAGACTATGTTGAAGACAAATAGTGAAAGTAGACATTCTTTTCCTGTTTCTGATCTTAAGGAAAATGCTTTTAGTTTTTGCCTATTGAGTATGAAGTAGGAGGTAGATTTGTCATTTATGGCCTTTAATTATTGAGGTATATTTCTCTATTTCCAATTTGTTTATAGATTTGTCACAAATGGGTGCTGAATTTTATCAAATGTTTTTTTCTGAATCTATTGATACAATCATGTAATTTTTATCCTTCATTTTATTTGTGTGATATATCATGTTCATTGATTTGCAAATATTGTACTAACCTTGCATCCCCAGAATAAATCCCACTTGATCATGGTGTATGATCTTTTTAATGTATTGCATGATCAACTTTGCTAATATTTTCTTGAGGATTTTAGCAGCAATATTTTTTTGTAATGTTGTTATCTGATTTTGGAATTAGGATAATGCTGGCCTTATATAAACAGCTTGGAAATTCTCCCTCCTCTTCAATTTTTTTGGAATAGTTTGAGGAGGACAGTGGTTAGTTCTCCTTTTAATGTTTGGTATCTGGTCTAGGACTTTTGTTTGCTGGGAGTTTTCATTACTGCTTCAATTTCATTAGTTGTAATCAGTCTGTTCAGGTTTCCTGATTCTTCCTGATTCCATTTTGAAAGATTGTATGCTTCTAGGAATGTATATATTTTGCCTAGGCTGTCCAATTTGTTAGCATCTAGTTGCTCATGGTATTTTCTTACAATTCTTTGAATTTTTGTGATGTCAGTTGTTACTTCTTTTTAATTTCTGATTGCATTTATTTGAATCCTCTCTTTTTTTATTGAGTCTGGATAAAATTTCATCAGTTTTGTTTATCTTTTCAAAGAACCAGCTCTTGATTTCATTGATGTGTGTGTGTGTGTGTGTGTGTGTGTGTGTATATATATATATATATATATATATAATATATATATAATCCCTATGTCATTTATTTCTACTCTGATCTTTTATTTCCTTCTACTTACTCTGGGCATTATTGTTGTTATTATTCTAGGTCTTTTAGGTACAGGGTTAGATTGTTAATATGAGATTTTTCTTGCTACTTGAGGTAAGCCTGTAATGTTATGAACTTCTCTCTCAGGACTGCTTTTGTTGTGTCCTATAGGTTTTGGGTGTGTTATGTTCATTTTTATTTGCTTCCAGGTGATTTTTATTTCTTCCTTGATCTCATTGTTAACCCATTCATTGTTTAATAACATGCTATTTAGCCTCCATATATTTTAATGTTTTTGAGTTTTTTATTGTAGTTGATTTCCAATTTCATGTCATTGTGACATGAAACTAGAAGATACTTGATATGATTTCAATCTTCTTGAACTTGTTAAGACTTATTTTGTGTCCTAACATGTGGTCTGTCTTTGAGAATGTTCCATGTGCACTTGAGAAGAATCTATTTTTTATATTAAATCTGTGCTATCCAGTGCATCCTTTTAGGTCACTGTTGCCTTGTTGATTTTTTCATCTGGAGGATCTATCCACTGATGACAGTGGGGTGTTAAAATCCCCTACTATGACTGTATTGCTTTGATCTCTCCCTTAATATCCACTAAGATTTTCATTATATATTTAGTTGTTCCCTTGTTGGATGCATATATGTTTACAAGGCTTATATTCTCTTGTTGGATCAATTTCTTTAGTATTTTGTAGTGACTTTTTTTGTCTCTTGTTATGGACTTTGTTTTGAAGTCTATTTTGTCAAATATAATTATTGCTACCTCAGTTTTTTTTTAATTAATTAATTATATTTTATTTTTATATAACCATTTATCTCCTCCATTCCCTCTTCTACCTCTACTCCCCCACCACTGTAATAACCACACTTGTGTCCATGTCCATGAGTTCTTTTTTCTTTTTGCTCAATCCCTCCATTTCCGCACCTCTCCAAACCCCAACCAGAGCTGTCTGCCCACTTTCTATTTATGAGTCTGTCTGTATTTTGCTTGGTAGTTCATTTTGTTCATTAAATTTCACATACAAGTGAAATCATATAGTACTTGTCTTTCTCTGACTGGTTTATTTCACTTAGCATAATGTTCTCCAGGTCCATCCATGCTGTCACAAAGGGTAAATTTTTCTTCCTTTTCATGACAGAGTAGTATTCCATTATGTAAATATACCACAGCCTTTTTATCCACTCATCTACTGATGGACACTAAAAAAAAAAAGATTCTCTCTTTGTCTTTACCCTTTTGCATTTTAATTATGAGGTGTCTTGGTGTGGGCTTCTTTGGGCTCATCTTGTTTTGGACACTCTGTGCTTCCTGGGCTTGTATGTCTATTTACTTCATTAAGTTAGGAAAGTTTTCTGTCATAATTTTTTCAAATAGGTTTTTAATTTCTTGCTCTCTCTCTTCTCCTTCCAGTACCCCCATGATGCAAAAGTTGCTACTCTTAAAGTTGCCCCACAGGCTCCTTACACTATCCTCACTATTTTGGACTTTTTTCTTTTTGCTGTTCTGATTAGGTGTCTTTTGCTTCCTTAAATTCCAAATTCCTGATTTGTTTCTCTGCTTCATTTACTGTACTGTTGACTTCCTATAAATTATCCTTCATTTCTGACTGGTTCTTTTTTAAATGGTTTCCATGTCCTGTTTTATGCTGTTGAAGTTCTTATAAGTTCATTGAGTATCTTTATAACCAGTGTTTTGAACTCTGAAACTAGTAGATTACTTGTCTCCATTTTGTTAATTGCTTTTTCTGGAATTTGTTCTGTTCTTTTATTTTGGACATTTCTTTTGGCAGCCTCCCTGTGTTTGTTTCTATATATTAGGTAGAGCTGCTACATCTCCCAGGTTTGATAGAGTGGCCTAATGTAGTAGTTGCTCTGTAGGGTCCAGTGCCACAGCTTCCCCAGTCACCCAAACTGGCATTCAAGTTTCAACCCCCTATGTGGCCTGTGTACACCCTTCTGTTGTAGCTGAACCTTTATAGCTGTTGGAACATTAATGGGAGTGATTTACTCCCAGGCTGATCAGCTGCAAGGACTGGCTGTGACCACTGACCACCAACCTCCAACCACCGTGGAAGATCAGCTGTGCCAGGGCCCACCCACAGAGCAGGACTTACTTCAGCATGGCTCTTGTGCCTGCTGAGTCCACCCCTTGTGGGACTGGTTGGGTGGTGATGCATTGAAATAGCCTGAAGCTTTCCACTGGGTATGCTGGCTCTGGGGCCTCCTAGGAAGTTCAGACCAAGTCACCCACTGCTTTTATTCTGCCTGGGGCCACCTGGCATGAGCTACAAAGTGATTTGAAGATGGCTGCTACTAGTGCTGGGCTTGGAGGTGCCCTGGTGAGGCCCAGCTGTGAACCAAGGCCGGTTGCTGGTAGTGCTGTTTCTGGGGCCACTTAAGTGAGAGGTATAGTGCTTGCTGAGGCCAGATGCTACTAGCTTGAGAGATTTTAGGATCTGGAGCATGAGCCAAGACAGACCATTTGTATGGGGCCACTGGAAACATCTTGGGTGGACTTACAAGTTGGGTGGGGCAGAGCCTCAGGACATCATCAGGGTGGGCAAACAGTGTAAGCAGGATTATGGAGACTCAGATATGGTGCAGGCCTGCTGGCTTTGTTGGGGGAGGGCTCAGCAAAGGAACAGTGGCCTCTGCCAGCACTTCTGTCTGGGAGAAAGCTGCCCCTCCAGCTTTCACCTCTATGCCAGACAATTCAGCTCCTCCCCTTGTGTCCCCAGTGCTTTTTGACCTGTTGTCCCAGCACTGGAGCTTAGAGCGAGTGAGTCCAAGTAAGTCCATGCACAAGCCCTTTAAAAGGAACTTCTTGAGAATCCAGCAGCTTCTGTCTTTCTCAGCCTCAAGTTATGGGGAATTCTCTTCCTGGCACTGGAACCCTGGACTTAGGGGTCTGGTGGGGGGCTGGGACCTTTATTTCTCAGGGAATCCCCACAGCTGAGGTATCCCTCATGATTTTTATCTACTACATGTAGGTGAGGGACCAGCCTGTTCCATGTCTCTGCACCTCCTACCAGTCTCAATGCGGATTCTTTAATTCCCTAGATATAAGGCTTCCACTCAATTTTATTTCAGGTGGTTCTGAATGATGGTTGTTCTATATTTTAGTTGTAATTTTGATGCAGTTGTGGGAGGAGGCGAGTACTGTGTGTACCTACACAGCCATCTTTCTCATAATTCTTTAAATCGTTTTCCTCCTTAGGCTCTCTTCTATGTCCTCTTATTCTTTTTACAAAATATTTTTATAGCTTAAATTCATACATAAATCTCAACAAAGAGTAATCCTTTTGAGTACCAGACATATGCTGGACTGTTTCTTGGGTGTCATTACTGGATATCTCAACACATCAAACTCAACATGACCAACGCAATCCCTCAACTTTCTCCAACAATCCAAATTTGAATGCTACTCTCATCACTTAGTCAACAAATTAAAGACACATAAATCATTCATTCTGTTATGGAGTTGATATAAAATTCTGCCAATCTATATATTTAAATACATGTAAACCTTCTCATGACCACTTCACAACTTCCTACAACCATCTTCCGCATGCAGCCAGAGTGATTTTTCTAATACTCCCTGGCTTAAAAACTTTAAATGTTTCCTCATTTGACATAGAACATATATTATCTTTAAAATCATTGTGTCTTAGACTTCCTAGGCTGTTCTAACAAAATACCAGTAATTGGGTGGCTCAATAACAGAAATGTATTTTCTCAACGTTCTAAAGGCTAGAAGCCCATGATCAAGGGCAAATTTGTTTTTTTTTTTTTTTTTTATGAGAGCTCTTTTCCTGGTTTGTAATGGCCACCTTCTCACTGTATCCTTATGAAGTCTTTGCTCAGTGCATGTCCACCAGAGAGTGATAGAGTTAGCTATCTTGTGTCTCCTCTTATAAGGAGCCAATCTAATTGGATCAAGGCCCCACCCTTGTGGCCTCATTTAACCTTATTTACTTCTTTAGAGACCCCATTACCAAATACAGCCACATTGGGGACTAGAGCTTCAACAAAGAATTTTAGGGGGACCAAATATTTAGTCTGTAACAAATGGTAATGAATCAAAAGCTGTTTTCTGCTATAAACTCTAACTTTATATCTATGCTAAACTTTTTCAATCTATGCTCAATTTGATTAAATATTTTTATGTTCCTTTTAGTAAATGTTTTGTTTGTTTGCTTGTTTGTTTTTGTTTTTGTTTTTGTTTGGTGTATACCTGCAATATTATAGAAAACATTATCATTATCTGGGGCAACATCTGAAGAGAAACTGAGCACTTTTTCAATTTTAATGAAGTTTTCATTCTTGAGGGAAAAGACAGTAAATAAATAACCAAATATAATGTCTCTAAAGGTATTTCCAAAGCTGGAATATTTTCTGTCTCTATACCCCTCTACTTAACCCAAGCCGTATTCTCCCCTTTCTCACCCTGTCTCCTTCCCTCTGTCTCCTTATGGTGTATATATAATGAAAATTCAATAAACACTTATTGAGTATTGTTCAATATTATATTACATTTCTTGTACAGCATTTCTGAAAGTATGCTGTTATGAACACTAATTATTTGGACTAATAATGGGTGTTACTATGGGAAAAATATAAGTTTGGTAGGTTTGGTAGTCAATACTGAATTTAACAATGTTCAACTTATTACTTACTACAGAAGTACTCAGAGCATTTAATAAGAAAATTTAAATTATGGATCATTAAAACACATTGTGTCCTGCTTTTTACAAATAATTCTATTGCATAACCTTTCTTTCTCATAGCATGTCTTATAATGAATAGTTTGTAGAGCTAATTTTTACTCAATACTCTTCTATAATCATTTTCTTTCTCTATGAGTAGACTAGAGATAAGTTTTCCTGCAAGAGTTAATAGTGCCCTTTACTCTCAACATCTGTAAGCTAATGAATGACAAAGTTGTAACACTTCCACAGATCAAAGTTCACATGGAAGTTCTTTTTACAGAACTATGTTTTACTGGCTCATTTATACCCACCATCAAAGGCATATGCAGAACACAAAGGCTTATTGTGAAAGGAACTAAATAAATAACCTCATTAAAATTTAAATGAGAGTGTATGTATTAAGGGGCAATTAGAGTTTTCATGATAAACATTTTAAGCGCTAATTGGTTCCAAAGGGAGGTCATAAGATTACAATTCCTTTGAAATCTGTGGGCTACAGTAAAATGCCCATATACATACAATAACAACAAAAACAATAACAACATTAATATAAAGCATCTTATCAATTGACCATAATGAATATGAACAATATAGTTAAGCTGAACTTCATGAGATCTATAATCAATCATGAGACCAAGAACAATCACAAGCAGTGCTAAAGAATGATTCTGAAAATGTAGATGTAAATCATCAGAGTTAGTTAAGGTGCTTGCTGAATTTCTGGTTGTCTCTATGAAATATAAATTCTGGTTTAATACATCTAAGGCAGGGGTGTGGAAACTTTTTTCTGCAAAGGGCCATTTGGATATTTATAGTGTCATTCATGGATTTGTGGGCCATACAAAATTATCAACTTAAAAATTAGCCTGCTATATTTGGTCAAACATTTAATTAACACACCTCCTAAAGTGATGGCTGGAACTGCTTCTCTTTGGTGAGGTATGTGATGTTAGCTGGTATTGATGATGCTGCTACTTGCAACTGCTTTTCTAGCTTTGCGTTGGTCAGTCTGGAGTGCAGTCGACTATTTTGCATTGGTAAATTTTGAAAAGAACTGCTCACAGCCATGAGTTGTTCCAAACATAGATGCATATTTCAATGCATGTCTCCTCAGAGTGGGAAATTCAACATTGCTTATGTAACGTTTACAGAACTCAAGCAGTGGGAGGTAGTTGTACCAAGCTTTCAATTCATCATCACTTTGTAGCTGAATGATTTCACATTGTAGGTCATCAGGCACATCGGCTGGTTCCACATTGAACAGTGTAGCAAAGATGTTGAATTCCATTTGTTTACTTTTCACATCCTTAAATCTTTCATTAAATGCTTCAATTAGTTTCGCACATTCACCAGCATATTCAAGTGTTGTAGAGGCTTTTGTCCTTCCAGAGTGGGGAAATACACCGTGTTATTCCTTTCCAGTTGCACTTTCCAAAGCCTTAATTTAGCTTCAAATTATTTCATTTTTGAAAGCAAGGAGCTGAGAAGCTGGTTGGAGCCCTGCAGCTTGACGTTCAGCTCTGAAAGATACTTGGTAATGTCCACCATGAGCACTAAATCACACAACCACTTGCTAGCATTGAGTTCCCTGACAGGTTTTCCCTTCATCTCCATGAACTGCTTGACTTCATCCCACAGTTCGTAAAACCTCATGAGCATGTTCCCACAACTCAGCCACCACACTTCACAGTGATAAACAAGATCACAGTACTCAGAGTCAAGATCATTCAGTAATTTCTTAAACTGACAGCTGTTAAATCCTCTGCTTCTGACAAAATTTATGCATGACACTACTGTTGATATCACATTGTTGAGCTGCAATGACTGTACACAGAAACTTTCTTGGTGTATGATGCAGTAGCATAGAATTAAATCACTTGGATCAAGACTGAGATGATTCAGTTCTTTCTTGACAAATGCAATTAACCCTTTGGGAGCCAGTCATGGAGATCTATCTGTAGTAAGGCCATTTAACTTTTCAAATGTTAGTTCAAGCTATGTCACTGATAAAACAAGGCTCTTGAACAAGTCCTCACCTCTGGTAGTGCCATGCATGGCTTCCAGTGACAGCAGTTGGTCTCGCGTGTCAAACTCTAAAGTTATCTCACAAATGGAAACGGCTAGTATTTGTTATGTCCATTGTCTCATCACAGGCCAGAGAGAAAAATTGGAAATCTCCTGCAGAATCCTTCAGTGTTTTTTCAATATCTTGTGCTAAGTCAGTAATCCGATCTGAGACCGTTCTCCCAGACAAAATAACACTCTGAAACAATTTTACTTTGTCTGGTGCTAACAGCTCTGCAGCAGCCACCATGCACTCTTTCACAGACTCTCTCTCTACACGAGGCCTCAGCTTCTGTGTTATTAGCTCGCTCACTGCATAACTTGTCTGCATAAAATTGTCTCTGTCACAACGAGGCCTAGTGAAAGCAGCTTGTTGTGATTCCAAACTCCACAGAAGAGCATTAATTTTACCCAGATGCATTTGTCCTACCAATTCATTGAGTTTAGCATGTTTTGAGCTGTAATAATTGGCTTTTTCATTACTGCTAACTCATCGCCACAAACTAGGCACACAGGTTTGCCTTTGATTTCAAACAAAAAATAACCATTTGTCCATTTCTCTTGGAAAGATCAACACTCTGCATCAACTTTTCTCTTCTTTGCAGTCGCCATTTATAGGATGTCACACCACTTAACTTTTAATAACTATCCAGTGTGTGTGTGTTGCCAGCAACATGATTATTTTGCTTTGATCGCTGTTCTAATCCTGCATCTTGGATTTGTAACATATCCAATGTTCAAATCATCGACTCTTGAGGTCTTTTCTGTGTACTGTAATTTCCTTAATCTCCATCTGAGATTCAGTTTTTGTGAGGATTGTTGACCACGTATGTGTGGATAAAGGTTGAATTGGAGTTATTGTGTGTGTCAATAAAGAAGTTGATAACATCATTGTCAATCATCAGAGGCCAGGTCACCAATGTCGTGAGGAATCATCTCATTGCATCTTGTCTTGTCATCACCGGATCACTGTAGTTTCGCCACAGTGTGTTAACACTTTCACAACATGTACACTCCCAGCCTGCCTGGCACTGACTGTCCTCTGAGTCACTACAACACAGGCAAAATGGCCACAGGCAGCTGACGAGAAGCATACGTGTCTGTCCTGTCATGTACTTGTATGTATCCTGTCTATCCCGTAACGGATGTTCCTTGCTTGTCCCTCAAAATTTATGTTATTATTAACTAAAAAGAAATTTAGGTTGCTATGAAAAAAGCTCCTAGACTTATTGAATTTCAAGTCCCACCTGTGGTTGCCTTGGCAGGGCCACACCAAATGATTTCACGGGCCATATATGGCCCACGAGCCAGACGTTCCCCACCCCTAATCTAAGGTAATAAAAGCCTAGGATTCTGTATTATTAAAATGCCATAAATAAGTCCAGCCAGTGTGGCTCAGTGGTTGAGCATCAACCCATGCACCAAGAGGTCACTGGTTCGATTCCTGGTCAGGACACATGCCCAGATTGTGAACCTGATCCCCAGTGGGGGGCATGCTGGAGGCAGCTAATCAATGGTCTCCCTCATCAATGTTTCTATCTTTCTCTCCCTCTTACTTCTTCTCTCTCTATAATCAATAAAGGAAAAAAATTTTTTTTTAAATAAAATGCGATAAATAAGACATTCACAAACTTTCTCCATTCTCCACACCTTTATTGTTTTGTTTTATCCCACAGCACTCTTAGGCCCAAAGAAATATGTAATTGTTTGTTTATCAATGCGTTAGATCTAAATAACTTATAATTAAGTCCTAAAAATTAATAACTATTTGAAAAAAATATGAATACAAATTCAAATAAAATAGTATTTTATTTCATTGTTAACTAACATCTATTCTTTCCTGGAATGTACGCAAGAAATTCTTGAGCATTGAAAAACTTCTCAAACTTCGTAATCAGATGGACACTATCATCCTCATTTCAGGTTCCACATTGACTTTCATGCAGCATCAGCTTCTCCTCATAGCACCTGTGAAAAATGAAACTATTGACTTGATATTGTTTTTCCTACCTTAAAATAAATGACTCATTCTCAGAATCTGCTTTTCAGAGCCCTAGTGGTGTCCTGACAATAGCAGAAAGGTATTAGTAGCAAACAGGGTCAGACTATAGGTATCGAAGCAACAGGTACTAGACCAACTGCACTCTGTGTTTTTAAAAATTTATTTGTATATGGCCATTAAGTGATATGATTTTAAATTATTTGCACACCAATTCTAAAGAACATATATTTCTGCAAAGTTGTAGCATGCTATATGATTTTATCAATAAAAACTGCCAAATTTTCATATATTAATTCAACTATATCATATTTAATATCCAAAAATATTCCAATTAGTGGGTTTGTTGTTTAGGTAGAAAAAATAGTAGGTTATTTAAGTAGTGTAATAGTTAGATATATATTGTGTTGAAGGTTCCTAAAGTTGTTATACTCACAGTTATGATTTGTTATAGCAAAAAATAATGCAGATGAAAATCAATAAAAGGTAAAGGCATATGGGTGAAGTAAAGGAGTAATCAAGAGCAAACTTATAGACTCAGAGAGATGGTGTTTATTTCTCCCAGCAACAATGTGTGACAATGTATGAAGTATTGCCAACCAAGGAAGAACACCAGACCATTCTCCTGGATGGTCAAGCTGATACAATTTGACTGAGAATGCAATGGCACGGTCTGACACAAAGCCTTTAGCAAACAGAAATAGGTATTCACTATTAACTATCTGGTTTGGCCCAAGTCCCCAGATATACAAAACACTATTGTTTAATCCCTGCATTAGATCCCACATATAACTGAAATCATATGGTATTTGTTTTTTTCTGACTGCCTTATTTCACTTAGCATAATGCTCTCCCAGTCCATCCATGCTGTCCTAAAGGGTAAGATTTCCTTCTTTTTTACAGCCAAGTAGAATTCCATTGTGTACATGTATCATAGCTGTTTTATACATTCATCTACTGATGGACACTTGGGCTGCTTCCAAATTTAGGCTATTGTAAACAGTGCTGCCATGAACACAGGGGAGCATATATTCTTTTGAATTAGTGTTTTAGGTTTCTTTGGATATAGTCCCAGAAGTGGAATTACTAGGTCATAAGGCAGTTCCATTTTTAATTTTTGAGGTAACTCCATACTGCTTTCCACAGTATGGTGATTACTAGAGAGAAAGGGGGATGGGGGAGATAGAAAAGAGCAAAGGCAATATAATATACAGATGACGTATTATAGAACTGTACATCTGAAATTCCTTATAAATTTATTAACCAATTTCACCCCAACAAACTAAATAAAAATTTTAAAAAATGAACAACAAAAAAACAAAACAAAATACTATTGTCAGGCAGACTATTCCAAGTCTCAGAGCTGTCAGTTCCAGACTTTGAAATATACAGGGTTGAATGACCAGCCTGTTCAGTTAACCCTTCACTGCACATCTATAATTTGGCTTGCATATTGATAGCAACTGTACTTCTTTTCAGATTACTTTTTTATCAAATTATTCTCTCTATATTTGCCTCCACTTCATTTTAAACTCCCAGTTTTGTATCTCTTAATATCCAATAATGTTGTTTTACATTTTCTTCCTCTTTTGAAATTAATCAGCTAACGTATCTTTTTACATTAAAAATACCCTTTCAAATTCATCAAGTACAGTAGTCACCCCTTATCTGAGAATCTGCTTTCTGTGGTTTCAGTTATGGTCAACTATGGTCTGAAAGTATTAAATAGAAAACACCAAAAGCAATCTGTAAGTTTTAAATGATGATGCAATCTTGTGCCATCTTGTTCTGTTGCACACAGGACAGGAATCCAGCATTCCAACGTCGTATATCCTACCTGCCCATTAATCACCTAGTCGCGTTCTCAAGTATCAGATCAACTGTTGAGGCATCGCAGTGCTTGTGTTCAAGTAACCTTTATATTACTTGATAATATCCCTAAAGCTCAAGAGGAGTGATGGGGGCAGTTTGTATATGCCAAAGAGAAGCCATAAACTGCTTCTTTTAAAGGAAAAGTTATGTATGTATAGGAAAAACACATTATATATAGGGTTTGGTGCTATCTGCAGTTTTAGATATCCACTAGGAGTTTTGGAACATATCCCCTGTGGATAGGGGTAACTACTATATATTGATATATAAAAATATATCTCACTTTGTATGTATAAATGGAATTGGAAAAAGTTCTTTAAGTATATTTTAAGTCTCTCAATATTGAATTTCAATATTGAACGTAAACAGGAAGATATTGACTTTTCAAAAATATGATTTCCTATTATATTTTCCCTTTCGATTTAAGTGATAAATGGAATTTTCATTTTTCAAATTCTTAAAACTAAAAACAATCCACTGAAGTCATTTATGAACAGACTCTTTTTCTAAATCAACTGCTCATTAACTCTACATAACTAGTATCTATAATTTGATTAGTAACACTGTTTTGGCACACTATAGGAATTAACTTTTTCATATAGATTGAATAAGATGTTTAAAACTGAATGTAACTTAGAGGTCTTTCTGTTTGATTTACTTATTTCACAAACTAAGAAATTAAGAAGGGAAGTAACTAGCAAAAGTTACTAGGAGGGGCTTATGGGTAAATATCCACTAGAAAAAGTAAGTTAAAACTTAGAAACTTAACAGTAAATATACATCAAGCATTGGACAAATGTAGTAAATTAACACTACAATGATATATCACACACTCACAGGAATGATTGAAGTGGAAATAATGGGGAATCCCAAGTGCTGGAAAGCACTTAGGTTAAAGGAACTCTTATATACTGTTGTTGTTGATGGTGGTGATAATGGTGGTAGTGGGATGCTTAATTTGGCAAACATTTTATACAGAATATATGCATACCCTATGCCCCAGAAATTCCACTCCTAGAAGTATAACCAACTGATATGCTTCAAAAAAATCTAATGTACATGCTCACAGTTTAATGACCCCAATCTGGAAACCACCCCAAAGCTCATCAAGTACAGAATTGATGAGTAACTTTTATTATGCTCAATGAAATACTACCCAACAATGTAAACAAATGATCTAAAATGAAATGTAATAATATGAATGAATTTCACAAACCTAATATAAATGTTCATTGATAGAAGTCAGTAATTCACAGAATATACCAAAATGATAAAAACGATGCCATTAGAAGTCTACATAGAGCATACCTGGGGAGGCAGTGGGGAGTGAACTACTTCATGAGGGGTCTCTAGAGTCTGGGGAATATTCTACTTCATAACCTGGGTGTGTTTCAGGTATGTCCAGTTTGTGAAAAATGATTGTTATATAATTATCATATGAGCACTTCTTCGTGTGGATATGAAACTGAAATTAAAACTGTAAAGTAAAAATATAGTAACCAAAAAAACAAACCTCTAAAAGAACTTTTAAAGAGACAATTAAGATATAGACAATATTAGGAATAGAAAGATATTATCAGAGCTACAGGAGAAATTAATGAGATGATAAAATAATATAAAAATGTCAATAACTTTTAAATGAAGAGGAACTAAATAATTTTTATTTGCCAGAAAAATACAACTTTCCAAAACTAACTCAAGTAGAAAGAGAAAGCCTGAATAGATCAATAACTATAAAACAAACAAAAACAAAATAGACTTCATTTTCTTTCAATAGAACAGTTCTATTAAACACACACAAAAAAATAATTTATGATTTTATTTTGAATCTCCTCCATGACCAGGAAAATTGGAAACACTCCCAACTTATTATATGAAGCCAAAATAATAGTAGCAGACAAGAAAGAAAAACTGAAAACTAATATTATTTATGAAATTATTAATAATTATAGTAATTACTATTTATAAAATATATTATAAACAAACTGAGTTTTCCCAAGGAACCCAAGAAAGTTTAAAATAGAACATCTCTTAAAGTAATTCAATTATAAATATATTAGTTTAAAAGTATCACCTACAGAGATATAGTAAAAATATTTGATAAATTTCAATGTACATTTATCATTTTTAAAACTCTTACCATACTAATAATGAAATATTTTTAACCCAATAATGACATTGTCCAAAGCCTAATTTATAAGAATTTATATTTTGTCATGTTGCATAAATTATATATTTATTATATAATCAAGTAAGATTAGTTATTGTTAAAATAAAGAAAAAGCTATTATTTTTGTACTTTTTACTTCAGGCATCTTCAATTTTCAATGAATTTAATTTTAATATTTTGTGCCTTACAGATTAGCTGTAACTAAAATCATTTTAGTTCATTTTAAAAGACTTACTAAGTTTATTTTCAGATTTTATTGAAGGAGCTAACACTTCTAAAAATAAATCTTGTTCCTTAGTATCTACACAAAGGAGTTGAAAACCTGTATCAGTGCAAAAATCTGCACATTGATGTATATATCAGCTTGATTCATAATTGCCAAAACTTAGAAACAACCAAGATATCCTTCAGTATGTGAATGGATAAATAAACTGTGGTAAATCCAAACAATGAAAAATAATTCAGTGCTAAAACAAGCAATCTACCAGGGTATAAAAAATATATACAGAAAACTTAAATGTATATTGCTAAGTGAAAGAAGCCAATCAGAAAATGATACATACTGTATAATTTCAACTATATGACATTTTGGAAAGGTGAAACTATGGAGAGAATAAAAAGATCAGTAGTTACCAGAGGTCAGGGGAGGCAGGGAAGAATAAATGGAACACAGAGGATTTTTAGGCAATGAAACTATTATATATATCCTGCAATAGTAGATACATGTTATTAGATATTTATCAAAACCCATAGAATGTAAACCTTAATGTAAACTATGAAGTCTGGGTGATAATATATATGTCAATTAAAGTTCATCAATCATATAAATGTACAATTGCCGGGGTCCAGCCTCAGCAGGTCCAGGGGTTCCCAAAGGTGTGGACAGAGTCGGCGAGAGAAAGACGTGTGAGACAGAAGATGCTTGATCCTTCTTCTTCTGCTTAAGACTAGCAGAATCTTTATTTATATAGATTTGCAGGTTACATTGTTTCCCCTAAACCTTTTAGGCAAATAAGTACAGACATTCTTTTGGTTGTTTACCCAACTCTTAGGTATATTACATGTTAATTACCAACTCTTTTTATCCTTTGCCCAGACATCCTCTTAGACTCCTGACCTTTCCTCCTATCTAACATCCTTCCAAGCTTCCACATTCCTATCCTAAATCTTTATTACTTTCTTGCTTTCCTTCCTGCAATCTTGTCTACCCTCTACATCATTAATCATCTACATGTTACTTCTATAATGATTCCTAACAGACAGCTAACAGATAGAGAAAGCAAAGATTAGCCTCCTTCAGTTGCCATCCTGCATTTTTATTTTCCCGTTACTTTATATCTTCAGTCACTGTTCTTCGTGATTCCTGCCACTCAGTGAATTCACTTCTCCAGGGACTATGTCAAACCATGAAGGTCTTCATATCTCCAGGGACCATGTCAAACCGTGGAGCTCACCCAGGACTATGTCAAACTGTGGTGGTCGCTGTTCCAGTGACACTTTTCCCGACATACCATTGTGGTGGAAGATATTAATAATGATGAGCTATGCATGTGTGAGTACAAGGGTATATAGGATATCTCTGTACCTTCAAACAATTTAATATATGTTCCAGTCTCTTAATTTTGACAAAGATAGGTAGGAAGCCATATTGAATTTACAGTTTTGTAACTCCATGTAGTTCTATCACCAATTTCTGGTCCCTGGTCTATCTTCTCTCTTTATTTTTACATCTAATTCCACTCTGAGTCTTGAGAAACCTCATGCTCACTGAGGCTCAGGCATGCCTGCATATCTATGACTTATATACAGCCCATAAACTCTTGAGCCTAGGGTGTGCACACCAACTAGGTAGTCCATATTTGGGAGAAGAGATCTAGGAATCAGCCAACAGAAGCCCCTGGAATGGATTCAAGTTCATTTGGACAGGAAATACTAACGTGTGGTTTAGAAACAGGGATATGAACTCAGATGAATAATCTCCTTGGCCCTTTAAATGAGATTTAACCAGTGGAGGGCCAGAATGCATCCATCTAAATTATACAACCTACATTAGGATCTAAGGATAGTATTTCAAATGGTCCTATTTCTGAAGCAAATGCATTGGAAGTGATGTATCATATATCAATAGCTCTGACTCAACCCATACGCTCCCAGTTCCATTAATATCAGCATGGTTATGCCACCATCCAAGGATCAAAACCAGCATCCCATCTATGAAAATTGTCCATAGATTTCCAATTGTCAATCTCCTTTAAGTAGTCAGGAAATTATGTTTTCATGTAAGCCATAGAATAAAACATTCTTTCCCTTTCTACTGGCCTAACAGGTGCAGAGAAAATGAAGTCCTATGCATTTTCTCTACCATGGAGATCTGCATAAAATTGGTATCTTCAGTTACATACTCTAGTTTATATCAATTTGTTTTAGTTTATACAAGTGAACACAAACAGATTGTCAATTCAGACTTACACAGTATCAAGCTTTATAATAAGTTCAAGGCTATAAGAAGGCAAGAAGCACAGATGAAGTACAGACAGGTCTAAGACATCTTCTATGGCTCTTCAGATTCTTCCCTCCTATATCACATTCTATGGTCCAGAGCAAGAGATATCTCAAATCAGAATTGCAGGTCATCTCTCAAACTGGAGAGCATTCAGATATGTTCATTTTATATCTACATGTTCACCTATCTTATGTGACATTTGTCAGGGAGCCATGCCCCCTTAATCCAGAGATCTTAAGGTTGGTTACTATAAGCAATACTAAACTAAGGACATCCTGCTCAAAACATTCCATGAATGAGTGTTGTTCTCCTAACAAATACCATCAGTCTGTTTAGCATGAGATCAGTTAACATATTGTTTAAAAGATATTAGACTAGGTCTAAAATTAGGTCACCGGCATTCTTCCTTTACCCAAGAAAAACTTCCCCTCTGATCTAATTGTAACTAGTAATTAGAAGAGAATTAATCACAGTCCTAACACTTGAACTTCTTCATCTGCATTATATTGTTTTATGGAAGAGAGAATGTCAGGGACTTAACCATGTCACTATTTACCCAGACATGTAAAAACATCTCTCTTTATATACCATGAAATTTTGACTAGTTATAAGGAGACTACATTACTTTTATAATGGGAAAAAATCAATGAGGTATTTTTCTGAAGTCTTTATGGCCATTGAACACAGGAAAATACTGAGTCTTCAAAGACATGACTTCTGATTATAGATTTTATTTCCTAATTAAATCATAAAAATAATTTGTCATTCTTCAAATTCTGAAAACTACAAATAATGTATTGAAGTGAGGTATTAATGGATCTTTCCTCTAACTTAATTGCTAAATAGCTCATTAATTCTACAAATATAGTGTATGTCAATTTGTTAACTAATTCACTTTCCTTAACTTCTACAAATTATAAAGAGTAAACAATAGGGGGGCCTTCTTAAAAAATAAAGTGGGCTTTTGGGGGAATTTTATATGTTTGTTTATTCTTAATACTCTATGCTTTGGCCCACTGTAAGTGGTCATCATTTTACCACAGATTGAATGAAATGTTTAAAGCTGCAAAGTAGTTTCCAGGTATTGTTTTGTTTAATGTACCTATCTTATGCACTGGGAAACTGAAGGACTGAAGTAAATGGACTGTCATTCACAGCTCTATAGTGCTGTTCTGCTCAAAGCTTTTCATATGGTAACTTATAACTCAATTCCTGAGTTTTCCACTGTGATCTCCAAAATACATTCTACTACTTATTCAGTTGTTCCAAAACTCAACTCAGTACTTTAATTTTAATTAAAATACAATTTATTTTACTTAAAAACCTCTGTGTATTCAATCTCCAAATCTACTGAATGTATCATAAATTGTATGCATCATAGTAAGCAGCTGAGACTGACAATTCTTACTTTTAAGCAACTAAAACTGAAAATTAATTTAACATGTTTAACATATTGCCTTAAATCATCTAAAATTCTCATCTCATTTTTAATTCAGAAATGTCACAAACTGAGAATTCCTACAAAATGAAAAGATGATGCCTGATTCAACTGAACTTTAAATCAGTCAGATAAAGAGCACAGGAATTCAGGGAAACTCTCATTGCCTTAAAGTACTTATTAACTTTCTATGTCCTTTATAGATACACACCAAATACAAAGATGACTCATGCATTATATGCATCATTTTTCTGGTTAATTATATTCTAAACTAATCTTTAATGGTTGTGTAATAATGATGTGATATAATTATGTCTATTTTCAGATAACATTTCCAACTTACAATTGAGAGCATATCCTCAAAACACTAATTTGTTGCTTTTGTTAAGTACATAAAGTAATTGGATTCATTTTTCTAAAGTCAGTTGGAATATTTGGGCAAATGAACATGAAATTATGTTATTAGTGATGATATCATTGTAATTTAACCCAGTTATTAATAACTGGGAAGGAGAAAAGGGAAGAGCAGACACATGCCCAGTAAAGAGTCTGGGTGATGTAGGAAAGGGTCCTTATCTGTCAGTCACGCCTGGGAACAGGTCATTGGCCAGAATAGGTGTGGCCACTGTAAGCCAGGGAAGACTTGATGTTTAAACTCCTAAACAAAGGGGTTCTCTGTCTCTTGCTTGCCCAGGCTCCTAGCTCTCCTGTTGCAGGGAGCCCACTCGGCTGGATTCGGCCAAGTGGCCCACAGCCACGTGGTTCTCACACAATGGACTAATGGACTGAAACCAGCCTGATGTTACATTAAACTTAACTCCACCATAGAACGGAAAGTTTGGATGCTGGCTTTGCTTTTATCTCTGCTGAAAAACCAGCTACACCTCTTTCCGGACTGGTTTAAGGGAAGTGGGACTTGGCAAACTGAGTGTCGTGGGCACGACTTGTTGCGGTCCTGGTTTTTTTGGCGCGAGAGAATGAACATAAAAGACATACACACACAAAACAGGAGACAAGGCTGCAGTCCCGAGGACTTTCAGCGTTTGATTTTTATAGGGCAAATCACGGCATTCTCCCAACTCTAGCTCCGCATCACTACTGAGTCCCCATTGTCTAATGTCCTTGTCCTTGCAAGGAATCTGCTTGTACTGTTCCCATTGAAGGCCAGCGTGTGCGCTCATCCCTTCATGCTGCCCCTGTTTGCAGAGTGGGAGCGCCTTGGCTTGTGTGCAAGACCTCAGGCATTTAGGGAATCAGTACGATCAGTTCTGCAAGGACAGTTGTTTGCAAGCTGCCCTTTTCTGCCTATGTTTGCATAAAGCAGAAGCAGAGACCTGATCTTTTCTGCAGATTCCTTAAGCAGGAGCAGAGACTTGACTTGATCTTTTCTGCCTCCTTCACTGAGGGATGTAACTCCATGAAAATAAAGCTTTCTACTACATCTCATCCTCCCATGGGGGGCTCCGGAAATGCTTATTCCAGCAGCACCCCAAGAACCCCACACTCACTAGCAATGGAAAAAGGCAACCCATGCAATTCTCTGAGAACAGTAGGAGTTATCTTGCAAAGATTTTGATAAAATAGCAAAAGTGAAGTACTTTGAAAATTATTCAAAAATTGGAAAAAGAAAATATTTATAAATTAATCCAGTTAGTTCTGGCTTTATTTTTTCTGGGTTTACATTTATTCAATACCTAACAAATATACATTTAGTATCCATCATGTGACAACCATTATTACATCACGGGCAGAAATTCACAGAAAAGTCAAGTTTTACTGCAGAGGAGACACTGCCCCAGTGGATGGAACAGGCTAAAATTTTCAATTCGAAATATAGATTAAGTCTAAATAGTGTGTGTGTGCAGTGTCCTGTGAGAACACAGTCAAGAATAACCAAATTGACCTGACAAGCTGATATTGAGGTAAATATATGTAAGAGGAAATGGAAGTTTACAACCTAGAAACAAAGAGAGATAAATGTATTAGTTGCTCTTTATAGAAGTGTTCAACTAAAAGCAGCGACCAACTTAACACTACTTGTATCCTTTTTCTTTAGCACTTGGTAGCAATACAAACATACATTAAATGGAAATATGCAAATATATATTAATGCAGAAAAAATGATAGATAAATGATATATTTATACTAACTTGAAAATATTTACTCACTACTACCCAAATGAAGGAAGAAAATGTAACACTTTGTATTTTATAACAATTTAAATCTTATAAATAAGTGTAGACTCTACTAGGTATTAGAGGAGAAGGTGTTTTAACTTGAATAGTTGAGGAATTGAAGCATTTTCTAGTTTAAACAGGCTCCTTTGGAAAATTCGGCTCCTTAAGGTAAATATATCGTCTTTGTCTTTCAGTTGGATCTCTCCCTCCTACCAGACTGCTCCTCTTCAAGATAACCCTAATTGTATTTGTAGGAGCAGCTAGCTTAAATGATTCATGACTGGGGGACATGAGGGGAGCTATGACCTACAGAGCGCCCATGCTGTTTTCCCAGGCAGTCAGATCTGACCACGGGACTGGGGACTGCGGTGAAAACATCCATTTATGCTTTCAGGGCCAATGCATTGTCACCCACTGCTGCTGTACCTATCCATAGCTGTGTGCAAGAGAAAAGGCTCTTGTTCCAACTTCAAGCCCCTAGTGGATCATCGTTTAGTTCTTTTAGCATCTTCTGGTCTCCTACTTTGGGGCTGTGGATATTTCCTGGTGGTTTAGGTGGCATACTCGGGATGTGGGGAGTCAGAAGTTCAAACTCAGTCTTACCTGTCTTGGACATCCCTGTGCTACTGCTGTTCAATTTCCCCAGCAGAGCAACATTGCAAGTTTCTAAACAGGAATTTGGACAGAGTGTTCTGGTTTTGTGTTTTCCTGTTCATCTATTTAATAAGACATCTAACTCTAAAGCAGAGATCCATAGGCAAGTATCTAATTACTTGTCCCTGCATCCACCACATTCCCAATCTCTTTCACAATCAATCATGTTTGGAGTATCAGGCTTCCTACCTAATCTTCCTGTAGGAATTTCTCCTGCATCTTATCTCCTGCCCAGTACTGCATGAGATTTGCTGTTTCTTCCACAGATTCCCAAATTGTGAATAACGAGCAGAGAAACCAGTTGAGAAATAGGATGCAGCAAGGGGTTTACCAAAAATATTATTCCCATTACAGCCAGAAAACTCAAGAACATCGAGTAAAAGTTTTAGTTACACGGTATGTAAAGTCAGAACTTTCCCATATGCTAGCAAAAACTGGGTGGGAAATATCTGAGTATATCTATGACGCCAGGTGTGAACATATTTATACAAATCCATTGAACTACATTTCTATAGATGAATTTGCAAAAGACAGTTTTTAAAGAAATAAACGGTATTAATTTGAAACAATGTAACATTACAAATAACTTTGGAATCTAGTTGCTAATCAAGAAATGAGAGTATTTCAAGCATCTCTGGCTTCAGAATTTCACACAGAAATTTCTACATGAGTACTGTTTTATTTTTATGTATATAATACAGGCAATAAGGCACGGATATCTACATGGGCTCTTTTTCATCTATTTTTCTTTTATTTATTTAAATATAATTATCAAACACTAGATCAAAACAGAAATAATAATTATTATAAATGTCTTTTGGTCTTTGAATTTCACTATTTTAATAATTCTAATGTTAAAATGACTATGGTCTAAGACACCAACTGTTTCCAGATATGAAAAAATTCCCACATCTGAATTCTAAAACTATAATTAATCAAATATTAAAAAAATAATAATCTTTTAAAATTGAGTTAAGATCAATTTTGTTCCTCTTGTCCAATGTCAAAGCTTCCCAAAAAATTAGTCACTCCTCCGTGAGCTCAATAATTTCTACTTTCTCAGTGAAACTTTAAAAAATTTGATGGCTTTATAGTCTCACTGATTGGAAATACTGACTTTTATACCAAGGTTACACAGAACAGAAATAATTGCCTGAATTTAAGGCAGATTGCTATTTCTTAGTGGTACATTAACCACCACTCCCTCTGCAGAGATTGGCTTTAGTACCCATTCCATGAAAGTACACAGTGATGACGACGGGTAAAACCAGCAGCTGCACACCGTTCTATTGCTATGTATGATTCTGCCATATCACCGATGTTGTAATGCAATGTCATATTTATCTATTATTCTTTCAAACAAATGTGTTTAATTTGGAGCTTTATACACTTGTGTAAATAAAATTTAAATAAGATTAAAATTAAGAATACATGTAATAATATAGTTCGTATATATATTCATGACTGAAATATATGTGTCATGAATGACATTAATGATCACTCATTTCTACTTGATTTTCCAGTTGCTTTCTGCAATTTAAAAGGCATTTTTAGTTTGAATCTTAGTAAGCTATTACATTGCAACTAATTATAATTTTAAACTTTATTTTTATCATGATTTGAGACAAGATAACATAGTAATAAGAGCCAAGGCTTTGGAGTTTGAGAGGCCTAGTTTGAAATCAAATTTACATCAATTACTAGCAGTGTTGACATTAGAAAATGTATATAACATTTTTAGACCTATGTTACTTCAACCATGAAATTGGGTATCTACCATGTAAAGCTGCTCTTATAATTATTTCTGGGCAAGTAAATACTCAGTAAATGTTAGCTTTAAAGTAGTTCACCCACCCAAACCATCACAACTTCTTTCTTCAAATGTAATGAAATGATATTCATGTATCAGAAATTTATAGGAGGACAAGTAGGATTACTCCCTGAGCCAAGGGGAATCTGAGACAAATGTACCTGCCTGGGCAATGTCACTCTGCAGCAAGGTGAGGACTCTGGACCACAGGGCTCTGAAGGGCAACAGTGGTTTGGGAGATTTTATAGCTATAGTATCGATTTAATCTATAGCTAGCAGATGTTGGGTGCAGTTTCACAGGATATGAAAAGCAGGCAGGTTCTAAGTTGATAAAAATAGTCTAATTGGTCTGTATTTAAAGCAGAAGGATGATAGAAATTTGGGTTTGGTGCTGGTAGGCTTTGAGCTAACAGCCCTTGCTTGCTGTGAGGAAACAACATAGGGACCAATGTGCAGGAGCCATCGTTAGCCCATTGACACGACAAACCTAGAGAAAGCCATCTGCTCGGTAGGACCTGTATGAATACAAGAGGTTTGCTATTAGTGAGAATGGACTGAAAAGCCAACCATGCCCTGGACTCTGCTCTGATTCCAGCCAGGAGCTAAATGTAGATATGATAGGTGTCATTTCCACACGAGTTCTAAGGAGTCAGTTCCTGATTCTTTTACTTTCCACACTGAATCTCCTTGTCCAGAGAATCTTAATTTCCTTCTGCCAACATCCCCTCAAAATCCTCTTCATCTTACAAGTGTGTAAGCTCCTTGATGTTGTGAGGTCTAGTTTTACTAGCACAGTGTTTTATAGGTCACTATACTTAGTACATATTTAATTAGATCTCTCTGTAGAGAATACCCCGAAGTCCTCAATCTTTCTTGAGCTGATTTTAGAATATGAATTGCCCTAATGGGTATAAAGCAAAAATGTCAGAGTCACTATGCATCTGGTGAACTGGTTAAATCATTCCTGATGTTACTTAATTTATAGACTAACTGCACAGAAATTTACATATTTTGTCCAGGATTTTTATATTTAAAATCATTGTTCATACACACACACACGTTATTGTAAGAGCAGTTTTAGGTTCCCAGCAAAATGGAGCCAAAGGTATTACAGAATGTCTTTTTTGCAGAATATCTTTCAGCACTAATAATCTAGAAAAAGGAAAACATCTGCTCTGTGTTGAAGCCAGTCATGGTCATAGCTTTTATGTAAAATGAACCTCATAGAAAAGCCCTTGTTTTACCATTTAGTAAAATGTATTTCCTATATTAAAATACAATAGCTAAAGGATAAAGCCTTCATTTTTCTCAATAAGAGGGTATGTTAAGAGAAAGTGATTATTATGGTAAAGCTAAAAGTATAGAAGATTCTGCTTTGAGGTATAAGCTATAACATGTAATGATAATCAGAAAATCAGATCAAATAAAAAAGAAAATAAATTCAAAAGTAAAGGTACTAAACAACTGTTGAGAATTTGGGGCAGTAGATCATGTCTAAAAATTATAAAATATTTTATATTATTGCTATAAATGTTAAGACCTAGGAATATATGCTTTTTACATTTGAACATCTCTGAAAATGATAGGTTTTCTTATAGTTGGTGGTTCATTAATAATTAGATGCATTTTTTTATTTCTGGGTGGTACATAAAATAGTAGCTTGTGTTATTATAGATTGCAACTTAGATCCCATGGAATATGGTAAATATATGAAACATTTTAGGGTTCATAGTAAAAAAATTAACTTTACAATTGATATCATGATTTTCTTCAGGAGTCATTTATTTTCCAAGCATTTAACTTGATAATGTATTTTTAAATACATAATATGATGAAATGGAATTGTTTAAAGCATTATTCATATATATATATCTATATATACATATAGATATATATATCTATATATGTATGTAAAACATTGCAGGAAACATTAGCACTAGAGCATTTCTGAAGCCATATATATATAGATAGTGGTGTGAAATGAGGCATTTAAATATTTTACACTTTGGCATTATGAAATATTTATGCTCAAACTCCCCCAATGGAAAGAATAAGGTCAGCAAAAGCAGTGAAAGTCAAATGTGTCACTTACAAGATTTTCTTTGGAAATAGAATCTGAGGATTTATCCTTACAAAGTACATAAATGCATGAATTCACTCAATGCTTTAAGATTTAAATATTGAAATTTCGCTGAAAAATATTCATGCTTTTTGTTTTCAGTTTAGAGGATTATCTTCCAAAAGCACAACAATGTAACTTAAATATAAGTGTTACAACTTCTCATGTTTTTATATACATAGATGATAGCCATTTTATTTTATTTTTTATTCCACCTAGCTTTTTTTATTACTAAATACTTGCATCATGTTCTCAAGTTGTTATGAAATTTTTTTCTTGATTATTCTATTATGATAGTCTTTGATATAAAAAAAATTTATATTTTTGGAACATATTGGCACCAAAGCTCATATGTAAGCAAGTAAAAGGTCTATGATTTTTTATTGATTTTTTTATATCAAATGATAACTGCCATCGATCATACTAAATGTTATATTCAAATATTTAAATTGCAATTTTTATAACCATAACCTTTGTATACAAGGATATGTAGAGTTTACAGATTAAAAAATAATCATGTACTCACTAAAAAACAAGTGAACAATAGCCTCACCTTTGAACTGCTTGTGTGTGCTTCCAAAAAAGAATTCTTATCCCTGTACCAAGAAATAACTTGTATTCTGAATTTTTGTTAGTAATTTCCATGCTCCTTTTTATCCCAAGATGACATATTATTTAAATTTGCCAATTTTGACCTGTATGGGTTCTTTTTTTTTTTTCATTTTTAAAAATGATTTGCTTTTGCCCTGGCCTGTTTGGCTCAGCAGTTAGAGCATCGGCCTGCGGACCAAAGAGTCGTGGGTTTGATTCCGGTCAAGGGGGCACGTACCTCAGTTGTGGTTCAGTACCCAGCCCTGGTACGGGTTGTGAGGGAGGCAACCAATCAATGTGTCTCTCTTATATCGATGTTTCTCTCTCTCTCTCTCTTTCTCTTTCCTACCCCTTCCCCCCCTCTATCTGAAGATAAAAGGAAAAATATTCTCGGGTGAGGATTATAAAAAAAAATTTAAAAATGATTTGCTTTAGCCCTGGCCAGTTTGGCTCAGAGGTTAGAGCGTAGGCCTGCAGACTAGAGAGTCCGGGTTCGGTTCCCCACTAAGTTTGTCCCAGGCCCCAGTTGGGGTCGTATGGGTGGCAACCAGTCGATGTATCTCTCTCACATCGATGTTTCTCTCTCTCTCTTCCTCCCCCTCTCCCTCCCTCTCTATCTAAAGATGAATGCAAAAATGTCCTCTGGTGAGGATAAAAAAAATATATGATTTGCTTTAAATTACACTTCTATGTAGTAACAGTGGAACTACCCCTTCACAAAGTCTCTTGCTTCTCATTGCCTCCAATCATTAATGTACTTGCAGGCTTATCATCAAAGTAGAAAATCTATTGCTAAATATCAAGAGGAGAGATATCTAATTCATACAGAATAAACTGCTATTTATTGACATTTTTTTCTCAGCTCTATGGAGTATGGCTGGTGTAAACTGGTCCAGTACAGCCTAGTACACTCATGTCCACTGTTACAGTAATACATTTGAACTGCAATGATATGCAGTTAATAGCATTACCTTAATCCAGGTCATGGAGAATACAAATGAATGTGGTTGGATTAGACAAGTTACAACCCCAGGAATTTCAGTGCAGGCATTGGGTTCAGCCTCTTGAAAGTTAGAACCTTACGCAGAAGCAGTTGCATCAGATAATGTAAGTTTGTTTGCCAGCTGGATGCTGTTCCCTTGTTGTTTGTGTTTTCCCATTTCTGTTGTTGTAAAATGGAAACCATGGTGAGGAGTGTAACACTGACTTGTCATTGTGAAGGCATGGACAGGAGTGTGTCCAGCATTGCTCTTGCATCTCCCCTACCTGCCTGCCTCACTGAGGTCTTCTCTTTTTCCTCTTATGCCTTTACAGTGATGACTGTGCTTTTTCCAGATAACTGTTATCAGTTTTTAATGGTTAAGCCATGACTTATTAACATATCAAAAAGTTTCCAAAATTTGTATTCTAAATTGTGCAGCAGACCCTTCTTAGAGATAAGCTTTCCCTTTGAATTATCTAGATCAGGAGTCAGCAAACATTTTCTGTGAAGGTCCAGATATTAACAGTTTTTGGCTTTGGAAGCCATACAGTCTCTGTCCCAACTACTCAGCTCTGCTTCTGTAACACAAAAGCCACTACAGACAATATGCAAATGAATGAAAAGTGGCTATGTTCTCATAAAACTACGCTCTCATAAAACAAATTATAGTGGACACTATGATTTGAATTGCATATAATGTATGTGTCCTAAAATACTCTTTTTTTCCAACTCTTTAAAATTGTACAAACTACTCTTAGCTTGTAAACTGTGCAAAAAGAGGCTGCAGGCCAGACTTTGCCCGCACACTGCAGTTGCCAACCTCTGCTCTTGATCTGTACTTCTCAGTGCTAGGTGCATATTGGAATAAGGGCCTAAACCAATCAATTAAATCATAATCTCTGTTAATAGGGTCTCCTGGGCTTTGTTCTATTCCAAAATTTCTCAGGTGATTTCAGTGTTGAGATTCTAATCCACTCTAGTAAATGGTCTTAAAACAAACAAACACTGTTTGATTTTTTTTAAGCTAAGTTTACTAGACTTACTGAAGTAAGGGAGGATGCTATTTTGATTGAATCTCCGTAGCGTCGCAGAACAGTGAAGTCAGAGTACAGAAAGCATTTACTTAAAAGTCCTCAGTAGGTTCTGCGACTTTAAGTGAAAGGATGTAGAAGGAAACTAAATTTAACTAGGCTAATTGATATAAATGAGTGAAGTTCCTAAGGCATCTCATCAGCATTATAAAAATAAATAATGTTTAATGAAAGAAGTATGTTATCTGAGGACCTGCTGTATACTTCAAGGGTCTTAGGGACTGGGGTACATTATTTTAAGGTGGATTTTTTAGGGACTGCAGTCAGTGATTTTAAGGGAGATTTTCAAAGGTAGAAAACTCATATCAATTAGGAAGTTTACAACATAATAGTTTTATCTTAGTTTGGAATGGAGAGTCTTGAAGCAAGTCTTATTGATCTTCAGATAGTTTTGAAAAGTAAGCTATTGTAGCTCTTATCTCAGGCTTATCTTCTAGAAACAAGAATTTCTTAGGTTAAATTGCTAAATTTCTTTGCTTGGTCACAGTAGTCTTTAGCTCAGGGACAGGCAATTATGTTGCCATCAGCTCTCAAGGCAAATAGAATGGAGAAAACAGCACTCTGCTTATTTCATAAAGCAACCCATCAGAAAAATGAGTGGGCAACATAGGTTTAAATCTGTTTAGGCCCTTAGAAGTCTGAATCACAGAGACTAAAGTGGAAAGGTACAAAGCACATTTTGTGTTTTTAGGTTGGGTTTATTTCTTATTGTAAAGTACAAATTCCAGGAGTTAAAATAGATTTTTTTCCCAATCTATATCAACTTATCTCATGATTAGTTATGAATGTCTCCTGATTCTATAAGTAGGTTTCTGATGTGTATTTTTCAACACCACCAAGCAATTCTGCAATGTCTATCAGACACTGACTGATGGTCCTACAATTTTACCTCAGTTTTGACACTGTTATCATCATAATTAGCTAGTTGTTAATATTAATAATTGAAAGAAAGCAAAGGGGAGGCCAGGTATTATAAGCATGGTCATCTGGGCAGCTTCACCAGGAAGATGCAACTTCACACTCCCCAGGGAACCACCGATCCATTCCCTGCAAATCACTGGGGCAAGGGGTCCAACAAAAAAGGGAGCTGAGTGCACACACAGTGAAGTCGGGGTGACGTAGTGAGGGTGCTTGCCTGTGAATCTAACCTAGGAAAAAGGTAATTGGCTAGAGGGGTAGAACCACTGCAAGCACCCACAATTCTTAGAGGGTTAATTGGTTAAGCTCCCAGTCATAATCTGCAGAAAAAGAATTCCTTTTCTCTTGCTTTGATCTTGCTCCTCTCTGGCTCTATGACCCACACTGGCCCTGGCACACCCCTGCCATGTGGCCTTAAGCTGCCAAGACTGCAACGGACTGCAGCCGGAAACACAGCTGAGCTAGCCAGATGCTGGACTGGACTGTGCTTTAATATGGAGTGAAGACTCTGGGCAGTGACCTTCGTCCTAGCTCTGCTGAAGACAAGACTAGACCTTTTCCATGATAAGACAGAGGGAGATGGGACCTTGGAATGGAACCCCCTTAATTTTACATCACCAACAAAGCTTTCCGAACCTCATTCTCCCATGGGGGCTTCAGGGGCTTCTTTACCCACAGCACCCCAAGAACTCCACTTCCACCAGTTACAGGTGGGGTCACAGAGGGCACCCCATTGATAACAACACTATCTACCAGGAAATAGCTTCAAACTCCACAGTTTAAGAGCTCAGTTGTACAGCACTGCCCCTCTTCAGATGCCAACCACAAGTCCAGATGGTTATCTATGCTTCTGACCAACTAACTATAAATCAGAAGTTTCCATGAATCTCTCCTTGGGTTCAATTAATTTGTTAGAGAGGCTCACAGAACTCAGGAAGCCAGTTTACTTACCAGATTAGCACTTTTTTACACAGGAGATTAACTTTTTTTTTTTTTTAATCCTCACCTGAGGATATTTTTCCATTTATCTTCAGATAGAGTGGGAGGGAGGGAAAGAGAGAGAGAGACAGAGAAAGATCGATGTGAGAGAGACACATCGACTGGTTGCCTTCCACATGACCCTGACCAGGGCCAGGGACTGAACCGCAACCAAGGTACATGCCCTTGACCGGAATCGAACCCAGACTTTTTGGTCTGTGGGTCCACACTCTAACTACTGAGCCAAACTGGCCAGGGCTGCACAGGACATTAAAGGATACAAATTAACCAAATAGAGGTGCACAGGGTGAGGTCCCGAGGGTCCAAAACACAGGAGTTTCTGTCCGTGTGGAAGTTGGGTTACTTCACCCTCCCAGCAGGCAGATGCCTTCTGTTTCACCAACCTGGGATCTCTGCTAACCCCATCCTGTTCAGTTTTTGTGGAGGCTTCAGGACAAGGGCATGATTGATTAAATCAATGGTCATTGGTCATTGGACTCAATCTTCTTTAGTCTCCCTCCTCCCCTGGAGCAGGTCAGGTGTTGGGACTAATTAACTATTCATCACATGGTTGGTTTCCCTGGCAACCAGCCCTCATCCCTAGGTTACCTAGGGGCTTTCCAAACGTCACCTCATTGAACACACAAGATACCTTAATTGGTCTCATCACTTAGAAAATTCCATGGTTTTAGGAGCTCTGTGCCAGTAATGGAGACAAAAACCAAACCTGTATTTCTTACTATAAATCACATTACCATTTGCCGTTACTGCTTGCATTGGTGGAGAGGTTTTTCTTTTCATGTGTCTATTTGTAGATACTTTATATGAAATTAGAGAAGTCTGCTTAATTGTATAAAATTTTGAAAATAAATTTCTTATGTAATAACTTCCTATATAATAATATATAGGCCACTAATGGTTCAGTATATGTAGCTGCCTTCAAACTATCTGTATGAAAATAATTAATGTCTTCTAAAAAATACCAAGAGAAAAGCAAGATGATCTTAGATATGGCAATGTCTTTTTAGATACAAACCAAAAGCACAGTCAATGAAACAAATAATTGATAAACTGGACTTCATTTAAATTAAAATTTCTGCTCTGTGAATAGTAGTGTCAATAGAAAGAGAAGAAAAGCAACAGACTGGGATAAAATATTTGCAAAAGTTATATCTGATAAAGGGCTGTTACCAAAAATGTACAAAGAATTCTTAATAATAAGAAAACAATTCAGTTAGGAAATGGGCCAAAGACCTTAACAGATACCTTACCAAAAAAGAGAAGCATAGGTAAAGACCTCCACATTGCATGTCATCAGGGAATGCAAATGAAAACAGCAATGAGATACCACCACACACTTTAGAAAGGCCAAAATTCTGACAACACCAGATGCTGACAAGGATGTGCAGCAGCAGAAACTCTCATTCATTGCTGGTGGGAATGCAAAGTGGTACAGCCACATTGGAAGACAGTTTGGCAGTTTCTTACAAAACTAAAGATATTCTTACCAAGTGATCCAGCAATTATTCTCCTTGGTATTTATCTAAAGGTGTTGAAATAATGTTCACACAGAAAGCTGTAGAGCAGCTTTTTTTTTTTTTTTAATAATTTTTCTTTATTGATTTTAGAGAAAGAGGACAGGAGAGAGAGAGAGAGAGAGAGCGCTAGAAAAATCGATGAGCGAGAACATCAATTGGCCACCTCCTGCATGCTCCCCACCAGGGATCAGGCCCACAACCTGGGCATGTGCTCTGACCGGGAATCGAACTGGCGACCTCTTGGTGCATGGGTAGACGCTCAACCACTGAGCTACACTGGCTGGGCCAGCAGCTTTATTTATAATTGCAAAACTTAGAAGCAACCAAGATGTCCTTTAGTAGGTGAATGGCTCAATATATCTTTGACATAGGTGGGTACAGGCTAGTTAACAGTCAACAATTAACTCAATAACAATGGGGAGATTAGTGGTCTCTGCAGAGCTGTGCCTATGTTTGAGGGGTCTGGAAAAAGGAAAATTACTCTGACATTCCAAAGATATGTTATCGTAGATGCAAAAAAGAAAATAAATAGGCTCAGTTAAGGTAAAGATGCCTTGTCAGGGAACAAGCCAGCGTAGGACATGACTACCTGTCATAAACTGCTTTTAGTTAAAAAGTTTTAATTTCAGACCATCCTTTGTGGTCACTTTCAGTCTCTGAGTTTGCAAAGCTGCCATGCAGGCCTCCCCTGAGCTTTTTAGGTTAGCATGTGGCCCCTTCTCGTCCACAGAGGCAATGGAATATTATTCACCACTAAAAAGAAATAAGCTTTCAGGTTATAAGAAGACATGGAGGAAACTGAAGTGCATATTATTAAATGAAAGAAGCCCATCATAAAAGACTGCATACTGAATGATTCCAATTATATGACATTCTGAAAAAGGCAAAACTGTGGAGACAGTGAAAAGATCATTGGTTGCCAGGGTTACAGAGTTGGGAGGGATAAATAGGTAGAGCATAGAGGATTTTTAGTGCAGTGAAAATAGAATGATGACCTATGATGGACACATGTCATTACATATTTGATTAAACTCATAGAATGTACAACTCCTAGAATGAACTGTAATGTGAATTACAGACTTTGGGTATTAAATACGTGACAGTGTAGTTTCATCGGTGGTAACAAATGTACCACTCTGGTTGGGGATGCTGATAATGGGGAGACTATGCATGTGGGCAGGGGGTATATGGAAAATCGTGGTACCTTCCCTCCATTTTGCTTTGAACCTTAAACTGCTCTAAAAAAATAAAATCTTTATGGACAAAAATGTCTATGTTATTTAAGCCACTGTTCTTGTATTTGTAGTTGAAAGTACCTTATCTGATACACTACCTTGTGAAGCAATTGCTGTTCTTATTTCTGTTATCTGGATTAAAAAAAAAAAGTAGTCAAAGGGAGTTGGCAACTTGAGGAAGGTAATGTAGCTGTTTAAGTGTCAAACACAAAGGATACATCAGCTGTATGGGATTCCAGTTCCCAAGCTGTTTACTACCTTGCTGCATTGCCTCTCATACTACCTACATGTAATTAAACATGCCTATCAAACAGTGATTTACAGCTGAAAGCAGTGTTGTCAGACTCCACTGGGAATGGAGAAACATGTGCTTCTTCTTAATTAGTGAACAGGACTTCAGGGAGCTTCATTTGCCTGATCTGTAAACGTGACACAAACGGTAATACATTATATCTTAAAAATATTTTCAATATGTTATGTTACTTAAATAATATATCGAAAATATTTGAAGCAGTAAACTCCTATACCCACTTACAAATTGAGGTAGTATTTATTAAGGTACATTTTAGTATTTTATATCAATCTATGTATCCATATATGGGGGTAAGTTCTGAGAAATGTGTCGGTAGGTGATTTTATCCCGTGAACATCGCAGAGGGTACTAACACAAACGTAGATGGTACAGCCTACTACCACCTCGGCTATATATAATGCAGCCTAGAGCTCCTAGGCGGCAGCCTGTACAGCGTGGTACTGTACAAAACAACATGAGATTAAGTCAAGCACAAAAGAAAGGAATGCAATCGAGAGTCACAGTAAACATGAGCTGTCTAAGGCTGCTGTCTGAGTAACACAGCATACAGGTTTACAGCAAACACTTTTTAATCAGTAGAATAGTGTACAGTCTGAACTAACAATGAATAGGAGAGTAGATACATAAACCAATAACATAGTCATTTATTATCCTTATCAAGTAATATGTACTATTCATAATTGTATTTGTATACTTTTATAAGACTCACATTCAATAGCGTTGTTTACACCAGCATCACCACAAACACTTGAGTAATAAATTGTGCTACAGTGTCACTAGGTGATAGGAATTTTTCAGCTTCATTATAATCTATGGAACCACTGACACATATGTGGTTCATCTTTGACCAAAATGTCATTATGTGGCACATGACAATTACTTTACCAATCAATTGATAGATTTCTCTGGCACAATAATCTCTCTTTCTTATTCCACAAATATTTTATTAGCAGCTTGTATTTGTTTGTCTGTTTTCCACTGTACCTTGTCTCTTCTAATTTAATGCGAGCCCCTGAAGCTAAGGATTATGATTTCACAGCTTTACATCCCACAGACTTCTGAATCATAACATGACACATACTAAATGATAATTTTTGTTGAATGAACATGCTGATATTGCATTCTTTCACATACAGCATATTCTTTTATTATTATATCCCATAAAGTATAAGATAATGCTATCTTTAACATTAACTAAAAATACAACATCAACAAAAAGGAATTTATGTTTCTATAGCTTAGTTTAGGAGAAATTCTCTCACTTGTAATTCTCACTGAATAAAGCAAACTCACCAGAAATGTCATTTCTGAATTCACTTCAATTGGGTCAGATCTTTGGAAGAGCTGAAAAGTTTGTAATAAAAAGAAACCTGCTGGGGATCAATGAAGTTTCATTTCCACTTCTAGCTTCTTTCTACCTTTTTTTCCCTTCCACCTATTTATTAAGCCACTCATGGTCCACAAGATACTGAGAGCATAAGCTTAGCTGAAAGAGTTCTGAAATGTATTTCGAAGCACAGCTTTCTTTCTTGTTCTATCAATTGTCATTGCTAGAGTGTTTTCACTATAGAATTCTTAGGGTTTAAGAAAGTGCCACTAAATGCAGCAAATAATTGAACTATACTCATCCCCAAAATTGTTAATATGCAATATTAACACTAGATACTTAATACATCTGACCTTTAAATATGTTACCATCGTTTAACAGAAAGAAGGAAATCAAAGGAAATAGAGAGATGGTTTAAATAGTTTATAAGCTTTGACATAATTTCTGCAAAGGAAGATAGCATCTATTGTCTAAAGTCAATCTGCATACAAATCATCACATTTTTTTACTCCCCACTGGCAAAACTAAGAACACATATAAGAATATATCTTATGAATCAGGACTATTTTACATCAAATGTTTATTTGATTCTGTGTAACCTAAAAGCAGTGACTACTTAAGGTGTGTGAATATAATTTTAAAAATATAAATGTTTATTATGTACTTCCTGTAAATCAGGGAATATGTTGAAACTTTAATATTATCACTTTAATAATTTCAGTAACAGTTGTCTAGTATAGGTAAAATGATGCTGGTTTTACAGAACAGAAAGCTAGGATTCTGCAACGACATTACATGACTCCATTTCTAGTGCTTTTGCAGAGCTTCACAAAATGTACAAACAATAAGCAAGGTCTTGCTTCTATGGTCAACCATTGTGTAACTAAACAATTCTCAACGAATCTGTACTATTATATCTGTCCTAACAAAATGATAAGTAATTCACCCATTCCTTTTTTCCTATACCATTCATTCCTTGATTCAGTCATTCATTTATTCAATCAATCAATATTTATTGAGCATATGATACATATTTAGCTTAGGCCTAGCTTTCAAGACATGGAAATGTAAGATGCAAACCCTATCTGAAGAGACTTCCAGTGTACTGAAAGAGACATCATTTAAAAGCCTAATTACAATGCAGGGAGATGAATGATAAACTAGTGGCATGCACTTAGCTATAATTAGAACACAAGGAAGGTGCTTTTAATTCAGGCCCAGACTTTTATCTAAAAAGCTTCCCAGAGGAAGTAGCATTTGAACTCAGTATCTGTGGTACAATATCCTCAGGCTAGTATCCAATCCCTAAAGTATACTCACTGATTTTAGCATTCAGTAAAATGTGTCTTTATCTCTTTATTTTTCTGGTTCAATTAAATAAGCACTTGGCTCTTTAAAAGGTCTATTTTTGGTGTTGAAACATGGACTAGGCCATACTGCACCTTTCTCACCCTTTTGGATTGAGAGATATGGACTCAATAGGGAAGGAGAAAAAAGGCATGTGATGTCAGATCTAAAAGTGAACGAGAGACTTTTGGGTTTCTGGATCCAATTTCCAATGTATGGAGGGGTGGGGCTTCCCCACAATCCAACAAATGCTCTGGACACCGGCTGGGTGTCTGTAATTCAACTCAACTCTGACACTATCTACCAGGAGATAGTGTCAGATGCTACAGGTTAAGAGGTTAGTCCTACAAGACAGCCTTCCCCACAAATACTTCAGATGGCGATCATAAGCCCAGGTCTCTACCTGTGCTTCTGACCTCCTCACTACTATAGATGGCAGGTGCCAACAATGCTCTGCCTCCCTTGGTCTACAGACACCAGTTCCACGCCCAGGTTGTTACTTCCTGTACTGACTACAAAGCAAAGGTTCTTACAACATCCTTCTGGGGGTTGATTAATTTGCTAGAGCAGTTCACTAAACTCAGAGAAACACTGTCCTTACTAGAGTACAAGTTCATTATAAAAAGATATATCTCAGAAACAGCCAGATGGAGGAGATGCACACTGCAAGGTATGGGCAAGTGACTTATGATTTCTAGAACTTTAGGCCTCCTATAGTGTATTCTGGGAAAGAGGAAGAAGGATGAAAGAAAAAAACAAAAAGCCGTATTTCTTGTTGAGTCAGCTCACATAAATAGCCTTTCTGGAATTATGATACAATATTTGTATTTACATATTATATGGCCACTTCTAGCTCCAAGTAAAGTAATAGTAATCGTAGTAATAGTAGTGGTCATTTCTGCAATGTATTTTAGACTCAGGATACATTTCAAGGACAGATTCAACAAGATTTACTAGTGTTGTGCATGTGAGAATTGAGGGCAATGAGGAATTAAGGTAACTTGTAGGTTTGGAACCTGAGAAAAGGGGCGTTATAGATGCATTAATTGAGAAGAAAGGAACAGGTTTTGAGTCAGAAAAGAGACCCAAGATTTCTGTCTTGATATCATTAAGTTTTTAGTACTTAAAAGACATATAACTATTACTTGAAATTGGTACAAATTTAGGAGAAAGGTTAGGATTAGGATTGTAAAATGAGACTATAAACAACCTGTCTATAGCAAAAAATTATCTCCCTCTCTTTCTCACTTTGAAGAGAGACATGGCTTTTTCATCTCAATTATGGCATCTATCCCTCTCTTACTTATAATAAAAATATTCATACAGTAGTAGTCTATTTATAAAGCACTGCCATCTAAATCACACAATTGGGTTCTGTCACAACATGATTTACAGCCAGGGACCTGGGAGTGGATAAAAAATGATATTTACATTGATCACATAGTCTTAGTTCATCAGAATTTAGACTTTTAAAAAAATAAATGGATTTATTTGAATAAGTAAATTTTAAATGCATTTAATATTTGTATAGTAAATTGCTGATGATTGATTATAAGTGATAAAATAAAAATGGTTGAATATGAACAAAGTATGTATTTTCAATCCATCCACTCATCCATTCATCTACTCTCTAGCCATATAAATGGTTCTCACCCCCAAAATAATTAAAGCATATTATAATTACACCCATAATAAAGGAAATGAAAATAAACTAGCAATATAATTAAAAGGCACTGCTCTTTGAGCTTGATACTTTTTCTCATGCCATATCACTTTTGTATATATTTTTCTGCCCAACTTCTTCCTCTGTTTAGCTAATTCTTCTTTTTTTTTTTTAATAATTTTTCTTTATTGATTTTAGAGAGAGAGGAAGGGAGAGGGGGAGAGATAGAGACATTGGTGAGAGAGAACATCGATTGGCCACCTCCTGCATGGCCCCCACTGGGGAGCAGGCCCACAACCTGGGCACATGCCCTGAACGGGAATCAAACCAGCGACATTTTGGTGCATGGGTCGATGCTCAACCACTGACCCACACCGGCTGGGCTTTGTTTAGCTAATTCTTATTTGAGAGGGGAGGGAAGTGACTATGGTTATAAAAGGGTAGCAAAGAAAACCTGGGCCAGAACTGTCGTATACTTTAAATATGATGGTGATCACATGAATTAGCATATAATAAAATTACAAGAACTAGGTGCACTCATACTGATAAATGTCTGCAAAACTGGTGGTATCTGAATAAAGTCAATGGGTTTCACAAATATCATTTTTCTGATTGTGTATTGTATCATAGTTATGCAAGATGTTCCCACCAGAGTAAATGAGGGAAGGGTAACAGGATCTCTCTATGCCATTTTTTATAATTTCATGTGAATCTACATTATTTCAAAATATTTTTAAAAGTTTCAAAAAATATCCTCCCCAGAAAATTCATAAATATTTGTATTATTTTTGTGACATCAGCAGTATCTGTTTATTAAAAAGATTGAGTTTTTTGCTCAGTCAGTGTGGCTTAGTGGATTGAGTGTCGTCCCATGGACTGAGAGGTCCCAGTTTGATTCCTGGTCAGGGCACATGCCTGGGTTGCAGGTTCGATCCCCAGTAGGAGGCGTGCAGGAGGCAGCCAATAGATGTTTCTCTCTCACATTGATGTTTCTATCTCTCTCTCCCTTCTTCTCTCTCTAAAAAAATCAATAAAAACATATTTTTAAAAAGACAGTTTTTTCACAGATATATAAATATAAGTGATGGTCAGTGATAATGAATTATTAATCTCTCAGGATTAAATTCCCAATATTTGATTTAGGTCAAGTTAAGTTACTAGTTCCTACCACTTACTAGATGCAGTGGCCAATTATTTGTCAAACACTTGGCATCAGAAGAATAGAGATAACCTCACATTAAAGTTAAATGCATTCTGGATTTGCTCCTATGTGACTGGCTCTTCCTTCTTATTCTCCTTTCCTGGATCCTCAACTTATTTTGACCTGTACATGTTGACAAGTCTGAGATGTCACTGTTTTTCTCATTTCTCTTTATTTATATTTTTAAGAACTGTAAAGACTCTGAACTGTTACCTTAATGGCAAGATAACAAGTTGGCTTGCCTAAGTTCTATGGATGTTAGTTGAAGACATGGCACCCTGAACCAGAGACAAAGGGCTCCGTTGCTCAGGACATAACAGAGAGTATCATGTTGCCATTATCTTCCTCTTTTCCCTGAGGCCCACAGAGATGCTGCGGACTGATTTAGGCAGATGCTCCAGCACAGATTTATCCTGTATTTGGAAAGCCCAGAACTGATCTTTTTTTTTTTTTTTTTTTAATTTCTTTTCCCTTTATTGATTTTAGAGAGAGAGGAAGGGAGAGGGAGAGAGAAATAGAAACATCGATGAGAGAGAACATTGATTGGCCGCCTCCTGCATGCCCCCCACTGGGGATCAGGCCCACAACCTGGGCAGGTGCCCTGACCAGGAACTGAACTGGCGACCTCTTGGTGCAGGGTCGACGCTCAACCACTGAGCCACACCGGCCAGACCTGAACTGATCTTTTAAGGGCAACTAGCAAATATGCCCAACATTTGTGTTGGATGGAGTGATTCTTTTTATCATCTTGGTCAGGAAACAAATTAAACCTCTGCTCCAGGTGGAAACACTATCTCTATATTCCAAGGCAATTTTAGTTGAAAGACAGATGTTCACAACATACTTGAAAAAAGATGGTTACAAATAAAAACTGCAGGAATGTCTTGGAGAATTGCTTGCCAATACTTTGTTTCCCTAGGGATCTCATATGATTACATGGTTTTTAATATCATCATTATATCTTTTTTTATGTATCTAGTCAGAAACAGAACTCAGATTTATGGTTAGAAGTCTGTCTACTGGAATGGAGAAGGACATGAAGGGAGGACGGCCCCTTCAGTCTCCTCTGAGACAGTCAAAGCAGGTTTTACAGATCAATGAAAAAAATCCCAAAAGGGAAGTACAACGTAGGAGTAAAAAATCAGTCTCTCACTAATGGAGACTATCGCATAGGTCCCAAGGGAAAGGGATCTTTGACAACAGGAAATCTTGCTTCTTAAGTCTCTCTGTTCCCTGTAACCCCTCCTTCCTTCAGCAGGTTTGAATTGCTCTATCTGAAGGAACTCCTGGATTTCACTAATGATGTATTTTGCTCCCCAAGTTTGCAGATGAGTTAGGGACTCTAGGACCCCTTCTCTAAGGTTGGTATGGATTATTGGGTTAAGATCTCTCTCTTTTTTGTAAAAATTGTTCATCCACGTGAGGTGGAGAAATGCCAGTTCCTTTTAAGTTTCTGTGTGGCTAAGCATATGCACATTTCCAAGTACAAATATCAATTTTCATGGATAATACAGTTTATATCCTTTTTCATGTAAACATTGACTTCAAAAGTGTCTTCCTTTGCAGACAGTCTTGCTCTGGTTGCAGAGCAGAGGCAGCCAGGTCTCTTTACAGCTGCCATGGGAGCTGACTGTAAAGATGGGACGTAGAAATAGCAGGAGTAGGGTAGCTCAGACGTGAAAACAGTGAGTGCCCAAGTATAACTCAGGAAGTTGCGGGGAAGGCAAGAAAGCAGTGAACAATTCTGCTTTGCCAGATAACAGTGATGTGGAAAGCAGTGAACTCAAAGCCTAAGAAGCAGATAGAATGATAGAAAAATTGCATAGAGAGGACAAGATTTTAATTAATCTCTAGGAACACAAAGGAAGCATTATGCATGGAAAAGGCTAAAAATAGCTAAAAGGAAGTGAAAACTGGACACAGTGAGATGATTAAGGTAATCCAGGTAAAGAAGCCATAGGATACTTTTCATACACGTTATCTCCAAGACCATAAACGCCTTTCTATTGCATAGAAATACTATGAAAAATGAATGAATTCTATAGACAGATTCTTAGCAAGTTAACATGAAAAACAAAATAAAACATTGTGAGAGGTAGGAATTTTGTAAACTATTAATTTTCCCAGAACTTCAAATATGATCTTTTAATATATTAAAGGAAAAAAAAACGATATTATCTAAACCATTTAACTTAATTTTCCAGATAGCACCCTGGTCTTAAGAGAATACGTTGAGACAAACTAACCATTTCAGATAAACCAGTTAAAGTAGGTTTTGATTCTTCTGATTTATCTGATATTAGCACTTTATTAGACTATAATGCCTGAAACTAAAGTATACTACAATGATCTATCTCTTTAGCTATAAACCTTATATTCTGTACCACTATAAATGTGCTAGTGTTTTATAAAATATCTTTGTTGCCCTGGCTGGTTTGGCTCAGCGGTTAGAGCGTCGGCCCACGGACCAAAGAGTCTCAGGTTCGATTCTGGTCAGGGGCATGTACCTCAGTTTCGATTCGGTCCCCAGCCCTGCTTGGGGTCATGCTGGAGGCAATCAGTTGATGTGTCTCTCTCACATTGATCTCTCTCTCTCTCTCTCCCTCTCTCTCTCTCTCTCTCTCTCTCTCTCTCTCTCCCCCTCACTCGCACTCTGTCTGAAGATAAATGGAAAAATACCCTCAGGTGAGGATTTAAAAAAATAAAATAAAATGCCTTTGTTTATGATGAAACCTGAAATAAAAATTTATAGTAATAATTGCTAAAATATATTGTTAACCATCACTTAACTGTAAAGGAAGTAGTTGTTTTTATTCCATTTTACAAATAAAGAAAATGTACTCACTGAAGCTGGGTAAATTATCCAAGTTAATAAGTTGCTAAGCTGTGGATCAAAGTGATTCCGTCTCCAAACACAGTGCTAAAGTTTATAAGAAAAATTATGTATCAAAATTGTCACTGAAAAAAATTACCAAATTTATTCATAATATTAGTTTAGTAGGTCTTCAAAGCCAGGGTTTATTGTTATTAAAATCATCCATGATGCTGTTTTAAAATTACAAAAAAAAAAAAAAAAAATAGATTTGATTTCTTTATAGTGTATTTGATTTACTTAAGTAAGAAATTTCCAATCTAGAAAGAAACCAGCCTCACACTTCTCAGAATGGCTATCATCAATAAATCAACAAACAAGTGTTGGTGAGGATGTGGAGAAAAGGGAACCCTGTGTGCTCTTGGTTGGATTGTAAATTGGTGTATCACTATGGAAAACAGTATGGAAATTCCTCAGAAAGTTAAAAAATAGAACTCTCATATTATCCAGCAGTTCCATTTTTAGATATTTATCCAGAGAAATCCAAAACACTAATTCAAAAAGATAGATGGACTCCTATGTACACTGCATAATTATTTTAAAATGCCCAAATATGGAAGCAACCTCACTGTCCACCAACAGACAAATGAATAAAGAAGAGGTGGTATATATATATACAATGGAATATTATTCTGCCATAAAAAAATGAAACCTTGCCATTTGTAACAACATGGATAGACTAAAAGGTATTATGCTAAGTGACATAAGTTAGAGAAAGACAAAAAATCATATGATTTCACTTATACATGGAATCTAAAGAACACAATACAAACAAAACAGCCTGGCCGGTGCGGCTCAGTAGTTGAGTGTCAACCCATGCACCAAGAGCCCATCAGTTCAATTCCCAGTCAGGGCACATGCCCAGGTTGTGGGCCCGATCCCCAGGGGGGGGGCATGCAGGAGGCAGCCAATCAATGTTCTCTCTCATCAATGTTTCTATCTCTCTCTCCCTCTCCCTTCCTCTCTCTCTAAAAATCAATAAAGAAAAATAAAATTTTAAACAAACAAAACAGAAACAAACTCACAGATACAGAGAACAAACTGATGGTCACCAAATGGGTGTTGGGTTGGAGGGAGGGGTGAAAAGGAGAAGGGATTAAGAAATACGAATTGGCAGTTATAAATATAGTCATGGGGATGAGAAGTACAACATGAGGAATATAGTAAGAGTATGGTGTCAGATGGGTACTAGACTTATCGAGATCACTTTGCAAGTTATATAAATTTCTAATCACACCTGAAACATATAATATTGTGTGTCAACTGTAATTGAAAGAAATAAAAATAAATAAAATCTATTATTCTGGAGCCCACCTAAGGAGCAGATAAGAGCATCTCCTTGATTTTCTAGATCAAGTTCATACTTCTCAAAATTCTAATATTACTCATTTCATTGTACAACGAGACCTACACTTTCTCAGAGGCTTGCACCATGGTTGGCAAAAGAAATTAAGCCCAGAAATAAGGGCAGTGTCTGAATTCTCCTCTAGGGAAAAGAGCACTGAGTGGGAATCAAAGTTTCTGAGATACGACCCCAACTAAGGAATTAATACACTGTGTGATAGGGAGTTAGCACTTTCCTATTTCTCTACAATGAGGAAAATGGATTTGATTATTGCAAAAGGTCATTCTAGCTTTGATATTTATTTCTGATGTAAGAGTCTTGAAATAGGTAAATAACATTGATTTTTCTCAAATGACAGGATCTGACAAATAGAATGTTCTCAGTAAATATTTATCAAATGAATGAATGAATAAATGGAATTTCAGTAAAAAACAGAAAAAGGAACCAGTGTCATCCAGTCTCAAGCTGGCAAATGCATAGCATTGTTGCTCCTTCTTGTTCCAAACGGGACTTCTATTTAAATCCTCAATAAAATACTCAATTATTTTGGTCGGATAAGTGAGACAAGCAAGACTCAGATCTTCTCCTTACCACTCTCTTTTCTCAGGTTCATTACTAAATTGTGTCAAATATTTTTCTCATGTCCCTCTACCCTCCATTTGTTCTAACTTTTCTTCAGTTGACTATTATACTTCCTTCTTTCAAAGAGGGGCTCTAGGACGCATGGGAAGTAGGCAGCCACTTTTCCATCATCCAAGCCCAATTCATACCTGAAGATACTAGTGTCTTCCCATCTTCCTCCTTATCCTTAACTAGCAATATCAAAACCTGATTTCAGGTAAGGATCTAATTAGCACAAATATTATTAAGGTATAAAAAATGTATTATTTTCATTGTAATAAGGGGTAAAAGCCTTGGCTGCAGACAAGGATCTCAGTGATGGAATTTGGGCCTTGGACAGGTGGAAAGCAGCTCTTTAGGGAGGAGGGATGCAGCACAGAGATCAAAGCCATGGTTCTCTTCTCAGTCCCTCTGAAATCACCAAACTATGCAGCCAATTATATCCCTCAAAAGTAAATGCAGGCTTGATTTTAAAGTGCTGACATAGGCCATTCCTGCCAAAAGAAACTTTGATGACACATAGAACACTAAGTCAACTATGATAATTATACTTTTAAAATCTTAATTCACTCCTTCGCAAGCCATCTAGATAATCAGTTAAAACTAGGAAATACATTTGCGGAGACAGCTGCCTCATTGAAACACTGATAACAGAAACACAACTGTAATTTTGTAAAGTAAGAAAAGCTTGATAGAGATGAACTGAAAATGAACCATACATACTCAATACAAAATATAAGATCGATTTTATAATGCATGAACATTGGTAAATAAACTATTTTAATAGAAGAATCATGTTTACTATTGAAGGTATACTCTCTGTGTGCAGAACATCTTTTATGCCTCTTTCCACATTCTTTAGGCTTATCCTTTTGCTCCAGCCATTGCTGGGGCACCCAGATGTACACAAATGTAGCCTAATGTACCAGCCTCTGCTGATATAAACATATCTCTTGTTTTCTGTCCTGGGTATATCTGTCACTACAACACAGGGTGCATTAGCCCAACTAACCACTTAGCCCTTGCACAAACCAAACCTGGAGGTATGAGATGTTTATGTAACCTGGGGCTTCCTTGAAAACGGAGAACTGAATAGAACCAGTGCAAACAGTCCCTGGTTCATGTCTCAGGCAGATAATGCTGAGGGGTATTTCACATGGTCCTCAGAGGGTCCAAGTGGAACTAAGTCCCAATTGCCTTCATTGGTAACCAGCTCAGTGATGTCCTTTGTATAGCTTTCTCTCCTTCCCTGCTTCATTGATTCTTGTTCCCCCTTCCAGTTCTTGGCCAGGAAGGTACTAGCACACAAGTCCTTATCTCTGGTTCTGGAACAGTGGGTTATAGGAGAGGCCCTAAGAGTAGCAAATTGACTGGTCACTTGGTCATGGGCCTGAAAGAAGAAAAATTAGAAGATGGAAGACAAGGAGTTCTGGGAAAGGGTCACGATGAATGGACGTATGGAAGTTGGCAAACGTGACGATTTTTAGTCATGTGTGAATTCCAACATGAAAACATTTATAGTGGAAGAGGTAACTAACAACCAATGTATGAGAACATATATCAGAAATACTTAATAAACATGTCCCTCACGAAGAAAATCACCATTTTCAAATAAAACATGGAACTTTGTTTGGTAAATATCTAAGCCTATAAGTTATTGGCATACCCGCCATCTAGTTGTCTACAACTGTTCTCAGAAGGAAAACATTTTGTAATGAATATTTCACAGTGACACCTGCTCCCTTGTTCTTAAGGCTCTAATTGTTGGTGTGCCTGATACCAAATCATCTGAACGTTTTAGAGACATGTGATGGCTTTGTTCACCACCCCCCACCCCAACACACACACAATGTTATAGTCCCTTGAATGATAGAAAAATATAAAGCAACATAGAATTACATAAGAAATTCTATAGAGGTTACATATATTTATGATTTTATAAAAGGGAAAGAATATTGAGGTAAGAGTACAGATGGATTTCTAACTGGCTTCAAAAGGAAACAAAATTTGGGGGATGAGCAAGAGCAAAGTTAAAGGTACACAGGAATAGAAATAGTATGTGAGGTGGAAAAGAAGAGCTCATGCTTATTATACCTTTGTATGAGACAGGACAGGCTCTGGGCCATTCCCAGCCCATGCCCTGCCCCAGCTGAAGTCCTACTCTTGTCTCAGCCTTTCTCGTCTCAGTGAAGGTCAAATAGATCCGTACAGGTGATCTGGAAAACATTTGGTGGGCTATCTGTTTACAAATATTGTGGGCTCTACTTACAACATACACCCTGAATCTAGCACTTTTTATCACATCTACAACCAATAAGTAGTCTCATTTAACCCATAATAATGTCGCTCCTGGACCATTGGTACAGTCTCCTACTTTGTCTTACTGCACTTACTGTTCTTCTTCCACAAGAAGCCAGAGGAACAATCTTTAAAATCCCAAGGCAGATAATGTTTACGGTTCTGCACAAAATATTCTAATTAGTTCTCTTCCTGATTCAGAATAAAGTCCAAAATCCTTACTATGGCTTTCACAAGGCCCGGCACTTCCCCCTTCCACCTCTCTTATATATTACCAACCACTCTCCCTTGTCAGGGCTTAACACAGAGTAGGTTGTTTAAAACTATTTAGTAAATAAGTGAATTTATTACTTTAATTATTTTAAAACCCTATATGATAGGTAGTACTCCCCATTGTACTAACAGGAAACTTCACGCAGTAATATTAAATGGCTTTACCACAGTCAATAGCTAATAAGACTTACAATTCAGATTTATTCCCACAGTGCAGAGTCTACATTTCTAATGATCATTTTATACTGCCTTCTCAAGATGGGACTATAAGAAGAGGAGGCATAAATGAGAAGAAATTGCATATTAGTGAGTAATAAGAGGTAAGGTTTGATAAATTTTATTTTCATACTAGATCATAATATAAAATCTCCCATACTTAAATACCTCGTTTATTTATGTTTGACTCAGGAATCCCAGGAAGTGTAATTTCAGCCCATAAATCTAAGCTTAAAAAGAAAGTAAATACAATACTGCTGAGATTGTAAATGTTATACATTTTATTATTATATTACAATAGCATAGAATAAATACCTTGAACATATCTTCCATTTAAAAAAATAAAAACTCCTAGTATTTAAGTGCTGTTTAAAAATTTTGCAATTTCCCACAGGAAAAATAAAAATAACAGACTATGTTGTTGCCAGAGGGCAGAAAAACATTGTAAATATAATTTAGGAATTGCTATTTGATGATATTGATGGCCTTAGTTTGGAAGTATATATGTAAGCAATGTGCTCGTTTCCAGAGTCAGTAATACACTTCAGAATGATGTCAATCAACTTAATGAAGCCTGGGGCTCTAATCTCAACTTCCATTATTAACTAGAATCATCTATAAATATTCAGTACTGAATGATACCCCTAAATTATCTTAATTTAGCTGAGATACACCATCTGAAAATGATAGCATGCATGCAGGTGGTGTTGCAATGACAAATTAAATTTTTAATGTCTTAAATCAATAAACTTATAGAAAACATATAGATGCTATCCTCAACTCACCAATAACTATTTATAAATTTATTTCTTGTCACTGTTTTAAATTTACAAAGTAAGCCCGGCTGGTGTGGCTCAGTGGCTGAGCATCGGCCCATGCACCAAGAGGTCTCTGGTTTGATTCCTGGTCAGGGCACATGCCCAGGTTGTGGGCCAAATCCCCAGTGGGGGGCATGCAGGAGGCAGCGAATGGATGTTCTCTCTCATCAATGTTTCTATCTCTCTTTTCCTCTCCCCCCTCTCTCTCTCTAATATCAATAAAGAAAAAAATTACAAAGTAAGACAATCTAATTAGATGCCTTCATGTGTTGTGCTGGTCCCGTGCTCTGCATGTTTGCCTCTCCTCGAAATTACATCATTGCTTACATTGAAGTAGCTTGGAAACCATTCTTTACTCTCTAGATTTTGTCAGTAAGTAATCATTTTATTTGCTTTAGGAAGGTTAGCTTTGCCTCCCCACGTACATGATAAACTTCACTGAGACTTAAATTCTGTTTTACCCCTTTTTGTACCTCCAATAGCACCAAGTTTGGTCATTCGTGATTCATTAAAAAAATTAGATATATGAATATTAGATGTTCTTTACTTTCACTGTATAAGGAGAAAGATAGACAAATAAAAATTTTAAATATCTCATTAATAGATCTTATGTTGTTGATACATAGTGAAATAATGTTTTTTATATATTTGGTAAAATAAAATAAAGTTATACAGTTAATTTCACCTATGACTTCTTACTTTTTGAAAAGGTGGTTCTTAGACAATTTAAAACAACACATGCAGCTTACATTATATTTATATTAAACAAAGCTGTTCTAGAATACGGGGTGATGAAACAGAGGGTCAGCAGTATGACTTGCTTAAAAGTGCAGCTCTTGCCTTCCACTGTACTTTTAATCTGTTTTACACATTGGTCTTCCACATGAGATTTAATTTCAAGACAGCACTCTGTTGCTGAAAATGCTGTTTCCATATCTCAGTTGAAATCAGAATGAAGTTTAATACAATAGTTTGATGCTATTGGTTTTTGCAATTTAAATCTTGCAAAAGGTGTAGATCTTTTGGTAGCTAATTTGCTTGATATTCTTTGAGCTTTCTGGATGTATGGTTTACTGTCTGTCATTAATTTTAGAAAAAATTTGGCCATTTTTACTTCTATTGTCTTCAAATTCATCATACTTTTTTTTTTTTTTTTTTTTTTTTTTACTTACTATGCATCTCGATCCAGATGCTTAATTTTCAGTGGAAATATGTGATCTGTATCAAGATTTCAGAAACATTAGAGCTGAAAAGTATATTTGCATACCAATGTTATTCTAAACATAACTATTATGTTTTCCAAGCTAAAATGAATAGCCATTTAAAACTTTTAATTCAAATTAACATTAAAATCTAACTTAAAATTAAAATTTTAAGTAAAATTGAAATTTAAAAACTCTGTTCTTCAATTTTACAAGCCATATTTCAAATGTATAATGTTTATGTATGGCTAGAACTTGCCATATTGGACAGTGCAATCTAGAGCTTCACATAATACAGCTTAAAAACCACTGGCCTAATCATAGTACTTCTTAACACTATCATTCAGAGGCTAATACCTTGCTCGTCAAGAAGCATTCTGCTTATATTTGGCATCTGGGTGCACTGATAAAATCCTGTTCTTAGATTTATAAGGTGGAGTATCAGACCACAGACCTAGATAAATTCACTGACAATAATGTGCTGTGAAGGATATGGGGATCCAGCTAGCTGGCTGGACTGTCCCTGGCAGTGCTCCCTTTCAGCGTGCATATTGCTTTGAAAGTGTGAACATAGCATCACTGTGAGATTGTGTTCATCTCACAGATGGCAAAGCCAGCTCCTTAGATTAATCAGCCTAACCTGGAAGACATAATAAGCATGAAGTAAATCAGGCAGGAGCAATACCCCGGTGGTTTGTCAATTTCATCAGCTTAAAGCAAAGCTGATCACTGCACTAATAGTTGTAGGTAGGTGCTAAGGGTAGGAAGAAAAAAAAAAAAAACAGAAAAAAAAACCTTCCACATGGACTGTTAAAAGGGGAGAATAAGAAGTTCATCTGAAAAAACATAACCAAAAAGTAAATTATAATTTCAAGCAATAACAATTTAATTGTGGGCAACAGAGGGTATAGAAATATGAAGTGAAAAAATAAAATAACATTAATACTGTCTTAATTTAGGCTATTGTAGTTCATGAACTGTAAAAAAACAAAAACAAAAAACCAAAAAAAAACAATTCTTTAGGAAGCACTAGATCTTGAAAATGTTGGGAAGGTTTACAAGGGAATTTTTGCTGGTAAAATCCTGAATCCTAGACATGGACCTTCTAGAAAAGGAACAGACAGTAGGAGTTCACTGTGGAACACTCTTCTTGTTCTCTTCTTTTCTGTCCTGGTCCTTCTATAAGCCTGGGAAGAGAAAATAAGCACAGGCTTGGTACTTTAGCCTGAATTTGTTACACGTGAACTCACCCTTCCCATTTGTCTTCCCAAAAGGAGACCTAATCTTACCGTGTTTTACATAAGTTTATGAGTGATGTGAAAGAAAGTGCTATTTAATGAAATTAGAAACAAAACAGATTAGATTTTAAAGGAACAGAACTGATTTCAAAGAATCACATTGGAAGCTATCTATGTGATTTTACTTGCTCTAGTGCAATTAAATTTTTCTTTTATCTAATTTGGACACTTACATCAAATATCAAATCCATGCTCTATCTTACCATCAGAGTTTTTTTTTTTTTTTAAATAATTACTGTATTTAATTATGTCACCTACTTCTTTTAAAACAAAGAAACATTAAATTCTCCCTAAATCCTGAGCATCACAGTCAAGGGTCTTCACAATATGTTTTCAACCTTTGTTTTCAAATATATCTTCCATTATAATCTATTTACCCAGGGGTTAAACTCAAAATACATAATTCCCACCAGGGTAATTTTACTGAATGAAAAATACTGATATTAGACAGCTTTGGTCTGCACCAGGCAGTTTGAGATCCCTGCTGTGTCTGGCGGGTTTGGGCTTTCTTCATTTGATCCTGGAAAAGCACAGTGAATCCCCCCAAATTCTGAGCGGGACAGAAAAGAGGGGCACATTTGAAGGAATAAACCTTGGCTATCAAATAGAATCACAGCATTCCAATATTTTAACACCCAGAATGTCAGTGTGTACCAGCTGAGTGTCAGTCTGAAATGCCCCAATTATAAATTTCAGACTCCTCACCATTCTTCACGCACAGGGTCAAGCACGTAAATAGTTCTTGAACTGGGTGAAATTAAAACAGTGTACACATTTTTATACGTCTCAGTGTTTGCTCACAAGATCTCGTAGATTACTCTAGGTTTTCCACTGTCTACCTTCAACTCAGCTTTCAGTCATCTGTGATACCAGTTCTGCTCTGAAGCCTTCCCAGATCCTTCCAGTTGGGATTAATGGCTGCCTTCTCCTCAAGGTATATCCTTAAGGACAGCTGTGATTGGGAGATTGAATTAGGGTTAGTTCTCCAGGGGTTTAGGATAGGGTTTTTAATTTGTTCGTCTTATAAATCTATAATGGGGGCCCAGATAAGTGCCATTCCATAATAGTGCCAAATACAGAAATGTAAGAGAAACCCACAAATGCTAGATGAGTGACCATAGTGAAAACGTATACCCACTTAAGAGTGCTAAAAACAACACTTTCATATATATTAAACTAATAAGCTCATCCTCTTGGGAAAGGATAAGCAACTGTGAGCATAAAGGAGGGAAACACAAAACTAAGGGCTCCTTTTGTAAGACGAGAACTATGGGCTAGTAGTACTAAACCCCATTTTTATACTTTTATATTTCAACCTCATATTACTTTAATAATTCAGTGGTTTAATTTACATTTAGTAGTGGAATAAATACTATAATGACCTTTCTACTGGAAAGAAAAAAAAAAAACTACTTTGTTCCCCTTGTAACACTGAGTGGTTTTTCTCAACTTTCTGCTGACTAGCTTGTCCAAGGGCAAGCTGAAGTAACTTGAAATCAAACTTCGTTAGTACCGGCAAGAAAAGTACAAGTCTCATTACACTTTCTTTTCAAGGTGACATTGTAACTCTCATTTTGATTTTATATTTTCACATATTTATGTGTAAATATTCACTGAACACTAATAAAGGTTATTCGAATTTCAGGGCAAAATTGCTCTTTTAGCTGCACAAGGAGAGCATGGCAACCTCACATCCATTACAGGCTCACTTTCCAACTCTCAAGATATTCGCTGCATCAAAGACTAAAACTTGGTTTTAAAATATAGTTTATTATATGCAATACACAGTTCCTGTTCTATCCTGTGTATCCGCAGCTTCATATTTATTTGTTTCTGAGACAGAATAGGGTATTTTTTTTTAAAGCACTCTTTTTTTTTCTCATCAATTCTTCATTTGTTTCCAATCTTGAGTTTCCCAATTCTCTGTTACAAATTTCTAAAGGAACTGTGAATAATAAATCTTCTATTGATACTTTCCATATCCTCATTTTTAAAAAAATATATGTATTTTTAAATTATTTTTATTAATTTGTTTGTGTTACAGATGTTTCTCCTTTTTCCCCCACTGACACCCTCCTCCCCATCCCCCCAGCCCCATCCCCAGCTTTGTTGTCTATGTCCATTGGTTATGCATACATGCATATAAGTTCTGTGGTTTATCTCTTTCCCCCCAACACCCCCTCTTCCGAGGTTTGTCAGTCTGTACCCTACCTCTATGTCTCTGGGTCAATTTTGTTCATCATTTTGTTTAGTTCATTATATTCCACAAATAAGTGAGATCATGTGATATTTGTCTTTCTCTGCTTGGCTTGTTTTGCTTAGCATAATACTCTCCAGATCCCTCCATGCCATCTCAAAGGATAAGAGATCTTTCTTTCTTACAACTGTATAGTATTCCATTGTGTACATGTACCACAGCTTTTTTATCCACTCATCTACTGATGGACACTTGGGTTGTTTCCAGATCTTAGCTATTGTAAATAGTGCTGCTATGAACATAAGGGTACATATATTCTTTCTGATTGGTGTTTCAGGCTTCTTAGGGTATATGCCTAGGTGGCAAGAGCATACAGTGGAGTCAAGACAGTCTCTTCAATAAACGGTGTTGGGAAATTTGGACAGCTACTTGCAAAAAAATGAAGCTAGACCACCATACACAAGAATAAACTCAAAATGGATAAAAGACTTAAATGTAACTCATGAATCCATAAAAATTCTAGAAGAAAATGTAGGCAACAATATTTTAGACATCATACACAGCAGAATTTTCACTAATACAACACCTAAGGCAAGAGAAACAAAGGAAAAAAATGAACACATGGGACTACATCAAACTAAAAAGCTTCTGCACAGCAAAAGAAACAACCATCAAAATGGAAAGGGAACCCACTATATGGGAGACCATAATTGCCAATGATGCATCAGATAAGAGATTCATTTCCAAAATATATAGAGTACTCATACAACTCAACAAAAGGAAGACAAAGAACCCAATTAAAAAATGGGCAGAGGACCTAAATAGACACCTCACCAAATAGGACATACAAATGGCCAAGAGTCATATGAAAAAATGCTCAACATCACTAATCATTAGAGAGATGCAAATTAAAACAACTATGAAGTATCACTTCACACCTGTCAGAATGGCTGCCATCAAGAAATCATCAAACAACAAGTGCTGGTGAAGGTGTGGAGAAAAGGGGACTCTAGTACACTGCTGGTGGGAATGTAGACTGGTGCAACCACTATGGAAAACACTATGGTGTTACCTCAAACAGTTAAAAATTGAACTGCCATTTGACCCAGTGATCCCATTTTAAAAATATTTTTAATTGATTTTTTAGAGAGAGAGGAAGGGAGAGAGAGATAGAAACTTCCATGTGAGAAACACTGATCAGCTGCCTCCTGTACGCCCCCTACTGGGGATGGAGCCCACAACCCCAGCATGTGCCCTGACCAGGAATTGAATCAGAACCTCTCAGCTCATGGGTTGAGCCACTCAATCCATTGAGCCACACCTGCCGGGTTCCCCATTTTTTACTTCTTATTTCAGTGTAATCCCTTCTAGTGACTATTATGCAGCTCCATGCCTTTCCACCAGCACAGGTAATCAACATGACTTCCTGTGCTGGTTCTATTATCTACAGCACCTGGTTTCCCTTAGGCTTATGGTAAACAAAGGACAGAGAAATTTCTTTTCCATACCTCCACCTCCCCTTTACACCTCTGATGCATACATATACCAAAGAAGGGAACAAATGTTCTCCTCAAAAGTCTCTCAGCATCTCATTTTATTTCATCAATGTTTTTCTTTCAGTATGTTATGCTGTTGTTAAAATAGTTGTGGGGGCAAATATGTTAGCTAATAAGTGTTTTCTAAAGTTAGTACACACATAATCTTTAGCTTTTTGGTCCTATGTTCACAAAAATTAATGATATACTTGTTTGGTATATTTTTGTAGGTCATTTCATGTACACTCAAGTTTCACATTTTCAGCGGTTTAAATTATTATTATCATTATTATTGTTACTTTCTCTGGGGTATTTAGAAAATAAAGTGAGAATCTTGGTAGAGAGGAACCCCTTATAAGGGGTTTATGTTTGGGTAGCAGTGTAGAAACTAAAAGGCATTTTATGTCTAAATCATATACATACAATATACTGCAAGTTAAGACTTTATCTTCTTGTTTGTTAAAATAATTTACATTATTCTCTAAAGGCATGTGCCAATGTAAAGCACCAAAACTTTTACTGAAAGATATATATTTTATTCCATATTCCATCTTTTATACTTTCTATATATTTTATTTTGAAATATGACAGAAAAATAAAATAAAAGAGACCCTAAAAATTATTTTTAACCAGCAAGTACACTGAAACAAATGAACTGTTGCTAAATTTTGGTCTTGAAATTTTATGAACGAGCATAAAAATAATTTATGTAGATATGGCTATAACTACAGACTACAAATTTCAAAAAAATTACCCACCTGGACTCTTCTTTAAAACCAAACATGGCATCCAAATTGGAAAAAAATGAGTACAACTTTCGCAGATGACAGGATACTGTATATAGAGAATCCTAAACATTCCACCAAAAAAAATACTAGCACTGACAAATCAATTCATTAAAATAGCAGGATACAAAATAAATGTCCAGAAATTGGTTACATTTTTAGGTACCAATAATGAAATATCAGAAAGGGAAACTAACCAAATAATCCATTTACAATTGCATAAAAAAAATAACCTAGGAATATATTTAACCAAGGATGTATAATACCTGTACTCGGAAAATTAAAAACACTGAAGAAAGAAACAGAAGAACACACAAATAAGTGAAAGCATATTCTGTGTTCATGGACTGGAAAATTAACATCATTAAAACGTCCATACTATCCAAAACAATCTATAGATTCAATGCAATACTTATCAAGATACCAATGGCATGTTTCACAGAACTAGAACAAATATTCCAAAAATGTATATAAAACCACAAAAGATCCCAAATAGCCACAGCAATCTTGAGAAAGAAGAACGAAGTTGGAGAATTCATACTACCTGATATCAAACTATACACCAGGGCCATAGTAATCAAAACAGCATGGTACTGGCATAAAAACAGACATAGAGATCAATGGAACAGAATAGAGAGTCCAAAAATAAACTCATGCCTTTATGGCAATTAATATTTAACAAAGGAGGTAAGAACACACAGTGGGGTAAAGAAAGTCTATTCTATAAATAGTGTTGGGAAAATTGGACAGATACAAAAAAATGAAACTAGACTACTTTCTTTCACTATGCACAAGAATAAACTCAAAATAGAATTAAAGACTTAAATGTAGGACTCAAAACCATAAAAATCCTAGAAGAAAATATAGACTGTAAAATCTTGGACTTTTCTCATAGCAATATTTTTTCTGATATGTCTCCTAAAGCAAGAGAAACAAAAGAAAATATAAACAAGTGGGACTACATCAAACTAAAAAGTTTTGTACAGCAAGGGAAACTATTAACAAAATAAAGAGACAACCCACTGAATGGGAGAACATTTGCCAATGATGTATCTGATAAGGGTTTAATAGTCAAAATTTGTAAAGAACTTATAAAACTCAACGCAAAAAAAAAAAAAGCCAATTAAAAAATGGGTAATGGATCTGAGAAGACACTTTTCCAAAGAGGATATACAAATGGACCAACAGACATATGAAAAGATGTTCAACGTCACTAGGCATAAGAGAGATGCAAATTAAAACCACAATGAGATATCACCTCACACTTGTCAGAATGGTTATCATCAATAAATCAACAAACAACAAGTCTTGATGAGGATATGGAGAAAAGGGAACCCTCATGCACTGTTGGTGGGAAGGTAGATTGGTAGAAACAGTACTATGGAGTTTCCTTGAAAAATTAAAAATGCAACTGCCTTATATCCAGTAATTCCACTTCTAGGAATATATCTGAGGAAACTTGAAACACTAATTAGAAACAATACATGCATCCCTATGTTCATTGCAGCATTATGTACAGTAGCCAAGATTTAGAAGCAGCCCAAGTGCCCATCAGTAGATGAGTGGATAAAAAAAGCAGTGGTACATTTACACAATGAAATATTATGCAGCTGTAAAAAGAAGGAAATCTTACCTTTTGTGTCAGCATGGATGGATCTGGAGAGTATAAGGCTAAGTGAAATAAGCCAGTCAGAGAAAGACAAGTACCATATGCCCTGGCCAGTTTGGCTCAGCGGTTAGAGCATCAGCCTGCGGACCAGAGAGTCCCGGGTTCAGTTCCCGCTAAGGGCACGTACCTCGGTTGCAGTTTGTCCCTGGCCCCAGCTGGGGTCGTGTGGGTGGCAACCACTGGATGTGTCTCTCTCACATCGATGTTTTTCTCTCTCTCTTCCTCCCTCTCTCCCTCCCACTCTATCTGAAGATAAATGCAAAAAAAAAAAAAAAAGTCCTCAGGTGAGGATTAAAAAAAAAAGACAAGTACCATATGATTTTACTTATATTGGAATCTATAGAACAAAATAGACATACAAACAAAAGAGAAGCAGATTCATATATACAGAAAACAGACTGACAGCTGTCAGAGAGGAGGGGCATTGGGGAGCTGGGTGAGAAGGTGAAGGAATTAACCCCCAAAACAACCTCATAGAAACAAACAGCACTATAGTGATTACAAGAGGGGAAAGGAGTGGGGGAAGCTAGAAAAGGGTAAAGGGGGAATAAGTGGTCACCGAAAGGGACTTGAGTTTGGATGGTAAACACACAGTATAATGTACAGAGGATGTACTAGAGAATTGTACACTTGACACCTATATAATTTTGTTAATCAATGTCACCACAATAAACTCAATAATAAATAAATAAATAAATAAATAAATAAATAAACCAACTGTGATACATTTTAAACTTCTTCTAGCAAAAAACTAGATTTTCAAAAATTATTTTGCTTAATCTTTCCAATGGTTTTTAATCTAAGTCAGAATAAAAACAACTTCTAGGACTCTTTTGTTTTGTTTTATTTTAGTAGGCCCAATGTTCATATTTTGATGTCAGTGTCCTGGATAATCTCTCATTCATGTTCTGATTTCAGACTTCTTTGATTTTAAACATTTTGACTCAGGAATAAAGGCAGATTTCTCTTTTAGGAGATTTATGGTTGTTTGTTTTGTTTTTTGTTTCTTTTTAGGTCCAGCCAGCTGAAGACATATCATCCCACAGGAATAGGGTCACCTACCTGTAAATATACATTTTATTACTTCTTCCACCTTGTCTTACCATATCTTAACTCTTAATACCTTAGCCCATTACAGAAACTAAAACAAGCGTTTTAAGAATACCTTTTCCATTCTCCATGTAAGCAAAGAAAAGGAAAGAGATTATCAAAAGAAAGAAGGGGTGTCTGATCAGGACTCCAGGAACAGGCTGGTTTACGTACAACCCGGAAGTGGACTAGCTTGAAGAAGATAAACTTCGATGTTCAAGTTTACTCTACAATGGAACTAGGTGTATTAAATCTCGTTACTAGTTCCAAAATTACCTAAATTTATCAGTTTGTCTCAGAGTGAATTAAATATTCTTGATCTGCTTTGCACTGAACCAAAATTCCTGATCCTATCCATCTCATGTCCAGTTTTCTAAAATGTCCATAAATTAGTTAAGTTTCCCAGAAAAAAACATGACAAGTAGAATCAGTAGACTATGAATTTGTCAAAACTAATAGCTCAGTCAATACCTGAATGAAAAGAATATAGTTTCTTGCTAACACCCAATTTGTAGCACAAGAATGCAAAAATCTATAATATGCCTTTTATTTGTAACACCAAACATTTGAATTTTTCAAATGGCCAAAGGAAATTATTATTTCTACCTGCTTTCTAAAGTGAAAATGATAAAAATAAAAATACAACTCTCACAATGTAATACATTTGTTTAAAAATATGTATCCTGGGTGCCCTGGCCAGTTTGGCTCAGTGGTTAGAGAGTCAGCCTGCAGACCGAAGTGTTGTGGGTTCAATTCCCAGTCAAGGGCACATACCTGGATTGAAGAGTCAATCCCCAGCGGGAGGTACAATTGATGTGTCTCTCTCACATCAATATTTCTCTCTCTCTCTCTCTCTCCCCCCTTCCTCCCCTCCACTCTATCTAAAAAAAAAAAAAAAAAATTCAATGGAAAAACATCCTCTGGTGAGGATTAACAATAACAAAAAACTTGTCTTTAAACAAATTGGAAAGAACAATATATCACTGATGTTGGGCTCTACAGTCGTCCCTCGCCACTTCGCGCTTCGACTTTCGTGGCTTCACTCTATCGTGGTTTTTTCAAATACATTCCTTAAAAAGTTGATCAAGACAGTGAAAATGATACAGTGTGCACTTGGTTGTCTGAGTCAATTATACACCCCTGTATTACAATTAAAATTAAAATTACTGTACGTATGGACTGTAGGCCTATGTATTCGAGCACCCCAGGAATCCTTCAACGCAGGTGCAACTGCTAGAGTCTGGAACGGATTAACCGGGATAAATGAGGGACGACTGTATCTTTTATTTTGGTGAGTTCTCATCTTTCAAGTGTTTCTTACTTCTCTTGTTTCCCAGCAATTTTATTGGCAAAACCTGGGAAGGCCCAAATATTTTCCTATTTGATAGAGCAAGCTACCTTTATCCTATCTCTCTATGGAATTTGTTGAGTAAGTGAATGAATGCAGCTTGATGTAATGTTCTCTCAAATGATTAAAAAGAAAAAAATATATAAAGATTTATGAATTATAGAATGTATTCATTTAACAAATACATGTATTTATTGTGTCTATTATCTACTAAGCCATACACGTTGCCATAAGAATAATCCACAAAAAACTCTTAGTAAGGAATATTACTATTGGAGGAAATATTTTGCTGTAGGACAGCATTTTAGTACCTTCAAATTTATTATAGATGTTAATACTTCATAATGCAAAATCTATGTAAAATATCATAAGCATATATAGTTCATAATTAAATGGAAATTCTTCCCTTATTATCTTGCAAATAAGTATTATAGAATTTTAAGACTGAAAGAGGCCTAGATATTACTAGTGCCCACGATTTAACACCAAAGACACCAGGTAGAAAAGGTAAATCTTACTCAATTAATTATTGAAAGAACTGGAATTTAAACTCAGATCTCTTAATTCCCAATCCAAATCTCTTTCAATAATAATAGAAAACATGTTCTTACAGACTATTTTATGATACCACATGTCATTTCTTGACAACAAAAATATTAAAAATGAGATTTTTTTCCCATGACTCTCAAAAGTTTACAATAACTTTTATCACCATTAGCCTGAATAAATAAATAAATAAAAAAGTTGAAGCCTGGCTGGAATGACTCATTTGATTGATGCTGTCCTGTGCACCAAAAGGTTCCCAGTTCAATTCCTGGTCAGGGCACATACCTAGGCTTCGAGTTTGATACCTGGTCAGGGTGCACAGAGAAGGCAATCGATCAATGTTTATTTCTCACATTGATGTATCTCTTTCTTTCTCTCTCTCCCTTATCCTCTCTAAGCATATCCTCAGGTAAAGATTAAAAAAAAATGGAAAGGAAAAGATCAAAATTTGGTCTAAAATGAAACTCTAATAATCACATCATAAAGACCTTTGGTCAACTTCAGACTACATATAAAATTATGATACCATAAAATTATAATGAAACTGAAAAATCCCCATTACCCAGTGATACTGTAGCCTTCTGACACTGTAGCACTTTGCTTATGTGTTTGTGGTGATGGAGATGCAAACAACCCTACTGGCAGGTCATGTAAAAGTCGAGTACATACAATCATATGCAGTACCTAATACTTGATTATGATAATAAACAACTATGTGACTAGCTTACGTATTTACTGTACTATACTTTTTATCATTATGTTAGAATATACTCTTTCTACTTATAAAAAAAGTTTGCTGTAAAACAAACAGTTTGCTGATTTACCCTAGGAGCAGCCTCCTACATCTCTTGTTTACCTTGCCTCCTTTTTTTAAAATATGTTTTTATTGATTTTTTTTAGAGAGAGAGGAAGGGAGAAAGAGATAGAAACATTGATGTGAGAGAGAAACATCAACTGGCTGCCTCCTTCAGGATCAAGCCTGAAACCCCAGCATGTACCCTGATCAGGAATCGAACTGGAACCTCTCAGTCAATGGGATTACACTCAATCCACTGAGCCACACTGGCTGGGCTACATTTCCTCTTGATTGCATCATTTTATCTTGTGCTTGATTTAATCTCAAGTTGTTTTTTTTTATAGCAATATGCTGTACAGACTTGTAGCCTAGGAGGAGTAGCCTATACCATATAGCCTGAGTATGTAGTAAGTAGGATATACCATCTAGGTTGTATAAGTGCACTCTGTAATGTTCACACAATGACAAAATCACCTAAGGATGCATTTTTCAGAACCTATCCCCTTCATTAAGGGGCTTGATTGTATAAAATAAAGTCAAACCTTTCACATTGCTTTGGTTTAAGTAGACATTATTTGATGCTGCTGTTAACATAGGAGTTTTTCAATCTGATTAACAAGAAAAGGGGAGCATGAGATGATCCTTGAAATTACTTATGTATTTTCCAACCTAGTTGAAAAGCAGTAGAGTTATTCTCTCTTACAAGCCAAGAGAGAATTAGCCATATATCCTATTTATTATAGAAGATCAACCTTTCCTCTGCCACATTCTCACCTTCTGGCCCAGCTGAGAATATTGCTCCACGATGAACTGTGTTAACATGGGGCAGCGGAGGAGTTACCATATTCTAGTGAAACCAAGCAACAGTGTTCAGGTTCATTGTCTCAGGGAATCCAAGAATGAGTTCACAGACCAAGGGTAAGTGAAAGACTCCCCACAGTGAGGAGGGGACCCCAGTGGGTTGCCCCTGGGGCTCTGCTGTCTAGAGGTAGATATATACTTTGCTAGCCTCTGATCCATCCTTTCAAGGAATTCTGCCTCAGCAACATCCATGCATTTTAAAGCTTTTGTTTCCCGCCTGACTGGGTTCAGCCCTAGGTCATCTATAGGGGCCTTAGTGGCTTCCCTTTTTTGATAATTTCAACTTCTCCCAGACCATTAGTGAAGAGGAGGAAAAATGCCCTCAGAGTAACTCTATGCTTTCTTTTCTAAGTCCAATTTTTGTTTTCTATAATCCTTTTTAAGGTGACCCGGCTTTCTGCAATAGGAACACACTCTATAGTTTCACAGCAGAACTCATTCAGCAACCCTGTTGCCTTGCTTGAAACCAGCCTTTCTGGTTTTTTGTTTGTTTGTTATGTAATTGCCCCTTCCAGGAGCTTCTAGTTTGCATTTCTATAAATGGGGGCCGGGAGTTTCTGCCCTTGAAGGCACAATGCCCATGTTGATTTTAGTTTTATATTGAGAAACAGAGTCCAAATGAACCTCCAGATACGCTGTATACTGGGTTGCTTGCCTGTGTGCTGAGCTCCAGGTCATCTCAAACTTCTCTTCTCGCATGTCTCAGCCTTCCCTTCCCATGGTCCCTTCCCTCACTGCCTAACCTGCCTCTGTCCCCTCACTATCATATCAAAAGGCACATGTCTCCCTATATGAGAACACTTCCCTGTGCTCGGCATAGTCTTCCTGCCATTTGGGTTAATGAATTATTTCACCCAGATCACTATCAGCATTCTTTAATAAACATAATTTTCCCTTAATCTTCTCTCAAAATAAAACATATATGTTATTTAAAATTTTAATTTCCTCTTTAATTATTAAAAATATTGCAAATGGCATTTTATATTTAGCCATTTTTACCTTTTAAAATCATATTAAAAAACAAAAGTATCATGAAATTAAGTTCCTTATCTTATGATTAATTAAACTCCCAATTTTACAGAATTAAATTGTCTCAACACTAGTCTCTAAATTTATGCACAAAAATCTGAAATTATCACAATAATTATACAAAGGAAATAGCTAATACTGATATTTCTGGACATTTAGGTGAAGCAGAAGGTGAGTGAAATTTTGGTTAATGAAAGTTAAATTTAAAATGAGTTTAAAATAATAATACTGTAATTAAAGGAATTCCAAGAAATGAAATACATATATTTTCTCAGAGACCATTACAGTAATAAAAATAAAATATTGCTCTTTTGATAACCACATCTTGATTACTATGTAATGTTTGGAGTTATATTTACTCAATTAATCTCATTATAATTTATGGCATCAGTTCCTAAATACTGTCAATGGATTTAAAATATTGTTTTAACAAAATACCCACCGAGATGTATGAATACTATTATGTGAAACTTATCAGCTTAATTTTAAAATATACATCTTCTAAAAAGGAAACTATTTTGATGTTCTATAACACTGATAAGAAAATAATTGTATTATATTGAAGAAGAAAAATTATTAGCTATTAAAATTAGTAAAAATAAGTAAAAAATGAAGGGAAATGTGTATAACAAAGCAGAACATTTTAAAGGAAACAATTATAGATAAGGAAGGCGATCCCACTGTAGACCCGGGGAATCAGGTACTCCTGTTCTAGACCCTGCCTTTAGAGTGTCCAGTTGTGACCTTACCCTGACGGTGCTGCACCTACTGGCTGAGGAGTCCGTGAAGCCAATAAGATGTGCCCACTTGGAGCCTTTTACCAATTCTAGGCCATGCTCTGAATTCCAAAACACTGGATATCTTCTTAAATTGCTTGTGTCCACTTCTAGGGCCTATATGCAAGTCTCTTGCCGATTCTGTCTTCTGGATAAAAATTAAGCTATCTGTGTGCCTAGCCACAGAATATACTTGGCCTTTCTTGTAATACACATGTGCTGTCAAACGCAATGGTAGATCGACAAAAAGAGAAGGAGATGAAATGAGTAAGGACAACTTAGACATTTTACAATGTATGGTTCTTACCTTCTCTACCAGGAGACAAAAAAAAAAATACTTGTCTTTGCCTCACTGGTATCCACTATTATATTCTTATAAATAGTTTGTCATGAATTGCCTTAACATAGGACTTGTTACTCTTTGCTGAGATTATACTTTTATTTTAACAAGAATTCCCAAGATTTAACTCAGGCTTCTGTATAGTATGAGAGAGAATCTGGGAGGACTTTTTTTAGTAGGCTTTCACATCACACTAAATAGTGTAAAGTCTTTGTAGGCAGCTGGAAAGCTCTAGGACCAGTATCTACTAGGAAGCATCGCCTTGACAAAGTGTGCTGTCTCTTTCTGCATGCTAAATACCTTACAGTGCTTATTCTTCTTAGTTTGATGGCCCTTGTGAATTGCTGGAATTTCATATCAGGCTTTCTTTTTGTGCACAAAATGAAATCTACATATATTAGATGTCATCCTCAAAAGTATTCATACTTTTCTGAGTTGATCAAAGAATCTTATTATCAGATAGTCCCCACTGTTCTAAGTTCTATGGCCTGATAATTGACCACAGTGGGAGTTACTTAGAATAGCTATCAATTCAAGAGCAATTAACGGGCAGTAAAGCTTACTGAGAAAGCAACATGGACTGGAAGAAAGTGCTTTTAGATCAATAGAGCTGTTACAATCTTCTAAATTTTAGGGGAGAAAAAGAACCCCCGATGAACAGATAATATTCAACCATTTATAAACATTCCCATCACAATAATATTAATGTTTCAGTGAGTTGGCACAGGGAGACATTCTGGTTTAATTGTAGAAAGTTTACATTTCTAATTATGTATAACCTTTTTATTTTTTTTTTAATTTCCTTTATTGATTTTAAAGAGAGAGGACATGAGAGGGAGAGAGAGATAGAAACATCCATGAAAGAGAACATCAATTGGCTGCCTCCTACATGCCCCCCACTGGGGATTGGGCCCACCATCTGGGCATGTGCCCTGACCGGGAATCGAACCGGCGACCTCTTGGTGCATGGGTCGACGCTCAACCACTGAGCCACACCAGCCAAGCTGTATAACCTTTTAGATGCTATTTACTTTAGAAGACAAGAAAATATAGTGCTTCAATAGTGGGCAACACTATATAACTCAATTTGCTTCTCTAGTCAAAGCTCCCATCCTTCACCCCTACTCAGGAAAGTTCCAAGTTAAAGGAGTCAGTGATAAAACCTGCATTTTGTCTATCAAATGGATTTCTTGTATAGTCTAAGTTGGAAATGAAAAAGGCAAAATGGAAGCTGAAGGTATAATTTGCAGATTGGACTCAATCAAGTTAAAATAACACTTTACATGTTTAAATGAAGACATTTAAACATTTATTTGCACTAAAAATGACTCTTTTCTTAATTTTTGTATGTTAATTTGAATATGATTATCTAGGCAAATAAATTGGTAAGGTCTAAGGCTGAAAGGCATATATATTTCAAAATTTCAAGTTTATTCCAGTGTGGAAATATTTCCATGCGTGTTAAGGTTTTGTTTATTGATAATTTTTCTATTTTGTAAAAGATTAAGGTGAAATAATCTTAAATTTGAGGAAATATTATTTGATAATATTTGACACTTTTGTATTATGCAATCTAAAACACAAGTGGCCACAAGTACTCCTTGACTGATATGGATACATGTTAGAATATTATAAAAGTTCAAATGATAGGAAATCTCTTAATATTTCTTATTATTCACATTGAGAAAGTGTTGCAGTATATATCCACATTTATAGAGGAACTCTTTTTCAAAACATCAATTCTAAATTAGGTCAAGTATCTAAATAAAGAATACTTCTATAGATTATATTAAAATTCCCTTGATAGAGAATGATCACAAAAGTCTCTTGTTAGTTACAATGCAAAAATAATAAAAAGTTCATAACCACAGTGTTACTTAATATTTATGGAGAATATTAGTGCTTTTTAAGTACTACCTTGCTGGTTAAAATAAAGAATGAAAATTACAAATTAAGATAACACAACAGAATGTTACTTGTTTTGTCATGAATTATTTCCACAGAGTGTGGCAGGCAGGATTCTAAGATGGCTCTGTATTCCCACCCCCAGTACCCTTTGTGTGGTACCCTCTGCTTGAGTGTGGGCTAAACCAGAGGCTTGCTTCTAACCAACAGAATGTAGCAAAGGTGAAGGGAGTTTGAAAATGCAATTAAGGTCTCTAATCAGTTGACTTTATGTTAATCAAAAGGGAAGTTATCTTAGGTTGGCCTGACCTAATCAAATGAATTCATTAAAAGAGAATCTAGAGGTCACAAGAGACACTCCTGCAGGTTGAAAAAGCAATCTTTGAGTTCTAGAGCTGAAAAGAAGTGAATTTGCCAAAACTGAAATGAACTTGGAAGAGGACCTTGAGCCTCAGATGAAAATGCATTCCCAGCCCTGGCCGGTTTGGCTCAGCAGTTAGAGCGTCGGCCCGCAGAACAGAGAGACCCGGGTTTGGTTCCCACTAACGGCATGTACATCGGTTGTGGTTTGTCCCCGGCCCCGGTTGGGGCTGTATAGGTGGCAGCCACTCGATGTGTCTCTCTCGAATCAATGTTTCTCTCTCTCTCTTCCCTCCTCTCTCCTTCCCGCTCTGTCTGAGAATAAATAAAAAAATGTCCTCGGGTGAGGATAAAAAAAAGAAAACGAAAATGCATTCCCAGCTCACCTCTTAATTGTAGCTGTGTGAGACACTGGGCAGTAAAACCAAATAACAGTGTCCAGACTCCTGACCAAAGGAAAATGTATGATACATTTAGATTGTTTAAGCCACTAAATTAATTGTAATTTGTTACTCAGCAATATAAACAAACAAAACTAATAAACAGAGAAACCAAAAGAAAAAAAATGTATATTGAAAAAAGTGAATAACATATTACAAAGAATATTCATAGGGGATGAAAAAAATCACTTTATTTTCTTTATAACACATCACAATAGCCATCTTTTGGATTTATGTGTTTATTTATTTATTGTATAAATTATCCACTAAAAAGCATGGCTTTGGAAGACAGGGACTTTGTTTTATTCACTGCTATACCCTAAAAATCCAAATAGTGCCTGACACAAAATAAGTGCTCAACTATATGTTTAAATAAGACCAAAAATAAATATTTTAATATATATTGTGTGTGTTTCTGTTGAGACTATAGATATGTCCAGATATAAAACATAAAATTTGAAAAGAATCCTTAATATGTTTCACTAAAAAAATATATTTACCAATCTTCTAATTTTACCCTCTTTTCTTTAAATTTACTTCTACCCTTTTCCCTCAGTCAGCAGTCACTTCCATCATATTATTCCCCTGATGCAAACAACCATGCACCGTACTACCTATATCATTATAAGTGAACCACTCTGCCTGCACACACAGACCTTCTTAACTCAGCTCCGCCCAATCTTTCCAACCTGGCATCATGTGAACCCAACTTTCCTGGATGTGTTCAAGTCAAGCAGGTCTTCCCCAGCTAGCTCAAACTCCTGAAGAAACTACTTTCTTCACAAATTCTAAAATGCTTGTTTCCTCCTTTCATTTATCTTACTTTCTCCACCCTTCAAAGTCAAATTTTAACACACAAAATCTTGCCTCGTTACATTGTACTGAACTACAGTTTCATTTCTCCAGACACTATCCTTGATGGCAGAATAGTCTAGCAGAAAGTTCATGGACTCCAGACTGTACTAATTAATATTATATACTTTTTAAGATATAAAATAACCCCTCCAAACAACACTTTCTACATTTGAAAAACGATATATTAATCTCACATACTTTACAGCTTGCTTCAAAATTAAATAATCATTTTAACACAATTCCTGACACATTATGAGTTATTGCATATGAATTCTTTTTCACTTATATGTTTTTCTTCCCCAAAATGAATGACATAAATCAGGGTATATCAGCTTTCAATAAATACTTTCTGTTTCTCCAATTATTTTTATTTTCCTCAAGAATATTAAAACCATGACTGAAAAAACATCAGACCCTATAGTATTAATGGTAATTTAATATAAAGTAAATCAATACAAATAAACCCTACTCACATACACATGTACACACCTTTAATGTGCCATGAAATTTCTCTATAACCAAAAATCTATTTATGATGCTATTCAAGTTGTGGCACATAGGAATTATAAAGGAAATTCAGTTGTGCTCTCAAACCTGCTACTAAGATACATTGTTGCTTAATTTCAAATGAAAACTACTTATATTTAACCTATAATTATATAACACACTATCTAGGATAGCTTGTTTAGGTTTAAATATATAGTTACAATATGTTCAATTTTATCTTAAATAGTGGAAAACAGCAACATTAAGTGAAATTCAAAAACAATTATCCTATAGCTTTTTAAGTTATTTTCATGAAACTGTTATTATATGTTAATTATTGACATTTGGAAGGTATGCATGCTGGAAAACAAACAAACAACAAAAGTAACACATGCACCTTTAAGGAACTCCAGGGTTTATTAAGTAAAAACGCTTGCTGTTTTTGTTTTAGATTCATCAAAGCAGCCCTCAAGGATCAACAAAAAGAGAAATCCTAAGCACACACACTGTCTGTTCACCTCTGAATGCTATAGGTGGGGAGATTGCCTGTCCCCCACCTGCTGCTAATGGGAGTGGGCTTCTTGAGATATTCACCCACACAAAAAAGACACACACAGGAGGATGAGATATTGTAGAAAGCTTTATTTCTGTGGAATTATACCCCTAAGTTTTCAAGGTTCCTATTCCCTTTGTCCCTCCCAAGGAAGAAGTGTAGCTGTGGCTTCAGCAAAGCTAGAATCAAAGCCAATGTCCAGAATTTTTGCTCTATATTGGAGCACAGGTCCAGTCCAACATCAGGCTAGCTTAGTTTGTGTTTCCAGCTGTAGTCCATTAGTCCATTGCATGTGGGGTCTGCAGGGCCACATGGCTATGGAGGAAACACAGGTGAATGCAAGGAAGCAGCAACAGGAGAGCCTCATGAGCCAAGAGTGTCTCAAAAAGTCCATGGCTGTTCTGTGGTAGAGATACAAGGAGATGAAATGACACAAATCATTTGGGAGTTGATTAAAGAAAAACTCAATTTTCCCTATGTGGAACTGGACCTGTACAGCTATGATTTAGGCATAGAGAATTGTGATGCCACCAACGACCAGGTCACCAAGGATGCTGCAGAAGCTGTAAAGAAGTATAAAGTTGGTGTCAAGTGTGCCACCATCACCCCAGATGAGAGGAGGGTTGAGAAGTTCAAGTTGAAACAAATGTGGAAGTTGCCAAATGGCACCATCCAAAATATTCTGGGTGGTACTTTCTTCAGGAGAGCTATTATCTGAAAAAATATCTCCCAGCTTGTGAGCAGATAGGTGAAGCCCATCATCATCGGTCGTCATGCGTATGGGGATCAATACAGAGCAACTGATTTTGTTGTTCCTGGGCCTGGAAAAGTAGAGATAACCTACATGCCAAGTGACAGATCCCAAAAATGGATGTACCTGGTACATAATTTTGAAGAAGGTGGTGGTGTTACCATGGGGACATACAATCCAGATAAGCCAATCAAAGATTTTGTGCACCGTTCTTTCCAGGTGGCTCTAAGAGTTGGCCTTTGTATCTGAGCACCAAAAACACTATTCTGAAGAAATATGATGGACGTTTTAAAGACATCTTTCAGAAGATATATGACAAGCAGTATAAATCACAATTTGAAGCCCAGAAGATCTGGTATGAACATAGGCTCATCGATGACATGGTGGCACAAGCTGTGAAGTCAGAAGGGGGCTTCACCTGGGCCTGTAAAAACTACAATAGTGATGTGCAGTCAGACTCCATGGCCCAAGGCTATGGCTCTCTTGGCATGATGACCAGCATGCTGATTTGTCCAGATGGCAAGACGGTAGAAGAAGAGGCTGCCCACGTCACTACCGCATGTACCAGAAGGGACAGGAGACATCTACCAATCCCATTGCTTCCATTTTTGCCCAGACCAGAGGGTTAGCCCACAGACCTAAGCTTGATAACCACAAACAACTTGACTTCTTTGCAAAGGCTTTGGAAGAAGTCTGTATTAAGACCATCGAGGCTGGCTTTATGACCAAGGATTTGGCTGCTTGCATGCAAGGTTTACCCAACGTGCAACGTTCTGACTACTTGAATACATTTGAGTTCACAGACAAACATGAAGAAAACTTGAAGATAAACCTGGCTCAGGCCAAACATTCAGGTTGCTCCCCAGCTTAGGAGGACAAGTGATTTTTGGTAACTAGTTCCACTGGTTTACATTTTTCTGTATAACACTCAAGGGACGGGCAAAATCAATTTTAGAATTTTTTTGGAATCAGAGTTTATCTTTTCTATAAGTTTACAGCCTTTTTCTTATACACACAGTGATGCCACTTCAAGAATGTAGCTGGGGACTTTTTAAATTTAAATTGTACTTCCTACTCATAGCTTAGGAATTACGTTAGTGCTGATTCATACTGTCACTTTTTCTCATGCTCTGATAAAAATGACCAAAATGAAGAATGCTTGAAAGGTAAACTACAGCCATGATTTTGGTCCCTAAAATTGTGTAAGTAGAATTTCATTCCTTTCCCCACTCTCCATGGCCTGGGCTCTGGGTGCTGTCCAGCCCACTGGCCATATAAAGCCTGCAAAATCAACACCAGCTAGCATCACATGCCTCACCAAAAAGGAGCAGTTCTAGCCATCACATTGAGGTGAGTTAACTAAATGTTTGACCAAATACAGCAGGCTAAGTTTTAAGTTGATAATTTTGTATGTCCTGCAAATGATGTTAATAAATATCCAAATGGCCTTTGGCAGAAAAAAGGTTCCCCAGAATTAGAACAATGAATATGGGTAAAACTAAAATGTGTTGAAGACACAGGAGCCATTTGTATAAAGAGCTCTAACTGAATGTTTCAAATGTTAAATGTTTTTGAGGCCACTGGAGAGTTTGGAATCCAGAATAAATACTTCCTGGGAGTTTGTCCTCTGCGTTTGTCTGTTCCTCCTGGCCTTGTGTGGCCGACGTACCATGGTACCCTGAACAGCGTGTTTTATTCAAGTGCAACGATCCCAGCTGCACCTTTTTTTGGACTTCTGGCCAGTTTTATTTCCTTTATATAAATGTGACTTTTCAGAAGATGATTTTAAACACTGTTCTAGTCTGTTCATCTAAACTGTTAATTTTAATTAAAACTAAGTGCTAATGGAAAACAATTTTAATGGAAAATTTGACATCTTGACAAATATTTCTAAAGCTTAACAATGAATAAAAAGCAAGAAAAACCAAGAACTTTTTTTTACTAAGAAAGTAGTGAGGGAGAGTGTGAATGAACACTCCTCAAAATTGGTGAGGGCCTGGCCGAGGCCCAAGGAGGACGTAGAATATTATTTTGTAAAATGGAAAGGATGTCTAGATTCTACAAATACTTGGGAACCTTTGCAAAATCCAAAGTGCTCCTTACTACTTCAGCAATTCTCTAATGACAAGCGTAATTATTTATCTTGGCTAAAGAAAGGCAAAGCAATAACTCTAAACAATAATAAAGCTTTGAAACCTGCCATTGCTGAATACATTGTAAAGAAGGCTAAACAAAGGATAGCTCTGCAGAGATGGCAAGATGAACTCGACAGAAGAAAAAAGCATAAAGGAATGATTTTTGTTGAAAATACTGTGGACTTCGAGGGCCCCCCTTCAGACTTCTACATTAATAAATACAAATCCGCTCCTGGAATCAGCTTAGTTAATGAAGCTACCTTTGGTTGTTCATTGACAGATTGCTTCTTTGAGAAGTGTTGTCCTGCTGAAGCTACAGTTCTTTTGGCTTATAATAAAAACCAACACATTAAAATACCACCTGGTAACCCTCTTTATGAATGCAACTCAAGATGTCAATGTGGACCCGATTGTCCCAATAGGATTGTACAAAAAGGCACACACAGTATTCGCTTTGCATCTTTCAAACTAACCATGGCTGTTGCTGGGGCGTAAAAACCTTTGTGAAGATTAAAACAAAGATTTTCAGGGAATATGTTGGAGAGGTAATCACAATTAAAGAAGCTGAAAGACCAGGCAGTTATGACAACAAAGGAATCACATATCTCTTTGATCTGGACTATGCATCTAACACATTCATGGTGGATGCAGCTCGATGTGGAAATGTGTCTCATTTTGTGAATCCCAGTTATGACCCAAATCTTCAGGTGTTCAACCCCTTCCCCAAACAGCATTATTTTCCATGAGAACCATGCAAGCTGGAGAAGATTTTACTTTAGAGGACCAAATGAAAGGTTCTGCAGATACAGCTTCAGATTCTATTGACCACAGCCCAGCCCAAAAGAGAGAACTGTGTGCAAATGTGGAGCCATGACTTGCAAACGTTACTGCAACTGAATTTTTAGGAAACAGAGCTGAGGATAAATGTAGTTTTGATTTTTTTAATGCTAACATTTAAAAAAATAAATGTTTGGGACTCTTTTCATATTATCAAGATTATATACTGCATTAATTTATGATTCCTGTTTCCAACTATTGGCCAAAAGCATTACTGATGCTTCTGAAAGGAGAGGAACACAGGGTCACATAGAACAATTTGAAGTACAACTAATAAGTGGTTAGATATCAAACAAGGAAAGAAAATTAGTACAGGTCAGCATATGCATAGTTAAGAAGTCTTTGTGAATAGAGAAATGCCTTCTTCAGTGTTTGAACTATTAAACTGATAATGCCACAGTTGCTAAGATAAAACATTCAACTTGCCAGACACCTTGAATTTAGAGAAACAGTTAATTCAGTTTGGGAAAATATACAAAATTCTATTTTTAAAATTATGTTGTCATTCCTATTTACTGTACTTGTATTGGAGACTAATGGGTGATACTGAATAAACCCCATTTTCCACTTCTTTCTGTAAAACAATGAGATCTTCATCATACAGAAATTTAAGATCTAAAATTAAATGTGGAAAAAAGTAATTATAGCTTGATTTCATATTTTGCAGCAATTTAGATCATTGAAGGCTCTATGTTTGAACTAGTAATTCTTAAAGGTTTTTTAATCCTCAGAAGAAAAATCTACAAAAAGTTATCTTTAAGAATATAGAGTGGCTGGCCATTTTGCCTCTTGGAAATGACGGAGTGGTGAAACCAGGAAGGTTTTTTTTCCAAGTACCTAGCAGAGAAAATGAGGTGTTTTGAGGGTCCCTTTCAAAAACATTAATTGGGAAATTCATGTTGAGTACCTCTGGATAGAACAATAAACCCCTGAGAGCAGCTGTATCTAACACAACATTAACATTACATTTTTCTGAATTTCAGGCTCTTTTAACATTTCCTTTCCACCAAATTGAATTATTTTTATATTTCCAGCAAGCGCGTCTTTAAAAATAATCTATATTTTGAACTGATACTTATTTTATATATGAATATTTTAAGTGTGATAAAGCTAAACTTGTCTTGGCCAAAGTGTGTTCTTGAGTTATGAGACCATTTATTCATTGTTGGTTTTGTTTGTTTTCCTGCATAGTATAACCTCAACCAGAAAAACAAACAAACAAACAAAATGGTGAGGAAAAAAAAAGGTGAAGGGATTAAGGGGAAAAAAAATTCTCACACAGACAACAGTGTGGTGATTAGCAGAGGGAAAGGCAGAAGTGGGGAGGTAGAAGAGGGTTAAGGGAGAATAAATGGTGACGGAAGGAGACTTGATTTGGGACAGTGAACACAATGCAAAATACAGATGATGTATTGTAGAATTGTACCTCTGAAACCTCTATAGTTTTCTTAACCAATGTCACCCCCAATAAATTCAATAAACATATTTAAAAGTAGTGAGGAAGAATGGAATTTAAAAGTCAAAAATATTTTAAATTGCAATAATTTGGATGATAATCTGAAAGTAAAATACAGAACTAAATAGAAATTTTAGGAGCAAAATTTACACTATATACAGATTTAGTATGTACTCTGTCATTTTCAATCATGTGGCAAGAAAGAATTTCAAAAATACTCTTGGTGCCATAAAACCTCATACTGGTGAAAAAATAAAACCTGCTGATTGTATATATTATTCATCAAAAGAACTATGAGAATTAAATTTTGAAAAATAAAACCATATATTGAGTAGAAGAAAATAAAGGCTACTCATGCTTAAGTACATGAACTATAGAGTTAGACCACCTGGACTGAAATCCTGGTTTGGCAAATTACAGGATGTTTTAACTTTGAAAAAGTGTTTAATATTTTCATTCCTGTTTTTTCATCTGTAAAAAAAATGAAAAAGCATAGTGACTTCTTACAGGGATTTTGTAAGGATTACAGGAGTAAAGAACACAAGAATACATTGTAAAGAACAATGCCTGACAGACATCTTTATACAAATGAAGTAGATGTGTGAAAACAATTCTGTGTTAAACCAGATAAAGAAACAATTCAAAAATGACTAATGAATATTTTTTAAAAGTGAAACTACTTAAAAAGTACTGTAAAAAGAACTAAAAGAGAAATAACAAAGAGAAAAAACACACAACACATAAATTGAATGGATAGTATCCTTGATGCAAATTTTCAAATAAAAAGATAAATGAGCCTGCCATAGGGAAAATGGGTAAAACCAGGTACTTCATCAAATAGTAAAATAAATGACAAATAAATTTATAAAAAAAAATGCTTAACCTAGCCATTGAGGAAAGTAGTATCTCATAAATAACTTTTGTATAAAAAAGGAAGATAAAAACAATTAATTAAAAACATTTTTTTCCTTTATTGATTTTAGAGAAAGAGGGAGGGGGAAAAGAGATAGAAACATCAATGAGAGGGAACATCCATTGGCCACCTCCTGCATGCCCCCCACTGGGGATTAGGCCCATAACCTGGGCATGTGTCCTGACCAGGAGTCGAACCAGCAACCTCTTGGTGCGTGGGTCGATGCTCAACCACTGAGCCACACCGGCAGGACAACAATAATAGATTTTTAAAAACCTATGCATTTTCACTTCGATCAAGTTGGCAATTTGACACTTTCAATCAAGATGCTAAAGTATATTCAAGATCCTTAACTCAGAAACTACATATCTAATATTTTCCATACTATAACATTAGGCCTGTGTATATTAACTTACGTGAGTAATTCATCGAAGTCTTTTTCTATTATAGAAAAAAATTAAAGCAATGTGAATGTCAAAAAAAATATTAAGTTAGGGTGTAATATAGGCAAATTAACATTAATTTACAGAAGAATATTTTGTGGCCTGAGAAAATGTTGACAATGTAGTATTTAAATATGAAATGTTACAAAGCTACATAAGTAGCACTATCCCAATTTTATATAAAATAGAAGAGAAAGAAAGCATAAAACTTTACAATAGTACTATCAGTACCGTTAATTTTTAGTGATTTTAATTTTACATAAATATTTTCTCTTTTCTTATTCTACTATAGAATGTTTAATAATTATACAAATTATGACATAATTTATATTTTGAATAAAATTGTACTTTCTAAGTAGATACAAAATATTAGAACCCTTATGTGAGTATTTTGAATTTTAATCAATTTTTCATAGTGATTCATTTTACAAGCTTAAATATTTTGGGTCTCTGCTTTTTATTCTTATAATTACTTGAATCCAGGGCCATAAATAATATAATTTTAATGTTAATACTGGGACTAGTTACATTCTTATTTATTTATTTATTTTTATTAATTTATTTTTGTTACAGATGTTTCTCCTTTTTTCCCCATTGACATCCTCCTACCCATCCCCCCCGCCCCATCCCCAGCTTTGTTGTCCATGTCCATCAGTTATGTGTATATGCCTATAAGTTCTTTGGTTTATCTCTTCCTTCCCCCTCACCCCCTCTTCTGAGGGTTGTCAGTCTGTACCCTACTTCCATGTCTCTGGGTCTACCCTGTTCCTCAGACTGTTATGTTCATTATATTCCACAAATAAGTGAGATCATGTGATATTTGTCTTTCTCTGCTTGGCTTCTTTTGCTTAGGATAATACCCTCCAGGTCCCTCCATGTCGTCTCAAAGGATAAGCGATCTTTCTTTCTTACAGCTGCACAGTACTCCATTGTGGATATGTACCACAGCTTTTTTATCCACTCGTTTACTGATGGACACTTGGGCTTTTTCCACATCTTAGCTATTGTAAATAGCGCTGCTATGAACATGGAGGTACGTATATTCTTTCTGATTGGTGTTTCAGGTTTCTTAGGGTGTATTCCTAGGAGTGGGATCACTGGGTTAAATGGCAATTCAATTTTTAATTTTTTGAGGTAACACCATAGTGTTTTCCATAGTGGCTGCACCAGTCTGCATTCCCACCAGCAGTGTACTAGGGTCCCCTTTTCTCCACACCCTCGCCAACACTTGTTGTTTGATGATTTGTTGATGGCAACCATACTGACAGGTGTGAGGTGATACTTCATTATTGTTTTAATTTGCATCTCTCTGATGATTAGTGATGTTGAGCATTTCTTCATATGTCTCCAGGCCATCTGTATGTCCTGTTTAGAGAGGTGTCTATTTAGTTCCTCTGCCCATTTTTTAATTGGGTTCTTTGTCTTCCTTTTGTTGAGTTATATGAGCACTCTATGTATTTTGGAAATTAATCCCTTAACTGATGTATCATTGGCAATTATGCTCTCCCATACAGTGGGTTCCCTTTCCATTTTGATGATTGTTTCTTTTGCTGTGCAGAAGCTTTTTAGTTTGATGTAGTCCCATGTGTTCATTTATTCCTCTGTTTCTGTTGACTTAGGTGATGTATCAGTGAAATTTCTGCTGCATGTGATGTCCGAAATTTTGTTGCCCACATTTTCTTCTATGATTTTTATGGATTCATGAGTCACATTTAAGTCTTTTATCCATTTTGAGTTTATTCTTGTGTATGGTGTAAGTTGATGGTCTAGTTTCATTTTTTTGCATGTAGCTGTCCAATTTTCCCAACACTATTTATTAAAGAGGCTGTCTTTACTCCATTGTATGCTCTTGCCACTTTTGTCAAATACTAATTGAGCATAATGTTTTGGGTCAATTTCTGGGCTTTCTGTTCTGTTCCACTGGTCTATATGCCTGTTCTTGTGCCAGTACCAGGCTGTTTTGATTACAGTAGCTTTGTAATATAACCTGATATCCGGTAATGTGATCCCATCTACTTTGTCCTTCTTTTTCAAGATTGCTGTGGCTATTCGGGGTCTTTTTTGGTTCCATATGAACTTTTGAAGTATTTGTTCTACTTCTGTGAAATATGTCACTCGTATTTTGATTGCATTGAATCTATAGATTGCTTTGGGTAAAATGGACATTTTAATGATGTTAATTCTTCCAATCCATGAACAAGGTATGTGCTTCCACTTTTTTATATCTTCCTCTATTTCTTTTTTCAATGTCCTGTAGTTTTCTGCAAATACGTCATTAACTGCTTTGGTTAAGTTTATTCCTAGGTATCTTAATTTTTTTGCCACGATGGTAAATTGGATTGCTTTTTTAGTTTCTCTTTCTGTGAGTTCATCATTGATGTATAAGAATGCTGTCGATTTCTTGATGTTAATTTTGTATCCTGCTACTTCGCCAAATTCATTTATTAAGTCTAGTAGATTTTTGATGTACTCTTTAGGGTTTTCTATGTATAATATCATGTCATATGCGAATAATGACAGTTTCACTTCCTCCTTTCCAATTTGGATCTCTTTTATTTTTTCTTCATGTCTAATTGCTGTGACTAAGACTTCCAGTACTATGTTAAATAAGAGTGGCGAAAGTGAGTATCCTTGTCTTGTTCCTGTTCTTAAGGGAAATGCTTTTAGTTTTTGCACGTTGAGTATGATGTTTGCTGTAAATCTTTCATATATGGCTTTCATTATGTCAAGATATGATCCCTCTATTTCCAAATTGCTGAGTATTATTATCAGGAATGGGTGCTGGATTTTGTCGAATGCTTTTTCAGCATCTATAGATATGATCATGTGGTTTTATCTTTCATTTTGTTTATGTGGTGTATCACATTTATTGATTTGCAAATATTGTACGAGCCTTCCATTCCTGGGATGAATCCCACTTGGTCATGGTGAATAATATTTTTGATGTATTGTTGGTTCCAATTTTAGTATTTTGTTCAGGATTTTGGCATCTATGTTCATCAGGCATATTGGCCTGTAGTTTTCTTACTTTGTAGTGTTTTTTTCTGGTTTTGGAATTAGAATTATGCTGGCCTCATAAAATGAGTTTGGAAGTCTTCTTTCTTCTTGAATTTCTGAAATAGTTTGAGGAGAATGGGTGTTAGTTCTTCTTTGAATGTTCGGCAAAACTCCCCCGTGAAGCCATCTGGGCTTGGGCTTTTGTTTGCTGGGAGAGTCTTGATTACATCTTCAATTTCCTTAGTTGTTATTGGTCTGTTCAAGTTTTCTATCTCTTCCCGGTCCAGTTTTAGGAGACTATGTGTTTCTAGATATTTGTCCATTTCACTTAGATTGTTGAATTTGTTGCCATATAATTGTTCATAGTATTTGTTAACGATCCATGGTATTTCTGTGGTGTCAGTTGTTACTTCTCCTCTTTCGTTTCTGATTTTGTGTATTTGGGTTCTCTCTCTTTGTTTCTTGGTGAGTCTAGCTAAGGGTCCATCAACCTTGTTTATCTTCTTGAAAAACCAGCTCTTTGTTTCATTTATCCTTTGAATTGTTTTCTTGGTCTCCATGTCATTTATTTCTGCTCTGATCTTTACTAATTCCTTCCTTCTACTTGCTCTGGGGTTTTCTTTTTGTTTGCTTTCTAGTTCTTTAAGTGGTGAGGTTAGATAGTCTATTAGAAATTTTTCTTGTTTCTTGAGGTAGGACTGTAGTGCTATGAACTTCCCTCTCAGAACTGCTTTCGCTGCATCCCATAGATTTTGCGTTGTTGTGTGTTCATTTTTATTGGTTTCCATGAAGTTTTTAATTTCTTCCTTGATCTCCAGGGTAACCCATTCATTGTTTAATAGCATGCTAGTTAGCCTCCATGTGTTCAAATGTCTTTGCATGTTCTTGTTGCAATTGATTTCTAGTTTCATGCCATTGTGATCTGGGAAGATGCTTGATATAATTTCAATCTTCTTGAACTTGTAGAGACTTAGTTTTTGTCCTAATATGTGGTCTATTTTTGAGAATGTCCCATGTGCACTTGAGAAGAACGTGAATTCTGCGGTTTTGGGGTGTAATTCTCGGTAGATATCTATTAAATGCATGTGGTCTAGTGCTTCATTCAGAGTTTCTGTTTCCTTGTTAATTTTTTGTCTAGAGGATCTATCCAGTGATGTCAGTGGGGTGTTGAAGTCCCCTGCTATTGAAGTCCTCCAGAAGATTTTAAATATATTTTGGTGCTCCTATATTGGGTGCATATATTTTTCCCAAGGTCATATCTTCCTGTTGGATAGATCCTTTCAATATTATGTAGTGACCTTCTTTGTCTCTAGTTATGACCTTCATTTTAAAATCTATTTTATCAGATATGAGTATTGCTACCCCAGCTTTTTTTTCCTTTCCATTTGCTTGGAAGATTTTTTCCATCCCTTCACTTTCAACCTATGTGAGTCTGTTGTTAGGTGGGTCTCTTGTAAACAACATATATATGAATCATGCTTTCTTATCCAATCAGCTACTCTGTGTCTTTTTATCAGAGCATGCAATCCATTTACATTTAAGGTGATTATTGATTTGTACTTATTTATTGCCATTTTTGTTTAGTGTGGTTATATTTTTCCTCCTGTCTTCTACTAATTACAGCAGTCTCTTTAACATTTCTTGCAGTGTTGGTTTGGTGTTAATGTATTCCCTTAGCCTTTTTTTGTCTGTGAAGCTCTTTATTTGACCTTCTATTTTGAATGATAGCCTTGCTAGATAGAGTAGTCTTGGATTCAGATTCTTGTTTTTCATGACCTTGATTACTTCATGCCATTCCCTTCTGGCCTGTAGTGTTTTTGCTGAGAAGTCAGCTGATAGCCTTATGGGGTTTCCTTTGTAGGTAACCTGTTGCTTATCTCTTGCTGCCTTTAGGATTCTTTCTTTGTCTTTATTTTTTGGCATTTTAATTTTTTGGTGTGGGCCTGTTTGGGTTCTTCTTACTTGGGGCTCTCTGTGCTTCTTGAACTTGAATGTCTTCCTTCTTCACCAAGGTAGGAAAGTTTTCTGTCACTTTTTCTTCAAATATATTCTCTAACTCTTGCTCATTTTCTTCTTCTTCGGTGACTCCTATGATGCAAATGTTATTACGTTTCCAGTTGTCCCACAGTTCTCTTAAGTTGTCTTCCTGTTTTTTAATTGTCTTTTCCTTTTCGTTTTCTTATTGGTTGGTTTTTTCTACCCTGTTTTCTAATTCCCCGATCCAGTCCTCAGCTTCCTCTACTCTGCTGTTTAGTTCTTCCAATGTGTTCTTCATTTCTGCTATGTCATTCTTCATTTCCACTTGGTTGGTTTTCAATGCTTCTGTATCTTTACTCATGGTGTTGATGTCCTTACTCATGCTGTTTAGTTTCCTCAAGATCATGGCTCTGAACTCTACCTCTGATAACTTGCTTAACTGCATTTCATTTATCTCATCTTTGGTAGTAGTCTCTTGTTCTTTCATTTTGGATTTGTTTTTTTGTTTCACCATTTTGGCTATCTCAGTTTGTTTTGGAGGCTGCCAAATTTTCCCTGTGGGTGTTTGTGTTCTGCTGTTTGTGGCTTCCTCTACTGGGTTTGGATGAGCGTGGGAGGACCCATGTTAAATACCAATGTTAAGTGTTACTTTCCTGGGTAGATCTGCAAGCCCAGGAAAGGTTCAATTATCCTCTAGCTTTTTGCCTGGAGGCTATTAGTCTCAGTTACTTGAAGAGCCTTGGGTTCTCAGTTGAATGAAAAACTTCCTCAGTTGTTCAGTGTAAGAGGATTTCCCGAGGGTGGGGCAGATGCTGGTTGTTAATGAGCCTCAATTTACATTTCTTTGGCCCACCTGGGTGGGGCTGAATCTTTGAGGGAGGGTCAGCCGCCTCTCCCCAGAGCCCTGGTAAGGAGTGAGATGGCCACCATCCTGCGTGGCCACAACTCAGCAAAAGATTTCAACACCTTCCAAATCCTGAGTGTCCCCACACAGTTCCAGTCCAGTCTGCTCTCCCTCTGCCAGAGCCCAAGATGAGTGGTTATAGCCTATCTAGTGCTGTGTCCCAGCCCTCTGTGCTTTGGAGCCGGCTTGGGATTATAACTGTGATGGTGCTGCTCACAGCTAAGACCGCTGCTGTTCGTAAGCTCCCAGCTCCCCTGTTGCGCCTCCACAATCCTACCAGGATCAATTCAGTGTCCCTGGTTATGTGGTCCTTGCAAGCTGCTTTTATGTTGCTTTTTCCTGACGATTTGTCTTTTTCTTTGTTGTAATTCCAGTTTGGTCCTGGGAGATGGTTTGTGTAGCTTCCATTCACTCCACCACCATTTTGGAATCCCCACTAGTTATATTCTTGAATTGACTAGTAACATTGGCCCAAATGATGTATTAGCCTCAAGTAAAATTTTTTATCACAAATCCCAGTTATAACGTTTGATTGACTTGGTCACAGAATTAGGTAAAACTTGCTGAAACAAGTCATAACTATACTTAAATTTAGGGAAAAGTAAGACACATAAAGTGAGCATGTGCTCTTCACTAATTTAGTTATTCCACAAGTATTTATAAAACCTACCACTTACCAAGTACTTTTCTAAGCAGTATAGAGACATCACTGAACCAAAGGGAATTAAAAAATTCCTTGCTTTATAGATGTTACATTCCATTAGGTGAACACAGAAATAAAAAATACATAATAAGTAAAGTACAGAATAAGCTAGGGGATAAAGTGCTATGAAGGAAAATAATCCAGGGAAAGTGTGTAGTCAGTGCCAGAGGGAAAGTGATGGTCAATTTTAAACAGATTGGTCAGGAAACTTTCCACTGAGGAGGTTATATTTGAACAAGTGTTTAAAGGAGGTTGGGGAAAGAGCCACAAAGATGTCTGGAGGAAAGACATTCTGAGTAGAAGAAAAACCAAATGCAAACTCTCAAAGGTAGAAGTATTCCTAACAACCTCAAGCACCAGAAAAGAATCCAGTGGAGAAGACAGAGAGGACAAGGAGAATACTGAAATGCACAAGCCAAAACAAGGAACCAGATAATATTGGACCAATGGAGATGGAAACTTAAATCCATGAGACTGAGATCATCATGAGACTGAGTATGTAGACAGAAGAGATAGCCAAAGACCAAGCCTGGAACATTCCTCTGTTAATACCCTCAGAGACCATAGACATCCCACAAAGGATTCTGAGGAACAGACAGACAAGATGGAAGGAAAACAAGGGAAGTACATCTTTCTAAAAGTTGTTAAAGATATGTTTCAAAGAGAAGAAATGACAATTTTGATGAAATCTACTGAAAGGTCAATGTGATTTGATATGAAGACTGACCAGTGAATTAGTACTTTACAGATCACTGACAACTTTGAAAAGGCTAGGTTTAGTGAAGAGGTGGGAACAAAAAAATCTGAGAAGGAGAATGGGAGGTAGTTTTTTGTGGGGAGATTTTAAAATAAGGGAAACAGATCATTGAAAAGTAGCTAGAGGGGCAAATGTGGTCCTTTGATAGTTGATGAAAAACACTAAGTAAAAAGGAAAATATCACTGATCCCTTAGAAAATGGAAAGATTTGCTGGAGGAATGTCCTTGAATAAAAGAAAAGTGATGGGGTTTAGTAAACAAGTAAAAGTTTTAGCTCACCATGGAGAAATGAGGAATGGCCAGGGGGGCTGTGCTTCTTGCATGACGAACACAAATAGGAGCCAGGGGCACAGTGAGAGCAGTGGTGATGGCAGAAGACATGGTAACACGGCAGTGAGTGTCGGAAGTGTCAGTGTGGGAGCCTGCACCCCCTCCACTCTGGCAAGTAGAGAAGTGAGAACCCAGTGAGGGGAACCAAGGTTAGTCTGTCTCTGAGCTGGTGTAGATTTTTCTTAAAAACTGCTCATGGGCCCTACCTGTGTAGCTCACTGGGTGAGCATCAACCAATGCACCAAGAGGTCTCCAGTTCGATTCTTGGTCAGGGCACATGTCCAGGTTGTGGCCCCGATCCTGAGTGCGGGGCATGCAGGAGGTGACCAGTCAATGTTCTCTGTCATTGATTTTTCTTTCTCTCTCTCCCACTCCCTTCCTATCTCTCTGAAATAAAGAAAGAAAAAATATTTAAAAAAACAAAACTGCTCATGGAAGTTTGGAGGTTTAAGGTGAGAAAGCCATGTTTTATTATGCAGGAATCTCTGTAGACTCCTGCTAACGGAGGCAAACATACAGGGAGGGATTTCAAGCAGCATAGAAATGTTTGTTGGCAAGAGAAAGCATGAAGCTTGACAAGAACAGCAACATGGGAATGCATATGACTTGCTCTATCTGTAGCGAGGAAAGCAATATGAAATAGAGATGAAGTTAAGGGGGCTATCAGTGAACAGAATGTGAAGGAACTTGGAACACTTTTTAAACACTTGGGGCTTTTTCTTAATGGAATTGAGAGAATTCTACTATGGAGATTTAAGGAGAATATTGCTATTGATAGATTTTAGTGTTTGCAAAATGTCCTATCTACAAAATGGACAGTGAATTAGAAACAGGAGTAGGCTTTATATAGTCAATTTAACTAATCAAAATTTTAAATATGAAACAATGTGTTTTAAAAATTATTCCAATAAAGATCTAATAATAAATTAAACATGACTAGTGCCTCATGAAAATAAAGTTTGGCATGTTATACATAGGATCCTTTCTTCTGAAACTTTGTGTAAGGCCATGTCCTCCTGTTTCCTTGGCCTATGCTTTCAAAGACTGAGCTCAGGAATCTTCTCCCCTTGGACTGCTTCCCAGACTGCCAAAGCTCTTCCCGCTTCTACCATAGCAGTGATCACAGGTTACTGAACAGATAATTCAAGTATTTCCCTCCTCAACAAAACTTAATTCCTCACAATCAGAAACTATATTTTATTTATTTTTTAATATTAGTGTCTAGACAGGGTTTCATAAATAGAACATAATAAAAGATCTTTAGAACTTAATTTTTATTAAATTAGCAGGGTAGCCCAGCCAGTGTGGCTCAGTGTTAGAGCACTGACCCATGCACCAAGAGGTCACCAGTTTGATTCTCAGTCCAGGCATATGCCCAGTTTGTGGCCCTGATCCTCAGAGTGGGGGGCATGTGGGAGGCAGCCAATCAATGTTCTCTCTTTCATCGATGTTTCTATGTCTCTCTCCCTCTCCCTTCCTTTCTCTCTCTAAAATCAATAAAGAAAAAAAAAACTTTAAAAATAATTCTACTATGGAGATTTAAGGAGAATATTGCTATTGATAGATTTTAGTGTTTGCAAAATGTCCTATAAAATTAAATAATTAAATTAGCAGGGTATGTGAATTTTATGGTTATCTATAATAGTTAGATATGCAAATATCTGGCTCCCCATTACTAAAGAACAACTAAGGAAAATCCATATATTCTCTTTAAAGAGGTTAAAAATGAGTCCTATTATATATTTAATGTATGTATATCTCCAAGTATTCTTTTTTTGTTTTTTTTAAATTTTCCCTTTATTGATTTTAAAGAGAGAGGAAGGGAGAGGGAGAGAGAGAGAATAACATCAATGAGAGAGAACATCAATTGGCCACCTCTTGCATGCCCCCCACTGGGGATCAGGCCTGTACTCTGACTGGGAATCAAACTGGCGACATCTTGGTGCATGGGTCGATGCTCAACCACTGAGCCACACCAGCCAGGCTCCAAGTATTCTTTTACTGATGAATCACAATAGCATGGAAGCAAATTAGTGATTTCTTTTAAACAAACAAATTTCTTGATTGACTTTAGCACTGACAGCCAAAAAAGTTTTGATCCAAAATGTGTTCCCAAATATTTGTATAAATATGTATACAGGGGTGAGCAAAAGTAGGTTTACAGTTGTTCATTTAAAATATAGAAATTAATAAATAATAATACAAGAATAAACTGTGCTTTGCATACTCAAAACTCTAAACCTACTTTTTCTAACCGCTGTATATGTATACATATGAAATTTTCTTTGACACTTTTTCTTTTCCTTTTTTTAAAAACTGATTTTAGAGAAAAAGGAAGGGAGAGGGAGAGAGAGAGAAACACTGATGAGAGAGAACATTGATTGGCCGCCTCCTGCATGCCCCCCACTGGGGATTGGGCCTACAACCTGGGCATGTGCCCTGACCAAGAATCGAACTGGTGACCTCTTGGTGCATGCGTCGACGCTCAACCACTAAGCCACACTGGCTGGGTTTCTTTGATACTTTTAATCTATCCTAAAAGAGCTGTTTCTTTTAGAGTGACGTTTGAACACTAAATAAACAATGGCAAAAATATTTCTAGCTTTTAAATTTTTAGTCCTCTGGAGTCCAAGATTGGAGTAGATTCTACTAAAAGCATTTTTAAAATGTCAAAAGTCACTCTTTGTTGCCATTTTAATTGTTTGGATATAGATTTTAACTTATTACCTTTCATTATCAAATAACTTCTTGTCAGTTGGTAAGTCACTGGATTTGATTCCTCACCTCAAAGTCTGTGTCAACTAAAAACATGTCAACTCTTTTTGTGAGTCCGTGACAAAAATATTTGCTTCTAAAACAGTAGAGAATTACTTCCGCTTCAAGGTAAGACTCTCCAAAAGGAATATTATTTGCTCTTTTACTTAAAACAAAACAACAACAAAAATTTAAAGTGGATAAAATATATGCAACAATGGTTTTTAAGACATTGGACATTATGCAATAAGGGGCAGTGATCCCAGAGAGACAGGACACGAACAAGTAGCCCTATGACTATCACAGCTCATTGCTTTAGGAGTTTCCAGGTCATGACATAGACAAGAAGAAGCCATGTGAAACTGATGGAGTTCCTGAGTTCAATCTAAGACAACTAGGGCAGAGAGCCACAGAGCAAAGAACTGAACAGCTAGAGAACTCCACAGATTTGCAGTGGGTCTTCTCTGGGTACTCAGCAGAGTACTGCTCAACATATGCATTGAGTAAACTACCAAAGACCAAGAAAAGTGCCACCCAAAAGGAATAGAGAAAACAGTAGTGGATGTTCCCATCGGACCAGACAAATTTAAAAACATCAAAATGAACAGGGCATCGATAAGGCTTCTTGACTCATTATTCGGACAAAAACAGCTTTAGTTTAAATGCTGCTCTGGTCTTGTGTAACATATTTGAAATCAAGAACTGAAAGGATTGAACTATTTCCAAGTAATTTATCTGCATCTTAGAAGAAAGGTCTGAGATGCAGATAAATTAGGAAAGCAAAAATATCCAACCACCAATAAATAAAATTCAAAATGTATGGCATTGAATCTAAATTACAAGTCAGCAAAGAAGCAGGAAAATATGAACCATGAGGAAAATAATCAATGTATCAAAACAACCCAAAATTCTAACAATGCAACTGTTGGAATTAGCAGCAAAGAATATTAAAACAGTTATTAAAATATACTCCATATGCTCAAAAATAATATAAATATTAAATAAGGTAAGTATAGATATAGAAGTTAGAAAAAAATTCAAATAATACCGATAGAGATAAAACTACAATGCCTGAGATAAAAAATGAACTGGATGAAATTAACTGCAGATTAGATATCACAGAAGAAAATATAATAAACATGAAGGCATAGGAATAAAATTAATCCAAAATAAAACACACGTAGGAAAAAGAGAAAAAATTATCAGAGGATCATGGAGCTGTTGGACAACTTCAAGATGTATAAAATATATACAAATGGAGAAAAGAAGAAACACTAGTTCAAATCAGATAATGTTAGTATTAGATCATTCTTACATTTTAAAATTGTGTTGGCTATTTGAGATCTTTTGCACTTTGTTATGTTTTAAAATTGGCTTCTTAATTTCCACAAAAAGCCTCCAGGGCCTTTGGTTTGGATTGCACTGAATCTATATATAAAATTTGGAGAGATTGGCATCTCCTTCCATTCGGTTTTCTAATCTAGTACAGTATAACTTTCTCTTTAGGTCTTCTTTAACAATATTTCATGGTTTCTAGTGTTTAGGCCACACATATACTTTGTCAGATTTAGTTCTACTATTTCAGCTTTTTAAAAGCTATTATAACTGATAGTGATTGTGTTGTGGCAGAAATTCAGTTGGTGGGAAGAGATAGACTGCATGCACTCGGAAGATTAGAAAATCACTGTTTAATGCGCACTAGTGCTGGCCCAGCGGAGTCACCTTTAAAGGCTGAGCCCTGTGCCCAGGTTCCAGCCGCCTTTTATACATGATAAGCTTCCAGATATTTGGAGGCTTTCTAGTTCTGTTATAGTTTAGGCAGTTGGCTGATGTAGGGGCAAGGGGGATTACAGAAGCCAGGGGTGGGGTCTCTGCCCTGGGAGCTAAGGGGGTTATATGCACCCAGCTTGCCTTCTCAATTGTTCAATTTTAATTTCCAACTGTTTGTTGCTAGTACATTTAAATATACTTGACTTTTGTATATCAATCTTACATCCCCCAACCTTGCTAAATACTCTTATTAGTACTCACAGATGTTTTGTAGAATTTATAGCATTTCAACATAGATGATCATGTTATATTATAATAAAACTTTTACTGCTTTTTCAATTTAAATGCCTGTCTTGGACATGAAGACAGACATGCACAAAGGGAAGATAATGTGAAGACACAGGAAGAGCACCTTCCATAAGCCAGGAATGCCTGAAGCTACCAACAGCTAGGAGAGAGGCATGGAACTGTTTCCCCCTCACAGCCCTCCGAAGGAACACTGCTGACATCTAGATTTCATTCTCCCAGCATCCAGAATAGTGAAACAATAAATATCTGCTGTTTAAGGCACCCAGCTTCTGATACTTTGTTCTGGCAGCCCCAGGAAACTAATACCCTTTACCATGTTGAAGAAGTTATTTTATACCCCTACTTTGCTTGAAAAATTATCAAGAATGGATGTTGGATTTTGGCAATCCTGTTCCCTATCTGCTAAATTGAGCATATGGTTTTATTTATACTTTGTTAATCTTTTTAACTGCATTAACTTATTTTTAAATGTTAACCTAACATTGTATTATTGGAACAAATGCTACTTAGTCATGCTGCATTTCCCTTTTTCACATATGTAATTGGATTAAATTTCCGAAAATTGGTTTTGTTGGATATGTGGTATGTTCTATACTTCTTAAATAACTCAGCACTTTTATAAGAACTGCAGGAGAAGCATTGTTAAATCAAAAATACTTCTGTATAGTTGAATTGTCATTAAAGTCCGTATTTCTGTCAAAAATCGTACACTTATAGACAGGAGTAGAAGTTGTGAAGATCTGGTAATGCTATAACTGCCCATAGCATATTCTAACTCCCAGAGGAATCAGTGAAGAAATCCTGATGACGTAGTCATGTATTTTACTCCACCAAAGAATATATTAAATCAATCATATGTATTTAGTCTCATCTACACATGACTTTGGCTTCTCTAAAGGCTCACATGCTAGATCGGTGTCTCCAACAAAGAAAGGCACTATCAGAATATTGTAGAAAAAGTGAACCAGGTATTCTTAATTATTGATATTTAAAGGAATAGACCAAGCCTCAAAGATGAATCCTGACAAAGTGCAGACTTTTGTCAGAATGCATGAGGCACTGATGAAATCTCCTGGACTTGTTTTAGTCCAAAGTATGACTTTATGATCAAGGAGAGGCTTATCTGAAACCCTCTTAAAAGAATTATGCAGGACTGAATTAACTAGTGAGTAAAAAGTAGTTATGGTAATTTTTTGATATTTTGTTGGTATTAATTTGTAATGTTCTTTTTTCTAATAGGCATAAGAAAGAGGGGCTTTTTCTTCATCTATTTTCAACCCAATATGCAATGTTTTTAACTGAAATTAAACATTTTAAATGGTACCTGATTATCACTGACTTCAGAAGTCAGAAAAAATAATTTACTAAGGACTCTCTGTAAAGATTCCCCCAAAAAAATCCTTCTGTGCAAATATCTTTTTATAATTTTTTTAATTGAGGTGAAATTCACATAATATAAATTTAACAATTTTAAGTGTACAAACAAATGGTATTAGGACATTCACATTGTTTAACAACCACTATACCTATCTAGTTCCAAAATACTTTTTATCACCTCGGAGGGAAATCCTGTACCCTTTAGGTAGTCATTCCCTGTTTCCCTTCCTCCCAGCCCCCTGGCAGTCACCAATTTCTATCTCTATAGAATTACTTACTCTGGATATTTCATATAAATGAAATCACACAGTATGTAACCTTTTGTGTAAGTCTTCTTCCCTGAGTTTAATTTTGAAGGTCCTCTATGTTGTAGCATGTATTAATATTCATTAATATTTATGACCAAGTAATATTTCAGTATATGGATATGCCATATTTTGTTTATTCACTCACTGATATATATTGGGGTATTTTCTGTCTTTGGCTATTGTAAATGGTGCCATGAGACACTGAGATTTTTTATACATATTTTTGTTTGCATGACAAAATCTGCTGTGATGTGAAAGAAGGGCAATGTATGTACATGTCTTATAATCTAAATTAATTACATTATTTTTTCTTATGGAAAATTCTGGGTAAACTATTTGACACTGGCAGATTCAGGAAAAAATAAAATCTGTGTTGGTTTCTTTTTGTTTGTTTAAAAAAATGTTTTTGACAATATGGATGGACCTATAGGGCATTATGCTAAGTGAAATGATTTGGACAGAGAAAGATAAATATCATGTGACTTAATTTCTTTGTGAATCTAATAAACAAAATAATCCAAATTCTTTAATACTTGTGTAAATAAGGCCATAGGGGATTATTATCACTGGTTGTGCTAAAAGGACACTTTACCTGGTGCAGTGAGTCCCTAGGTCTATTGCAAGCTGCTTAAACTGAAGATAAAAATGTTACTGAGGAAATTTATAGGGCAGAGAGAAGGGTATACAGTCTGTGAATGCAGTTCTGAATATGACTGAATGCATGACTGAATAAAGAAATGAATGGAGAAACAGAGTCAGTCTTCTTTAGGGGATCTCAAAGTTCAGTGTTTGTTTTTTTTTAACGTTATTGTTGACAGTGTTACAGATGTTGCTTCTTTTCCCCCCATTTCCCCACTCCACCCAGTTCCCACCCCACACCAGGTCATCATCACCCTATTGTCTGTGTCCATGAGCCATGCATATATGCATATAAATCTTTTGGTTAATCTCTTCCCGTCCCCCCTTCCCTCTGAGATTTGTCAGTCTGTTCCAAGTTTCTATGTCTCTGGTTCTATTTCTATTCATCAGTTTGTTTTGTTCATTAAATTCACATATAACTGAGATCATGTGATGTTTGTCTTTCTCTGATTAGCTTATTTCTCTTAGCATAATCATCTCCAGGTCCCTCCATACTGTTCAAAGGGTAATAGATTCTTCTCTTTTACAGTTGCATAGTATTTCATTGAGTAGATGTATCACAGCTTTTTATCCACTCATCTACTAATGGCCACTTAGGCTCTTTTCAGATCTTAGAAATTGTAAATAATGCTGCTATGAACATAGGGGTGCATATAATTCTTTCTGGTTAGTGTTTCAGTATTTTTAGAACATATTCCTAGAAGTGGATAACTGGATCAAATGGTAGTTTCATTTTTTAATTTTTGAGGAAACTCCACATTGTTTTCCATAGTGGCTACACCAGTCTGCATTTGCATCAGTAGTGTACCAGAGTTCCTTTTTCTACACATCCTTGCCAGCACTTGTTTATTGATTTATTGATGGTAACCGTTCTGGTTATACTACAAAGCCATTGTAATCAAAACAGTCCAGTACTGGCTCAAGAATAGGCATATAGATAAATGGAATAGAACAGAAAACCCAGAAATCAACCCAAGCCATTATGCTCAAATAATATTTGACAGAGGCAAGAGCATACAATGAAGTAATGACAGTCTCTTCAATAGATGGTGTTGGGAAAATTGGACAGCTACATGCAAAAAGAAAAAAAAAAAAAACTAGACCACCAACCAACACCATACACAAGAATAAACTCAAAATGGATAAAAGACTTAAATGTAAGTCATGATACCATAAAAATCCTAGAAGAAAATGTAGGCAGCAAAATCTGAGACATTTTATGTAGCAGAATTTTCACTGATACATTGCCTAGGGCAAGAGAAATAAAGAAAAAATAAAATAAACAAATGTGACTACATCAAACTAAAAAGTTCCAGCACAGCCTGGCCACTGTGGCTCTGTGGATTGAGTGTCCTCTTCTGGACTGAGAGGTCCTGGTTAGATTCCCAGTCCAGGCACATGCCTGGGGTTCAGGCTCCATCCCCAATGCGGGGTGTGCAGGAGGCAGCCAATTGATGTTTCTCTCTCACATCAATGTTTCTATCTCTCCCTTCCTCTCTCTCTTTAAAAATAAATGAATAAATACATAAAAGCAAAAGAAAATGCTAAAAAAATTTTTTCTGCACAGAAAACAAAACAAAACATTAAAATGAAAAGTGAACCCACTGTACAGGAGAACATATTTGCCAATGATATATCTGATATGAGGTTAATCTCCAAAATATATAACATACTCATACAATTCAACAAAAGAAAGACAAATAATCCAATAAAAAATGGGCAGAGGTCCTGAACAGACACTTCCCCAAACAGGACATACAAATGGCCAAGACACATATGAAATAATGCTCAATGTCACTAATCATCAGAGAGATGCAAATTAAAAGGACAGTGAGCCCTGGCCAGTTTAGCTCAGCAGTTAGAGCATCGGCCCGTGGACCAATGAGTCGCTAGTTCGATTCTGGTCAAGGGCACGTACCTCGGTTGCAGTTTGTCCCCGGCTCTGAGCGGGTCGTGTGGGAGGCAGCCAGTCATTGTGTCTCTTTCACATAGATGTTTCTCTCTCTCTCTCTCTCTCTCTCTCTCTCTCTCTCTCTCTCTCTCTCTCTCTCTCTCCATCCCTCCCTCTCACTCTATCTGAGGATAAAAAGAAAAATATCCTCGGGTGAGGATTACACACACAAAAAAGGACAACAATGTACCACCTCATACCTGCCAGAGTTCAGTTTTAAATGCATATCTGCTAACTTACATTCTGGTAACAGAATGTAAAACTCTGCATATGGAATAAAAATATTTCAATAAAATGTTTATCAAGTTGAGAGAAGTAGGAGGCTATCTTCACATCTGCTATTAGCATTTGTTTAAATTAATGGGTATTGCCATATAGCTACATCACATAGCTATATGGCAATACTCATTAATTGACACGTAATAGGTGCTAAAAGTATTTTTGGCATCAATAATTATTTTATTAAGTCTTAGGCCTATATCATTTTTGCAATTAATGTCCAGTGGTATCGTTAAAATAAGTTCTTATATATCAGTGATTGTTCACTTTAGTGAGAAAGCTGAATGGTCAATGATAGCACATCAGTTATTTAGAATAAGATACATAGCAAAAGAAAATTATATTTAGACATTAGCAGCCATCTTATGGTGAAATTTTTGTTGCTATGAATCATATGCGACTAAAAGAATACACAAGTTTCAAATGAAGCTGAAATATAATACATTTTTGTCTTTGTGTCTGTGTGTGAAACATAGGCAAAGTGAGATGGCTTGAAGAATATACATGAAGATACTGTGGTTATCTTGGAGGATTAAATTTAGAGTGTTTTCCATTTTTCTTGTCTATATGAGTATATTTTCCCCTAAAAAATTCCCAAGTAATACCTATATTTTACTTAAATGAAATATATTTTTCTTCTCTATTATATTTTCAAGCTGCTTTAGTGAAAGACAGACTGAATTGATCATGTACATAGATACTCAGAGATATGTTTCATTGACTGTTTTCCACGGACTGACTATACGTTGCAGGAAGTTTCCAATTACTTCTAGTATTGCTCAATCTGTCTTATAGCAACTCCCATGAAAGTGGGTTTCACTTTAAATGAAATATACTTGATTTATCTTGGAAAAAAAAATCAAAATAGCTATTGCTTTTTAACAGGTTTATTTTCCCTGAGTATTTTGGGGAGTATTCATTTGAGGGGTTTCATTGTACTGTGTCTATCTTTTGTCAGACAGAGAACAAAAGGATTTATTCTTTTAAAAGTAATTTGTTTTAGTAGTAGTCTTCTGAGAGCAGACTACTAAACTGAAATTTTTTTTCCAAATTCCACAGTAGGAAAAAAATAACAAAAGATTTTAAAAAGTAGAAAAGCTATTATCTTGAAAAACAGGTACCCACCAGTGTCCTAGCCAGGGCAATCAGGCAAGAAAAAGAAATAAAAGGCATCTAAATTGGAAAGGAAGAAGTAAAATTGTCACTGTTTGAAGATAACATGATACTATACATAGAAAACCCTAATTACTATACAGAAATCTGTTGCATTTCTACACACTAATAATGAACAACTAGAATGAGAAATAAGGAAAACAATGCCATTTACAATTACATCAAAAAAAGTATAAAATACCTAGGAATAAGTTTAACCAAGGAGGTGAAAGACTGGTACCCTGAATACTATAAAATATTGAAGAAAGAAATAGAAGAGGACAAATATAAATGGAAGGATGCTCATAGATCAGAAGGACTAATACTGTTAAAATGACCATACTACACACAGCAATCTAAAGACTAAAAATATAATCATTTTTTGATTATCTGTTGGTAGCATGATTGCTAATTTTCAGGTATGTTCCTAAGTAGAAATATAGCAATATGCCTGGAGTTATAATCAAGACATAAAATTAAATAGATACAGTGTATGTGATATAGTGACAAGAGTAATAGAGTGAGTGTAGCCCGTACATAGCCTGCTGCTAATTAGCCTTAAGACTTTATTTTTGAGTCCTTATTGAATTCCACACCTGGGAAGTCTAAGTGTTAAGAAAGCCATCCTTGAAATCAGACAAACCTGAATATGCACCCTTGCTATTTTACTAGCCATGTAATTTTAAACCGGTTTTCTTCTAATCTTAAGTTTCCTACATTACAAAATGAGAAGTAATATCCCAACTTCCTGGGGCAGTTATGAGGATAAACTTATATTACATTACTGTATATAAACTGTGTAACAATGTCTTATACAAAAGAAGTACTCAAAAGTAGGATTAGTTTTATTATAATTTCTCTTCTTCTATTAAAATCAATCGCAGCATTTCCACTGTTGTTTTTATTTATGACTTTGTAACTGGTGATTTTTATGCTCCTCAAACAGCTTTAAAAATGATGTGAATAATAAAACTGTGACTATGACTACATGACAAGAATGAGTAATTGAATCACGAAAAACAATTGAACTTTAAAGCTCATAAAAGCCCTTTTGTGTATTTTAGATAAAATATTTTCAACCAAAAGATGTTTTAATCTCAATTTTCCACAACTACATAAAAATGCATACAGCATCTTGTAAAGCAATTTTATTTTTCTCAGAAATGTTTAATGTTTTTATTAATGTCTTCTGAACAAAAAACAGTTTGAAGTGGTAAAATTATATATCTCTTTGCACATATTTGGCACTTCAGACAATTGTTTCAGTGCTGTCAACAAAGTTACCTAGTACTTTGAAAGGAAGTTGACTCCTTTGTATGGCATTTTTTCTTTTCAAACCATCGGACCCCAGTTTGGCTTTTACATAAGCCACTTTCATCATGACTCCTACAGAGAAAAATTCTAACTGCTTTGGTTTTATTTCATCAGTATTACATTTTCACGGGGTTATTTTCTAAATTATAAAAATTTGGAATTCTTAGCTTAAAAATAAAATGAATTAATATATATTTTCCTTTGTAGCAATTTATGAAGGCAATGAAAGAGACTCACATTTCATGTAATACCTACAATATAAAGAGAAATCATCATCTTTTTAACCACAAAAGGAGTAGATGTCTAGTTGTGATATCATCTCAGCACAAAATTAACAAAATCATCTGATCAGAGTATTATAAATTTCAACTGAGTATAAAATACATTCAAATAGCCTCATAGGGCCTTTGGTGTTATATTTTTTTACTTGTAATTAATAATGTGAGCCAACAATTGTTAGCAATAGGTACACCTTATTGGAGTTCATCTTTTTCCTGAAAATAAAAGACTATTTATTTATGAACATTTTCTGGCCACATAGAAGTATCTACTATGTAACAACATTTAGGATTCCACTTAGTTTCTTAACCTGATGTCAGACCTTCATTAAGCCTAATGTAAACCAGTATACAAAACTGAATTTCCAATAACAAACACATTTGTATGAAGATTATTATAATTTTCTAGTTTACATTTTAGATATATATGGTCACACACACATTTGGTATTTATTTTTCTTCCTAGTCCTTAATCATCTGTGCTACTAATTTATTTTCCCGAAGCAGTAAATAGCCTCTTACTTCACTTTGCCAAGCAATCTTGCTGTAAAGAACACTGCTCTTCTCATGCTTTCAAATCCTAAGACCCAAGGCTTTGGGGCACGTTTCCAGTACAAATCTGAATGAGAGCCATGTTAGACACCTCATTCCACTTCAATTATCTGATCTCGTCTTTCAGACAGTCATCATTCAAAAATTTTATTTTCTCCAGTGGTAGAGTAAAAGAAGTTTGAATTTAGAGAGTATACGATAAGAAATAGGATTCATATATTGTCAGTTGGATTATCTGTATTTCTAGACTATTTAGGAAAAGTTTGATGATACTTATGCAACATTTTTAAAAGCTGTATCATTTCAGTAGGAAACACTGGCATAAGATCATGCCTGGATTGGGAAAACTATTTCTATAAGCCTGATTTTCCCATTATTTCTGTTTCACAGGAGATAATTAATTATCTTGGAATTGTGATAAACAATGTCTTTCCTTATTGATTCATCAAACTTCTAGATGTCTGCATATCCCCTCCTACAAAATGCTATGTCTTAATATTTATGTATTACATATATAAATTTTCATAAACTCCAGATAATTAAACCAATTTTTTTCTTGTATTTATAAAAGATTGCTGCTGAACACTGCCTTTTATTTTATTTAAAAAAAAATCTTTTTCTTTATTGATTTTTAGAGAGAGAGGAAGGGAGAGGGAGAGAGAGAGAAACTTCGATGAGAGAGAACATTGATTGGCCACCTCCTGCATGCCCCTCACTGGGGATCAGGCCCACAACCTGAGCATGTGCCCTGACTGGGAATTGAACCAGTGACCTCTTGGTGCATAGGTCGATGCTCAACCACTGAGCCACACCAGCTGGGCTGAATGCTGCCTTTTAAATCTCTTCTGTATTCTATCCACATCATTTTTTTGTCTCCAGCATAGATATCAGCAGTCCTTTCTATGCACCAGTCATGCCTAGTTCATGTCTTCACAGCTCATTAGGCTCTCTCTCTTCTCTCTGAGCCTGGGTCCACTGAACTACTCCTTCCATAGACTCACTCTGCTCACTCTAAGCCTATTTTCTCTGTCACCTTCAACAGAGAAAATGGTTCAATAACCATTTCTGGATCAATTCTAAAAACAGCCTTCTTTACTTTTATGACTGGACCACAGAGAAATGCTGAAGAAAAACACAAATACAAGGTTTAAATTAATTTCTTCAAATTCTCCAAATCAACTTAGGTCTTCAGTGTTGCACCATAATTTTTACCAGTTAATTTGTTAAAAATCGACTATCTTTTGAATTCCTTTTCATGGCTACTCTGAGGATAGGGTGCTGGTTAAAATGCAGACATAACATTCTGCTCTATTTCTACCAAATCAGAATGTCTGGGGGTGACATCTGCATTTTAAAGAAGTCCTCAGTTGATTCTTATGGACACCAAAGTTTGAGAACACTAAAGGTGAAAAAATATATATAACTATATAACTTAAACATTTAAAATTTTAACAATTAAAAGCTCACTTATATATTATACACACACACACACACACACAGTCAGAGGTAGATAGGTTACTAATAGTATTATTGAGTTAAATTCTTCATCTTTTGTATTAGTAAACAAATTGTATAAGAAATAATTCATGTATTTAGTTATTATTCAAATGCATATTTACTTATAGGTGAGAAAGACAGTCAATAGTCAATAGTCAATAAATTGTTGTCTATGAACAATAACAAACACAAGGTTTGAAATACAAGAGACATTTTAAAATACACATCATTTTAGAATATCAAATTTTGCTTTATTTTAATATATTGATTAGCTAGCTTCTAACAAAGAATCTTTGGAAACAGATACCTCATGCTCAAGTTCAGTTACCACCCACTCATTTTATTCTCCCATATTCATTTCTAGCCTTAGTATTTGCTCCTCCTTATTAAAAAATTCAGTTTGTCTGCCCTTGTGATGCTGCAAATGTTGTGGTTAGGGTGGTTTTCCTATGCATTTGTCTTTGGAATAATGATTTTTTTTTTTTAACAATAAAACTGCAAACTTCCACTTGGCTGCTCTTCCCTTAGTAACAGTCAACATGCTTCTGATTGTTTCTTTTCCAATCTGGGGTACATGGTTGAGTGTTTTGATAGTTTTCCTGCCCATTGATTAATTTTGATGAGGAGATGCTGATCAACACTGTTAAACAGAATGTCCTCATGACATTGAGCAGATAATAAGCAACAGACATTTGTTGTGCAATACCCCAAACACCATTATGTAGGAAAAACCTGAGAATGGACTACAAAAGCTGTTTTACAAAGAATGCTTGGGGTTAATTGTTCAATTGGCAGACATGCTGATAAGGGGAAAGACACATAATCAGAATTGAACCACAGTTATTTAATAATTATTCACCTTACTAACTATAAGACAAGAGGTTTTCTTATAGACCCTAGGAAACTGAAAGATGTACTACAAGAATAAAAACAGGGCTGTAAAAGGATAAGATGCCTTAGAGCCAGGATGAGTCCATTACTCAGAAAAGAAATACATTTTGAGAACAAACCCTAACCCACTGCAGGATTTTGCCTGAGGAACACTAACCATTCTTCGGTCCAAGGTGGAGGCTGAGCTGTTTGACATCATAGGAAATTAGCCACCTTGTTATCGGACTTCGAGCTCCTGAAGGCCAGACTGCAGACCCTATCTACCCCCCTTTTCCTGTTACACTCGCAGCTGCATGTAGTTATCTTTTCCCTCACCCATATATAATCAGCCAGCTAGTAAGAGGGTGGTCAGAGCAGAATTTCCAGGATGACCTACTGCTCGCCCCAGACTGCTGGCATCATTGGAATAAACAGTCATATATGATTCAAATGTGTCTCTGCTTAATTTGGCTCAAGCAGTGACAGTCAGCCTCAGACCCTTCTAGTGTCTGGTATCAATGTGAGCGGTTTTCAACACAGTAACTTTACCTGTAATCTATTGACATTGCCCTTTAGCTTCAGACATGCTGGTCACAGGGTTTTTAAAACCCATGTATTGAACAGATACTGGCTGAATAAAGTTATACCTAATATTCATTCTCACCTTGCTAAGCAGAATTTTTAAAATCACCCTTCTCCTTCTAAGTTGCTGTTCCATATGCTCACTAACAGAACAGAGTGACTATAAAACAAACGGATGAAGGTTGGCTTCATTATGAAGGACAAATTGCGTAAGTGAAGGAAATGTAGGCTCGTGATGAAACACAAAGGGCTGGCCGTTAGTCACTCTACACCTACAAGTATAAACTACAGCCAACAGTGAGAATACTCAGATAGCCACCTGCTGTAATTAACTGACTCCCAATTCCTAAAGCTATGATTGTTTCTAAAGCAATGTTAGATCTTAACATATGTGATTATATTTTATAGTCACTCAGGCTGTTGGTCCTCCTCAGTCTTTTGCTCCATCAGGGTTTCACAATCTCACCATCTCCTACCTGGATTCCAAAGCTCCCACAAAGCCATTTTTTGTTCATAAAGTGCTGCCACATTCATGTTGCTGACAGGATATGAGCAGATACCTCATATTCTGCCATTTAATGACATCTCAGGTTACTATAAATACTTTAAGGGGAAGACCTATGGTAGACTGCTTTACTGAACCCAGTCCTTCAACTTCTATCTGTACACTTTACCTTTAAACTTTGATTTTTACCGCAAGACTTGCTTTAGCCAACAAAGTTAGGTAAAATGATAGCCCAGGCTTAATCCTTAAGAGCCCTTGTTGCTTTCTTCCAGTTTCTCTCTTATGCCTTGACATTGTTGGGAAAAGAATATACCCAGACAATTATTCTAGTCCTTGGAGGGAAATGAAAGACAAGGAGCTGAACCACCCCAACCAAGTCCAGCCAGATCAGTTAACCCCAACTACTTAGAGAAGTATGAGTTAACCTAGCCTAGATCAACAGCTCCACAAAGAACTGAGATCTATACGAATAAATCATTATTGTTTTAAATCACTGCATTTTGGAGTTGTTTTTCACAGTATTTTGGGAGCAGTGGCTAACTGATACATGTTTCACAATGTAAACATCCTTGAATCCCTAAAGCGAAGCATGGTTGTTTCAAATCAGTATTCATCTTAGTGTCATTATAATAAGCATGTACTCAGAAGTTGACTTGCATAGGTTTGAATTCTAGCTCTACTATTTAATATGGGTTTTCAATAGGTTATGCAAAGTTTATTCTCAATTAGCTCATCTGCAAAAGTGTACTAATAACAGAATGAAAGTCATTGAACTGTTAGAACGATTAAAATAAAAACAGACAAAATATTTTATATCTGGCACCTATGTTAGCTATTATTATTATCAGTCACTCAATCAATCTTTATTATACACATCACTATATTTGTGCTTATTTATATTCCATTTTAAATATCATACAAAGCAAATATATAACAAAATAAAATGAGTGAGAAAAACAAAATGAGAGGCAACAAATATAGAGAAGCAAGATGATACTAAGAATGAGTTTAGTACACAAAAATCACATCATGAAGACTTACGTTTGTACTACAGATTGATCACAAATTTTTTTAAAATTTTTTTATTAATTTATTTTTGTTACAGATGTTGCTCCTTTATTTTTAAGCTTTCAGAAGCACTGTGAATAGGGAAAGATCATTTATAAAAAAACAAACAAACAAACAAACAAAACACAGTGCCCATCAGATAAAAGAAACTACAGCAGGTCCTCAAATAATGTCATTTCATTATAAGATTGATGAAATGCCATAGGAACTTAATTCTTGCTTACATTAATTAGCCTATGATAAAATTGGCTTCATTACATGTCATTTCCCTTGACGTCTCAGAACCTACTGACAATGTTAAATGGGGACTTACCATAGAAAGAAATTTAAGATTTCCTTTCAAAGATTTTCATAGGAAAGTATGGTTTCTAAGTGTGTGACATATGGTCCTTGATCACAAGGATTTTACAGGACTTAAGTGGAGACACCATAAATTCAAAACATTTTGTGAGTGAGACAATTAAACACAGCTCAAACAAATGCATTGTGGCTAACAGACACACTGTTTTCAATACTATTCGCAATATTCTTAAACTCACTGCCTATGAAAAACAAGCAAACAGAAAACCCTTACCAAATCAAAGTATCTACTCTGCATAAAGTGTTTCATAGATTGTATTGAGGAGTATTTAGCCTTTAATTATGTGGAACTGTTGCCAGAGAATTGAGTGAGTGGGAGTGGGGTTCTTGTGACATCTTGAGAAAAAAGAATGTTCTAAGAACTCACATGGGAGAATGAGTTATTTTTATTTGTGTAGAGTTATATTCCTTGGTTTGTAAATTTCCCTTTAAGCCAGTCCTGGAAGACATGCAGCTGGGGCTTCAGCAGAGTTAGAAGCAGGGCCAGTGTCCACAGTTCTGTTCCATGGTATAGTTGAGTTGGGCAGAGCATCAGGCTAGATTCAGTTTGTTAGTCCATTGTGTGAGTCCCATATGGCCATGAGCCACATGGGAGACTACAGGGGAGTATGCTCCCTGCAACAGGAGTCCCAAGAGAGCAGGAGGGCCAAGAGCCAAGAGGGAACACCCTTTGTTCTGGAGTTGAAATATTTCAGATTCTGTGTCCTTGCATTGGCTGTGCCTATGCTGGCCAATTACCTGTTTTCAACTATGATTGACAGGCAAACACCTTCCCACATCACCCAGACCTTACAAGGCATGCACCTATTGTCCAGTTCCTCCCCCCCCTCCCCAATCTGCAGAGAACAGACTTGGAGAATGTTAAATCACATTCTGGCAAAGCTGTACAAATGGCATGCCAATATAATCGGCCACCTCCCTGCTCCTTTCCTGTTATTAATTCATAATGGGTTAATTATAATGGTATGAGAACCACATTAAAATAATTTAACTAACATAAACTCTTGTCAAAAACTTCTGTAACAAAAAGAGGTGTTTGAAGCCTTAATTCAGATATAGCATTAAATCAAATCTATAAGCCCATAAAAAATTTCTATTTTGAGGGCTTTTAAAAATTAATAAAATCTAAATAAAATGAAGCATTTTTAATTTTAAGAATAAATTTCATAGATACATGATTCATGTGCAAATGTGTCAGTGTGTTTATTGAAGGTAAGCTTTAAAATGATATACATTTTTTAACAAATACAATTAACTTAAAAAAACACCAAAATTTTGGAATAGAATATATTTACAGTTTTCAGATAACTATGTAATTTGGAAGTCAAGGCCCAGCTACACAATAATTAAAAGAAATAAAGAAATAAGATTAATCAAAGAAGTAAAGGACCTCTTCACAGAAAACTACAGGTCATTGAAAAAAGAAATAGAGGAAGATATAAAAAAGTGGAAGCATATGCCTTGTTCATGGATGGGAAGAATTAACATCATTAAAATGTCCATACTACCCAAAGTAATCTATACATTCAATGCAATCCCCATCAAAATACAAACGATATATTTCACAGAACTAGAACAAATACCCCAAAAGTTTATATGGAACCAAAAAAGACCCTGAATAGCCACAGTAACCTTGGAAAAAAAAAAAAAGTATGAGGGATCACAATAATGGATATCAGGTTATACTACAAAGCCACTGTAATCAAAACTGCCTGGTACTGGCACAAGAACAGGCATATAGATCAATAGAACAGGATAGAGAACCCAGAAATTGACCCAAGACAATATATTCAATTAATATTTGACAAAGGTGGCAAGAGCATACAGTGGAGTCAAGACAGCCTCTTCAATAAATGGTGCTGGGAAAATTGGACAGCTACATGCAAAAAAAAATGAAGCTAGGCCACCAACTTACACCATACAGAATAATAAACTCAAAATGGATAAAAGACTTAAATGTAACTCATAAATCCATAAAAATCCTAGAAGAAAATGTAGGCAACAAAATTTCAGACATTACAAGTAGCAAAATTTTCACTCATACAACGCCTAAGGCAAGGAAACAAAGAAAAAAATGAACACATGGAACTACATCAATCTAAAAAGCTTCTGCATGGCCAAAGAAACAACCATCAAAATTGAAAGGGAACGCACTATATGGGAAAGCATAATTGCCAATGATACATTAGATAAAGGGTTAATTTCCAAAATATATAGGGTACTCATACAATTCAACAAAAGGAAGACTAAGAACCCAATTAAAAAATGGGCAGAGGACCTAAAGAGATACCTCTCCAAACAGGACATACAAATGGCCAAGAGACAGATGAAAAAATGCTCAGTATCACTAATCATCAGAGAGATGCAAATTAAAACAACAGTGAGATATCATCTCACACCTGTCAGAATGGCTGCCATCAACAAATCATCAAACAACAAGTGTTGGCGAGTGTGTGGAGAAAAGGGGACCCTAGTACACTGCTTGTGGGAATGCAGACTGGTGAAGCCACCTACAGAAAACACTATGGTGTTACCTCAAAAAATTAAAAATTGAACTGCCATTTGACCCAGTGATCCCACTTCTAGGAATACACCCTAAGAAGCATGAAACACCAATCAGAAAGAATGTATGTACCCCTATGTTCATAGCAGCACTATTTACAATCGCTAAGATCTGGAAACAGCCCAAGTGTCCATCAGTAGATGAGTGGATAAAAAAGCTGTGGTACACATACACAATGGAGTACTATGCAGTTGTAAGAAAGAAAAATCTCTTATCCTTTGAGACGACATGGAGGGACCTGGAGAATATTATCCTAAGTGAAACAAGCCAGTCAGAGAAAGACATATCACATGATCTCACTTATTTCTGGAATATAATGAACATAATAGTCTGAGGAACAGGGTAGACCCGGAGACGAAGGAGAAGGGTACAGATTGACAACCCTCAGAAGAGAGGGTGGTGGGGGACAGAAAAGATAAACCACAGAATTTATATGCATGTAAGCATAACCGATGGACATGGACAACAAAGCTGGGGGTGGGGTGGGGGGGGAAGGAGAGGAGGGTGTCAATGTGGAAAAAAGGAGAAATATCTATAACAAAAATAAAAAAAAATAATAAAAAAAACCAACTCTCATTGTAGCTATTAAATAGTGAGTATGTGGGGGGGATCATTCTTCATTATGTTTGAGAAAGGCATCATGTTTAAAGAAGATAGTATTATGGCCAGAAAGAGACTATTTCTGATATTCAAATAGAATTTATATCTTCTATATTTTAATAGGTAATAATAAAATATATTAAATATCCGAAGTTAATAAGTTATATAGAAATAACATTAATATAAAATAATGTGTTTCAGCCCAGCCGGTGTGGTTCAGTGGATTGAACGTTATCCCATGGACTGAGAGGACCCTGTTCGATGCCCGGTTGGGGCACATGCCCAGGTTGCAGGCTTGATTCCCAGTAGGGGGCATGCAGGAGGAAGCTGATTGATGTTTCACTCTTATTGATGTTTCTAACTCTCTCTCTCTTCCTCTCTCTCTAAAAATATCAATAAAACATATTTAGAAAAAATAAAATAATGTTGTTCATTTTATATTTTATTCTTTACAATATTTATTTTTTGATATTTCAATTTATGCTCTCTTATTTCTCTAGTAAGCCTTGTCTATAAAACCAGTTTTTCTGAAATTAACCATTTTATTTATATTCAACTTTGCAGATGAGCTATGAAATTTACTTAGTTTTTGGATTTTTTTATTCGAGTAAATGAGTATTATCTTAAAAATTAACATTCATTCTATTGAATTATTTGCAGTAGAGTAAAACCTCAATATAATGGATTAATTCAAGTGAGGGGGTATCCATTAAAGCCGAAAATCCATTATACAATAAAGTAGGTTTCCCAAATGCATATGTTAAAAAAATTGACAAATTAGTTTACCTGTTTTTATTTATGTACACATGTTTGTGTAGTTAAAATTAAGTATTCATGAAAAGTTTAATTTCACAGAAAAGTTTTCCTTTTTTTTCTTGTTAATCCTCACCCAAGGATATATATTTTTCCCCCACTAATTTTTAGAGAGAGTGGAAAGGATGGAGGGAGAGAGAGAGAGATCTCTATCTGAGAGATACACATCGATTGGCTGCCTCCTGCACAACCCCGATGGGGCAGGCATCAAACCTGCAACCCAGGTATGTGCCCTTGAACGGGAATTGAAACTTTAACCCTTCCATCTGCAGTCTGACACTCTGACCCCTGAGCCAAGCCAGCCAGGGCATCACAGAAAAATGTTCTGTATGTATTACTGTAATTTTACATTTATACCAAATAGGTAGGTCTAGTAAATGCATGCATTGACCAGTCACCTTGAGTAAATAAATGCACAGGGCTGGGGCATGGCTTACTGCACACTGGAACATCGGCCTGCATGCGTTAAAACTGCTGCAGAAAGTCATGCCATTTGACCTTAGAACCAATTACCTGAAACAAGCTGGTGTGATCACATGCTAATTATTCACTGAACATTGTTTACGAGCGGCAACTCTTGGATTTAAATATGTAGTCTATAGTTGTAGATAGGTAATATGTATGTTGGCAAAATGACTGTAGTGTTTTTTCCAACATATGGACTATCAGATAAAGTTGGTTAAAAATAACAGTGAATTAATAACAACATTAACCTGTTAATTTTTTAAAAAAATATGTTTTTATTGATTTTTAGAGAGAGAGGAAGGGAGAAAGACATAGAGACATCGATGTGAGAAACACTGATCAGCTACCTCATGCAGCTCATCCTACTGAGGACGGAGCCCGCAACCCAGGCATGTGCCCTGACCGGAATCGAGCAGGGACCTCTCAGTCCACAGGACGACGCTCAATGCACTGAGCCACACCAGCCGGGCAGTTAATTTAATTATAAGCAAACCTTGGTTAAAAGCATTTTAAAATTAACAGGGTGTTAATTTTCACATATGACATATGGACCAGAAATTTTGTCCATTAAATCTGGTCCATTAAATCAAGGTCCACAAAATCGAGGGTTTACTGTAATTAGATAATAGTTGTAAAGCCTCTTTTTAAAATGCAAAGCACTACACAAATAAAAAGGATTGTAATAGATATGATAAAGTATTATTATGAACCACCTTCATATTATTAGAAATATCTTCATTATTCCTTTATTAAACACTATTTTAATAAAGTGAATTATGTAACACATGATTTGAATATAAGTAAATATTAGTGTTTATGTGCTTAATTTTGTACAATTGTATTTAGTTTATAGGAACTGTTTTCCTTAATGATTTGAGCTTATAAGTTAAACATAGTTAAATATACTATCAGTATTAAAAATAATAGTGATTCTGCTAGTTATATTTGTGTTTTTATATCTGCTCTCGATGTCTGGAGGCTGACTTGTACAGACTTTATCAAAGCATTTTCTTTCTTTTCTCTTCTGATTGGGTATGGGATTGGCAGGTGGAAGGATTAGATTTAGGAAGAGAATCAGGTTATGTACTGAGCTTAGGGATGGCAAAGGCTTCCTGTTTTTGCTGAGGCCTAACTACACTATCTCTCGGTGTTTTTCCTAACTTCTGCCCAGATCTTGGTAAACAGTCCACCTTTTTTTTTTTTTTTTTTTTTAAATCCTCACCCGAGGATATGTGATTTAATTAATTAATGAATTAATTAATTTTGTTGTTGTTGAGAGAGAGAGAGAAACATCCATCGGTCTGGCTGGTGTGGCTCAGTGGTTGGTGTGGCTCAGTGGTTGAGCGTCAACCCATGCACCAAGAGGTTACCATTTTGATTCCCAGTAAGGGCACATGCCCAGGTTGTGGGCCAAATCCCCAGTGCGGGGGCGGGGGGGGGCATGCAGGATGCGGCCAATCAATGTTCTCTCTCATCAATGTTTCTATTGCTCTGTCCCTCTCCCTTCCTCTCTTTAAAATCAATAAAGAAAAAAAACTTAAAAAAAAAAAAAAAAGAAAAGAAACTTCAATCAGCTCTCTCCCATAGGCACTCCAACCAGGATAAACTAGCAACCTAGCATGTACCTGGACTGGGAATCAAACCCGTAACTTTTTGGTGAACTGGAGGAAGCGCCAACTAACTGAACCACCTGGCCAGAGCTAAATAGTCAGCTTTTAAAACCATCCCCAAATAATCAGTTTGAGAGGACATCTTGCCACTGCTAGGACCTTGATGAATAAAAAGACATTATCAAAGGAAATAGATACTAGTAAGTCTCTCAGATGAGTTAATTACTATACTTCAGACATATAAATTTGTGTAAATTATCTTTAGTGCAGCTTCTTTTAACTGCAGACTTTCACATGATTTAGGATGTGAAGACCTGGTAGAACTAATTACGCCCTCGAACCATTTTATATATTCCTTCTTAATCAGTTATTTGATGTGAAAGCTCTTCATTTTCCATTCATCATCTGCATAAACATTTTATGATGAATTATGATATCAGGCCCAGTACTAGATAGTAAAAGTAAACACAGATGAGTCAGACAGTTGTCACTTCCTTAAAATGTTCACAGACTAGTGAGGAAGTCAGAATGCAGAACGATAAATGTGATTTCAGTAGACACATGCAGAGATACTGTGGAATCTTCGTGGAGGGATCCACGAATTTCAGCTGGGTTGGTAGGGAGAGGTTGATTAATGATTTGACATTTGAGCTGAATTCTTGAAGGGTGAGAAAACATTCATGGGTGGAGGGTGACAGAGGAAATTAAAGATGAACAGCATGCAGGCCTGGTGTTGTGAACGACGTGGTCATTCTGTAGAACTGCCAGTGTTCGGTGTGGTGGAGCACAAAGTGCCTGCTGATGGGCAGTCTGACTGGTTCTCTTCCCATATCCCTCTCAAGGACTTTGCTGCAAGCCATTGGTAATTCTCAGTGCTGCTTCAGTCTTTCTTCTCACTTCCATTAATTTACAAACAAAGCAAAATAACCCATTTAAAATTGCTTACCAAATAGAATCACCAAGATAAACAAAACCTTCTCCTTGGCTATATTATCCCCTCCCCTTATAACACCTGTATCTCTTGCTTTTCCAACACAACTATTAGAGCTAAATATACTTATTTCCACTGAGTAATTACCTTTCTTTGTTGTTCTTCACAATCGTATTGAATATAATTGTTTAGAAATCAAAATACATATAATCTGTGCACATGATATATACATAATAAAAATAAAAGAAAACCTGCATGCATCCATGACACAGATAAAAATACAGAATATTAACAATATCCTCTCCCTTATCTCCTCCCCGCTAAAGATAAACTCTTCCTAGAATTTTGAGTTTGTTACTCTCTTGCTTTTATTTGTAGCTTTACTACAAATGTACCCATAGTCAATATATTGCTTAATTTTGCAAAGATTAATATCTTATGTAAATTGGACTACATCAAATTGTGTGTATTCTGTGACATTATTCATAGCTTTTTATCCCATGATGTATAGCTATAGTCCATAAACTTGAACTTCTGCATAGTGTTCCATTATATGAATACTTCACAAATTCTTTAATTGCTTACATGTCAGTAAAAATTTGAATTGTTTCTAATTTTGAATTGCTATCACATGCAATGCCATTCTGTTTATTGTTGAATGTCTTTTCCTGAGCCTTTGGGTGAATTTCTCCAGGGTGCACTTATTTACTTATACCAAAAATGGTAAATTGTTTTCAAAAGCAGAGGTATCAATCTATACTCTTGTACTAGTGTGTAAACTGCACTGCTGATTTACATTAATCCTGGGATTTGGAATTATCAGAATTAAAAAAAAAATTTTTTTCTTTTATTGATTTTGGAGAGAAAGGAAGTGAGGAGAGAGAGATAGAAACATCGATGAGAGAGAATATCGATTGGCTGCCTCCTGCATGCCCCCCACTGGGGAACTGGCCCACAACCTGGGCATGTGTCCTGACCAGGAATCGAACTGGTGACCTCTTGGTGCATGGGTCAATGCTCAACCACTGAGCCACAATGGTTAGATGGAATTATCAGAATTTTAAAAAATAGTCTTGTAGATTAAAAAATCTTAATGAAGATTTCATTTTTATTGCTGTTTAATATTCAATTTAAGTATATTCGTATACATTTATTGGTCTTAAATGTTTTCTCTTCTTTTCTCAATTATTACCCAATTTAGTTATTTGCTAATATATCTGTGTTTGTGTTAGGGAATACTGCCCTACAAATAACTATATGGATCTCTCTTGTTCTTACAGTGGCTGATGTTCTCTAAAGTAACTGTGCCACACACATCCTTTGTCCTCCCCACACATATTATTTTCTATCTCATTATCATTTTGTATTTTTTTCCTAAAAGCACCTATCATATTAACTTACATCATACCTTTTTTTTTATTACTTTACTTTTGCTACAGATGTTTCTCCTTTTTTCCCCCATTGACACCCTCCTCCCTTTCCCTCCCTGCCCCTTCCCCAGTTTTGTTGTCCATGTCCATTGGTTATGAGTACATTGCATACAAGTTACGTGGTTCATCGCTCCCCTCCCCCACCCCCTCTTCTGGGAAATGTCAGTCTGTACCCTACTTCCACGTCTCTGGGACTACCCTGTTCCTCAGACTGTTATGTTCATTATATTCCAGAAATAAGTGAGATCATATGATATTTCTCTTTCTCTGCTTGGCTTGTTTCACTTAGGATAATAGTTTCCAGGTCCTCCCATGTCGTCGCAAAGGATAAGAGATCTTTCTTTCTTACAGCTGCATAGTACTCCATTATGTATATGTACCATAGCTTTTTTATCCATTCGTCTACTGATGGACACTTGGGCTGTTTCCAGATCTTAACTATTGTAAATAGCGCTGCTATGAACATGGGGGTACATGTATTCTTTCTGATTGGTGTTTCAGGCTTCTTAGGATATATTCCTAGGAGTGGAATCACTGGGTCAAATGGTAATTCAATTTTTAATTTTTTGAGGTAACACCATAGTGTTTTCCATAGTGGCTGCACCAGTCAGCACTCCCACCAGCAGTGTACTAGAGTCCCCTTTTCTATACACCCTCGCCAACACTTGTTGTTTGGTGCTTTGTTGATGGCGGCTATTCTGACAGGTGTGAGGTGATACCTCATTGTTGTTTTAATTTGCATCTCTCTGATGATTAGTGAAGTTGAGCATTTCTTCATATGTCTCTTGGCCATTTGTATGTCCTGTTTGGAGAGGTGTCTATTTAGTTCCTCTGCCCATTTTTTAATTGGGTTCTTTGTCTTCCTTTTGTTGAGATGTATGAGCACTCTATATATATTTTGTAAATTAGTCCCTTATCTGATATATCATAGGCAATTATGCTCTCCCATACAGTGGGTTGCCTTTCCACTTTGATGGTTGTTTCTTTTGCTGTGCAGAAGCTTTTGAGTTTGATGTAGTCCCATGTGTTCATTTTTTCCTTTGTTTCTGTTGCCTTAGGTGATATATCAGTGAAAATTTTGCTGCGTATGATGTCTGAAATTTTGTTGCCTACATTTTCTTCTAGGATTTTTATGGATTCATGAGTCACATTTAAGTCTTTTATCCATTTTGAGTTTATTCTTGTGTATGGTGTTAGCTGATGATCTAGTTTCATTTTTTTGCATGTAGCTGTCCAATTTTCCCAACACCATTTATTAAAGAGGCTGTCTTTACTCCAGTGTATGCTCTTGCCAACTTTGTCGAATATTAATTGAGTATGATTTTTTGGGTCAATTTCTGGGTTTTCTGTTCTATTCCATTGATCTATGTGCCTGTTCTTGTGCCAGTACCAGGCTGTTTTGATTATAGTAGCTTTGTAGTATAACCTGATGTCTGGTAATGTGATCCCACCTACTTTGTCCTTCTTTTTCAAGATTGCTGTAGCTATTCGGGGTCTCTTTTGGTTCCATATGAACTTCTGAAGTATTTGTTCTAGTTCTGTGAAATATGTCTTTGGTATTTTGATGGGGATTGTGTTAAATCTATAGATTGCTTTGGGTAGTATGGACATTTTAATGATGTTATTTCTTCCAATCCATGAACAAGGTATGTGCTTCCACTTTTTTATATCTTCCTGTATTTCTTTTTTCAATGTCCTGTAGTTTTCTGTAAATAGGTCCTTTACTTCTTTGGTTAAGTTTATTCCTAGGTATCTTAATTTTTTTGCCACGATGGTAAATGGGATTTTTTTTAGTTTCTCTTTCTGTGAGTTCATCATTGGTGTATAAGAAAATGCCGTCGATTTCTTGACGTTAATTTTGGATCCTGCTACTTTGCCAAATTCATTAATTAAGTCTAGTAGATTTTTGATGGAGTGTTTAGGGTTTTCTATGTATAATATCATGTCATCTGCGAATAATGACAGTTTCACTTCCTCCTTTCCAATTTGAATCCCTTTTATTTTTTCTTCATGTCTGATTGCTGTGGCTAAGACTTCCAGTACTATGTTAAATAAGAGTGGTGAAAGTGGGCAACCTTGTCTTGTTCCTGTTCTTAAGGGATATGCTTTTAGTTTTTGTCCATTGAGTATGATGTTGGCTGTAGGTCTTTCATATATGGCCTTTATAATGTTGAGATATGATCCCTCTATTCCCAAATTGCTGAGCATTTGTATCAGAAATGGGTGCTGGATTTTGTCAAATGCTTTTTCAGCATCTATTGATATGATCATATGGTTTTTATCTTTCATTTTGTTTATGTGATGTATCACATTTATTGATTTGCGTATATTGTACCAGCTTTGCATCCCTGGGATGAATCCCACTTGGTCATGGTGAATAATTTTTTTGATGTATTGCTGGATCCGATTTGCTAGTATTTTGTTAAGGATTTTGGCATCTATGTTCGTCAGGGATATTGGCCTGTAGTTTTCTTTCTTTGTAGTGTCTTTTTCTGGTTTTGGAATTAGAATTATGCTGGCTTCATAAAACGAGTTTGGAAGTCTTCCTTCTTCTTGAATTTTTTGGAATAGTTTGAGGAGAATGGGTGTTAGTTCTTCTTTGAAAGTTCGGTAAAACTCCCCTGTGAAGCTGTCTGGGCCTGGGCTTTTGTTTGCTGGGAGGGTCTTGATTACATCTTCAATTTCCTTCGTTGTCATTGGCCTGTTCAAGTTTTCTATCTCTTTCCAGTTCAGTTTTGGGAGACTATGTGTTTCTAGAAATGTGTCCATTTTGCTTAGATTGTCAAATTTGTTGCCATATAATTGTTCATAGTATTTGTTAACGATCCTTTGTATTTCTGTGGTGTCAGTTGTTACTTCTCCTCTTTCATTTCTGATTTTGTGTATTTGGGTTCTCTCTCTTTGTTTCTTGGTGAGTCTAGCTAAGTGTCCATCAATCTTTTTATCTTTTCAAAAAATCAGCTCTTTGTTTCATTGATCCTTTGAATTGTTTTTTTGGTCTCCATGTCGTTTATTTCTGCTCTGATCTTTACAATTTCCTTCCTTCTACTTGCTCTAGGGTTTTCTTTTTGTTTGCTTTCCAGTTCTTTAAGTTGTGAGGTTAGGTAGTGCATTAGAAATGTTTCTTCTTTCTTGAGGTGGGCCTGTAGTGCTATGAACTTCCCTCTCAGAACTGCTTTCACTATATCCCATAGATTTTGCATTGTTGTGTGTTCATTTTCATTGGTTTCCAGGAAGTTTTTAATTTCTTCCTTGATCTCCATGGTAACCCATTCATGTTCAGTAACATGCTATTTAGCCTCCATGTGTTCATATGTCTTTGCATGTTCTTGTTGCAATTTATTTCTAGTTTCATGCCATTGTGGTCTGAAAAGGTGCTTAATATGATTTCAATCTTCTTGAACTTGTAGAGACTTAGTTTGTGCCCTAGCATATGGTCTATCTTTGAGAATGTCCCATGTGCACTTGAGAAGAATGTGAATTCTGCAGTTTGGGGGTGTAATTCTCTGTATATATCTATTAAATCCATTTGATCTAGTGCTTCATTTAGAATTTCTGTTTCCTTGTTAATTTTTTGTCTAGAGGATCTATCCAGTGATGTCAGTGGGGTGTTGAAGTCTCCTGCTATGATTGTATTGCTGTCGATTTCTCCTTTGAAGTCCTCCAGAAGATTTGTAATATATTTTGGTGCTCCTATATTGGGTGCATATATGTTCACCAAGGTTATATCTTCCTGTGGATAGACCCTTTCAATATTATGTAGTGGCCTTCTTTGTCTCTAGTTATGGTCTTCAATTTGAAATCTAATTTATCCGATATGAGTATTGCTACCCCAGCTTTTTTTTTCCTTTCTGTTTGCTTGGAAGATTTTTTCCATCCCTTTACTTTCAACCTATGTGAGTCTTTTGTTGTGAGGTGGGTCTCTTGTAAACAACATATATGTGAATCATGCTTTCTTATCCAGTCAGCTACTCTGTGTCTTGTTATCGGAGCATTCAGTCCATTTACATTTAAGGTGATTATTGATATGTACTTATTTATTGCTATTTTTGTACAGTGTGGTTCTAATTTTCTTTCTATTTCTTCTATTAATTATAGCAGTCCTTTGAACATTTCTTGCAGTGCTGGTTTGGTGCTAATATATTCCTTTAGCCTTTTTTTGTCTGGGAAGCTCTTTATTTGAACTTCTATTTTGAATAATAGCCTTGCTGGATAGAGTAGTCTTGGATTCAGATTCTTGTTTTTCATGACCTTGATTACTTCATGCCATTCCCTTCTGGTCTGTAGTGTTTCTGTTGAGAAGTCAGTTGATAGCCTAATGGGGTTTCTTTTGTAGGTAACCTGTTGCTTATCTCTTGCTGCCTTTAGGATTCTCTCTTTGTCTTTAATTTTTGGCATTTTAATTATTATGTGTCTTGGTGTGGGCCTGTTTGGGTTCTTCTTACTTGAGGCTCTCTGTACTTCTTGAACTTGAATGCCTTCTTCCTTCACCTGGTTAGGAAAGTTTTCTGTCACTATTTCTTCAAATATATTCTCTAACCCTTGCTCATTTTCTTCTTCTTTCGGGACTCCTATGATGCGAATGTTATTATGTTTCCAGTTGTCCCACAGTTCTCTTAAGCTATCTTCCTGTTTTTTCATTGTTCTTTCCTTTTGGTTTTCTGATTGATTGATTTTTTCTACTCTGTCTTCTAATTCTCTGATCCGGTCCTCCACTTCCTCTACTCTGCTGGTCAGTCCTTCCAATGTGTTCTTTATTTCTGCTATGTCATTCTTTATTTCCACTTGGTTGGTTTAAATGGTGTCGATGTCCTTACTCATGCTGTTTAGTTTCCTCAAGATCATGGCTCTGAACTCTACCTCTGATAATTTGCTTAACTGCATTTCATTTATCTCATCTTCAGTAGAGTTCTCTTGTTCTTTCATTTGGGATCTGTTTCTTTGTTTCACCATTTTTGCTATCTCAGTGGGTTTTGGAGCCTGCCAATTTTCCCTGTGGGTGTCGGTGTTCTGCTATTTGTGGCTCCCTCTACTGGGTTTGGATGAGCATGGAGAGCCCTCCTTAAACACCACTGTCAAGTCTCACTTTCCTGAGTAGATTTTCAAGCTTAGGAAAGGTTCAGTTATGCTTTAGCTTTTTGCCTGGAGGCTATTAGCCTCAGTTACTTGAAAAGACTTTGGATCTCAGTTGAATGAGAAACTCCCTCAGATGTTTACAGTGTAAGAGGATTTCCCGAGGGTGGGGCCAATGCTGGTTGTTAATGAGCCTCAATTTGCATTTCTTTGCCTTTTTTCCTCACCTGCGAATCTCCCAGGGAGGGGCTGCCACAGCTCAGAGAAGGAGCAAATTTGGCTGCCCTGTGTAACCGGGAAGGAGCGGCTGGCCACCCCTGTCCTTTGTGGCCACAGCTCAGCACAAACTCTGAGTGCTCTCCAAATCCCAGATGTCCTCACAGAGTTCCAGTCCAGTCCCCCCTCCCTCTGCCGGAGCCCCAGGTGTGTGGCTGTGGCTATTTAGCGCTCTGTCCTGGCCCTCTGCGCTGTGGAGCAGCTGGGGCTCTTAACCCTGAGGGCGGGCGCCGCTGTTCCAGCTAAGGCCGCTGCTCCAGCTAAGGCCGCTGCTCACAGCCAAGGCCACTGCTTTCCGTGGGCTCCCAGCCTGCCACCCTCACGCGCCTCCGCAGATCCTACCAGGCTAATTTAGTGTCCCTGGTTGTATGGTCCTCTCCCACTGGTTTTCTGTTGCTTTTTCCTGATGATTTGTCTTTATTTAAGTTGTAATTCCTGTTTGGTCCTGGGAGAATATCTGTGTAGCTTCCATTCATTCCACCGCCATTTTCAACCCCCCACATAATACCTTTTTTAAAAATGTAGAATGTAACCTTCACCAGGGAAAGGATTTTGTTTTAATATTAGCACTGTGTCATAATTGCCTGAAAAGATAATTGAGATATAGTATGTGCTAAAGTATTATTCACCACTAAATAAATGTATTGTCATGTACCCCTGTAACACCCTTCTTTTCTAGCAAATAAAAAGGAAAAAGGTAGTACTCAAAACAGTAGTTTAATGGTGAAAACAGCATCTTTGTGTTTTATAGTCAGAGAACCTGAATTTGCTTTTTCATTATGTAGGTTACTTGTCCACTTTGAAACGCACTCTTATAGAAAAATTTTATCTAATTTTGAAAGTTTGCTGTGAATCTCTAATAAAATAATGTTTGTAGCTATAAACTTGCAAATTCTTTCCTAGTGTTGGGTTTAATTAAACATAACTTTTATCACAAATCTTCTGTTAGAAGATATTTGTTAGAATTACATTAAAAGAAGAATTATAATCAGTGTTTTTACTCTGCTTAAAATATTAAGTAAAATCCAACACAGAGATGAATAAAGAATAAGACTTTGATATTTCTGAATTTGTCTTGCAATTTGATGGTCATAACATTAGAAAAGGAGAAATATGAATCATGATTAGAAATCCAAGGCCATGCAAAATCAAATAAAATAAGATAAATTTGTGTTTAATGCTGCATCAATTTGGATAGTTGTCTTACTAGAAGAACACAGGACCGTTAGACTATCTTAACTATCAAGGATTTTTTTTTTTTTTATAAATCGATTAGATTTATTTGTCAAATCATACCAAAGTTAATTGTTATAAAATTCCTAATGAAGTATCTACCAGGCTTCTAAAAAATGCAAATAAAAGTACCTCAATATTGGAAACTTTGTTGTTGTTGTTGCTGTTGTTTTGTTAGAGTGATTGTTTCTGTGAGCAGGCTTGTGCTTTTAGTTGTGTTTCCTGTAAGAAAGTGGTCTAAAGAAGGAAGAATGTCAAGTGAATTTCTTATCCTGACTTCCCTATTTCTGCTGGTGGCACCACTATCCTTCTAATCATCCGTGCTAAAGATGCCATCCATACATTTTAACTCTTCCTTCATGTTATATACCACATGGCATTAAACACCATCTTTTGTGCACTGAAACTTGGTAAGGTCACTTCAGTTTTTTTTATTATCTCCATAAACTACTCAATTCCCTCTTTACCTCTCACTTTGTCTTTTACAAGAATATTCTAAAACAGAGTCACAGCTTCCACTGGCTGGCCTTCTAATCCATCTTTCCTGACAGATAACATCCCCAAGTCACACCCAGACTATATCACCAACCTGCACATAGACTTCGACTGCTCCTCTTTTCCTTGTAAAAAGTCTGTATCACCCACATTTGTTCCCAGTAGGAGAGAGGTAGAGTTCTTAAGGATACCATGATAGTAAATTCTAAGGTAGAAGGAGACCCAAGATGGAAATGAGTCATTTGTCAACTATTCAACATAAATGAAGACACATTATTAACTTTCCGACGGGCTCTTGTCTTTTTGGACTTATTATTATGAAAATTCCTTCTCATTTTAGAGGAAGTTCTTCACAGTGTGAGTCTCTGGAGGAGGCAGAGCATCTATCCACCGTGACAGCTTAAGAGTGTTATTTTCTTCTCCCTGCATCTTGTGAGCCAAGGTGAGGGCGAATGATGCAGTTTCAAACAATTAGGTGTGACCACTAGAAATGTGAGTCATGGAGAAATGTCACAAGAAATAATGAAAAAGTAGGTTGACTCTGTAGGCAGCAACAGCAAGACATGACTGTGCACAGTGGCAAGCTCATTTTACAGATGGTCACTGTAGGAGTGAACTCTGTCCATGGTGGTGCTGGAGTCAAGTTGTTGTTGTTTTTTGTTTTTGTTTTTGTTTTTTTTTTGCCTAACTTCCACTGGTTCTTATCCATTTTCAAAATATTGACCTCAGTCTTTCTTTCCCACTTAAGGGGCTATGCAAAATTGCTTCCAATAAAGTATTTTCTGCATGAGTTAAGTAGGTAGGTATTCATGGATTGAATCAAGCACCGCAACTGATCTGAAGGCCAAATTTCCTCAGGGAAATGTGGGGACTGTTAGTTGGTAAACTGGCCTTTGTCAGAAGGCAGACAATCAAATTGGTATTCCAGTACTGGAATCTAACAGCAGAGGGGAAATAGTTAATTAAATAATCACCAATAGTCATCTGAAAAGGAATTAAACAAAATGATTTAGAAGTCTGTCAGATCCCTGCTATAGGCAAGTATGAACAAGTAGTAAGGATGTAATGAATTTCACGGTCACGGAATGGAAAGAGTCCTTTTAACAATTTGAATCAGAGTAACTTTCTGTGACTATGCTAACAGAATTTGTTCTTTTTTCCAGCCAAAATAGCCAAAACCAAAGTCAGAGTTTGATTCTGAAAATTGTTAAATTACCACCTCCACTGAATCATGACTTTCCACAACTTGTGAAATTTTGGGCATTTGTCAGGAAGTAGTGAGACCACAAACACTGCAATGTAGATATACATGAAAATCCAAGAACCCAAGAGTAACTCCCCATGCCCATTGAATTTCCTTCATCAGACTAGTAATATTCCAATGTCTATGAAGCATAATAATACCAATTCTTTTTATTTGAGGAAGTTTTCTCATGACCTATTTTAGTCTACAGACTAATATATATGGAATCATATTCTAACATATCCCTATGTGGCCAACTGCAAAATCAAAAGTTGGAAGAAGAAGCACCTGAAAGAAATGCAGAAATCTGCTAATTTCCATCAGCAAAACTCTGGGGATTATATATGATAATTGATTCTAGAGGTAAATAGGACATAACTTTAGAATGCGATGGATTTTTATGGGTGCATTTACTAACGATTCTGCATGGACATCCTTATTTACAGCTCTAAGACTAATTAAAACTGTAGCTTGCTACTTTATGGAAACCTGGACTCAGGAGTGTTGCACACTAAACATAGTTGATGGTATATGGCACAATATGAAGTAAATAATCCAAAGATTTCTGGAGCATTTTAATTATATAAATATTAAGTATGAAAAAATATGTATGGGGATGTTGGGTAGTCAAAAGTTAGGCCTGGTGGACGTTTGTCATCATTTTAATTTTGTCATGCATATAAACATCTCCAGTTTAGAGAAATGCTTCATTTTCTAAGTCTTGGTGGCAGGGAGGACCCAATTTGTCACTACAATATCAAGGATGAGGGCCAAAACCTATAGTTAACCATACACTGCTTTGTAGAACTCTGCCTCTGGAGAGAATAACACAAAGAAATGGACAGAAGGCTGAGCAGCAGCTGTACCCAGTGGCAGTGCCAACATCTGTATCCAGTACAGAGGACTGTGTACGGCTCCTGGGACAGGGGGTAGTAGCAGCATTCTGGTACACTCTATCTTCATTGGTTCCTCTCTTCTCATGAAACTGATTGTTTACAACATTTTGTTGTTGATAACCTGTGTGAGTTCTCAAATCTTTCCAGTAGGTTGTTTTCTGTTTAAGTTAGCCACACTCACTTTTGCAACATGTCACCAAAAATTATGATTAGTCCAAAGTTCAACTACAGATTTTGCATATGCATTGAAGTCTATTTCAAGTGTTGGAAGTGCCATGAGACAACTTATTCTTGGGAATGAAGCTTGGAGATCATTTCATAAGTGCAGAGCAGTGATGGCAAATATGTTAGAGTCTGGATCATTCTAGATATTTTATCTGAAAAAAAAAAGGCAGTGAATGCGGAAAATAAGGCCAGTTCATGCCCTCAAAATGTGGACATTAACAAGGAAGTTGTCTTGAACATATTTTTTTTTCTTTTTCCTCAGTTTACTGATAAGTTTCCTGGATAGAGGTAAAGCAACTCTGCCTTTGAGAGTTACAAACAAAACAAGTCATACAGGTGACCTGGCTGTGCCAGGAGTATTAATAGTCAGAAGTTGGAGGATGACAAGAGATGTGTGATATGGAGGATGATAATTTCAGAATGAGACTCAGAAATGGTGTTCCTAAAACTTACTGGTCCCAGGAAGGAGGCTCTTGATATGCTAAGCAATGTCACTCCTTGTTTCTAGGAGAGATTACAAAGACAGCAAAATGGCTGGGTCTTCATTCTGGAAAGCTGAGATGGAGCCCGATATGGGATAGTCTGTAATCTGGAATTCATTCTCTAATATTCGTGGTTCACTGTCTACCTATGCCCTATTCTCCTGGCAAACTGGTTTTTATGACTCTCAATATTCTGTACACTTTCCAGATGCTGGCTTTTATCTATTTATTTATTAATACTGCTCTTTGTTTAGAAAGGATTCTCTCTGTGGCTTTGTGCACCCAAATCCTATCTACCCATCAAAGCCAAATTCAATGGTAAATTCTTCCATGGAATCTTAGCTGATCTTCCCAGCTGGAATCTCTTCCACTGCAAAATTCTCTCAGCATTTTGTACTAGGATAAATGCTGTGGGCCTGGTAAGCGACAGGCTGAATTCTACTGATGAGTGGCAGAAATCGATCAAATCAGGGAAGAGGCCTGAGGTGTGGATTAACATAGGAGTTACCAGAAACATTTAGAATTTAGAACCTCAGCACTGGGCCTATGAACTGGCTCATTGCACACAGGCTGGGGAAAGGGGGCTAATGCCAGGTGTGTGCAAACACCCGGGGGCATCCCCAACCATGAGGACAGCTTAGTTCTTTCTTCCTCACACTAGTGAACGGAAATTCTTTCCATTCTCCCAGGCCTGGTTCTCTAGTTGAAGAGTAAGACAGAGCTGTACAGACACACGATTACTGCTTGCACATGTATGGAGAGGGGAGACAGGGATTGTGAAGTATAGTTCTCTTGTGGTGTATTTATTAGCACTACTATCACATTAGTTATAAATGCAAATAAAATTTACTCTTTTTTGAGTTTCCCACAAACCATCATACTTATGTATGTAAAGAGATAAATGAGCAATTTTCACTATAAAATATATTATGTATCCAGGTGTGTGTTTTAATGCCTATTTAATTCCCCTACATTTCCTCTTTAGTATCTAATATTGCAATCTATAGAATTATTTCTCATCTTTGTGTAGATTTAACACTCAGAAAAATGTCACTCTAGTTCACCTTAGCCATGTTACTTCTATAACTTAAGCAGTGTTTTAATACATTTTTGTGAGTGAATTTTAGCAGCAGAGTTAAACTTCTCTAAATTATACATTCTTCATCACATCACCCCCAAATTTGAGTGACTCCCACTGTATTTCTGTAAATTACTGGTTATTGGTAATTATAACACATTTCATACCTTAATGTAATAAAATCCCAAATAATAAAATCAGATACTATGATAATGTAGTTAACTCTTCATGAAAAATGTCTTAATATCATAAATCAAAACTGCATCTTTATTTTCTTTATGTTTACATTTGGGGAAATAAATAGACCAAGGAATTGCTGTATTCACAAACTGAATGCCTTTAAAAGAGAAACACATTATCATCTGATTGATTTTATTCCAGGCAATTATGTTGAAATGGTCATCCTGAAAAATAAAGAGTGATTGGGTTGTTTTAATCAGATCCTATCTCAGATTTTTTTTTAAATAGAGAAAAGATGACAACTATATTATCAACTTATGAAAAATTTTAACTTTAAAAAGTGAGACTTTTTATTTGATGAGTATTTACAGCCTAAAGAGTAATTAATCATTAGTTTAATTTTACAGGAAATAAATTCTGAAATTTCAAAAGAGATTTAATAATACATCTAGGTAGTGGCACATACCAGATTTATTGCATTTCTATTTTGACAGTTATTATATATTTTAGAGGCTTAGTGCAGATTATATTTCAAACACTCTACCTTAAAGTACTGTTGATTATGAAAATCATATCTAGCTAAATTCAATTTTCTAATTTACATATTGTCTCAACTGAACTTGGATATATTTAATTGAATTTCAAAAGACTTAAAATGACATTCCCTATGTGCTAGGTAGTATGTTAGGTAATTAAAAAGATCAATGTTATTTCACTTAATTCTAGCTAAACCTTTAAAATGAAAAATCTCAATTTCAAAGCAAATTAATAACTTGCTCAAAGTCAAACAAGCTGTGACATAATTTTAAATTATATCCTCTGACTAAAATTGTATGTTTTAAAAATACTTTATCATATTTTATATATGCATTATATATAATGCACAAAGAAAACAATTTTATTTATCCAGCATCAAGAACATTTTCTGTTAAATAATTTTCTAGAAATAGTTTAAATGTTTAAGCATGAAGATGTTATTTAGTTTAACATTAGTAAAAAAATAAATAAAAATATATTGATTGCTCCTTTATGTCCCTATTAAATAGTGCAAAATAAAATATGTGCTCTTTTTGATGCTTTAAAGTCACCAACATAATCAGATTTTGTAGGGAGCAGTAACATAGTCATGCATTAAGTTCTCTTGAAGGTCTACTTATCCTCACTGTAGTGGAATTTGGACTATTACTTGTGTTTTTGATAGTTACTTTCTTTCTATACTTTAATTTTTGTACAGCTCAATGGCTGTTTCAGCTGTGAGTGTGCCAATTTTTATATGTTCAACTGGTTCTGTGGAATTTTCAGTATTTAGAAACATGATTTCACCTAGCAATTTTATTTTATTTTTTTTATCTATTGATTTTAGACAAAGAGGAAGGGAGAGGGAGAGAGAGATAGAAACATCCATGAGAGAGAACATCGATTGGCCGCCTCCTGCATGCCCCCCACTGGGGATTTGGCCCACAATCCTGGGTATGTGCCCTGACTGGGAATAGAACTGGAGACCTCTGGGTGCATGGGTTGATGCTCAACCACTGAGCCACACCGGTTGGGCTCACCTAGCATTTTTAAACTTCCTCTGAAGTATAAATTAACTAGTTGTGCATGAGGGCCTAAACATCTCTTAAATGAAGCCATTTTCTTAGTCAATTTACCTACACATTCGATCATTCATTTCCAAATATTTAATCAGCAATTACTATATGCCAGAAACAGGTGCTGGGGGATCAGCAATAAATAAAACATACAATGATCCAGATCCTGAAAATCTCACACTGCCGCCCTGGCCGGGTTGGCTCAATGGTTAGAGCATTGGCGCATGGACCAAAGAGTCGAGGGTTCTATTCCAGCCAAGGGCACATACCCAGGATTGCAGTTCGTCTGGGCCCTGGTCAGGGTCGTGCAGGAGGCAACCAATCGATGTGTCTCTCTCATATTGATGTTTCTCGCTCTCCCCCCACCCCTCCATTCTATCTAAAGATCAATGGAAAAAATATCCTCGGGTGAGGATTAAAAAAAAAAATCTCACACTGTATTGGGAGAAAGAGGCAAATAAAATATTAATAAGCAAAATATATAATGTTTAATGATGATAAATACCATAGAGAAAAATCACATAAGAAAGAAAAATGGGGAACATTGGGGACAGGGCTGCAGTTTTAGTTGGGGTGTTCAGAGGAGGCCAGATTGGAAGGAGGTGTCTCAGGAAAGAGCAGAGTAAAGGTGCTTGGAGGAGCCTGTCCTCACAGCCACTGCTCAGCCTTCTCCTGGTCTGCTCTGTATCTCAGGAATTCTGACCTAGGCCAGGGGTGTTTAGCTGGATTTGGCTAACAAGGGAAAATAAAGAGTAGGGGGTCCTTGGCCAGGTAGCTCAGTTTGTTAGAGTGTTGTCCCCATACGCCTAGGTTGTGGGTTCGATTCCGGGTAGTCAGCACATACAAGAATCAACCAATGGATGCATAAATAAGTGGAACAACTCGATATTTCTCTCAATCTCAATCTCTCTCTAAAATCATTTTTTTAAAAAAGAGTAGGGGGAGGAAGAAGGCCAGGTGTTCTCTCCCCTTCCATTTTGGTCAATGCTCCTGCAGCTGCCTTGTTTCTGAGGCTCTAACTCCTTCTGAGAGGCTGACTGTGGTTCAGGATTCTTCTGGTTGCTTCAAACTTCAGTTCTGATTCTGCCTCTTCCCTTTGTGTCTCTTGCTGAGCACTGGAGGGTTTCCTGCTGTTGCTAATCCATGTGTTCCTAGCACTCCCGTTACTGTATAACCATGTCCGTGTGATCAATCTCCTCCAAAATACTTTCAAGTATGTCAACTGCTGTTTAAAAAATGAGGAAGTTTATAGTATTAAGTATAGAAAGTGAGAAAGCCAGATGCTTGGCCATTTAGGTAAACATTACCCTGGTACACAGGAACAACAAGTCCAGAAATGTTCGTGACACAGAAAGAGGACAGTGTGGGAGGCAGGAGATGAGTCCGGAGATGGTACGAAATGAGTCAGAGATAAAAGCAATTGAGGATGAAGCACATCTTCCAGAACCCATTAGGACATTTTTCTGATTTTGGCTTTTACACTAAAAGAGATGGAAAGTTATGAAAGCTTCTTAACTGTGTGTGGGGGAGGGGGGGTGGAGATGATCTAATTTTTGTTTTAATATAACAGTTCTTTCCTGAAAAGGACAATAGCAGAAGGGAGACACATTGAGAAGGTATTGAAGTATTCTGGTGAAAGATCTGTAGCAGGACAGTGGCAGGGGCGAGGAGTGGTCAGATCAGGCAGACTTTGATGGTCAAGCCATCAGGATTTGAAGATGAATGACATGTGGGAAAGGAAAAGAAGGAACTTTTGAGTTTCAAAAACGTAGTAGACATTTAAATGGAGATGTTGGGTACATGAGAATCAATTATGTGAGTATAAACTCAACTGGAAAGGTCTAACATACAGACAAAAATGTGAAAATCACCACATATAAATATTTTATTTTTATTTATTTATTTGTCCATTTATTTAAATATATTTTTATTAATTTTTTTAAAGAGAAGGGAAGGGAGAGATAGAAACATCGATGTGAGAGAAACATCAGTCATCTGCCTCCTATACGCCCCCTACTGGGGATCGAGCCTGCAACCCAGGTATGTGCCCTGACCGGGAATTAAACCAGTACCTCTCAGTCCTTGGGACGATGGTCAATCCACTGAGCCAAGCCAGCTGGGCATAAGCTTGTCTTTTAAATAGTTGTGTGGATTATTTAGGTCTCTTGTTATAATCCCAGCCCCTATTAAGTGGGGACATTATGAGATACCTGTGGAGTCTAACAGAGTCGAACCCTAGGACATACTATCAGGGCTCAAACAGTCAGGGCTCATTTGTGTCTCTCATCTCGGAGTCTTCACATATGTTTGCTGCATTTTCCCCTCTCACTGAAGACAAGCGTTCTCCACAAGGAAGAAAGTATAGTCACCAATAATCAGCTCTTTACATCTTATGGCTTCTATGATTTAGACAAAAAACCGTTATCAGAGAAACAAGGAAGAGTGAAAGTGCCAGGAAAACTTATGTTCAGTACAGTTTTCAAAGATGATTTTTACACTCTTTTAAGACAATGTTTTTTTTCATTCTTTTCATGAATTGCCTACAAATATTTTGAACATAAAGTTATTAATAGTTCTCCTTCAAAGTTATGTAAGGATAAAAATAATGGCAGCATTAGAGATCATCTTCATTTCATATAATTTTTTAACAATTCTTTGCACTTTATCCCAGATCTCACAGAGTTAGGATCAATGTACCAATTTATCTTTGTGTATTTATAATGATCAGTGTATCACAGTAAAGGTTAGCATCGGCTATATGATGATATTCACCAGAGAACTACACAAGAAAAGATTATTTAGTTTTAAACCCAACACTACATGCCTTTTTTTTTTAAGATTATTCAGATAACTACAGTTAAAAAGAATGACCTCAAAGATGTGGAACACGCTGAACTTACCAGAGTACGAGGTGATGATAAATTATTCAATATTATATGTGAAAAAAGATCTAAAAAATAAGAACTACATTTCTGTCGTTTATTTATTCGACTGGCATTTATTGAGTTGGCTCTTCTTTTTTCCTTATTTACTGATATGAGAGAGAGAGAGAGAGATTGGCTTGTTCTACTTATTTATGTATTCACTGGTTGATTCTTGTATCAGCCCTGACCGGGGATTGAACTCACAACCTTGGCATATTGGGACAACACTCTAACAAACTTAGCTATCTGGCCAGGGAGTTGTCTCTTCTTTTCTAAGGATAATAATATTCTGGTTCTAAAAAAAGAAATAAATAAACTGAAAAGGTAGATTTGTGTAACCGCAAATATTACAAAGAGGAGAAGCAGTTGAGTTTATTAATTAGGAGTCTAATCAATATCCAGAATATTTCCACCACTACTACCACACAGTCTCTCCATCATCTCTGGTGGGGACCAATGCCACACAGAAACCATCTTGATCCTGCTATTATACTGATTCTCCTCCACACAGAATTCAGAGCCAACTGCACAGAACAGGAATCAGAAAGCCACCTGCTTTGTGTCAACTCTCAAAGGATGTGTTTCTACATCCTGAGAATAAAATTCCAAGTTCCTCCTTTGGCATAAACCATCTGGTCTCTACCTCACTCCCATAATCATCCTCAATTCTCTCACCACTCTTCCTCTTACTTTCTGTGATTCCTCCCTTGATCATTTTGCTATTCCTTGACTGTGCCAAGTACATGCCTGCCTAAATAATGAAGACTTGTTCTTCTCTCTGCCTGGAATTGTGTTCATTCACCTATCCGCTCTGGTTATTCCACACAGAAGTCAAGTCTCTGCTTAGATGCCACATCCTCAGAGAGCTCATTCTAGACCATCAACTCTCTACCCTTTGGGTTATTTTAATTTGCTTCATAATATTTACTTCTAACTGGCAATATAGTGTACGTGTATTTGTTTAATATTTTTCTCCCCAAATAACATGAAAATCCCTGGAGAGTAAAGATTTTGCTCATTTTTTGCTCAGGACATAAAAGTGTATGGCACACAGGTGAAATGCATAAATTTTTGTTAAATTTATTACTACATTATGAAGTACCTATGCACACTGTCATGCAAATGATACGAATCCAGCTGGCCACTTTCTAGCTTTGAAAACTTAGGCAAGTAAGAAAACTCTTTTTAGCCCAGCCAGTGTAGTTCAGTGGATTTAGGGTCGTCTCATGGACTGAGAGGTCTCAGTTCGATTCCGGGTCAGGGCACATGCCCTGGTTACAGGCTCCATCCCCAGTCGGGGGTATGCAAGAGGCAGCCAATCAATGTATCTCTCTCGCATTGATGTTTCTATCTCTTTCTCCCTTCCTCTCTCTCTAAAAAAATCAATAAAAACATATATTTTTTTAAAAGCCTCTTTTTTAGTAAAATGGTTATAATTACACTCATTTTATGTACAAAGTGTTTATAACGTTACCTGGCCCATATAAATGCTTATTGAAAATTACTTATATTTTAAATATGTTTTTATTGATTTTTTATTTATTTTTTTTTTTATTGCGAAGTGTATTTTATTTTATTTTATTTTTTTTTTATTAATTTATTTTTGTTACAGAGGTTTCTCCTTTTTTTCCCCATTGACACCCTCCTCCCCATCCCCCCACCCTGTCCCCAGCCTTGTTGTCCATGTCCATCACTTATGCATACATGTGCATAAGTTCTGTGGTTCATCTCCTCCCTCCCCCCCACCCCCTCTCCTGAGGGGTGTCAGTTTATACCCTACTTCCACGTCTCTGGGTCTACCCTGTTCCTCAGACTGCTATGTTCATTATATTCCACAAATAAGTGAGATCATGTGATATTTGTCTTTCTCTGCTTGGCTTGTTTCGCTTAGGATAATACTCTCGAGGTCCCTCCACGTCGTCTCAAAGGATAAGAGATCTTTCTTTCTTACAGCTGCATAGTACTCCATTGTGTATATGTACCACAGCTTTTTTATCCATTCATCCACTGATGGACACTTGGGCTGTTTCCAGATCTTAGCTATTGTAAATAGTGCTGCTATGAACATGGGGGTACATGTATTTTTTCTGATTGGTGTTTCAGGCTTCTTAGGGTATATTCCTAGAAGTGGGATCACTGGGTCAAATGGCAGTTCAATTTTTAATTTTTTGAGGTAACACCATAGTGTTTTCCACAGTGGCTGCACCAGTCTGCATTCCCACCAGCAGTGTACTAGAGTCCCCTTTTCTCCACACCCTCGCCAACACTTGTTTAATGGTTTGTTGATGGCGGCCATTCTGACAGGTGTGAGGTGATACCTCATTGTTGTTTTAATTTGCATCTCTCTGATGATTAATGATGTTGAGCATTTCTTCATGTGTCTCTTAGCCATTTGTATGTCCTTTTTGGAGAGGTGTCTATTTAGTTCCTCTGCCCATTTTTTAATTGGGTTCTTTGTCTTCCTTTTGTTGAGTTGTATGAGCACTCTGTATATTTTGGAAATTAACCCCTTATCTGATATGTCATTGGCAATTATGCTCTCCCATGGAGTGGGTTCCCTATCTGTTTTGATGGTTGTTTCTTTTGCTGTGCAGAAGCTTTTGAGTTTGATGTAGTCCCATGTGTTCATTTTTCCCTTTGTTTCTGTTGCCTTAGGTGATGTATCAGTGAAGATTCTACTGCGTATGATGTCCGAAATTTTGTTGCCTACATTTTCTTCTAGGATTTTTATGGATTCACGAGTCACATTTAAGTCTTTTATCCATTTTGAGTTTATTCTTGTGTGTGGTGTAAGTTGATGGTCTAGTTTCATTTTTTTGCATGTAGCTGTCCAATTTTCCCAACACCATTTATTAAAGAGGCTATCTTTACTCCATTGTATGCTCTTGCCACCTTTGTCAAATATTAATTGAGCATAATGTCTTGGGTCAATTTCCGGATTCTCTGTTCTGTTCCACTGGTCTATATGCCTGTTCTTGTGCCAGTACCAGGCTGTTTTGATTACAGTGGCTTTGTAGTATAAGCTGATCTCCGGTATTGTGATCCCACCTACTTTGTCCTTCTTTTTCAAGATTGCTGTGGCTATTCGGGGTCTTTTTTGGTTCCATATGAACTTTTGAAATATTTGTTCTAGTTCTGTGAAATATGTCACTGGTATTTTGATGGGGATTGCATTGAATCTATAGATTGCTTTGGGTAATATGGACATTTTAATGATGTTAATTCTTCCAATCCATGAACAAGGTATGTGTTTCCACTTTTTTATATCTTCCTCTATTTCTTTTTTCAATGTCCTGTAGTTTTCTGCAAATAGGTCCTTTACTTCTTTGGTTAGGTTTATTCCTAGGTATCTTAATTTTTTTGCCGCGATGGTAAATGGTTTTGTTTTTTTAGTTTCTCTTTCCGTGAGTTCGTCATTGGTGTATAAGAATGCCATTGATTTCTTGACATTAATTTTGTATCCTGCTACTTTGCCAAATTCATTTATTAAGTCTAGTAGATATTTGATGGAGTCTTTAGGGTTTTCTATATATAATATCATATCGTCTGCGAATAATGACAGTTTCACTTCTTCCTTTCCAATTTGGATTCCTTTTATTTTTTCTTCACGTCTGATTGCTGTGGCTAAGACTTCCAGTACTATGTTAAATAAGAGTGGCGAAAGTGGGCATCCCTGTCTTGTTCCTGTTCTTAAGGGAAATGTTTTTAGTTTTTGCCCATTGAGTATGATGTTGGCTGTAGGTCTTTCATATATGGCCTTTATTATATCAAGATATGATCCCTCTACTCCCAAATTGCTGAGCGTTTTTATCAGAAATGGGTGCTGGATTTTGTCGAATGCTTTTTCAGCATCTATTGATATGATCATGTGGTTTTTATCTTTCATTTTGTTTATGTGGTGTATCACATTTATTGATTTGCGAATGTTGAACCAGCCTTGCATCCCTGGGATGAATCCCACTTGGTCATGGTGAATAATTTTCTTGATGTATTGCTGGATCCGATTTGCTAGTATTTTGTTTAGGATTTTGGCATCTACATTCATCAGGGATATTGGCCTGTAGTTTTCTTTCTTTGTAGTGTCTTTGTCTGGTTTTGGAATTAGGATTATGCTGGCCTCATAAAACGAGTTTGTAAGTCTTCCTTCTTTTTGAATTTTTTGAAATAGTTTGAGGAGAATGGGTGTTAGTTCTTCTTTGAATGTTTGGTAAAACTCCCCCGTGAAGCCATCTGGGCCTGGGCTTTTGTTTGCTGGGAGAGTCTTGATTACATCTTCAATTTCCTCAGCTGTTATTGGTCTGTTCAAGTTTTCTATCTCTTCCCGGTCCAGTTTTGGGAGACTATGTGTTTCTAGAAATTTGTCCATTTCACTTAGATTGTCGAATTTGTTGCCATATAAATGTTCATAGTATTTGCTAATGATCCTTTGTATTTCTGTGGTGTCAGTTGTTACTTCTCCTCTTTCATTTCTGATTTTGTGTATTTGGGTTCTCTCTCTTTGTTTCTTGGTGAGTCTAGCTAAGGGTCCATCAATCTTGTTTATCTTTTCAAAAAACCAGCTCTTTGTTTTATTGATCCTTTGAATTGTTTCTCTGGTCTCTATGTCGTTTATTTCTGCTCTGATCTTTACTATTTCCTTCCTTCTATTTGCTCTGGGGTTTTCTTTTTGTTTGCTTTCTAGTTCTTTAAGTTGTGAGGTTAGATAGTCTATTAGAAATTTTTGTTGATTCTTGAGGTGGGCCTGTAGTGCTATGAACTTCCCTCTCAGAACTGCTTTCGCTGCATCCCATAGATTTTGTGTTGTTGTGTGTTCATTTTCGTTGGTTTCCAGGAAGTTTTTAATTTCTTCCTTGATCTCCTCGGTAACCCATTCATTGTTTAATAACATGCTATTTAGCCTCCATGTATTCAAATGTCGTTGCATGTTCTTTTTCCAATTGATTTCTAGTTTCATGCCATTGTGATCTGAGAAGATGCTTGATATGATTTCAATCTTCTTGAACTTGTAGAGGCTTCGTTTGTGTCCTAACATGTGGTCTATCTTTGAGAATGTCCCATGTGCACTTGAGAAGAATGTGAATTCTATAGTTTTGGGGTGCAATTCTCTGTAAATATCTATTAAATCCATTTGGTCTAGTGCTTCGTTTAGAGTCTCTGTGTCCTTGTTAATTTTTTGTCTAGAGGATCTATCCAGTGATGTCAGCGGGGTGTTGAAGTCCCCTGTTATGATTGTATTGCTGTCAATTTCTCCTTTGAAGTCCTCCAGCAGATTTTTAATATATTTTGGTGCTCCTATATTCGGTGCGTATATGTTTACCAAGGTTATATCTTCCTGTTGGATAGATCCTTTCAATATTATATAGTGACCTTCTTTGTCTCTAGTAATGGCTTTCGTTTTGAAATCTATTTTATCAGATATGAGTATTGCTACCCCAGCTTTTTTTTCCTTTCCATTTGCTTGGAAGATTTTTTTCCATCCCTTCACTTTCAGCCTATGTGAGTCTTTTGTTGTGAGGTGGGTCTCTTGTAAACAGCATATATATGGGTTATGCTTTCTTATCCAATCCGCTACTCTGTGTCTTTTTATCGGAGCATTCAATCCATTTACATTTAAGGTGACTATTGATATGTACTTATTTATTGCCATTTTTGTTCAGTGTGGTTCTACTTTCCTTCCTATTTCTTCTACTAATTACAGCAGTCCTTTTAACATTTCTTGCAGTGCTGGTTTGGTGCTAATGTATTCCCTTAGCCTTTTTTTGTCTGAGAAGCTCTTTATTTGACCTTGTATTTTGAATGACAGCCTTGCTGGGTAGAGTAGTCTTGGATTCAGATTCTTGTTTTTCATGACCTTGATTACTTCATGCCATTCCCTTCTGGCCTGTAGTGTTTCTGTTGAGAAGTCAGCTGATAGCCTGATGGGGGTTCCTTTGTAGGTAACCTGTTGCTTTTCTCTTGCTGCCTTGAGGATTCTCTCTTTGTTTTTAATTTTTGGCATTTTAATTACTATGTGTCTTGGTGTGGGCCTGTTTGGATTCTTCTCACTTGGGACTCTCTGTGCTTCTTGAACTTGAATACCTTCTTTCTTCACCAAATTAGGGAAGTTTTCTGTCATAATTTCTTCAAATATATTCTCTAACCCTTGCTCATTTTCTTCTTCTTCAGGGACTCCAATTATGCGAATATTATTACGTTTCCAGTTGTCCCACAATTCTCTTAAGCTGTCTTCCTGTTTTTTCATTGTTTTTTCCTTTTGGTTTTCTGATTGGTTGATTTTTTCTACCCTGTCTTCTAATTCACTGATCCGGTCCTCAGCTTCCTCTACTCTGCTGTTTAGTCCTTCCAATGTGTTCTTCATTTCTGCTATGTCATTCTTCATTTCTTCTTGCTGCTGCTTCATTTCTTCTTGCTGCTTCTTCATTTCCACTTGGTTGGTTTTCAGTGTTTCTATGTCTTTGCTCATGGTGTGGATGTCTTTACTCAAGGTGTTGATGTCCTTACTCATGCTGTTGAGCTTCCTCAAGATCATGGCTCTGAATTCTAGCTCTGTTAACTTACTTAGTTCTGTTTCATTTATCTCATCTTCGGTAGAGGTCTCTTGTTCTTTCATTTGGGCTCTGTTTCTTTGTTTCCCCATTTTGGCTATCTCAGTGGTTTTTGGAGCCTGCCAAATTTTCCTGTGGATGTTGGTGTTCTGTTGTTTGTGGCTCCCTCTACTGGGTTTGGATGAGCGTGGGAGGACCCACGTTAAACAGCACCCTGGGGTCTTACTTTCCAGGGTATATTTGCAAGCCCAGCAAAGGTTAAGTTATCCTCTAGCTTTTTGCCTAGAGGCTATTAGTTGTGGTTGCTTGTAGAGCCTTGGGTTTTCAGTTGAATGAAAACCTCCCTCAGGTGTTCAGTGTGAGAGGATTTCCAGGGGGTAGGGCAGATGCTAGTAGTTAATGAGCCTCAGTTTGCATTTCAATGGCCCTCTAGGGTGTGAATGGTTCTCCGATGGAGGGGCTGCAGCCTCTCCCCAGAGCCCTGGGGTGGAGTAAGACGACCAGGCCACAGTCCTGGGTGGCCGCAACTCAGCAAAAACTCTGAGCGCTCTCCAAATCCCAGGTGTCCCCACTCAGTTCCAGTCCAGTCCGCCCTCCCTCTGCCTGAGCCCAGGTGAGTGGCTGCGGCTATTTTAGCGCTCTGTCCCGGCCCTGCGCGGTGGAGCTGGGGCGGATTTCAGCTCTCTCTGCCCCGTCCCCACGCGGTGTAGCTGGGGCGATTTCAGTACTCTCTTCCCCGTCCCAGCGCGGTGGAGCTGGGGCGGATTTCAGCACTCTCTGCCCCGTCCCAGCGCGGTGCAGCTGGGGCGGATTTCAGCACTCTCTGCCCCGTCCCCGCGCGGTGCAGCTGGGGCGGATTTCAGCACTCTCTGCCCCGTCCCAGCGCGGTGGAGCTGGGGCGGATTTCAGCACTCTCTGCCCCGGCCCCGCGCGGTGTAGCTGGGGCGGATTTCAGCTCTCTCTGCCCCGTCCCCGCGCGGTGTAGCTGGGGCGGATTTCAGCACTCTCTGCCCCGTCCCAGCGCGGTGTAGCTGGGGCGGATTTCAGCTCTCTCTGCCCCGTCCCCGCGCGGTGTAGCTGGGGCGGATTTCAGCTCTCTCTGCCCCGTCCCCGCGCGGTGTAGCTGGGGCGGATTTCAGCACTCTCTGCCCCGTCCCAGCGCGGTGGAGCTGGCGCCACTCCAACCCCGAGGGCGGGTGCCGCTCCGGCTAAGGGGCTAAGGCCGTTGCTGTCCGTGGGTTCCCAGCCCCCCTCTCGCGCCCTCGCAATCCTACCAGGATCGAGTCAGTGTCCCTGGTTATATCGTCCTCGCAAGCTGCTTTTCTGTTGCTTTTTCCCGACGATTTGTCCTTATTTTAGTTGTAATTCCAGTTTGGTCCTGGGAGATGGTCTGTGTAGCTTCCATTCACTCCGCCGCCATTTTCAAGTCCGCCTTTATTGATTTTTTAGAGAGAAAGGAAGGGAGAGAGAGATAGAAACATTGATGTGAGAGAGAAACATTGATGGGCTGCCTCCTGCACTCCCCCTACTAGGGATTGAGCCCACAGTTCAGGCATGCGGCCTGACTGGGAATCAAAGTATGACCTCTCAGTCCATGGGATGATATTCAATCCACTCAGCCACACCAGCCAGGCAAAATCACTTATATTTTAATTATTATGTCATTCTTCATATTTTGAAAACGTGTTGCTATAGTCATGTGAGGGGAAATGTATATATGTAAAAGATGCATAAATGTAGGGTCCTCGTTACCCTATAAGTATTAGATTCCTGGCTGAAATGAAGTTTCTTGAAGAGGTAAAATTTCTAACTACCCAAAATTATTTACTTATGAAATGTTTCCAAACAAGTTTCCCCCAAAATACTTGATTTATATTTTAGGTATACTTCATAGTTTCACCTAAATTTTATTACAGTGCAAAAATATTTTCATAATATTCAATTTCAATTTTTATTTTTCACTTCAAGTTGACTTTTTCTAGTACAAATTATTTTCAAATTATACATATTTTAAAAAATCTCTTGCTTGTCTTCAAGTGGAAATCAAGTTAAATGTGTAAGCTTCCATTTTTTTTTTTTTATTATCAGTGGCAGAATAAACCTAGATAAGTAGAATTTACTTTTTTGTACACTTTGCTTTTGAGAGAAAAAGATAAAAGATATGAGAGCATGATATCAATGTGTGTGTTAAGATCAGTACATATTCCACCTGATCTACCATACCTTTTCACAGAGAGTCCTCTACAATGAAAACTTACTTTCCAGTTATGGCTCTTTGCACTTACTGTGTGTGAAGTTCCTTTGATAAATTATCATATTATCCCATATGGATTCAACCACATCAAAACCTTATCACTTGAAACTAAGAAATACTTCTTTTTTGTTTTACAACAAAGATCATTAAGAATGTGAACATTTGTTCATATGGTTTTGCATTGACCTGGCAATGATATCCAGAGAATTGATTGTTTTTGCTGAGAGCAATTTTGCTGGCACTCAGCCACATGTGAAAATGGAGCCCTATAAATACCATTAGTATACTATGAAATGGCAGTAAAAACAGCATCCATATTATTAGCCTAATGTCGGTCAAATCTTTGCTGTTATTGTTGATGGGAACTTATCTTCAAATCTTAAAGTTTTCCAAGTTTGTTCATAAACATAGCTCAAGTTCCAGTATTTCCAGTACACAGATTACAAGCCAGTTTTATTGGCATTGGATATGGATTCATTTCAGGTGAGTTTAAACAAGGTATGGATAAGAATCTTATAAAAATTGGCATTATCAGAGGATTGATTAATCTCACACAATGGGAAAAGATGTTTACTATTCCCTGAAATACTTGCTGGAGATCTACCAAGAAGACTGAGATGTCTCATCACTCAATATGTCAATACAGTAGTCTCCCCTTATCTGTGGTTTTGCTTTCCACAATTTTAGTTACCTATGGTCAAGTGTAGTTCAAAAATATTAAATACAAAATTCCAGACACAAACAATTCATAAGTTTTAAATTATATGCCATTATTAGTAGCATGATGAAATCTCATGCCTTTCCACTCTGTCCTGTATGGAAAATCAATCATCTTGATGTCCATCATATCCACATTATATATGCTAACCCACCCACTTGTAGCCAGTTCAGTTATAAGATTGACTGCCATGGTATTGTACTGCATGTATTCAAGCAACCCTTATTATACTTAGTAACGGCCCCAAAGCACAAGAGTAGTAATATTGACAGTTCAGATATGCCAAAGAAAAGCCATAAAGTATATGTATGTATAGGAAAAAAACACAGTATATATGCAGTTTAGTACTATTCTCAATTTCAGTCATCCTCTGGGAGTCTAGAAACATATCCACCATGAATAATGATAAGGGGTACAAGAATGTTAAAAAAATACATAAATAACAGGTCCCACCAACTTAGGCAGACCCAATAGAAGAAACAAAATAGTAATATTAAAATATTACATCCAGAAATAACATCAACATAAATATAGTCAATTAATCTTTGACAAGGATACAAAGACAATACAATGGAAAAAATAGTTTTTTCAATAAATGGTGATGGAACAACTGGCCATCTACTTGTTAAAAAAATGAATCTAGACACAGAGCTTATAACCATTAATAAAAATAAACTAAAAATAAATTATAGACCTAAATGTATAGTAAAAAACTGTAAGACTCCTAGAAGATAACATAAGGAAAACCTAGTTGACCTTAAGTATTATAATATCTTTTTTTAAATAATCACCAGTCACAATTTATGAAAGAAATAATTGATAAGTGGAACTTCATTAAGAGTATTTTTTGGCCCAGCCGGTGTGGCTCAGTGGTTGAGCATCGACCCATGCACCAGTAAGTCGTCAATTTGATTCCCAGTCAGGGCACATGCCCAGGTTGTGGGCCTGATCCCCAGTGGAGGGCATGTGGGAGGCAGCCATCTATGTTTCTCTCTCTCTCTCTCTCTCTCTCTCTCTCTCTCTCTCCCTTCCTCTCTTTAAAATCAATAAAGAAAAAAATTTTTAAGAGCATTTTTTGTTTGTTTGCTTGTTTTTTATTCTGCTCTGGGAAAGACACTGTCAAGATAATGAGAAAATGAACACAAACTGGAATAAAATATTTACAAAGTACATATCTGATAAAGGACTGTTCCCCAAAATGTGCAAAGAACTTTTAAAATTCATTAACAAAACAAACAACTTGGACTAACAAATGGGCCAAAACCCTGAATAGACACCTCCCTGAAGAAGACATGCACTGGTAAATAAGCATATGAAAGACGGTCCACATCATGTGTCATCAGGGAAAAGCAAATTAGACCAATATATCAAAACACAGGCCAAACTGCAGGACACTGTGCCACCACCAGATACTGGCGAGGGTACGAGCAACCGAACTCAAGCACATGGCTGGTGAGAGCGCAAACTGACCTAGACACCTTGGAAGACTGTTTGGTAGTTTCTTATGAAACAAAACATACTCTTGCCATATGACCCAGCAATCATGCTCTTAGTATTTACATAAATGATTTGAAAACTTTGTCCGCACAAAAACCTGCACATAGATGGTTTATGGCAGATTTATTTATAACCGCAAAAACTTGGAAACTGCGAGGAACGCTGGAGACTTGCTGCTCAGCATATGTCATCAGTTTTGGCTCAAAAAAATTCTTATAAAAGTTAAAACAACAACAACAAAGACCACAGTGTCCCTGGTTAAAAGGATAAATAAAACTATAGTACATATAGTAGTACAATGACATATTTTTCAACACTAAAAAGAAATAAACTATCAAGCCATGGAAAGATATGGAGAAAACTTAAATGAATATTACCAAGTGGGGAAGAATAAAACTGATCTGAAAATGCTACAAACTATACAATTCAAACTAATGACACTGTGGAAAGACAAAACTGTGGAGAGTGTAAAAAGATCAGCGTTACCAGTGGGTAGGAGGCAGGGAGGGATGAACAGGTGAGGAACGGAGGGTGTTTACAGCAGTAAAACTATTCCATAATAATGGGTACATGTTATTGTACATTTGTCAAAACCTACAGAATGTAAAACACCAAAAGTGAACTCTGACACACACTACGGATGTTGAGTGATAATGAAGTGTCAATGTAGTTCACCATTTGTAATAAATGTTCCACTCTGGTTGGGGGTGTTGATAAGGAAAGAGGCTCTGTGTAAGGAGTGGGGTAGGAGGTATATGGGAACTCTCTCTGCTTCTTGTTTAATTTACTGTGAACTTAAAACTGCTCTTTTTAAAAAGTCTATTTATAAGGAAAACAGGAAATTAAAATACTTAAGGTAAGAAAATGAAAACATAAACCAAAATGTCTCTGTAAATAAATAAAATGTCTAAACTTAAAAATAATTGAACAGATGACGTAAAAAAGAATGATCATCAATGAGCATTATGTATTTGCTTTTGAAGACCAAGTAAAAGTAGCATGTAATAATGCAGAAAAAATATAAAGGAATAAAATTATACATGAGAATAATTTCTGAAAAAGAAGAAACATTAAAAAAAATTTTTTTCTTTATTGATTTTAGAGAGAGAAAAAGGGAGAGGGAAAAAGGAAGATGTCTCTCTCAAGCTAGAAACATCAATGAGAGAGAACATTGATTGGTCACCTCCTACATGCCCCCCACTGGGGATCGGGCCCACAATGTGGGCATGTGTCCTGACCGGGAATCGAACTGGCGACCTCTTGGTTCATGGGTCGACACTCAACCACTGAGCCACAACAGCTGGGCAAGAAACATTTTTTTATGCTAAGAATAATATATTATTGATATAGCAAGGACTCAGAAAATATGTTTCTTTTTTGTGATAGGAAAGAATTTCTTAAGCAAGAGAGAATATGCAGAGGTCCTATGGAAAATATATATTAATACAACCACTGAAAGCATATTGATTTATGAGTAACAGAAGATCAACATAAAAGAGGAAAGTCAAACTTAGAAAATATTCACAACATATATGAAAGAAAATAACAACTAAACTCGAACACCTACAAGGATTCTGAGAATTGCAAAGGAGTAAAAAATGACCTAATAGAAAGATGAGCAAGTTATATTAATAGGCCATTTATCTCACTTAGTCTTAGAAAAGAAAATGAATGAGCTTGGAGATTAAAGTGTAATTAGCACATAGTAAAGCTAAATGGTGATCTGGTCAATGCTTGAGTCTCAACTGACTTTCACTCTGGCCAGTCTCAGTAAAATAATAAATTGCTGTGGAGAAAGTTAGAAACCAAGGTAAATCTGAAGGGTTTTTTGTTGTTTTTGTTTTTTGCTCTCTTTATAGAAAGTTCTCTATTCCTAGAGGATTCATTCAATTAAAATCTCCTGATTTTAATTTGGCTATGACCATAGCGAGTTTTCAGAGATGTTTCTGGACAGTACTACATTGTGGTTGCAGAAGGCACAAAGCAGTCACATTAAGGCTCCTTTAGACAAAGTGAGTATATTCTTTATTATAAATAGCATCATGGTCATAGACAAACAACAAAACACAAATAATAATGTCATTTCATTGTATGATAATTAACCCCCTTATGATTTAAAACAAGCGAATTTTAAAAGAAAATTGACACCATGTAGTTTAACTCATAAAAAAGACATTTTCTCTGAACATACCTGTACTTTTCATGAGACCATCAGTTGTTCTTCTCTGTTGTTCACCACTATATTCTGATGCCTATCGAAGGGCATGGCACATTACAGGCACTTAGTACATCATTATTTGTTGTATGAATAGATTACTAGTGATGCTGCCTGCTTCACTTAGGTTGAATGCACAATCGAACTGGTGACGTCTTGTAGCATTTTCAGATCAGTTTTATTCTTCTTCCTAAAGAGTAGTAGGAGTATTTATGTACACTCCTCTCACTTTAACTCCTGACACTCTTCTTGGGCACACTTAGGAGTACATTTGTTGATCCTAGCCAAGAATCCTCAGGTAAGCAGATCTTGCTTTTCAACCTGACCTGCTCACTTCTACTAACCAAAGAAGAGTAGGTAGTTGTGCAGTTGGGGGACTCACTCACTGTTGAGCCAGCCACTTCCATTATCACTTGTGTGAAGACTAAATCTACTGCCCTCTCCCAGCTTCAAAATATTGCCAATATTTTATATTTTAATATACAAAAATTCCATTAACATTATAATCATCGAGTGAATGATAACTCTAATGTCAATTTACAAATGTACCTCACATTCTTTTCATACTTGAGGTATTAAAATGCTGTATCCTTTTTTATTCCTTCTGTTTTACATAAAATAAGCAAATTTATATTCTGTGAGCATTTATTTCAGACTCATTCCCATTTGTGTTTTAACACCAATGTCGAAAGCCAAAAGTAAGATGTTTCCAAATTCATAATCCCCTAGAGATCTTTTGTTCTTGACTGTACTCTGATAAAGCAACACTATGCTATTCAATCAAATTTCTTTTCTCTAAGTTTTTCTAACTGGATATAATATTAATTTAAAGTTCCTTCAATAGAGTTTGTCCCAAGTAAGTTATTGAAACTACATGGGTTTTTACTACCAACCGAACTCCTCCTAAAAAATAAAAAGGTTCAGGTCACCAGGACTCCATTCTCTATTTCTATTGCAAAAAGCTGAGAAAAATTCATGTTAGATTCATGTTTAAAATGCAAAGACTGTGAGTGAATTAGAAATACATATCTTTTTCAAAATCCCAGTGGTTCTCATATTGATTCTCTTTCATTTGTGGCTTTTTTAAGTGTGTTTTTTTTTTTTTTTTTTTTTTTTTTTTTTACCATATACTCCATCTTGGGAAAGAAGTCATATAAATTAATCTCCAAAAAATGTTTTTTTGTTGCCAGCCAGTGTGGGTCACTGGTTGAGCATCAACCCATGCACCAAGAGGTCACCGGTTCAATTGTGCATCCAATTTAAGTGAAGCAGGCAGCATCACTAGTAATCTATTCATACAACAGTGGGGGGCATGCAGAAGGCAGCCAATCAATGTTTTCTCTCATCGATGTTTCTATCTCTCACTCTCCTTTCCTTTCTCTCTAAAATCAATAAAGAAAAAATATTTTTAAAAAAATGTTTTTTGTTAAAGGTTTACTTCATTTACTGAAATATTGGCAAGTCCAACAAGTATCAATAAATGGTTTTGCAAAATTGGACAAACAACTAAAATTTGTTTGCATATGTCTACAATTTTAATAACATGTTGGGGGAAAAGATAGGATAGATAGTTTGAATTTGTTGTTAAATGCAAGAATATGACTATTAATGGCAATAAATATATAACAAATTAATGAATAAATGAGCATAAGATCTTTAAGACTATTACCCTACTTTGCCAGTCATTCCTTTATATATCTCACAAATCTTTTTATAAAATATTCACCATTCAATGCAATACAGCAGAAAAAAATTGTGAATAAATACTTATTTGTGTTTGAGTTGATTTCATTATATCTATGATGTTTATGCCATTGAAAGCAAAACATGTTTTCTGACAATAGCAATAGTTCTTTTTAACTGATCAATTCATTCTTTCTCTGTTTTTTCCTATAATATTTCATATTCAAAGCTGGGGGAAAATACTTAAAATGCCAATAACCAGTATGGAAAGGCAGGATTGCCCATTTGAAAAGGCAAAAATAAAAATGCAGCAAATGAAAAGCTTAACTTCCTGCTTTTATCTCCTCTAGGACTCATACTGAGCTACTAGAATGCAGGCATAAAAAACTCTCTTGGTGTCTTAATTAATCGACTATTGTCTAGCAGTTCTTTTCATAAGGCTTGTAAAAAACACTCCCCTTGGTAACTTTAAATCCATTTTTATAATTAGTATTTAGTTGTATTCTTGAAATGAAACCAGCTCCTTTTTGTCTGCCAATACCAATTTTCAGCTCAGCAGCTAAAAAATAGGTCCTGTACAATAAAACCAGCAGGTTTGATGTCAAGTTGTAATAACTTATGGAAATTCTGTCATAATTTTACTCAAGGAAATTAATTTCTTCTAATTCTGATATTTGTGTATGCATTTAAAGTTTTATTTGTATTCACTTTTGGAAAAATATAGCTCCTGTGATTATAAGATGGAGATTATTAATTAGAAACAGTTATTTGAAATATAACAGCAATATTTTTAAAATAATTTCTGTAGTATATTGAATACCTATGCACAAATTTCCTTCAAAAATAGCAAAATAGGATAATATTAATTAAAATGTATGTTCTGTTCCTTGGCTAAATCTCCATCATAAAAGCTTAAATGCATTTATTTCATCTTATTTTATGGCATAACACTATATTAACTGTGATGATCACAATAAATATTAATCTGTTATGAATTGAATCCAACTCAGAAAACCTGCTAAGAAGTTATTTAAAAATTTTTGATATGTTCTAAAAATATAAAATTTATGAGATGTTCATCTAAGCACCCAATTTATGTATTTATTTATTTATTTTTGTTACAGATGTTTCTCCTTTTTCCCCCATTGATACCCTCCTCCCGATGATCTCACACCCCTACCCCGGCATTGTTGTCAATGTCCATTGGTTATGCATATAAGTTCTTTGGTTTATCCCTTCCCTCCCCCCACCCCAATCTTCTGAGGTTTGTCAGTCTGTACCCTACTTCTATGTCTCTAGGTCTATTTTGTTCATCAGCTTATTTTGTTCATTATATCCCACAAATAAGTGAGATCATGTGATATTTGTCTTTCTCTGATTGGCATATTTTGCTTAGCATTAATACTCTCCAGATCCCTCCATGTCGTTTCAAAGAATAAGAGATCTTTTTTTCTTACAGCTGCATAGTATTTCTTTGTGTAAATGTACCACGGCTTTTTTATCCACTCATCTATTGATGGACACTTGGGCTGTTTCCAGATCTTAACAACTGTAAATAGTGCTGCTATGAACATAGGGGTACATATTTCTTGCTGATTGGTGTTTCAGACTTCTTAAGATATATTCCTAGAAGTGGGATCACTGGGTCAAATGTCCGATCAATTTTTAATATTTTGAGGAAATATCATATTGTTTTCCATAGTGGCTGCAGCAGTCTGCATTCCCACCAGCAGTGCACTAGAGTCTCCTTTTCTCCACACCCTCACCAGCACTTGTTGTTTGATGATTTGTTGATGGCAGCCATTCTGAAAGGTGGGAGGTGATACCTCACAGTCGTTTTAATTTGTATCTCTCTGATGGTTAGTGACATTGAGCATTTTTTCATATGTCTCTTGGACATTTGTATGTCCTGTTTGGAGAGGTGTCTATTTAGGTCCTCTGCCCATTTTTTAATTGTGTTCTTTGTCTTCCTTTTGTTGAGTTGTATGAGTACTCTATATATAATATTTTGGAGATTAACACCTTATCTGATGTATTGTTGGCAAATATGCTCTCCCATATAGTGGGTTCCCTTTCCATTTTGATGCTTGTTTCTTTGGCTGTGCAGAAGCTTTTGAGTTTAATGTAGTCCCATGTGTTCATTTTTTCCTGTTTTTCTTGCCTTAGGCATTGTATCAGTGAAAATTTTGCTACTTGTGATGTCTGAAATTTTGCTGCCTACATTTTCTTCTAGGATTTTTATAGATTCACAAGTCACATTTAAGTATTTTATCCATTTTGAGTTTATTCTTGTGTATGGTTTATGTTGGTGGTCTAGCTACATTTTTTGCATGTAGCTGTCCAATTTTCCCAACACCATTTATTAAAGAGGCTGTCTTTACTCTATTGTATACTGTTGCCACCTTTGTCAAATATTAATTGAGCATAATGTCTTGAGTCAATTTCTGGGTTCTCTATCCTATTCCATTGATCTATGTGCCTGTTCTTGTGCCAGTACCAGGCTGTTTTGATTACAGTGGCTTTGTATAACTTGATATCTGGTATTATGATACCTTCTACTTTGTTCTTCTTTTTCAAGATTGCTGTGGTTATTCGGGGTCTTTTTTGGTTCCATATAAACTTTTGGAGTATTTGTTCTAATTCTGTGAAATATGTCATTGGTATTTTAATGGGGATTGCATTGAATCTATAGATTACTTTGGGTAGTATGGACATTTTAATGATGTTAATTCTTCCAATCCAGGAACAAGGTATATACTTCTACTTTTTTATATCTTCCTCTATTTCTTTTTTCAATGTCCTATAGTTTTCTCTGAACAGGTCCTTTACTTCTTTGGTTAAGTTTATTCCTAGGTATCTTAATTTTTTTTGCCGCGATGGTAAATGAGATTGTTTATAGTTTCTCTTTCTGTGAGTTCATTTTTGGTGTATAAGAATGCGGTCGATTTCTTGATGTTAATTTTGTATCCTGCTACTTTGTTGGAGAAGGTCTATTTTGATTGAGGTAACTAGGTGTTCTGTTTGTTTCTTGGATTCGAGGATCTAGCTCTTTCCATAGGTTTGGGGAGTTCTCATCAACTATTTGAATAGGCTTTTTGTACCTTCCTCCATCTCTTCTTTATCTGGTATGCCTGTTATTCTTATATTGCTCCTTGCTATAAATTTCTTTTCTTTATTGATTTTAAAGAGAGAGAAAGGGAGAGGGAGAGAGAGGTGGAAACATCAATGAGAGAGAACATCGACTGGCCGCCTCCTGCATGCCCCCCACTGGGGATTTGGCCCACAACCTGGGCATATGCCCTGACTGGGGAATTGAATTAGTGACCTCTTGGTGCATGGGTCGATGCTCAACCACTGAGCCACACCGGCCGGGCTATATTGTTCTTTTTGATGAAGTCAGATAGTTCTCGTAGAGTTCGTTTTTTTTTTTTGCACTCAAGTCTGTCTTCTTTCCTCTGCATCATTTATAGATTTCTATATTGCCTATCACTAATCTTTTTCTCCATCTGGTCCACTTTATTTCCTACACTTGCTAGTTAATTCTTTTTTTTTATCCTCACCCGAGAACATTTTTCTATTTTTCGTTCAGATAGAGTGGAAGGCAGAGAGAGAGAGAGAGAAACATCGACGTGAAAGGGACACATCGAGTGGCTGCCCTCCCGCATGACCCAACCAGGGGCCGGGGACAAACTGCAACCAAGGTACATGCCCTTAGCGGGAACCAAACCCGGGTCTCTCTGGACCGCAGGCCAACGCTCTAACCGCTGAGCCAAATCGGCCAGGGCTATTATTTTCTTTTCAAATACATTTTTTTTCTTTATTGATTTTTAGAGAGAGAGGAAGGAAGAGGGAGAAAGAGATAGAAACATCGATGAGAGAGGACATCGATTGGCCACCTCCTGTATGTCCCCCACTGGGGATTGGGCCACAGCCTAGGCATATGCCCTGACCGGGAATCGAACCGGTGACCTCTTGGTGCATGGGTAGATGCTCAACCACTGAGCCACACTGGCTGGGCATAATTCTTGACCTCTTTTATTGAGTTTTTCATCTGTAGAATTTCTACTTAGTTCCTTTTTAAAGTTTCGATCTCTTTGGCAAAGTACTTATTTTATTCATTGATTTGTTTTCTGATTTCATTAAACTGCCTGTCTATGTTTTCTTGCATCTTGTTGAGTATTTCAGAACTACAATTTTAAATCTTTTGTCATTTAAATCACACATTTTCATGTCTTTAAGTATGTTTTCTGGTGATTTTTCGTTTTCTTTCTGAGCTGCCATAGTACCTTGGGTATTCATGGTATTTGATAGATTCTTTCTCTGTCTAAGCATCTATCTATGAGTGGCCCTTCTCTAGTAGATTAATACAAAGGGGTCATTCTATTATTTTTCCAATAGGTGGCGCAGAATTACAACTTTTTTATCTCTATGAAATTATAAGACTATGCCCTGTAGCCATGCACTGCCATCACATTGGGTGGGGGTGGTTGGGCTGGGGGAAACCAGCAGCCTTCTGTGTTGTTTTTCCCTCCCAGTAATGGCAACCTCAAACCTCAGAATACCCCTGTGCCCTGACCCAGAGACCAGTCACCGAGTTCACAATTTGCTTAGGGAGAAAAGTGATTCTGGAGTAACAATTCTCAGATTTGCAGATAATGTGTTCCTCAACTTGACACCAAGGGCAAAGGGAAGTGAGCTCTGGGAGGCTGTGGGCAGCAGGGCTTCATGGTTTTGTTTTTCTGTCTGGGATGTTAATCACCCAACAACCAAGCTGTACCACTATGCCATGTACTTGCCCAGGCTTCTGGGCTTAGCTGTAACTTGTACTGCTCACTCCTACAAGAATGCCCACCAAATCACTGTGCTCCTCCTAGCTGAAAGGAGTGCCAGCCACAACTGGATTCCTCCCCTCTGGGCTGAGTCCCACCCTGAGCTCCTGGCCGCAGGGCTGCATCTGAGGCTTGTGTCAGAACTTCTCTTTTCACCTCCCCTGTTTGATCCTACTTATCCACTTTTAAATGTTTCAATTCCTGGATCTCTCTGGCATGTTTATGCATTTAGCAGGGAATCCTTTACTGAGTTATATCTGTTCAAGTAGTTGAAACTTCAAGGGGAGAGACCACAGGGATCTCTCATGCCACCATTCCTCTGATGTCTCTCCCAAAATGGAGTTTCAAAGAGGATATCAGACAGTCTCTGAATTGTCATGTTTCATTGATAATTGGGTTAGCATATTTTTTAGTCTATTTGGACTGCCATTAAAAAAATACCATAGACTGCATGAATTAGCCAACAAAATTTACTTTCCCACAGTCCTAGAGACTAGAAAGAGTAAGACCAAGGTACTAGCAAAGATTTAAATCTGAGGCCTCTTTTCTTTACCTGTAGGCAGCCACCACCTCAATGTGTGCTCACCTGACCTCTTTTTAGTGAGCATGTAGAAAGAGAGAGTGAGAGAGAGTGAGAGAGAGAGAGAGAAAAGAAGAAGAAGAAGAAGAAGAAGGAGGAGGAGGAGGAGGAGGAGGAGGAGGAGGAGGAGGAGGAGGAGGAGGAGGAGGAGGAGGAGAAAGAGAAGAAGAAAAGAAGTAGTAGTAGTAGTAGTAGTAGTAGTAGTAGTAGTGAGAAGGGAAGAAGAGGAAAGAGAAGAGAGAGCTCCCTGGTTTCTATTCCTTTTCTTATAAGAAAACCAGTTCTATAAGATTAGGGCCCCAACATATGACCTAATTTAATCCTAATTACCTCATTAAAGACCCTATTTCCAACATACAAATTTTGAGGGAACATAATTCAGTCCATAACGATATCTGAACCTTGATTAATGAGTAAAATCTAAATAAATAAAAGAGGCAATACTGTTAAAAGCTAAAAAATCATAAAAAAGGTCATATAAGTTAATGAACAACCATATATTTCTGGAATTAGATAAATAGCTAGATCTAAAGTAGAGAGTTAATAATAAATAGTGGAAAAATCCTGTTTAAGAATAAGACCAAAAAAAAAAAAAGAGAAGACCAAATATTAAGAGTTTTAAAACTCCAAAGCATATTTTTAGTCTCTCTCTCTCTCTCACACACACACATATACACACACTATCCTCCTTAAGCTGTATATGCATTACTATTCACAAATGGTTACAAATGATTAGTTTTTTTGTGTGTTATTATTGTTGTTAATCCTCACCTGAGGATATTTTTTCCATTGATTTTTTTTTTTTTTTAGAGAGAATGGAAAAGAAAGAGGGAAAAGGAGAGAGAGTGAGAGAGAGAGAGAGAGAAACATAGATGTGAGAGAGACACATTGATTGTTGCTTCCCGCACATGCCCTGACCAGGGCTAAGGGATCGAACCTACAGCCCAGGTACATGCCCTTGACCAGTTATCTAACCTTCTAACCTGTGACCCTTTGGTGCATGAACCAATGCTCTAATCACTGAGCCATGCCAGCCAGGACCAAAAGATTAGGTTTTATAATAATCTTTTGAGGGTATTTAAGTCACATACTGAAATCAGCTACATGAAGGAATTGAAAATTATAGAAAGTTAGAACTTTTGGTTCCTCACAGGCTAATTTAATATGTCTCTTATTATTTGCTGCTATATTACAACAGTTCACATGGAATTAATTGTATATAAGAAGCTTAACCTTACATAAAAATGTCTTGAGAAATGGGATCATTTATTCCTTATCAGATATTAAAATCAGCACCTAATCAGTATAACTATATCCATCCTATCCTCTCTTTAAGAACAAAACACCAAAGTTGTTAATATTATTTTACTTCTAAAAAATAAACACCGCAATCATGATTTAGACAAGTATTGGAAACTTAACACTTCTTATTAATTTATTCGTTATTGCTCTCTTTTACATGACTTACTTATCAGTCTGCTGGGGCTACCATTAAAAAAAAAAGGGGGGGGGCCATAGACTAGGTGGCTTAAAGTACAGAAATGTATTTTTTTTACAGTTCTAGAGATTGGGAAGTGCTGGATCAAAGAGTTCTCAGAGGCAGCTTTTGAGGAGGGCTCTGTTCATGACTTGCAGACAGCCATCCTGTCACTGTGTCCTCAGAGGGGGCAGGAGGAAGAGGTCTAGTTTATGTTTCTCTTCTTGTAAGGACACTAGTTCTAGCTGAGTAGGGCCCTACCCTATGGCCTCATTTAACTTTAATTACTTCTCTAAAAGTCCTACCCTCAAATACAGTCATACTGGGAGTTAGGACTTTGACATATGAATTTTGGGGACACAATTCAGTCCATAACAATCTATATTTAACTTTAAAGAAAAAACAACTGATGTCTTCATACTTAGAATTATTCCTTGAAATAAGGCAGAGAAATCAATATAGAAACATATAACCCATCTCTAGTGAAACTAGGGAATATTTGTAACTCTAAAATAAAAAATAAGGAAGAGCTTCCAAATGTGATGAAGACTAGTGAACCAGCAGTATCCCATCAGGAGTGGACACCGTCAGCTGCAGGTCTCAGACAAAACTGGCAGAGAATGCAGCTATGCCCAAGGTAGAATAAATGCAGGGAGGTGAACAGGGTATGCTGGCTGGGGAACAATAAGAGGTGAGCAAAATACCTTATTTAAAAAAACAAAAAAGAAACAAGGTGAAATTTGTCAAAGATAACCTACTTCTACATCCAAAATTAATTCTACCAAGCACCAAAGCATCCACCAGGGAATTATATAAAAACTCACTAAAAAGCTGACATGTTTAATGCTATATAAACTTTTTCAAAGCATTGGAGAACAAATGGAAAATTTGTATTAATAATGCTAATATATACTACCCAAAAAGCCAAAGGGGAAAAAACACAGAGAAATATAATTCATGAATAGTCACCCCAATAAATTTAATTCAAAAAAGATATGTGGCTTATCAAGATTTATTAATGTTGTGCCATTCTTTTTATTTTTTTCTTGATTTTAAAGAGAGAGATAGAAACATTAAAGAGAGAGAACATGAACTGGCCACCTCCTGCACGCCCCCCACTGGGGATTTGGCCCACAACCTGGGCATGTGCCCTGACCAGGAATTGAACCGGTGACCTCTTGGTGTATGGGTCGATGCTCAACCACTGAGCCGCACCAGCCGGGCAATTTTGTGCCATTCTTACCAATAAAATACATAAGGCATTGGATTTCATTATGACCATTTTTATCTAAATCAGCAGCTTACAGTAAGGTTACATTGAGGCTACAAAATGAGTTTTAAGATGCCAAGCACCAACAGTTTACCATGTATTGGTATGCCACCAGAACAACACTCAAAAATAGGATTTTCAATCTGCTCTCACAGCACTTAACATGTGCAAATAACTAAACTCAAGGCAAGACTGTTGTATGAAAGCTTGTTTCTAAAAGAGCAGCTGCTGTGGAGTTTTAAAATGCAGCTCAGTATCAAAGGAATAAGATTAAAGTGAGCCTCAGGGGGACTGCTAGCTTCTGCTGATTACCAGCTGTCATGGGCCAACTTCAGGATTATATACTGCTTCCTGTCTTTAGATTTACTAGTTTGAGGGAAAACATATGTTTTCTTTTGGCCTTATTTTTATTTTGGTACAGGAAGCTTACTCTAACTGTTTTCTCCATTCACTATTAATATGTTGAGTCCTCAGGGAAATAACATTTTGAAATAGAGCAAAAAGACTTAAAAGTATGTCCACTCCAGTGGACTCCTTCCTGGGGCATTTTACCTGGGTCACCTCCTATTTATTCTCCCTTCAGTTAAACTCAGACCTGCATACTTTCTTCAGTTCCTTATATTAGGAGTCTAAAACTACGTACTCTGAAAATAAAGTGTGTCCTCCAAATAATTTATTTGCTTCCAAGTAGAACTTCAACACATTTACTTTAAGAATCAACTATTCAGAGTAGCATATTTTACATAGTCAGTGTAGAATGTGAATATTTTAAATAAAGTGATGAATACAACTGTTGCATTGTAGTTTGATATTTTATGTAAATATACTTGGTTTTCTTGATGCTTCTAATAGCTCAGTCTATAGCATCACCACAGATGAGTAGTCCCCAATATGTAAAACAAAATTTATTTATGGTCATGCATCTTTAATTGATAAATATGAAGAGTACTTATTAATTATATCTTAGAGAGCATCATTTCAAAGTAAAATATCTCATACCTCTCAACTTGTCTCCGAATTTTTTAAAATTCCTATTATAATCAACATATTAGTGTAGTAAAAACAACATTGTTGCCTCTTTTATAGGAAACATTTAAATTGATTTTACATTTCTGAGACTATAATGTTACAGCAGAATGCCTAAGATCAAATGGAAAGACCTAATACTATAATATCTGATGGGGGAATTATTGGTCACATTCATCTCACATTATGTCCAAAGCTACCTCTTTTCCCTCCGCTTTTCTGTGTTTAGATTCTGGGTTCTCTTTTATTTGGTTAACATCTATGCTCTGTAAGGATGCTCTCTTACAGCTACTGGACAACTATTTTCACAGTCAGTAAATTCTGCTTGACTTTATTACACACAGAGAACAGAGCTCAAGGCTGTATTCTTTTAGATCAATATTTTTGTTTCATATTTTCTATGTCATTCACACATTTCTATAAATGTTCCTGCAGAAGTACATGGGATTCCAAGTAGCTGCTTTACCAAGAAATCATGAAACTTTGCGTCATGGTATGCGTGTCTTCTTTTAATGCATAAAGGAAAACACACTAGAACTAGATAGAGAAAACCAGAGGTGGTTATAAGATTAGATTATAAAAAGTTGTGTATTATTTATATATAAATATATAATATTTTATGGAGTATGTGATTAATGAAATACACATGTATTATTTCTATAAGAATTATTAGATCGGATTCCAAAATGGCAGTGGAGTGAATGGAAGCTACACAGACCATCTCCCAGGACCAAACTGGAAATACAACTAAAATAAAGACAAATCGTCAGGAAAAAGCAACGGAAAAGCAGCTTGCGAGGACCATACAATCAGCGACACTGAATCCATCCTGGTAGGATTGTGGAGGCACAAGAGGGGTGCTGGGAGCCCATGGACAGCAGCAGCCTTAGCTGTGAGCAGCACACCGCCCTCAGGGTTAAAGCCCAAGCCGGCTCCACAGTGCAGAGGGCCGGGACAGAGCGCTAAAATAGCCACAGCCACTCACCTTGGGCTCCGGCAGAGGGAGAGTGGAATGGACTGGAACTGTGGGGACACTCGGGATTTGGAGGGCCCTCAGAGCTTTTAATGAGTTGCGGCCACGCAGGACAGTGGCCATCTTATTCCTTCCCAGGGCTCTGGGGAGAGGTGGCAGCCCCTCCCTCGGAGATTCAGCCACACCCAGGTGGGCCATTGAAATGCAAATTGAGGCTTATTAACTACCAGCATCTGCCCCACCCTTGGGAAATCCTCTCACTCTGAACACCTGAGGGAGGTTTTCACTCAACTGAGAACCCAAGGCTCTTCAAGTAACCAGGACTAATAGCCTCTAGGCAAAAACTAGAGGATAACTTAACCTTTTCTGGGCTTGCAAATCTACCCAGGAAACTAAGACTCGACAGTGGTGTATTACGTGGGTCCTCCCACGCTCATCCAAACACAGAACAGGGAGCCACAAAGAGCAGAACACCAACATCCACAGGGAAAATTTGGCAGGCTCCAAAACCCACTGAGATAGCCAAAATGGTAAAACAAAAAAAACAGATGCCAAATGAAAGAACAAGAGACCTCCACTGAAGATGAGATAAATGAAATGGACTTAAGCAAGTTAAAGAACTAGAATTCAGAGCCATGATCTTGAGGAAGCTCAACAGCATGTATAAGGACATCAACACCATGAGCAAAGACATAGAAATATTGAAAAAAAAACAATTAGAAATGAAGAATGACATAGCAGAAATGAAGAACACACTGGAAGGACTAAACAGCAGAGTAGAAGAAGCTGAGGACTGTATCAGTGAATTAGAAGACAGGGTAGCCCTGGCCAGTTTGGCTCAGCGGTTGGAGAGTCAGCCTGCGGACCAGAGAGTCCTGGGTTCGGTTCCCGCTAGGGGCACGTACCAAAAAAAAAAAAAAAAAAAAAAAAAAAGAAGACAGAGTAGAAAAAAAATCAACCAATCAGAAAACCAAAAGGAAAAAACAGGAAGACAGCTTAAGAGAACTGTGGGACAACTGGAAATGTAATAACATTCGCATCATAGGAGTCCCCGAAGAAGAAAAAAATGAGCAAGGGTTAGAGAATATATTTGAAGAAATAGTGGCAGAAAATTTCCCTAATTTGGTGAAGGAAGAAGGCATTCAAGTTCAAGAAGCACAGAGAGTCTCAAGTAAGAAGAACCCAAACAGGCCCACACCAAGACACATAATAATTAAAATGCCAAAAATTAAAGACAAAGAGAGAATCCTAAAGGCAGCAAGAGATAAGCAACAGGTTACCTACAAAGAAACCCACAAAGGCTATCAGCTGACTTCTCAATAGAAACACTACAGGCCAGAAGGGAATGGCATGAAGTAATCAAGGTCATGAAAAACAAGGATCTGAACCCAAGACTATACTACCCAGCAAGTCTATCATTCAAAATAGAAGGTCAAATAAAGAGCTTCCCAGACAAAAAAAGGCTAAGGGAATACATTAGCACCAAACCAGCACTGCAAGAAATGTTAAAAGGATTGCTGTAATTAGTAGAAGAAATAGAAAGGAAAATAGAACCACACTAAACAAAAATGGCAATAAATAAGTACATATCAGTAATCACCTTAAATGTAAATGGATTGAATGCTCTGATAAAGAGACACAGGTAGCGGATTGGATAAGAAAGCATGATTCACATATATGTTGTTTACAAGAGACCCACCTCACAACAAAAGACTCACATAGGTTGAAAGTGAAGGGATGGAAAAAAATCTTCCAAGCAAACGGAAAGGAAAAAAAAGCTGGGGTAGCAATACTCATATCTGATAAATTAGATTTCAAAATGAAGGCCATAACTAGAGACAAAGAAGGCCACTACATAATATTGAAAGGATCTATCCAACAGAAAGACATAACCTTGGTAAACATATATGCACCCAATACAGGAGCACCAAAATATATTTAAAATCTTCTGGAGGACTTCAAAGGAGAAATTGACAGCAATACAATCATAGCAGGGGACTTCAACACCCCGCTGACATCACTGGATAGATCCTCTAGACAAAAAATCAACAAGGAAACAGAGACTCTAAATGAAACACTAGACCAAATGGATTTAATAGATATTTACAGAGAATTACACCCCAAAACTGCAGAATTCACATTCTTCTCAAGTGCACATGGGACATACACAAAGATAGACCACATGTTAGGACACAAACTAAGTCTCTACAAGTTCAAGAAGATTGAAATCATATCAAGCATCTTCTCACATCACAATGGCATGAAACTAGAAATCAATTGCAACAAGAACATGAAAAGACATTTGAATATATGGAGGCTAAATAGCATGTTATTAAACAATGAATGGGTTACCCTGGAGATAAAGGAAGAAATTAAAAACTTTCTGGAAACCAATGAAAATGGACACACAACACAAAATCTATGGGATGCAGCGAAAGCAGTTCTGAGAGGGAAGTTCATAGCACTACAGGCCTACCTCAAGAAAGAAGAAAAATTTCTAATAGACTTTCTAACTTCACAACTTAAAGAACTAGAAAGCAAACAAAAAGAAAACTCCAGAACAAATAGAAGGAAGGAAATAGTAAAGATCAGAGCAGAAATAAATGACATAGAAACCAGAAAAACAATTCAAAGGATCAATGAAACAAAGAGCTGGTTTTTTTAAAAGATAAACAAGATTGATGGACCCTTAGCTAGACTCACCAAGAAACAAAGAGAGAGAACCCAAATACACAAAATCAAAAATGAAAGAGGAGTAGTAACAACTGACACCACAGAAATACAAAGGATCGTTAACAAATACTATGAACATTTATATGGCAACAAATTCGACAATCTAAGTGAAATGGACACATTTCTAGAAACACATAGTCTCCCAAAACTGGACCGGGAAGAGATAGAAAACTTGAACAGATCAATAACAACGAAGGAAATTGAAGATGTAATCAAGACTCTCCCAGCAAACAAAAGCCCAGGCCCAGATGGCTTCACGGGGGAGTTTTACTGAACATTCAAAGAACAACTAACACCCATTCTCCTCAAACTATTTCTAAAAATTCAAGAAGAAGGAAGACTTCCAAACTCGTTTTATGAGGCCAGCATAATTCTAATTCCAAAACCAGAAAAAGACACTACAAAGAAAGAAAACTACAGGCCAATATCCCTGATGAACACAGATGCCAAAATCCTGAACAAAATACTAGCAAATCGGATCCAGCAATACATCAAAAAAATTATTCACCATGACCAAGTGGGATTCATCCCAGGGATGCAAGGCTGGTTCAATTTTCACAAACCGATAAATGTGATACACCACATAAACAAAATGAAAGATAAAAACCACATTATCTTATCAATAGACGCTGAAAAAGCATTCGACAAAAACCAGTACCCATTTCTAATAAAAATGCTCAGCAATTTGGGAATAGAGGGATCATATCTTGATATAATAAAAGCCATATATGAAAGACCTACAGCCAACATCATACTCAATGGGCAAAAACTAAAAACATTTCCCTTAAGAATAGGAACAAGACAGGGATGCCCACTTTCGCCACTCTTATTTAACATAGTACTGGAAGTCTTAGCCACAGCAATCAGACGTGAAGAAAAAATAAAAGGGATCCAAATTGGAAAGGAGGAAGTGAAACTGTCATTATTCGCAGATGACATGATATTATACATAGAAAACCCTAAAGAGTACATCAAAAATCTACTAGACTTAATAAATGAATTTGGAAAAGTAGCAGGATACAAAATTAACATCAAGAAATCGACAGCATTCTTATACACCAATGATGAACTCACAGAAAGAGGAACTAAAAAAGCAATCCAATTTACCATCGTGACAAAAAAATTAAGATACCTTGGAATAAACTTAACCAAAGAAGTAAAGGACCTATTTGCAAAAAACTACAGGACATTGAAAAAAGAAAGAAAGAAAGATATAAAAAAGTGGAAGCACATACCTTGTTCATGGATTGGAAGAATTAACATCATTAAAATGTCCATATTACCCAAAGCAATCTACAGATTCAATGCAATCCCCATCAAAATACCAGTGACATATTTCACAGAACTAGAACAAATACTCCAAAAATTCATATGGAACCAAAAAAGACCATGAATAGCCACAGCAATCTTGAAAAAGAAGGACAAAGTAGGTGGGATCACAATACCGGACATCAGGTTATACTACAAAGCTACTATAATCAAAACAGCCTGGTACTGGACAAGAACAAGCATATAGACCAGTGGAACAGAACAGAGAATGTGGAAATTGACCCAAGACATTATGCTCAATTAATGTTTGACAAAGGGGGCAAGAGCATACCATGGAGCAAAGACAGCCTCTTTAATAAATGGTGCTGGGAAAATTGGACAGCTATATGCAAAAAAATGAAACTAGGCCACCAACTTACACCATACACAATAATAAACTCAAAATGGGTAAAAGACCTAAATGTGACTCGTAAATCCATAAAAATCCTAGAAGAAAATGTAGGCAACAAAATTTCGGACATCATACACAGCAGAATCTTCACTGATACATCACCTAAGGCAACAGAAACAAAGGGAAAAATGAATACATGGGACTACATCAAACTCAAAAGCTTCTGCACAGCAAAAGAAACAACCATCAAAACGGAAAGGGAACCCACTGTATGGGAGACCATAATTGCCAATGATACATCAGATAAGGGGTTAATCTCCAAAATATATAGAGTGCTCATACAACTCAACAAAAGGAAGACAAAGAATCCAATTAAAAAATGGGCAGAGAACTAAATAGACACCTCTCCAAACAGGACATACAAATGGCTAAGAGACATATGAAGAAATGCTCAACATCTCTTATCATCAGAGAGATGCAATTTACAACAACAATGAGGTATCACCTCACACCTGTCAGAATGGCTGCCATCAACACATCATCAAACAAGTGTTGGAGAGGGTGTGGAGAAAGGGGACTCTAGTACACTGCTGGTGGGAATGCAGACTGGTGCAGCCACTGTGGAAAACACTATGGTGTTACCTCAAAAAATTAAAAATTGAATTGCCATTTGACCCAGTGATCCCACTTCTAGGAATATACCCTAAGAAACCTGAAACACCAATCAGAAAGAATATATGTACCCCCATGTTCATAGCAGCACTATTTACAGTAGCTAAGATCTGGAAACAGCCCAAGTGTCCATCAGTGGATGAATGGATAAAAAAGCTGTGGCACATATACACAATGGAGTAATATGCGGCTATAAGAAAGAAAGATCTCTTATCCTTTGAGACGACATGGAGGGACCTCGAGAGTATTATCCTAAGTGAAACAAGCCAAGCAGAGAAAGACAAATATCACATGATCTCACTCATTTGTTGAATATAATAAACATAACAGTCTGGGGAACAGGGTAGACCCAGAGATGTGAAAGTAGGGTACGGACTGACAACCCTCAGAAGGGGGTGGGAAGAGATAAACCACAGAACTTATATGCATGTATGCATAACTGATGGACATGGACAACAAAGCTGGGGACGGGGTGGGGGGTTGGGGAGGAGGATGTCAATGGGGAAAAAAGGAGAAACATCTGTAACAAAAATAAATTAATAAAATAAAATATAAAAAATAAAAAAACAAAAATAAAATAAATGATGTACCTCCTCACCTGCAAAAAAATAAAATAAAAAATTAGATCACCTAAAATGTTTTACCTTTATTTATGAAAAAATCTTAATGTCTTCTTCTTTCACCATATATTTGACCCCCTTTACCCTCTTTTACCTCCCCAACCCTTTCCCCTCTTGTAACAACCATACTGTTGCTGCGTCTGTGAGATTGTTTGTCTTGTTTATTTGTTTATTGCTTTCAGTTTTATATCCCACATATGAGTGAAAATCATATAGTTCTTCTTTTAAAAATTTAAACATTGTTTTAATCAAGTAATGTAGCTGTTTAAAACAGGAAATTTTAAGACAGTTGAATAGAGCAAAGTGAAGGATTACTCTATTAGGATAGCCTCTGTGAATAAAATTCTTATGTGGATTTGAATCTGTTGGAAGTTTGGCACTAGTTAATAAAATTGCTTTTTTACAATATATTTTTAAATCTAACTATTCTCTTAATTTAAATCCTATGTACTTCCAGTAAGTCTATATAAGCATGGTTAAAAATCAGCATAAAAGTCTATTATATATTTTTTACTTTAAAAATTTACAGTATATAAGTTAACACATGGAATCAGCTGACTTCTATAGAGTGCTAAATAAAAAATTCTAGCAACAATTAAAAATCATCAAGGTTGATAGTCCTTTTGGAACTAATTTTGTCATAGATGTCAAGTTTTGTCATGAATTTCCATGTTGGATATAATTATCAGTACTGTATGTAGTATATCAGAAAAAAATATTTAATAATTTCTTATTTATGCTTAATATTTTACTAAGCACTGAAGATAAGCCTGAAAGTAATTAATTTCAAGCCCATACAGTTTAATTTTTTAAAGCTTTGTACTAGTCATATAAAAAATTATTAAACACATGATATATTATCAAATATAAAAAGGTAGGTGATTATAGTGGAGAACAATTAGATGTTTATCTTTAATTATGCAAGTGAAATAAGAGTTACAGTATCTAGAAAACAATATAATACAACAAAAAAAAATAAACATGCACAATTCAAATTACTAGAAGGTACATTAACAACTCTGACTACTTAATTTATGCATAGAAATCGTTAGAAAGTAGACTTATACTTTCCAGAGATATAATAAACCAACAGGATCTTTAATGTATTTTATAAATGTTAATTTTCCCCACAGGGGAACTAATGATTTTGATTAGCTAAAGTAAATAGGAAGTGATATGCAATTACAAGAGGTTCTCAGGGACAGCACTTTTTCTTTTCAAACACAATAAAGATTTGAAACATAAACACATTTCTCTGTACACTCAGGAAGGAATGAAATAGGATTCCTGAATTCAGGTTGTGTTTTAACTTCGTCATTAATTAGCCTTATACTACATAACTTAACTCTGATTCCATGATAGTAAAATGCATTATAATACCTGCCTTAGGGACTTTAAAAGGTATCTTAGAATTTCCAACAAGATGACTTAGTAGCTTTTTTGTATACAACTCTATTAATGTAAGGACCATATATGTTGTAAATTCATTGCATACAATAAACCCCAATATTTTTCAGTATTTATGATATATCTTAACAGTTACAGAGCAAGAGAGAAAGTGACTACATTGTAGGGGGTAAGATGACATGTCACTGCATTTTCTGATTATGTCTATATGGCCAAAAGTTATTTTACACAGACACACACAAAAAGTAGACATTAATTCTATAAAGATCTTTCAAGTCTATTATCTAATTTCATGGACATAACAATCCTATAAGCAGCATAAGCATATTCAATATTATTTATCCTCATCACATAGATCAAGAAACTAGATGTAATTTTTTCTGCAGGTGTCATACACATCATAGTGTCACACAGTGCACCAGAGAGGGAACTTCCTAATTCCCAGCTTATTGCTAACTTTTCAGCATGGCTGTGACTAGTACACAGCTTCAGTGGAAAACCTGCTACAAACATTTACTGCAGCAAAGCAAAATCCACACTGGAGGGTCAGTGATGAGTTCAAGTCACATTGCTTTACACAGAGCCTACTGCCTTAGTTTGAATTCTCTTCCTACTCTTTGCCTAGTCAAGTTCTATTTCTTCCTTATAATGCCTGTCATTAATTTACATAAATGAAAAGGATTGCTCCTGACCTTCTAAAGAATCTGCTGAGCACGGTACTAAGCTTGTACTTATTATATGGAGCCCTGTACTGCTTTATAACTTTATGTGTACTTCTCATTTTACCAACTAAATTTCAAAAACGGAACAGTTCAATTTTTATGAAATCTCTCACTCTGCCAATCATTTCACTCTCTTCTCTGTTGAACAGTTCTCACAGAATTTCCCAAAAAGGCGATTTCTGCACACATCTACCTTCTTCTGGAGAACTGTGATGACTATCATCCAGATATCCCAAAACCTAGACAGTGAGAAGTGCTAGCTAACACTCAACAAATAGTTAATGAAGACATAAACATTCAACAAATGTTCGTTCTATATTTTATAATTGAACTAGCCAAGCATCTCTTCAATTTAAATTTTTAAAAATGAGAAACAGTTTTTAAACAGATATTCTAAAGTAAGATTAATATTAAGCATATGAGTTGAAAATATGTTTATTTTCATTAATTTTGGAGGATTATATTGAACTTTGTTGAGAAAAATAAATCAGTGAGCCTAGTTTATTTACAAAAAAATATAAAGTTGAACTATGCAGCTGGATAAAAATGTTGCATTGATGATATTTGTGGATAACTTATACATCCAACAAGGAATTCGTTCAAGATGTGTTTTGGAGTTGCAGACGAACGATTTTGTGATCAGTTAAGACCACTCTTCTAAGATCATACCACATTTTTTTCCTTTCTCATATCTAAAGAACAGAAAGAAAAATCAAATTCAAGATGAAATGATTGTGGTTTTCATTGTATCCCTAATACATAGCATAGCACCAAAAGTGAGGAAGAGAAAGAGAAGAGGAGAAATCAGAGAGCAACAGGATGGGGGGACTAGAAGGGAGTCTACCATTTGGTCAGAGCAAGCCAGAGGCTCAGTTTGGGTTTCCTTATCCTTCATCTTCAGAAACAGTAGCGCAAAGCCATTTTCTAGAAGAAATAAATTAAAAGATCCTATTATCCAGATTTAGCAATGTATCTATGCTAACTAGACTTAAAGGTCATGTTGGAAATAAAAATGTTTTATTTAATCAAAAAAAGGAGAGAAAAAGAAATTACTATAACTATGTGTCTATAACTTATTATAAAAGCTCTAAAATATTTGCTAATCTGTTAGCTATCTAGTTGTTGTGGCCCTTGAAATTCACTCTGTCTCTTTAGTAACCTATATTCCAAACATGGATAAAATTGTTGATGGTAGTTATGTTCTCTTTAGCTAACTGATGGAAGTCTATTTGGATTTTTTAAGTTGGTCCATAGAAGTGATATTTTCTTTTTCACTTGAAAAAAAATTATATCAGAATAGGTTTTATTTAATGTTTATTTTAAAAATATAGATATAGATACATATAGATATAGAGTAGATGTAGATGTAGATATAGATATAGATATTACCTAAGGACATTAAAGGGCAACAATCCTCTCTTCTATTTATGATAAAGCCCCTACATAAAAGATAATACTAGATACATATAAAATATTTATTTATTAGACATATGTTCAACTTAACTTTTGACATTAGAATGATAAAACGAATTAATTCATCAAAATTAAGATTCTAATGGGAAAATATGTTCTTATATGGGCATGCTTAGCTACACAAAATTTTAAGATCAGTGAAAACTTCTGCTTGATTTACGTCAACAAATCCATATGACAGATAATAATAAGAGCAGCTCACATTTAATAAGCATTTACCAAGTTTTTAAGGATCTTAAAGTCCTTGCCTTAACTCCTTATAAAAAATGTGATGTAAGCCCAGTTATCTGAGAAACACAGCTGTTGTCTTGATATGAAAGAAATATACTTCACACAGGAAATTTATATTGAATTAACATTATTAATAAATCAAATCTGATATATTAAAAGGAGACAGGGTAGAAAATGGTCACATGAAAAGCTTTAAAACATAGTATTTTATATTCTCTGATATATCTAATTCAAAGAAGTAATTAATATGTAAAATGTATTTGATAATACTCATAATTATAGAATATTAGGAGTTCCTAGAGTTTAAGTTTTATTATACCAATGATAACCAGATTTGTGTGTGATTTCTTGAAAGAGGAGATCAGCCACATTCAGGGTGGTATAGCTATATATTGATTTCTTGGAGAAGATCAAACATTTCGCAGAGGCCACCCTTTGGGCCCATTGCCAATAAAACGTGTTTATAACTGCACTCATAAATGTTGTCAGTCTCCTAAAAACTGAATTATATCTCTCACAATTAGAGCTGGTCAAATGGGTATAAATTAGCAATCAAAATCCATGTCTTACAGAATCTATGCCATGAATGACATTCATAGACAAGGCTCAGTACAGTATATCACCCCAAAGTTTAACACAATTTTGCTATTCCAGATCAATAGCATTGGAAAAGAAAGAAAAAGAATTAGAAGAGACAAAACAAGGGTCTCTAAAGTATATGGTTTTGATTGTTATTCAAAGGATACATTGAAATAATAAAAATTGTCACTTTTCATTTTTAATACACAACTGAAGATATGTTTATTGATTTTAAAGAGATAGGAAAGGGTGGGGAGAGAGAGAAACATCAATGTGAGAAACATTAATTGGTTGTCTCCTGTACACGCCCAGACCAGAAATTGAACCAGCAACTTAATATGTGCTCTGACCAGTAATCAAATCCACAACATTTCTGATGTACTGGATGATTCTCTAACCAAATGAGTCACCCAGCAAAGGCTGTCCCTTTAAATTTGATAATGAAATCTTTTTTTTCTGAATTAATTAATCTCATGGTATAGTGCTTTTCAAAATATTTAAGGATGCAGAAAACATTTCCCTTAATTTTAATATGTCTTGCCTTTTCTGTATACTGTTGTAGAAATATTCAAAAACACTTGTAAAATTTTTCGATGTATATTTGAATGTTCTTAGAGACTTTTTATTTTGATCTGATCAGATAAATAAAAGGTTGACCACCTAATAATTTGTGGTATAATTTGAGGCAATCACTTAAAATATTAACCCTATGCTCTTTTTAGCTCTTTTTGGTAATGTCTTTTCCTTTGTCCTTTTCTACATTCACTCTGATCCACCTCCATTTACTGCTTAGTATCAATTCCCTTGGCCATTCCATACTATTTTATGGTAAAACCTACACATTTTCATGTCATCAAAGTATGCATTTGCATCTTCTTCAACATGGCTCTTTGTTCATCTCCATCTTTCATCTGTATCACAGACAACAAGCTCTAAGTTTAAACGGAATGTGGGAGAGAGAGAGAAAAAGGTAGGAAAAACAACTCAGTTGAACTTGAAGCAAAATAGCTGTCAAACGGACTTCTACCACTGCACACATTGCACACAGTGATCTTTTGGTTGGAGTCAAACTATCCGTAGTGCCAGTCCAGGCACTCACAGTTCTGTGAAGCCAGCTTGGTAAGAGTGAGCAAAGTGACCAGAGTCTTGGGTGTTGACTTATTTATAAGCATCTACAAAACAAATATTAAACTCTATAACTGTTTTACCTATTTTCCCTTGCCACTTTCTTGAATAGCGATAGTGACACCATTACCTTGACACAGAGCTCTTCCTGCACGGTACCCACACACCCACAGATCTGGGGGTCTTATAGATACATGCACAATCAAGGAGCACATGCTCAAGTGTGTTGTGATGCCATTTTAAATCACTTCTCTCAAGATAATTACAGACATCAAGTATTGTTCTACTCTCAGTATAATTCATAGGCTTATTGTCTTTGAGTTTTACTGGTCCATTTTAAATTCTTACTAAAATCTAACCTTATATAGAGAGGACATTAACAATATCCTTCCTTCAGAGTCTCTATGACAAAGCTTATTTACCTGTTGAATAAAATGTAAGCTATTTGCACACTATTAAAAATACTATGTGAAGGGATTGAACAAAAAAAAAGAAAAAAGAGAAAGAACTCATGAACATGGACAACAGTGTGGTGATTATGGCAGGGAGGGGGATGGATGGAGGTGGAAGAGGGTATAGGATTGATAAATGGTGATGAAAAAAATAAAGTAAAAATAAACAAGAGATTTGATGTTACAAAAAGAATACTATTTATATTCAAGAGACTCTAATAATTATTTAAATATATAGACTTTTGTAAAGTTACCAAAATTTGACATTTTAAGTTTATATTAACTTTTTTCTCATACGTCTGTTTTTTCCTATACATATGTTTTAACTTTTTTCTTTTAGCATACAATATAGAAATCCCATTTATCTCTCTTATTATAGAACTAATATAGGAACAAATTGCCTGTATTATTCAGTTATAGCAGTGCACATAATACTATATAGCAGTAGATATTTAAAAATACTAAATTATTTAATAAAATATGGCTTTGCTTCATGATTCTGGTAGATAAGGGACTGATAAGGAAAGGCTTAAGAAAGATACCATTCACTGGTGAATTTCTGGAAATATTTTGTTCTAATAACAAGAAGCAAGCCAGGGCTGATAAACATATCAACATTTGCTTTGAGGCCAGACATAGAACAACTATAGGAACAATTATTTCATATACATACATCCACCTATCGTTATTTGGGTTGTAGCCTAGAGAATTTGCCGCACAAAAATACAGCAAATACAAAAGCACTGTGTTTAGAGATGAGATATCTAAAACAAACCATTTACCTGATGAAGATGTAAGTGTAGAGCACAGATGTCCTTGTGCTGAAATTAAAGCAGTCTTCCTCTGCACCTCCAGGCAAAGGTGTTAGCCCTGCAGCCAGAGGTGACAAGGTGTATATATGCTATTGCTGTTGCTAATGGAATGGAGACAGACATACCCACTGGAGATCATTTTTGTATTCCCTCACCACTCTATTTTGCTTCCTTCTCTTCATCTCTTATATTTTATTTTTGTGCTTTAATTAAATTTATTGGGGTGACATTGGTTAATAAGATCATATAGGTCTCAAGTGTACAATTCTATGGTATATGATCTGTATATTGCCATGTGTGCCCACCACCCAAAGTCAAATCTTCTTCAGTCACCATATATTTGACCCCCTTCACTTTTTACTAACTCCAACCCCCTTCCCTCTGTTACCATCATACTGTTGCTGTCTATGGGTTTTTGTTTGTTTGTTTTTCTTGTTCATTTGCTGCTTTCAGTTTTATATCCCACATATGAATGAAATAATATGGTTCTTAACTTTTTCTGTCTAACTTATTTCACTTAGCATCTTTATAATTATGTTTTCTTATTTCTCTCTCCTAACACCCCTTCTCAAAAAAATGTCTCACATATCCAGGAGCTTTATATAACTCACTTTTTCTAGAAAAATATTACAGGTTACTTTTCTTGGGTGAGAAGATCTCATGAGTAAGAGTTGGCTGGATTCTTACATAATACAGGCTCTGGCAAAAGTAGGTTTACAGTTGTGGGTACATGAAACAGATTTTATATTTGTATTTTTATTCATCAATTATTGTATTATTTTCCATCCGAACTACTGTAAACCTACTTTTGCCCTATCCTGTATTGTCACTATCTGTTCCTGTTGGATATGAGATATGAAAGAGCAAAATCATAAAACCTCTCAAAGAGATCGAACTGCATTCGATCCAGGATGCCGTGAAAGTTGAAAAAGAACCGCTGTCAACAAAAGCTATGTATGTACAGTCACACACTGCTTTTCAGGACACTATGGTCCTAATTCAGCAGAAATAATTTTCAATTTATGGGCAAAACAACTAAGCAAAAACTAACAACAGGATGCCCAGGGACACACACGACCACCACGAAGAAATGTGAGGCTTGCAAAGTCATTCAGAAGAATCTACCGTGTGTCTGTCCTTTACTACACTGAAGTCAAGAATCAAATAATGTCATGATTCCTATATCTCACTTTCCAGTTATATTTTTATACACAGTAAGGTATTCCTCAAAGTCCTCAGTTACTTTTCTAAATCACCTATTTATCAAAATAATACATGCTCATTGACAAAAAATTGAAAGAGAAAAGGTGTAAAAAAACCTGTACTCCAAAAAATACCTAAAAGAAGAAATTATTAGTTAATACTTTGACCTATTTTACTTTTTTAAAATTGTAATAGTTTTCAAAGAAGCCCCTACTACCAGGCCCCTCAATAAACTTGAGTCTTATATTTTATTGATGTATATTTTACTTTTATATTCACCTCTTTTGGGAAATTTAAATGACTTTCTTTCTTTGTATTATTACCGTTTTGTTCCAAACACTAAATAAGTACCACCTTTAAACATTTGCTGGTTTAACTTGTTTTATGATAGTTTAAAAGTATATTGAAGTGTGAACATGACCACGATATATTGGGTTATTGTTCAGTAGTCAGTGCTAGGGTGTGCTGCCCAGAGCCCCACCACTTCCGGTTAAAGCGCTCCTTCCCTCAGGAGTGACACCTGCTGCCAGTTCATAGCTGAATCCCTCCTCCAGAACTGCCATGTCCCAAGGGGGTGCTTCACCCTAGTTTGAAACCCCTCCCCCGTTCCTGATTTGTGCATGGGTACAAAGCCCCAGGTCCCTGGTTTCAACTCACAACTCTGAGGAACACCTAGTTGCAGAACCACCCCCCACCCCAAATTACAATTTCTGTACAAGATCCTGCTTCCATCATTCCCCCCTCACAGGTTGTTTTAGTCCATTCTGGCTGCTATAATAAAATACCATAGACTGCGGGTTTATGAACAACAGAAATTTGTTTCTCAGAGTTCTGGAGGCAGGGAGATACAATTCAAGGTGCCAGAAGATTTGGTGTCAGGTGAGGGCCCGATTTCTGGTTCAAAGAGGGCCCTCCGCTTTCCGGAACGTCACATGGCAGTAGGGGCTAAAAGCTCTCTGAGGTCTCTTTTAAACAGGTACTGATCCCAGCCATGAGTCACCACCCTTCTAATACCATCACTTTGGGGTTTAGGATTTCAAACATATGTAATTGAAGGGAAAAGAACAATCAATCTATAACACAGGTCTTAATACTGAGAGGACCCCTCAGTAAACATTCTGAAAGCAAATCACTAGTGCAGAGTCTATGTCTAGACAACTTTGAACAATCTGTAGGAAATACTGTCTATAACGTTACTCAATTGGAATTTGTAAACAACTCATTATAATTGGAGTCAATCAATTATTGTCTATCTTATATAAAAATTTCCTTGTATTGAGATAATAATTTCTTATTAGTTTGCAATTTTTGACAATATATAGTCTTCTATGTGCATTCATGATGGTATTACATACATGGATCTCAGTGCTTACCTAGCTAATATTATTTTTTGCTGTTTGACAGTATGATACACATTGTTTCCTGTATGTGTCATACAGTCATTTTGTAGTCATGTTAAAAATACTATATATCTCTGTTGTTTTTCTAATTTTCTTAACTGCATGTTAAATTATGTACAAAGGATTCAAAAGTGGACAAAAGATAAATTCCCTTTTTAAAAATTATATAGGAAAATATAAAGAAATTCCTTAAAGACATTAAGATGCAGAAGATCTATTTTTTCTGTTTGAAGGAATGCGTCTAAATAAATTAGCAGAATAAGCAGGATGCGTATAGCCACATCGGTACCCTAATCACACAGATAATCAAAACCTGATATGAGCTGGGGGATGATACAGAAAATACAATACCATGTATCTTCATTATAATTGTTACACATGAGGTAAAGTGAAAGAATTATAAAGAAACCCAGGTGTCTGAGAAACATAGTTGTCCTGATCATGAAAGAAATGTGATTCACACAGGAAATTTATATTGAATTAACATCATTAATAAATCAAATCCAATATATTAATAGGAGAAAGGGTAGAAAATTGTCACAAGAAAAACTTTAAAACACAGTATTTTATATTCTCTGATACATCTGATTCAAAGAATTAATATGAAAATGTATTTGATAATACTCATAATTACAGTTATAGAGTAATTAGGAGTTCCTAGAGTTTAAATTTTATTATCCCAAAGATAACCAGATTTGTGCAATTTCTTGAAAGAGGAGATCAGCCATGTTCAGGGCGGTATAGCTTTATACCGATTTCTTGGAGAAGGTCAACAATTTCTGAGAGGCCACCGTTTGGGCCCATTGCCAATAAAACATGTTTCTAACTGCACTCATAAATGTTGTCAATCTCCTAAAAACTGAATTATATCTCTCACAATTAGGGCTGGTCAAGTGAGTAAGAATAGCTCCAACACTTCTTACCAGTCTTAAATTACCAATCAAAATCCATGTCTTACAGAATCCATGTCATGAATGACATTCACAGACAAGGGTCAGTATAGTATATCACCCCAAAGTTTAACAAAATTTTGCTATTCCAGATCAATAGCATTGGAAAAGAAAGAAAAAGAATTAGAAGAGAAAAAAGCAAAGGTCTCTAAAGTACATGGTTTTGATTGTTATTCAAAGGATACATTAAAATGATAAAAATTGTCCCTTTACATTTTTTAATACACAACTGAAGATATGTTTATTGATTTTCAAGAGAGAGGAAAGGGTGGTGGGAGAAACACTAATTGGTTGTCTCCAGTACACGCTCGGACCAGGAATTGAACCAGCAACCTAGGTATGTGCTCTGACCAGGAATCAAATCCACAACACTTTTGGTGTACTGGATGATGTGTCAACCAACTCAGCCTCCCGGTTGAGGCTGTCCCTTAAAATTTGATAATAAAATATTTTCTTTTTCTGAATTAATTCTTCTCATGGTATAATGCTTTTCAAAATATCTAAGGATGCAGAAAACATTTTCCTTCTCTTTAATATAAATCTTTCTTTTTCTGTATACTGTTGTAGAAATATTCAAAAACACTTGCAAACATTTTTTGATGTATATTTACATGTTCTTAGGAAATTTTTATTTTGATCTTATCAGATAAATAAATGGCTAACCATCCAATGATTTGAGCTTTAAATACCAGACTAAAATTGATTCACTAACTAAAAACTTTATGGTAACCTTCAACAAAAAGAATAAAATATCTGGGAATAAACTTAACAAAGGATGTGAAGGACCTATGTACTGAAAACTAGAAAACATTATTAAAAGACATTGAAAGAGACACAGTAAAGTGGAAATGTCCTCCATGTTCATGGACTGGAAGAATCAACATAGTTAAAATGTCCATATCCATATTACCCAAAGAAATACACAGATGTCTTGCAATCCCCATCAAAATCCCAATGGAATCTGTTAAAGAACTATTAAAAAAAAATCTGATTTGTATGGAAGCACAAAAGACCTCAAATAGCCAAAGCATCCTGAGAAAAAAGGAAGAAGCCTGACGTATCACACTACCTGACTTTAAATTATACTACAAAGCAATAATAATCAAAACTGCATGATATTAGCAGGAAAACAGATAGATCAATGGAACAGAATTGAGAACCCTGTAATAAAACCGCATGTATATGGTCAAATACTTTTTGATAAATGAGCCAAAAATATACAATAGGTAAAATAAAGCCTTTTCAATATATGATGCTGGGAAAATTGGAAAAGCAATAAAAAAGCGTGAAATTATACCACTGCTTCTCCCCATATACAAAAATTAACTCAAAATGGATCAAAGACTTAAATATAAGGCCCAAAAGAATTAATTACATAAAAGGAAACATAGAAACTGAACTTATGGACCCTGGTCTTAGAGAAGATTTTATAAATTTCATCCCAAAGGGAAGGAAAGTAAAGGCAAAAAGAAATGAATGAGACTATAGGAAACTAAAAAACTCTGCACAGCAAAAGAAACTACCAACAAAACAGAACAAAAAAGGCAACAAATTGAATGGGAGAAGATATTTGCAATCAACAGTTCCAGCAAGGGGTTAATAACCAAAATATATAAAGAACTCATATAACTCAACACTGAACAAACAATCCAATTGAAAAATAGGCAGTGACCTGAAAATTATAGTTCTCCCAAGAAGACATTCAAATACCAAACAAATATATGAAAAGATGGTCAACTTCACTAGCTATTAGGGAAATGCAAATCAAAACTAATAATACAATGAGATACTACCTCACACCTATTAGAATGGCTATTATCAAGACAATCACAAATGTTGGAGAGGTTGTGGAAAATTTGTTATATTTTTATTTTTATTTATATATTTTATTTTATTATATTTCAAATCCTCACCTGAGGATATGCCTTTATTGATTTTTAGGAAGGGGGAGAGAGAAAGAGAAACATCAATGTGAGAGAGAAACATTTATTGGTTTCTTTCCATACATATCTTGACTGAGGATTGAACCCAAAACCTAGGTATGTGCCTGATTGGGAATTGAACCTGTAACATTTTGGTTTACAGGACATAACTCCAACCAACTGAGCCAGGGATGTTATACTTTTTAGACTGCTTTATAAAAGTATAGGGCAAATACACTGGATATAGGGTAAGCTAAGGTATGCTTGCATAAATAGATTAATATACCTACTAGTAGTTTATGAGTAGATAAATAAATCTACTTTCTGCGTAAATTAAGAAGTACACACTTTTGGTTTTTAAAAATACGGATAACAGATATTGTACAGGATGTCTATGTAACAGAGCAAATGTAAAGATCTTCAAGTTATTTTATTTATTTATTTTTTTCATTTTAATTTTTTTAAATTTATTTTTGTTACAGACGTTTCTCCTTTTTCCTCCATTGACACCCTCCTCCCCATCCCCCCCACCCCGTCCCCAGCTTTGTTGTCCATGTCCATCAGTTATGAGTACATGCATATAAGTTCTGTGGTTTATCTCTTCCCTCCCCCCACCACCCCTCTTCTGAGGGTTGTTAGTCTGTACCCTACTTCCACATCTCTGAGTCTACCCTGGTCGTCAAACTGTTATGTTCATTATATTCCACAAATAAGTGAAATCATGTGATAGTTGTCTTTCTCTGCTTGACTTGTTTTGTTTAGGATAATACTCTCCTGGTCCCTCCATGTAGTCTCAAAGAATAAGAGATCTTTCTTTCTTACTGCTGCATAGTACTCCACTGTGTATATGTACCACAGCTTTTTTATCCTTTCGTCTACTGATGGACACTTGGGCTGTTTCCAGATCTTAGCAATTGTAAATAGTGCTGCGATGAACATGGGGGTACATGTATTTTTTCTGATTGGTGTTTCAGGCTTCTTAGGGTATATTTCTAGAATATACCCTAGGGATCACTGGGTGAAATGGCAATTCAATTTTTAATTTTTTGAGGTAACACCATAGTGTCTTCCATAGTGGCTGCACCAGTCTGCACTCCCACCAGCAGTGCACTACAGTCCCCTTTTCTCCACACCCTCTCCAACACTTGTTGTTTGATGATTTGTTGATCGCAGCCATTCTGACAGTTGTGAGGTGATACCTCATTGTTGTTTTAATTTGCATCTCTCTCATGATTAGTGATGTTGAGCATTTCTTCATATGTCTCTTAGCCATTTGTATGTCCTGCTTGGAGAGGTGTCTATTCAGGTACTCTGCCCATTTTTTAATTGGGTTCTTTGTTTTCCTTTTGTTGAGTTGTATGAGCACTCTATATATTTTGGAGATTAACCCCATAATTGCCAATGTGCAATTATGCTCTGCCATACAGTGGGTTCCCTTTCCAATTTGATGGTTGTTTCTTTTGCTGTGCAGAAGCTTTTTAGTTTGATGTAGTCCCAGGTGTTTATTTTTTCCTTTGTTTCTGTTGCCTTAGATGATGTATCAGTGAAGATTCTGCTACGTATGATGTCTGATATTTTGTTGCCTGCATTTTCTTCTAGGATTTTTATGGATTCACGAGTTACATTTAAGTCTTTTATTCATTTTGAGTTTATTCTTGTATATGGTGTAAGTTGATGGTCTAGTTTCATTTTTTTGCATGTAGCTGTCCAATTATCCCAACATCATTTATTAAAGAGGCTGTCTTTACTCCATTGTATGCTCTTACCACCTCTGTCATATATTAATTGAGCATAATGTCTTGGGTCAATTTCCACATTCTAGATTGCTTTGGGTAATATGGACATTTTAATGATGTTAATTCTTCCAATCCATGAACAAGGTATGTGCTTCCACTTTTTTATATTTTCCTCTATTTCTTTTTTCAATGTCCTGTAGTTTTCTGCAAATAGGTCCTTTACTTCTTTGGTTAAGTTTATTCCTAGGTATCTTAATTTTTTTGCCGTGATGACAAATGGGATTGTTTTTTTAGTTTCTCTTTCTGTGAGTTCATCATTGGTGTATAAGAATGCCCTTGATTTCTTGATGTTAATTTTGTATCCTGCTACTTTGCCAAATTCATTTATTAAGTCTAGTAGATTTTTGATGGAGTCTTCAGGGTTTTCTATGTATAATATCATGTCATCTGCGAATAATGACAATTTCACTTCCTCCTTTACAATTTGGATCCCTTTTATTTTTTCTTCATGTCTGATTGCTGTGGCTAAGACTTCCAGTACTATGTTAAATAAGAGTGGCGAAAGTAGGCATCTCTGTCTTGTTCCTGTTCTTAAGGGAAATGTTTTTAGTGTTTGCCCATTGAGTATGATGTTGGCTGTAGGTCTTCCATATATGGCCTTTATTATATCGAGATATGATCCCTCTATTCCCACATTGCTGAGCGTTTTTATCAGCAATTGGTGCTTATTTTATTGAAGGTATTATTACTGTAAGATCTTAAAATTAAGATTTTGCCCTTTATTCTGAAATACCAAAAGGTAAGAAAGCAAAGCAACTAATCATTATTCAAATAATACTAGTGGTAAATTTCTAGAAGAACATAAAGTATAATAATGCGTCAGTTTCCTCATAAATTATGTATTTGATGAACTTATCTCTATAAACATTCACTAATGAATAGAGAGATACCAAGGCTTGACTTTGCATAAATCTTGCATAATAATTCCTAAAATAAGACATTGCAATTCATATATTTTATTTGTCAGGTTGTGTTTGGTATGTTTTTTATAAAAGGGGGTGAGGGTGCTGATGCCAAAAATGGCTTCCTTGGAGCACTTGTAAGCAACTTCCAGTGACACTAATTAGCATGAGTAAATAAATCCTGTTTCTAATACTGCACATGTATCCCACAAGCTGGAAAGTAACCACAGAACCTCAGTATCATATTTGACACAACATGCTTGAACTTCATATACTTCCAACTCGATCCATCATAAAGCCTCCTAATTGTACCAATAAATCCATCTTAAATCAATACTCTTCTCAAATTCTACCAGCACAGATCTATTTCAAGTGATCCAATTCAAGTCCCATCTGGACTATTGAATGTATGACTTCACAAATAAGTTCCATAAGTCTATTTTTTCTCATCCTCATTAGTATATCAATAAGTTAAAATCCATAAAATATAAACATTATTCTTAGACTAAAAACTGTTATTCTTTATATCATCTATAAGATCTACATCCTATGCCATACTCCTTTCTATCACAGGAACACTGTACCTGCCAATTTTTCTGTGGGATTTTGTCTGTTCTTATTTATTACTAATTTCTAAGTGTCTGAAAAAGTATCAAGCATATGCTTAAACTTGGTAAATATTTTTGAGTGAAAGAAACATTTAATGTACTTAGAGAAGAAATCAATAAAATTGAAAATAGAAAATCAATAGATAATAAAACAAAACCAAAAGCTGGTTCTTTAAAAACAGCATAACATCTACAGGCCTATAGCCAGGAAACAAAAAAAAAAAAAAAGGAGAGGACACAAATTACTGATGTCAGTGAGGACAGGGAGCATCGCTGCAGATCCCATGGACACTGAAAGGATAATGAAAAAATACTGTGAATGATTTTATGCCCACAAATTTGATAACCTAGGTTAGATTGACCAATTTATTGAAAGACATAATCTGCCAAAACCCACCCAGAAAGAAGTAAACAATCTGAATAGGCTTATATCTATTAAACAAATTGAATTAGCATTTAGTAACCTCATAAAACAGAAAGCACCAAGTCCAGATTAGTTCACTAGTGGATTCTACCTATCATTTAAGGAAGAAATTATGCCAATTTCAACAATAACTTTCAGAGGTTGGAAACAATAATTAATACTTCTCAATCCATTCTATGAGGCCGGCATTACTATAATAACAAAACCAGACAAAGATATTAAAAGAAAATACAGACCAATATCTCTTATGAACGTAGATGGAAATTTCTGAAAATATTAACAAATCAAATCAAACAATGTATAAAAAGAATGACAGACTATGACCAAATGGGATTTAAGTGAATCACACAGGTGAATCACTCTTTATAAAAATTAACTCACAATGGATCACAGATCTAAATGTAAAAACAAAACTATTAAACTCCTACAAGATAATATATGAGAAAATCTAGATGACCTTGGTTATTATATGCCTTTCAGATAAAATATCTAAAATATAATTCATGAAAGAAAGAACTGATAAGCTGGACTTCATTAAAATCAATAATTTATGCTCTGCAAAAGACAATATCAAGAGAATGAAAAAACAAGCAACAGATTGGAAAAAAATATTAACGAAAAAACAAATCTGACAAAGAATTGCTATCCAAAATATACAAAGAACTCTTAAAAGAACAACAGGAAAATAAACAACTTATCATACTCATTACAGCATTATTTACAGTAGCCAAGATATGAAACAACCTAAGTGTCTTTCTGTGGATGACTGGATAAAGAAACTGTGATTACACACATACACACACACACACACACACACACACACACACACTATACACCACAGAGGAATATTATTCAGCCTTTAAAAAGGATCTCTGGATAGTATTTTTGACAACATGGGTGGACGTGGAGGACATTACGCTAAGTGAAATAAGTCAGACACATTCAGAAAAATATTGCATGAACTCATCTATACATGAAATCTGAAAAAGTCAAATTCATATAAGCATAGAGTAGAACAGTGGTTACTAGGTGTGGGGAGGTAGGGGATATGAGGAGATGTTATTCAAAAGGTACATAGATGCCATTATGTAGGATGAGTAAGTTTTAGAGATCCAATGTACAGCATGATGGCTATAATTAATAATACTGTATTGTATACTAGATATTTGCTAAAGAGGTTTAGGTTGTTCTCACCACACACACACACACACACACACACACACACACACACAAAGGTAACTATGTGAGCAGATGGATGTGTTAACTAGTTTGGTTATAGTAGTTATTTAATTACATATATGTATATCAAAACACCATATTATAAACTCTAAATGTAATTTTATTAAATAAATAAGAAATTTAAAAAATGGGCCAAACACTTAAATAAACATCTAATCAAAAAAGAAATATAGATGGCAAGTAAATACATATGTGTAATACAATTTAAAACAGCAATGAGATACCACTATACACCTATTAGAATGGTCAAAATTCAGAACACTGAAAACACCAAATGCTGACGAGGATGTGGAGCAACAGGAACTACCATTTATTGCCAGAGGGAATACAAAAATTGTGCAGCCAGTTTGAAAGACAATTTGGCTGTTTCTTACAAGACTAAATATATCCTTACCATAGGATCCAGCAATCGCCTTCATTGGTATTTATCAAAAAAGTTTAAAAACGTATGTCCATTCAAAAACCTGCACACAGATGTAATAGCAGCCTTACTAATAACTGTCAAAATTTGGAAGAAACTTAGATGCATTTCAGCAGGTAAACAGATAAACTTTGGTCCATCTGGACAATGGAATATTATTCAGCACTAAAAAGAAATCAGCTATCAAGTTATTGAAAAACATAGAGAAAGCTTAAACACGTATTACTAATGGAAAGAGACCAATCAGAAAAGACTACACACTATATGATTCCAGCTATATGATACTCTGGAAAAGGCAAGACTTTGGAGACAGTTAAAAGATCAGTTGTTGACAGGAGTTAGCAGGGAGGGAAGGATGAATAAATGAAGCACAAAGGACTTTGAAGGCAATAAAGCTACTCTGAATAATACTATAATGGTGGGTACATGTCATTATACATTTGTTCAAACCCACAGAATGTAAAACACCAAGAGGGAACCTAATGTAAACTATAGACTCTGCATGATAATGACGTGTCAATGCACGTTCATTAGCTGTAACAAATGTATCACTCTGATGTGAAATGTTGATAATGGGGGAGGCTGTGTATGAGTAAGGGCAGGGGTTTTATGAGAAATCTCTATACCTTCTGCACAATTTTGCTTTATACCTAAAATTACTCTAAAAAGTAAAGTCTATTTAAAAACAAGATATTAATATCCTTTCCCATTCTAATATTAGGTAACTATTGGAAGAATGTAATCTTTTTTTACTTTTTAGATTGAAGAAAAAATATACTCACAGTGCTTTATGGCTAGCAACACCATGCGGCTGTCATTCTGTGAGCAGGGATAGGCAGAGGGAGGAGGGCAATAGAGAGTGGTAGGGCAGTGGGTTCAGAAACACAGAAGTAAGTTAAAGAAATTTAATAAACCTGAAATGATGATCTGACAAATTCAGAAATGGACATTATACTTAATTCCTCCCCAAGGGGAAAAAAAATGCTGTTGTCAAACTTCATTTTGAAAACTTCTGGTAATGATCAATTTAATTACTCTATAAGATAAAATTTTTACAAAATGGAATTCTTCCTTACAATGAGCTTCCCTATAACCTCTATTCACCAGGCTTAATTCCATACTTGAAAGCTAAACCAAAATCATATTCCTACATTCCAGTACTTTTTCCCAATGATAACTATTACACCTCCACTGTGATTTCTCTCTATGTATGTACAAGTTATTCTAGTGTTTCCAATATGGTATAGTTTCTATTAATGTCTTCTCATTTCATATTTACATTCTTCTGCATTTTGTCAATTAGCTCAATTCCCAGAATTTAATTATCTTCTTTCTTCACACACACACACACACACACACACACACACACACACATTAGTTACATCAGTTATATTTTTAGTTACATTACTTTGCTTGGCAGCTTTGCACACCACTAAATAGTACTGAACTTATGATCCACTATAGTTTATCTATCTTTTCTATGTAAAATTCTGGTAAATATGGACCTTCTGTATCCTATATGTTAAGTTTATTTGTTTAATCATACAGTTTTATTTGTACAATTTAAAAATCACATATTGTTAGTTTCCTTCTGTGCCAAATAATTTTCCTTTTCAGACACATTGCACATGCTTTTTCCTCATCATATTCATTTGGTCTTTTTTATCCTCATGTTACTCCCTCAAAGATGTCTTTCCTGACCACCTTATATAGAGTAAGTACCCCTTTTCCTTCATCATTTCTTATCTGAGGAACTCCTGTGAACTACTTATAAGCACTTATACGTGTTATCTCTGTTCAATCAGATTTCCCCGATAATAGGAATTTCCATAAAAGACAAAAACATATGTGCTTTGTTCACTGTTAATGTCTCACCAAAAAAGAGTGCCTTATATTTCTTAGATTCTAAGAAAAAGTTCACTGAAACTTGAAAATAGTCCTAGCTATTTTTGCTCAGTGGTTAGAGCCTTGGCCTAACTGGTCAAGGGCATGTACCTGGGTTGCAGGTTTGATCCCTGGCCCTGAGGCCCTGGTTGGGGTTGTGTGGGAAGCCAGCAATTGATGTGTCTCTTTCATAATGATGTTTCTCTCTCTCTCCTCCCTTTCACTCTATCTAAAATATCAATAGAAAAATATCCTTGGGTGAGGATTAACAACAACAAAAAACAAACAAACAAAAACTTGAAAACAAGATAGTAGGGAGGTTATGACCTGGCAATGTCATGCTTCGAAGATGCTTAACAATTGGGCCTGAGAGAAGGGAGTGGCAAGAAATATTAGATGCAATGAAAAGCAAGGACCTACAACCAAGATTACTCTATTATGCAAAGCTATCACTTAGAATAGATGGCCATATAAAGTTCCCCAGACAAGAAAAAGCTAAAGGAGTTTATCATCACCAAACCAGTACTATATGAAATGTTGACGGGTCTTCTTGAAGAAGAAGAAGAAGATAAAAAAATATGAACAATAAAATGGCAATAAATACATATCTATCAACAATTGAATCTACAAATAAAATGAACAAGGAGAACAGCAACAGGCTCATAGATACCGAGAACTTTTTGTTGGTTGCCAGGTGGGAAGGGGGGTTGGGTGGAAAAGATGAAAGGATTAAGACGTACAAATTGGTTATTAGACTGATGAACCTCAAAGGGAAGGGGGGAGGTGGGGCAAGATGAGAAAAACCAAAGGACTTACATGCGTATATGCATAACCAATAGACATAGACAATAGTGTGGGGAAAGCAGGAGGGGGGAGTGAGGAGGAGGGAGTCAAGGGAGGAGGAAAGGAGGGACATCTGTAATACATTCAACAATAAAGATAAGTTTAAAAAGGAAAAAAGAAAGAACAATTGGGCCTGAGAGTTTTTCAATTCTAGAGGACGAAGATGACTTATCTGTGCTTGGTTTTTATATTATACAATAAAAGCCCAAACACTGAACTTACATGTTTAGTTATAGATTTGTTCTTAATTTATTTATTTTAGAGAGAGAGAGAAACATCAATTTGTTGTTCCACTTATCGATGCATTCATTGGTTGGTTCTTGTATGTGCCCTAAACAGGGATCAAACCTGCAACATTGGTGTATTTGGTCAATGCTCTAACCAACTGAGCTACACTGCCAGGACCTATTTATAGATTTTTGTCAGATAAGAACAGTAACTCCAAAGTATATAGTATAATTGACTTGTAGAACATTAACCAGATCTATATTTACCAATTTCATCTCCATATTTGATTCCTATAGTTACTCAGTTTTTTAAACCTCCTTTGAATCAGATTTACCATGTCACTGTTTCCTTGTTCATAAAATAAATAGAGCTTTGGCATACATTCGTTTTAGAAATGGATGAGAGCTTTGGCTGGGTGTTTCAGTTGGTTGGAGCATTGTCCTGTACATCAAAAGGCTGAGGATTCAATTCCTGGTCAGGGCAAATACCTAGGTTGCAGGTTCGGTCCTGGGTTGGTCCAGGCATACATGGGAGGCAAACGATTGATGTTTCTCTCTCACACCAATGTCTCTCTCTCTCTCTCTCTCTCTCTCTCTCTCTCTCTGAAATCAATAAAACATATCCTTGGGTAAGGATTAATTTTGTTAAAAAGAATGAGAATTCTTTTTTAACTCTGAAAATTATATTGTGAAACATATGGATGTTCCTTCAGGATACCTAAGATACTTCAATTATAGGAGTCTAACTTATAACTGAAAAGTGCATCTTATGGACTATTTTAAGTTCAAAATGCCGGGGGGTTTTTTTGTCCCTGGAGGCAACAGGAACAATAGAACTTCATATTTATTGATCTCTTTTCTTCTCTTCCCTCTGTTTCTGGTTCTTGGTCAACTTTGATTTTGGTTTAGAATTGAGAATGATCAATAAATATTTCCCCATCGGTGGTAGGAATGATGTGACATATTTTATATTCTGATATAAATCTAGTTTCTGTCAGTCAAAAAACAAAAAAAAAATTGTCATTTCTTTTTGGCTTTTTTTGTCTATTTATTTTACATATGACCTTATGTCAGTTAGAAAATATCTGTTGACAATGTGAAAGGAGGATGCCCTTGGAGATCTGGACCGTGAGTTATTCTGCTTCTTCTATCTTGACCCAATGCTTAGATGGAAGAACTAGAAAAGCATTTCCCTTTTATTAAGTGTGAAATATTTTCCTATCTCTAAGGATATTAATAAATAACACTATAAAATCTCTTAAACAACTCTGTTCTGACTAGTTTGGAAAAATAAACACATTTACATAAGTATAACATACTCCCCAATTGTCACAAATAATTTTTAAGTGGAACTTTCAATGTCAATGTACAGCCTTTTAAAAATACCTTGTATAGGAACTGCTACTTCAGCAGCAGTTTTATGTAAGAATGTAAATCCAGCCAATCAAGATGAATCCTTCGACCAATCAGATGGTTTGAAAATTTGATCTAAAAACAAAGCAGTTATCAGGCCACATCGAAGCACCACCACCCAACCACCTTCACAAGTGACACACTCAAGGAATGGACTCAATGGGTACCAGAGCCTTGCTGAAGTAAAACTTGTTCTGTGCGGTGGGCCCTGCACAGCTGATCCTCCAAAGTAGTCAGAGGATGGTGGTCAGTGGGCACAGCCAGTCCTTGCAGCTGAAAAGCCTGAGTAAATCCCTCTCATTGGGGTGCCAACAGCAACCAAGACTCAATTACAACAGAAGAGGGTACAGTCCAAATGAGGGGTGCACCTTGTGGGCCCAACTGGGGTGAACAGGGGGGCTATGCCACTGGACCTACTACAATAGGCCACCATACAAAGCCTAGGAGGCATAGCAACTCTACCTAATACAAAGAAACAAACACAGGGAGATAGCCAAAACAAGGAGACAAGGAAACATGCCACAAATGAAAGAACAGAACAAAACTCCAGGAAAAAATACTAAACGAAATGGAGATAAGCAATCAATCAGATGCAGAGTTCAAAACATTGCTTATAAGGATGCTCAAAAACTTAGTGAGAATTTCAAGACACTTAGTGAGAATGTCAAGGAACTTAGCATAAAAAAGGACCAGTCAGAAATGAAGGATGCACTAACTAAAATAAAAAATAATCTACCGGGAATCAATAGTAGAAGTAGGTGAAGTCAAGAAGCAAACCATCGATTTGGAATATAAGGAAGCAAAAAACACCCAATCAGAACAGCAAAAAGAAAAAAAGAATCCAAAAACCTGAGAATAGTGTAAAGAGTCTCCGGAATAACTTCAAGTATACCAACATTTGCATCATGGAGGTGCCAGAGAAGAAGAGAGAGTGCAAGAAATTGAAAACCTATTTGAAAAGATACTTACAGAAAACTTCCCTAACTTGGTGTCATTCAGACATACAAGTTCAGGAAGCACAGAGAGTCTCAAACAAGATGAACCCAAAGAGGCCCACACCAAGACACATCATCATCAAAACACAAAAGGTTAAAAACAAAGAGAGAGATCATCTTAAAAATAGCAAAAGAAAAGCAGTTGGTTACCTACAGAGGAGCTCCCATAACACTGTCAGCTGATTTCTTAAAAGAAACTTTGCAGGCTAGAAGGGAGTGGCAAGAACTATTTAAAGTGATGAAAAGCAAGGACCTACCACTAAGATTACTCTATCCTGCAAAGCTATCATTCAGAATTGACAATCATACAGAGTTTCCCAGACAAGAAAAAGCTAAAGGAGTTCATCACCATCAAACCAGTATTATATGAAACGTTGAAGGGTCTTCTTGAAGATAAAGAACAAAAATATGAACAATAAAATGGCAATAAATACATATCTATCAACAATGGAATCTACAAACAAAATGAACAAGCAGAACAGAAACAGACTCGAAAATACAGAGAATTTTTGATGATTGCCAGATGGAAGGGAGGTTGGGGGATGGGTGAAAAAGGTGAGGGGATTAAGAAGTACAAATTGGTTGTTAGACTAACAAACCTCAAAGGAAGGGGGAAGGGGGTGGAGATAAACCAAGGAATCTATATGCATATATGTGTAATTAATGGACACAGACAATAGTATGGGGAAGGCAGGACTGGGGAGGAGGGGGACAAGGGAGAAAAAGGGGGTACATCTATAATGCATTAAACAATAAAGATACATTTAAAAAGGAAAAAAATGAACACACACACAAAATTAATTAATTAATTAAAAAACTAAATAAAAACAAGCCAGCTAAATATGTTTTGTCTGATTTTTTTCGGTTTGGAATATATAATACAAGTTTGTTTTTTCCTGTAAGAACTAGGTAAACTTCCTAAACTTATCCCGATTATCACATGAGCTGTTACTCTGACATCATGTCTAGGATTGAAAAGCAAACAAACACAAATTATAGTTTCCACTAAATTAAACCATATGTTTAAAAAGATTTCAGTAATTTTGCTCATTAGTATGTCAGCTTAAACATAATATTCAAGATTCTTAATTTTAAAACTTTGGATAATATTAACTTGAGCTCATTGACAGGTAATCTTTGCAGATACATTATTGCCTAAGTAAGATAAATTACTGAAAACTTGTTCACAAAGTGCAGTTTTGTAAGATATAAAGTTGTGCTTCTTAGTTTTATATGTTATGAATAATATTTAGCAAATAAACCTGTATCTTTGGTGAAAAAAGTAATGTGGGTAGTTATGAGTGGTCATTAGATGTGTTCATGAGCTTTGTATTTGCTAAAAGGCTTGTGTATCACAGACCGTTTTCAATTACCTAACTTCCTGTGTTCTTTGTGCATGGTAGTTAATTTTGCTAAAAGTTGAAATGTATATTGGTGAGTGGTTAGTTTAGTTAATTTTGGTAACGTTGTAATTTACGTGGTTACTGAGTATATACTGGAAATGGGAATGACAGAGCTACACTGCTGTGTACACAAAGTGATGGGACACCACGTTATTTTTCAAGGAAAAGAGAAACTTTATTCTAATGAAAAGTGGTTTGTGTAACAATTATTTTCCTTCAGTCACCTTACTTTTTATGATAATATTGATATTTACATAAGGGAAATAAGACTTAATCCTCCTCTGTATTATGGTATAAATAACTGATAAAATTAATTATGCAACAATTGAAATAGACTTTTCTTTGGTACGTGCCCCTAGCGGGAACCAAACCCGGGACTCTCTGGTCCGCAGGCCGACGCTCCAACCGCTGAGCCAAACCGGCCAGGGCCAATTATGCAACAATTGAGACCACCTGAAGTGTCATGCTAACTAATAAATCAATTTAATAAGCAGCCCACCATTCATGAAAAATAATTGCACTTTATATATGGAGCCAATACCTTCAATTCTCTCCAGGCAAACTGTTTTGGCCCCCGTTTCCAGGGTCTCAGCCTCCAGGTGTGATAAAGGTGAGTCAGGAGAGGAACTTTAGAAAATCTTGTGGAGCTCAATAAGAGAAGTCTCTCAAATCTACAGATATTGTCAGAGAAATGTTGGGGAGAGAGATTCTTTTACTTGATTTTCCAGCCTCAGGACAGAAGAACAAATTGAAGAGGCTTTTAAAAGTACATGACATATTTAAACGAAAATTTCCTGAAAGAACTTAATTATCTAGCCTTAGTAGTTACTTGACACTGTGTACTTGAGGCTTATATAGTCAATTAGCAACTCTTGCTAAACCCATGTAAATAAGCAGGCCTACACACAAAAAGAACAATGTTTTTGTCATCAGGTCTACTGTTTAGAAATTATCAAAATAGGATACTGTTAATAAACATGTTTTAAAAATATTTTTTCTTTACTGATTTTAGAGAGAGGAGGGGAGAGAGAGAGTGCGATAGAAACATAGATGAGAGAGAACATCCATAGGCTGCCTCCTGCATGCCCCCTCTGGAGATCAGGCCCACAACCTGGGCCTGTGTCTTGACTGGGAATCGAATGGGCAACCTCTTGGTGCATGGGTCAACGCTCAACCACTGAGCCACACCAGCCGGGCAATAAACATTATTTATTTAAATATAATTTAATTACCTAAGGCTGTGATAGGTAAACTTTTTCTTAAAGTAGTTTAGGTTTTGCAGACCATACAGTCTATGCCACAGCTACTCAAATGATTCACAAATGATGTACCAATTAATGCGTACAGCTGTGCTACATTAAAACTCTGTGAAAACAGGAGATTGGTCAACAGACATAGTTTGTTACCTCTGATCTAGGGAAATATACTTTGTGTTTATCTTTGTTAGTTCCTATTAATTAATTCATAGATTCTGTAAATTTATATGTCAATTTGCACATTTCTATTTAGTATAAAATATAAAATTCAAAGGTTATGATTACATTGCTCTGTAGGACATTAACCATATGTTTCCAACCCAGGAATCTCATTTTTTAATACCTTTTGTGGAAGATTATATAATTCTATTTCTCTAATTCTCATTTGGATCAGATTTACTGGTTTTTTCAATAGTGAGTTAAGTAATTTTAATACAACTTTATCTCTAAGAGAATCATGTTTTAAATTTTTGAAAGTTATACATGGAAAATAAAAATATCAACATATGGATGCCTTTTGAATCCTAATTTTATTATCTTGGATAAAATATCAAAATTCCCCTTAGATTTTAGCCATCTACAGTGGTAGGATCTGAGGAATTTCAAATAGGGCAGCCTGTCATCTATGGAGAAGACTAAAATTTGGTTATTTACACGTATCAAGACCAAAATGTTTGAGACACAAAGAGTCTGAGACCAATCATAGTGTTTCACAATATAATTATATTGGTATTCGCTATAAATATAATGCTAAACATGTATATTTTTCTGTATTTAGTCATCTGTTTAAGATGGGATTTTTTCCAACTATATGAGTAATTCTAAATCCCAGACTGCTGCTGTTTTTTAGGCCATTTAGGGCTATAAACAAGATGACGTCTGTGCATAGAGAAGAGACTTCATAGGCCTAAAAGGCCATGGTTACAAAAAGAGAGGTAATCTAAATTCTTTCATTACTTTCCCTTATGACAGAGTTTGAACCTTTGGTGTATCCAATAAAATCTCTTGAGTCATTAGGGACGTTGGGAGGCAAGGGTCACTCAGAATTAAATTGTTGTATATAAGTCTGAGAACAGGATTTCTAAGTGACTAGCTTGCCTTTTGGTCTTAACTAGGCAAAGTTCCTAATGGTCCAGAAATCTATAGCTCATTGATAAATTCTAACCATCTCAACACATGTAACATATACTGGGAACTAAAACTTAATGGACTAATAACCAAAATCAGAGATTTAGTTCAGTCACAGTTCTGGAACGTATACCGTTGTCTGGGAATTCCTTCCTTTTTGCAAAAGGCTTGGGTGCTCTGCCGTCTCCCCAGCTCCAGTTATATGGCTTTCATCTTGGCCTCTGTTCTGCAGCAATGGAACTAATAGAGTCCTTTCTCTAAGGTGTTTCCCAGTGGATTGTACTCTACAGTGGCAATGGTTTTTAAATCTGACAGTTATAAATGGAAAAACAGCTACTTGGGGGAGCACAGTGGATTCGCCAGGGTTTTAAAGAATATTATGTTTTTCCCAGCTGGTGTGGCTCAGTGGTGAGTGTTGACCCATGCACCAAGAGGTCCCGGGTTCAATTCCTGGTCAGGGCACATGCTGTGGTTATGGGCTCGATCCTCAGTGGAGGGCGTGCAGGAGTCAGCTGATCGATGTTTCTCTCTCTTGATGTTTCTATCTCTCTCTCCCTTTCCCTTCCTCTCTTTCTCTAAAAATCAACAAAAACATATTCAAAAAATAATACTTAATATTATGTTTTGTTTCTTACCTTCTTCACTGCCCTTTCCACCATGAACTCTAGCTTGGGGCAGGGTATTAAGATTCACAGTCCTGTCAAGTTGAGAATTATCAGAATCTCAGTCACCTTAGGTCTCTGGCTATAGGCACAAAGAGCTCTCCTCACCAGGCTGCATTTATTCCTTCTCTGTTTTCAGGGAGGCTGTTTAGAAGAAGCTAGTCTCTTTCTGGGGGGAACTTACAGAAAGCCACAAAAAATAGTTGATACATTCCAAAACACCGTAATTTCTCTATGAAATTTCCAAAAGCCCTAGCCTCAGAAGACTAAAAATCTGAACACCCATGATTATTCGCATAAACAAGGCAATATAAGTGAATTTTCCCACTGTATAACAGATATCAGTATCTTCTCAATGAAGGTCAGAGGGAATTCTCATCCTGTATTCTTTTAGCAAATAAACTTAATTCACAGTTTAAGACTCCCATTATAATACTCTATTTCCAGACACCAATTTCAGAATCATAACTCTTCAGTGCCAACTAACTCAAAGTGGCATAAGTAAACATGTTATGTTTTATTTAACTGTAAATTCCAAATAATCACACCATGTTGCAAGAATTGTGTCTTTTTTCATCTTTCAGTTTGAAGTTCTATTTTGGTGGTTCTATTCTCAGTTAAGTTCTTCCTCATGATACAAAGTATCCACCAAAAGTCACAAATTCATATTCCTCTAGTTTAGCTGAGCCAGAGGAAGGGGCTTTCCTTTTTCCAGAAGGTTCTAGAGAATCCCAGGCTTCTGCTGATTGTCAGGCTGATCCAATCAGCTTGCCTGAGAGATGGCGTTCTTTAGCTGGCAAAGCCAGAACAATGGAATTACCAACACACGACCGAGAATAGAGTGGGAATGATTCCACAAAAGAAAATCAGGGGTTTTTACAAGAGAAGAAATAGAAACAAATATAGTAGAAAAAACAAACAGCTATAACCTGTTGAAGCATGTTGAACATATAATAAAATAGGTTTCTGGTGAACTTCTGTTGGAGATCTATGGTGACTGAGTAAACATCATTTTCTTTTATAAATGTTTATAAACATTTATTTAATAAACCATCTATTTAATAATCTCAGCATTTTATTAGATTTACCTTTTATCATTCATGTAATATTCTTATTTCTGAAATACAGTAAAAACTATGATTTCTTCCTCCAAAGTTTTTAACAATGACTTGCTGTGCAAACACATATTCAAGTTTTATAATTGCAAAAGAACTAAACTGAATTACGGCAGCTATTTGGTTTCTTCTTCCATCCTAGGTGTCATTCCTTCTTAAGCCTGCGTTTTTAAATGCTTTTAGACTGGAGATTAAGTTTCTGTTTAATGATGTTATTTCATTTACTATTTTGTTAATATTAGATCTTCAAGTGAGAGAGTTCTCTGCTTCTCTGTCTTCTTGCTCTTAACATAGTTAAAACACATATGTCATCTTTTTAAAAAATCATTTTCACAGGCTTTGAGCACAGTCTGTTATTTAGTATTCCTGATACTATAAATGCCACTGTTACATTTATATTCTCTCTAAGCATTTGTTCCAATATTTGTGCAATTCTCTTAAATCTGTGCTCATTTAATATTCCCATTTTGGTATTTGATTTCTTAAATCTCCTTTTATTTCTTTATTTGGATAATTTGTAATAAGAAGTACTTCCAATTTTTAGAAATCTTCATTCTCAGAAAAAGAATCAGTTTTCAGAAGTCTGAAACTATGCCATTGTCGATGTTGTTTCTTAGTCCTACATTGTGGAGCTTATGTCGCCTGTAATCTAACAGCCCCTCCTCGAAGTATTATAAATTTAGGGATTACATGCTCCCAAGTTCTGATGATGCTGTCAGCTCTCAACAGTACTCCAGGGAGGCATTATAATGCAGCATATAGACTACAGCCTTAAAGCCTTTCTGTTCTTCTTACTGAAATGGCTAATAACTAGAGTATTCACTTTTTTGAGCCTTAATGTTATCTATAAAATGGTTATAACACTATATGCACCTTGGAGATGTTTGAAGAATAAATATAATGACTGAATAAAGTACTTAGTGTAATACTTGACACATGACATTGCTTAATAGGTGGTTTTCTTTTATTATTGTTATTGCTATAATTTGTTAGATTTTTTTCCCCCTTAATGCCTTCATCTTAGAGATTGTTGACAGTTAAGCACCACTTTTCCAATACTAGCCCATTCCTGAGTTTGGTTGCACCCTATGAATATCTTCCCCTGCACAGAGAACTACCAACTCATAACACTGTCTTCTTTCTAGACTTTTTAAATAGTCTCATACTTGCAAATTATTTGGTTATTCTGTAGGATAACACATGCCATTACTTTTAAAACAGATAGGAGTCCCTTCTATCTCTTATCTATTTTAAGAAATGATATAACTGATATAAAAATCCTACAATTACTTTTTCCTTTTCTCTGTGTTTCCATTCATTAATTTCTAGATCCTGATTTACACCTTTCCCTGTATCCTCATTTTTTTCCTTGCATTCATCCCTCTTGAGTAATTTTTCTATACTGTAAAGGAACATTCTATCCTCTATAACATCTCAGAAGCAGAAAGACACTCTGAGAATGTTTTGAATTTGTCATCAATGTTAGGGATTGGTGTCTGTCGGTTTTAGTTATTCCTCATCACTAGCCTGGATGGTCCCATTGTTCCCTGCTACCTTCCTGTAGCTTCACTTTGCTTTATTCTTTACATATCCAGAAGTGTTACTTTAAAAGAACTGTTGAAACATAGATTTTTAAAAATTAGAGCTTCCCAAATGCTATAGATCAAAGGGTAATGTCAGTATTGTCTACTGCTAAATAACAAATGCATGTATACCTGCCATATTGAGCCAATTGTGATCCCACATTATTACCCACTAGACTCAGTTAATGAATGCCTTATAGACCTTAACAACAGAATGGGTCATAATCACTCTTCTGGTCATAACTGAATAGACTAGAGATGACTTGGATGCTCCTACATAAAAAAGATGAGCTAGGCCAATCAGATTTCCCTGCTGACAACTTTAAATGTGTACATTGAGAATAAATATAGTAATACCAGGACAACTCAGCTATGAAGTCGTGTAGGTTCTGGGGCTGAAAATCTGAAAATAATAGAGGAGGAAGTCAATCAGAAGAGAGAAACAGGAAGAGATGCCGGCTTGGAAGAAGTTTAGTCAGTGAGGACTCAGACAGAGGCAGAGAGAAATATGGACAGACTGCCTTGATTCGTGACACTTTCTGGCTGCTATTTTCACTGAGAATGGTGTGCCTTTTTAAAATAAGCCTTTCTGCATTTCTAGAGCTAGCTTTAGTCAGGTTAGCTTTTTTCCCACTGAAAAAGTCTTGACATGAACAGAACAGATGAGCTATTCTTGGTCATCCTGTATTTTTTTCCCCTCTGGCAAATCTTTCTCCTCTTGTAAAATTTCTACTTTTATGTCAAGGTGTAGCTCAAACATTGCCAACTCCATGATTAATTTTCTACCTTCTTAGGCCAAATTGATTTCTGTCTCCAGCATGATCAACGAATACTATTTATTTCCTTATACTGTATGTACAACATGTATCACATTTTCTTTTTTTTTTTAATATGTTTTTATTGATTTTTTAGCGAGAGAGAGTGAGGAAGGGAAAGAGAGATAGAAACGTCAATGTAAGAAAGAAACATCCATCAGCTGCCTCCTGCACTCCCCCTATTGGGGACTGAGCCCGTAACCTGGGCATGTGCCCTGACTAAGAATTGAACCAGGACCTCTCAGTCCATGGGGCAACGCTCAATCCACTGAGCCACACTGGCTGGGCTCACATTTTCTTTTAATTACTGTCTCTTCAACTCAGCTGGCCATACTTCTCTGTTTCTGTATCAGTACAAAGTTCATACGAATGGCAGTGCCTCTCAGAGAGCTGCAGTTAGGATTAAATTATTTGACATGTAAAACACTTACAGATTAGCTATTATACTATGGTAGTGCCTTTCCTGTCTAGACAATATTCATTCTGGTAAAACCAGGCTCTAGTATATATCTTTCTATGTTAATAAATTAACTTTAAAAATAATAATTAAAACTAATACAGTAGTTAAAATGTATTTCTATACTAATTTTGCAGGTGAATAGATAGGTATAATATGAGCAATGTCTATGGCCACGTATAAAGGTTCAACTAAAATTAATTTGTTTGGAAAAGATTTGTCACTAGGAAATTTTTACCCTGAAATGATTACTAAGAACTGTGTTGGCTAAAAACTTGTTTTACAGATCAGATTGTTCATTTTTCATATAGCAGAAGGACAGTATGGGTTGAGACATCTATCTTTTGATATGGAAATATAGAAACACTTAGTGCATCAGTCATTTATTTGAAAATTCAGCTTTCGTAAGTACTGAGCAGTCTGTTGTACCCCCAAGTGTAACAATGCCCAGAATGACATTTTATGATGAATGGGAATAGAAACAAAGGGCTGTTCATTGACAAACTGAGTGCATGTCCACTGTGCGTTAGCCTCTTGCTTATATTACCTGTGAACTCTGCTATTACTTTTGTTGAAAATTTAGAAATAAACATGTAACATTACAATAGAAAGGAAGCTTAAAGGAAATAGATCAAACTGATTCTCGGGCCTTGATCAACTGGGTTAGTTACCCAGTATTCTATTTGAAATGTCTCTGGAATAGCAAAATGAACCAAGCTTATCAAATCTGTGGACTGTAGGAACTGGCTAGACATTGTTTTATTTAAAGTTCAAACAGCATTAATGTCAAAGAATTGTGGATACGAGAGGCACAGAAGTTCTGCATCTTACATGGCACAGAACTGTAGCTGTGCTATGCATTAATTACATGTTCATTAGGAATAGTCTGACTCTTAATGGAAGAGGCTAGAAACCGATTAAAAAGAACATCTCATTGTATGTGGCTTAAATCATGTTTTTACTTAAATATTCCTCAGGAATTTAATGAAAATCTTCCAGTAGGCATAAAAAGAATATGAACTAAGTCCAGAAAGTAAAATAGAACTGTATTAAGAATGAGAATAGTCTTTGGAGACCTATACCAGGTTAAGTAATATCTATTTTTCAGTGAAACTTGTTATTTCTTTAAAACTTAGGACAACAATTTTGATATGTTAATCAAAAGACCATAACCAAATACTACAAATTAAGTGCCTTAAACAACAGATATTTATTTTCTCAGTTTTGGAGACCAGAAGTCCAAAATAAAAATGATAGCAGGAGCCCCGGCCAGTTGGTTAGAGTGTCATCCCAATATGTCAAGGTTATGGGCTCGATCTCTGGTCAGGGAAAATACAAAGAATCAACCAACAATAAACCAATGAATGTATAAATAAGTGGAACAACAAATCAATGTTTCTCTCTCTCTCTAAATAAAAAAAAGTAAATGTCAGCAGGGCTTCTGCCTTTTGAAGCCTGAGAGAAAACGATCTCTTCTAAACCACTCCTTTGGCTTGTAGATGGCCTTCTTGTCCTTCTTTATATCATCTTCCCTCCCAATATGCCTATTTCTAATTTCCCCTTTCCCAAATTTCCCCTTTTTATAAAGATGCCAGTCATATTGAATAAGGGCCCACCTCACTCCAGCATGAGCTCATCTTAATTATTTATATCTACAATGACACTATTTCCAAATAAGGTAGGTATCTGAGGTACTGGGGGTTAGGACTTCAGTACCTGAATTTTGGTGGGACATAATTCAACCCATAATACCTTACTTTTTAATTCAGCTACAAAATTTCTCAATGTGTACTCTTCACCCAGAGAATATGTTTGAATCTCCTGTAAATTTCTATTTTCAACAATGTGAATTGCTTAGAGTAAAGGTGCAAAACTGGACTCCCAGATGGCTACCTCTCAATGACATAGCTAAAGAGACAGGAGCTTGCCTTGGCATTTGGAGCACCATCTTTCTCCAGTGCTTTTCTGGTGTACATTTCAAGGAGAAACCCCCAAACTACCATTAACTGGCCCCTTAAATATTTTCTTTGATCATGGTCTCACCATGATCAATGTAAAAAAAAAGTCATATTTTACTTCCCACCCAAACTCAACTTTCAGGTCTTTTCACTTTCCAACTCTCACTCACATTTATATTTCTAGTTTGTCTTTTTCCAAACAATTTCAAATCTTATTTTTTCAGGGAACACAAAGTGTTAACTTGTCAACTTATCCTTTTGTTGTTCCTTTTTATTTTATCTCTATTCTTTTTGGGAAATTTTTCATGAACTCATTTGTTTTCTTAACTCAGTAGTCCCCAAGGTACTCTTAAATGTGATAGTTTTTAACAAAAAAATAAGGTTACATTGCATAGGAAGAGATACTAAAGGAATATTAGTGCCTTTATGTGATTTCCACTGGTAATTCAAGTAGCTACTCTCTAGAAAATCCATAAAAATATGTTACATATATAACTTAGAGAAATCAGACATTTGATTATCGAATTTTTTTTTCTTTTTTTCCTTCTATGACAGTCAGTTTACGGGTATAACATACTGTTACTATTTAGCTCCAGATCATTGATGTTTAATTCGAACTTTTTCTTAGTTATTTTTAACAGGATGATCCAAAGACAAAGGACAATAGCACTCAATAGACCTTCCAACTCTAATCCAATCTCTACACTATCATTGGAGTTACTCTTCATAAAGTCCTACTCTAGAAAACCTACACTCATTGATTCAACAAACAGTTATAGAATAATCACTCTATGCCAGACACTCTTCTAGGTGCAGACAATATATCAGTGAAATAAAATCCCTGTGCTCATGGCACTTATGCTCTTATGGGGGAAATATAATGTGTGTAATTAATTATAAGTTAATTTTATATTAAAAACTTAAAACTGCTATGGAGAAAAATACAAGATGAAGGGTTGAAAGCTATATTAACACTAATTCAATTAACAACAGCCATTAAAAAAAAAGATTGAGAAATTCAACTACAAGAAAAATGAAAACTTCCGAAGAAAGGGGAAAATACTATAAACAATGTCAAAACACAAATCACTAAATAGATGAAAAATATGTGCAGCATATATGAATTTATGACCTCACTTATCCAAAGAGAATTTCAAACCATAGAACCTTTTTTTAGTCTACTAGATTGAAAAATTATGTTAAAATTTGAATTTTAAAAAGGTGAAAACGTCTACAACAAACTCAATTGTCAGGGCTGTGTGAAAAGGGTGGCCTCATAGATCAGTAGTGGAAATATAAAGTGGTATATGCCCCCTTATTTTAGCTCCCAGTTAAATTACCATAAATATATTCTACAGTTACATCACTTACGTAAGGTGATATATATATATATATATATATATATATATATATATATATATATGGTAATTCCTTGCATTACTATTTACCTTAGAAAAACATAGAAAACTATAAAAAGTATCTATAAATAATTTATTAATAAGATATATGGTATGTCTCTAAGGAGAAAAAATAAACAGTGTATAAATGGTAAAAAATAATCTACACGGTGAGGCAAAAGTGGGTTCACAGTTGTGAGCATGCACAACAGAGTTTATTATTAAATTATTATCTATTAATTATTGTATTATTTTCCATATGAGCAACTGTAAACCTACTTTTGCCCCACTCTGTATAACTGTACTTCCATAGAAATACAAAAAGATATTAGTAATAGTAATAATGGTAATAAGTAAAATAAATTGTAAATCACATATGGTGTAGAGGATTGGATCTTGTTGAATATACTACAAGAAGGAAGAATTTTTCACTGTTTACTTCATAATGCTTTTTTATTTTTTGAAATATGTGAATCTAAGAACTATTTGAAAATACTTTTCTTGTAAGAAAAAGGCAGTTGTTGTTTATTTAATTTGATGGATGACCTTTCCCAAAACAATATATCACATAGGAAAAATATTTTCTTCTCAAAAATAGTTATGTTCATCCTAACTCAATCTCTTACTCTTAAAATACATTTTTCAAAATCCTCCAGTAATACAGAATGCCTCTAAGCATACATACTCCATCAGAGTGATGGAATATTTGAAAGTATATAACATGTATTGAATAAATTAATTGTGTATCATTTTGATTATCACGTGCTAGTTTTAACACCAGCTAGTTGATTGTATTTCACCAGACAGTAATACCATAGAAATATTGATCAGTCCTGGTCATACATTGTAACTGAAATTAGTCCTGGTGTGTAGGATTGCTACATGATTCCTTTCTCTCCAATTTCCCCTTTACTTTTCTTTCACATATGATTAAATAACACTAAACTCTAGTTCCATTATTGAAAGATATCCTTTATCTTTTTCTTAAGTAGAATGGGCATATTGGGAAACAGCACCACAATAAACAGCTGATGACTCTTGCTTTAGCTTTATTTGGGAATAATTGGATATGTCCCTAAAAAGAACCCCTTTCTAAAAGTGCTAGGGAGCTCGGCTGGTGTGGCTAGTGATTGAGTGTCAACCCATGCACCAAGAGGTCGCCGGTTTGATTCCTGGTCAGGGCACATGCCCAGGTTGTGGGCCCAATTTCCCAGTGGGGGGCATGCAGGAGGCGGCCAGTCGATGTTCTCTCTCATCAATGTTTCTATCTCTCTCTCCCTCTCCCTTCCTCTCTCTCTAAAAGAAATCAATAAAGAAAATATTTTTTTAATTAAAAAAAAAAGTGTTAGGGAAACATTATAGAAATACAGATGTTGTAAGAATGCCTATCTGAAAAGAACCAAAGCATAAATACAGGTAATACTATGAGCTTTCCTTCTTTCAAGTTTTCTAAATTATGTTTAATGTTCAAAGCAACAGTATAACATTGTCTGATGTGGACTTCAATATATGTATGTACATAGAGTATGTTTGTATATAGAGGAAATATTTAAGACAATTACATTACAAATAGGAGAGGATAAAAGGACTTAAAGGAAAGTAAGATTTCTACACTTGATTCAGTTGGAAAACACAGTAACCAGTAAATCTTTGCTGTAAAATAGTTCTGTATCTTGGTGGTAGTCATTACAGGAATTTATATATGTGATAAAATGGCATAGAATTACACACACATGGTACCAATATAAATTTCCAAGTTTTAATATTGTTCTGTAGTAACACAAGATGTAACCACTGGGGAAACTGGATGAAGACTACATGGCACCTTTCAACTTCATAACTTACTGTAAATCTGTAAATATTTGAAAATTAAAAAAATTTAATTATGATACAAATTTGCTTAAGGGGCTGACCTTGTTTTCATTCTCCTAATGCACATAAAATTTGTATAATATTTGACATATTATTCCTCAAATTGTGTATTCTTTAGTGCGCTATGAACAAATAGAAATCTGCCTCCTGTTTTCTATAATATGCAGAATTGAAAAAGATTGTCTTAGATTGCAAAAGGTAGTTCAATACGTAATCGGTGTTAACAATTTGGCTTTCAATTCTTATCAACATTTACTTAGCAAGTGTCATTTCCATTTAAAATATTAATGCATAACATTTTAACACTTTATTTAAGAGACTGTTATATTATATCTAATTTACTAATCTACTTAGAAATTAGACTTCTGAAAAACTTCTGTATTAAGCTAAATACATAGAAAATACACTAGCTTGTGTTAGAAATTCAGCAGTCTTTTGCCTTCAGTGATTACTATGCCAACATTCCCATTTCCAACTCAACCAGTTATAATTTATTTTAAATGATTTTTCAAATCATAATCATATGGAACCATTTACATCAAATTTTATATTAATAAAATCAAATTGTTGATTGTGAAGAATTTTGTTTTAGTCATAAACACTCATTTTATCATCCCTATGTCTCTATGTATCAATTTACTACCATAGAAATGAGTTGTAAAGAGCAGCCAGAATACCCTATAAAATTGTTACCTGACTGTCTCCTACTGAATTACACCTTTCTTCCCCTTAGTCATGCATAATGCCGTCAGTCTTGTTTTCATATTTGTTTCAACAAGATAACAATTTATTTAGGTTTCTATGCTTAATATAGGAATGTATTAAATATAGAATTATGTGTATAGAAATATATAAAACTAAAATAAATTTCTTTCATTAGCTGATTTTCTATTGATGTTAGGCTACCAAACTGAAATGGCTTAATATTTTAAATTCTCCTTCCATGAAAAGCACACACAATAGTGAAAAAATTAGAAGGATCTTGTGAAATTCACCTCACAGTGTATTCAGCTGTTACAGGAATTTTTGATCACGAGTTACAATTTTGTATTCTCTTTATTGCAAATATATAATAAGTGCATTAACACGAGTATGCCAATAATGTTTTATACAGTGGTCCCCATGTGTCTGATGGGGATATGTTCAAATATCTCCAGTGGATGCCTGAAATGGTGGATAGTACTGACCACTGTATGTATTGTTTTTCCTACATATACATACTTTTTTACTTAAAGGAACACTTTAGAACCTCTCTTTGGCATATCTGAATTGTCAGCATCACTATTCTTGCAATTTGGAACCATTACTCAGTAAAATAAGGGTTACTTGAACACAAGCATTGTGATACCATGATAGTCAATCTGATAATGGAGAGGGCCAGTAAGTCACTAAGTGACTAACAGGAAGTATATACAGCTTGGGTACACTGGACAAAGGGATGATTCATGTCCCGGAGGGATGGAGAAGGACAGTCTCAGATTTCATCATGCTACTCAGAACAGCATGCAATTTAAATGAATTGCTTATTTCTATAATTTTTCACTTAACATTTTTGGACAATGGTTGAACCCAGGTAACTGAACCCATAGAAAGCAAAACCATGGATAAGGGGGACTACTGTATACATAAATTATAAGAGTAATACATTTTTAATTACTTTAATGATATAAAATTAATGAGTTATTTATTTAGTTTTAGATCTTAATGCTAAGCGTGAAACAAACAGAGCTATTCCAGTCTCCCTGTGATATATCTATAAGCAGTAGATGGTAAGCTTCTGTCAAAAGGGAGTTGCCTATTAAGCTAGAAAATCCCTCATTCAGTTGCATTCTTCAGTGCATCCTGATGTGCCTATTAATATTTCAGGGAAACACAGAATCAAAGACAGAAGGAAATAAAATCTGCCATGAGACATCAGATATCTACCTTGAGGTGATGCTAAGCATTCTCCCATCAAATGCATTTAACTATATTCAGCTAAATTTATAAGACAATTTTATCAGAGTAATCCCTTAAAAAGTAATGTTAAAATCCAAGAGTATGTATCTATACTCTTGGAGAGGGATGCATTATGGCGCTAGAATTCAGACTTCCTGATATAGTATCTATGAACAGTTTTATAGACATAAAAATGAAAAAGACAAAAGTAAATTAAATTAATACTAGACATCTAACAAATGTGCTTGCATGTTGACAAAAGTAAGATAATTGCTAAATATAATTTTGCTAATATTGAGGACCTAAAAATAAGTGGTCTGTAATTTGCCAGGTAAGTCATAATATACCCACTCACATATTAGTAATCAGGAAAGTTGGTAAATCCCCATTTCTAGCAGAAATTTGTATACCTCAACAACAAGGATACTGAACATTTTGTTAAAAGTCATTTGCAGGAAAATAGAATTGAGGAGGATCAGAAATTCAGAATTTTTGCATTTAGATCCATTTCCTGACACTCCTCATCAGAAGAGGATCACTGTCCTGAAATACAATCCATAAAGCCCATGGTGTAAGGGGGAAAGGAAGCCATTAGATTTTTGAAATCTGAGTTTTATAGCAGAAGTTCCAATAACACTACCAGATTAGAATAGGCCCCAAGTGTCATATGGAGAAGTCAGCATAAATGACCAATTCCTTGTGGCGAAATGGCTGAGGGCTTCTTATATTGAGCTATCTAAGGAAAGAGGAACCAGTCAGCTATAGAGGATTGCTTCATTGTACAACTGGGAATTGGAGAATATGAAGGTCTGACAGTAGAAACTTTTTGGAAGATATAATGTTGTAGGAGAAATTCAGCTGTATTAACCATGAATATCAGTGTCAACTGAGCATATTCCATGAATGAAACAAGGTTTGCAATTAGAAATGTCCTTAGGTTACAATGGGTAACACAGATCATGTCAGGTTGGGTAAATTAATTTTAAAATCACTGTCATGCCCCTTTGAATCCCTACAGTGACTCAAGTCTGTTCATCAGATCCTCCTGCCATCCCCTTGGAAATAAGCAACACCCAGAAAAAAACCTTCTGATAGGCTGAACAAAAGAAATACAGATTTTTTTTATTTTTACTTTTGGTGACTATAGATAATCCCTGGTTGACTCATTCTGTTTCTATTTTTATTGTAGTTATTATCAAACAGATATAGCAACTCTTATATTTAGAAGAGAAACAAAACTACCATCACCACAAACAATGTCACAGGAACAAAATCTCTTTTCTGGGAAGTCTCTTTTTCTGTAGCTTTCATTAGAGAAGGATGTTGAAAAGAGCCAGCACACATAAGAAATAAACCTGAAGTTGTACCTCGACGGAAGACATGTTTGATACTCATCCCGGGGTAAGTAAAAAGGCTTGCAATGTCATGTTTAGTGATCCTCCACTTCGCTTCCTTTGAAGAAAACTTTAGTGGCAGGTCGAGAACTGTTTGATTATTGGCTGAGTTGAAACAGAAGGAGAATAGTCAGGAGTCTCTCTCAGGCAGGCTCTTCTAACCTGTCTTTTTCCTACTATGCTTGCATATGATGGCTAATGTCAATTAATCACATACATTGGCAACAGTGGGTTTTGGACAATTTCCCCCCTTTCTCGTAGAGAATGAATTCTTCCAGACAGGAGACAACGGGCACAAGCAATTCAGCTCCACTGCAACCCAGGGTTGACCTACAGCTGTGAGGGGGGAAGTTTGGGGTGATGATTCTTCTGAGCTGTCCACCTCAGAGGTTTTTCTGTTCACAGTGTCAGCTTTCTCTTGCAGGCTGAATGTTGTATTAGAGACTTTTACTGTAGGAGGAATATGGGGGTCTATTTGACAAAATCTCTTCTGGGGAAAAAAAAATAATGTTCAACCTCCTTTTCAGCTTTAATTCTCTGCATAATTCTCCCCTTATGCCAGAATGTCTAGTTTGCCATCTGTAAAACTGAAATTAGTGGAGGAAGTATAAGATGAGCGAAACAATCAGCTGAAACATAAAAAAAATCTATGAACCTGTTTTAAAAATTACTAGCTAATTTTAGAAGCATAACATTTATTGATCAACTGCCACAGAGAAGCAATTTTTATACACTTAAGCAGACAAAGCATATTACATAACATTCTGAGGAAACTACATTTAAACAAAAAATTATGTTTATTAAGAGATATATCAAAATAAGCATACAGAATGAAGAGTCCACGGTAAAATATATGGTGGTAAACACCAACTCCATTTAAATAGAATGCTTCTACTAAACAATTGTGTGAACTGAGGTTATACAACAGAATGTATTAGAAGCCTGACTATATAGAAACTTAACCTAATCAATCAGGAAGTGTAGCAATGAAAGATAGAAGAGAAAGTCAGTGCAAATTACTCTTATTTTCAAGCAGTGAGTTAATCAATGATGCCTAGAATTAAAATAAGTTGATAAGGTCATAACCTCTTAATTTATTTTATCATTTTTAATTTAGAGTTTTTACTACTCTATTTTATAATAGTTTATAAGGAGATAAGAAATTACTACAAGTTCACTACTGTGTTTTTTAAAGAAAAAAAAAGAATAAGAACTTTAATAAAATAGCACATATGACAATCCATTTATTAAATAGAAATGCATCCCTTTATATCATCTTTGTAACAACTAGTAGCATATATAAAAATCTAAATCTGAAATAATGTTTACTATTAATGCGAATAGTTTTTGTGCAACAGAATCTGGAGTGGTTTTCTTTAAATTTATGAAATTTTTTAATAGCTTGTATACATCATGAACAGCTTATTACCTTGAAAATACCAAAAACAAAAAAATTTTTTTAAGTATCTTGTTTCTGGCAACATAGTCAAAGAACCCAGATTAGTTTGACTCATTTGACCAACCTGATTTCAAATATCAAAAAATCTGTGTATGTTGCCTAAATTTTGAAGATTTTACAGGTTTTTTTCTCTCTCTTATTTAGCTTTGTTTTTTTTTGTTTTTGTTTTTTGTTTTTTTCTAAATACCATATTCAAGACACGGAGTGATGAAAGTAAATATCAATTCTAAAATGCTTTCTTTGGGAGAACTGTGAAATGAAAGGAAGTGTCTGACTGGCATGACGTAAAGATTGAAATGTGGCCTAGAAATTCATCTCCTCTTGTTTGCTCTTCATGTTTCTTCTCAAGGATTAGGAAGTGCCTTTGATAACCCATAATAACACCTTGTGCTTCATTTTTTGTTAAGTTTTGTGTTTCAATTTCACACAAAATTGCAGGAACGCCTAAGTGAGAATATTCACCACTGTCACCCCTGTCTTCACTACCTCTAATAAGTAAAATGTACCATTTAAATTTAATTCAAGATCATTCAGAACAGCGGACTTTTCACTGTCTTATTTTTTTTCACTATATTTTTATTGATTTTCTTAAAGAGAGAGGAAGGGAGAGAGAGATAGAAACATTGATGTGAGAGAAAAACATTGATCAACTGCCTCCTGCATGCCCCCTACTGGGGATCATGCCCACAACCCGGGCATGTGCCCTGACTGGGAATTGAAACAGGACCTCTCAGTCCATGGGATGATGCTCAATCCACTGAGCCACACTGGCCGAATCACTATTTTTTTTTTTTCTATTTATCTTCAGATAGACTGGGAAGGAGAGAGAGAGAGAGAGCAACATCAACGTGAGAGAGACACACCGACTAGTTGCCTTCCACACAACCCCGACCAGGTCCAGGGATGAACCGTAACTGAGGTACATCCCCTTGGCCGGAATCGAACCCACAACTCATTGGTCCGCGGGCGACACTCTACCGCTGAGCCAAACCGGCCAGGTCTCACTATCTTATTTTATCTAAAAGAAAATAAAAATGAAACCACTCTTAAATTGAGGGCTACTTTGTGTCTCGAAATGGTCAACGTGCATTTTCCCACACATTTTCTGTCATAAAGTATATTGGAAAAGCAGAATTTCTTAAATTACTCCTCTGTCTCCGGGACTTTCTTCCAAGATGCCCACCCCATTCCTTTATTTTTATTTTTATTTTATTTTAAAGCAATTTTAGACTTAGAAAAGAGTTGCAGAATTAGTACTGAGCATTTTCATGTAACTTCACCCAGCTCCTCCCATTGTTACAATAGTACATAACTATAGTATAATGCATAAATCTTAGAAATTAACATTGGTGGAGTGCTATCAGCTAAACTGCAGACTTTGCTGAATTTCTGTTTATCCACGAAAGTCTCTCTTCTTTTTCAGACCAAATTCAGGAACTCACATTGCATTGAGATGCCATTGTCACTGTGGTCCCCTTCTATGTTAGGGTTCCTGGAGCCTTTCTTGTATTTCATGCCCTTCACACCTTTGACGATTTGGGTATTTTTGTCATCTGATTTTTTTCTCATGATAGAGGTTATGAATTGTGGGAAAGGCACTGTCTTCATTTTATAGTTCTGCCATAAAATATTACCACAAACCCAATAGCCTGAAACAATAAAAATATATCATCTCATTGTTCTATAGGTCAGAAATCCAGGCTGGTTTCTCTGCTCTAGGTTTCACAAGCTGAAATCAAAATGTTAGCAAAGCTGCTTTCCTTACTGGAACTTTTGGGGAAGAATCTCCTTTAACCTCATTTAGGTTATCTGAATTCAGGTTCCATTTTTTTGCTGGCTGTCAGCAGCAGTTGATTTCATCGTCTAAAGCTACCTCTATTCCTCCTGTTGCTCTACTTCCTCCTTCTTTAAACCTACAATGGGGCATTGAGTCCTTCTCAGTTTTCACATCTCTCAGAAGAGATAGCTAATAGCTGATCTAAACTTTTAAAAACAGTGTTTTAACTGTAAGGCAGAACAGCAGAATATACTGGATAGCAACACTGTACTCTAGTTGGTAAATCTGTATCTCACAGGAGTATGGGTTAGCAATTCTGAAACTATTTATATGATTCTAGGGTTAAACAAATAAATAAATATATTGTAGATATGAGTATTTCACTGTTGGATAAAGAATATAGTGACACACTATTAACAATAGGCAACACCTAGGACCAGATCTTTATTTCTGAATATACGTTTTCAATTCTGCACATTTTAATGATTTTTTTATCTTACTATAATTTATCAATGGACTGTTTTCAATTGAACTTGATTCTCAAATTATTTGAATTTAAATGTCAAATTTAACATTAACAGTTATACTCAACTCATGCAGAAACAAACATCTCTGACCAAGTCTCCGTGCACAGTAATAGAAACTATACTGCAACTGCTTTCTGGTCAACAGCTGTAACACAGTATCAACTGTATGATGCATCCCAATTTCAGAGGTGAAAACTGTGAACTACAAATGTGTAACTTAGAATGAATGAAATACTGTAAATATAAAATGTCGGAGATACTAATCAGTCAAGTCTGGGTAGATCACAAACTTATCCTTGGTTCACTCTACTTGCTCCAAAACTGGAAATCTCATCTTATTTCATATTTTAAGTACTTCCCCTCTGCATTTCCTGTACCTCATTACACATCACCAACACCGAAAAAATTATTATAAAATAATTGTCAAACAGCATAAATGTATAGTCCAAGAAATCCTCCTTTCCCAACAACTGAAACATTGATAAACATATGAACAAATGCATTTCAAGATAAACTAACTTAGAATTTTATGAACTGGAAATTTAATATGCTGAAATTACATAAACACACATATACACGTGCACACATATAAATCATTTGTATACATGACAGTTAAATCAGCTTTAATATACATATTGGAAGATACTCAAAATTTAAGCCTTAAACCAATTTATCCTAGATTCTAATTGTGCCTATTCATTTAAAATGTTTCTCCTTAAAAATCACTATCATTAAATTCCGCTCTACAAAATGTTTTAGAATCTAAATATACTTTTATTCATGTATTATAAAGCTTTCAACATGAGCTCTTTGGGGGTTCAATTTGTTGATTTTAGTACATAATGTTCTCATATTGGATAAGGAGTTAATTAATAGCAGTTTGTGCTACATTTTCTCTACAAATAAATCCTAAGAATGTTTCAGAATGTCAATTCATAACCTTAAAAAAAAACACACAATAATTTCAACTAGAATTAAGCCTCACCACATATGGTTTCTTTCCATTATCAACAAATGACTACTGGATGAACAAATGATTACTTGGCAGTAATTTTGATTCTAGGAAAAAAGAACCTTTTGAAAACATTTAATAACTACAGAATCAATGCAAAAAATTATAGTAAGTGCTTATATACACACTTTTGATTTTTTACAACTTAATTTTTGATCTGCTTATATCACTGTTTCTCTTTCACGTCTAAGTTGTTTGCCTGAAATAATTTGGAATGCTATTACTATTGCCCTAGAAAAAGGTATTTCTATGAGTCAAATTGTTTGTCTTTAACAAGCAAATAAGCTTCGTTAAGTGTGTATATTTGATAAAACATTGCTAGAATCTTTATAAAAGTATAAGACTATTACTAGGGTAGAAAAACTAGACAATTCCTACCAACACAGCAGCAGTAGAGCATAAAAGAAACAATGTGTACTTTGGCACTAAAAGCCCCTGGTTGTATTTTCATATTTGAATTTCTACCCATATGGTCTTTAGCATGTCATTTAACTTCTTCTTTATGTTCCTGATCTATAAAATAGGAAATATGGCGATACACCATAGCATTGTTGTGATCTTTTATTACACTAAGGCATATAAAGTTCCTGATACAACAGCCCAATGAGTGTTCCTTTATGCATTAAAATGATCCATAATCCGTACATATAGAAATGTTTTCTTTTCATAATTGCCTCTGAAGCATTACACTGAAAGATTAAAACACGTTGACTTATTTGTAGATTACTTATATACATACCATGAATTTACCATTGAAATTTATTTTATTTTAATATTTAACTTTGTGTGGATAATCTGTAGCCCCAATGATTATAAAAGTTCCTCCATGGCAGGGACATTCTTCTACATTTTTTATGCTCTTTCCCTCCCTGGCACCACAGTTTGATGAGTCCTGAAGAGCTTAAAAAATAAATCCTAACAACAACAAAATAACAAAAAAAAAACACTTGAGGTACTGCAACCAGCAGAGATCTCCAAAACTGATATACAAAGTGTTTCCATACTACCATTTTTTACTTTTATTTTTGAAATTAGGTGGCTGTTTTGGCCTAGACTATATGCAAATAACTTTTCCTGCACAAAACAGATTTTGATGGGTTTGCCCTACTGCCAACATCAGGTTCTTTTACAGAAACATGCAGATATAGTCACAACAGATGCATGGATGTGAGACCTCTCAGGTCTCAGAAACAGTGTGTTGTACTTAGAATAAGCAAATAATAATGGCAAATTGGAGTGCATTTGAATTAGATTTTATGTCAAGTCTAAATTATAGACAATTTCTGACTAAGAAGTCAATATTCTTTGCAATTAGAAGAGCCATGGCACATGAAAGCACTTATTTTGCTGCCAAATGCAAGACTTAGAAGAGATCAGTGAACAAAGTGGAACTTTGACAATGGATGAAAAGGGAAAATAAACTAATACAAGTCCCTTAGCTACACACCTGGCCAAGAATTTCAGACCTATTTACTTAAAAAAAGTGAAAATATAATTTGCAGTTTCTTTTATGTACAAATAATAAATTTGCATTGCTTTTATTCCTTTCTGAGTTAAATATTTGTCAATTACATGTGTTGCTTTATTTATAAAGTTTTGAGTTAAAATTAATTGAATGCAATTTTCTTTATTGATTTGAGAGAGAGAGGGAAAGAGAGATAGAAACATCAATGAGAGAGTACATCAATTGGCTGCCTCCTGCATGCCCTCCACTGGGGATCAGGCCTACAACATGGGCATGTGCCATAACGAGGAATTGAACTGGCGACCTCTTGGTGCATGGGTCAATGCTCAACCACTGAGCCACACCAGTCAGGCAAAAACAAAGATATTTAAAGAATATCAGTATATAAATGCATAGATTAGTTAACATGTTTATAAGGAACTGAAATTTAATATGTCTCAAAACAGATGCCAAATTGAATCCTGCTTGTTAAAAATGTTTTGAATTGTTGAGAAGACATTTCATTGAAGAAACAGGCCAGGCAAAAGTCAGTTTCTACCAGCAGAAAGTCAGTTTGGTAAATTGTCAGTAAATCCTTCACAGTCACAGAAAGAGAAAACTATTTCAGATATGTATGTGAAAGAGCCTTAACAGCTCAGCTTCAGAAGTAGGAGCAAAGGAGATACGCTTACATTTGAGAAAACAAAGCAAACAAAAAACCCCACCTATTTTACTCTGTAGCAAAAAGATGCCAAAACCTTTTGCTTCAGAAACACTCCTGAGAAGTGAGGAGAAGCACGGCCAACAAATGCCCACATTTTAGTCTGTGATTTTGTTTGACACTTTAAATCCCTGAATGTTAGAGCTGGAAGGACTTTAGAGAGTGGATCAACCTACCCCCCTCATTTCCAGTAAAACACACATTGGATCTGGAGTCCAAACACCTGAGTTTATTTCCTAATCAGTATTTCATGGTCGAGTTTCCTTAAGCATGCCATTTAAACTCTGAGCTTTATTTCCAATTGACAAAGCAGGAATAATGATATCTACTGTAAAGTAATGATAATTCTGTTCATTTCCTATGGCTGCTGAACAAATGACCACAAACTTGACAGCTTAAAACAATAGAAATTCATTATCTTCCAATTCTGGAGGCCAGAGTCTAGAAAGGGTCACATAGGACGACAATCAAGGTATTGGCAGGCCCAAGTTCCTCTGGAAACTACAGAAAAAACTGTTACCTTACCTTTTCCAGCTTCTAGGGGCTGCCTCAATTTCTCGTTCCTGGCGTCCTCCTTCCCCATCCGATAGTCACTATCGGATAGTAACTCTCCTACCTCCTCTCTCCCGTATAAGGCATAAAGATTCTGATTACATGGGACCCACCTGGATAACTCAGGATACTCTCCCCACCTCAGGGTCAACAGCTGAACTGCAATCTTAATTCTATCAGTGATCCTAATCCTCCTTTTCCATTTAACAACCTATTCCCAGGTTCTGAGGCATCATTTTGCCTGCGATTTTGCCTATGATGACAACTACTCAAAAAAACACATTCAAAGTGCTTTATGGCCCTGGCGGGTTTGGCTCAGGGGTTACAGAATTGGCTGCTGACAGAAGGATCATGGGTTTGATTCCTGGTCAAGGGCACATACCTGGGTTGCAGGTTTGATTCCCGCCCCAGCTGGGATTGTACAGGAGGCAACCAATCGATGTGTCTCTTTCACATCGATGTTTCCCTCTCTCTCCCTCTCTCCCTCCCTTCCACTCTATCTAAAAATCAATGGAAAAATATCCTCAGGTGAGGATTAACAGCAACAACAAAAAGTGCTTTATGTATGTCAGCAATTCCTGTTAGCAGAAGCAAGGAAACAATGGTCAGGATCTCATTGTTAATCAGCAGCGATGCTCACCTTGGCCTCCTGGTCTCCTAAGTACCTGACCAGAATGTTAAACACAACAGGAAGGATCCAGCAGGAAGCAATATAGACAGGACCATAAACTTGTCTGAGATTCTGTAACAGACTTTCTGAAGACATAGTTGTTGGTTTCAAGATGAACTCTGACATCAAGCAGCCTAATTGACTGTAGTTCCACAGTTATTTAACTCTGAGAACTGGAGCTAGTTTCTTAATCTCTCTGAGTTATTTTCCCTCTAAGTAAAATTGAGATAATAGTTCTTCCCTCAGAGGCCTACTGAAAAAAATTAAATGAGAAAATTCATGTCAAATGCTTAGCAAACAGACACACTGCAAGTGTTCAGTAGATGTTGTCTTTAATGCCCTATGCTATAAGTACATACACTAGCCAGTCAAAAAAATGCTGCACTGAGCACCATATACCCTAGAATACAAAAATCTGATTCAGACTCATATTATGGCCTTAATAAGTTTATTGTGAAATAAATTAAATGGGTTTGTTTATATAATTTACACATTTTCATAAGTAAAGTGACCTTCTTCACACTGTCTTCTAATCCTTGAATCTACAAAGAGGTGATAGCTGCCAAGTCACAGGGAAAACCTCTGAAAGCACATTGCTGACCATGACCAAATCCAGGAGCTTCTGACACAGAGTGAAAAATCAGCAGAAGAAACTTCAACTGCTAAAAAGTAGATTCATGAAAATTATATAAGCTCACATTTTAAAATATAAAATTATATGTTTCCATATGTATATATGAGCTTGTGCATATATAGGCATACACACACCCAGAAAATTTTACGCATACATATACACACCCCTCTCTTTCCCTCCTGCTTCTTCCTCTCCCTCTGCCATGTCAGGATACAACAAGAAGGCAGGGTTCACCCGGCCGGTGTGGCTCAGTGGTTGAGTGTTGACCCATGTATCAAGAGGTCGCTGGTTCGATTCCCTGTCAGGGCACATGCCCAGGCTGTGGGCCCAATCCCCAGTGGGGGCCATGAAAGAGGTGGCCAATCCATGTTCTCTCTCATTGATGTTTCTATCTCTCCTTCTCCCTTCTTATCTCTCTAAATCAATAAAGAAAAATATTGAAAAAAAAAGTAGGCAGGGTTCCATAAGCCAGGAAGCCAAACCTCACCAGACACCAAGATCAAGTACAGCACGTAGATCCCACACTTCCCATCCTCCAGAACCGTGAGAAATACATGTTTCCCGCTTACTCTCCCTAGTCAATGGCTCGAAATGACTAAGATAGAAAGTAATATCACTTCCTTTCCAATTCTGAGTGGTTCTATACAGTCAAAGATTTGAATTGTTGCAGCTAACATAAATTGGCTCACTCAACACAAATTCGAATCTCTCTTTCTTACTTACTCCATGGCTGAAAAACTAAAATACTAGAATTACCTGTGCTGCTAGGTGGGGCAGTAGGACAGCATATTTCCAATAAGCCATAAGTAATAGTGCACAAGTGCTATCTTTTTCCTTTCCTTCTTCTTACTGCCTAGAACATGTGTCACATCTGTGGCATAGCAGTTGCCACCAAGGATGGTGGAGCAAAAGAGAGAAAGCTCTTGGTTCCTTCATGAAAGTGTGGGCAAGCTGCCCCTGGACTACACACTCCAGATTACTCTCATGCAAGAAAATTAAACTTATTTGTCTAAACCCCTATAGCAGAGGTTTCTGCGACCCAGAGAAGAATTCTATCCGAATTGATACACAGACCTAGGAAAAATTCTACTTCTAGTCTAACCATGTCAGAGACCTTTATGAATTCCTCTATATGTGATGAAAGCATGACTTTCTTCCTTTGTATTTTGTAACTCTAAAATAATGCTAAAATCAGTTGGCTTTGTGCTTCATTAACCTAAATGGACCCTCACAAACCTCTGTGCCTTTGGAGACAAAGATAGTGTGTCTTTGCAATATTTACACTCCCTATGGTGCTTAGGACAGCACCTTTCCTTTCATAGATGCAAATGGATTTCATTTGAAGAATAAAATAGAAAACCATAGTAAAAGAATGGAGCACATATGAAAAAGAACACACTAGGAAAATAAGTCTATTCCTTAATCATAAAATATATTTTGTCTTAGGTAATTAAAATAGGGAATAAAAATATTTTCCCCATATTATTTGGTTTTTATTATATCTCAGAAATGCAATCTTGATTTTAAAATCTGTGTGTTACTAAGAGATGCGTGGCTGTTCATTTAGCCTAAGGCATCAGCACTTTATAGACTCTATTAATTCCTAGATAATGTCTTATGTTTCAATCATTAAAATAGCACAGTATTTCAACTTTGTCCTTTAGAACAAAGGTAATAGAAATACCAAGGCTTTTTTTGAGCTTGAAATATCTATTTATTTTTAATTCAGAAAATGCTCATTTGGGACAAAAAGAGGAAATTAGGAATTCTAACTTTGTAACTCACAGAGGAATTTAGTGCAGGAGGTATTAAGGAGGCCAAGACAATGAATATAATTTTAAAAATGAATCCTCTCCCCTTCATTTAGGTTTCAATCTAAAACGTGTGGAATTTTGCAGCCATTTGGGCCAGAGTCAAGCAACCCTCTCAGAAACATTCATGAATGTTTTATATCATCACCATCATTTATTTAAAAACTGTTACCAAAATTCAGCAGCACAGTTAATTGGTTTCTTGATATCCAATTTCTACCTGCTTTTCGTTGGCTATCAATGTGTATGAGAAAGATTTAAAGGTGACTTATAAGAGTTTAAAAATAGTGTAAATATTTACCATTACATTCCCTTTTACTCACTAGGATTTAGACTGGCATAATTATAGTTTTGTCTAATAAAGTCTACTTTACAGACACAAGGGGTTTCAATCTTCTCTTGTCTGCTGAAAATAAGCAAAAGAAAAAACTTCTTAGGCCTAGGGAGAAATAAACAACTCTCAAGGAATAGCAGAGAACTGTAGTGTCTTCCATACTCCATCCCTTCAATTAGTGATGTCAACTTAATTTTATTTTTTTGTTGTTAGTTCTCAACTGAGGACACTTTTTTCCATTGGTTTTCAGAGAAAGTGGAAGAGAGGGAGGGAGAGAGAGAGAGAGAGAGAGAGAGAGAGAGAGAGAGAGAGAGAGAGAGAGAGAAACATCCAAGTGATAGAGACACATAGATTAGTTGCCTCCCACACGACCCCAACCAGGGCCGGGGCTCAAATCTGCAACCTAAGTATGTGCCCTTGACTGGGAAACAAAAATCTGTGTGATCTTACTTTATTGTGGTGGCCTAGAATGAAACATGCAATAGCTCCAAGTTATGTCTATAAAAAGATGAATGACCCTTCAGTTGGACAAGGCCGACACTAACCGCGGAGCCAACCCAGCCAGGGCAGTGATGTTAATTTTAAATTAGCTGACCATTTAACTTGGTACACAAGGATGATTCAGTTATAGAATTCTCTAAAGGCAATATAGTTTGGAGTTTTTAAAAAGGATGAGAAAATTTTTATGGAGAAATTATTTTTTGTCTGAAATACTTTTCACCTCTCAAACTATTAAGATCAGACATTAAACAGGACACCACATGTTTGTAGAATGACAGTGACACAAAGAGATTGAATTTCCATGGGATTAAAATGTTTAAGTGACATAATTTTTATTCTCACTTTAATTACATTTTGAGATCAAAGCATTTCTAAAAACAAACAAACAAACAAACAAACAAAAACTATAGTATCCCCCCCCCCTTATTTGCAGGGGATACATTCCAAGACTCCCAGTGAATGCCCGAAACCGGGGTAGTACCAGACCTTATATGTACTGTTTTTTTCCTATACATACACGCCTATGATCAAGCCTAAGCTACTCTTGCACTTTGTTGCTGTTATTTAGTAAAATAAGGGTTATTTGAATACAAGTACTGAGATACCTCAACAGTCTATCTGATAACCAAGGGATTGACAGGAGGACGTGTGTATAGCGTGGATACACTGGACAAAGGGATGACTGACATCCTGAGAGGGACAGAGCTGGATGGCAACAGATTTCATCACACTACACATAAGGACATGCAATGTAAAATATGGGAATTGTTTATTTCTGGAATTTTCCATTTAATATTTTCAGGCTGCAGTTGTCCACCAGTAACAAACATAGAAAAGTGAATTTGCAGATAAGGGAGGACTACTTACTGTACTCAGTACCTTTGCTGTGTGAAATGCAAGTCATTTTACTATACTCTAAAGGCGTTATGGATTCTGGTTATATATTGTTGAATTACAGATAGTGGATAACAAATAGGTATGTCTTGGACCTCTGAAAGCCAATTGTAACACAGGGGTCAGACAGTCTTTGTATGTTGTTCTTGGTCAATGCTTAGGGTTGGATCTTGGGTCTCTTGTTTTTCATGACCCGTAGGACCCATTTTTAAGCAGCTATCCTAAAGTTCAGGTGCATGGAAGTCACATAATTCCTCACCACCACAAATTTGTCATTTTAGTATGCAGATTAAAATTCGAATTGATTTTGTCATAACTGAAAATTTTAATATAATCATTACAATATACTATAACTCTGTTATTCTTTTTGTAATTATTTACTTTAGTTACAGATGTTACTCCATTTCCCCCACATTGACACCCACCTCCCAATCCCACGCCCCCCGCCGAGCATTGTTGTCTATGTCCATTGGTTATGTATATATGCATATAAATTCTTTAGTTTATTTCTTCCCTTCCCCCTACACCCCTCTATTGAGGTTTTTCAGTATGTACTGTACTCCCTTCTATGTCTCTGGGTCTATTTTGTTCATCAGCTTATTTTGTTCATTATATTCCACAAATAAGTGAGATCATGTGATATTTGTCTCTCTCTGATTGGCTTATTTCACTTAGCACAATACTCTTCAGGTACCTCCTTGTCATCTCAAAGGATAAGAGATCTTTCTTTCTTACAGCTGCATACTACTCCATTGTGTACATGTACCACAGCTTTTTATCCACTCATCTACTGATGGACACTTGGGCTGATTCTAGATCTTAGCAATTATAAATAATGCTGCTATGAACAGAGGGGTACATATATTCTTTCTGATTGGTGTTTCAGGCTTCATAGAATATATTCCTAGAAGTGGGATCACTGGGTCAAATGACAGTTCTATTTTTAGTGTTTTGAGGTAACACCATAGTGGCTGCACCAGTCTGCATTCCCACCAGCAGTGTGCTAGAGTCCCCTTTTCTCCACACCCTCACCAGCACTTGTTGTGCTGTGATGATTTGTTGATGGCAGCTATTCTGATAGGTGTGAGGTGATACCTCGTAGTCATTTTAATTTTCAGCTCTCTGATGGTTAGTGATGGTGAGCATTTTTTCATATGTCTCCAGGCCATTTGGAGAGGTGTCAATTTAGATCCTCTGCCCATTTTTTAATTGGATTTTTTGTCTTCCTTTTGTTGAGTTGTATGAATACTCTATATATTTTGGAGATTAACCCATTATCTCATATATTGTTGGCAATTATGCTCTTCCATATAGTGGGTTCCCTTTCCATTCTGATGCTTGTTTCTTTGGATGTGCATAAGCTTTTTAGTTTAATGTAGTCCCATGTATTAATTTTTTCATTTGTTTCCCTTGTCTTAGGCATAGTATCAGTGAAAATTTTGCTGCATGTGATGTCTGAAATTTTGTTGCCTACATTTTCTTCTAGGATTTTTATGGATTCACAAGTCACATTTAAGTTTTTATCCATTTTGAGTTTATTCTTGTGTATGGTATAAGTTGGTGGTCTAGCTTCATTTTTTTTTTTTTTTTTGCATGTAGCTGTCCAATTTTCCCAACACCATTTATTAAAGAGGCTGTCTTTACTCCATTGTATGCTCTTGCCACCTTTGTCAAATATTAATTGAGCATATGTTTTGGGTCAATTTCTGGGTTCTCTGTTCTGTTCCATTGATCTAAATGCCTGTTCTTGTGCCAGTACTAGGCTGTTTTGATTACAGTAGCTTTGTAGTATAACCTGATATCTGGTATTGTGATCCCACCTACTTTGTTCTTTTTTTTAAAGATTGCTGTGGCTATTCAGGGTCTTTTTTGGTTCCATATGAACTTTTGAAGTATTTGTTCTAGTTCTGTGAAATATGTCATTGGTATTTTGATGGGGATTGCATTGAATCTATAGATTGCTTTGGGTAGTATGGACATTTTAATGATGTTATTTCTTCCAATCCATGAACAAGGTATGTGCTTCCACTTTTTTATATCTTCTTCTATTTTTTTTTCAATGTCCTGTAGTTTTCTGCAAATAGGTCCTTTATTTCTTTGGTTAAGTTTATTCCTAGGTATCTTAATTTTTTTTGCTGTGATGGTAAATGGGATTATATTCTTGTTACTTAAGGTAGGCCTGTAGTGCTATGAACTGCCCTCTCAAGACTGCTTTTGCGGCATCCCATAGATTTTGTATTGTTATGTGTTCATTTTCATTGGTTTCCAGGATGATTTTTAATTTATTCCTTGATCTCCTTGGTAACCCATTCATTGTTTAATAACATGCTTTTTAGACCCAATGTTTTTGGATGTTTTTGCTGTAATTGATTTCTATTTCATGCCATTGTGGTCTGAGAACATGCTTGATATGATTTCAATCTTTTTGAATTTGTAGAGACTTGGTTTGTGTCCTAACTTGTGCTCTGTCTTTGAGAATATCCCATGTGCACGTGAGAAGAATGTGAGTTCTGCAGTTTTGGGGTGTAATTCTCAGTAGATATCTATTAAATGCATGTGGTCTAGTGCTTCATTCAGAGTCTCTGTTTCCTTGTTGATTTTTTGTCTAGAGGAATTTTTGACTTCCAGTGATGTCATCAGGGTGCTGAAGTCCCCTACTATGATTGTATTGCTGTTGATTTCTCCTGTGAAGTTCTCCAGAAGTTTTTAAATGTATTTTGGTGCTCTTATTTTGGGTGTATATATGTTTACCAAAGTTATATCCTCCTGTTAGATCTTTTCAATATTATGTAGTGGCCTTCTTTGTCTCTAGTTATGGCCTTCATTTTGAAGTCTATTTTATTGAATATGAGTGTTGCTACCCCAGCTTTTTTTTCCTTTCCTTTTGCTTGGAAATTTTTTTTCCATCTCTTCACTTTCAACCTATGTGAGTCTTTTGTTGTGAAGTGGGTCTCTAGTAAACAACATTTTTATGAGTCATGTTTTCTTATCATTCTGCTACTCAGAGCATTAATCCATTTATATTTAAGGTTATTATTGATATGTACTTATTTATTGCCATTTTTGTTTAGTATGTTTATGTTTTTCTCTTTCTATTTCTTCTGCTTATTACAGCATTCTTTTTCACATTTCTTGCAGTGCTGGTTTGGTGCTAATATATTCCCTTAGCCTTTTTTGGTCTCAAAAGCTCTTTATTTGACCTTCTATTTTGAATGATAGCCTTGCTGGATAGAGTAGTCTTGGATTCAGATTCTTGTTTTTCATGACCTTGATTACTTCATGCCATTCCCTTCTGACCTGTAGTGTTTCTGTTGAGAAGTCAGCTTATATCTTTATGGCGGTTCCTTTGTAGGTAACCTGTTGCTTATCTCTTGCTGCCTTTAGAATTCTCTTTTTCTCTTTAATTTTTGGCATTTTGATTATTATGTGTCTTGGTGTGGGCCTGTTTGGGTTCTTCTTACTTGTAGCTCTATGTGCTTCTTGAACTTGTATGTCTTCTTCCTTCACCAAGTTAGGGACGTTTTCTGTCACTATTTCTTCAAGTATCTCTCAAAACTTGCTCATTTTCTTCTTCTTGTGGCACTCCTATGATGCAGATGTTGTTATGTTTCATATTGTCCCACAGTTCTCTTAGACTATCTTTCTGTTTTTTAATTGTTTTTTCTTTTCAGTTCTCTGATTGGGTGATTTTTTCTACCTTGTCTTCTAATTCACTGATCCAATCCTCGGCTCCCTCTACTCTCCTGATTATTCTTTCCATTGTGTTCTTTATTTCTGCTATGTCATTCTTCATTTCCAATTGGTTCATTTTCAATGTTTCTATATCTTTACTAATGCAGTTGAACTTCCTCATAATCATTACTTTGAACTGTACCTCTGATACCTTGCTTAATTCCATTTCATTTATCTCTTCTCCTGTAGAATTCTCTTGTTCTTTCATTTGGGATTTGTTTCTTTGTTTCACCATTTTGGCTATCTCAGTGGGTTTTGGAGCCTGCCAAGTTTTCCCTGTGGGTGTTGGTGTTCCTCTGGTTGTGGATCCCTCTACTGGGTTTGGATGAGTGTGGGAGGACCCATGTTAAACACCACTATCAAGTCTTACTTTCCAGGCCAAGGAAAGGTTCAGTTATCCTCTAGCTTTTGCCTGGAAGCTATTAGTCTTAGTTACTTGCTGAGCCTCAATTTGTAGCCCTCAGCTGAATGAAAAATACTCAGGTGTAAGAGGATTTCCAGTGGGTGGAGCACTTGCTTGCTGTCAGACTCTATATGTTAATGAGTCTCAATTTCATTTCTCTGGCCTGGCCTGGTGGTGTTGAATTCCTAAGGGAGAGGCTGTTGCTTCTTTCCAGGGCTCTGGGGAGGGCTCTTTGAGTAAGATGGCTACTGTCTTATGAAGGAGTGATTCAGCACCAAACTCCTGGTGTCCTCCCGTCCAGCTCTCTCCTGAGCCAGGAGCCCCAGAGTCTCTCCACACAGTTCAGTCTAATCCATTCTCCCTTTGCTGGAGCCCAAGGTGAGTGACTATAGCTGACTTGGTGCTGTTTAAAACTCCCACTTTCTCAACTAAAACAGCCCTCAGCTGCTGTCCATGGGGTCCCAGCCTTCCCTCTTGCACCTCCGCAGTTTCTACCAGGCTTGATGTGGCATTTTCTTTCTGTCCCTGGTTATGCAGGTTCTCTCCAGCTGCTTTTCAGTTGGTTTTTCCCAATGATTTGTCTTTATTTTAGTTGTAATTCCAGTTTGGTCCTGGGAGATGGTCTGTGTAGCTTCCATTCACTCTCCTGCCATTTTTTCTGTTATTCTTTTTTTAAAATATGTTTTTATTGATTTTTTTTTTTTAGAGGGAGGGAGAGATAAAAAACATCAATGTGAGAAAGAAACATCAATCAGCTGCCTCTTGCATGCCCCCTATTGGGGATCAAGCCTGCAACCTGGGCATGTCCTGACCAGGAATCTAACGAGGACCTCTCAGTCCATGGGGCCATGCTCAATCCACTGAACCACATCAGCTGGGCAACTCTGTTATTCTTAACAAAAAGACACATGCATATGCACTGTTAGTTTAATATAGAAATTTATAAGGTAAATGTGAAAATCTCACAATAAATAAATAAAATAACTTCATAGGTTCAAGAAAAATTTAAAAAGTCCCCAAAATCAAACACTTGGAGCTAAGACTAAAAAATAGTCTATGTGATTCCAGGTTCAGTGTACTTAGCTATTCTATTTCATGGACTATGATTAAAGGGTAAAATACTTTAGAATATGAAAGAGAGAAAAATAATACATCATGAAGGAAAAAGCATAAAAGATACAGATTAACTAATACAAAGAGGTGAAAAGTGGGGAGCATGGACTTACATCTGCATGCTTTTAAAATCACCCTTAAGTCATTGTCATGGTCCATGTTCTCTTTTCCTAGAGTTTGGTGAGACACTGTATATTTCTCTAGTTGTGATACTCATATGTTTTCTCTGACAAATTCTGAAAAAAGAGAAGATTATTTGTCTAAACCATATGAATGTTTCTACTAAGATAATCAAATCCTTTATCCCATCAAGAAGTTCTACCAAAGGCCAAACTTGCTATGGGGCTCTATTAGGATTCTCCAAAGAAACATAACCAACAAGAGATAGTGATTGATTGATTGATAGGAATTGGCTTACACTAACATGATAATGGGGGCTAAGAAGTTCCCAGGTCAACAGTCAGCAAGTTGGAGACCCAGAAGAGCTAACGGTATGACTGCAGTTAGAATCTGAAGACCTGACAACCAGAAAAACATAAATTACAGCCTGTAAGCCAGTAGGCTGAAGACAAGAATAGCTGATGTTTCAGTTTGAGTCCAAAGGCAGGAGGAAAAACCAGTATCTTAGCTCATGCAATCAGGCAGGAGGATTTCCCTCTTATTCAGACTTTGCTTTTTTTCCATTCTTTTCTTGTTTGATATTAGAGAGATAGAGGAAGGGAGAGGAAGAGAGAGATAGAAACATCGATGAGAGAGAACATCAATTGGCTGCTTCCCGCATGACCCCCCACTGGGGATCAGGCCCACAACCTGAGCATGTGCCCTGACCGGGAATCAAACTGGTGACCTCTTGTTGCATGGGTCAATGCTCAAACACTGAGCCACACCAGCTGGCCAGGTCAGACTTTTCTTTTTATTTAAGTCTTCAGTTGATTAGATGAGGTTCACTGACATTACAAAGGGCAATCTGTTGTATTCAGTATACCAATTCAAATGTTAATCTCATCCAGAAACTTCCTCACAGTCATACTCAGAATAATGTTTAACCAAATATCTGGGCACCTCATGTCCAGTCAAGTTGACACATAAAATTAACTATCATAGAACTTACTGCTCACCCCAAGATGAGAAAAGGAAATGAATACTGGGCTAAGTATTCACAGCAACCATGATTCAATTAACTAAATTTTTTAATGTTATTAGTGTTATTAGTTGTTAGGAAGGTGACTACACATAAACCTGTTATTTATAACTTACATTTAAATTCTATACTTTCAAAGGGTAATTGTACTGGATACTTGTTCAGAAATAACAAAGACTTTATTCAAGAATATTGCATTATGGGTCAAGATTATTTCAATAAGAGAGCAAAATTAAGCTCAACTCCATTGAAACCAAAGCTGGAGAGTTTTGAAGCACTGAGGTAAGATAGGAGAAAATCCTGGAGGTTGTTAAGAGGGGAGGTTGGAGAATGTAGTTAAACTGCCTCTGTTTGCTAATTGGTATTTATAGAAATTGGGCACATCCCCTCCCATAGAAACTGGGAGACAGGACCTCTACCCTTCTTGGTGTTTACATTTCAAAGCAATGTCCTCAAGGTTCATGAGAAAGACATTCCTGGGATGAAAAACTTGTAAGAGGCTAGGAGAAAACCTGTATCTCAAAGGAGCAGGAAAATAAGTTACAAATGCAAGTTTTCTAAAGTACACGCTCTAAATAAATGGAGGTCAGGGACCTAAATTTGGAAAGAAACCTGCCTAAGATTTAGTCAAGGTGAGGCAGACATTAAGGATAACTTGGTCAATACCAAAACTTTACTCAAAACTATCAAGTTTAATCTTTTTAAAAAAAAGGGGGAGGTGAAACCAGACAACAGTGGGTCAGGGCTGCCTGCCACTACTGGAGCCAATGAAGTAGACACAAGGTTGAATCGTATAGTAGCATTTATTCCAATATTGCTAGCAGTATGGGAGAGCAGCCAGGTCATCCTGCAAAAATCTACTCTCCACTCCCTCGATAGCCAGTAGCTTATATTGAGTATTACATGGGGAAGTAGGCAAAGGGAATATCAATGGGTAAAATGGTTGGGGGAAGTAATGGGAGCTGGGGAATGTGGGCTGTCTCCAGTACACCCCCACCATGACTCCAAGATTGTTAGTCTTTCTGTGTTGGGGGGGGGCAGTTTTTAGGTAAGGAGAATGGACAGCATTCCTGAGGTAAACTCCCAGGGGGTACAGCTCTCAGCCAGGTCAAATGTGCTTTCTTTAATCAGAACAAAGCAATCATGATTAACAGAGCAAGGATGTTCAACATTTCTTATAACTTTGGCTAGCACCTCACTATGATCAATTTGCCATTTTTCTCTCCTGCCCCTTTCAGTAATAACATGGAGCTTACTAGCATCTAGGGAATGCTTACAGCCACAAGCAGATGGAAGTGTTTTAATGTACACTGAAAGACATTGACAGATAAAATGTTTGCCTATTCTCTTTTGTTCTTGCTTCTTCTTTACTATTGACTTGCTTTCCCAAATATTTCTCCAGAAAATCCTAAATAATCTGTTAATATTCCCATTTATATTCTAAAAATTAGTAATAGCAGCTTAATTAAATGCATTTTGCTGTTTACAGAAGACAATATAATGCATTTTTTAGTGTGGTTTTTTTTACTTTAATATAGGTGATGATTCTGAGAAACAAATCTAGAAACTAAATAGTTTCTGTATAATAGTATATACTATATTATATAACACATAATAATATAATTATATATAATATATAAAAAATAATATGTACTATGTTACATAATATATGTAATAGTACAATTATATATAGTATATTTAAGTTTCTTAAAATATAAAATAAATGTGTGAGTTATATGTTATCTCTCATCTCTTTTGTATTAAGTCTGGAAATATCCTAGTTTATTTCTCCAGTTAGTAATTCTTGAAGTCATAGCCATTGATCAACTTTAATTGTATTCCATCTCATTTCTTTCACTGAGTTATTTATTTATTTATTTATTCAACAAATATTTATTGAACACCAGCTACATATCAGGCATTGTGATAATTACTGAAAAGTACATACCATAATTAAATAGTATCTGCATTCCATGTTTTCAAATAATCATTAGTTTTCAAATAATTATAACACATTATAACAATTGCTCTAAGAGATATTTTTAAAATTCAATATAATCACAGAAAGCAATGTGCTTAGGCCTGAGGGAGATGATAAAGTTTTCATAAAGAAAGCAATATTTAATCCAATTATTTAAGAGTGGAAGCTTCCTTTTTGTCTTCTAACATCAGCGGTGAAAAAAACACATTGTAAATGCGTAGTGGTAAAGGGTAAGCCTTTTCTGGATTGTAAAAGATGCTTATTGAGGAGAATATATAAGTAAGATTCTAGGAAAGATAAACTGCACTAATAGTCTACCATATGTAGGTTTGCATTACTAAATGTCTTATTGTGAAAAAATTACTTTTGGAGATAATATAATAACAGTATTCAAAAATGTATAAGATTATTTGATAAAGTAAATAAATGCTTAACCTACATATAACTTTTAAAAATACTCACTGAAGATTTTTTCTACATAAAAAAATGATAGCATGTTTTAATAACACTCGAGGGTACCAAAATCCAAGTCAATTATTAAATATATTTCCAAAAATATACCATCACATGTGTATTATCTGTGTTATTTTCATGTGATTACAGGACATTTGTGTAAACATGAATAAAAGAGTATCTAGCTATCTAACTAAACCTTGTGTGTCAAATTATTCATTTGAGCGTACTTATATACAACATATATAATCTCAGAATTAATTTAATTAATCAAAGAGAAAAATAGTAAAAAATAAATTTTAAGTTTTAATGTATAAAAACTCTGAAAAATCAACAGAAGAACTGCCAAACATTAAACAGAATAATAAGTAGTTTTTAAATATAAATGAAGCTTTACGACCATAGCTGTAAACAAAAACAATAGAAAAGTAAATAGAAAAGCAACTGGGAATGAGTAGGGAATAAAACAAATAGAAATATAAGATCAAATAATCATCAAACTTTAATCAAAATGGAAAAGCATGTACAAAATACACACTTCAACTGTCATCTCTACAAACCAGGATACTGACAACATTAAACAGTTTGAGTACTGCAATACTAAATCATTAATACCTATTAGAATCTGTTACAATATGCAATATATTGGTTACATCTACTTATTCAAATGTGTACTAGAAGAAATGTGAAAGCTAGAACATTACTTTTCTTCATTTAAACAAAACTTTGGCAAAACTATATGGGATTATAGAGTTTACGAATTCTAGTTGTTAATACTATTGAAATGAAACATGTCTCTCAAACTATACCAAGAAATTAGTGATGGGAGAGTTATAACTTTAAGCAAGGGTTTTGCAGTGTACAGAAAATTTTTCATTTAACCATTAAAGTATAATTCCAAAATGTACAAGATTATTTGTACATTTATCATGTTTTAATAAGTTAATGCATTCACATTGGATTGTGGTACAATACCATCATTTTATGATATTATTATTATTGAAGCTCAATTATATATATTTATTTAAATTCAATCATAATCATTAACAGTAATTTAAAGTTCCTTATTTATTTATTTAATAAATATTTTAAAATGCCTCTCATAAGTAAATCACTATGCCAGGTTATATATATATATATATATATATATATATATATATATATATATATATATATGATATATGCTCTGGAGTAGCCTTTTGGGTGTAGTCCATAAAGGTGGGCCTCCCAAAGCAGAGAGCAGAGTTGACAAGTGTGAGGATGGATCTGAAGGGACAAAAGATAGTAGCAGATACATATTATCTTAATTAATCTTCATTATAACACTTTACTTGAATTTTAGCATCCTCATTTTCTGAAGCAGAAACTGAAGCCAAAATAAGTAAAGTACGCTGCAGAAAGTCACACCACAAGTAAGTGACTATTATTTGCATATATGGCCATCAGAAAATAGAGCCCATGTTCTCTTTTTTTCTCCCACCCTGCTGCCTGCCTTAGTGTAAGGCTAAGATCTCAGAAATGCTGAACTCAAGAATCTCAGTATCTCGTGACCTTCTATGAAGGTGAAACTAGAGATATTGAAAATTATCTGAGAGTATTGAGGAGGCAGAAAAAATTAAAGCCAGTTAACTGAGTGGCTCAGAATGGCTAAGTCCATATATCTATTTCTTAATGAGTTCCCAAAGTATTTGAACTACTAAAAAAATTATTTTTAAAATATAATTAATTTTCCATTTTCAGCAACTTGGTAAAATACGTAATGAAAACATTCTCGGTTAAAAATATATACAAATGATGTGTTAAATTTTAAAATATATCCTCAAAACCACAATAAAAAATAAAAACAATTGAAAGGTAGAGGAGATAAAGTAGCAATATTACAAAGAGACAAGAGAACACCCAAGTAGGTATCTTCCCTGAAGGTATCTTCTAAATCTGGTTTAGAGTCTGGAATTTAATTGATCTCAAGAGCATTAAGACTGGGAGATAAAGCTTGGGGCTACTATGATCACAAAAAGTATATAAATGCAGTTTGCAACTTCAAAATTAATAAAGGTAAAAAAAAGACTGAAGCAAACAAAAGCAAAAAAAAAAAAATACCATTAAAATCAAACGATGTCAAGAAAGTACTGCAAAAGAAAGAAAAAGTATTATAGACCAAACAGGTCAAATAAACCAAATTAAGACAGTGGTACATACTTTTTCTCTACTGATATAAAACATAAAAAAATGACCACTATCAATGCATTAAAAGTAAAACCAAAGAATTTGGAAATTAATTAAAAATGTGGCTAGAACATGTAATGCATTTATATATAAATCACCTCACAAAGCTAAGTAATCTATGGTCTAAACAAAAAAACTATGGATGAAAATAGGGGGATTTTATGGAAAGTAACCTCACAGAATGATCTGATCATAAATTTCTAACTGGGCAAGTCATGGTGGGTAGTCACATCTCAGGACCAGAATTGTCCTGCTAAAAGGCTTATCTTTGCCTTAAGCAAGCCTTGTCCATTGTTTCTCTGCATCTGGGTTAACATACCTTTCACACCCCTCCTTCTAATACCTGACCACCATTTCACACCCCTTCTTCTAAATCATGCAAGAGAGAATATAATCTTAATTGATCCCTGTCTTGCTCTCTCCTTACTAGACAGTGGTAGCAATATCAACAGGAGCACTCACATATTGCTGGTTGAAGTATAAATTTGTAAAAGCACTTGAGAGACAATTTGTGATTTTCTACTGAAGTTTGAATATGTCAATTTTCTATGATCGAAAAATTATTCTTCTAGGTCTAGCATTACACATTTATATAGATTAAAGGGAATATATATTCAGACAGAGGACCAGAGGACCAGACTTGCACAGTAGGAAGAGGGGAGTGTGTATGTGTATCTGGATAGGGTGTTGAGGTTGGAGTGAAAATACTAAGCTTGAAGCATGGAGTTAAATAAAAGTCAAGACATAGAGGGAATAAATTCCTACCTGCTTTCCTCTCTTGACCCCTCAAAACAGTGGTAGTAAGGCAGTTAACTTTATGCTTCCCAAAGAGCAGTGCAGGGCATTTTTCTTTGTGGCAAAAAATAAAAACAAAACAAAAAGAAACTAGAAATACAGACACATTGAATATATCTTTATATAAGTCCAATTACAATTTCAAAATTATTTAAAATTAATAGTTTGACTAATTGTTAAAAACACAAAACACAGAATATTAACTTATACCACCTAAACCTGAGGCCTTACTGAGTTCTTCTCTCTCTACGTTAATTCTTCTGTTGATCTCATCTATTTTCACTAATGACTCTCATGCAATCACAGTCTCCATCAGACCGGACCATGTATCTTATCTACCTGTCTATAACCTCTCTGTTACTGGAGAGCCGCCCAAGTCCAAGGGAACTCTCCTCTCCTGGGCTCTTGTCAGCTTGCAAGAAAGAATTTAGATGAGTAACAGAGAGCAGTGTTGAAGCAAAGCAAGCAAGTTTATTAAGGAAGCAAATCAAATAAATTTATTAAGAACACACTTGGCATAAAAGCACAAGCAGGCAACTCAGCTAGTCTATGCCTGGTGGTGGTTCAAGTGTTTTATACTCCCCCCACCCCGCCCTATAGTTTTCAAGGTTCCTCTTTTACATTGTTGTGGTTTTTCCTAGAATTTATGAGACTATCTGGTGATTTTATTTTGACAAGTCCCAAGACCACTGAATTCTTTGTTCAATGGGTGAGATAAACTTCCTTTTTTTCTTCTTCCCTTTCTCCTACTCTAGCTATCTATGTCGCCACATTCCTCCCTCAAGTGATACCATCCACTTTGAGGGTTTTTATATTTGTCCCTCAGACTTCATCTGTCCTTGGGTTCAGCTGGCACAAATGACATTAATTGTGTCTTTGTTCTCTATTTTCCCAGGCTAGAGTGATTTAAGCTACATGTTCTCTGGTTAGGGAGAAAAGGTCTAAACCATTTGCTCTCAAGTATCCTTGGTTGGGGATGATAAGGTCTTGCAATTCACAAGCTGGTTGCAAGCTGCCCAAACTGTTTGTTTTGCTTAACTTCCCTGGCTCAGTTTCCCCATTCCACTTGCCCAAGAATTCTCCTAGACTGTCATTATCCTGCCACATCTTCAAACTTAAAAAGTCAATTCAAACTTAATATGTCAACAGAGCTCTTTTTTAAAAAAATATGTCTTGCCTGGCCGGTGTGGGTCACTGGTTGAGCGTCCACCCATGCACCAAGAGGTCGCCAGTTCAATTCCTGGTCAGGGCACATGCCCAGGTTGTGTGCCTGATCTCCAGTGGGAGGCATGCAGGAGGCGGCCAATCCATGTTCTCTCTCATTGATGTTTCTATCTCTCTCTCCCTCCCTCTCCCTTCCTTTCTCTCTAAAATCAATAAAGAAAAAATGATTTTATTGATTTTTTTTTAGAGAGAGAGAAACATCAATGTGAGAGAGAAACATGGACCAGCTGCCGCTGTCCCTTGCATGCTCCCCACTGGGGATCGAGCCTGCAATCCAGGCATGTGCCCTGAACAGCAATCGAACTGGGACCTCGCAGTCCATGGGAAAATGCTCAATCCACTGAGCCACACCGGCTGGCTCAACAGAGTTCTTGATCTTACAGCCTCTAATCACAACTTGCTCTTCCTTCAAAGGTCACTAACTGTATATGACACTATTATTTTCCCTTGACTCAGGCCCCAAACCTGTAGCCCTCTTTGATTCATAAAACATGTCTGTAAATACTTTCTCCACCAAAAGATGCTTCATAAGGTCTCCTCCACCCCTGCTCCTGTTCTCACTCAGGCTATCATGGCCTTTGACCTTGACCACCATACTTCCAGACTGACAGCTCAACACTCCCTCGTCACTTCTCACATTGATTATCTGTACAACAGCCAGAGTGCTCCTTTGAAATAAATTTAACCAAGCTACTGATCTATTAAAATTAAAATAAAATAAAAATTTAATCTTTAATGGTCTCTCATTTCACCCAGAGTAAAACCCAAATATTTTTACAAAAGTTTACAAGGGTTCCTAACACCTGGGTCTTGGCAATCTCTCCTCTGTCATCTTCTGCCATTTTTTTCTATCTTCTTTTGCTTCCTTGCTATTTCTGAAATGCACCATTAAGTCTTTGCCTTAGAGAGGAGGATTTTTCTGTCCCTGTTACCTTAGCCCATTTATCCACAATGTACCCATATACCTTCTTCTTTACTTTGTTGTACTCTGCACATAGTATCCCTTCTGAGAAGACTTCCCTGCCTGTAGTTCACAATTTACATTCATTTAACCTGCTATTCCTTTTATTCATTCATTCATCACTCATTTTAAAAATTCAAATAAAAGTTGAATATCAATCATGAGTCAATTCTAGCTTTGGACCTTGAGAATACAATATAAACAATCAAATATAGATTTGGAAGAATATGTGCCAGATGTCATTTCTGGAATTCAATAGCAACAACAGGTACATTTCTTTGATGTGTTTATATTTCATGGAGAAGCAAAACACACACACACACACATACACACACACACACACACACACACACTCAAAGGGCATGAAAATATGTAAAGAAGCAAAATTGTCAAGATGCCTCTGTTGTGACTTAGACCGCATTATGCCTGCAATCTTTTACTAGCCGGGGATTTAGGGAAACCCATCCTTACTCCCACATCTCCTAAAATATATTTGACTAGGTGGCTATATTTATTGTTTTATTATAAACCCGACAAGCAGGATACCATTTTGTTTTTCATAATTATGAAATTGCTCTCCCCAGATATGTTCCTCGACTGCTCAATTAAGCAGTCTTCCATTAGCAAAACTGATTCTCAAGCATAATTACTCAAGAGGGAAGAGAGTAGGAAATAAAAAGGGACATCATTTTCATTGCCTGGATGGGATCAAAAATCAATATGACTGATGTTTTTTCCTACAAACATTCACTAAAGCAAAAACAAGGCAAAAAAACCCCTTAAGTTTAGAAAGTAAATGTATCTCATTTTGTCTCTTAGAACTATATCCTGAATCTGCAAAATACCTCACAATTAAATAATATAATTGAACTGATATATGTTTATTTTATAGAGAGTAAATATACATGAGCTACCCAACAACAAAGCTTCAAAGTAGTCTAAAAGGTAAAAATTAAAGAAGGGGAATAGTATTTCATTATACAAAAGTTAAAGTATTTTAACAGCATTTGTTCACATGTGTCTGTATCTCATTTTTATAATTCTCAAAATATCTCATTTTCATTATTATTATATTTGTCATGATGATTTATGATGAGTGATCTTTGATATTACTATTATAACTAATTTGGGGCATCATGAACCATGGGCTCAAACTTAATCAATAAATCGATAAATGTTGTGTGTGTTCTGACTATTCCACCGACTAGCCATTTCCCATTTCTCTCCCTTTCCTCCAGCCTCCCTTTTTCCTGAGACAAAACAATATTGAAATTTGGCCAATTAATAATTCCACAATGGCCTCCAAGTGTGCAAATGAAAAGAAGAGTAGCACCTCTCTTACTTTAAATGGAAAGTTGAAACGATTAAGCATAGAAAGGAGGACATGTCAAAAGCTGCAATAGGCTGACAGCTAAACTTCTTGCACCAAACATTTAGCCAAGTTGTGAATGCAAAGAAAACGTTCTTGAAGAAAATTAAAAGTGCTACTCCAGTGAACACATGGGTGATAAAAAGTGAAACAGCCTTATTACTGATATGGAGAAATTTTTAGTGGTCTGGACAAAAAACCAAAACAAACAACAACAAAACAACCCCAACATTTCGTTAAACCAAAACCTAATCCAGAGCAAAACCCTAATTCTTTTCAGGTCTATGAAGTCTGAGGGAAGTGAGAAAGCTGCAGAAGAAAAGTATGAAGTTAGCAGAGGTTGATTAGTGAGGTTTAAGAAAAGCCGTTTCTATAACATAAAAGTGCAAGGTAAAGTAGCAAGTGCTATTGTAGAAGTTGCAGAAAGTGATCCAAGAAAACCTAGCTAAGATAATTAATGAAGGTGGCTGACTAAATAACTGAATTTAAATGTAGACAAAACAGCCTTTTATTGGAAGAAGATGCATCTAGCTGGAGAGGAGAGGTCAATGCCTGCCTTCAAAGCTTCAAAGGACAGGGTGACTCTCTTCTTAGGAGCTAATGCAGCTAGCTGGTGACTATGTTGAAGCCAATGCTCATTTAACATTCCACAAATCCTAAGGCCCTTAGAAATTATGCTAAATCTATTCTGCCTATACTCGATACATGAAGCAACAAAGCCTAGGTGACAGCACATCTATTTACAACATGGTTTATGAAATATATTAAGCCCACTTTTGAGATGCTAAAAAATTTTTTTTTTTCAAAATATTATTTCTCACTGAAAATGCACCTGGTCACCCAAGGGCTCTTAAGGAGATGTACAATAAAATTTATGTTTTTATGCCTGCTAATGCAAATCCATTGTGCAGCCCCTGGATCAAGAAAAAATTTCAACTTTCAAGTCATGTTATTTTAAACAATAGATTTCAGAATGCTATAACTGCCATAGATAGTGATCACTCCGATGGATCTGGGCAAAGTTGAAAACCTTCTAGAAAAGATTCACTATTAAAGACATTCTTAACATTTGTGATTTATAGGAAGAGGTCAAAATATTAACATTAACAGGAGTTTTAAAAAAGTTGATTCCAATCCTCATGGATGTCACATGTGGTGGAAATAGCAAGAAAACTAGACTTATAATTGGAGCTTGAAGATGTGACTGAACTGCTACAATCTTATAATAAAACTTTAGCAAATGAAGAGTTCCTTCTTATGGATGAAAAAAAATGAAAATGGTTTCTTGAAATAGAATCTATTCCTGGTGAAGATGCTGTGGATACTGTTGAAATTCAACAAAGGACTTTGCATATTATAAAAATTTAGTTGATAAAGCAGCAACAGGGGTTGAGAGGATTAACCAGTGTTGAAAGAAGTTCTATTGTGATAAATGTTATCACACAGGACTACATGCTACAGAGAAATCATTTGTAAAAGGAAGAATCAATTGATACAGCAAACTTTACTGTTGTTTTATTTTAAGAAATTTCTACAGCTACAGCAACCTTCAGCAACCACCACCCTGATCCGTCAGCAGCCATCAACATTGAGTAAGACCTTACACCAGCAAAAAGACTATGACTCTATGAAGGCTTACATGATAGTTAGCAATTTTTAGCAATAATGTACACTGTTTTTTAGATATAATGATATAATTGCACTTAATAGACTAAAGTATAGTGTAAACATAACTGTTATATGGACTGGGAAACAAAAATTTGTGAGACTTACTTTACTGTGGTGGTCTAGAATCAAACATGCAATACTTCCAGGGTATGTCCATAAAAAGATTAATGATCATTCTTATTATACCTTGCAATAATATTTACTTATTCACCTAATCTTTATTGATCTTACACAATGCAGTTAGTCAGTCATATGTATATATAATTATTAAACAGTTTAAATTTTTTTTTTTTTTTTTTAGAAAGTGGAAGGGAGAGAATATCGGAAATAGTGGCAGAGTGAATGGAAGCTACACAGACGATCTCCCAGCACCAAACGGGGAATTACAACTAACATAAAGACAAATCGTCGGGAAAAAGCAACAGAAAAGCAGCGAGAGAGGATCATACAACCAGGGACACTGAATGAGCCTGGTAGGATCTGCGGAGGCGCGTGAGGGTGGCGGGATGGGAGCCCACGGAAAGCAGTGGGTTGGCTGTGAGCAGCGGCGGCGCCTGCCCTCGGGGTTAAGAGCCCCAGCGGCTCCACAGAGCAGAAGGCCATGATCTTGAGGAAACTAAACAGCATGAGTAAGGATATCGACACCATGAAAACCAACCAAATGGAAATAAAGAATGACATAGCAGAAATAAAGAACACATTGGAAGGACTAACCAGCAGAGTAGAGGAAGCGGAGGACCGGATCAGTGAATTAGAAGACACAGTAGAAAAAAATCAATCAATCAGAAAACCAAAAGGAAAAAACAATGAAAAAACAGGAAGATAGCTTAAGAGAACTATGGGACAACTGGAAACATAATGACATTCGCATCACTGGAGTCCCCAAAGAAGAAGAAAATGAGCAAGGGTTAGAGAATATATTTGAAGAAATAGTGACAGAAAACTTTCCTAACCTGGTGAAAGAAGAAGGCATTCAAGTTCAAGAAGCACAGAGAGCCCCAAGTAAGAAGAACCCAAACAGGACCACACCAAGACACATAATAATTAAATTGCCAAAAATTAAAGACAAAGAGAGAATCCTAAAGGCAGCAAGAAATAAGCAACAGGTTACCTACAAAGGAACCCCCATAAGGCTATCAGCTGGCTTCTCAACAGAAACACTACAGGCCAGAAGGGAATGGCATGAAGTAATCAAGGTCATGAAAAACAAGAATCTGAATCCAAGATTACTCTATCCAGCAAGGCTATCATTCAAAATAGAAGGTCAAATAAAGAGCTTCCCAGACAATAAAAGGCTAAGGGAATACATTAGCACCAAACCAGCACTGCAAGAAATTTTAAAAGGACTGCTGTAATTAGTAGAAGAAATAGGAAGAAAAATATAACCACACTGAACAAAAATGGCAATAAATAAGTACATATCAATAATCACCTTAAATGTAAATGGATTGAATGCTCTGATAAGACACAGAGTAGCTGACTGGATAAGAAAGCATGATTCACATATATGTTGTTTACAAGAGACCCACCTCACAACAAAAGACTCACATAGGTTGAAAGTAAAGGGATGGAAAAAAATCTTCCAAGCAAACAGAAAGGAAAAAAAAGCTGGGATAGCAATACTCATATCTGATAAATTAGATTTCAAATTGAAGACCATAACTAGAGACAAAGAAGGTCACTACATAATATTGAAAGGGTCTATCCAACAGGAAGATATAACCTTGGTAAACATATATGCACCCAATATAGGAGCACCAAAATATATTAAAAATCTTCTGGAGGACTTCAAAGGAGAAATCGACCGCAATACAATCATAGCAGGAGACTTCAACACCCCACTGACATCACTGGATAGATCATCTAGACAAAAAATTAACAAGGAAACAGAAATTCTAAATGAAGCACTAGATCCAATGGATTTAATAGATATATACAGAGAATTACACACCAAAACTGCAGAATTCACATTCTTCTCAAGTGCATATGGGACATTCTCAAAGATAGACCACATCATAGGACACAAACTAAGTCTCTACAAGTTCAAGAAGATTGAAATCATATCAAGCATCTTCTCAGATCACAACAGCATGAAACTAGAAATCAATTGCAACAAGAACATGCAAAGACATTTGAAGACATGGAGGCTAAATAGCATGTTATTGAACAATGAATTGGTTACCATGGAGATCAAGGAAGAACTTAAAAACTTTCTGGAAACTAATGAAAATGAACACACAACAAAACAAAATCTATGGGATGCAGGGAAAGCAGTTCTGAGAGGGAAGTTCATAGCACTACAGGCCCACCTCAAGAAAGAAGAAAAATTTCTAATTGACTACCTAACTTCACAACTTAAAGAACTAGAAAGCAAACAAAAAGAAAACCCCAGAGCAAGTAGAAGGAAGGAAATAGTAAAGATCAGAGCAGAAATAAACGACATGGAGACCAAAAAAACAATTCAAAGGATCAATGAAACAAAGAGCTGGTTTTTTGAAAAGATAAACAAGATTGATGGACCCTTAGCTAGACTCACCAAGAAACAAAGAGAGAGAACCCAAATACACAAAATCAGAAACGAAAAAGGAGAAGTAACAACTGACACCACAGAAATACAAAGGATTGTTAACAAATACTATGAACATTTATATGGCAACAAATTCGACAATCTAAGTGAAATGGACACATTTCTAGAAACACATAGTCTCCCAAAACTGGACCGGGAAGAGATAGAAAACTTGAACAGGCCAATAACAACGAAGGAAATTGAAGATGTAATCAAGACTCTCCCAGCAAACAAAAGCCCAGGCCCTGACGGCTTCACGGGAGAGTTTTACCGAACATTCAAAGAAGAACTAACATCCATTCTCCTCAAACTATTCCAAAAAATTCAAGAAGATGGAAGACTTCCAAACTTGTTTTATGAAGCCAGCATAATTCTAATTCCAAAACCAGAAAAAGACACTACAAAGAAAGAAAACTACAGGCCAATATCCCTGATGAACATAGATGCCAAAATCCTAAACAAAATACTAGCAAATCAGATCCAGCAATACATCAAAAAAATTATTCACCATGACCAAGTGGGATTCATCCCAGGGATGCAAGGCTGGTACAATATTCGCAAATCAATAAATGTGATACATCACATAAACAAAATGAAAGATAAAAACCATATGATCATATCAATAGACACTGAAAAAGCATTCGACAAAATCCAGCACCCATTTCTGATAAAAACGCTCAGAAATTTGGGAATAGAGGGATCATATCTCAACATTATAAAGGCCATATACGAAAGACCTACAGCCAACATCATACTCAATGGACAAAAACTAAAAGCATTTCCCTTAAGATCAGGAACAAGACAGGGATGTCCACTTTCGCCACTCTTATTCAACATAGTACTGGAAGTCTTAGCCACAGCAATCAGACATGAGGAAAACATAAAAGGGATCCAAATTGGAAAGGAGGAAGTGAAACTGTCATTATTCGCAGATGACATGATATTATACATAGAAAAACCTAAAGACCCCATCAAAAATCTACTAGACTTAATAAATGAATTTGGCAAAGTAGCAGGATACAAAATTAACGTCAAGAAATTGATGGCATTCTTATACACCAATGATGAACTCACGGACAGGGAAACTAAAAAACAATCCCATTTACCATCACAGCAAAAAAATTAAGATACCTAGGAATAAACTTAACCAAAGAAGTAAAGGAGCTATTTGCAGAAAACTACAGGACATTGAAAAAAGAAATAGAGGAAGATATAAAAAAGTGGAAGCACATACCTTGTTCATGGGTTGGAAGAATTAACATCATTAAAATGTCTATACTACCCAAAGCAATCTATAGATTTAACGCAATCCCCATCAAAACACCAACGACATATTTCATAGAACTAGAACAAATGCTTCAGAAGTTCATATGGAACCAAAAAAGACCCCGAATAGCTACAGCAATCTTGAAAAAGAAGGACAAAGTAGGCGGGATCACAATACCTGACATCAGGTTATACTACAAAGCTACTGTAATCAAAACAGCCTGGTACTGGCACAAGAACAGGCACATAGATCAATGGAATAGAACAGAGAACCCAGAAATTGACCCAAAACATTATGCTCATTTAATATTCGACAAAGGTGGCAAGAGCATACAATGGAGTAAAGACAGCCTCTTTAATAAATGGTGTTGGGAAAATTGGACAGCTACATGCAAAAAAATGAAACTAGACCTTCAACTTACACCATACACAAGAATAAACTCAAAATGGATAAAAGACTTAAATGTGACTCATGAATCCATAAAAATCCTAGAAGAAAATGTAGGCAACAAAATTTCGGACATCATACGCAGCAGAATCTTCACTGATATATCACCTAAGGCAACAGAAACAAAGGAAAAAATGAACACATGGGACAACATCAAACTAAAAAGCTTCTGCACAGCAAAAGAAACAACCATCAAAGTGGAAAGGAAACCCACTGTGGGAGAGCATAATTGCCAATGATATATCAGATAAGGGATTAATTTCCAAAATATATAGAGTGCTCATACATCTCAACAAAAGGAAGACAAAAAACCCAATTAAAAAATGGGCAGGGGAACTAAATAGACACCTCTCCAAACAGGACATACAAATGACCAAGAGACATATGAAGAAATGCACAACATCACTAATCATCAGAGAGATGCAAATTAAAACAACAATGAGGTATCACCTCACACCTGTCAGAATAGCCGCCATCAACAAAGCATCAAACAACAAGTGTTGGCAAGGGTGTGGAGAAAAGGGGACTCTAGTACACTGCTGGTGGGAATGCAGACTGGTGCAGCCACTGTGGAAAACACTATGGTGTTACCTTAAAAAATTAAAAATTGAATTACCATTTGACCCAGTGATCCCACTCCTAGGAATATACCCTAAGAAGCCTGAAACACCAAACAGAAAGAATATACGTACTCCCATGTTCATAGCAGTGCTATTTACGATAGTTAAGATCTGGAAACAGCCCAAGTGTCCATCAGTAGACGAGTGGATAAAAAAGCTGTGGTACATATACACAATGGAGTACTATGCAGCTATAAGAAAGAAAGATCTCTTATCCTTTGCGACGACATGGGACGACCTGGAAACTATTATCCTAAGTGAATCCAGCCAAGCAGAGAAAGACAAGTATCATATGATCTCACTTATTTCTGGAATATAATAAACATAACAGTCTGAGGAACAGGGTAGTCCCAGAGATGTGGAAGTGGGGTACAGACTGAGAATTGCCAGAAGAGGGGGTGGGGGAGGGGAGCGATGAACCACAGAACTTGTACGCATGTACTCATAACCAATGGACATGGACAACAAAACTGGGGACGGGGCAGGTAGGGAGGGCGAGGAGGATGACAGTGGGGGGAAAAGGAGAAACATCTGTAACAAAAATAAATTAATAAAAAAATTAAATAAAAAAAAAGAAAGTGGAAGGGAGGAGAAAGGGGGAGAGAGAGAGAAACATCGATATGAGAGAGACATATTGATTGGTTGCCTCCTGCACATGCCTTGGCTGGGGTTGGGGATCAAACCTGCAACCCAGGTACATGCCCTTAACTGGGAATCAAACCCATGACCCTTCAGTACACGGCCGGCCGATGCCCTAACCACTGAACCACACAGGCCAGCGTTAAAATTGGTTCTCATAATATCAAATTTTATTCCTCAAATTATTCATTCTCTTTTAGTATTTCTTAACAAATGAATAAAATCGCTTATTTTGAATTTTACTAACAGAATCAGGGAAACCATAACACAGTTTTAAAATATATATATGAGCAGGTATATGAGGACTTTAAGCAAAACAAACAAATAAAAAATCTTGATATCTACATAATTATGTTCAAAGTGTTTTTCTTTAAATTTTATGTAGCAACATTTAGATTTAGATAGTTACTTTAATGTTCACTGTTTCATTAGTAAAATATTTTGCCATATACAAAATTAGGAGTTATGCAATTATTGTATTCATTTAATAAATGGAGACATATTTAGTCTAAAAAGCATTCATGTGTCTCTGAGGCAGGTCCTCTACTTTGTGAACCAGATGATGCCAAAACTCTACTTCACTCTGTTTTAGAATATGTTCTTCAGAATAATTGTTCCTCCTTCCAGATCTGTCCTAGGAGCTTGCTACACCAGAACAATACTATACAGAGATGTCATCAGGAACTAGATCTACCTAGCATTTCTACATGGACAAAACCTCAAACTCTCCAGGGTTTTGTTGACAGTCTTCTAAGGAAGAATAAGTAAGAAGATACAACTGTAGAATATAGGTGATAAAACTCGATTCAATTATTTTGCAGTTTATGATATGTGAAAAGATCCTGCACCGTTTATCAGCTTCTTAAATCCAGCTGCACATATGCGTCCACTCAGAGATAAAGATATGGGTGTCATAATGATGGAGTACAGCGTGGAGCAAAAACCAAAGATGTTAATTGCCTAACTAGATTTTGATTATTCTTTCAGTTCAAGTGAGAACACTTCATTTCATTAGACTTCAGGCTAAGTGCAATGATTTAAAAGCTTTTGCTTTTCATTAAGTGACAGATATTAGAAAAGAGAGTGTGCATTTAATAGTATCATTATAGTCTCCCTGTTGTATATCTAAGATGTAATCATGGAAAATTTGAAACTAATAACATACTCAAATCCTTAAAGTAACTTGTAATGACAGAGAATACTTTCCACTCATGAATGAGTATAAATGAAGAATACATGATGTGCTTTATAATCTCATGCTGTTTCTCTAATCTATCATAACTCCAGTAGCCTTAAGTAAAAGTAAGTCATGATGTTTTTATGCTGGCATGAAAAGCCTCTCACCCAAAGAAAGCATCCCTCCCTCAGATCTAAGTATCAGACTAGGGGAATGTAAGGCCCATGAACTCAACACCAGTTAACATCACAGGCCTCACCCAATTAGCCTGACCAAATACAGAAGGCTAATTTTTAAGCTGACAATTTTGTATGGCCCGCAAATGATGCTATCAACATCCAAATGGCCCCTGGCAGAAAGAAGGTTCCCCACCCCTGAGAGCAACAGAAACTCTCGTTCAAAATGGTACAGCCACGTTGGAAGACAGTTTGGTGGTTTCTTACAAAACTAAGCATACTCTTACCATACAATCCAACATTCACTTTCCTCGGTATTTACCCAAAAAAGCTGAAAACTTATGCCCACACAAGAACCTTCACGGAGATGTTTATACCAGCTTTATTCATAATTGCCAAAACACAGAAACCACCAATATGTTCTCCAGTAAGTGAATGGATAAATAATCTGTGGTATATCCAGGCAGTGGAATATCATTCAGTGCAAAAATAAAATAAACTATCAAGCTATGAAAAGACATGGAGAAAACTTAAATTCATATAATAGTAAAAGGATCCAATCTGGAAAAGCTATATGATTCCCATTATCTTACAGTCTAGAAAAGGAAAAGTTATGGAAATAGTTAAAGAATCAATGGTTGCCAGGGATTGAGAGAGAGGGAGAGATGGATCAATTGCAGTTCTGAGGATTTTTAGGGCATTGGAACTGTTCTGTATACTATTATGGTGGGTACAAGTCATTATATGTTTGTCCAAATCCATAGAATGTACAACACGAAGATTGAACCCTACTGTAAACTATAGATTCTGCATGATAATGGTGTAGATTCATTGATTATAATACTCAGTATAAGATGTTGATAGTGAGGGAGGCTATGCAAATAAATTTAGGAGACAGATAGGAAATCTCTGTACTTTCTCTTCAGTTGTGCTGTGAACCCAAAACTGCTCTAAAAAATAAAGTAAATAAAAGCTTTCTATCTTTTTTGTTTGTTTGTGCTCTTTTCTGAAAGTAGTCATCTCTTGTTTTCTTTCTTTCTTTTTTTTTTTTTTGGTCTTCTTAATTTTTTGTCTTTGCCCCAAGACATCTCACTCTCTAATCTTATTTCACTGCTCTGGCCCCAGGACTGATGACTACTTTTAGGTTAAAAACCTTCTCCTGATGAATATTACTATAAAATACATGGTTATTTGTAACAACTGTAAGTTCATACCACCCACAAATATAAAAGTATCAAGGTAAAAAATAATTGCATTTGAAGCTTAGAAAATGTAGCTTGCATACAAAACAGTAAAGATAAAAAGCACTATTGCTTTCTTCTCAATGGAGATGCCATTAGTAAGGAGAACCATGCACGTCCACATTTTCTTACAACTCATATTTTAGAGACATTAACCCTCTCAGAAGTACTGGAAGCGCTTGCCGGTCTTCCTTGCCTCTTGCCGGAGGGAGCAGGCGGTTTTCCTGGCTCGAGAGATGGAGAGAGGCTGCCACCTGCTGGCCAGTGTTTTCCTACTGAACGGGGCACTTGGTGCTGAGAAGGCTCTGCTCCTTCAAGGGAAGAAGCCCTGGCCCTCCATGCCTCTAACCAAGTGTGAGTCCCAAGGTGCGCAGGTGAGAGAAAAAAAGAACTGTGGTCCAAGCGATGTTCTAGAAATTAGGTATAGCCTATGAAGCCTTGGATGCATCCTTAGCATGCCCTCAAGCCCATACAAAACAATGAAATAGTCTATTGCTTTAAAAAAAAAAGTCAATACAGCATTAGAAAATATAGAAACATATTTCTAAATGTGCCATTCATGACAAAAGTTTGCAAGTCATCTCTAAGGGAAAAGAGAAGAAAAAAAGTATCATTAAAAATGTATAAAACTCTCATTGTTTTCCTAAACCTTCCTGCCCTGGCTCCCATCTCCAAAGCCATTACTTGCATTCTAAAATTTTATCAAATATTTCATTGGAAGGAAGAGCAAGTGGAATTGATGCAAGCTTGGCTGGACTTGGAAAAGCTTTGCCGAGGAGAATGTTGGCGAGAACGCACAATAATACATAAATAAAATGATAAAAAGGAGATCCTAAAGAAGCTGCTTGCTTCATATGCAGTAACTTCTCATTCTCTGCACCTCTTCCTAAAACTGATGAGCAAAATAAAATATAAAAATGCTCTAAAGGTAACTTATCCTTATTGTTATCTTTGAATGCTGAGAGAAAAAGTTAATGTATAGAGTAAAACAGTTAAATCAGTATCAAATTGGTAAGGTATATATATATTCTAGGCAAAAATTCTTATAGCCCCTTATATATGTGTGAGGCATATGAATGCAAAATGCCTCGAATACTCTCTGGAATAAGTGCTCACAACAAGTGGTCATTTAATTTGAGGGATAAAGTGTTGTTGGTGTCTGGCCTTCCTGGATATTTAATTGAACCAGAATAATTTGAGGAAGATGGCTTATCATTATAGCAAATTAGGTTGAGGGGAGCAAGTGAAGCAGAGTTCAAGACAGCAGGAGATAAAAGGCATAGAGAATCACTGAGCCAGAAAGGGGAAATGAAACGGCCCTGATGTAGCACTAACCATTAGTGAGTGAAGTAATGAACCAGGAAAGAGATGGCGTTTAGTTATGGCCCACCAAATGGAAATGAGAAATTTCCAGATGTTCCATATGGTCTGTAATTCAAATGCTTTGTGCCTTCAGGTCAGAATTTTCAAACAGATAACAGATGTAGAGAGGACTCAAAATTTCATGCACACACCATGATGGTTAGCTTTCAAAATCTCAGGGCTTGTGTGTAAACTCCTCACTTACAAAGTAGGATTTAAAATAAAGCCTGTTAGACCTCATGTAGAATTTCAGTTGAGAAAAAGAGTTTCAGGTTAACAATACATTTATTTTTACACACCGATTCAAATGGTACAGAACAGCTCTAGGGATTTTAACATGACAGCAACAATTCAAGAGCTATGGGGGTTCAAAAGAACATTACTTGCCAATGGCCTTTTACTAAAGAAAAGAATTTAAATTGAAGACCTTGATATGGAGAGATTAATTCTGTGAACAACTGAGCATAATGTCTAATATGTCAAAATATCAATTTTATCTTAAAGGAAACAGAAATTTTTCTCTGCAATGACTAATTCTCACCATTTTTTAAAAATGTTAGCACTAAAGGAATTATAAGCCAGCCAGAGAAAGACAGATATTACATGATCTCACTTATATGTGGAATCTAATGAACAAAACAAACTGACAAACAAAATAGAACCAGAGGCATGGATGCGTGGGACAGACTGATGAACCTCAGAGGGAAGAGGGGTGGGGTGGGAAGAGAAAAAAAAAAAACAAGTAAAATTTGAGTAACTGCATAAACACTGGTGAGGTCCTATGTGATACACCAACATGATTTAGATGTGAACCCCTCCCCCACCACTGAGCTTAAAATCAAGGAAGGGCAATAACATTTGCACCCAAATAAATGATCAAAAATTTTAGAGTGGCTAGAGACCCACAGATGGACCAAGCAGATGTGGGGATGCTGAAAGCAGAACAATATTTATTGAATAGGAGGAATACAGAAAGCATCTCAGAAAGGCGATATTCTAACTGGGCCACAGAAAGATATGTGATAACATGCCATGTGGTACTTTAGAGTTGAGTCCCAGCTCCGCTCTGTACTTACTTTGATATGGGTCAAGTTACTCAAATTCTCGAAGCCTCAAGTCCTGAATTTGTAAAATGGTCACATAAATTTCCTATATCATAGGTTCTTTGTAGGGATATAAAGAGATGATGTACATAAAATGTTTTCCTAGTACCTAATATGTAGCATAAGAGAAACTCTTCCTTGATGCTCTTTCCTTTAGCTGGGAGAAAGGCTTTTACTCTGTTCTCTACTTCTCAGTGACTCCTTTCTATGAGATTCAAGTTAGTAGATAATCTTGAAATAAAGGTAACATCCATGGCCCGGATTTCTCACTCTCTCTTTTCCCTCATTCTCACTTTCAGTTGATGGCCAGTGATAAGACAGATTCTCCTTCCCACTTTCGCTTCTGGTAAGTGTAGACCCTTATAGCCCAGTGTGTTCTGTGAAGCAGGGCGTGGTCCTTCCCACGGGCTGCCTGGCTGAGTGTCTGCATTGCAGATCCAGCTTCCTAGAGTTAGGGAGGGAAGAGCATTAGGAAGGCTTCTTTTGACTTCCGGCTGGAATGTCGTTCTCCGAACCAGCTTTATCATGTGTTTTCCTGGTTTTTATCTGTTTTGTTTTTTTAATTGGTTTAGAAGCTAATAAAGAAAAGGTTTATGATTAATTGCACCCTTAATAATCTAGATTCTAAGTGATACCTTGGAGAAAGTATGAATAATCACATGAGCATGAGCTCACAACATATAAAGTCTAAAGTGAAAGAGCAAGGCATGTACATTTGTGTAAAAGAATGACATTTCACGGGGGGAAATGGGGGAAACTCTCGGTTTAAGTGACTGGATCCTTTCTCTTTGGAAGGACAAAATAGAATTTCCCTCTCATTTTAGTTTGTTTAAAACATCCAAGCTTTTTTTTTTTTTTTTTTTTTGTATAATTAGCTACATTTTTTTAGATATTTATTTGTTTACATATACTAGAGAATGTTTATCTTTGTACAGACAGCTTTGAAGAATGTAAAATCACCAACAGAAGGATACCTCAATCTTTATGCAGAGAGAAACTTTCCTATACATTGCTAGGTGCTTATTTCAGCTATCTGTATCATTAAAAAATGTATAGAAGCCACTTCCAACCCGTTGGCAAAGAGCCCTACCGTGCATTCCTGTGTGATGCCCCTACACTCACTTGTGGAGAGCCCTGCTCCTCCACTGAAGTTCTGATTGCCTGTCCTGAGGCATAAAGCCCTGTACCTCTGCTTCTGCATATCATACCCTTTTGTCTTTTGTGTGCAGCTGAGAGTCAAAGCCTCCTTAAATTTTGTTCCCTAGGCACCTGGCTTCCCTTCCCTTTGTCCTGTCCCTGCTTAGTCAACTTGTCAAAAAACTTTTTTTTTTTTTTACATTTTATTGATATTTTCATTGTCCTTGGCTCTCTGAGTTGAAATCTTTCTAGATCAAACTTAATCTTCAACCCCAATTACTGACACTCAGGCAGAATCTGCATATTAATACCTTATCAAGGTCAGGGTCAGTAGAAATGCTCTAGACACTTCATTTAGAATACTATATAGAACAAGGATGGATTTTGTTCCCACTTGTTTTAATTTGTAGCTTATGGTTTGAAACTATAGAGTGCATATATACCTCAGTTGGCAAGAGTAGGAATCTAAATGTTTGTAAATCTACATGATATATGTTTTGGGGCACTAGAAATGATCTTGAAAACAGAATCTTGTTTAAGGTCAAATACTTTAAAATCCTGTCATTATTTTTGATAAATTTTCTCTAACATCCAATTGGCTTTCTCTGATTTAATGATTCTCTGCTAGTAAAAAGAAAATATTCTTTAATCAAGATATACATTTTGTAATGTGCTTATTTTTTGTAGAGTTCACTCTACATTTATTAAAGTTATACAACCAAGTAGCATTTGAAACAGTTCTGTATCTGTGACAATTAGTGGAGTGTATGTAGATAAAACCATTTCCAGGAAAACGAGTTATATCCATGATCATTGACAAAAAACTCTACCATAGAATTGTCTATTTTCAATGTGTTGCAATGGACCCAATCTAACTTCATGAAAAAGTCTAGAAATGCACTTGGATCATTCCTTGTTCTTCTGTTCAGGTACACATGCAATCTCTGTCAAGATTATTGTCAAAGCATATGTAACTAATTTAATCCACAACAAATCATATTGGAACTTCAAGTACATAACAGATGAAATAACCTTTGTTTTAAATAACCTTTATCAAAAGTCCACTGTGAAAAAAAAATTACTATTTGTGGAGGATTTCCTATAGAAATAAATATGAATTTCCCTTTTGTTCGGAATTTACTTTTGGATAAAACCAAACTCGTTTTCTTAGAAACCTGTTGTATTCTGTCTCCCCTTAAAAAAAAATTACACTTACTGAAAAGTATTTGTTGTATTTATTATAGGAATGTTATCAAGAATGTAGAACATGCTTTTCTGTGTGTGAAGAATAGGGGAAAATGCCCACCTCCACAAATACAAAGATAACAGTTTCAAAGATATCTCTGTTTCTTTTCAGTCTTTGGATGCTGACTTCTGTGCATTGAACCTGCTTCTTTAGTTATCTTGTCTGAGGAAATCTTGATGAGAAAATTTATATTTTACTGATACTAATTTAAATTATGTATACAACCAACATATCTACTGGTCAAATATTGGTCGATCAGTCAAAAATCTCAGTTTTTCTGATTAAGTCTACTAACAGATGATTGATCTATTTAATATGATTGAATTTTTAAACTGTAGAACCAAACACTATTAGCACTGTAGAGATCATCATTCTAGTCCAATCATATACCTTATAATTGAGAAAACAGAAAATTTCAAAACTTTTCCAAGGTTAGAGAGTTGGTTAGAAGTACTCAGAAGAGAATCCATATATCTACTTGTAGACGAGTGTTTTCTCCACTACCCTGCACTATATTTAAGTAGAACATATTTTCTACTTATATTCAGAAATGAAATAGAATTTATATTGCACAAGTTTCTAGTCTTAAAAGAAATGTCATTGTCACTTTTAAACTTTCAAAAATATTTAGATACTCATCAATTTTGGGCAGAATATCTAGCTAGGAGACACCCAAAATATACCCCAAAAGATACTCTGTGTAACTCACTAGAAAAACTACTTTAATATTAATATGACATATTTTTCATTTATTCTCTAATTTCTTTGTATTTTCTTGTTAAAATGTAAAATTTTGTATCAAGTCTGTTTTTCAAAGCAACAACAAAAAAGGTGTCAATCATGATTATTGTTGATAAAACAGTCAAAGATAAAAGATCTGAGACAAACCTTGACTTAAAATCCAAAGTAAAACAAATTTGCATAAAAAAATCTTACATAATTTTCTTCCCATCTTGTCACCATCATGTAGAAAACATTTTCCTTCCACATCCAACTTCCATGATTACATTCACCATTAATTTTAGTTGTGCTCAATCACCCACTTTCCCAAAGTCATCTGCTGTTTGACCCAGTCATGTTTCTTCTGCCATAGCCACATGGATCTAATATTTATAATTCTCCAAAAAGCAAGAGTTTTTATTTAATGTTGTGAATCTGTCACCAACATACTGTATAACTTTCGATGAATCTCTTAATAATACTAGGCCTTTGTGTCTTTATTTATAAAATGATGGAAATAAATTAAATGATCTATGATCCATTCTTGCTTCAATAATCTATGAAAGTACCTGTAATTTCTAAACTTTCAGAATAAAATGTCCTGCCCTGACCGGTCTGGCTCAGCAGTTAGAGCGTCAGCCCAAGGACTAATGAGTCAAGGGTTCGATTCTGGTCAAGGGCACGTACCTCAATTGTGATTGCCCCTGGTCCTGGTCAGGTAGCGTCGTGTGGGAGGCAACCTGTCGATGTGTCTCTTTCACATCAATGTTTCTTTCTCTCTCTCTCCCTCCCTCCCACTCTATCTGATGATAAATAGAAAAATATCCTCGGGTGAGGATTAAAAAAAAAAGAATAAAATGTCCTTTCTATCATTCCATTTACACATTCTTTAAAGCTTCATTCCCTCTAAGAAACTTGATGCTAGCTCTTCCTTGACCTTTTCAAAAACTGAAGTAGAGTTGCATGTCAATCATGGCACGACTTCTATATGGCTGAAAGGAACTATAAAATGTCATATATTTTCATTCTAATTTCAGAATACTTAAACTGGGGTAGGGGGGCAGGAATGTGACTTACTTCGATCAATGAAATAGAATGTCATTTCCTACAAACAAAATAATCACATCTCCATTCTCCACGGGTGTGTTGTTTATTACTGCATTATATTATTAATCTCAGGATATATCTTAAATGAAATTCTGTGTCTTCAACTCTTAGTAAACTTTCATGGAAATAGATTATGTCTTTTTCATATTTTTTCAATTTCTTGTTACATAGTGACCCTGCTGCTATGTGAGTGCTTAAATTTGTGAAATTAAATTAAATCTTTTAAATGTACTTTACTTTATCTTATCTATTCATCAATAATTACAGACTTAGGACTAAAAAAACTCTTTCAAATATCTATAAGCAACATCTGGTCTTCTTCATTACATTAAGCTGGAGTTCATACAGCAAGAGAGTTATAAAAACCAATATATGGTACTCCTAAAAATTGTCAATAATATAACAATATAATAATATTGTCAGTAAGGACAAGGTTAATAATTTTACTATTTTTCTTTTCACTAGCACCTAAATATATCATTATTATTTCTAAGTCATTGACTATTGCTATAAAATCTATTTTAATAGCTTTAGAATAGATGAAACTGTGAATAAATTAATATTTATTTAACCAGTTTCCTGTTGGTGGGATTTCCCCCTATATGTCACTACTGAAATGTCAATATAATGAACAGTCTTGCAAATTTTTGTCTATATTTATGATAGTTTTATTAAATTTCTGAACCAAATTTTATTAATATTTTTATCGATATTGATCAATATGGCCAAATAGTCCTATAGAGATGTTACATCTATGAGTAACAATAAACCTAGAGAAGGCTTGTTCACCTAAAAACACTACTAACATTCTATCATTTTGAAAACTTTATTTTAATGTGGGAAAGTTCATTATAATTTAATTGTTCTTTGAGCACATTTTACTTTTCTGTTTAATATTTCTCATTTTATTATTTTCAAGTTTTGTTAATCTCCTTTGTTTATTTTTCTACTGAAACATTCAAGTTTTCCTTTATGAGTAACATTAATTTTTATTTATGATATTTATTATATATGATTAACACCTTTTCAGTAATATGCTATAAATGCTTTTCTATGTTTATCTTGCTTGTACCTTTGTTATACATACACATATATGCATGTACAATACAATCTAAATTTTTACAGTATCTTTTCTGATTTTCATAATTTGTTTGGAAGAGTAATTCACTACAAAATTATATAAACATTTGCAATATCATATCAATTTTAGTCCTTTTTTGATATTTAATCGATAGAGATTCATCTTTTTAAAAAAATTTTGGTAGAGAATCTAACTTTTTAATGTATTCATTCTGCTATCTTCATACTATTTATTAGACAACTAATTATTTTCATAGTCATATTTTTGTTTGCATGATATATATCAATATTCTACATTTTAACACATTATTTTCATTTTACCTATTTTGACAGCCTTTACTTTGAATTTATACTTTGACCCATTTCAAAGTCTGTTTCTTAATAAATATACTATTCCACATATATTTATTGTCATAACTGATATAGTTTCTCTTATTTTTCACATCAATTTAATTATTTACTTTTTATTATTACTTCTATTTATTTTCAGTGCTTTGATTTATGGACTTTTTTCTCAAATAATTTATTTTGTTTTCTATAAGTCAGTCCTTTTATGTTTTAAAAAAGAATTATATTTGAGCCTATATTTTTATTATCAATAATAAAAATTATATTAGCTCCTTGTTTTACAGTTACAATTGCAGTATACCTTTAGATTTCCTCTTATTTCTCTTCTTTTAATACCACCTTGATGGTATAAAAATTAGTATTATAAAACTAATTCCTTGTATTTATATTTTGTTGCCAATCTTCCGTTTTAATAAATATGAATAACATGCATGTTTTATTCTCTTTTACATTCTGACTTTCACTCCAAGCACCTGAGCTGGTTGTCCTCCAGACACCACTGCCAATGTGGCTGGCAGAGAACCGCCCACCTGGCCGCCCTGAGCTCTCCAGTGCAGTCCGCGTTAAGGGTTCATGCAAACTACAGGAAGTTAGCATCTCTGTCATCTGGGTCTGTTTATATTTGTACTATCAGCTCTAATCATCATGTTGTTAGAGTAAATGCCATAGAGTTTTATTATAATACTATGTCATATGAATATTAAAATCTAAGAATAAAACTCAAGTGAATGGGACTGAATATTGCTACAACATGGGGGTGGGGGTGGAAGGGAGCCGGGGGAAAAAACACTGAGGTGCCTTGGACTCCTCTGACTTTGTGGCCTAGAGCAAGGATGCCTTGGGGTCACCTAGGTCAGCTGAAGCAGGACAAAGACAGTGAGGACAATTAGAGGTGCAGGAGGATTTTTAAACAAGGTGCTCTAAGGCTTGCTTACTACTAATTCTCTCTTGCTGACGTTGACAGAGCCTGTGTTGCCCGCCAGTGTGTTCCCATTCATCCGTGGGGGCTGGAAGTTGGTCACAAGAAAAACGTGAGTTTTAACTTGATCAAGTGCATTTTCAGAAGCCTCATTTTTCGCTACTAGGATGAAGACTTAGACATACTGTTCACATACCGATGTGTATAATAAGTAAGGCACTTTGTATTAAAAGTAGCAATGAACTATTTCACAATACTGAATTATAAATAGAAATAAAATTCCTGCCCTGGCCAGTTTGGCTCAGTGGTTAGAGCATCAGTCCGCGGACTAATGAGTCTCTGGTTCGATTCTGGTCAAGGGCACGTATCTTGGTTACAGTTCATCCCTGGCCCTGGTCGGGGTCGTGCGGGAGGCATCCAGTATATTTGTCTCTCTCTCTCCCTCCCTCCCTCCCACTCCATCTGAAGAGAAATAGAAAAATATCCTGGGGTGAGGATAAAAAAAAAAAAGAAAATTCCTGAAGTAAAATGATCACAAATGTAGGAAATTCCAGCTTATGTTAGCAGTTGGGTTACCAAAGAAGCAGCTATATGACTCCCAGGATCCCCATTTGCCCCTTTGAAGAACAGGGTGAAGACAGGTGTCCTACCGAAACAGGTAACCCTTTGAGGTGCTCTGAGGTGGATATTGATCCACATTGCTATTCACATGCATATCCCACACAGAGCTTATAACTAGCTGACGATGTCCTCCGAGAGGCACAGTGCTCCAGAGCCAACGCTTCGGAGCCAGCATATCATACAAATGTCCAGCTGTTCTCAATTACGTATTTTCTCTTTCATTGCAAGGCTCACAGGTGGAATCACACGAAGAAGAGCAAAATGGTAGTAGTCTGAGATGGGAACTTGCCTTGAATCTACAGAGAAATAAACCTGTATGTCTTTGGAGATAATACACATATATTTACTGTTACCCCTGAGGTAAAGTGAGCTGAACTCCAAACTCTGTAGAGACTGACCCCCCAGGCTGTAGGAAAGGCCATTCATACAGGATCTATGATGCAGGGACGAGTTCCCTAAACAACACAATCTATACATTTGGACCAGTCCTGCATACAATTCTACTTTGGGGATGAGAGCAGCAAACAAAACTCTTTCCCACTATTTTCTTTTCCCTCAGATATTTTGCTATTTTGTCAAAATCACTATGGTTGGATTTTATAAGGATGGATTCAAACTGGAAAAATAAAAAAATAAATCTGATGTAAGGTCAACATGAAAGGACATTACATACTTTTAAACAAAGAGTGAAATAATATACTTCAATTTGATCTTATTTGTGTTTCTTTGTTATATCTGCTGTAAAGGAAGGTGATTTATGAAATTAATGTTACAATTTTGCACATACATTATATGTATATATATGTATATGTATATAGAGAATATTCTCTGACTATAATAAAAATATAAATGTGAATTTATCAAATTTTCTTTTTTTTAAAATTTGATGTGACTGTATGTACTACATTTATGTGCTAGATATTACACTAAAATTAACATTAAGGATTGAAAAGTAAAAGTGCCTGTATTTCCTAACAAGATATCACAGCCTTTGGGTATTTAACGTTTTTCATTGACAAAGACAGAAGCTTGCTGCGGTTTCGGAAGAAATCCTCTGAGAATGCACGCATGCTTCACACATACAGGCGGTGTGATCTGGTTGTAAAATACTGAGAACATCTGGGGGTGCTGCTGTGGATGGGTGCTGTGCAGACCTCCTGCTAGATGCATACAGAGTAAAGACAGAAGCAGCACTTGTTTCCGTCTTTCCCATCTCTGTCAAAGCTGTGTCCTCTTTTCTTGTTCCTCTTATTTTCATTAGATCCAGTGTCTAAACTTCGGTAAGAACTGATTCCATTATTCCTACTCCTCCTCCCACTTCAATACTCATGATTGAGATGACCTTTGATATTATACACTCCAAAGTCCTGGACTTTATTTTTTTTAATTGAATATATTATATAAGTTATTTTTACTAGACTTAGGTCATTTCTATAACAGAGGCTTGTATAATGTAATTTAATTTAGCCAACAATATGCAGCTTGTAAAGTATTGCATAAAACCGGAACATTCAGAGAATAGCTTGAGGACAAGATAAGCAAAAAGTTAAAACTAAAATATGAAGTGGAATCTACAAAGCACTGTGAGAAGTGCAAATACATAGGAAGAAATGATCATATACGCTTAATGGGGTAAAAATTCTTTGGAGAGGAGTTGCTAAATATAGGTCTAGAAGCTCATAGCAGAATATAGGGAAGTTTTTTCTGTCTTTTTTTTTAGGCAGTTACTTGCATAAATAAAAATTAATGTTGGGAAGTTTGGGGATATTATGGTAGAGCGTTAAATTTAGATATAATATATGACAGAATATACTGGAAAATCTGACATAAGCTTTGAAATGTAATTTAGGACAACGTTACCTTGGACTTTAAATGCCAAGGTAGGAAATGCCCATTATTTTCAGGCAGCACCAGCAAGCAGTGAATATTTGCTATAAGTATATGACGAGATGAGTGATGCCATCCTACCGGCATCATGGATAATGATTCAGGTATCTGTTTATAAAACAAGACTGGAGGAAGCAAATATTAATGAGAGAAGGTTCAGTCAAGAGGCTATTTCACACCCTTTAACCTGTGCAATTCAGACGTCCCTCTGTGAAAAATAATAGCCTTATAACATTGTTATAAAAATGAAGTAATATGTGGAAAGTAAAAGTGGGCACAAAATAAATGGGAGCTCTTGCTATTATTACAAATTATGTAGATTTAGGAAGGTTGTAAAAAACTGGAGAACATAGTTTCTTTGGTAATTCTTGAATAGTAATGTTACCTGAGGGTTTTTCAAGTGTTCAGTGAAATAACATTTGTTAAAGAGTTTTGTGAGCAATGGAGTCCCACAAAGTATAACATGATGTTATAATTATTTGAGCTGTAATCTTCAAGAATGGGTGACAGGAAGAATGTTTGTACTGGATGACAGTATCAGGGGAAGGGGGAGAATTTGGAGTGGGAAAACTGAACTTGAGAAGGTGCTGTTTTGTTACTGTTGAACTATTTAGCAGACAGATACAGAAAGATTCTGGGGCAGAATGAGATCCGATGATTAGGGAATCATCCACCAATGTGTCATTTGAAGCTTTGGAAATGCATAGTGTGACCAAGGACAGAGTACATAGGAAGAGTGAAAGACTATAAGCGAAAACTTTACAGATTCTTTATATTTGGGAATGTAATTATGAAAAGGAGCCAGAGATGCTCTCAGAGATAGATGGATTGCTAAAATTCAGTAATCCCTTCCCACGTCTGTTCGACTAATACTATGCACTTACACACACCGTCTCTCTACACTCATTGCACACTGTACACACCTCAGGGACACGAACCAAGAGTTCACTACCAAGTGGAGGAGACCACATGCAAGTGATTATCCATTTCCTCTTTACACACCACGCTTGAGGTGGTCTACAGAAAGGCCAGTACCCAATCTTCCAAAAACATCCTAGAAAGGCTTCGGAGACTACAAATGTTTAGATTTGCACTTTTTACCCAGTAAGCCAATGGGAGGGGCACTTTGGGGTGGGGGAGCGCACGCAGAGGGAGAGTCATATGAGCTGAGGCAAGAGAAAGAGAGAGAGCATGTAGCATTTGGAGCAACATGTAGTCTGGAAGTCCGTGTGACATCAAAAAAGGCAAGGGAAGGATTCTCAGAAGCTTTCAGTGCCCTTTGAAAAAGTCTACCGGATAACATTAATAAAAATAATGGTTTAGGAGATGGTTACTCAGTGTCAGGGTACTATTGCTACAGAATGACTGAATTTAATCCTTATAAGAATTCTGGAATATCACTAACATACCCATTTAAAAGAGGAAAACACTGAGGCACCGAGAATTTAAATAAGTAGCCCAATATTAAGCATTGCCTACAAATTAAGTGTCACAACTGAGATTCAAAACCAGTTCTAACCACCGCTGGAGTACATAAACATCCCTAACCATTATCCCAGGAAAGATCAATGTCAAAACAGGAGTAAGCAAAGAAACTGTATTTAAACAGTGAATGGGTAATGAGGAACGGGGGACAAAAACCTATCTTTCACATTGAAACCTTCCTAGCTAAAACCATCTGAAAAAAATTAAACAGAGATTGCAAAAGTAAGTTGTCACCCAAAAACTGACACGATCATTTATTTTAAGTCTATTCATTCCTTAATAAGGAAAATGCACAGAGGGGTCACTAATATCCCGTCCGCATGGCCAACAGTCCTACAAAAGAACTCAGAATCTCTGGAAAGCTCTGGGCTGCCCATGGACCTCACAACATTTCATTACTGATCAACTCTGAGATAGACGTTTCAAAGGAAGAATCACTATCATTTTTCCCCCAAAACACAGTGTTCAGGGCCCCGGTAAGAATGATGTGCAGCTCTGTGTTTCTGTGGGCTGCCGTGACCCCAGTGATGGTTGGCCTCAGGTGCTGTGAGAGGTGTGTGGCTCCCTGTTGTTTCACATTGTTAGTGTTTGGTTATTTACATCAGACACCGGTGTCCTATTATGTCTACAACCTATGCCATATATTAATAGGCAGTGTGTTACAATTCTCACCCCAGTCTAAAATTTTACAAAAATTATTTCTGCAAATTACTGTCCCATAGGAAACAGCCTTACAAATGCAAATGTGTGAGACATGTTACATATGTCTTTTTTTCAAAAGAGCGAATATTTCTTATAATCATAGGCTTTTCCGTCAATGCAAACCTAAACCATGAAACCATAGTGACCACAAGCATGTCACCTTCCCTGATTTCTGGGTAATTAAAAAGGTGCTGCCAAACAGCAGCCCTCACTCTTCAGGGAATGTTTACAGAAGCCAACAAAAGCATGTCAACACTGAAAACAGCATATAACACAGCAATGGCTTTGTGGCTGGAAAGTGTATCTCTCCCCTCAAGAAAATAAATAAAAATGAAAAAGGTGCAGAAATTTTTTAGATCTTGCAACTAACCTGCTACTAAAGTTGGCACTGAATTGAATCCCCCAAACGTATCTCTTCGCCCTAGAACCCTAAAGAAATATGTCCATGAAGAATGCTCATTTTCTGCTGGGTAAGACACTGTGCAAGTGGAGAATTTCACAGTTTGCCAGAAGGATTGTGTCACTTTCTTTCTTTGGAAGAAGTCCAGATTTCATCATGAAGGTGCGTCACATCGTCACCCTGCAGAAAGCAACACATGGCACAGTGTCTCCAAACAACTAAGAATGGACTTGGCTACAAAACTTAGCTGTGAAATACACAGTGTATGTTCAATATGTGCAAAGTTTATCAGTTCAGCATATAAGAAATCTACCGACTGTGAACAAATAAAATGTATAAGTACACATTCCTTTGAAACACCCTGTGCTAGAATTTCAATGTACAATTTATCATGTGACAGAAGCTATCACATTTTTTAATTGGTCAAGGAGAAGAGACTTGGGATGGTTTATAAGTGATCAACAGACTGCCACAATACACGAGGTAAGGAAATAGACCATTGTTTTTTAAAGGGTTTGTGCACCCTTAAGTCAAGCTCCATTTTTAAAAGATTAAATAAAGCCAGACCCACCACACAAACTTGCACTAATGGGGATGACAAATGCATCATTACCTGTAACAGCAACTCATAAAACATTATTTTTGTGAACTGTGTTAATTTCTCTGGACAATCAAATATTAATAAAATCGAATCATCAGTTACAGAGAGCAACACATACCCTCATAAGACTGACAAGTTCAATATAAAGGGCACATTTCTGTCCTTGTCTTTTGCTCAGGTCTCTGCTGCTGGCAAAGCTGTCTATTGTCCCACAGTGACCTGCAGGCACAGTGCGGTTTGGTGGCCAAATGACCGATATTGTTGGTCTATATCAGATATAAAAAGAATATGCTCAACAGTAGTATGAAATGGATAATTGTCATTTGCTACATAACCATTCAATTTGTACTTTTCTTTTAAAGATATTTATGACAATGAAGTCTGGATTGTGTGACACTTTCAAATACTAAGGAAAGAAATGTATGCGTATGTCCTCTTTTGTATGATGGAAACTATTTAGCAATATATTTTGTTGTCAGGTGGTGTTTTCACTTAAAGGTGATGGTGAAACATACTAATTTCCCAAGAAACCAAAACAAAGTTAATAATGTCATATATTGGCAACCTTCACTTTATTTCATGTGATTTCCTGTAGTATAATATAATGATTGGTTTAGGTATAAATGCTGCTACTTTCTTAAACTGCTCGCTCTTTTGTTACAGTTGAATATTTGAGCCTTCTTTTTCTGTAGATATGACTCATGGCATCATTTATAAATCTGAATGGTAATACTTAATAGGATAATCTGGATTAGCCTGCACCTGGATTTCCTTACACTCTGCATCTGATGGGCCTATCATATCATATGTGTTGTTAAACTTAACACCAAAAGATATCTAAATAAACTGCTGCAAATAAATGATAATGGGATGCAAATAAAAGATTACAGTCTTGCCCTGGACAGTCTGGCTCAGCAGTTAGAGTGTTGGCCTGCAGACCAAAGAGTCGTGGGTTCGATTCTGGTCAAGGGCTTGTACCTTGGTTGCGGTTTGTCCCTGGCCCTGATTGGGGTCATGTGGGAGGTGACCAGTCAATGTGTCCCTCTCATATCAATGTTTCTCTCTCTCTCCCTTCCACTCTATCTGAAGATAAATAGAAAAAATATCCTCAGGTGAGGATTAAAAAAAAAAAAAAGATGTACATATTGCTTTGTGGGAAATTCCTTAATATCTCTGTTATTCTCATTACATACATTTAGTAGCATTTTACTTTTAGATCCCTTCACAGAGTTCTTCACTTTCCATGTACAGAGGCACCTGCTAGGCATCTCTTGTAAAGCTGAAAATCTGTCCCCATGTCACTGGCAAGAAAAGAGATATAGAAGGAAATCAGAATATCATTCTATGATGTTTCCTCACACTGGATACAAAATTACTCTCAGAAGTACACACACACACACACACACACACACACACACACACACACACACATTCTCTCTGTGTACCCACAGTACTTTCCCAAATACAATTCTAAAAGCTTTTTCTCCTGTATAATATAGAAAAACATCTACATAATACAGTATAATAGCACAGATATTCAAATTCCACTAGAAGCCTACATTTTCTCCATGATGGCATTTTTTTATGATCAGAAAGAATTAAGCCAAAGAAAATTTGCTCTTGTTTGTAGTCACACTAACAACTTTTCTGTATATTGTTTTCAAATTATTCATAGGCCTGCTAGCCTGTGATATTTCCAAAACAGGATAGCATAATCACACACACACACACACACACACACACAGATTATTAGCTTAATAGTGGACTTCAGTTTAATTTATAGTTATGCAATTGACTAAAGATTTAGTATTTCTAGTGGCCTTTCTACACCTTTTGTGATGGTGCTGTTTGATTATATCTGTGAATGTGACCTGATAGCCTATGTTAGCGGTAGAAAGTAGACAAATTGGACTCTAAAACACAAACACAATAGCAGACAGTACTGTTTAAAGATTAATAAGTGATCTCACTATAGCACTTCAACTGCATACAACCTAAAAATATCTTTCCTGCAGTACTCTCCAGGCAGTCCCTGAGGGACCAATAAACCAAGAGCACTAGACAGATCTGAACTCATCTATCACATCTCTGATTGTGCTCTATTCACCCTATGTTTCTCCTTAAAAGCCAATGAAAAGACAACCTATTGAATGGGAGAACATATTCACCAATGATACATTTGATAAAGGGTCAATATCCAAAATTTACAATGATTGTATAGGACTCAATCCCCCCCAAACAAACAATCCAATTAAAAAATGGACAAAGGACCTGAATAGACCCTTCTCCAAAGAGGACATACAGCTGGCCAATAGATGTATGAAAAAAATAGATATATGAAAAAATGCATCATTAATCATCAGAAATGCAAATTAAAACCTCATACCTGTCAGAAGGGCTATCATCAATAATTCAAAAACCAGCAAGTGTCAGTGAGGATGTGGAGAAAAGGGAACCCTCGTGCACTGTTTTGGGGAATGCAGATTGCTGCAGCCATTGTGGAAAGCACTATGGAGTTACCTCAAAAAAACTGAAAATGTAACTGCCTTATGACCCAATTATTTTACTTGGGAATAGATTTGAAGAAATCCAAAACACTAATTCGAAAGAAGATATGTATCCCTATGCTCACTGCAGCATTATTTACAATAGGCAAGATTTGGAAGCAGCCCAAATGCCCATCAGTAGATGAGTGGATAAAAGGCTGTGGTACATTTACATATCGGAACACTACTCAGCTATAAAAAAGAAGGAAATCTTACCTTTTGCAACAGCATGGATGGACCTGGAGTGTAATGCTAAGTGAAATAAGCCAGTCAGAGAAAGACAAATAACATATGATCTCACTTATATGTGGAATCTAATGAACAAAATAAACTAACAAACAAAATAGAAAGTCATAGATACAGAGAACAGACTGACAGCTGTCAGAGGGGAGGGGATTTAGGTGGTTGGGAGAAAAAGGTGAAGAAAATAAGCAAAAAAATAAAAAATAAACTCATAAACACAGAAAAAAAATAAAAGCATCAAATGTAATGCTTGTTCACAGTATTCATTACTTAAAGCAAAGTAGGAGAAGTAAATAAAACTTTTAAAAGACATACTATGGCCCAGCCGGTGTGGCTCAGTGGTTGAGCGTCAACCCCTGCACCAAGAGGTTGCCGGTTTGATTCCCAGTTAGCGCACATGCCCAGGTTGTGCGTCCAATCTCCAGTGTGGGGTGTGCAGGAGGCGGCCAATCAATGTTCTCTCTCATCGATGTTTCCATCTCTCTCTCCCTCTCCCTTTCTCTTTCTCTAAAATAAATAAAGAGAAAATATTAAATAAATAAAAAAAGACATACTATGTACTGATCTAGAGATTTGATTTCCACACCTCTTAATTTTGCCAGGCATAATAACTGCACATTTGTAACTATGTTTCGCCTTCTAGTGGCCTGCCAGTGTGCTGGCCACCAGGATGCTAGGGCACCTCACCTCAGGGCTTCCACGTCAACAAGTACCTAAGGGAATTCAGTTTGGTTCCTGAGCGCACATTTCCGCTTTGCAGTGAAGATCTAGGAAGAAAGAAGCCAGTGTAAAGAATTTAGAATTCTGCTAATAGTCTACTTGCTCCCCCCTCCTTCCTAGGGACTGAACAGTCAGAAACACTGCCACAGTTTGACCCTCCCCTCCAACCTCTGATCTCCAGGTTCCTTCTTAAATAGCGTAGCAAAGCCCCTGTGACTGCAGAATCCATCCTGTTACTACTTAACATTAGCATGAATAATTCATATTATGCAGCTTAGTACTTTACAATTGTTTGACCAGCTAAACTTTTTAATAGTGCTGACTCGAATATACTTTGTTTTTAAAAATAAGTATCAGATACATAATATAAAACACTGAGAACATGAGAAAGTGTCTCTAGGTACTTATTTCTTTATTTAAGCAGAGATGTTGAAAAAACACAGTCAGAACTCATTATCTGTAGCCTGAAGAAAAGGCATGTGAAAAGACCAGATGAGAAGAGACAGCTAAAAATTAGAGACAAACCAGACAATTCTAACCAGTTTCCTTTGGAGCTAAATGTTCTAATTTGTCTCGGTTTAGGCATTAACTGTGTAGTTTTCACTTCGCTTCTTTTGCATGTAGGTCATCCATACAAGCACAGATAAGAAAATGACAATGTTCTCTTGTAAACCTTAACTAAACTGGATTTCTAACTAACATGCTTATTTCTAATTAATTATTTACATTCACTTTAACAATAAAAGTAGTGAAGTAATCCATTAGTTAATAGTCCTTAAAATAATTGTTTGGCTGTGGTATCTTTTCTTTTCTGTTCTAATTTATGTAAAGCTATTTGAAATTTCCAACACTCTCTAGATCAAACAGGATCTTCTATTAAATAATTTTCATTTTACTGTTCCCGAGATAAAAGTACATCAGAGATATGCATAGCCCTGGGACATAGACAAAAGTGTCATGAAGGCTTGGGTGGGTTAGGGGCTGGGTGGAGGGAGGTAAGGGGAGGGAAATAATGGGGAACACGTAATAACTGTCATAGTTAACAAAATATTTTTAATATTAAAAAAGAGTACATCAGATAGAATGTAAAATAATTAGGTTCCTAATAAATAACTATTGTTATAAAGATTAGAATTTACCTTCAAAAATACCTGTTGGCAACAATTACTAGTGACACACAGTCAAGTTGTTGCTAAAACGATTGCATTAGCTATCCATCAAAATCATCCGTGTTACAAATAAACACACTCTAATGAACAGACCGATGCAGAGAAGATGAGGTTTGCCTTAGCAGATATTTTACAATTATTTTTGTCACTTTGAGCTATCCAGAAAGAAACACTCCTTCAATTTCCAGTTTAATTTTTTGACCCCATGGGAAGGATAGAAATAAAATGACAGAAAACAACTTTTAATTTGATAGAATTGGAATGAACTTTTAGAATTCACACTTGCCTCCGTATAACAGCACAGAGGGTTCTGATGTGCAGCCCACACTCAGTGCTGACTAAGGAAGATAGATGAGCTGTGCAAGCAGCAGGAATCCTATCATTACCACTCCCATGAGATGGAAAGACATCTGAGCAAGTGATAGCGACCTACTGCTGAGAGAAGCAAGTCTTTTAAAGATGGCCAACAATGTTGCTTGACATGGCTTATGTCAAGGAATTAGTATCCTTGCCACTGACATTGTGATATATCAGACAGCCTGCCAAGATGCGTTAAATGAATGGCCCACTCTCCATTTTTTTCTAATTCATGTGGAAATAAATTACACATTACAATTTTTTTTCCTTGAATATATCAGAAGTTGTGAGAGTTCTAGACATAAATTCCACAGAAAGAGTGATAATACTTTTGTTGAAGGAATGTTATGGAGGACACTGGTCATAAAAACTCACAGAAAAATATGAATTACCACATAATATATCCTTGCTGAACTTATGTCAAAGGAAAAGCTTTGATTACACTGAAGAACTTTATGTAAGTAATTATACCATCAACTTTCACTTTGATGACTAGGGAAAATAGAACCCAATTTGAAGATCAACCATAGAACTGACCACGGCACATAGATGTTTTATATTTATGTCCTTTCCATTGTTGTACTGATTTTATAATCATTTATTTTTTCTGGTTATAATTCTCTCTTTTAATTTATTTTTCATCATTATGTACCCAAATATATTATTTTCACAGCTTATTTTTAGGAATGAATTAGGAGAATATGCAATTTAAGCAGGGAGGTATAATAGCAAATATATATTTGTATTTATACAATATAGGAAAGATAAATCCTGAAGTCACTACATTATTTACTAAGGTGAATCATCCTACGTGGATAAATTGCTATGTTGCATGGAAATATTTTAAGTGGACAAACAACTTTATAGAAGTAGATAATTGTTTTCTTTTTTTGTCTCCTCTCACATTTCATAGTCTCAGAAGGGTGTTATTGCTTTGACACTTTTGTTAGGGATAATTTCAAAAAGTAAATAATTCTTATAGGTACACAACAATAAATTATATAAGCAGAGTATGTGTGCGTACATGTTATTACCTAGTATTCAAGCCATTAAAAATTCTAAGATTATACCAGTATGAAGTTTTAATATCCTAATGCAAACTTGATTTTAATCAAACTTAAAAAATAAATGAATCAAAAATGATTGGGAAATTGTGATTGCAAAGAAATCAGAACTAAAAAATCATGTTAAAACATGCCAATTTGAAATATGTCACTGTGCCATTATATGACATGAGTGGCAACCATTTTTTATTTTTAAGCTTTAAAAATGATGGCATCAGTTTCCAGGGGAAGAAGTCAGACCCAAACCCTACAGGAATCTAAAAGACCCAGGTTGCTATCAAGGTCTTTAACTAATATGAACTCCAACACCCTTGATTTTTTGAGATCAAGATTCTCCTGCTTTGATCACATAAGAAAAAATAATAATAATGGCAATATGAAAATGCAAACAGTGCAGCCTGGCCCTGCCTAGGAAATGGTCATGCTACCTAAACTCATGTCAAACACTATTCAATCAATACTTAAATTTAAGCCCCTACCTCCAAATGGCGTCTAAGCAAAGAGAGACTAGTTCTGAATATAAATTGGGGAATCTCAGACTATGGCTGAAGTGCCCTAGGTTCAGAGAAGTAGATTGGAACCATATTGCAATCACATTTGCAAGACAGCAAGACAACAGACGTTTATAAGCAGATCACATAAAACAATTTTCATTAGAGATTTTTTATTTTAATTGTAAAATATTTCAAAGAGAAAAGTAACAAGTAGCACACTTTTTTATATCTATCAACCAGATTTAGCAAATGTTAACATCCTGTTTGCTTCAGATTTCCATATTTTTTAAGAGTAAAATTTAAAACACATACACAAAAGCCACCACCCAACCCATTGCACTCCCATTTTACCAAGAGTCAAACTCTGTCTGAAGTTGTATTTCATTTAAATCAATATAGACATGTATGTACCCATAAACAATATATAGTATATTTATTTGAATTGTAATTTTATTATAATATATAAGGCATACCATCCTGTAACTTGTTTTTCCATGAAGCAATATTATTTAAAGTTTTCTTTGAAATTTATACATCTATTTTATTTATTTTAACTTCTTCAAAGTATTCAATTATATGACTAAACCCCGGCTAATTTCTCCATTGATCTATTACCTATGTGTTCTTTGTAATTTTTTACAATGATAAAAGTGCTGTAATAAATATTCTCTGTAAGTCTTTTGTGAACATAAAGATGGGGAAGAGACAGAAAGAAAGGAAGAGTCAGAGACACAGAGAGACAGAAAGAGAACTGTAAGTGGAAAGAAAGATTCCTGAAGTTGAATCATTGAGATGTAGGTTTTTACAAATCTAGTTATTGCTCAGTTGTTCTCCAAAATAGTTAATCTCATTTAAACTCATACAGCTCTATAAGAGAATGTACTATATCCCAAATCTTAGCAGCACTTAATTTTATCAAATTAAACACTCTGGCAACTTAATAAGTATAAAATGTATTTCAGTTATTTAATTTGTAAGTGATTAATAGTGAAGTCAGCTGTCCTTTCAGAGCATAGCATGAACCATTCAGGTTTTTTCTTTGTGATTTGTGGGCTTGTACATTGTTAACAGAAATTTAAAATAGTGCAGCCTCTTCAAAACAGTCTGGCAGTACTTCCAAAGATTAACTATAGAGTCACCACATAGCCCAGTATTCCACTTCTAGGAATATACCCACGAGAAATAAAAATATGTATCCACACAAAATGTGTACATCAATATTTCCAGCAGCATTATTTGAATTGCTAAGAAGTAGAAACAACTCAAATGTCCACTAACTAATGAATGGATAAATATAATTTAATATGCACACAAAATGGAATATTGGTCAGCAAAAAGGAGTGATGAAATACTGACACACACTACAACACGAATGAATCTTGAAAACATTATGCTAAGTGAAAGAATCAGTCACAAAAGATCACACATTCTATAATTTAATTTACAAAATGTTCAGAATGGGCAAATCTATAAAGACACAAAGTGGATCAGTGTGAGAAAGAAATGAGAAAAACTGAAGCTAACAATTGCAGAGTTTCTTTTTGGAGTGATATAAAAGTTATAAAAATTAATATCCAGAAACCAGTGGCATTTTTATATATCAATAATGAACTATCAGAAAGAGAAACTAAAAAATAAATGAATAAACTTTCCCATTTACTATTGCAATAACAAAAAAATAAGGTACCCAGGAATAAACTTAACCAAGGAGGTAAAAGACCTATACTCAGAAAACTATAGGACATTGGAGAAAGAAATGGAGCAAGATGTACACAAATGGAAGCAAATGCTATGTTCATGGATTGGAAGAATTAACATCATTAACATGTCTATACTACCCAAGGCAATCTATAGTTTCGATGCAATTCCTATTAAAATACCAATGGCCTATTTCACCGACGTGGAACAAATATCCCAAATATTTATATGGAACCAAAAAAGACCATGAATAGCCTCAGCGATCTTGAGAAAGAAGAACAAAGTAGGTGGGATCACAATACCAGATATCAGGTTATACTACAAAGTCATTGTAATCAAAACAGCCTGGTACTGGCACAAGAACAGGCATATAGATCAATGGAACAGAACAGAGAACCCAGAAATCGACCCATGTCCTTATGGTCCATTAATATTTGACAAAGGAGGCAAGCGCATACAGTGGAGTAAAAACAGTCCCTTCAATAAATGGTGTTGGAAAAATTGAACAAGAACATGCAAAAACATGAAACTAGACGACCAACTGACATCATACACAAGAATAAACTCAAAATGGATAAAATACTTAAATGTAAGCCGCAAAACCATAAAAATCCTAGAAGAAAACATAGGCAGTAAAATCTCAGCTATCTCACATGGCAATGTTTTGGCCAATCTATGTCTAAGGGCAAGGGAAACAAAGAAAAAAAAAATAAACAAATTGACTACATCAAACTAAAATACTTCTGCACAGCAAAGAAAACCATCACCAAAATGGAAAGGAAACCCACTGTATGGAAGAATATATTTGCCACTGATACATCTGATAAGGAGCTAATTTCCAAAATATATAAAGAACTTATAAGACTCAACCCCCCAAAACTAAGCAATCCAATTTAAAAATGAACAAGAGAATTGAATAGACCCTTCTCTAAAGAAGGTATACACATGGCCAATAGACATATGAAAAAACTCCTCAATGTCACTATTCATCAGAGAGATGCAAATTAAAACTACAGTGAGGTATCACCCCACACCTGCCAGAATGGCTACCATCAATAAATCAACAAACAACACGTGCTGGCAAGGATGTGGAGAAAAGGGAATCCTAGTGCACTGTTGGTGGAAATGTAGATTGGTACAGCCACCATGAACAACAGCATGGAGTTTCCTCAAAAAATTAAAAATGAAACTTTCTTTGACCCAGTGATCCCACTTCTGGGAATATATCCAAAGAATCCCGAAATGCCAATCAGAAAGAACATATGCACCACTATATTCATAGCAGCTTTATGACCAATAGCCAAGATCTGGAAACAACCCAAGTGCCCATCAGTAGATGAGTGGATAAAAATGCTGTGGTAGATTTACACAATAGAATACTATGAGGCTGTAAAAAGGAAGGTTCTCTTACCCATAGATACAGCATGGATGGACTTGAAGATTATTGTGCTAAGCAAAATAAGCCAGGCAGAGAAAGACAAATATCAGATGGTCTCACTAATATATGGAACCTACTAAACAAAATAAACTGATGTACAAAATAGAACCAGAGGCATGGATACATGGAACAGACTGACAAATGTCAGAGGGGTTGGGGGTAGAGGGGGCATTGGATAAAAGAAGGTGAAGGGATTAGTCAAAGACCATATATGCAAAGCCCATGGACACAGACAACAGTGTGGTGAAGGCCAAGGGAGGCAGGAGGCAGAAGCTGGCTGGAGTTAGGCAAAGGGAAAATAGGACATCTGTAATAGTGTCATAAAATTAAAATATTTTAGTCATAAAGTTGATTGTGGTAATAGTTGCATAACTCTGTGATTTGCATACCTCTAATGGGTAAATTAAAAATTTTTTTTTTCTTTATTGATTTCAGAGAGAGAGAAAGGGAGAGGGAGAGAGAGATAGAAACATCAATGAGAGGGAACATCAACTGGCCACCTCCTGCATGCCCCCCACTGGGGATTGGGTCCACAACCTGGACATGTGCCCTGCCAGGAATCAAACTAATGACCTCTTGGTGCATGGGTAGATGCTCAACCACTGAGCCACACTGGCAGGGTTTAATAGGTAAATTATATGGCACATAAACTATATCTAACTAAAGTTATTACCAAAAAGAGAACAAAGCACAGCTGGCTGGTGTGGCTCAGTTGGTTGAGTGCTGTCCCATGCTCCTAGAAGTCATGGTTCTGGTTCCATTTCCAGTCAGGGCTCATCCTGGGTTGTGGGCCTGATCTCCAGCAGGCGGCGTGCATGAGGCAGCCGATCAATGGTTCTCTGTCATGTATGTTTGTATCTCTCCCTCTCCCTTCCCCACTCTCTCTAAAATCAATGAAACATTTAAAAAGAAGAAGAAGAAAGCAGAGAATGGGAGCATAGATAAGTGAAAAGGGATACAGTGAAAAAAAATACTAATAGTTCTTATCTCACTGAGATATTTAAAAAAATATATTAGTTTCCAGGAGTTTAAAAAAATCAGTTCTTAATATCTCTTTTGTAGACTTTTGAATAAGTAACATTCAGAAAAAATATAGGTCACTAATTTTGATCAACTGTATATTCAGCTTAAAATCTATAGAAGATATATTTACATTAAGACACCAATACTGCACTTCTCTACAAGGAGACATTTGCATAAATGTCTATTTATCAGAAGCTTTGAGGTTTCTTTATATAATTTCTCTCTTATAATAATTGATCATTTTTTTTCATGCAACAAAAAACAGAAAGTGAAATTTATTATACTTTATTGATGCATACATCTCATCTCATTGTGGTTTTGAGTATGACCTGGCTGTGACATGCCACCCTATGGTTACGGGTTTGTTTGTCTGACTGGTTATCCAGGGCTATCTACTTCCCTCCATTCCATTTCAGCAGTGTACAAATTTACAAGTGTAAACATGTACACTAAAGATAAATATAAGGTGTAGCAGCTGGACTTTAAAGAATATTCAGAGTTTAAAAAATGTCTTAAATATAATCTTAGCTATTATTTTGTGTGACTAGGCACAACTAAAAATCACTGGAAATCAAGGTAAGTTTGAGATCTGTTCAATAGATAGGTATTGAGCACCATGTGCCAGTCAATGTTCCAGGCAGAGTAGTGAACAACATTGACAAATTCACCCTCTCATGGGGTCTACACTTTAGTGATATGTGACAGACAAAAACCAATGAATAAATGAATTCATGAGTAGTATTGCAGGAAGTAAGAAGTGCTGTCAATCAATGAGACTTCAGTAGGGTAAGGAAATAAAAGTGGTAGTAAACAGGGTGCTGTTTTGCATAAAGGAGTAAGGAAAGGTCTTTCTGATAATGAGACATTTGAGCAGGGCTCAATCTTTGAACATCTTTTCTTTATCAATAATAATTTTCTAATTGATCTCATTCAGTGATGTAGATTTACGTCTCATCTGTATGCTGATGACTCCCAGATTTATGTCCTTATACAAACTCCTCTGAACTTTAAACACAAATTCAACTTGCAGTCTTATAGGCATATCAAACTTATCTAAAACAATTACTGATTTTCACCATGAAACCCTCAGTCATCCTCAGTCTAAACATGGCTGCTCTATTCTTCCAATTGCTGGAGCCAAAACCCTAAGGCAAGCAGTAACTACTCTTTTTCTCTCGTGTGCCAATATAAACCATTGGTTTTATCCTTGAATATACATCCAAACCCTAACCATACTATCCCATGTTTATGACACAACTATCATAATTTCTCCTTGAAACATTTTCTTCACTGACCACCAGCAATCTCTTTTTTCTCTTCTATGTTGCTGATTGCTCTTTTAAAAGAGATGCAAAGAACAAGTGCCGGCGAGGATATGGAGAAAAGGGGACTCTAGTGCACTGCTGGCGGGAATGCAGACTGGTGAAGCCACTATGGAAAACACTATGGTGTTTCCTCAAAAAATTAAAAATTGAACTGCCATTTGACCCAGTGATCCCACTTCTAAGAATATATCCTAAGAAGCCTGAAACACCAATCAGAAGGAATATATGTACCCCTATGTTCATAGCAGCGCTATTTACAATCGCTAAGATCTGGAAACAGCCCAAGTGTCCATTAGTAGATGAGTGGATATAAAAGCTGTGGTACATATATACAATGGAATACTATGCAGCTGTAAAAAAGAAAGATCTTTTATCCTCTGAAACAACATGAAGGGACCTGGAGAGTATTATGCTAAGCAAAATAAGCCAGTCAGACAAAGACAAGTACCACATGATCTCACTTATTTATGGAATATTATGAACAAAATAAGTGGTCAAACAAAATAGATCCAGAGACATGGAAGTAGGTAACAGACTGACAAACCTCAGAGGGAAGGGGGGGAGGGAGGTGGGGGAGGAAGAGATAAACCAAAGAACTCCTATGCATATATACACAACCAATGGACACAGAAAATAGTTTAGGGAAAGCAGGAGAAGGGTGGGAGTGGGGAGGAGGGGGTCAGTGGAGGTAAAAATAGGGAAGACATCTGTAATACTGTCAACAATAAAGATTAAAAAAAGAGAGAGAGATATTAAAATATCCTTCTGGTTGCTCCTCATTGACCTGAAAGGATACATTCACATTTAGTTAGATAAGGTTTTACAATTTTATCATTGGATTTAACAAAATGGAAATTACTGCTGATCTTGTAACTAGAGATTTTTATGCATGGATAAACATATAAACATAGATGAATGAAGGAAAGTAGTGTCAGTAAATATAGACATTTTAAGGAATTGGGGTACAAAGGTAAGCAAAAAAATGGGGTAGTTGCTGAAGGGGTATGATAAATCTATGCAAAGAGCTACTATAGCTCACGTGTGCCCCAATGGGAATTGTCCAGTAGGAAGTGAATTACTGATAATGTAGAAGAAAGAGAACAACAGTAGAGACAAATGCAAATGAAGGAGCAGAGAGTGCGTTGTCATGTGAATGTGATTACAGATCTAAATGTTGGCTACACTTTTATTCCTTAAAAAGAAATTTCGTCATTTAAACTCCTCTGATTCCTAAAAGCAATAATAATAATAATAATAATAATAATAATAATACTAGTATAGGGACTTTATAACAGAATAGTTTGAGTTCTCAAAATATCTTAACTTTATTCTATTTACAGAAATGTTTTTAGCATAAGCAGATTCTTTTAATATACTGTATACTCTTGTTCTCTGGTTTGTCTAATCTAAACATGTTTCTGTTAAGGGCTATCATAAATACCACCAGAGAATCGAATGACATTTATTCAAGCCTCGTACCCAGATTAACGTGCCAATAGTTAGTTATGCTGATACCTACAAAACGTTACTTTATTTTTTTCCCTAAGCTTTGCAGCTACAAAATTTAGCTTCAGGCAATCAAAGCTTATTCCTCTTCAAGGTTGATTTTTCCAAAAGCAGCTGTTTGTATTCTCAAGCTTCATTTGTGTGTGAATCAGCACTGTGTGCTTTCCTTTTTTTTCAGCATAGCTTCTGCAAAACTACATCATGGTTTATATTTTATTTCTTAACATTCACCTATGTTAATTTATTCTCTGGTATGGGAATGTATGAAGCATGAATTCAATCATCTATCAGTCAGATCTTCTTGGTGTTGAATAATAAATGCTTCAAAATACATCACATCTCCTTTTACTCTATTTCACATGTACTTAATGATGCAATATCTAACGCAACTTCTTTTTTAAAATATGTTTTTATTGATTTTTTTTTTAGAGAGAGAGGAAGGGTGAGAGAGTTAGAAACATCAATGTGAGAGAGATACATCAATCAGCTGCCTCCTGCATGCCCCCTACTGGGGATTGAGCCCCAGTCCCAGGCATGTTCCCTGACCGGGAATCGAACCAGGACCTCTTAGGGAATCGAACCAGGAGGACGCTCAATGCACTGAGCCACACCAGCTGGGCTAGAGCAACTTCTTTTTTGACCCAACTGGAAATTAGTTGGAAAATTTAAACAATGATTGATGAATGTAGGCACTTAAAAGAGTTAGGATTAACTCCGGGCACTCATTGTTTTCCTGTACCACATCTTTCATGCCACCCTGTGAGCAAGCACTGTTAATCTTGATAGTCAATTTCTCATCCTTTTGATCTCACACTCAAAATGTTCCATTTAAAATACCTGGAGTCAAGTTCTCACTAATTTGAGACTCTCAGACAGAAAAGAAATGGAGATCTGCAATATAATAAATACAATAGGTTATTTACCCAAAACTTTTAAATGGAAGTTACTTTCATATATAGTGTGAGAAAGCCATCAAGCATTCATGTTCCTTATTCTGGAAACCTAAGATCAAATAAGTGTTCCCATGCACCTGGTGTACCATGGAGGAACAGAGACAGTGTAACTACAATGAAGACTTCAACTTGGAAAACGGAAGAGTGGAAAATATGTGCATTGGCTCCTTGTTGTAACATTCTGAAATCCCTCTTGGCACATAGTCAAGAACTCCCTACCGTACGATGGAAAACATTTCTTACTTAGTTCATAATTCTGCTCCTTGGAAGGAGCTTCTCACCCAGTGTTCTTTTGTTTTGTTTTGTTTTGTCTGTTTGTTTGTTTGTTAATTCTCATCCAAGAACATTTTCCACTGATTTTTAGATAGAGTGGAAGGGAAGGAGGGAGAGAGAGAAAGAAACATCAATGTGTCGATTGGTTGCCTATCAACCAATCAATTTGCAGACCTATACTGTAATCGCCAAGCCAAATGGGCCAGGGCCCATCCATTGTTCTGTTTGATCTTTGTTTTTGCTCCCTGGGTGATTCTACTCCCATTATGCTACTTAGACATACATTGGGCATTGGGAAAAAAATGTCATCTACGTAGGCTGAACAGCCTTTGCATCTTATTTACTACCTGGAGAATGCTGGAGATCCAATAGTCAGTTTTAAATCTTGAGGGAAAATTTTACAATTTGTTAAACTATCTTATAATTTCTTTGGCAGTATGATCCTCTTAGAAAATTCATAGGCTATTTATTTACTAGAATCCAGCCTATTTCATGTACCAATTACTTCCCACACAAGTTTGTCTAGATATCTCAGATTTTTAAAATATCTCTTTACTTTTTCATACTTCCGACTTTTTTTTTTTTTATCAGGGTGACATTGTTTAATAAAGTTATGTAAGTTTGGGGTGTATAATTCTACAGTACGTCATCTGTATATTTTATTTTGTGTTCACCAACTCAAGTCAAGTCTCCTTTCCTTACTTTTTATCTCCCTTTACCTTCCTCTACCTCCCCCCACCTGTACCTGACTCTTATTTCTCAAATGTGTCGCAGTTCTCTGCAACCTATCTGCGTTTTGTGGAAGGACCACATGATTAGTCTCTTTTCCTTGAGCTATTTTTCTTTAATTAAAAAGATTTATTGATACTACCTTTATACTGAATTGGACCTTCACACTGAGACATCTTAGTTAATTTAGAGGTTTTAACAAAATAGATATATCAGCCATTCTCTTGATTTAAGCATTGCCGGTGGCTGAGATTTAATCTGTATTTATTGGTCAAAGAATTTCTTCAGTTCCTCCTTTCCACCTCTACAAGTCTCCAAATTTTTAATCTTTCTTTATTCCCTTTCATAACAACCTTTAAGACAACAACAGAAAATTTGGGGCTCATTTCTTTTTGTAATTCCTCATCAAACGCAGTCAACAGCTAATATGCGCTAATATACTACTATTATGCTATTTTCTTAGAGTTAAATGTTCATTAAGTATATTGTCTGCCTTCCAGTTACTACGAGGCTGCAGTTTTCTAACCAATTCTTTGCTAAAAATCATTAAATGCCATCCATTCAGCCTCCAGTAACAAAAAGTTAAAGTCACTATAAGTGCATTTTAACATAATGAAAGCCCATGGTATCAGTCATTTATAGTGCTTTTAGGTATTTTTTTATGGGGAAAAAAAACAGACAATGGAGGTTATTCTATAGTAAAAAACAACCCTGAAATATGTGTAAACAAAGGTTTATTTCTGACTCAGGTTACATGTTCAATGTGGTTCATTAGGAGGACTTACTCTATCAGGGACTTTACTTAGCTGATGGAAATTCTATATTCTCACATGCTTCAAGAACACTCAAAGAATGGGAAGGGACCCAGCGAATCACACATTGCTCTAAAAGGCTTCAGCTGGAAGTAACCCAGCTGAAGTAACACTTGCTCTTATATTTCATTGTCAAAGCCAATCATATAACTATGCCCACCTTAAAGAGGGTGCAATCCATGCCCAGAAAATGGAACTAATGATTTCTACACCCACATATCAGCTTTCTGCATGTCCACACTACAAATTATTAAACTATATTTTATGAAAAAATATCATTTTATGCCCAATATCACTACCATGTTTTATGTAACTTAATGAGAATCTATGGTAGGCTTGGTAATTTATGTTCTGAAGAATTTGAGATATAGAGCTTTAGAAGAAAAATATTAAGAATCATTATTCCCTTTTGTAAGTGAAAAAGCTTTCTCCTACATCATAACATTTTATGGAAGGTAGAAGATTGCACTGCATACCCGAAGGAAACTTTTTGGTCTCTATCTACTTTCCTCTATTCACAGAAGGAAAGATGACTCTAATGGACAGGACCCTGGATCCATTGTCTGATTTAACTAAGGTAACATGTTGAGGGTAATTGTTCTGCTATTAAGCTTTTTGTTCTCCCCCTTAAGTGCCTACTTACAGGTAGTGTACGCTTCCTCTGCCACATCCTATATATTAACTCCTTCCTTTGTATTAACTTCTCAAACTGTAAGGGAAACTAACTTTTCTGCCAGTGACAGAATAAGTATATAACTCAATTATTGCTGAAAAGTGTATGAAGCTGAATTTTTGGCCTCTAGTTCCTGCTACATTCATTATACACTCTAGACATACCTTAATCCCTACCTGTCTCCTATTCTTATTTTCTATTGACTCAGCATTCAGAGATGGTATGATTCTGACCCAGAATGACAAAAATGTGGCAAAAATAAAATTCTTACAAATAGGGATAAATCAGGAAATTAAGGGACCAAATAACACATAGAAAAGACAAAACACCTCTTGTGATACAATAGTAGGTTTCTGCAACCATGAATCTGGAATCAGTAGATACGTGCCTTAGAAATAGGGACTATTAGCTGGTGGAAAATCAAGCAAGGATTTGACTACACTCCTGACACAACCTAACCTTTTCCGTCATTGAAGATGAGGCTGAGAAAGGTAAGTCATTTAACTTCACTGCAGGCTCACAGCAGAACTGGTGGAGCTTCTGTACACAAGAAGGTATGATTGATTGAGATTATTATATTCTGTTTTCAACTAAGGTTAGAGTCCCAAAGCTTAAATTGCAGTGGGCATGTAAATCCCTCACAGACCACAGAGCTCTAGTGCACAAGTTATCAACTCTCATCGCATTTCTGTATAACAAACTACTCAATTGTCAATGACTTAATACAGTAAATATTTAGGTTTAACATGAATCTGTAGGATTTGAGGAGGTCACCTGGGAGGTCACCCTGGTTTCAATCATATGTCTGAATTAGTATGGGTCAGACAGTTCTCTGCTAATTTTGACTGGGTTTTCTCACATGTTTGGGGATAGGCTGACTGCTGGCTGATCCATGATAGACTCCTCTCTCTTAGATGTGTCTCTTTCACCCCTCGAGTCAGTGGGATTGTTCTTATGATAGAGTCAGGTCCAAGAGAGAAGAAGTTGCTATCTTGAGGTCAAGACTCAGCACTAATACAATTAATTCTATAGTATTCTATTAGCCAAAATAAGTTATAAAGCAAACCCAAGTTCAAAGAGAGGGCAGAGAAAATCTACCACTCTAGTGAGAGGAACTGAAAAATTAAATAAAGTATGTGAGCCCAGCTGGTGTGGCTCAGTGGTTGAGTGTCGACCCATACACCAGGAGGTCGCTGGTTTGATTCCCAGTCAGGGCACATGCCCAGGTTGTGGGCCAAATCCCCAGTGGGGGGTATGCAGGAGGCAGCCAGTTGATGTTCTCTCTCATTGATGTTTCTCTCTCTCTCTCCCTCTCCCTTCCTCTCTTTCTAAAATCAATAAAGAAGAAAAATTTAAAATAGATAAAGTATGTGAAATATAGTGAGGGGTGAAAAATTTTGGTCATTTTTTTATCTTTCACCACCTTTAAATTTTAATGTACTGAAACATTGCCTCAGTTGTTCCTCTATTGATTAATTAATTTCACATAAGAACAAAGAGGAAAATAAAGATTATAACTTCTAAGATTCCTGTGGTTTGCTACTGATTTCTAGACAATAATCTCAAGTTCATTGGTCATGGTTAATTAAGTAAGCACTGACAACGGCTTTTGATTTTAGAAACTTGGGCATCGCAGCCATCATAGTGGAATAATTGTTTTTGTCAGCCGGCTGAAAAGCAGAGACTCTTTTTTTCTTTTTTATTGAGATGTATTTCTTAGGTTTCGACAGAGGGAAAGTAACACCATTATTAATGATTATAAATTGTAATTCTCTGACATTAATATTCAGGTTTGCTGAGAATATCAGTGAGAAACCATATCAGTTTTAAAAACCAGTTGAGTCTTGCGTTCAGAACAAGAACAGTGGGATAGTGAAATCAAATTAAAAGAAAGAAAGTTGGACTTATGCACATTATTATATTAATAAATAATGGAGGGTGTGGCCCCCAAAGAGATTTGAAGGAGAAAGGGAAACAAGATTAGAGAAAAAATAAAATAAAATTATGCTCATAGGGACAATCCAGATCCAAAAAAACTATTGAGAAACATTCAAAACTGCAGATAGAGAGGCTATAATAAGTGCAACTGGGAACCCTCAGCTTGAAAATAGAGACAAGCAGGAAGGGAGGAATAAGATCAGTCTAAAATAATTCAAGCAATATTTTATTATTTCAAGGTAATTATTTTCATTGTGTGATTTTTTTTGGTTTGTTTGTTTTGCTTTTATGTGAGAAAGCATATCTATATATTTCTAGGGGGAATATGGTCAGAAAATTAATGAAGTTGGATCTCTAAGGAAGACACATTGGAGATAAATCATCCTAAAAAGACCCATAATAGACAAAACTTGATAAAAATCCTGGTCTAGGTTATGTTCTAGCTAAATCATCCAATATGATGGTCACAAGGTTGATGTGATTTGTATCTCAGTGTCTTCATATTTCACATGGAACACACTTAAAGGGAGAATCTAGAGAAATATAATAGGGAAACAAATGTTTGGGCCCAAGAACAAAAGTGTAAAAAAAGAAAACAAACATTATAACTTAGCTTTCCACATGATAAAGAAAAAAAATGGCTCAGTCGGTGCGGCTCAGTGGATTGATCATCCTCCCATGGACTGAGAGATCCCAGATTCCCTGTCAGGGCACAGGCCTGGTTTGGGGGCTCGATCCACAGTAGGGGGCATGCAGGAGGCAGCCAATCAATGTCTCTCTCTCACATCGATGTTTCTATCTCTCTCTCCCTTCCTCTCTCTAAAAAATCAGTGACAACATATTTTTTAAAAAATGAATAATTTTAAAAACACTCAAAATATTTAAACCTCAAATTGGCCTACTGTAAATGATTAAGAGAGTACAAAAGAAATAAAACATACTAGGAGCATATTCCTCTCTTACATAGGAAGTGATGAGTAGATGTGATTCCATTACTATGTGAAATAAAATCAGGTACATACATATTATTTGGAAGTTGAAAAATAAGATATTAATAATTATAAATTTTAAAAATAAATGTTTCTAGTTACTGGTATACTGAAGATAGTGTCTCAGAAAAAAATATATTGACATAATTCCCAACTGAAATTAGAAAATGAACAAAAGGAAACATTGTCCCCAGGAAGTAAAATTAATTGTTCTAAACATTTCTAGATCTGATATAATGACACAAATATTGTTGCAAATAGCTAAAAATGATTCATAAAATACTAAACAAAAAATTCACCCAAACCCTGGGGCTGGATCTCCAGGAAATCGGTCATTCTATAATCCCGTTGCTATAAAAAAAATTAAACTACTCCATTTCTAGATAGAAGGAATTAATTGACTTAAGCTCCGGAAAAATATGTGCTCTGATAGTTCTCAGTTTTTTATCTCAAAATGGCCCGTAATTATCACCTGTATTTCCTTTATTTTATTTATTTTTTAAATATTTTTTTCTTATTTGATTTTAGAGAGAGAGAAAGAAGAGGGAGAGAGAGATAAAAACATCAGTAAGAAAGAACATCAACTGGCTGCCTCCTGCATGCCCCCCACTAGGGATCAGGCCCACAACCTGGGCATGTGCCCTGACTGGAAATTGAACTGGTGATTTCTTGGTGCATGGGTCGATGCTCAACCACTGAGCCACACCGGCTGGGCTTTTCCTTTATTTTTATGAAGAAATGTTGACCAATTCATGACATGGGGGCAGAATGCAGCTTGGATATTTGTAAAGTTAGAAACTCATAGTCAAAGGAGGGCTTTTCAGTTCAGCATGGCCATCTCCAGGAGAGAGAAATTCCTAGAATCTGGCAAGTGTACATTGTTGGAGTTCAAGAGATTGGGACAAAGAGAAATTCAAGACTATTGATTTATAAAGTTAGTGGATTATTTAAAAAATATGGACACTTGTTCACAAAAGAAAGAGGAGATTCATCTTCAGTTTGGCTGTCAAGAAACGAGGGTTCAAAGGAGAAACAAAAATCAAGAAGGATATTAAGTATGAGAGGTCACACCTAAGGGTAAAACAGATGTCTACAGTAAATCCCGGTACTGCAGGATTTCAAAATTTGACAGGAAGATGAGTATTCAAATACCACACTTTAAGAAAGGAGGTCACAAGACTCTCTTGGATTTCCCTCCAAAATATGACGTACAATCATTGTTGAATGGGACATTTCTTCCATTTTATATTAAGATAGGATTTTATTAATAGATTAAAGAAAAATGACATAAACTGAGATGCATTTTTGCAAGAACAAAATCACAGTCTCTCTCCCTTCACTACCTCTCTGCATTTTTCCTTTCTGTTCACCTAGGCAACTACATCTCTCATGTAGGTTGACTGGCCACATAAGGTGGGCCTAAAGTGTATTGGAATAATTGGAGCAGCATTCTGGATTAATGGGCTGCCGCTTTTATTTTGAAATTTTTTATGTGTGAATATGGCTAGTGCATTGATACTGTTGTGTTTTCTTATGTAACTCTTTGGAAAAATAGGTCCACATGAATGACTTGAGGTTATATTGATTTAACTCTGTAAGATGTACAAACTAACTACATCTAGCTGTCCCTGCTGATAGACATTTATCTCCACCCAGGCATCTGAATGAAATACATCTGACGGCTTAATTCCTTCACTTTTTCATCCAGCCTCCGAACCACTCTGCCCCTGACAGCTGTCAGTCTGTTCTCTGTATCTATGAGTCTGTTTCTATTTTGTTTTTTAGTTTATTTTGTTCATTAGATTCCACATAAAGTGAAATCACATGGTATCTGTCTTTCTCTGACTGGCTTATTTCATGTATCATAACACTCTCCAGGTCCATTCCTGATGTCACAAAGGGTAAGAGATACTTCTTTTTCACAGTCAAGTAGTATTCCATTCTGTAAATGTAACACTTTTGTTATTGTTGTATTTTATGACTCCAAAAATAACAGGTTTTATTTTTTTAAGGTTTGGGGTCTTTATTTATTTATGAAAAATTTTTTACATTGACATTATTGCAGGTGTCTCCCTTTTCCCCCCACTTTGCTCACCTTCACCCACCCCTGTCTTCCCTTCCCTTGGCCTTTACCAAACTATCGTCAGTGTCCATAGGGTATGCATATGTATTCTTTAGCAAATCCCTTCACCTTCTTTATCCAGTCATCTAAAACCTATATTATTTTATTAACCAACATCATGCCAATACGTTCAATAAATAATTTTTAAAAAGAAATACATCTGACAGCAAATAAGTAGAATATGAACTTGGAAAGGGCTGGACTTTATACTTTAATTTCGTTAGACTTAATAAAGAATTTTGGTCTTTAATTTATCTCTTTGAAATAATATGTGGTTAATTTTATAATATATATAAGTATATATTTAAAGAATTTTTATATTCCTGGCAATGTATTATGACTTACGTTGACATTTGGGCTAGTCACCTCATCTCAGTTCAGTTATACTGAACAAAATGGCTAGGCATAATTTAAGGTGGGAAATAAAATTAGCAGCAAGATTCTAGTTAATAATAAAGTATGTTTTAGATTTAATTTATTAATGTCTCATTCTGACCCCACTTCAGAGATTTCTAGGGGGATAGCAAATATTTTTACCCTGGACCTTAGGGAAACATATAAAGGAGCAGTAATTGTTATTGTAGAAACATTTCAATAAAAATAGGCTCAGGCAAGCATGAGCTGGGCTGGGTGTCACTGAAGAGGAAATACCAAATATTAGTTTTCCATAGATTTGACTGTTAGGTTCAATGAAATAAGGGAACAACAGCCTGGGGAGTTGTGGAAAACATGCTTGATAGAGAGTAGGAAATTTTCACTCCAATCCAGGGGAGGAAACAGTCTTGAAGAATCTTTTTGTTGTTGTTGAAAGTATTACAGGTGTCTCCGTTTTTTTCCCCCATTGATCCCCTTCTTCCTGCTCCCACCCCCTCCTGCCTTTCCCAGCCTAGTATCCTTGTCAATTGGTTGTGCATATATGCATATAAGTCCATTGGTTTATCTCTTCCCACCCTTTCCATCCCCCATCCTTCTGAAGTTTGTCAGTCTGTTCTCTATTTCCATGACTCTGGATCTCTTTTGGAATAAGTGAGATCATGTGGTACTTGTCTTTCTCTGACTAGCTTATTTTGCTTAGCATAATACTCTCCAGGTCCCTCCATGTCATATCAAAGAATGGCTGCCATCAACAAATCCTCAAACAATAAATGCTGGCAAGGATGTGGAGAAAAGTGTACTCTAGTACACTGCTGGTGGGAATGCAGACTGGTGCAGCCACTATGGAAAACAATATGGTGTTTCCTCAAAAAATTAAAAATGGAACTGCCTTTTGACCCAGTGGTCCCACTTTGGAACATATCCTAAGAAGCCTGAAACACCAATCAGGAAGAATATATGTACCCTTATGTTCATAGCAGCACTGTTCACAATAGCTAAGATCTGGAAATAGCCCAAGTGTCCATCAATAGATGAGTGGATATAAAACGGTGGTACATTTACACAATTGAATACTATGCAACTGTAAGAAAGAAAGATCTCTTACCCTTTGAAGTACCTTTATGGTTCCCTCCTTATTTCTCCTCATCAGAGTGTTCAATTCCTTCATGTGGGAGTCAGTGTGTAAGAGATCTCTGCACATACATGACCTAGGCTTTGGCTCTCTCTCTTTCTCTCCAGGCTGCCTACCTCATACGGTTTGCATTCCCCTCATGTGTTTCTCCTTCGTGTGCCAAGAATTTTCAGGCGGAGATTCCCTACTCTGTGGAGAAGTCCTGAAATTTCTCAGTTTCTCATACTATGACTGAGAGGGTAGATGAAGCATACTACATTATTTTTCAAAGAATGCTGCCAATTCTTATCAGAAACAAATATCTGTGATAAAAAGGGCATTGTAGTAAACTACATCATTATGAAAATATTCAGTATTCCAACCAACTGGATATATTACATATTCCTGCCATGTGATTTGCTATATCCAATAAAAGATGAGGGAAAATGACTGTGCCACGTCTAAGCAGAAGCTTTAAGAACCTTCATGTGGTGATTCATCTTATTTTCTTACTTTCAAATAAGCCCAATGATATTCTTACTCCTCAGCCTGGATTCTGGATTGAACAAACACAGGATACTGGCAGTCAAACCATGGTTGTCATGAAATGTCAACTAGTTTTATTGTGCTAAGCCATTAAAATTTGGGGTGTGCTTATTACTGTAGCATAGTATAGAAAAAGGCGACTAATAAAGCAATATAATTAGGGTACTGCAGTTAAAATTCTAAAATGTGTGGCATTGGCTCTGGGACTCGAGATTGTACATTTAACCAACTATAATTAGAGCTAGGAAAAATGGAGACTCGTTCTCTGCAGTGGTAAACATTTTCTATTTATAACTCTACCTAATGAGCTTGTAACTTTAGGTAAAGTGAGAAAACCCAATTTGGTAGTGTGATTTAGTTTTTGTGACTGCATTTAATATATATTTTAAAAGTCTATCAGAAAGAGATAGGCTCAGGGAAGAATTGGCTAGTTTGCAAATATTAAAAGGGAGTTTAGAAATTCTTTGACCTTCAAAGTTGGAAAATGCAACTGGTTTTCACTCCCATCCATAGGGGAAAAAAGACTGAATTATACAAAGGTCTACAAAACCTCAAGTTAATGGCAAGACCAAATCAAAGAGAAGCTATAAAATTCTTTTTAAAGCCTCTAAATTGGTTAATATAGCATCCATTAAATTTAGTTGGACAAATGGCTTGGAAGAAAGAAACTAAAAGTTTGGCTTTCCCAAAGGAGACCTGATAAATTCAAGTTGCCCTTAATTAAATCTTTTTAAAAAAGGCATTTATTATAAAGAGCTATGTGTACAGCTCTGGGCAAGGGCTAAATGGTATCAAATAGATAAGAAGCTGATTATGTATTTCAGAGTGCTTTACTTCCAAAAGAGCCATGAGTCAGGTGGATAAAGAAAGACTTCTAGGGACCAGGGGGCTAACCAAGTGTATTCCCCATGTCCTGGGTAGAGGGGTCCCTTATGACTTCTGCACAGAAGAACTTCAGAGTTGCCGTGGAACAGTGATTACTGAGCACTTCACACTCTTCCCTTTTCTAACTTGTAGTACTTTTTCGGGTTAGCCTGCCCCTTTCCACTACATAAACAGATTTTAGGGGAGGCAGATAAATTCCCTTTATAGTTCATAGGTCTCTAGATAAGAAAAGCTACATCCAGAGCCGATGCAAAGATGACCACTCCTGAACCTCATTCCACGATTGATGTTACACTGGGAGAGGATGCATGTGCTTTGCCTGTGGAAGGAAAGGTAATAGATATTTACACCCAGAGTTTGGACTTTATGGACTATATTCCTATAAAAATGTTGATGGCTTCTTCTGAAGACATAGATTAAACATCTCTGCCACATTGATATGAGACTTGTCATATGACTTGATTTGGCCAGTGAAATATCTGTGGAAGTGACATGTGCTACCTCTAGGCAGTGGTATTGAATGATTCAGCCACTTTTTTATTTCTCTGTGATATCAGCCTAATAATGTCCTGAATGTTGTCTGTACACTCTATGTGGATCCTACGATAAAGAAGATATAGAGCAGAACCTAAGATGACCTACAGCCAACTTGTAATGGAAGTAGGAAATAAATCTTTCTTTTTATAATCTATAGATGTCTGATATAGTTTGTTAGCATAATATCATCTAACAAAACCTAACTAATACAATGAGCTGGTTCAATTAAATTGTACTCTGTTGTCTAAGTTGATTTATCCATTTCAAATAGCAGTATTAAAGGAGGTAATTAATTTAATTCCCATCTAACACAGAAGTCTATACCTCTTTTGGTTGAAAACTTGGAACACCTTCTAATACCAACATTATTTTATCTTTTTGCCCCAGACACTCTATTAAGTGATTCACATATATTATCTCATTAAAACTCACCAAACGCTATAGTTCTCCCATTTAACAGATAAAGCATCTGAATTAAAGTTACATAACCTTTCCAAGGTTGCCTGGATAGTAAGAGGCTCTGGTTCCATGTAGCCAACCACTATTCTCAAATACTCAGGATAAACTTTCCCCTTTAAGACTTTCTTTCTAAATCTTAGCCTCTTCCAATAATTAGTGCTCACTATGTGAAACTAACATTATTTAAAATATGTTTACAGTTATCCTCTGCCTGGATCAAATGTCAGATATTGTTCTAGCCACACATTTTTTGATAAAAGAGAACCTTAAAAATGATACTGTCCTTCCCTGGCCGGTTTGGCTCAGTGGTAGAGCGTCGGCCCGCGGACCAATGAGTCGCAGGTTCTATTCTGGTCAAGGGCACGTACCTCAGTTGCAGTTCACCCCAGCCCTGGTCAAGGTCGTGTGGGAGGCAACCAGTCAATGTGTCCCTCTCACGTCGTTGTTTCTCTCTCTCTCTCCCTTTCTCTCCCTCCCACTCTATCTGAAGATAAATAGAAATATATCCTCGGGTGAGGATTTAAAAAAAAAAAAAATGATACTGTCCCCTAAACTGAGTAGCATGAAGCAACAAGAAATATTAAAGTCATTCACCTTTGCATTTGCATCCTATGACAGAGGGTATACCACTGTAACCTTCTAAACCTAAGGGAAAGCAAACCCTTCTAAGTACACTCAGCCAGTTTTCTCCCCTCAGGCTGATCATCAACCTAAGTAGAGCACCTCCAACAGCTATGGCAGAAATGATGATGGCAGATGTTTTCTTTTTGAATAGACTAGAACTGAATACTAAAAATCACTGCAGCTCTACTTCCTGCTTTTCTGAAATAGTTCTTTGTGTAACCATGTTTCACCCAGCAAACCAATGCAGTGTTCATATAAAACACAATGCAGCTGTATTTCACAATTGTCTCTACAATGCAGGTGGAATAGTCGGAAGGGTACCGGATTTGAAATTAGCTCCCATTTATTAAACTTAAAGGCTCAAAATCCTTGATAAATGGGTCCTTTTGTAATTATTTTATTTAGATATTGGTCCTTTAAAAAAGAACTTTTAGAATTTGTGTCTTTATCTGCAAAAGGAGGATAATATCTCACAAATTTGTATTGTTTAAAACAATAAAAAATAAGATGATGTCTTGTTCAGAATAGTCTAGGATATGTTCTGTTAACAACTTTCAGATTTAATCAGCTTAAGATAGTACAAGTTTATTTTTCTTTGCATGTGCAACTTGTGGTTGGTGAGTGGTAGAGGTGGAGGACTAATCAACAGTCACATAGTGGCTACAAGATGCCATCATTTTGTAGCTACACTATCTGGCATTTGTGACCTTTTTTCACTATGGCCAGTGAAGAGAGCAATAAGGGGTCTCATACTAGAAATTAAATGCCTCTGTCAGAAGTGGTAATAGCACTTCCAATCACAGATCATGGCTCCAACTAACTGTAAGAGTACAAAGAAGCAAAACCTTCCTACGTTCCCAGAATGAGATGCGAACAATAGATAGGTGAATTCTAGAAGAATCTTCTATGATTGATGTGGCATCATGCCATATGTTTGTGGCAGAAACTATCAGTATAAAACCATATTTTCTGAACAATAGTTTTTTTTAATCCTCACCCAAGGACATTTTTGCATTTATCTTCAGATAGAGCGGGAGGGAGAGAGGGGGAAAGAGAGAGAGAGAGAAACATTGATGTGAGAGAGACACATCGCGTGGTCGCCACACACACGACCCCAACCGGGGCTGGGGACAAACTGCAACCGAGGTACTGCTGTTAGCGGGAACCAAACCCAGGTCTCTCTGGTCCAGGGGCTGACGCTCTAACCGCTGAGCCAAACTGGCCAGGGCTGAACAATAATTTTTTATCTTTACATTTATTTGTACTCTTACCACAAAACCATAAACTGAAATAAATTCCAGTGCTCAGGTTTTTAATAACCTGGGATATTAATTAGGCACATATGAGCATTTACAGAATTTTCTGAGGATACACTGTAAGTTATTTAAGAAATAAGCATAGGCTCATGAAAGTGGCTAGAGTTGAAGATTGAATAACTGAAAGACACTGAGGGAGAGAAGACATGCAATGTCACAGGGTAATCTCTAATACAAGGTCAAAATTAGAAGATAATTAAATTTGATTATATTTAAAATTCTTTGGTTTGAACTCTTTCACCTTATGTTCCAGTCTCATAACTATTTAGAATTTTCAGTGTTTATTTACTTTCTATTTGCATCTGAAAACTCAAATGTTATATACCAGATAATTTTAATGTTATAAAACCGTATTTATATTCATTTTAATTGTAATTGCTCTGGTGGCTAAATATCCTGTTTTCCAACTGCTTCACTTACACAGACTCTAAGTTGGACCTAACAATCTGGTATTTATGTTTAAAAATCAATTTGTTTGATTTGAGGGTCTTTCCTTCCATGGCATATTCTAAACTGTAGGACTTGGTAGAGTCATTAAAATTATTTTAAGTATTAAAATTTTTCTTAATGATTATATTATATTTTGATTGAATCATAAGAAAATTTCAAAGGTTGTTCTATTCTTGTTTTTTTTTTTTGGTTGTTCTATTCTTACAGTGTGGTGGGGAAGGCATATGTTCACAGAAAACTATAGGTCTATATGTTCAATAAGATTTTAGGATGTTTGTTAAGCTCTAATATTTTTAATTGTTCAAGAAAAAGTATTGTCCTTAAAATAAATGATTTTGGTAACAAGAACAGATGTATCAAAGAGGGACTATTCACAGTCCTGAGCTGAGGCAGAACTCTGAGCACCTGTAAAACAGCTCAAATGAGGTAGGTGAGGTTGAACCTCACAGTTTTTGGCAGACTTGGAGGAGATCCCACCCATGAGTGGGACAACAACAATCAAGACCCAATTATAACAGGAGAACCAAAATAATCCACAACAGGGTCACTCTTAGAGCATCCAGCTCAGGAGTTGAAGACGACCGTACCACTGGGTCCACAGGACATTTACTACAAAAGGTCACCCCATGAAGACTGGGAATCATAGCAGGTATATATAATACATAGAAACAAACACAAATAAACAACTAAAATAGGGAAACTAAGAAACAATCTTAAATGAAAGAAAAGGACCTAAGTGAGATGGAGGTAAGCAATTTATCAGACATAGAGTTCAGAGTAATGGTTATAAGGATGCCCAAGGAACTTAGTAAGAACTACAAGGAACTTAATGGAAGTATAAGACACTTAGTGGAAACTACATCATCATGAAAAAAGACATAGAAACCATGAATAAGAACCAAATGAAGAATACAATATCTGACATCAAGAATACACTGGAAGGTCCTGGCCAGTTTGTCTCAGCATTTAAAGTGTTGGCTCATGGATCTGGTTGCAGGTTCGATCCCCAGCCCCAGTCAGAGTGGTGCAAGAGGCAACCAATTGATGTGTTTCTCTCACATTGATGTTTCTCTCTCCCTCCCTCCTTTCCATTCTACCTAAAAAATATATATTAATGGAAAAATATCCTCAGGTGAAGATTAACAAGAACAACAAAGAATACACTGGAAGGAATTAAAGTAGGCTTGATGAGGCAGAGGACCAAATCAGCAATTTGGAAGACAAAGTAGAAAAACACACTTAGAGCAATAAAAAGGGGAAAAAAGAAGAGTTTACAGGAACTTTGGGACAACACGAAGTGGAAAAACATCCACATTATAGAGTGGATGTTAAAAGAGTAGAGTTAGAAGAAATTGAGCAACGGAGACAGAATCTGTTTGAAGAAATAATGACAGAAAACTTTCCTAAGCTGGTGAAGGAAAAAGTCATACAGTTTAGAAAGGACAGAGACTCCCAATCAAGATGAACACAAAGAGACCCACACTGAGACGCATCATAATTAAAATAGCAAATATTAAAGACAAAGAGAGAATCTTAAGGGCAGCAAGAGAGAACAGTCAATTACCTACAAGGGAGATCCCATAAGGCTATCAGCTGATTTCCCAACAGAAAAACCACAGGCCAGATTGCAGAGCATGAAGTATTCAAAGTAATGAAAAGCAAGGATCTGTAACCAAGATTACTCTATACAGCAAAGCTATCATTCAAAATTTATTGTGAAATAAAAAATTTCCCAGAACTATATATATATTATTATCAACAAATCAGTTTTTCGAAACATGCTAATGGGACTATTGTAAGAAGAAGAATGATCTATACAGAGAGGAACATAGGTGTACAAAATAAAAGCGGCAACAAATAAGTAACTATCAAAATAAACTTAAATGTAAATGGATTAAATACTCTAATCAAAAACATTAGGTAGCTGAATGGATAAGAAAACATGACCCATATATATGCTGTCTACAGGAGACCCACGTCAGAATAAAAGACTCACACAGGATGAAAGTGAAGGGATGGAAATGTTTTTTTCAAGTAAATGGGAATGATAATAATAATAATAATAATAATAATAATAATAATAAAACAGGGGTAGCAATACTTATATCTGACAAAATACACTTCAAAACAAAGGCCATAACAAGAGACAACAAAGTCACAACATAAAACTAAAAGGATCATTCAATCAAGAGGATAAACCCTGGTAAACATACATGTACCCAATATAAGAGCACCTAAATACATTGAAAAACTTCTAGAGGACTTCAAAGAGAGGTATACACTAATAGAATCATGTTAAGAGACCTTAACACTTACTGACATCACTGGATAGATCTTCCACACAGAAAAATCAACAAACAAACAGTGACCATAAATGACACATTAGATCAGATTAATTTAATTGATATTTACAGAACAGTTCATCCCAAAGCTGCAGAATATACATTCTTCTCTAGTGCAGGTGGCACATTCTCAAAATAGACCACATGTTAGAACACAAAATAAGTCATTACAAGTTCAAGAAGACTGAAATTATTTCAAGCATCTTCTCGGACCACAACAGCATGAAAATAGAAATCTACAACAGCAGCAACAAAAAAACCTCAAAATGTTTCAAACACATGGAAGCTAAAGAGTATGTTATTAATCAATGAATGTGTTACCAATGAGATCAAGGAAGAAATAAAAAACTTCCTAGAAACAAGTGAAAATGAACACACAACAATGCAAAATCGATGGGACACAGCAAAAGCAGTACTGAGATAGAAGTTTATAGCATTACTGGCCTACCTCAAGAAATAAGAAACAAGTCAAATAAATGACCTAACACTACAGCTAAAAGAATTAGAAAGAGAACAACAAGAAAAGCCCAGAGAATGCAGAGGGAGGAAATAATAAAAATTAAAGTGGAAATAAATGACATAGCAACTAAAGAAAACAAACATGCAAAAGATCAATGAAACCAAGAGCTGGTTCTTTGAAAAGATAAACAATATTGATGAACCTTTAGCCAGACTCATCAAGAAACAAAGAGAGAATCCAAATAAATAAAATAAGAAATTAAAGAGGCAACATAACAACCGACACCACAGAAATACAAAGGATTGTAAGAAAATACTATGAAAAATCTATATGCCAACAAACTGGACAACCTGGGCAAAATGAACAAATTCCTAGAAACATACAATTGTCTAAAACTCAATCAAGATGAATCAGAAAACCAGAAGAGTCTCATAAGAACTAAAGAAATTCAAGTTTTTTTATAACTTAAAAAAAAAAACTCCCAGCAAATTAAAAACCTGGCCCAGATGGATTTACAGATGAGTTTTTCCTAACATTCAAAAAAGATCTAACATCTAACTTCCTCCAACTACTTCAAAATATTCAAAAAACTACTTCAAAATATTCAAGAGAGGGGAAGACTTCCAACTTCTTTTTATGAGGCCAACATTGTTCTAATTCCAAAACCAGATAAAGACACTATAAGAAAGAATATTACAGGCCAATATCCCTGATGAACATGATGCTAAAATCCTCAACAAAATATCAGCATATTAGATATAGCAATATATTACAAATATCATAATAATTATCGACAGAGGTTTGTTCCAAGGAAAAAAGGCTGATACAATACTCACAAATCAATAAATGTGATATATGACATAAACAAAATGAGGGATAATAATCATATGATCATATCAATAGACACAGAAAAAGCATTCAACAAAATCCAGCACCCATTTTTGAAAAAAACTCTCAGCAAATTGGGAATAAAGGGATCATACCTCAACATAATAAAGACCATATATTACAAATCTACAGCCAACATTATACTCAATGGACAAAAAATAAAAGCGTTTTCCTTAAGAACAGAAACAAGACAGAATTGTCCACTTTCACCACTCTTACTTGACATAGCAATGGAAGTCCTAGTGACAGCAATCAGACAATAAGAAGAAATAAAAGGCATCCAAATTGGAAAGGAGGAAGTAAGACTGTCATTTGCAGATGACATGATATCGTACACAGAAAACCCTAAAGGCTCCACAAAAAAACAAGATTTAATAAATGAATTCTGAAAAGTAGCAGGATACAAAGTTAACATCCAGAAATGATGGCATTTTTTATACAACAATGGTGAACACACAGAAAGAGGAACTAAAAAAGCAATCCCATTTACTATTACACTGAAAAAAAAAAAAAGACACCTGAGAATAAACTCAATCAAGAAGGTAAAAGATTTATTCTTTGAAAAGTATAGGACATTGAAAAAAGAAATAGAGTAAGACACAAACAAGTGGAAGCATATACCATGTTCATGGATTGGAAGAATTAACACCATTAGAATGTCCATAGTATCCAAAGCAAGCTATAGATTCAACACCATCCCTAATAAAATACCAATGGCATATTTCACAGATCTATAATAAATATTCCAAACATGTATATGGAACCAAAAAAGACTCTGAAAGATGCATAAATCTTGAGAAAGAAGAACAAAGTTGGAAGGATCACAATACCGGTTATCAAACAGCGTCATTGTATTCAGAACATCCTGGTATTGGCATAAGAACAGGCATATAAATCAATGGAACAGAACAGAGAGCCCAGAAATTGACCCACACCATTATCGTCAATTAATATTTGACAAAGGATGCAAGAGCATACAATGTAGTAAAGACAGTCTCTTCGATTAATGGTGTTGGGAAAATTGGACAGGTACATGCAAAAAATGAAACCAGACTATCAACTTACACCATACACAAGTATAAACTCAAAGTGGATAAAAGACTTAATTGTAAGTTGTGAAACCATAACATCTTAGAAAAAAATATAAGCAGTAAAATCTTAGACATCTCACATAGTAGAATTTTCACAGATAAATCTCCAAGGGCAAGAGAAGCAAAGGAAAAAATAAACAGGACTACATTAAACTAAAAAGCTTATGCACAGCAAAAGAAACTTTCCACAAAATGCAAAGGAAACCCACTATATGAGAGAATATATTTGCCTATGATATATCAGATAGGGGTTAATTTCTAAAATATATAAAGAACTCATACAACTCAATAAAACAAACACAAACAATCCAATTACATAACAATCTGAGTTTTCAAACAAATTTGACATTAAAGCTACTCAACTACCTGTATTGAGAGATAAGAAAAGTAAAAATATACTACCCTACTGTGTATAAAACACATATTTTTGAATTATTTAAAAATAGTTACTCATTGGTTATAGTCTCTACATAGGTCAACCAGCAATGATACTATATTAATAAAAAGTTTATTTTGATTAAAAACTGGATCCACTCCCAGCCAGTGTGTCTCAGTGGTTGAGCATCAACCCATGAACCAAGAGGTCGTGGGTTCAATTCCTGGTCGGAGTACACATCTGGGTTGTGGGCCTGGTTCTTGGTGGGGGAAATGTAGGGGGCGGCCTTTTGATGTTCTCTCTCATCAATGTCTCTGTCTCTCTCCGTCTCCCTTCCTCTCTCTTTAAAATCAGTAAAGAAAAATTATTTTTTTAAAGTTTATTTTGATTAAAAACTGGATCCACACTCGGCCGGTGTGGCTCAGTGGTTGAGTGTTGACCCATGCACCAAGAGGTCACCAGTTTGAGTCTCAGTCAGAGCACATGCCTAGGTTTCAGGCTGATCCCCAGTAGGGGTATGCAGGAGGTGGTCAATCAATGTTCTTTCTCATTGATGTTTCTGTCTCTCTCTCCCTCTCCCTTCCTCTCTCTGAAGTCAATAAAGAAAAAAAAATTAAAAACAAAACTGGATTCTGATTTATCCCACATTTCATGAAAGAAATACAACCTGATACATAATATATTCATATAATTTTACTTGCTAACAAATACTTAAAGGGCAAACACATATCCTAAATAAATATGGAAGCTCAATCTTAATTCGTGGAGTAAAATTAAAAAAGTGTTATTGCTTAATTTTATAATGATATTAGTTTTAGCTGTTTACTCAGAGACAGCAAAAGTACTACTGCTCTTCACTCAATGGCAATAAAACCCATCTTTGCTAATCAACCTTGGTCAATTGAGTTTAGTATAATGTAGATGAGGAGGAGGCATGATAGTTGTCTCAAACAATATTGCTTCCCCTTATTTTTTTTCTTTATTCCTAGATTAAATTTTCTAATATGATACCTAGTCATTTAGGAAATAAAATAACAAATTTGCACTAGTAACCCAAAGATCAGCCTCTTGTCACCAGAGGGATAAATGGGCCAGATCCCTCCAACACTTGTGGGCAGAATAAGCATATTCAGAAGCCCCCACAGGAGAATGGATGGCTTTTATTGGCATGGAATTATACTTCTGGGGTAGTAAAGTCCCATGTCCCTCGGTCCAGTCCTAGAAGAAGGGTAGTTGTGGTTTAGCAAAGCCAGAAATAAAGCCAAATTCCAGAGTGTCCGGTTCTATTGTGCAGCTAGGTCCAGATTTGGCTTAGTATAGATTTAGGTCATCAGATCACTGTGGGCGTCCCACATGGCCCATCGGCCACATGATGAGGGTGGGGCATAGGAGTCTCACAAGCCAGGAGTCCCACACAGCTGTAGAGAGAGAGAGAGCTACTTTGTCTAGGAGATTAAATATTCAGATTTGGTGTACTTGCAGTGGCCATGCCTATTTTGGCCACTGACTCGCTCCCATGTGTGATGAACAGGTAGGCATCTCCCAAGATACGTAAGCACCTCTCATGTCACTCAGACACTACTGGGCACGTGTATAAACTGCATTTGTTCATTCCCTTCCCCCACCAATCAGTGGGGAATAGACCTGGAGTATTAAATTAGCTAATTTTCCCTTTACTCCTTTCCTGTTAAATAATAGCCAGGTTATTGCACTGATAATAGCCTTTTCTAGGACAAACTTTCTACTATGTGAGAATAGAGCCATTTGAGCATCCCTGAGCTATCCCACTTGACAGCTTCATCTTCAGGTCAAATGTACTCCCCACTGCTCTTAGCTCTGCCATCAACACCACTGGTTTTGTTTCTCACTTACTCTCAGCACTCTTTCCATAAAATGTTGCACCGGTCTCAGGTGAAGCATCCAATGCAGAGGAAAGAACAGCCTTTCTTCAAAACCAGAAGCAGTTCTTCCTTACAAACACTCTAAATTAGTAATCAATAGCTATCTAAAGCATAAAGGGGCCCTGGGGTAAATTTTCATGGTAAGTAATTATAATTGCTTAAGATAACTGGTCCACTTGAGTTCACACTAAAATCCTGAAGGCTATTCTTTAATATATAAGAATCTCCAGATATCTGTTAAAATTTCACATTTTTAACCCTTTTCTGGAGTTTATTTTCTGTAATATGGATTTTAACTATTGCTTCAGGTAATTATTATGATCTGACCGTTGAGAAATACTGTTCCAAAGAAATGAATGGCTTTTCTGGACAATATTCTAAGATTCAGTTTGAGGCTAGAGAAAGAATCAGATTAGAACCTAAAATAACAGTTTCTCCACAAACGAGCACAGGGAAAATAATAGAAGAATGAAGGAAAAGGGGAAGGAAAAAGACAGGACTAGGAGATGCTAATGCCATGATTCATAATTTGCTGCCAAGCTAAAGGCTTAATTTTTCTAAGAAAGGATATCTGAAAAGGAAGATATATAGCATGTGACCTTGGATTGGCAAACAAGTTAGTATATGTATTTACTTATAGCTTCCACACCCATTAGCATTTAAAGATAAAAATTAAAATAAAAAATTCAGAACATCATATCCTCAGATATGGTACCACCTTCAGTATAGTGTAGTCAAAAAATAAAAACAATAAAATAAAAAAGAAGATAAATCAAGGAAATAAGAATGTAGATTATAAGAAACAACATTAAGAAACATAGCAATTGCAGTTAAGTTTGATTTAACATAATCATTGATGCATAATATAAAAGTACAAAAAACTCTAGAAGAAAAATCAGAGATGATTTTAATGGAGCAGTAGGTTACATGTGAAGTTTTTTGTATTATTTGATGGCAGCATAGAAATATGAAATAAATCTAAACAATAATAGAATTATAAAGTTAAAATAAATATTTTAAATTTTAAGTGTAACATATAAACACAGTCATAGAATGTGCATTCAACTAGAGGGGAAAAAATAAATCAAATATCTCAAATAGTTCAACAGTAGAAATGAAATACTGACAAAATAAAAAGGAAAAAATAATAAATTGAGAAAGATAATATTGCATAAATAAATACAACAGCATAATAATCATTAAAAAATGAGGATGAATTAATCCTCTCATTTTAAGGCAGATTCTCTAAGATTTGGAGGATTGCCCATTCTGACCTACATTCACTCACAAAGGTACATTGGTCCTCCAACCCTTTTTCCAGCCTACCCACACTGTATACATTGCCCACCCATTAGTCTATTCAGCAGCTGTCTCAGCTATATCAGATCGATTAGCAGAGAGAGAGACCGCATTCACATAACTTTTATTACAGTATATTGTTATGATGTTCTATTTTATTATTAATTATTGTTAATTTCTTACTGTGCCTAATATATATAAATTAAAATTTATTAGAGGGATGTATCTATAGGAAAAACATCATGGATGTATGGGGTTAGGTACTATGGTTGTTTCAGAGATCCACTGGGAGTCTTGGGACATATTCCCATGGAGAAGAGGGAACTACTATACTTGGATAAAAGCTAGAATAAAATAATCCCCCAAAAGTGGATAAAATGAAAAATGACTCTAGAAGGACTTTGTTTAAATATATTGGGTTAAAAATAAACTCCCTCCTAAAACCTCACTGAATGAGAGCAAAGGAATAACAAGCTTCCCCCAACAAGGCAAAAAGAAGACCATAGTTGACGAGGTCTGATAATCTTGGAAGCTGGGAAGCAAAAGGATGAATGGAGACTTTAGAAAGCACATAAAACTTACACTTTAATTTACAAGAGTAACCTGGGTGCGGTGGATGTTAATTCGTGGTACAGATTCTGGCTTCTCCAGGTACTCTGGCTCAAACCTTGAACATCGGCAGGTCTTGCTCACTTGTGCTACTAAGAAAGGACTTTCTTTGTCTCCCGTCTCAGCCTCCGTCTTTGTCTAGTACCTAGAAGAGGATTGTAGAAAAAAAGCTATGAGCAAATGGATTCAGACTTCACTGTGTCTGGAGTTCCCAGGATTCTACAATGGCCCACTAACCATACTTGGCTTTTATAAAAGTTACCTTAAGTTCGACTCTATCTCATCCAGAGAGCGTCATCAAGCCTCTCATATCATTAAGAATTTCAAGAAGAAAAAGAAAAATTTTATAGAAGAATGAAATTGAGGCAACAATGAAGAAGTGTTCCAGTATTAACAAAATATAAATACTTGATTTTATTTTGAGTTTTGTCCTGATGACTTTTCAAAATGTTGATATTTTTTAAAAGATATAAATATTGTTTAAATTCCCTATTGTTAAATTGAATTAAAATAATCAAATTACTAAATTTAAATCCTATTACTACCAATAATCTTTTATAACGTAAAATATTTAAATATTTTAATTTTATTTGCTACTCATTTTTACCATACAGATGATTTGCCAGACATATTAATAATTCATCCATAGATTTTAAAATAAATGTATACTTGTTTTGTATTTATGAGTAACAAATGCTAAGTTATACAAAAATTCTAACCATAGTAGTAGACAGAAACTAGCTTAGCATTAACAAATTGGACATAGTGTATTTTGTACCCTGTGGGTTCATTTGAACTTACCAAATAAATTGTAATAAATCAAAAGCGTAATACCTAAATCCAACTGTGTATAATAGATGTATCAGTTAATAAGTATCTTCAGCTATTACAGAATGTGCCCCCCCCCCCCACACACACACACAAGTCCTTTTAAACTGGTGGTTATCAAACTTTGCTGCCTGTTAGAATTATTTGGGGAGTTTTGAAAATTCCCAGTGTCCAGGCAGCATCCTATATAAACTAAATCAGTACCTCTTGCGATAGAACCCAAGCATCTCAAGTATTTAAAACTCTGCAGGTATTTCCAAATTGCAGCCAAGTTTAAATGCCAGAGGCTTAAACAAGATAAAAGGTAATTCTCTCTCACGTAAAAAAGCAGTTTAGAGCTTATATAGAGCTTTACAGGGTCATCAGGGATTCAGGCCCCTGATTTTCCACAATTCTGTCCTTAAAAGCCAAGCCTCCATGTTCTCAAAGTCACCTCGTGACAAAACATATCTACTAAATCTTCAGTGATTACACCCTTGCTTAAGGCAGGCAATAGGAGAAATTGGGAGGCACAAAAAGGGTGTCCTTTTGTTTAGGAGCTTTCCCTGAAGTCACTTTCATGTAGGTGAGAAGTCAGAGATATGAACATAACTACCAGCAAAGAAAGCTGGAAAATACTTTCTTCTAGCCCAGCCGGTATGGCTCAGTGGTTGAGCATCGACCCATGCACCAAGAAGTTGCTGGTTCCATTCCCAGTCAGGGCACACACACAGGTTGTGGGCCCAATCCCCAGTGGGGGGCATGCAGGAGGTGGCCAATCGATGGTCTCTCTCATCGATGTTTGTATCTCTCTGTCCCTTTCCCTTCCTCTCTCTCTAAAATCAATAAAGAAAAAACAAATTAAAAAAAAATACTTTCTTCTAGCTGGTCATATTGCCCAGTTTTCTCTTACAAAAGGTAGATGCTGGAGTCAAGGATCAGTCTTTTTCAACCATGTTTAAAATACTACCAAAATATTTCCATCTGTCTTCCACAATGAAAAACATTTTTTAAATTATATTTTATTTTTGTTGTTGGCATTATTACAGATGTCCCCATTGTCCTCCACTTTGCCCTCCTCCTCCCAGACCCTCCCCTCCCCTCCCGTTGGCCCTCACTACACTGTTGTCTGTGTCCATGGGCTATGCATATATGTTCTCTGACTATTCTCTTCACCTTCTTTCATCCTGTCTGCCCCACTCACCTGGCCTCTGACATCTGTCAGTCTGTTCCACGTATCCATTACTCTGGTTCTACTTTGTTCATCAGTTTATTTTGTTCAGTAAATTCCATATCTAAGTTAGGTTATATAGTACTTGTCTTTCTCTGACTGTCTTATTTCATTTAGCATAATCATCTCCAGGTCCATCCATGCTGTCACTAAATGGAAAAATATGTGAAAATCAGAAAACTTCTGAACTCATCAGGAGGCTAAAATAGCTTTTTCTTTTATCATTTTGTCCTGACACAAGTTTATGTTTGCATTCAATTTTCTTCCTCAGTGTCTTTGTTCCACTAAAAAAGATCTACATCTTTTTCTTTTAACAAATTTTTAGACAAATAAGTAAAGCAAACAAAAATTAATTTTACATTGTGCCAACAGATGGGATAGATAGCGATATATCTAAAGAAATTCATGAGTGTAGAAGACACAATCTGAATATGTTATTATTTTTAATGGAATCAGTCAATTTCCTAGTATATAAATTGATGTTTAAAAGTAAGCTTGCAGGTTTTAAGTTGGTGTTCATCCATACATGTTTCTAGAACATAAGTAATACATTTATTTATTCATCATGAATTGCATTTCCAAATATCTATTGTACATTTTGAGAGAATGAATTTTGAATTACAGTTGTCACAGCATCCTCACATCACTTTTTCATTCCAAAAAACCCCTATACTGTGGTATAAAATTAATATGTAAACCTTCTTTCTTCTACTGCAAACTCATGACAGCTCTAATAATTTTTTTAAGAAAAAGTAGTTTAATAACAACCAAAAAAATAAAAATGGAAAGATTGTGTCATTTTCTCCTTTCACAAAGACAAGAGAAAGCCAGGATCAAATTCCATTTTCACTTAAAAAGACTCTAGTATTTCTCCATGCAGTATTCGAAATACCTGAAAGTAAGGTAACTAAAATAAATCCCCATATAAATTAAGATGAAAAAATCTATTTTTATTTTAAACTTCTATAGCATTAATAAAATGATTTGTACCCATGGATCCCACATGATTTTAATATATTAAACATTCTTCAAAACAAAATGCCATTAATAAGATTGCATATTATGATTGATTGGATAGGAATATTGTTTAAACTTTTTAGGTATAAAATTGAGATAACTTTTTTCATTGAAACATAATTCAAAATAATGAACTGAAATGAATACTGATAATTCTTCCAAGTAATATAATCCAGATAATTTTATAGTAGTCAGTATAAGATGTCATATAATTTCTGTTATTATAGGAAAAAATGTATTTGCTAAGCTTAAGACTAGATTTTTAAAATAGTAAAATAAAAATGCTATTAATATATACCTGGCATAGATCAACCAAGAAGCAAGTTCCAAAGTTACATTTATGAATTTTTAGAAAATAGCATACAATATTTTAAAAGCCTGGTTCATATCAAAGGAAGACTAGTTTTAAAGTACAGAATATTGAATTTTATGGTTTTAAAATCTAGTCAAAGATACCATATTTTATTGATCATCAATTAGATTAGAATGAGAATTAGAAACAAACATTTATGTTTCTAAATTTGATTGCTTGGTGGATCTTCTCGTTGGTTAAGACTAACAAAGTAAAACAAGGAAGAAAGTTTTGGCTTAATAATATATATGTGCCTCCAAAATATGCTGAATGTGTTTTGAAATATTATAATGCCATAACAATGGATGAGAAGGGAATATATAAGGTTTATGGTGTATATTTCCCCCCAAAAGAAATCAAGGGGAAAATGTTTTTAAATAGTAATTATAATTATATATATGTATTAATATGTTTGTGTATAATTTATCAAAATATGTTAAGATATAAATATTAAAAATAGTCTGTTATAAAAACTTGTAATAGGATGGTATGAAGAAAGATTTGAAAAATAAATTGTGTTAATATGCATATCAGCACTTGAATAAAGAACCACAATGTAGAGTTTAAAATTCTCAGTTCTGAAGCAAAAAAGACTTCATTAGAAAAATGGAAAGCAATGGTACCATAATTGAAATTAATATGTAAATAGCTCCTTAATTTTCTTATGCCAAATGCAACTTAATGTCAAGGACTGTAGGGAGTGAGATTTTGCCACACAAGTGTGCCTGCCACGGTTTTATTGATTGTGGGGTAGACTCTGGAATCAGAAATAAATAATGGCATATTATCACAGCAATAACAGTAGCAAGAATATCAACAATTTTGTGTTGCTTTCCTGAACCCCAGTTCCCAACATGTGATATAAAGAGGGTCACCTGACACACCCGCACACCCAGTGGGTTGCACTACAGGAGACGAATCCTGAAGCTTCAGGAATCCAAATGTTTTATAATGGTCAGTAGGTATGCTTACCCTGTCTTTGGAGGGAAACGGCATGTCTATTTTACAAAACTGTAAACAAACTTTCACTTTACTCCAGAGGGTAGCACTACCTCCATCTTTCAAGACTATTTGCTATACAAATATCCTTAAAAAGATATCCTGAAACAACGGGCAGTTGGTGTCTCACTTTCCAAACATAAAGAAGTGTGAGAGACCTGTGGATAATTTCTGCCAACACTGAAAGGTGCCCCAGGACAGGTATATGTTAATTTTTAAAATATTTTTAATTAATTTATTTTTGTTACAGATGTTTCTCCTTTTTCCCCCACTGACACCCTCTTCCTGATGCCTCCCACCTGCTCCGTCCCCAGCATTGTTGTTATACGCTAATTTTTATCCTTTTCCCTCTCTTCGTGTTTTCCTATTTACTCATGTTGGGGTACCACCATGTGTTCAGTTGTGCAAATATTTTGTGCTTACAGTCATCCTTGACATCCCCCTGTCTAAATCTTAATGATTTTATCTATTTATATTTTAAATCCCTCAAATTATTTCATTTCTTACACTAACGTATTAATCCTGGTTACCTCCATGTTCTCTTGTACCCAGTGTTGACCACTCAGCTGGTGAAACATGCACTCATGGAGAAGGAGTGTAAATCTGGCAATTTCATACTCTTCTATCCCATTAGCCTTAAGGAAGTGAAAAACTATTAATGTAGCTAACAACGCCCTACAGTTACTGCCCTTGCATTCTTTTTCAACCTCATCTCATATGAAACCCCTCTCTGCTCACATTCCTTCTTCCACATTTGTTTCTTCAAGAACTTATACTTTCCATATACTCACTTGCCAGAGAGCCTGGGCATTTACTGTTCCTTACGCACCTTATTAATTCCTCAGTATTATAATTCAAGAATCATATCATTGAAAACTTATTCTTAACATCTCTAGGTAGTTAAATACCCCAATTATGAAATCCTAAAGCCCTAGGTATTTTTCTTTTATAAACACTTGAACATTCACTATTTACCACTTGTTTATGTGATCATTTGATTAATGCCTGCTTTTCCCACTAGAGTATAAGTGATTTGAGGACCAGAATAATATCTGTTTTGACTCATTGTTATCTGTAATACCTCACCTAAGGCCCTAGTAGTAGTAGACACTCAACAGATGTATAAAATAACTTAATTGCTGAATGTACCACTGTATGGATTAAGATAAAAAATTTGTTTAACAATGGCTGATTATTAAGTAAATAATATAATCATATAATTAAATGATGTAGCAATTATAGTATACAGATTAGGGGGACCAGAAAGTAATGTCGTTAAAGTAATGACATGTTAAGGACGGAAGTGGAAGCAAATCCGTATCAGACAATTGAGGAACTGTCAAACACTCTTAACCAACCTTGGTTGACCATCCAAGAACATTTGCAGTAGATTGGTAAAGTAAGCAGAGCAGGTGTTTGGGTCTCACATAATCTGTCCGAAGAAAACAAAGCTAACCGGTCCACCACATGCAATTTATTGCTTCAGGGGCACAATACAGAAGTGTTTTTTGATCACTTGATCACTGGAGATGAAAAATGGGTCCTCTATGATAATTCAAAACGCAAAAGGCAGTGGCTCTCTCTGAAAGAATCGCCACGAAGTACAGCTAAGCCAGGTTTACACCCCAAAAAGGCACTTTTGTGTGTTTAGAGGAGTATTCGTGGGGTCGTTCATTTTGAAGTGCTGAAACCTGGACAAACTGAATGCAGACCTTTACTGTGAACAATTGGATCGAATAAATCAATCTTTAATTGAAAAGTGCCCAGTGATTGTCACCAGAAAAGGCGTTATTCTGCAACACGATAATGCAAGACCGCACTGCGCAAGACGAACCCTGGAAAAAATTAATGAATTGGGGTGGGAGGTATTGCCTCACCCACCATACTCGCCCGATATTGCGCCATCGGGTTTCCATTTATTCCGATCACTACAACATTTTCGAAGTGGCAAAAAATTTGAAAATTTGGATGATGTCCAAAATGCCATCTCCAGATATTTTGCTCAAAAACCAATTGATTTTTATCGATCCAGCATTGAAAATTTGCACACTAGATGGCAAAAGGTTGTTGATAACAAGGGTGATTACATCATTGATTAAAAATAAAAACTTGTTAAAAACTTATCTATTTGAATTTACTGTAAAAAAACGACATTACTTTCCGGCCCCCATAATATAATACATGTAAAGAATGTTCCTAATATATTATTAAGTTAAATGAGTAGACTAAAAAGAATATTGCAAATTATATAATCCAACTTAAATGTACAAATACAAAAATATATGCAAGTAAATACATCAAACCTCTAGATGACTGGATTTAAAAAAATTTTTTAAGCTAACTAGCATTTTTACATCTTTTACGCATTGTCTATGCTAAAAAAAATTACACATGAAATGTGGTTTTTAAAATTTAATTTGTTACCACCTAGCCAAGGCTTACATACAACACACCTAAAACAGTCATTTTATAAAATACTCTACACTCTTTGCGGTTCCACTGAATAATTTTAAAGAAATAAAATGATCCTGTGGAGACTGGAAACACACATATTGAGCTTACAGTATCATCATAATGACTTGAAAGGCCATATAAAATTGAATCATGGTGGAGATTTGAAAATACTATTCTTATACTTCCCAACTTTTATTATGTAAGTAAATAAAATGAATTTTTCTTTTCTTACATAAGGATCCACAATTATAATAAATATTCTTATACAGATCTGAATTTTCTCTTACATTTACAAATCCACAATTGACACTACTGAGCAATAGTGATATTTATGTGTTATTTTCTGTTATAGTAAGTTTTAAATGGATCCCAGATGGCTTAAGGGAGTTATAGGTTGTTCTCTAAATACGTATCTGAAATTTAGAGACTGACAAATGCTGAATAAAAGGACATTTGAGATAATGACTTTGATTTTTACTCTGACTAAATAAGCTGAAGAAGTATACAGAAAAATTATACTGACTCTCACATCAGAACCAATTTCAGTCAATATAGTCAATGTATAAAAAGTGGTTTAGTTAGTAATTTTAGAAATACTGGATAAAAATAGGGTAAATTTATAAATGGTCTCAAAGTTTTCCTTATTTCTGTATTTTAATATTCATTAAAATGTTTTTAAATTTTTGTTGTTGTTGTTAATCCTCACCCAAGGATATTTTTTCCACTGACTTTAAGAGAACGTGGAAGGGTGGGGGCGGGGGAGAGAGAGAGAGAATCATGGATGTCAGAGAGACACATCGATTGATTGCCTTCCACACGCACCCTGACCAAGGCCAGGATCGAACTTGCAACCCAGGTACATGCCCTTGACCAGGAATCGAACCTGAGATTCTTCTGTGCATGGGTCAACACACTAACCACTGAGCAACACTGGTCAGAGCAAAGGTTTTTAAATTTTAAATACTTATAAATAATGTGTAGTTGTTCAAACAAATAGTGATTTTTTTAAAAACTTAAATCCTTTTTGTTCTGAAATTTTTTTCTTTATTGACTCTAGAGAGAGAGGAAGGGAGAGGGAGAGAGAGATAGAAATGTCAATGGCAGAGAACATTGATTGGCCGCCTCCTGCATGCCCCCCACTGGGGATTTGGCCCACAACCTGGGCATGTGCCCTGAGCAGGAATTGAACTGGTGAGCTCTTGGTGCACAGTCGATGCTCAACCACTGAGCAAAACCAGCTGGGCAAATAGGTTTTTTTTTGTTGTTGTTTTTTTTTATAAGTATTGTTGACAGGAATTCTGGTAAAGACAGGAATCTAAATGCATTCTTCTAAAAAGTTTCTCCTTGAAATCAACCCAAAGTGAGCAGAGAAAAAATGAACGATGGAAAAGAAATATGGAGGCCAAAGCTGAACCTAGGGAATGTTCTTACCCCATATCATCAATGTTGAGAGATTTTTTTTTCCAGAAATAGAGTACACATTTATAAATCAAAGGCAATCCAAAGATTTATTGGGAATCTAGGTAGAAGGAATTCTGGCTATCTCTAGTTTATACGTGCTTATTTAGGTAAGTGAAATCTAGGAAAAGATAAGTCACTACTGTTTAGTAGACTTTTCATGTACTAGATAAAGAAATGGAAACTTGAAACCATTCTGAGTGATTTGTTCTAACAGTGTTTCTCAAAAGGAAAATGGAGATCCACAAATAAATGGGGTGGGAAATTTCTCTGCAATGGAAGTTTGATAGGCTCTGGGAAAGATAGGCTCAATCTACACATAACTGTTTCCTTACTGAAAATTATGTACATATGACACACAGACATGGACAACAGTATGGTGATAGCCAGAGGAAAAGGGGGGTGGGGGAGGTGGAAGTGGGTAAAGAGGGGCTAAATGGGAACAGAAAGAGACTTTGTCTGGGTGATGAATACATGACGCACTGTGCAGGTGATGTTTTACTGAGTTGTACCTGTATGGTTTTGTTAACCAATGTCACACCAATACATTTACTAAAATAAAAAAAATTATAATTTAAAATGTCTTTTTATTTTTAAAATAAATAAATAAATAAAAATTTTAAAAAGACAGAGAAGACTCTGCTGGTAAGAAAATATAAGCGGCTTCTCCAAACAAAAACTCATGGGTGGTAGTACTCCTTTTGTATTTTGCTCAGAAGTAAGAGAGAACTTTCAAGAGGTGTGACAGAACAAACATTCTCAGATCTGGAGATGAAAAAGCTATAAATAAGGACTAAACAGAAGCGCACTATGTACTTGAAGTAGATATATCAATGAGTGGAACTGTGGCTGGAGAACACTGCTGCCAGTGTATCAGTGAATGCTGAAAAAATTGGGCAGGAATGGCCCAGAATCTGTTTATTTCCTAGTATATCTTGATAGAAAATGTCATAATATAGGTTTTTACTTTCCAAACATCCCTCTTAAATTCCAAGGAAATAATTTGAAAAAAAAAATGAAATGAGACTCAAGACAAAACTACCCTTGCTATATTTTTTTCTTTATTGATTTTTAGAGAGAGAGGAAGGGAGAGGGAGAAAGATAGAAACTTTGATGAGAGAGAACATTGATTGGCCGCCTCCAGCATGCCCCCCCATTGGGGACTTGGCCCACAATCTGGGCATGTGCCCTGGCTGGGAATCTAACCAGTGACCTCTTGGTGCATACCCATGCTATTTTTTTAAAAAGTTTCATTGAAGTATAATTGATATTCAAGGCACTGCACATTTAAAATATATAATTTGATAAGTATTGACATATGTGTATATCCATGAAACCATCAACACAATCAATGTGGCAAACATATCTATCACCTCCCAAAATTTCCATCTGTCCCTTTGTGTTTTATTGTTGTTGTTTTTTTTTATTGTAGTAAGGATACATAACATGAGATCTACTCTCTTAGCATGTTTTCAGTACACAATACAATATCATTAACTATAGAAACAATGTTGTACAGCAGCTCTCTAGAACTTAGTCATCTTTCATATCCATTGCATATCCATTGAATAACAACTCCCCCTCAGCCCCTGGCAATTACCATTCTATGCTCTGCTTGTATCAGTAACTATTTTAGATATCTCATATAGGTAGAATCACACAGTTTTTGTCCATCGGTGACTGACTTATAACTCATAGTATAATATGTGACAGACTCATCCACACTGTTAAATACATTAGGATTTTCTTCTCTTTTAAAGCAGGATAATATTCTACTATATGTATTTACCAAATTTTCTTTGTGCATTCATCAGTCAGTAGACATTTATGTTGTTTCCACCTTTTAACTATTGTAAATAATGCTGCAATAAACATGGAAGCGCAGATAGCTCGTCAAGATCCTTGATTTCAATTAGTTTGGACATAGAGCCAAATTGGATCATATGGTAGTCCTAGTTTTAATTTTTTAAGGAACTTTCATACTATTTTTCTTAATGGCTGCACCATGTTACATCCCCACCAACAGTGTAGAAGGGTTACAATTTCTCCCCATCCTCACTTGCACTTACTATCTTTTGTTATTTTGGTTTTTGATAATAGCCATCCTAACAGGTGGGAGGTGATGTCTCATTGTGATTTGATTTGCATTTCCATAATGATGAGTGACACTGAGCATCTTTTCATATACCTAGTGGCCATCTGTATGTCTTCTCTAAAGAAATATCTACTCAGGTACTTTGCCCATTAAACAAATGCCAGCCCTGAGTAAAATGCAAGAAAGAACAACAACAAAAACAAACAAACAAAATAGGACAATAAAGAGCAAATAATGTAAAAATTCTGAGCAAATATTAAGGAATAAGGACATTCTTGTAAAATAAAATTAAAAATATAAATTTAAATATCAGAAAGAGAGGTTGAATGTGTGAATAATGAGGTAGGGGAGAAATGGGAGGAAAGGGAGGGAATTCAGAAGGGAAAAGAAGAAAGATAGGAGATGAGGGATAGAAACAGGAGAAGAAAGAAAATAAAATGGAAGGTGTGAGTAAAGAGAGAGAGAGAAACAGAGAGACAAAATGTTTCCAGCTTATTAAAGAACAGGAAGGTTCTCCAAAAGTCAGAATCATAAGGAAGAAACCAGCTAACCCCGTGCCCCTCAATTAATTTCTTTAAATTTTATTAAGACAAAAATTTTTCCTAAGTAGGTGAAGGAAACCTTGAATATACATTAAAAATAGTTTGTGGTATAAATTTCCAGCAACATGGTAGACCAGGTGCTCAGATTACCCACCTTCTGAAAACAACCAACACTGTAGGATAAAATATATATTTTTTTTAATTATAGAATTCATCTAAAAACCTAAGGAATACTCAAGCCAGAAATCAAACAAGAGAAGCACAGGAGCTATGTACATGGGAAGTCTACTAGGAGATATTTCCCTAAAATTGCATGCAAAAAGTGTGATTCTCTAAATAAAGTAGAAGTAACCCTTTCCCCAGGATATTGAAAGGATAATTACTTGACTTAAACCCCAGGATTAAAAAAAGAAAAACATCTCCTTTAAAAAATAATAACCATAATCTAATCCTAATATGCCTACTATTGCACAAGATTCTAAAATAAGAATTCAGTTTTAGAACTACCATATGTTCTAACAATTCCACTTCTAGGCATATAGCTGAAGGAAATGAAATTATTATGCTGAAGATATCTGCGCCCCCATGTTCATTGTACCATTATTTACAGTAGCCAGGACATGGAAACAACCAAAAGTGTTCATTGACAGATGAATGGTAGAGTAAATGCAGTGTTTATATATACAATGGAATATTATTCAGCCATAAAAAAAGAAGGAAATTCTGTCATTTGTGACAACATGGATGGATTTTGAGGGCATTAAGTGAAATAAGTTAGATAAAGAAAAATACAGTATAATCTCACTTATATGTAGAATCTAAAAAAAAAAAAAAAAACTAATAGAAACAGAGATCAGATTGATAGTTACCAGAAGTAAGGCTGGGTGAAAGTGGTCAAAAGGTACAAACTTCTAGTATTAATTTAAATAAATTTGGGGGATGTAATGTACAGCATTATGACTGTAACCAACAATATTGTAGTATGTATTTGAAAGTTGTTATGGAAGTAAATCTTAAAAATTCTTATCACAAGCAAGAAAACTATAACTACGTGAGGCAATGGATATTAACCAAACTAATTGTGGTAATCATTTTACAATATATACATATAGCAAATCACTATGTTATACACCTTAGACTCATACAATGTTGTATGTCAATATTATCTCAATAAAACAGGAGAAAATGATATTTAAAAAGAATTGAGATAAAGTACTCTGAGACTGCTAGTGTTTAAGATGTCAATCAGAAGAAAAAGCAACCGGATTCCAAGATGGCGGTAGATTAAGTGAAAGCTACACTGACCTTCTCCCAGGATAATATTCTACTATATGTATTTACCAAAATATAGAAAAATAATTACAACTAAAATATAGAAAAATAATTTTGAATAACCAACTGAAGACTATCAGGAGAGAACCCTTATAGCCAAGGATGTAAAGAGGAGGCCACATAGAGACTGGTAGGAAGTACAGAGGCACAAGAGGGCTGGCCAGTCTACCATAAGTAGCAGCTGAAGTTCTGGAGGGATATCTAAGCTGTGGAGGTGTTTCACCCTGAGATGGGCTCCCCAGCCCAGAGTAACAGAACCAGGAAAGATGCCCGTATAAAATCTTGCTGTGGAAAGCACCAGGGTTTCTGTCTGGCAAGGAGAGAGGTCTGGAAACACAGGCACCCTCTTAAAGGGCCAGCACACTAAATTATATTTGCAGCCATCACCTTGGCCTCAAAACAGAGAGAGGGCAGAATGGATTAGAGCTGCATGAGGAGAATCTGGGGTTGGTGGTTCTGGGGAGAGAGCTGACAGGACAGCCACTAGGATCCCTATGCTGAGTCATTCCCCCACACAGCAGAAGCCATTTTGCTCAGGGAGAGCTTTCCCATTGTCAATGTAAGAAACATTCAAACCTGTGAAGAATTTTGGTGAGTTTATTTGAGCCAAAACTGTCAACAATTGTCAGGAAGCAAAACCTCAATGGACTGAGAGAATGCTCCAGAGAATGGCAGTTTTGCGCCTTATTTTATACATTACAATCAAAAGTGGAGACATAAGTGGGTCACATGAAATCCATTAATGATAGATTAGCAAGGAAACCTCTGGGATTGGATAAAAAGTAAAATGATTGACACATGTGTTTTTTTACATAGGTGGGTACAGGATAGTTAACAGTCAACCCTCAATGTGGTAACAATAACAATTAGGAGAGTTGTGGTCTTTGCCCTGGTGTATTGGTTGTACCCTGAGAGGTCTGAAAAAAAAGAACTTACCCTGACATTCCAAAGGTATGTTCTCATAGATGCAAAAGGACAATAGGTTCAGTTCAGGTGAAAATTTGCCTTTGTCAGGAATGATACTGACCTAGGACATGACTACTTGCCATAAACTATTTTGAGTTAAAAAGCTTTAATTTCAGGCCATCCTTTGTGGTTATCTTAGGTCTTTGAGTGTGTAACTCCACCATGCAAGCCTCCCCTGAGCTTGTCAGGTTTTGTATGTGGATCCTTTTCATCAACATCATCAATGCAGCTTTAGCCTAGAGGGAAAGAATAACCCCACCCATTGGAAGCCCTCTCCTCCACCCTGGAGTTTAAGTCTTGCTAAAGACTAGAGCCTGAGGCTCATTAAGTGACTGAGACTAATAATGCCTGCAGGCAGAGGGTGCTTTCTGTTTTTGCCTGATCTGTTCCTGGGGCCAGGGCTAGTAAAAGCAGACCTTGCAGTTCAGCATAGACCTTTCCACATGCACCCAGCCCCAGCAGAGAGAGCCACAAACTGTGGATCACTGATAGCTCCAAACAGGGTACTCAGGGATAGTCACAAACACCATGTGACATTAGATTGCACCAGAGACCTTCTGAAGAAGCCCCAAACCAATAACCCCAGTAGCCATCTTCAGAAAACAAAAGATCAGGATCCAATAATCTTTAAAAGCAATATCTCAACAGAACGATGTTTGTTTTCAAACCCTGGTGAGGCAAATTCTGCTTCATGTGATAAGCACCTGCACAGCAGACTGCATACTGTATTGAAGGTTGAGCCTCACTGTCAGCCAGCCTGAGTGTCAATCCCATGCATGAACAGGTCCAAAACAATCAAGATTCAATTACAACAGAAGGACCCACACAACAGGCACAAGGGGCATTATTAAAGAACCTAGGTCTAATGATCAGGGAAACTGTGCCACTGGGCCCTACAGGTCACCTACTACATAAGATCACCCAACAAGGACTGCAAGTCTTAGCAGATTGACCTAATGCATAGAAACAAACTTAAAAAGGCAACCCAAATGGGTAGACAAAGAAACAAGCCCCAAATGAAAGAATAACAGAATTCTCCAAAAGAAGAGCTAAATAAAATGGAGATAAGCAATTTATCAGATATAGAGTTCAAAGTAATGATTATAAGGATGCTCAAAAGCATAAAAAATACATAGAAACTATGAAAAACAACCAATTGGAAATGAAGAATGACATAGCAGAAATAAAGAATACACTAGAAGGAATAAACATCAGATCAGAGGAAGCTGAGGAACAGATCAGCAAATTAGAAGAGAGGGTAATAAAAATCACACAATCAGAGAATCAAAAAGAAAAAACATGAAAAAACAGAAGGACAGTTTAGAGAGTTATGGGACAACATGAACTGTAAGAATATCTGCATCATGGTAATAGAAGAAGGAGAAGAAAGTGAGCAAGGGATAGAGAATCTGTTTGAAGAAATAATGGCAGAAAACTTACTAACCTGGTGAAGGAAAAAGTCACACAAGTTCAGGAAGCACAGAGAGTCCCAAGCAAGAAGAGCCCAGAGAGGCCTACACCAAGACACATCATAATTAAAAAGCCAAAAATTAGAAGAAAAGAGAGAATGTTAAAGGCAGGAAGAGAAAAGCAAGTTGTTATCTACAAAGGAGCTCCCATTAGTCTCTCAATGGATTTCTCAATAGAAACAATACAGACCAAGAAGGTATGGCATGAAATATTCAAGGTAATGAAAAGTAAAGATCGGAAACCAAGCTGACTCTATCTAGTAAGCTTATCATTCAAAATAAAAGGTGCAATAAAGAACCTCCCAAACAAGTAAACAAAAGGCTAAAGGAGTTTATTACCACCAAACCAGCATTGAAAGAAATGTTAAAGGGACTGCTGTAATAATAAAAAGTAAGAGAGAGAGAGAGAGAGAGAGAGAGAGAGAGAGATAGAGAGAGAAACATAGGCATAAAGAATAAAATGGCAATAAATAAATACGTATAAATAATAACCTTTAATGTAAATGGATTAAATGATCCAATCAAATGACACAGGGTAGCTAAATGAATAAGAAAACATGACCCATTTATATATATATATATGTTGTCTATAAGAGACCTGCCTCAGAACAAAATATTTCACAGAACGAAAGTGAAGGGATTGAAAAAAAATTCCATGCAAATAGAAGTTTAAAAAAAAAGCAGGGGTGTAATACTTATAACTGACAAAATAGACTTCAAAGCAAAGGCCATAACAAGAGAAAAAGAAAGTCACTACATAATACTAGAAAGATAAAACCAATGAGAGAATATAACCCTGGTAAACATATACACACAATATAGAAGTATCTAAATATATTAAAAAATCTTCTATAGGACTTTAAGGGAAAGATTGAGAGCAATACAGTCATAGTAGGGGACTTTAACACCTCACTGATTTCACTGGATAGATCTTCTGGATAAAAAATCAATAAGGCAATAGTGATCCTAAATGACACACTATATCAGATGGATATAACTGATATTTACAGAATATACATTCTTCTCAAATGTACATGGAACATTCTCAAAAACAGACCACATGTTAGGACACAAACTAAGTCTCTACTAGTACAAAAATATTAAAATCATATTAAGCAACTTCTCAGATCAAAATGGCAAGAAACTTGAAAGCAACTGTAATAAAAACACTTAACAACATTCAAACACATGGAGGCTAAATAGCATGTTATTCAATAATGAGCTCAAGGAAGAAATGAAAAACTTCTGGGCAACAAATGAAAATAAACACACACAACCCAAAATCTATGGGACACAGCAAAAGCAATCCAAAGGGAAGTTGATACACTACAAGCCTACCTCAAGAAACAATAAAAATCTGTAATGAACTATTTTACCATAAACTAAAAGAATTGAAAGAGAACAATAATAAAAAAGCCCAGAGTAAGAAAAAGGAAGGAAATAACAAAGATCAGAGAGGAAGTAAATGACAAAGGGGAAAAAAAAACTCAAAAGATCAGTGAAATTAAGAGCTGGTTCTTTGAAAAGATAAACTAGATTAATAAAATTCTAGCCAGACTCATCAAAAAACAAAGAGAAATAACCCAAATATATATAATCAGAAACCAAAGAGGTGAAGTAAAAACTGACATAACAGAAATACAAAAGATTGTAAAATACACACACACACACACACACACACACACACACACACACACACACACATTTCAAACAACTATATGCCAACAAATAAAACAACCTGGGTGAAATGGACAAATTCCTAGAAATATATCATCTTCTAAACTAAATCAGGAAGAAGCAGAACACCTGAATAGACTAAAAATAACTAATGAAATTGAAGCAGTAATAAAAAGCTTTGAGCAAACAAAATTCCTGGACCAAGTGGCTTCACAGGGGAGTTTTACCAAAAATTCAAAGGACTAACACCTATCCTCCTCAAACTATTCCAAAAATTCAAGAGAGAAGACTTCTAACTTCTTTTTAGAAGGCCAGCATTATCCTAATACCAAAACAGATAAATAAACAACAAAGAAATAATATCCCTGGTGAATAAAGATGTCAAAATTCTCAACAAAATATTAGCAAATGAGATCAAGCAATGTATTAAAAATATTTTTCACCATCACCTAGTGGGATTTATCTGAGAGATATAAGGCTGGTACTACATTCACAAATCAATAAATGTGATACATCACATAAACAAAATGAAAGATAAAAATCATATGATCATATTAATAGAAGGTATAAAGGCATTCAACAAAATTGAGCACACATTTTTGACAAAATCTTTCAGCAAAGTATAAAAGCAGGATCACACATAAATATAATAAAGGCTAGATATGACAAACCTACAGCCAACATCATACTCAATGGGCAAAATCTAAAAGCATTTCCCTTAAGAACAGGAGCAATTCAGGGATGTCTGCTTTCACCACTCTTATTCAACATAGTACTGGAAGTCTTAGCCACAGCAGTCAGACAAGAAGAAAAAATAAAAGGCATCCAAATTGGAAAGGAGGAAGTGACACTGTCATTATTTGCAGATGACATGATACTGTACATAGAAAACCCTAAAGACTCCATCAAAAATTTACTAGATTTAATACATAAATTTAGCAAAGTAGCAGGATACAAAATTAACACTAGAAATCTAACACATTTTTATAGGCCAATAATGAACTCTTAGAAAGAGAAACTAAAAACTAATCCCATTTACCATCACAACAAAATATTTAAACTACCTAAGAATAAACTTAACCAAGTAGGTAAAAGAACTATACTCAGAAAGCTAAAGGACATTGAAAAAAGAAGTAAAGGAAGATACAAATGAGTGGAAGCATATACTGTGTTCATGGATTGGAAGAATTAATATAATTAAAATGTCCATCCTACTCAAAACAATCTATAGATTCAACACAATTCCTATTAAAATACCAATGACATATATTACAGATCTAGAACAAATACTCCAAAACTTTATATGGAACCAAAAATAGACCCAGAATAGTTGCAGTAATTTTGAGAAAGGAGAACAAAGCCACTTGGGAGTAAAGGACAAGATCTTTTCTACTCTAAAGACACGTTGTCCTTTAGCCAATTTTCTATCTCTGCTTACTTAGAAACCTGATAAAAGTTGAATGCCAGCTGTATTACCAGGAAAAATTGCTGTGGTTAAAATGATCAATTATCAGTAAATTGTACTTGACCTAAAAGTATGGATGGACTCTAAATACCTAACAGAAATCAGAAAGCCATAGCTTTAGATCTCCTTGAGGATAGTGAACTCTATAGATTGTATATTTTATAGACAACTTGGAATATATACCTGGACATGTAACAAGAGATATTGGCTTTATTGGCATAAAGCCCTGAGCCAACATGGACCCCATACCCACTGATGTGATATGGTCTCCTTGTACTTCAGCTATCACCTGGAAGCCAAAGAGAATAGCTCCAGTGTGGCTGTGTATACTGTTCTAAGACTGAAGAAAAAACCACTTCCCCTGAAAGGGGTGCTGCACTGCTGGTAAGCTGTGTTTCCTGACCCTGCCTCTTCAGAGTAAACTGATGCTATGTGTGGCCTATTTTGGTCCTGAAAGTCTGAACATATAGTTGTCCCTAAAATACCCTATTAACACATACTGATAAACCATTCAGTATTTTATTGATGTTTCAATACACCATGATCAAAACAATTCTAAACTATAAAATTCTAAATTCTTATCCACCATAAGTATAGCCACAAAGCCTCAAAATATATAGAGTTAAAATTGACAAAAGTATAAAGAGAAATAGGGAAGTTCATAAGTATTGTGGACTATTTTCATATAACTTTCTCAGTAGCAACATATTAGGCAGACAAATAACTCATTAAGAGTAAAGAAAAGAAAAAAGATGGCGGCAGGCAGGACCTGAGGGAGGGTGAGTGCCTGAGAGAGTGAGCTGGTGTGTGAGAGAGTGTGAGCAGACATGAAGGTGGACGACCAAACTCATGCAATGCAGAGACTAGAAGCAGAAGATTCTTGTGCTGTAGACAGGGAGCAGCCGGCTACCATGGTAAGCAGCTCTTCAGGACGCTTCTTCCTGCACCACAGGGAGGTCCTACCATTTTGGAAGATCGCAGGTCTTCCCTGGGAGGAGGAAGTGGGAGCAGCTAGGGCCCAGCAACCTAAGCCCACCAGTGCACTTGGCACCATTGGACCAGTGGACACCCTGTGTCAACACAGACCAGTGCACAGTCAAAGCTGTCAAAGTGCCAGTTATGGAAACCACAAACAGCCAGGAGCCCAGCACCATCCCCCACAGTAGCAGCCAGATTAGAGTTGAGATATACCCCCAGCAACAGAGGAGGGGGAGAAGACATCCATCCCCAGGCAACAGAAGCACAGACCAGCAACAGAGAACCATCTCTAAAAACTACAGCAAAGGTTGAGCAGGAGCTGAGCCCCACTGGGCAGCAGCACTCCCCAGCCACCAGCTGTGGGACTGGAGGCTCCACAGGGGCCTGTGCAACACAGCAGCCCACAAGAGCAGAGACGAGCTGCCAGGGATCCATTGGGACCTGTGTGACCCAGTGGCCCACAAGAGCAGTGTGGAACCGGGGCACCAGACAGTCCTGTGCGACCCAGCTGTCCAAGGTGCGGGCAGGGAGTGCAGCTCCAGCAGCTCCTGAGAAATACAGCTACAGGTGGCACCAGCGACCAGCAGGGAACACAGTTTCAGAGGGTCTCATGCAATCCAGCAGCAGCACCTACCAGGACACACCAATACCAGCCTCCAGTAGTCAATCCTCCAGGATCCACAGCAGGCAAGAGGTGACATGCAACAGAACAGTATGGGAGTCACAGTAGCCTTATATGATATACAGTGAGCTGCCTACACATCCAAACATTCCTCACCGGGTCTAGAGCTACCAGACGGCTAAAATGGGGAGACAAAGAAACAACACCCAAAGGAAAGAAAAAGAGGAATCACTAGAAAAGGAACTAAAGAAAGTGGAAGAAAGAAACCTGTCAGATAAAGAATTCAAAGCAATGATTTTAAGGGTGCTCAAACAATTTGGTGAGAACTACAAGCAATTTAATAAGAATTATGAAGAGCTCACTGGGAACTACTTCAGCTTTAAAAAAGAGGTAGAAGCTACACATAAAGAGGTAGAAGCTATGCATAAAAATCAAGAGAAAATAAAGAATGACATAGCCATTACGATAAATATCTTAAAAGGGTTCAACAGTAGATTAGAAGAAGCTGAAGACCGAATCAGCGACTTAGAAGACAAGGTAGAGAAAAATACCCAAATAGAGCAGCAAATGGAAAAAATGTTTAAAAAGCAGGAGGAGAGTTTAAGGGAGCTGTGGGTCAATACAAAACGTAACAACATTTTCATTATAGGGGTACCGAAAGGAGAAGAATCAGAGAAAGGAATAGAGAACCTATTTGAAGAAATAATGACAGAAAACTTCCCTAAACTGGTGAAGGAAAAAGTCACAAAAGTCCAGGAAACAAAGAGAGTCCCAAGCAAGATGAACCCCAGAAGATCCACAGCTAGACACATCATAATAAAAATGGCAAACATTAAAGACAAATAAAGAATCTTAAAGGAAGCAAGAGAGACAGAAAGTTACCTACAAGGGAGCTCCCATTAGACTGTCAGCTGATTTCTCAAAGAAACGCTGCAGGCCAGAAGGGAGTGGCACGAAGTGTACAAAGTAATGCAAGGCAAGGGTCTGAATCCAAGACTACTCTATCCAACAAGGCTATCATTCAACATTGAAGGAGAAATAAAGAGCTTCACGGATAAAAAAAAAAAGCTAAAGGAATTCACCAAACCGGCACTGCATGAAATGCTGAAGGGACTGTTGTAAGAAGAAGAAAGAGAGAGAGAGAGAGAGAGAGAGAGAGAGAGAGAGAAAGGAACACAGGCATAAAATTAAAATGGCAACTAATAACTATCTATCAATAATTACCTTAAATGTAAATGGCTTAAATGCTCCAATCAAAAGACATAGGGTAGCTGATTGGATAAGAAAACATGACCCATATATATGCTGTCTACAAGAGACCCACCTCACAACAAAAGACTCACAAAAGTGAAGGGATGGAAAAAAATTTTCCAAGCAAATGGACATGAATAAAAAGCTGGTGTAGCAATACTCATATCTGACAAGATATACTTCAAAACGAGGGCCATAATAAGAGACAGAGAAGGTCACTACATAATATTAAAAGGATCAATCCAACAAGAGGATATAACACTGGTAAATATATATGCACCAAATACGTGAGCATCAAAATATATTTTAAAACTTCTGAAGGACTTCAAAGGAGAGATCAATAGCAATATGGTCATAGTGGGTGACTTTAACACGCCACTGACACCACTGCATAGATCTTCTAGACAAAAAAATTAACAAAGACGTAGAGTCCTTACAAGACAAACTAGATCAGTTGGACTTCATTGATATTTACAGAACATTTCACCCCAAAGCTGCAGAATATACTTTCTTCTCAAGTGCATATGGGTCATTCTCAAAGATAGACCACATGTTAGGACACAAAACAAGTCTCTACAAATTCAAGAAAAATGAAATCATATCAAGCATCTTCTCAGATCTCAGTGGCATAAAACTAGAACTCAATTACAGTAAAAACACACAAAAACATTCAATCACTTGGAGGTTAAATAGCATGCTATTAAACAACGAATGGATTACTAACGAGATCAAGGAAGAAATTAAAAACTTCCTGGAAACTAATGAAAACGAACACACAACAACACAAAATCTATGGGACACAGTGAAAGCAGTCCTGAGAGGGAAGTTCATAGCACTACAGGCCTACCTCAAGAAACAAGAAAAATTCCTAATTGACTTTCTAACCCTACAACTTACAGAACTAGAAAGTAAACAAAAAGAAAAACCCAGAGCTAGTAGAAGGAAAGAAATAGTAAAGGTCAGAGCAGAAATAAATGACATAGAGTCCAAAATAATTCAAAAGATCAATGAAACAAAAAGCTGGTTTTTTGAAAAGATAAACAAGATCGATGGACCTTTAGCCAGACTCACCAAGAAACAAAAAGAGAGAAACCAAATAAACAAAATCAGAAACAAAAGAGAAGAAGTAAAAACTGACACCACAGAAATACAAAGGATCAAAGAAACATACTATGAACAAATTATACGCCAACAAGTTGGACAGTCTAGGAAAAATGGACAAGTTTCTAGAAAGACACAGCCTCCCAAAACTGAACCAGGAAGAGATAGAAAACTTAAACAGACCAGTAACAACAAAGGAAATTGAAGATGTAATTAAGAAACTCCCAGCAAACAAAAGCCCAGGCCCGATGGCTTCATGGGGGAGTTTTACCGAACACTCAAAGAAGATCTAATACCCATTCTCCTCAAACTATTCTAAAAAATCCTGGAAGATAGAACACTTTCAAACTCATTTTATGAAGCCAGCATAATCCTAATTCCAAAACCAGGTAAAGGCACTACAAAGAAAGAAAACTACAGGCCAATATCCTTTATGAACACAGATGCCAAAATCCCTAACAAACTACTAGCAAATCAAGTCCAGCAATACATCAAAAAAATTAGTCATCATGACCAAGTGGGATTCATCCCAGGGATGCAAGGCTGGTACAATATTCACAAATCAATAAATGTGGTACACCACATAAACAAAATGAAAAATAAAAACCATATGATCATATCAATAGATGCTGAAAAAGCTTTCAACAAAATCCAGTACCCACTTCTGATAAAAACACTCAGCAATGTGGGAATAGAGGGATCATATCTCAACATAATAAAAGCCATATATGAAAAACCTACAGCCAACATCATACTCAATGGGCAAATACTAAAAGCATTCCCTTTATGAACAGGAACAAGACAGGGATGTCCACTTTTGCCACTCTTATTCAATATAGTACTGGAAGTCTTAGCCACAGCAATTAAATATGAAGAAAAAATAAAAGGAATCCAAATAGGAAAGGAGGAAGTGAAACTGTCATTTTTTGCAGATGACATGATACTGTACATAGAAAACCCTAAAGACTCCATCAAAAATCTACTAGACCTAATAAATGAATTTGGCAAAGTAGCAGGATACAAAATTAACATCCAGAAATTGATGGCATTCTTATACATCAATGATGAACTCATAGAAAGAGAAACTAAAAAAATAATCCCATTTACCATCGCAGCAAAAAAATTAAGATACCTAGGAATAAACTTAACCAAAGAAGTAAAGGACCTATTTGCAGAAAACTACAGGTCATTGAAAAAAAAAAAAATAGAAGAAGATATAAAAAAGTGGAAGCACATACCTTGTTCATGGATTGGAAGAATTAACCTCATTAAAATGTCCATACTCTCCAAAGCAATCTATAGATTCAATGCAATCCCCATCAAAATACCAATGATATATTTCACAGAACTAGAACAAACACTCCAAAAGTTTATATAGAACCAAAAAAGACCCAAAATAGCCTCAGCAATCTTGAAAAAAAAGTACAAAGTAGGTGGGATCACATTCCAGATATCAGGTTATACTACAAAGCCACTGTAATCAAAACAGCCTGGTACTGGCACAAGAACAAACAGATAGATCAATGGAACAGAACAAAGAACCCAGAAATTGACCCAAGACAATATGCTCAATTAATATTTGACAAAGGTGGCAAGAGCATACAGTGGAGTCAAGGCAGTCTCTTCAATAAATGGTGCTGGGAAAATCGGTCAGCTACTTGCAAAAAAATGAAGCTAGACTACCAAGTTACACCACATACAAGAATAACCTCAAAATGGATAAAAGACTTAAATGTAACTTGTGAATCCATAAAAATTCTAGAAGAAAATGCAGGCAACAATATTTCAGACATCATACGCAGCAGAATTTTCACTGATACCAGACCTAAGGCAAGAGAAACAAAGGAAAAAATGAACACACGGGACTACATCAAACTAAAAAGCTTCTGCACAGCAAAGGAAACAATCATCAAAATGGAAAGGGAACCCACTATATGGGAGACCATAATCGCCAATGATGCATCAAATAAGGGATTAATATCCAAAACATATAGAGTACTCATACAACTCAACAAAAGGAAGACAAAGAACCCAATTAAAAAACAGGAAGAGAAACTAAATAGACACCTCTCCAAACAAGACATACAAATGGCCAAGAGACATATGAAAATATGCTCAACGTCACTAATCACCGGAGAGATGCAAATTAAAACAACTATGAGGTATCACTTCACCCCTGTCAGAATGGCCACCATGAACAAATCATCAAACAACAAGTGTTAGCGAGGGTGTGGAGAAAAGAGGACTCTAGTACACTTCTGATGGGAATGCAGAATGGTGCAGCCACTATGGAAAACACTATGGTGTTACCTCAAAAAGTTAAAAATTGAACTGCCATTTGACCCAGTGATCCCACTTCTAGGAATATACCCTAAGAAGCCTGAAAAACCAATCAGAAAGAATATATGTACCCCTATGTTCATAGCAGCACTATTTACAATAGCTAAGATCTGGAAACAACCCAAGTGTCCACCAGTAAATGAGTGGATAAAAAAGCTGTGGTACATGTACACAATGGAATACTATTCAGCTGTAAGAAAGAAAGATCTCTTATCATTTAAGATTACATGGAGGGACCTGGAGAGTATTATGCTAAGCAAAACAAGCCAAACAGAGAAAGACAAATATCACATGATCTCACTTATTTGTGGAATATAATGAAATAAACAAACTGATGAACATAACTGACCCAGAAACATAGAGGTAGGGTTCAGACTGACAAACCCCAGAAGAGGGGTGTTGGGGGGTGAAGAGATGAACCACAGAACTTATATGCATTTATGCATAACCAATGGACATAGACAACAAAGCTGGGGAAGGGGTGAGAGGGATGGGGAGGAGGATTGCAATGGGGGAAAAAGGAGAAACATCTGTAATAAAAACAAATTAATAAAAATAATTTTAAAAAAAGAGTAAAGAAAAATTGGTATCAATAAGCAAGCCTGATTTAATGCATATCTATAGAATAAAGCACTAATAGCCACAGAGAAAACATATTCCAGAACACACAGAAAGTTTGGTAAAACTGATGACATACTGGGCAATAAAGCATATCTCAATAATTTTCATCAATTTAATATCTGCATATCACTCTCAGACCAAATTATTGAAACTCAAAAATAATAATTATAACCAGAATATTTGCAAATGTTTTGAAACTAAGAAATATACTTTCAATGTAGTCAATAATATTGTGATGACTATGTATGGTGCCAGTTGGGTACTGGAAATATCAAAGAGAAGACTTTGTAGAGTATATAATTTTCTAACCACTATGCTGTACACTTGAAACAAATACAAAATAATATTGAATGTAAACTGTAATGGAAAAATTTTCAACTTAAGAATGAATAAATAAGATAGAACAAAAAGAACTATACTTACAAATAACTGGTAGTCAAATAAGAAACTTAAGGGAAATTAGAATATATTTAGAATAAAATTAAAATGACAATATTACATTAAAATTTGCAGGCTATAGCTAGAAGTACTTAATTGGAAATTTATAGCTTTATATGATTATATAAGAAAAAGAAATATTGATAATGAATGATAAATAATATGAATATCCACTTTAAGAAATATATATAATCAAATGAGGGTATAAGAAAGAAAAGCTTAAAAGTAAGGGAAGAAGTTAATCCACTAGAAAATAAATTTACAATAGAGATCAACAAAAGGTTTGAATATGCTAAATGCTAAAACAAGCAACCCCATTATTTCAGTGGATTAACAAATAAAGGTTTGTGTGTTGTTCTTGTTCAATGGAGACAGGGACCTGGGGGGTAAAGAAGACAGTGAGCTGTAATTATGACTATCATTCTTATTTCTTCTTTGTAGTATCTCTGACATTCTCCCAGAACCTCTAAGTCCACTACAGAGTTATTTGTATCCAGTCATCAGAAAATTGATGAGGAAGAGACAATGGAGAATTACAAAGAAAGTTCGTTTTTTTATGCTAGGTCAGAGAGTGGTCAAGATCATTTCTGCACAACTAAAATTTCTGATGAGCCCTGGCCAGTGTGGCTCAGTGGTTAGAGTGTTGACAAATGTACCAAAGGGTTACAGGTTTGATTCCTAGTCAAGGTCACATGCCTGCGTTGCAGGTTCCATCCCTGGCCCTGGTCGGGGTGCATGTGGGAGGCAACCAATCAATATCTCTCTCTCTCTCTCTCTCTCTCTCTCTCTTGCCCCCTCCCTCCCTTCCTTTCATTCTTCCTAAAAATCAGTGGAAAAAATATCCTTGGTTGAGGATTAACAATAATAAAATAAAATAAAATAAAATAAAATAAAATAAAATAAAATAAAATAAAATAAAATAAAATAAAATAAAATAAAATAAAATAAAATAAAATTTCTGATTAGCTAAAATCCAAACTATAATTCCACATATTAAAGAGGCTTGAAAACATAATCTAGTTATATTTTCTAGAGTAATTGAAAAGGAAAACAACAAAACACTGCAGAATGTACCACACTGGTTCTTTGAAAGGACCAATGAAACAAACTTCTAAAAATATTCACTAAGAAAAAGGAGAGAAGAAACAAATAAAATGAATTAGGAGTAAAGAGGTGTACATAAGTATAGAAACTATAAACAGGGAAATATAATGAAGACACAAATACATTTAAGTCAATAGATTAGAAAATTGAGCTAAAATAGATATATTCCTAGACAAGAATAATTTACCAAAACTGACTTAAAGATGGATATAAAACTGAATAGTCCTAAATTTATTAAATATTGAATCAATGATCAAAAATGTCTTCACATGTAATAGCCCTTTTGAGAAACAATTCTCCATGGGATTCTCCTATGTCTGCACATCTTGCAAGCAAAGACAATGACTGGGCTTTTCAGTACTTTCTTTTCAAGAATATTTGTAGAGCAAACATCCTTGGGAAAAAGAAATATAGCCTCCCTCCAGGGCAAAGAGAAATCTTGCTTATTCTCCAGTATGGTAAATATCATGTCTCCCTCTTTAGCACAGGTCAGCCAGGCTTATTACCCATTATGAGATTTGAGTTCCCTAAATTTAGGGTTTAGTTCCTGTAATTCAACCCAACTAGCCCTCTTCAGAAATTGATTCTTGGGGATGTAGTACAAATACTGATAGTTGGACTACTACTATAACTGTAAACAATAAAGTGTTTTATCTCTGACCCATGAGTCTCATGTCTTCTGTCAGCATCCATAAAACTGTGACATACTAAATTGTTAGCTTACAATCAAGGTAAAAATCTCAGATCCTTCACAGTTTTCTCAAGATATGGACTGTTTCATGGATGGTATTTCTAAACATTCAAGGAAGAATACAGTTGACCCTTGGACAGCATGGGTTTGAAATGCATGGATCCACTTATACATGAATTTTTAAACAGACACTATAAATGTATTTCTCTTTCTAATGACTTTCTGAATAATATTTTATTTTTCTAGCTCATTTTATTGTAAGAATACAGTGTATAATACATATAACAAAAATATGTGTTAATTGACTGTTTATGTTATCAGTAAGGCTTCTGGTCAACAGTAGGCTATTAGTAGTTAAGTTTTTGGGGACTCAAAAGTGATACATTTTTTAATGCACAGGTATTGGTGTACCTAACTTGCATGTTGTTCGAGAGTCAACCGTAGTTCCAATAATTACAAAACATTCTTAAGTAATCAAAATTCTTTCTTTCAGGAAACTTGACATGAGTGATTTGACTGCTAAATTAAACCAAACATTCAAGAAGTAATTCTAATTCAAATTAGAATTTACTCATTTTTATTGAAAAATGTACTCAAACATTTCTAAGTAAAGAAAGAGAGAGAACACTATACAAAGTGTTATGGACAGAGAATTGTACTAGCCAGATCCCTCCAGCAAAGATTTTCCCAGCTGATGTGAGTGCTGTTAGCAGGAAGCCTCCATATATCAATTTCTCAGAGAGAGACAAATGCCTAATTTTTTCCCAATCCCTCTTCTTTCCTCCTTTCCACAAATGTTGATTCCTTGTAAATATCTTGTACATCAAATTCTGTCAGCATCTGCTTCTGAACATTATAACCTGAGATACCAAAATAGGAAAACTATAGGCTGATTTTACTAATGAGCATTGATGTAACAATCCTAAAGCAAAATATATCCAGCAATATATTAAAAAGAGAATACCTCATGAGCAACTTGAGTTTTTCAAGGAGTAAAAATCACATGTAAGCCCTGGCCGGTTTGGCTCAGCAGGTAGAGCATCTGCCAGCGGACTGGAGAGTCCGGGTTTGGTTCCCGCTAAGGGCACGTACCTTGGTTGCAGTTTGTCCCTGGCTCTGGTTGGGGTTGTGTGGGTGGCAACCACTCGATGTGTCTCTCTCACATCGATGTTTCTCTCTCTCTCTTCCTCCCTCTCTCTCTCCCACTCTATCTGAAGATAAATGCAAAAATGTCCTCGGGTGGGGATTAAAAAAAAAATCACATGTAACACAAGAAAAGTTATAATTTAATTTCACCATATTATTAGATTAAAGGAAATAATGATTATCTCAAAAGAAACAAAAATTACAATTGATAAAATTTAATATCCTTTAATAACAAAACCAAAACTTTTAACAAACTCTTAATAGAAACTTTTTAAATTTGATAAAAAAAATGCCTAAAACTGTATAATAGACATATTTCTTATGAAAGTTTTTCTTTTAAATTAGTAAACAAATTAAGGATTCTCTCCATTAGTGCTTTTAATCAACAGGGTGTTTGAGGTTCTAACCAGTGCAGTAGTATAATAAAAAGACAAAGTTATAATTTTTTAAAGGAAACAAACTTTTATAATTCATAAATTATATGATTATATATGTTAGAATATAAAATTTTGCATAATTTTTTATATTTAATAAGAGAATTTTGGAAAGTTATTAGATATAAAAATCAGGACATAAATATTAATGATATTTCTATTTTCCAGCCAAGAGAAAACAGAAATAAATTACAAATTTGAATTAACAATTTAGAAACATCAAAAAAATCTATGCAAAAGTACATCAAAGAAAACACCTGTGAAATTACTATAAAACATAATTTATCAAAAGATATTTAAGATCTAAAAAAAAATCAATTTAATAAAGATTCTAACCAAAGAACTTATATGTATAACCTATGGACACAGATAAGAGTACAATGCAGGCTGGGTGGGGGGGTGGTATTGGGAGCAAGATGGAGGAGGTCAATGGGGGAAAAGGGGAAGACATCTGTAATACTTTCAACAATAAAGATAACTTTTTAAAAATATGCTAAATTAATGTACATATTCAATGCACATTAATATGTACATTAATCTTTCCAAATTAATGTACATATTCAATGCAATCTCAATGTAAACGTACCTCAAGAGGTCTTTTATAGAACCTGAAATCTGATTCTAATACTGCTAAGGATGTACAGAGGAGCAATCAAGGACAGCCAGGATTTTCTTAAACAATAGCAAGGTGCCATACTTGTTTCAAGATTTATTTATTTTTTTAATTTATAGTAATTTTGATACCACACCAATAGTGCTGATATTAGGAGAGAAAATAAACAGGAAAGAAGAGATGAGCCAGAGACTGATACATGCACACATCTTGATAAAAGACATAGGTGGTAGCCTGGCCGGTGTGGCTCAGTGGATTGAGCATCGGCCCATAAACTGAGAGGCCCCAGTTCGATTCCCTCTGAGCACATGCCTGGGTTGCGGGCTTGATCCCCAGGAGGGGGCATGCAGGAGGCAGCCGATCCATGTTTCTCTCTCACATTGATGTTTCTCTCTCTCTCTGCCTTCCTCTCTCTCCAAAAAATCAATGAAAAAATATTTTTAAAAAATAAGACATAGGTGGTATTGCTGACCAGTGGGGAATCATGAACTATTTTATTTTTTTATTATTATTATTATTTATTAATTTACTTTTGTTACAGATGTTTCTCCTTTTTTCCCCCATTGACAAGAACTATTTTAATTAAATGTTTTTTTTACAAGGTAGGTCCCTTCTGAGTCACCACTTCTGATCAACAAAGTTTGGAACAAATTGCACAGCATCATACATTATGGCTCAAAGAATAAGCTTTATGGGATAAATGGAAATAACATAGACAAGGGTCAAAAAGAAAATAGGCACTGGTGCTCTGATTCTCCCATTAGCAAGGCCAGGGTACTGCTGGGTTCACAGAGTAAGTCTGTGCGCCACTCAGAAGACATGGCCCTGCCTATCTAAATGGTTATGGGGAAAACAAAAATCAGACCTGTCAGTGGTTAGCTAAACAGTATTCTGTCAGTCTGCCTTAGGATTAACAGTCTTTACTGGTGTTGTCTGGTAATTCCATATTTTAAGAACCAGTGGTTCCATCCCAACTTCATAAAGTTTTTCATTATTTGAGAATAAAAATAATAACCACACACACACAAAAACAAACAAACAAACAAACAAAAAATAGAATTTACAATTTCCCTGCCAGAGGGAGGTATTATTGGTTCTGTGGGAAACTGAGCTCAGATGCAGTTAAAAATCCTGAGAGCATGTCCAATGCATAAACTTTATAAAGCACTCATATCCAGAATATGCAAAGAAATCTTATAAATCAACTAAATATGAAAAAAAACTTGAACAGATGTTCAAGAGAGGAAAAATGGCTAACACAATTGCTTGACCTCATTAATAATCAGGGAAATACCAATTTAAATACATCAGATTAGCGTACATTTAAAATCTTGATAGTAGCAAATATTGATGAAGATATAGAGCAACAGGAACTTTAAAAAATGATTTGGTATTACCTGATAGAGTAATCCTTTACATGTCTTGCAACACAGCATTCTCCTTCTGGGTCCAGAGTTACTCAGTGTGTGGCTATACCAGGAAACATGCACAAGAATATATATATAAGGGCATTGTTAACAATAGTCAAAAACTGGAAACAGTCCAAATGTCTCTTAACAGTAGAATGTTATATATATTTTGGTATTTTCTTGTAATAGAATAACCAACATGGATCAATCTCAATAGTATAATTTTTAGTGAAAGAAGTCCAAGAATTATACATGCAATATGACCCCTTATATAACATTCAAATTCTGTTATCTAATTTATAGATTATTGACATAGATATGAACTAAAAGCAGGAGAATAATTCTCACATAAATCAGAATAGATGTTACTTTTAGAGGAAGGAGAGAAGGCCTGAGATCTGGTAGGGACAAAGGAGCTTTTAAGGAATAGAGCATATTCTCTTTCTTTTTTTCTTTTTAAATATGTTTTTATTGATTTTTTTAGAGAGAGAGAAGGGAGAAAGAGAAAGAAACATTGATGAGAGAAATATCCATTGGCTGCCTCCTACATGCCCTCTACTGGGGATAGAGCCCACAACCCGGGCATGTGCCCTGACTGGGAATCAAACCGGGACCTCTCAGTCCATGGGACAACCCTCAACCCACCAAGCCACACGGGCTGGGCCGTATTCTCTTTTTCAATTGAAGGTTACAATAGGGATGTTTCATTTCAAATTATTCTGTAATCTAGATTTATATTTTTATAAATTCAGTTTTATTTTCCACAGAAAAAATATAGCATTTACAATATAATAAAAGATATATACATCAACATTTATAATAAAAAATTAAAAGTACTTAAAAATAAATCTAACAACGAAATGCAACTATTTTGTGGAAAAATTATAAATGTGTACTGAAATATATTAAAGATGGCATGAATAAATGGAAATACTTCATTTTCATAGAATAGAGGACTCAATTTCACAAATATGTCAAAATGATCTATAATTTAATCAATTCCAATCAAAATAATTTTATTGTACAATTGTGAAGCTGATTATAAAATTCATAGTTAACTGCTAAAGTTTGATAATAGCCAACATATATTTTTAAAAGAAGAAAATAATAAAGAACTGTACTACCAGCTATTAAGATTTATTATGGAACCAAATAGAGTCCTAAAATAAATCTATACATAACTGGAAACTTGACTTATTCTACTTTAGATTAATGGAGAAAAAATAACTATCCAATAAATACAGGTAGGATATTTATTATTCTTAAAAGAAAAAAAAATGAACTCCCTATATCACACCAAGCAAAAACATCAGCCCCAATGCGTTCGAGAATTGAATGTGAAATATAAAAAGTATAAAACTTTTAAAACACAGTATATGATAATATTCTTATGATCTTATGATCATAATTTTTAAAGACATTTAGAGTATAAAGGGAACATAAGAAAGTTTTTACTAGATTAAAATTAATTACTCATGTTAATCAAAAGTTATATGTGAAAAGATAAAACAGAAACTCAGAGAAGATATTTGCCATATATAGTTCTATCAAAGGATTTGTAGCTAGAATATATTAAAAATATGTTTAAATCAATGAAAAAGGTAAACAGCCTAATAATAAAAGGAATACATAACATAAAAAATTGTCTAGCAACGAAAACACTAATAATCTAAATATAAAGATAGATGTTCAGCTATGTTAATCATCCTAAAAATGCAAATTTAAACCAACTTGATAGTGTTTCATAACCATCAGATTGGGAAAAAAGTATAAGTCTGACAACATGCTGGTAGGATTATGGAGCAATGGTAAGTATAAAACACACTCGGTGGAAAAGTACATTGGCACACTCACTTTGAAAATAATTGGCTGTTATCTTGTAAAGGTAAAACTGTAAAAGCCCTATAACACATCAATACATTATTTGGTTTATATTATAGTATTAAATGACTTATGACAGCCCACATCCTTAAATGTGAGGACTTGTATCTTTCTTCATTGGCTGTTTTTGTTGTTGTAGTTCTTTATCCTCACCTGAGAACATGTTTACTGATTTGAGAGACATTGATTGCCTGCCTCCCATATGCACCCTGAACAAGAATCAAATTAGAAACATTTTGGTGTACAGGACAAGGCTTCAACCAACTGAGTAATCTGGCCAGGGCTTCATTGGCTGGTTTTAAGAAATAATTAATCCTTTGTCTTTCATGTATTTCCTAACTTGCTACACTTCAAAAATTTGCATTTTATGAAAAACGAAAATCACAAAATGAGCATTTCCTCTAGTCTTGATGGTCATGCAAGATTTTAAAATTAAAATATACTGATTTCAAAGATAATAGTTAGGTCCTATTATTTTCTGGATAAAATAATTTTCACATTAAAAATGAAATATACAGGTTTGAAATTTAAATATAGATATTTCTAAAATAAACAGATCATATAATTTTTAAAGATGATTCTTAAATCTAAAACCACTTTTACATTCAAATTAAAGATGCACAATATCCTAGACAAGAAAGCTGTGTAGATGACTCCTTCAAAGCCAATATGGGTTTTGTTTTTATTTTCTTCAAAATTTACACAATTATTTTTCTTTACTACATAGGGGCAAAACAATGAACTCTATGTCAGTGAATTTGTTGATGTGCATGCTACCAGTAAGTTCTGTGTTTCTGTCTTTACCAGGTGTTATAAAACTAAGAATGAAATTTGCTCATTACATCCTGAAGCCTTGCTCACTTAAAAGTTTTTAGTGTAATTTTTCTCTTTTCTACTTTTATTTATTACTTTCTTTGTTGTTCAATACATTTGACCATATTTTACACATTGTTTTAAGTAAAAGCACATTTGCTCTTTCTATAACGTGAATGTGTATAGGATACTAATTAATTGAGAAATAGAGTAAACAGTTTTTTGAATATTTGAAATACTATTATCTTGATTGTTCTTGGCTATTGGCAAGATTTTCTGGCAAACTTGCAAAGCATAATGAAGATTAAAAGTTATTCAGAAAAGTTCTTCAAAAGCAACTCACATTTCTTGCTTAAAGTTTTAGCATTTATAGAATGCTATCAAATTATGTATGTCATTTAGTTAGCAGATTTAGTCAAATATAGGAGAATAAGATAATTCACATTTTCTCATAAATGTATATAAAATAGTTTCATTACATACTTATATCTATATATATAAGTATATATAAAGAAAAGTTATTAAAATGTTTTCTCAATATACAGTCTCCCATTAAAAGTAAATATAAGAATTTAGATTATATTTTGCCATCACAGTTAATCATCACATTCCTTCTGAGGTTTAAAGTGAGACCTCAAAATTAATAGAGACCAATAAGCCTATTAAAAATGCAAATGATTTCTATTTACTATAAAGCTGGTTCTTAATAGTTTAGTCTGCTAATCTTCTAAATTGCCAACATTCCATCATAATCATATCAACATTCTTTCACACATTTGGTATTTAGAAATTTAAAAAGTGAAATATTTAATAGTACAGATATCTCTGTGGCAAATAAGAAGATTGGGCACAGTTATTTTGAGTCAAAAACATAATTCTAAGAAGAAAAAAAACAACTATCTTAAGTCACAATAATACTTAATCATAATGAAAAACAAGTATGTAGAAAATCGAATTCTCAAAAATATTCTTCATGGTGTCTGACATATTTTTTTCGAAAAATAAAGTATGTGAATATAAATAAACTGAAAAAAGTAAAAAGCTTGGAATACTAGTCTGATAAACCCTAGCAAACTCTTCAGAGCTATAATCCCCCTTTTAAATACATACTTCTAGAATTTTTTAAATCTGTTTTTACTCTACAAATAATCACAACAATTGTGATATTAAATGAAAATGAATATTCAGAATTTAGGTTTTTAATTTTATGAGAATTCTAAATTCAAAGAATATAGGCATTTGTCTCTAGTCCAAGGAACCTTGTTTTTTGAGGGACCAGATGATGAATTTAACTCTTTACAATGAAATGCCCTATACTTGCTCTTTCTTGTTGTATGAATAAGATACCTAGGCAGACATACTAAATAGAGTGACATCACTCACTTTAGACAGTAACTTTGCATTCACTGAATAATCTTCCTAAAATTGATTACTTTAGACTATGTTAAATGCGTCATTTTCAAAAAGTGCTAATCTACCATATAAATGAATGACCTGAAAAACAGAACTTAAAAATAAGACAGATTTTGACAGACTGGAAAAAAACAGAATTGTTTCTGAAATTACTTCTACCAACTCTATATTTTAAAATGATAGACTCAATTTTTCATCTAGATAAAAATAAGTTTACAACTGGCTGAAAAATGTCTTATTTTTTCTAAAAAATTTATACCTATGAAACAATTATTCAAAAAGTAATACCTACTGAAGATATGAATACGTTAATGTAAAGAGACAGAAGAATTTCCAGTAATAATGGTTAAATAAAGTGGTCACATGAACCCTTCCACAAAAACACACATATATAATCTAAACAAAAACATAATAATATACTCCTTGGAGTCACAAGAAGTATCCCAAAAAAGATGGAAGTAGCAGAATTGACTCTTGAAAACTGTAAAAGAAAGAAGCAAGAATTGCAATTACATCCTTAGCCAAGAAAGTCTCCAACCCATATGATGACAGAGATGGAAGAAGGATAGTCTTAGGGGTTTAGATGGCAGAGAACAGAGTTTAGGGCTAAAAGATCAGCTGAAAATTTAACTGGAAAACTTGGAAGTAAGAGAATCTTAAAGTGAAACTCTGTTCAAGTCCTTGGATAATCTCTAAACTATATATGTGCAGGGGAGACCCCAAGAGTTCCAGCAAAAAAAAGAAAGTTAGATAATAGATGATTGATAGATGGCAGATGTATGATAGATATAGATAGTTAAGATTAGATGGATATGAAAACAACCAAGAAAGAGGGTAGCAACTACCCTTGGAAGACAGAGCTAAAATGATTGAAATTTGTGAGATGTTGACTTGCTTAAAAAATTGAGTGTATTGCCCAGCAGGTGTGGCTCAGTGATTGAGTGTCAACCCACGTACCAAGAGGTTGCAAATTCGATTCCCAGTCAGGGCACATGCCCAGGTGTGGGTTAAATCCCCAGTAGGGGGCGTGCAGGAGGCTGCCAATTGATGTTCCCTCTGATCCATGTTTCTATTTCTCTCCCTCTCCCTTCCTCTCTTTCTAAAATCAATAAAGGGGAAAAAAAATTGAGTGTATTACTAGCCTGTGCACATTTCAAATGAAGGAATGCTGAAACCATTCTGACTTGGGCACAGATCTTGGTGCTGACAGAACATCTGGAAATTTAGGGTGGATTCCCATAAAAGAGGGAAACAGAGAGATATTCCCCAAAATCAAAGTATAAAATTTGCCTTCATTTTTGGATGACTCTCAAACTATGTAGACACAGAGGGGTTGAGAGGAAAAAATAATCTTGCCTGATTAATATAGCCCTAGTATAATGCCAAGTAGAAGTCATGAGAGTGGGCATTCTTGCCTTTTTCCTCATCTGTGAGTGAAAGCATTTTTTTTCCTATTAAATATGACAGTAGTTGTAGATTTTTCATAGATGCATTTCATCAGGTTGGAGAACTTTCCTTCTCTTTCTAGTTTGCTAATAATGTCTATGGTGAATGGTGTTGCATTTTGTCAAATGCTTTTACTACATGCCTTGAGATAATCGCATAAATTTTCTCTTTATTCTATTAATATAGTGAATGATTAATTTTCAAATATTAAACCAACTTTTTGTTCCTTGGATAAACTTCAAGTGGTCATTATATATATTGTTAGATTATATTTGCTAATAATTTAAGAAGTTTTGCCTCTATATAATGAGATAAAATACTCTGTAGTTTCTCGTAAAGTTTTTCTCTGGTTTTAATGTTACAATTATATGGGCTTTATAAAATGAATTAGGAAGAATTCCCATCTCCTCTTATTTGAAGGAGTTTTCAAAGCACTGATATTATTTCTTTCTTGAATATTTGCAACAATTCACTGGTGAAGCTATCAGAAGCTAGAGTTTCTGGTTTGTCTTTTGGTGGAAAAAGACTTTATGAATTTAATTTCTCTCATTTCTACATAACTATTTCTATGATCTTCAATTTGTTGAGACTTATTTTGGAACTTAACATATGATCTATTCTAGAAAATGTTCCATGTGCACTTGAGAAGAAAGTGTATTCTGCTGCTGTTACATGAAATGTTCATTATATGTTGTTGGGTCCATTCAGTCTAGAGTGTTGTTCAATTTCACTGTTTCCTATTGATTCTCTATCTTTTCTATCTACTGTTAATAGTGCAATTAAAGTCCACAGTTATTATTGTATTGCTACTTATTTCTTCTTTTAGTTCTTTACTTGATATATATATATATATAAAATCAAATATATATATATATATTACAATGTTGCATACATAAATATGTATAATTGTTGTATGTTCTTGATACATTGACACTTTATCATTATATAATGAGCTGTTTTATTTCTTGTGACCATTTTTAGCCTAAAGTTTATTTTGTCTTATATAAATATAGCTACCCCTGTTTTCTATTGCTACTATTTGCTTTCAGTGTCTTTTTCCATCCCTTCACTCTCAGTGTCTGTGTGTCCTTAAGGTGAAGTGGATCTCTTATAGGTAGAATAATATTGGATCTCATTGTTTTATTCATTCAGTGAATCTATGTCTTTTGACAAGATATATAATATAACCCATTTATGTTTAAAGTCATTATTGGTAGATTAGGACTTACTATTGCCATTTTGTTGTTTTTTCTTTTGCTCCTTGTTTCCTCTCTTGCTGTCTTCCTTTATGATTTGATGACTTTTTATTAGACTCTTTTATCATAATCTTTTGTGTATCTACTATTGTTTTTCCTTTGTAGTGACCATGAGGCTACATGACATATGTTATTAATATTGCTTCTACTAGGTTTGAAAACTCTAATATTTTTTATAGTCCTCATGATAAAAATCAAATCTGCTACCCATTACTTGCAACATCATTCATGAACTGTCCCTGACTTAACTCTTAAGCTTATCTCACCCTGTCAGACACTGTAAATACTATGCTTTACATCATATCAAAATCATGTTCCCAAATCTAATTCTCTCTTCTCAAGTGCTTTCCTCTTGATGTTTCCTTTACTTCAACAAAAGTCTTTATACATCACCATTCATTAGGTCAACTCCTATAAATACATTAAGTCTTAGTTTGAAACTCGATTTATGGAAGAAATGTCACCACCTATGGTCCAATATGCATTCCTTATGGTGCCATTGATGACACTATAATTTTTTGTATACTTACCTGTGTCTTCCTACTACACTAAAAGTTCAGGGATAATGTGTTTCACCTCTTCCTTGGTCATACTGTATCATAAAACCTAATAAGAAGTTTTCAATAAATGTTGATTGATATAATAGTTTAGACATATTCCATGTTTACATTTATATTGCAGTATTCATTAGGATATGTAGAACTGCAAAGCAAATAGGTAGTTAAATATACAACTGTCATAGCAATAGTTGAAATTTCTATAATTCATTCCAAATTGTTTTCAAGCTGGAGTGTGTATAACTTGGAGTTTCAAGAATGGCTAAACAGGACTAAGGGAATTATATTTAAAAGGTAAGGCATTTTCACTATAGTATTTATTCAACTGCAATTGGTTAAATATTGTAGGAAGTACTAGTGAGAAGATCACAAGTAAGATATTGTTTATGCCCTCAAGAACCTACATCTGAATGCACTGGTATCTGCAACTGTGTGTCATTGGGTTTAGTTACATATTTTAAACCTCAATTTTCTAAAGTTCTATTATGCAACTATAACTTTCTTACTCACTGTATAATCTCTAATACATTTCAAAAATGCTTGACACATAATAGATGCTTAATAAATATATGTGTAAAAAGAATGAACAAATACATGTATAAAACAGAGGATACACCTATGTTCTGAGATGTAATAAAGATTAAGTTTTAAAAATACATAAAAATACTTAGTATAGGCATGTACACTAAGGCAATTAAATTTTGTAATGACCATTAGAGAAATATTAACAAAATTTAAAAAGGACACGAAGGATGGAATGTAATAGTGAGTTCTCTTCTAAGGAGGTAATGAAAGGTACAGAAGTCTTCACAGACAAGGTTGAGCAAATTCAGTGTTGAAAATGTTTTACAGAAGTATGATGTTAAGGGATTTTTCAGATTGAAGGACCAGTGTTATTAGCACAAAGAAAGAAAAGTCAAAAGATAAAGGTAAAACTTTTGTGTGCTAGTATTATGGAGTTTAGCCTGTGTCTAATATCTTATTTTAATTTTTTGAATAATCGGTTTGGCAGCAGAGTAGAAAATGTATTAGACAAAGACAAACCTCAAAGAAAAGAGACTAATTCTGATACTATTGTAGTAATGCAGGCCTGGTATGATAGATGCTTTAATTATCAGCAGCTCCAGGAGTAGAAATGAAAGGCAAATATGATAGATGATATGGAAATTGAATCTATAAAACTTGATTATTGAATGGGGCAAAGGATGAAAGATAAGGAGTGTCTATTATGAATATAGAAAATATAAAGTTATTGATAGTTTTTAACTAAAGAGTGAAAGAACCAGGTTTCTATTTTTTTTAAATATCATTCTGAAGAATGGATTTGGCAAAGAGGGGAAACTAAAGGTAGGGAAACAAATTAAGAGACAAATGCAATGTTTCAGAGAAAACTTGTGAGTAACCTGAAGTAATATAAATGAATAAAAGCAACATATTATAAATCATCTGCTAAGAATCATCAGTTCTCCTAAATTGTTCAGCACTTCAGGAAATTCACAAGGAAATGAATGGCGGAGTGAGACGTAGCTCAGGAATGTATCTCTGACAACTTCAAATAGTTGGAAAAGAATCTGAAAGTTTCAGGCATATCTGTAAGATATGTCTATATCTATATCATCTATATCTGTATCATCTATATCTATATCTATATCTATATCATCTATATCTATATCATCTATATCTATATCATCTATATCTATATCTATATAATCTATCTATATCTATATCTATATCATCTATATCATATCTATATCTATCTATCTATCTATCTATCTATCTATCTATCTATCATCTATCTATAGAGTTGCCTCATTAGAACAAAAGGCACTTCAATAACACAGGAAATTCCAAGGGATTTAGGAACTTTGTGTCAGGAACCAGGATCAAAGACCAAATATAAGAACAAAAGATACTTATATTGCTCTTATCACATAGGAAATTACAAGAATTTTAGGAGTCTTTTGCCAGAAACTGGGGACAGATTTTGCGTGTGTGTGTGTGTGTGTGTGTGTGTGTGTGAGTGTATATATATATATATATATATATATATATATATATATATATATATATATATATTATTACTTTGCAGGGGAAACCAGAAGTTGAGGGATTTTTCTCAATGAAGAGGTGGGGATAGCTGAGGCTGTAAGAAGGCGAGATGGGAAGAAATCCCCAGTGTGAGAAAAGTGGAGAAGTGTTTATACATACATACATATATATATATATATATATATATATATATATATATATATGTATGTATAAATATATGGCTAAGAAATATATAAAAAATTTCTAGACACATTGAAGATGAATTTTGAGACATTGGTTTATAGAGGTAATAATCTGCCACACTTTTGAGGAATATTTAGATATCTAGGAACTGTCCAGAAAAATAGAATTCATCCCAAGGGTGTTTTACCAGGATAGTGCAATGGAATTACAATGATACAAAATCTCAGAGGATGTTGGTGAGAGAAATATCAAAGTGATAAAAATGGTATTTAAAACTGAAGGAAGAAGTGAGAAGCAAAGATGCTAACAATAGAGAAAAAATATTTGGAAAGAAATTCCCTATGAATCCAATATCTATATCTACATCATATTTGAAGTAATTTGAAGTAATTGAATAAAAGTGGGTTATAAGAAGTTATGGCTATAGGGCAAGCAAAATAAATTAAAGAAATTTGCTCTTACTGATATTTCCAGCTTTTATGTAGAGTAGTATATGATATCCACTCAGAAGTCCCCCCACCCCACATCACTCCAGGCAGTTCCTTACTCAGCTATTGTGTAAAATCAGCTAAGCTTATGTCAATTTTTTAAATCTACTAAAAAAGAACTCCAAACCAACTAGACTGCTCTTTTTAAAAACTGTCTATTGCTATTGATTTCCACTTTTTCCAAACACAATATAAGTTTTCCTGATGAGAAATAGATTAGCTGGGTTCAATTTTAACTTTGATGAAAAACTCAATAACGGACCAGAAACAAAATAAAAAGCAGCTTAGTATGTTTGCTGTAATTTATTTTATCACTCATATTTTCCTTGACACATTGCCAAGATTAAAAGCAAACAAGCTGATATCCTTGAGCTTTTTTTTGACCACATGGAATCTATAGGAGATAATCATAGGAGCCCACTTTTCCATTCTTCTTGACCTCAAAAATCCAGAAGAAGTCATTGAAACTTAAGACTGTGCTAAATTGGGCTCATATTGAGAAAACCATTTTATAGCTCATTTGCCAGGGAGAAAAACTTTGAGGTTCAAAGATAACATTCTATCATCTTCCATTCTTTTGAAATAATGTGTTTTCCACCTCTATGCACATAATATTTCCCCAATTTCAGACTAAAAGTGTTCAATCTACAGTGAAGCCCTTTTGAGAGGGCAAGGGGGAGAGGTTTAGAAAACATCTAAGAAACCACAAAAATCTATTTAAACCCAGTCCTAACATGCATCTTTAATCTTGGAGGTCTGTGTATAACTCTTTTCCATTACCATGAGTTTTAAAATACACAACAATAAAAATAAATGAACTCTATATTTCAAAATCTAGAAAATATTCTGGTATATCTAAAGCTTAATTATATATATATATATTTTTTACTAATTGTGTTTCAAGGTATATTACTAGAAAAAATTCAAATAAAGAACTCACTTTTGTTATTAGCTATAATCTTGTCTACAATTAACTCATTAGCTCTTTCATTAAAACTGCTTGGAAATAGAATCCATCTTTCTCATTTTGGTCTCTCATCTTTATTTATTTTACTTTATTTTTTTTTAATTTACTAGAATGGTCCCTTATCTTAAGGCAGTGATAAGTAGGAAAAGCAGACTCATTTAGAAGTTTTCCTGGACCATAAAATGATTTTCTCTACAAAAATAAGGGTATTAATCTCTTAGCTAGTAGTTTCAAGATGGCATTAGTCTGAAGGTTTATAGTATCTCCAGATGATTATAATCACAAGTTCCTACATATTAACCTACCATCTGACTAAAGCTAATTTCAAATACTAAGTGTACATAATGATTTGTGATAATAAGTCCACTATGTTAAAAGTAAAATGCTTATAAATGCCTTCTAGGTCAACAGGTGTCATCTGATAGGTTGATATGTAGGAATGAACATAGATAGAAAACTGGATGGATGAATGGATAGGTGGATTGAAGGACAGAGACAGACAGGCAGGTAGGTTTCAGAATTTTAAAGCCCTCTTCAACTCTCAAATCCTCTCACCTTATTTTAGATGAATATCCTCCCTGCTTCTTTGTTTTCATCTCACTCTTTATTGTTGGTCTTGTCTCTTGATACAATCCTTTTTCTAGAAATCTTTGTCACAAAATAAACACTATCTTTTTGTTTCCAAAAAACTTTACTAATCAAAGAATGTCTCCCATTAACAGACTTCCATTACCATCAAAGTTATCACCTACCATGTCCTACCAGCCCAATATTACCTCCCTTAATAGGCCTTATATTTCCCTCTTTTCTCCATTCCCATGTTTCTCATCATTACCGTATCTCTCAGGAGAAACTCAAATTATTCTTACTTGATTATGTAAAACAACTGTGGTCAACTTTTGACTTAGCTTCCTTCATCCAGACTAGGAGCTGTAGCTGAGGTGGAGAGGATCCATCAAGGTGCTTTTCTAAACAAAAGAACCATCTAACCCCAATGACTTTTTTTTTTTCTTTATTGACTTTAGAGAAAGAGGAAGGGAGAGAAAGATAGAAACATCGACGAGAGAGCCCAGCCTGTGTGGCTCAGTGGTTGAGCAGCGACCCAGGTACCAAGAGGTCACTGGTTCGATTCCCAGTCAAGGCACATGCCCAGGTTGTGGGCCCAATCCCCAGTGGGGGGCATGCAGGAGGCAGCCAGTGGATGTTCTCTCTCATTGATGTTTCTATCTCTCTATCCCTCTCCTTTCCTCTCTCTCTAAAATCAATAAAGAAAAAATATTTAAAAAAAGAAAAGAAAGAAAGAAACATCCATGAGAGAGAACATCAAGTGGCCGCCTCCTGCATGCCTCCCACTGGGGATCCGGCCCACAACTTGGGCATGCGCCCTGACTGGGAATCAAACCAGTGACCTCCTGGTGCATGGGTTGACGCATGGGTTGTGGCTCAACCACTGAGCCACACTGGCCGGGCCCCAGTGACAATTTTAACACTCATCTATAAGGCATTCATATTTTTTTTTTAATGGCCATTTATTTGACTTACTACCTAAGTATTGAAAGTTGGCAATCTGATGAGGACAGCCAACTGTGTATAAATTTGTGACAGAGAAAGTAAATGACTGCTGCTACATTGTGACAAAACTGCCTAAACCTAATTTCAAACACTAAGTGTACATAATGGTTTGTAATAAGAAGTCCACTGTGTTAAAAGCAAAATGTTTATTAATGCCTTCTAGGTCAACAAGTGTCCAAAACATCTGGATTAAAAATAAAAAGGAATATATCATATGGCAAGCAACTGAAATTTTTCCAAGTGTTTCAGAGTGGTTTCTTTGCGTTCACTTAAATAATTTTCTTTCAAGCTGGTCCTCTTTGTCCTGGTCCTTCCACATAGTTCAAGCCAAATCGGTACTTCTTAACAGCAAGCACTTGAAACAGGAAAACAAGCCTATTTAGAGAGCTCAGGGACAAAAGAGAAAAGATCTCACGCCTGGCCACTGAGTGGAAGAAACTCAGGTCTTCCACTCAGGATCAATGCACAATCCATAGCACTTACATGATTTCCGTGGGTCCTCTGGACATACCGCAGCTTTATGCATCCCTGATTTGCTATTTCAGTTAAAACTAGAGAAGATTGTTTGGGTATCAGCAGAGACCCTCAACAAGATGGAAGTAATTGCCTCCCTAGCAGCATTTGTTGTTGGCCTGGGCTGGGACTTCTACAGTGCCTCTCTTCTCAATTCCTCTCCGTCAGTGCTTAACATTTCCAGAGTGAGGACATATTTTCCATCTGTTTATGCTCTCAAAACTCAGTCAGAAAATAAGGATTTGGACATTATTGGCTCAGACTCTTTGCCTGTCATATTGACTGTCTGATCCTATGACATGATACACTTTGTTTCTCCCCAGAGGAGAAAACCATATTTATTTTTTTTTTTTTTTTTAATTTTCTAATTTATTTATTTTTTTTTTATTAATTTATTTTTGTTACAGAGGTTTCTCCTTTTTTTCCCCATTGACACCCTCCTCCCCATCCCCCCACCCTGTCCCCAGCCTTGTTGTCCATGTCCATCACTTATGCATACATGTGCATAAGTTCTGTGGTTCATCTCCTCCCTCCCCCCCACCCCCTCTCCTGAGGGGTGTCAGTTTATACCCTACTTCCACGTCTCTGGGTCTACCCTGTTCCTCAGACTGCTATGTTCATTATATTCCACAAATAAGTGAGATCATGTGATATTTGTCTTTCTCTGCTTGGCTTGTTTCGCTTAGGATAATACTCTCGAGGTCCCTCCACGTCGTCTCAAAGGATAAGAGATCTTTCTTTCTTACAGCTGCATAGTACTCCATTGTGTATATGTACCACAGCTTTTTTATCCATTCATCCACTGATGGACACTTGGGCTGTTTCCAGATCTTAGCTATTGTAAATAGTGCTGCTATGAACATGGGGGTACATGTATTTTTTCTGATTGGTGTTTCAGGCTTCTTAGGGTATATTCCTAGAAGTGGGATCACTGGGTCAAATGGCAATTCAATTTTTAATTTTTTGAGGTAACACCATAGTGTTTTCCACAGTGGTTGCACCAGTCTGCATTCCCACCAGCAGTGTACTAGAGTCCCCTTTTCTCCACACCCTCGCCAACACTTGTTGTTTGATGATTTGTTGATGGCGGCCATTCTGACAGGTGTGAGGTGATACCTCATTGTTGTTTTAATTTGCATCTCTCTGATGATTAATGATGTTGAGCATTTCTTCATGTGTCTCTTAGCCATTTGTATGTCCTTTTTGGAGAGGTGTCTATTTAGTTCCTCTGCCCATTTTTTAATTGGGTTCTTTGTCTTCCTTTTGTTGAGTTGTATGAGCACTCTGTATATTTTGGAAATTAATCCCTTATCTGATGTGTCATTGGCAATTATGCTCTCCCATGGAGTGGGTTCCCTATCTGTTTTGATGGTTGTTTCTTTTGCTGTGCAGAAGCTTTTGAGTTTGATGTAGTCCCATGTGTTCATTTTTCCCTTTGTTTCTGTTGCCTTAGGTGATGTATCAGTGAAGATTCTACTGCGTATGATGTCCGAAATTTTGTTGCCTACATTTTCTTCTAGGATTTTTATGGATTCACGAGTCACATTTAAGTCTTTTATCCATTTTGAGTTTATTCTTGTGTGTGGTGTAAGTTGATGGTCTAGTTTCATTTTTTTGCATGTAGCTGTCCAATTTTCCCAACACCATTTATTAAAGAGGCTATCTTTACTCCATTGTATACTCTTGCCACCTTTGTCAAATATTAATTGAGCATAATGTCTTGGGTCAATTTCCGGATTCTCTGTTCTGTTCCACTGGTCTATATGCCTGTTCTTGTGCCAGTACCAGGCTGTTTTGATTACAGTGGCTTTGTAGTATAAGCTGATATCCGGTATTGTGATCCCACCTACTTTGTCCTTCTTTTTCAAGATTGCTGTGGATATTCGGGGTCTTTTTTGGTTCCATATGAACTTTTGAAATATTTGTTCTAGTTCTGTGAAATATGTCACTGGTATTTTGATGGGGATTGCATTGAATCTATAGATTGCTTTGGGTAATATGGACATTTTAATGATGTTAATTCTTCCAATCCATGAACAGGGTATGTGTTTCCACCTTTTTATATCTTCCTCTATTTCTTTTTTCAATGTCCTGTAGTTTTCTGCAAATAGGTCCTTTACTTCTTTGGTTAGGTTTATTCCTAGGTATCTTAATTTTTTTGCCGCGATGGTAAATGGTATTGTTTTTTTAGTTTCTCTTTCCGTGAGTTCGTCATTGGTGTATAAGAATGCCATTGATTTCTTGACATTAATTTTGTATCCTGCTACTTTGCCAAATTCATTTATTAAGTCTAGTAGATTTTTGATGGAGTCTTTAGGGTTTTCTATATATAATATCATATCGTCTGCGAATAATGACAGTTTCACTTCTTCCTTTCCAATTTTGATTCCTTTTATTTTTTCTTCACGTCTGATTGCTGTGGCTAAGACTTCCAGTACTATGTTAAATAAGAGTGGCGAAAGTGGGCATCCCTGTCTTGTTCCTGTTCTTAAGGGAAATGTTTTTAGTTTTTGCCCATTGACTATGATGTTGGCTGTAGGTCTTTCATATATGGCCTTTATTATATCAAGATATGATCCCTCTACTCCCAAATTGCTGAGCGTTTTTATCAGGAATGGGTGCTGGATTTTGTCGAATGCTTTTTCAGCATCTATTGATATGATCATGTGGTTTTTATCTTTCATTTTGTTTATGTGGTGTATCACATTTATTGATTTGCGAATGTTGAACCAGCCTTGCATCCCTGGGATGAATCCCACTTGGTCATGGTGAATAATTTTCTTGATGTATTGCTGGATCCGATTTGCTAGTATTTTGTTTAGGATTTTGGCATCTACATTCATCAGGGATATTGGCCTGTAGTTTTCTTTCTTTGTAGTGTCTTTTTCTGGTTTTGGAATTAGGATTATGCTGGCCTCATAAAACGAGTTTGGAAGTCTTCCTTCTTCTTGAATTTTTTGAAATAGTTTGAGGAGAATGGGTGTTAGTTCTTCTTTGAATGTTCGGTAAAACTCCCCCGTGAAGCCATCTGGGCCTGGGCTTTTGTTTGCTGGGAGAGTCTTGATTACATCTTCAATTTCCTCAGCTGTTATTGGTCTGTTCAAGTTTTCTATCTCTTCCCGGTCCAGTTTTGGGAGACTATGTGTTTCTAGAAATTTGTCCATTTCACTTAGATTGTCGAATTTGTTGCCATATAAATGTTCATAGTATTTGCTAATGATCCTTTGTATTTCTGTGGTGTCAGTTGTTACTTCTCCTCTTTCATTTCTGATTTTGTGTATTTGGGTTCTCTCTCTTTGTTTCTTGGTGAGTCTAGCTAAGGGTCCATCAATCTTGTTTATTTTTTCAAAAAACCAGCTCTTTGTTTTATTGATCCTTTGAATTGTTTCTCTGGTCTCTATGTCGTTTATTTCTGCTCTGATCTTTACTATTTCCTTCCTTCTATTTGCTCTGGGGTTTTCTTTTTGTTTGCTTTCTAGTTCTTTAAGTTGTGAGGTTAGATAGTCTATTAGAAATTTTTGTTGATTCTTGAGGTGGGCCTGTAGTGCTATGAACTTCCCTCTCAGAACTGCTTTCGCTGCATCCCATAGATTTTGTGTTGTTGTGTGTTCATTTTCGTTGGTTTCCAGGAAGTTTTTAATTTCTTCCTTGATCTCCTCAGTAACCCATTCATTGTTTAATAACATGCTATTTAGCCTCCATGTATTCAAATGTCGTTGCATGTTCTTTTTCCAATTGATTTCTAGTTTCATGCCATTGTGATCTGAGAAGATGCTTGATATGATTTCAATCTTCTTGAACTTGTAGAGGCTTCGTTTGTGTCCTAACATGTGGTCTATCTTTGAGAATGTCCCATGTGCACTTGAGAAGAATGTGAATTCTATAGTTTTGGGGTGCAATTCTCTGTAAATATCTATTAAATCCATTTGGTCTAGTGCTTCGTTTAGAGTCTCTGTGTCCTTGTTAATTTTTTGTCTAGAGGATCTATCCAGTGATGTCAGCGGGGTGTTGAAGTCCCCTGTTATGATTGTATTGCTGTCAATTTCTCCTTTGAAGTCCTCCAGCAGATTTTTAATATATTTTGGTGCTCCTATATTCGGTGCGTATATGTTTACCAAGGTTATATCTTCCTGTTGGATAGATCCTTTCAATATTATATAGTGACCTTCTTTGTCTCTAGTAATGGCTTTCGTTTTGAAATCTATTTTATCAGATATGAGTATTGCTACCCCAGCTTTTTTTTCCTTTCCATTTGCTTGGAAGATTTTTTTCCATCCCTTCATTTTCAGCCTATGTGAGTCTTTTGTTGTGAGGTGGGTCTCTTGTAAACAGCATATATATGGGTTATGCTTTCTTATCCAATCCGCTACTCTGTGTCTTTTTATCGGAGCATTCAATCCATTTACATTTAAGGTGACTATTGATATGTACTTATTTATTGCCATTTTTGTTCAGTGTGGTTCTACTTTCCTTCCTATTTCTTCTACTAATTACAGCAGTCCTTTTAACATTTCTTGCAGTGCTGGTTTGGTGCTAATGTATTCCCTTAGCCTTTTTTTGTCTGAGAAGCTCTTTATTTGGCCTTCTATTTTGAATGACAGCCTTGCTGGGTAGAGTAGTCTTGGATTCAGATTCTTGTTTTTCATGACCTTGATTACTTCATGCCATTCCCTTCTGGCCTGTAGTGTTTCTGTTGAGAAGTCAGCTGATAGCCTGATGGGGGTTCCTTTGTAGGTAACCTGTTGCTTTTCTCTTGCTGCCTTGAGGATTCTCTCTTTGTTTTTAATTTTTGGCATTTTGATTACTATGTGTCTTGGTGTGGGCCTGTTTGGATTCTTCTTACTTGGGACTCTCTGTGCTTCTTGAACTTGAATACCTTCTTTCTTCACCAAATTAGGGAAGTTTTCTGTCATAATTTCTTCAAATATATTCTCTAACCCTTGCTCATTTTCTTCTTCTTCAGGGACTCCAATTATGCGAATATTATTACGTTTCCAGTTGTCCCACAATTCTCTTAAGCTGTCTTCCTGTTTTTTCATTGTTTTTTCCTTTTGGTTTTCTGATTGGTTGATTTTTTCTACCCTGTCTTCTAATTCACTGATCCGGTCCTCAGCTTCCTCTACTCTGCTGTTTAGTCCTTCCAATGTGTTCTTCATTTCTGCTATGTCATTCTTCATTTCTTCTTGCTGCTGCTTCATTTCTTCTTGCTGCTTCTTCATTTCCACTTGGTTGGTTTTCAGTGTTTCTATGTCTTTGCTCATGGTGTGGATGTCTTTACTCAAGGTGTTGATGTCCTTACTCATGCTGTTGAGCTTCCTCAAGATCATGGCTCTGAATTCTAGCTCTGTTAACTTACTTAGTTCCGTTTCATTTATCTCATCTTCGGTAGAGGTCTCTTGTTCTTTCATTTGGGCTCTGTTTCTTTGTTTCCCCATTTTGGCTGTCTCAGTGGTTTTTGGAGCCTGCCAAATCTCCTGTGGATGTTGGTGTTCTGTTGTTTGTGGCTCCCTCTACTGGGTTTGGATGAGCGTGGGAGGACCCACGTTAAACAGCACCCTGGAGTCTTACTTTCCAGGGTATATTTGCAAGCCCAGCAAAGGTTAAGTTATCCTCTAGCTTTTTGCCTAGAGGCTATTAGTTGTGGTTGCTTGTAGAGCCTTGGGTTTTCAGTTGAATGAAAACCTCCCTCAGGTGTTCAGTGTGAGAGGATTTCCAGGGGGTAGGGCAGATGCTAGTAGTTAATGAGCTTCAGTTTGCATTTCAATGGCCCTCTAGCGTGTGAATGGTTCTCCGAGGGAGGGGCTGCAGCCTCTCCCCAGAGCCCTGGGGTGGAGTAAGACGACCAGGCCTCAGTCCTGGGTGGCCGCAACTCAGCAAAAGCTCTGAGCGCCCTCCAAATCCCAGGTGTCCCCACTCAGTTCCAGTTCAGTCCGCCCTCCCTCTGCCTGAGCCCAGGTGAGTGGCTGCGGCTATTTTAGCACTCTGTTCCGGCCCTGCGCGGTGGAGCTGGCGCGGACCTCGGCGCTCTCCGCCCCGTCCCCGCGCGGTGCAGCTGGCGTGGACCTCGGCGCTCTCCGCCCCGTCCCCGCGCGGTGTAGCTGGGGTGGATTTCGGCTCTCTCTGCCCCGTCCCAGCGCAGTGGAGCTGGGGCGGATTTCGGCTCTCTCCGCCCCGTCTCAGCGCGGTGTAGCTGGGGCGGATTTCGGCTCTCTCTGCCCCGTCTCAGCGCGGTGTAGCTGGGGCGGATTTCAGCACTCTCCGCCCCGTCCCAGCGCGGTGTAGCTGGGGCGGATTTCGGCTCTCTCCGCCCCGTCCCAGCGCGGTGTAGCTGGGGCGGATTTCGGCTCTCTCTGCCCCGTCCCCGCGCGGTGTAGCTGGGGCGGATTTCGGCTCTCTCTGCCCCGTCCCCGCGCGGTGTAGCTGGGGCGGATTTCGGCTCTCTCTGCCCCGTCCCAGCGCGGTGTAGCTGGGGCGGATTTCGGCTCTCTCTGCCCCGTCCCCGCGCGGTGTAGCTGGGGCGGATTTCGGCTCTCTCTGCCCCTTCCCCGCGCGGTGTAGCTGGGGCGGATTTCGGCTCTCTCTGCCCCGTCCCCGCGCGGTGTAGCTGGGGCGGATTTCGGCACTCTCTGCCCCTTCCCCGCGCGGTGTAGCTGGGGCGGATTTCGGCTCTCTCTGCCCCGTCCCAGCGCGGTGGAGCTGGGGCGGATTTCGGCTCTCTCTGCCCCGTCCCAGCGCGGTGGAGCTGGGGCGGATTTCGGCACTCTCTGCCCCGTCCCAGCGCGGTGGAGCTGGCGCCACTCCAACCCCGAGGGCGGGCGCCGTAAGGGGCTAAGGCCGTTGCTGTCCTTGGGTTCCCAGCCCCCCTCTCGCGCCCTCGCAATCCTACCAGGATCGAGTCAGTGTCCCTGGTTGTATCGTCCTCGCAAGCTGCTTTTCTGTTGCTTTTTCCCGACGATTTGTCCTTATTTTAGTTGTAATTCCAGTTTGGTCCTGGGAGATGGTCTGTGTAGAGAAAACCATATTTAAATAAGAGTTGAAAGCAGGATTCCAAGTTTAAATAATTATAAAGACCACTTCAATGTATATCTGCTTCATCAACAGCCATATGTTTTCCAGTATTCAGAACGATAACACGACTTAAAATACAAATGTTTAATGTCACATAAAGGGAAATCTCTGAACAATGCCTTAATGATTAATTTCACCTAGAAATCTTTTTTAAATTTATTTTTACTATTGAAAGTATTACAGACATCCCTCCTTTCCCCCCCATTGACACCCTTTCCCTGCTCACCTAGAAATCCTAAAACCTTGTAATAACAGCAATCGTGTGTTCTTGTAGTGATATCTATGTAGCCAAATTTTCTTTTTACCAGGTCAGCATCTTGTTCCCCCAGGCACTACACACTGTGCAGCTTTCTTGTGTTGTTAGTGTTATTGTCCTTACAATATTAAGTAAATGTACCTCTGTCCAAAATGTAAGAGCTATAGAATAGGGGTTGGGAGGAAATAAGAATCACTAACACTGAAAAGACAAAGAACCACTAAATTTTAAAAATGCATTTTAAAGGGATATTGCCCAGTTCACTAGGCAGTGCTGCTCCACCTTTGAGCATGCTCAGCAAGGAACTGGTGTCAGCAACAGTGCTAAGGTATTAGCATCATTCACACACATTCTCCCTCATAGGCCATACTGAAACCAGCTTTTCAAATTCTACATTACGACATGAATGTTAATTTATATGGAGGCACCATAGTAGAGTAGAACGCACATGGTGAAACACTTAAGTTTTTGACACTCGATTACAATAAGCCTTCAGATTCTCATTTTTAACCCAATGGTGATAAGACTACAAATCTCATAGGACTTTTCTGAGAATTATATGAGCTATTGCAAGTAGAGCACTGAATTAAGTACAAGGGCAAATACTAAAAAAATACTTCAATGGTAGTTATTGATATTATTATTTCCTTTTGCCTTTTCATTAAATTGGAAATGGGTGAAGAACAGTGTATAATTAATGTAGAAAGAGCAAGTGAAATTTATATATTTGTGAGAACTTTTAACATTTTCTCATTAATATCATTCCAAGATCAATGACCTATAAGAATCAGTGTATTTGCAGTCTATTATGTTTTCTTTTTCAGTGTCTCTTTATGTGAAATCCTATATTCCTACAAAAACAACTGCCCATCCATGCTTGGTGATCTCTGTTCTGACAAGGGATTATTGGTACTGGTATTTCATATGACCAATAATTCATTGCACTAACCATTCGAGTGAATTTAGTGTAAAAGATAAAGAAAGAAATGAAGTGTGGGTCCCTGGGTGAGCAAAGAGCTGTGTAGAAATGGGAGATTATAGAAGTCTATAATATTTAAGCACAGAACAAAAAAGAAAATGCAAAGATGCTGTATGCTTTTCTTGAAAATGTCATTATATTTTGATTAACTCTCACAGGTTTACTTAACAACCAAAAAAAAGTAAAGGCATTTCACAATATGCCAGTCCCAAAAAATAGGATGAACACCAAAATGATGTGACTTCATGATAAATAACTCTTCTGTTACAAAGAAAACAGATATATTGATAAATTTCAAAAATGAAAATCATAATTATAGAACAAATAATGTGAATGACTAATAAAGACATGAAGAAATGCTTAAACTCATTTTTAAAAGATAAATCCAATTTAAAACAATGTGATATAATTTCACATCCACCATATTAGCAAACATTAAAATGCTAGATAGTATAAAGGGTTGGGGACAGTGTGGGAATATGAAAATGTTCACGCAGCACAGATGGTAATGTAGAATGCACAGGTCTCCTGGAGAGCAATCTGACACTGCTCGGTCAGATTAAGTATACAAATACTCTGAGGTGCCCTGGCCGATTTGGCTTAGCGGTTAGAGGGTCGGCCGGCGGACCAGAGTGACCCGGGTTCGGTTCCCACTAGGGGCATGTACCTCAGTTGCAGTTTTTCCCCGGCCCTGGTTGGGGTCGTGTGGGTGGCAACCAGTCGATGTGTCTCTCTCACATCAATGTTTCTCTCTCTCTCTTCCTCCCTCTCTCCTTCACGCCCTATCTGAAGATAAATGCAAAAATATCCTCAGGTGAGGATAAAAAAAAAACAAATAACTCTGAGAACCAGCAATCCTGAGCATATATCCCAGAGAAATTGCCCATAGGCCCAAAAGGGATGCTTGTTGCAGCATGGCTTACCATGGTGGAGGAAGCTGGAGGCAACCTGGAGGGCCATTGCTGGGGAATATACATAAAAAACATGCAAACCATGGAGTACCAGAAGGCTGTGAGAGGCAGTGGGCTAGATACAAATGTAATTTAAATAGTTCATAAAAACATTTCTATAAAAAGAAATATATAAAATTAAAATGAGACCATAATACAACAGCTTATAAGATAAAAAATACATACCTGTAAAATAACATGTATTTTCAAGAATAGACACACATAATAAAAGCATATAAAATAAATATATTAGAATGATTACCTTTCAGGATGATGGTGGGGAAGAGAGTATGACAAGAAATGAAGATATAAGAGATTTTAAAAATATGAAATATGTAAAAAAAAAAAAAAAAGGCTGTTTTACCTTTCTATTGCTACATAAAAAATTACCATCAATTTTACAGTTTAAAACTATGAAAATTCATTATCTCACAGTTCCTGTATGTCAGAAGTCCAGACAGGGCTTAACTGAATTCTCTGCTCAGGGTGTCACAAAACTGAAATCTAGTTGACAGCTGGGGCCAGGGTCTCATCTGAGGCCCGGGGTCTTCTTCCAAGCTAATGTGGTTATTGGCAGACTCAATTTCCTTACAATTACAGAAGTCATAAACTGCACCTTTAAGACAATCAGAAGAGCAACTATCTGATGTTTCACCTTCTTTTAAAGGACTCACCTGATTAGATCAGGCCCACAAAGAATAATCTTTCTTTGATTAATTAATAATTAATTGGTTAATAAGCTAATTATAGAAGTATTAGACCATCATATTCACTGGTCCTGCTCATCATCAAGAGAATTGGATTGAACAGAAAATGTAAATACAAATTTTATAGTAGAAATATTTATAATTTTGAAATTTATATTTTATCAGCTATATCAAGCAGATTAAAAATGAGTAACTATATAGAATATTTAAACACTGGCTTTAATAAGTTTGATTTAGATGAGAACATACAAAGAACTTTGCACCCAGTACTTGAGTATAAAAAAGGATTTTTAAAGATATGCAGTGCAAATTAGAAATAAAAGCATAAAACTAAAACTTGCATAGTTATATTGATATCAGAAAAAAATAGACATATTATCTATTAATTCTATGGTGGTTAAATATAACTGAAGTACTATGTAGTACAATAAGAAAGAAATGGAAACTAGTTATATGGTTTTGAAAAGTACTTTAAGAAACTCTTATTTTTATGTATATGTCTAAATAAATATTCAGAGGAATAATTAGAATTAATAAGATTTAATTAATTTTAATGCTATTTAAAATAAATTATCTTGATATAAAGTAAAGTTATAAATTGTATTTTTATATAGTAATAACAGTAAGTTAGAAAAGTAAGTAATTTCCAAAAGTTGCTATTTGCAATCACAACTACAAAATATGAAACACCAAAGAAAAGTTTTGAAAAGACATATATGAAAAAATAAGTATTTTTTTAAGAATTTTTAAGTTGATTTTTAGAGAAAGAGGAATGGAAAGGGAGGGAGAGAAACATCAATGTGAGAATGAAACATCGATCGCTGCCTCCTGCACACCCCCTGCTGAGGACCGAGTCTGCAACCTGGGCATGTGCCCTGACCAGGAATTGAACTGGCAACCTTTTGGTGCACAGCATGATACCCAATCAACTGAGTCATACTGGCCAAGGCAAAATAAGTATTTTTACTGATACACATAAGAAGATACAAATAGATGGAGGAATATATCAAGTAAGACAGATTATTGGTATAAATTGATTTGGAGCCTGAAAAATTTTTTTTAAAAATCCAACCAAGATTTTTTGCTTTATCTTTCCTTCCTTCCTTCCTTCCTTCCTTCCTTCCTTCCTTCCTTCCTTCCTTCCTTCCTTCCTTCCTTCCTTCCTTCCTTCCTCCCTCCCTCCCTCCCTCCCTTCCTTCCTTCCTTCCTTCCTTCCTTCCTTCCTTCCTTCCTTCCTTTGGTGCAAGGTGATAAGCTCACACACAAATATATGTGAAAGAATGAAGGAAAAAGAAAGGTCAAGAGACTCATGAAGAGGAGGATTTTATGGCCAGGGGAAGATTGAAAATTATATTCTACCAGATTTGAGTCAACTTTATATTACTGTGATGTGGTACTGGCATAAGAGTAAACCAGATAAACCACCAAAACAGAACAAAGTGCCCAGTAGCAGATAAACATACATATATATCCCCCAAGGTCCCAAATGTCACACTGAAGAGTGTTTAATAAATGTACTACTAGTTTTAAAGTTCACAGTTTTAAGGAAATCAATAAAGGATTGTACTGATATTCTGATCATATTCCTTCCAATTTTCTGACTAGCCAGCCATGTGTTACCCAGTGCTAATAAAATGCTATAGTTTCATGCTCAGACTATTTCTTTTTCCACATGAAGTGGCCAACCAAATATACTATCATCTTTAGCCTCATATTTCTGCCCATTTGGAGGACTTTCCTTCATTCTGAGCCAGCCATGAGAGGAGCAAAATGCAGCAGTCATATGCTTCTAATTTGAACCATAGCACCGTGCAGATCCACCAACAGGCTAAATTCATACTTTTCCCCTTCTAGTAACTAGTTAGAGTATTCCTCATCAGGCTTTAGATGTGAGTTGAGGAAGATGTGGTAAAAGCAGATATTATTGAATTCTAAGCCAACAGCTTATTTTGTTTATTAATGCCTGTGTTCCTTAATATCTACTTGGGCCCAGTCTTGTACACATTATTTTCATTTCACAATGCAATGCTATTTTTCACCTCTGATTATATATTTCATTAAACCACATAATAACCAGTCCAGGCAGTCCAGGCTTAGAGTACTATGGTCAACTTTTGAGTTCTCTTCCATGGCCCATGGAGAATAATTTGGCCTAAGTAGCCGGGGAATGTGTACTGCAGGTGGTCTTATTCTAGTCCCCCTCACTCCCCTAGGCCAGGAACTGTATGGTTTATCTAGAAATTATTGGTCAATAAAATTTGTGGCTATATGTTACCTCTCAAACCTTACAAAGCCTACCAAATATTGTGTCTCTGTTTTTATGGTAGGCAGTATAAAGTGCAACAATTATTTCACTCACTTTAGAAGGGATATCACAACATGTCCCACATTAATAAACACTACAAATTTTACTCATGTGACAGGCCCCTGAGATTTTGTTATGCAGTAACAGATAATCAAAGAAAGGTCTAATTAGCATAACATCATCACTATCAAGTTATCCCCAGATTATATTATGATAGAAAGCAGAAGGATTGATGAGGTCCTGAAGCAAGAAATAATCTACCCTCAATTCATGTCTCTTATTAAGGCAAATAGGGTCCTTAGTTCTTTATACTCACCAGGTCTGCGGTGAGAAAAAGAGAAATGTTTTGACACTCCTCCCCTTAAGATATTAAATCCTAATTCCCTTCCCCTTGAATCTGGTGGCCTTAACGACTGACTTGTAACAGAAGTGATGCTGTATGACTTTCAAGGCTAAATGAGATTTAGAACCAACTTGGCCCTTGGAATGTTCATTCTTTGTCACCTCCTCTTGGGACACTCACTCTCAAAATGTACTTGTCATGCTGTAAGAAGACCAAGTCACAGGAAAAAACAATGTGTTGGTACTTGGTCGATAGCTTCAGCTGAGTTCCCAGCTAACAGGCAAAATCAACTGCCTGCCATGTGAATGAGACCTCTTGGATGCCCAGCCTAGGCAGGCTTTCAAGTGACTAAATCCCCAACCAAAATATGTATGCAACCACCTGAAAAACCTCAAGTCAGAATTGTGCATTCAATCCCTTTCCCAATTCCTAATTTCCCAAACTATGAACAAAATAAAACTGATTGTTTTTAGCTGATAAGTTACGGGTAATTTGTTATGCAGTAACAGATAATCAAAGAAAGGTCTAATTAGCATAACATCATCACTATCAAGTTATCCCCAGATTATATTATGATAGAAAGCAGAAGGATTGATGAGGTCCTGAAGCAAGAAATAAGCATCTACTTTGTCACTCCATGTGAAAGGAAAGTGATTCTGATTTTAATTAATTACATAGTTGGATAAAAAAGTATTTTTCAGAGAAACAGTTTTATATGAGTTATTAGTGGCAGTGCTTATTTGTGCCAATAAAGATACAACAGTTGGAAATGTAGCTATAATTAGCAAAAGTACTTGATTACATTTGTCATAAGCTATAGCATTGGTTCTCAAAATGTGGCTCCCAAATGACTTTGGATGTGGAAAGATGCCTGAAGTAATGTGCAAAAGCATAAACCATAAATAAATGCATATATATATATATATCTCACATAGTTAAAATTTTAAATCTTTTATAAAATTATATCACTAAAAACATAAAAAGAAGTCACATTAGAAAAGATATAAGTATATTTTCATCTAGAATATATCAAAACTTCCTTCAAATAAATAAGAAAAAGAAAATGCAAATCACCCAATCATCCCCCCCCCAATGGTTACAAAGCATGAACAAGCATTTCACAGATTAAGATACATGAAGGACCAATAAAGACTTGAAAAGATGCTTGATTTTTTTAACAATTAGGAAAATTAACATTAAAATCACACATATCATTTTACCTTCTCTAGAATAACAAAAATTAAAAGTGTGCCAACACTGAGTAACAACTAGAATGTAGAACAACAAAGTTCATAATATTACCTGTCAGTTAAAATAAAAGTCAATACAACCCTTAATTTCATTTTTAAAAAATTATAATTACCTTGTTAAGGTTGAAGGCATGCCCCCATGACCCACTAATTCTACAATGATAAAACAGAAGAAAAGCTTGTGCACATGAACACCCAAGTCATGTATAAGAAATTCATGGCAAAATTGTTTGAAAGAGCAAAAATCTGAAAATTACTCAATGTCCATGGTCTTGAGATTAAATAAATAAATCATGGTATATTCATACAAAAGAATATTATGTAGTTTTAAAAAATGAGCAACTACAGCTACACACCCAATGTGGATGAATGTCGGGAACACAATGTGGAAACAGACTTCCGGTCAAGATGGCGGCGTAGGTAAACGTGGCATCGCGTCCTCCCACAACCACATCAAAGTTACAACTAAACTACAGAACAACCATCATTGAAAACTGCCTGACATTGAGCTGAATGGGAGTCCTACAACTATGAAATTAAAGAAGAAGCCGCATCGAGACTGGTAGGAGGGGCAGAGGCCCAACGGGCTGGTCCCACACCCACATGTGGCGGATAAAATTTAGGCGGATACCTCGGCTGGGAAGGTCCTCCCTGAGGACTGAGGGGTCCCCGTGCCACACCAGGAGCCCAGCTCAGGGTTCCAGTGCCAGGAAGAGAATCTCCATCACTTCTGGCTGGAAAAACCAGCGGGAAATGAGGCTGAGGCGGCTGGAGCCCCCAGCAGCTCCTCTTAAAGGGCCCGCGCACGGACTTACTCGGACTCCCACCCTCCAGGCTCCAGCGTGTGATAAGGAGCCTGAAAGGCACCAGAGTCATCTGGGGAAGAACTGAGCTGTTTGGCATTGGAGCGAGGGCTGGAGAGACAACTTTCTCCTGGACAGACGTGCTATCAGGGGCCTTTGTTCCTTTGGTGAGCCCTTCCCTGGGCCAGCAGACGCCCCCATATCTGGGACTCCAGCAACCTGACTCACACTGTTGGCCCCGCCCTGGGGATTCCCTGAGGCCCCGCCCCACCCAACTTTCAGGCCCACCTAAGCTGTTGCCAGTTGCTTGACCATAGGATTGGCCTGTCTTGGATCCTGCTTCAGTTTTTCCTAAATTCTTTCAAACAAGCAGCATCTGGTCTCAGCTAGCCCCATACCTCTCGCTAAGTAATACATAGAAACAAACACAGGGAGGCATTCAAAATGAGGAGACAACGAAACATGTCCCAAATGAAAGAACAGAACAAAACTACAGGAAAAGAACTAAGTGAAATGGAGTTAAGAAACCTAACAGATGCAGAGTTCAAAATACTGCTTATAAGGATGCTCAATGGACTTAGTGAGAACCTCAGTGAACTTAGAGAGGGCCTCAAGAGCATAAAAAAGGACCAGTCAGAAATGAAGGAGGCACTAACTGAAATAAAGAATAGTTTACACAGATTCAATAGTAGTGTAGGTAAAGCCAAGAAGCAAACCATCGATTTGGAATATAAGGAAGCAAAAAACACCCAATCAGAACAGCAAAAAGAAAAAAGAATCCAAAGAAATGAGGACAGTGTAAGGAGCCTCTGGGACAACTTCAAGCGTGCCAACATTCGCATCTTGGGGGTGCCAGAAGGAGAAGAGAGAGAACAAGAAATCGAAAACCTATTTGAAACAATAATGGCAGAAAACTTCCTGAACTTGGTGAAGGAAACAGACATACAAGTCCAGGAAGCACAGAGAGTCCCCAACAAGATGAACCCCAAGAGGCCCACACCAAGACACATCATCATCAAAATGCCAAAGGTTAAAGACAAAGAGAGAATCTTAAAAGCAGCAAGAGAAAAGCAGTTTGTTACCTACAAGGGGGTTCCCATAAGACTGTCAGCTGATTTCTCAAAAGAAATTTGCAGGCCAGAAGGGAGTGGCAAGAAATATTCAGAGTGATGAAAAGCAAGAACCTACAACCAAGATTACTCTATCCTGCAAAGCTGTCATTTAGAATCGATGGCCATATAAAGAGTTTCCCAGACAAAGAAAAGCTAAAGGAGTTCATCACCACCAAACCATTATTATATGAAATGTTGAAGGGTCTTCTTGAAGAAAAAGATAAAAAAATATGAACAAACAAAATGGCAATAAATACGTATCCATCAACAATTGAATCTACAAACAAAATGAACAAACAGAACAGAAACATTCTCATAGATACAGAGAACTTTTGTTGGGTACCAGATGGGTGGGGGCTAGGGGGAGGGGTGAAAAAGGTGAAAGGATTAAGAAGTACAAATTGGTTGTTAGACTGACAAACCTCAAAGGGAAGGGGGGTTGGGGGGTGAGAAGAAATAAACCAAAGAACTTATATGTATATATGCATAACTAATGGACACAGACAACAGTACGGGGAAAAGCAGGAGGAGGGCAGGAACGGGGAGGAGGGGGGCAATGGGGAAAAAATGAGGAACATCTGTAATACATTCAACAATAAAGATAAGTTAAAAAAAAAAGAAAAAAGAAAAATCAACTCATTAAAATACACACTATATTATATAATTTACATAAATGTTAAACATGCAAAACCAAACACCATGTAAAGTTCCAGAAGATATAATATTTAGTCATTTGAAATTGCCATTTTTGTAGGTGAATACTTGAAATTTCACATGGTTCAACCTCAGTTAAATAACTAATGGCAATTTATAAAGAAAGGCAATTAAGTGATTAACATAAAATTCTGGATTTATTTATTCTTATACTTGGTGTGTGTTGGGGTCCAGCCTCAGCAGGTCCAGGGATTCCCTCAGGTGTGGACGGAGTCGGTGAGAGAAGGAGACATGAGACATGAGTCAGAAGGTGCTGGATCCTTCTGCTACCTTAGGCTAGCAGAATCTTTATTTTTATATCTTCAGACTGTATAACAAGTTATTCATTCCTTTTTCTTTTGATCTTTAAGCAAGTACATACAGACAATCTCTTCCGCTTACACAGCTCTTAGGTACTGGTACAGGGTTAACCACTAACTATTTCACCCAGACATAACAATGACATTGTATCAGCTCTTAACCTTTACCATTACTTTCACCATGTGACTCATTGCTTAGCAACCTTCCTGTTTACATTTACACAATGTCTCATTTAACTTCTTCCTTTCCCATACTCTCTATTTCAATTTCTGTTACTCACAGACCTTGACTTTTCCTCTTATCTAAGATCCTTTTAAGCTTTTATATCCTTATCTTAAATTCTTATTACTTTCTTGCCTGTTCTTTCTGCAGTCTATTCTGATGTCTATATTATTAATCATCTACATGTTACTTCTATAATGATTCCTAACAGACAAATAACAGATAGACAGAGAAAGTAAAGACTGGTCTCCTTCAGTTGCCATCCTGCATTTTTATTTTTCTTATTAGCCTTTGTCTTCAGCCACTGTTCTTCATAATTCCTGCCACACAGAGAATCCACTTCTCCAGGGATTATGTCAAGCCATGGAGGCCTTCATAACTCCTGGGACTATGTCAATCCGTGGAGCTTACCTGTGACTATGTCAAACCGAGGTGATCGCTGTTCCAGTGGCACTGCTCCCAACAGGTGTGGGTAAGTTGATGAAAAGGAAGCAGTCAACAAAACAGTTCTCAAACCTGTCCTCAGCACCATTCATTTTAGTGGGGAGAAGAAACAAACACATGAATGTCAAGTGGTGAATTATCTATGCAAAAACAAAACAAATAAGGCAGATTTAGAGGGCTTGAAGAGGTGGGCTGTTTCACACAGGGGTCACAGAAGATCTCTCTGATTAGGTACAATTTGAGAAGAAATCTTATGGAAAGAAGGGACTCAATGGCTTTCCGGGGGAATGGAATTATTAGCAAAGGGAACATCAGAAGCAAATGTCATGAAAGAGGAGTGTGCTCGAATCATTCCGAGAAGAGTACAGATGTCTATGTGACTGGAGCAGAGTAGGTTGGTGGTGGGGGTAGGGAGAGTGATAAAAATGAGCTCAGAGAAGGAGCTGGGACCAGTAGGACCTGTATGCCATTATCAGGACTTTTGTCTTTTACTGAGTCAGATGGAAATCTGATGGATAATTTTAAGCAAAGAAATGATGGGATCAGCTATTTTACAAATGTCACTCTGGATGCAATATAGAGAAGAAATGGTAAGAGGAAAAGGGAAAGATGGAAAGTCAATTAGAAACAAATGCAGTAATCCAGGCAAGAGAAAATGACTGGGCCTAGGAACTAAAATGGACCCATAGAAGTAGTGAGCATTGATTCTGCATCTGATTTTGAAGGCAAAAATCAATGTTCTGATTCATTGAATATGGGTTATGAGAAAAAGAATAAAAGAGACTCCAAAATGTTTGGATTAAGCATCTAGAAGAGTTGGGGCAAATGTGAGAGGTGGAAGCCGGGCAGTGGTGTCTGGAAAATAACATTTGGGTTTTGGATACATTAAATCTGAGATGGCTATTAATCATCCAAATGGAGAAGTTAGGGAATTAGACATAGAAATCTCAGGTTCATAGGAAATGTGTTGGCTGGCAATTAAAATATGGAAATCTTCAAGGTGATTATGATTTTTAAAAACCTGAATCTGGGATAAATCACCTACAAATGACTGCAGTTGGGGGAGGGAGAAGGACTGAGGAATAAAACCTGGAGCATTTCAGTGCTTAGTGGTCTGGAAGAGAAGAAGAAGCCAGCAAAGATTTAGGAGAGCACTAAGTTAAGAAGAAATCAGCAAAATTGGAGTCCCTGAAGCCAAGTGATAGAATGTCTCAAGAAAGAGGAACCTACCTCTGGAGGGGGCGTAGTAATGAGACCACAGGATGATGGGAGTAGCTTTAATATTGGTGATGTTTGGTTTCATAACCTGGATGATTCACTTTATTATGTGTTATAGCATATATTATTACTTTGTTCTGTAATAAATATCTCACAATAAAAAATGAAAATAAGTTAAAAATTCATTGCCAATTTAAAACATCATGGTACAGGGAGAAAGGAAAATAATTATTTTGATAAGTTCTACAGAAAATGATCCAGCATGGAAAGCTTATACTGTGAAATGAAGGAGAGACATAAATAAGAGTTGAAGTCGTCCCCAGTTCTAGAAGCTATGTAACTGATATGCTACGCAAAATTTATTACTTCTGGTTAGCCCAAATCAAATTAGTAATTTGTGAACAGTGAACACTTGGCAAAAAGTTATATATTCTATCTTTTAGAAAAGCATAATATGCTAAGCCATATAAAAAATAACCAAATTTTCTAAATTGTTTTTATGAAACTTGGGGAAAATTTTACAACAAAAGCTGCAACACTAAGAGAACAACAATAAAATGACGCCTTTTGGGTTTATTCGTTTATCTTACAAACACACTAGAAGAAAAAGAACATAATTTCCTCTTAAGAATATAAAACTCATTTTGAAAACTTTCCCCCTTAAGAAATAATAATTCATTAGAAACACAACATTTCCAACGTTGTATTTCCTTTTGTTTTAACATAATAAACTCCATAAAAATGCATCTTGTGCTTTGAAAACTGCTTCAGCAATGAAAGAGAAAGCAGACTTCTAGGTAAAAGTTTTATGCCTGAGTCCATATTTTAAAATGATAGGAAGCAGTTCTATTTCCTGAACCACAACTGTAGAAGATAGGGTCATGGCAAGGAGTGGGGGAAGGAGCACCAAAGGTAGACACCACAGGCACCGCATGGCAAGAAGGTCAGCAGTAAGACTGCTTCCTCATTTATTACCAGAGATAAACAGCACAGCACTGGCCAGAAGCAGGCAGAATTTCTCTCTCATCAGATGCCAAAAAGGACACTTCATGTTTTTCTTTGCTAACAATCAATCCAGTTCAGCTAGATCCAATATGCATACTAACAAAATTAAAAATTTTTATGGTGTGTTAATAAAATTACACTGATATTAATTGGTTTTGAGGTGGTTTCTTATACTTCAATAGATAACTGATACAGGAAACTGTATAAAAAGATACAGTTTATAGCAATACTAAAAGGAGGTTTTTAAAATGAAGACTATGCAATAAATAAATAATACAATAAAATTGTAATTAGCTGAAGTTTCCAGTTTTTTAGATGAAAGACATTGCCTAATACCAATCATAATTAATAAAAGGGAGCACACTGCATATATTCTTTATTCTTTTTTAGTTTCAAAAACAAGTACAAATACTGAATTTGAGTTTCAAAGGGAAAACCTTTCGATTCAGAAATCAACCCATCTAAGCTATTATTCTCATTTGAAAGTAAATGAATGAAATTCTCATGCATGCCAGTACTCATAAAAGTATAGGACATACACTCAATATATATTTTCTGAAAAAAATATTCAAAGAGGTATCCAACTAAACCAAAAACTAATCAAAATAATTTATAAGTAGAAACAATATATGATAAAATAGATAACATTGAGCAATGAAACCTTTATTATTTAAAATTGCCTTTTAAAAATGAGATTACCACTAGGTATCTAGTAAATCAAGCAATCATATATGCAAGACAATAGTTGGCAAAGAGAAAGTCCATCAGAATGTTTTAGTTCCTAGGTATTAAATTCCCTGATAAGACAGACCACGGGTTGGGGAGAGTGTGAAAAATGTTTTCTCTACTCTTCTAAATTATTCTGGCTGGTCTAATTATTCTGGCTCTTCTAAATTAACATGAGACAGATTAACAGGAGAACAACTAAATTTAATTTTGTACATAGAGGGACTCCATAATCATATGGGGTCCCAAGGACAACTTGAGCAGTTGAGCCTGTAAACCTTAAAAGAGAAGATAACTACTAAGAAGGGCTCCTGGTGGCTAACTGGGTACAAATTAAAACACACACACACACACACACACACACAGCCTAGCAGCCATTTCTACACAGCGGCCTCTCATGCAAACTGTACTTCACAGAGAAGCCTGCACTGAACTACCTGCCCCTGCACTAGACTGCAAGACTGTTCTGTTTCTAACTTCTGAACCAGCCCTTACACAGGAGTTCCTGGAATGCTATTTCAACCAATAGGATTGAGGTTTTTCCCATCCAATCAAAGCTGCCCAACTATATTCCCTATCAGCTTCTTCATCAACCAATCAGAGTAGCTCTATTTTAACCAATCAGGACAGTGCTTTTTGGACCAATCAAACAGAGGATTTGGAGTGTTCATCTGCATAAGGATGAGCCAATCAGGGACCAGGGATGGGGTCTTCTATCTATATAGGCCAGCTCCCCTCTTACTCTGGAAGAGTACTTTCCCTTTCCACTGAAGACTGAAAACTGAAAACTGAAGACTGCTTTTCCACAGCTGAACTGAAACACCAAAAATGTGTTGCTGGAGCTGAGTGGAACAGACCAGGGCAGGTCAGAGCAGCTGGAACAGAGCAGAGTGGACCAGCACTGGAGCAGACCAGTTAAAAGCATAACAAAACTGCCCTGGCCAATTTGGTTCAGCGGTTAGAGCATCGGCCGCAGACCAATGAGTCACAGGTTCGATTCCAGTCAAGGGCATGTACCTCGGTTGCAGTTTGTCCCCATCCATCCCTGGTCAGGTCATGTGGGAGGCAACCAGTCAATGTGTCTCTCTCAAGACACATCGATGATTTTCTCTCTCCCTCTCTCTCTCTCTCCCTCCCTCCCATTCTATCTGATAATAAATAGAAAAATATCCTCAGGTGAGAATTAAAAAATAATAATAAATAAAAGCATAACAAAACTATCTAGCCAGAGAGGTTCCAGGTCCCAGGGCCACCTGGCCCCGGGGCTGCTTCACAGCTGTATTGATTTTACAGCTGTGCTGTACCACAATTGAGCTGTTTTGCACAAAAGAAAGTTTCCTTCTTCATTTCACCCCAAATTGGGGATTCCTGTTGGTGTTAAATTTTGTGCCATCAACCAATAGTTGACAGGGCTTATATGCCATCTTGAACTAAGGAGAAAAGTATAGCAGTTTGGGACTTCAAAGGCAAGGAAGCCAAATTGATACCATTGTAATTAACCTAGTTATTTGTGACAGGAGTGTAAAATTGTAACTTCCTGGTAAAGCTGTCCAAGTCATTTGGGCAGTCACCAGTCTGTTCCTCACAGATTGCTGGGGAAAGGGACTGGACGGGGGGAGACAGATGCATGCCCTGTAAAGTTGGGAGGACTAGCAAAGGTGCTTGCTGTCAGTCACTCCTGGGAACAGGTCACTGGCCAGAATAGGCATAGCCACTCTAAGGGTGCAAAATTTGGGATATTTAATCCCCTAAACAAAGGAGTTCACTTTCTTGGTTGACTCCTGGCTTGCAGGGATCTCATTATTGCTTCCTGGCATGTGTCCACATGACCATAGATCCCCCCCCCAACACACGCGCGCGCGCACACACACACACACACACACACACACACACACAGTGGACTAATAATGACTGTAACAAGTCTAATCTGAATGGGACCCAGCTGCAACATGGAATGAAACGCTGGACACTGGCTTTGCTTTTAGCTCTGCTGGATTCCCAGCTACAGTTCTAGGACTGGATTAAGGGAAATGGGACTTTGGAAACCCGGGGATATAATTCCACACAAATGAAAATCACTCATCCTCCTGGGCAAGTCTCAGAAAAATTCTTTTTCTTGAGATACCGCAAGGACTCCACCCCCAGTACTCAGTGAGGACAGGGATACCTCAACTTCCACGATAACAAATTCACATGGAGATGAAAAGCGGAGATATTTGGTAAACAGAGACCATGGGACACAGAGTGGATTCTGATCTTTAGAGGCTGGGTAGTCTCCCTCACCATGCTCATATTATACTAGACTTATCTATGATGATAGCTCCCTTCCTGTAACAGTCCCTCTATCTAATTTTAGGCCACTGGGGGAGCATCAAAGCTTCTTCCTAAGTCTTTTGTTTTTAAAACTAAAATAATCCTCATGCCAAAGAAATACATTTTGGGGTGGCAAATTCTGTTTCCCTACACAGACTAGATTGAACCTCTGAATATTTTCCATAGGACAAGACAGCTAACATCCAGGTCCAGGAAAATGGTATTACCTCTTTCTCCTCCCCTTCCCAATGAACTGGGTGTTACAATTCTGAAACTCAAATTATCTCCAGTTTCAATGTCCAACTGAAATAAAATTCAATGTAAAGTACAAATATCAATTAGCTCAATGAATAATCAAATATGTGATTCCTTGATTTAGTATAAATTGAAAGCTTCACAAGTCACTGGAAGAAAAAGAATAGTCAGCAAGAAGTGAATCCACTTAGGAAAGCTTATCTGCCCACACAAAGTAAGGATTTTCCCTGGGTGTTACATTTTCAAATGGAAATAAGAGATTTTTGATAAGGAAAGATAATCTAATAAAGTATATTCTTAAATACATGATCTTGATATTATATTAATCTGAATTTATTATAACCAGATTTAATTCAGAAGTATTATAAAAAGATGATTTTACAGTAATAAACTATGATGTGGGAAGGTATTTTATTTCATAATATAGTACTCATCTGATTTCCAGGAAGAAAAAATAAAGTTCAATGTACTTATCTAATAATCAAATCTAGTGTTTCACAAGATGGTTTCTCATTGTATGTCAATAAATATTTATCAGATAAATAAAATAAATGTGTTTCTTTGGAATTTTACATAGCTATCTATATGCTAATATGAGCACACATTGACTTCAAGGCCTTTGCTTTTCTAATTCCTCATTGGGAAAGCTTTTCTTAGAAGAGAAAATGTATAGCATTTCCAAAACCTCTTTGACAAAGAAAATATTTTCTTGGAAAGATGTTAAAATTTCTCAAATACTTTTCCATGGAACCCATGCTTGGAAATGCTGCCATAAAGATCCTAAATATTATACCAACTCATGTAATTATTACCACCATCATTTCAACATAGCAATAACATACAGTCCTAATTAAGGTACTGAAAGTTCTATTTGTTTATTGATGTGCCCAAGTGTCTAAGAATTGCCAGATTCAAAAATATTGGTTGAGAAATTAACCAAAAGAATACAGACTAGTAAATTTAATTATTTTAGTACTGAGTTATGTATTTAATACTAAATTTGTAGAGCATGTAGGCTTTGAAAATTTAATATTAGCAACAAGATACAATTTTTAAAATCTGATATCATTCAAAGTTGCATTGGCTTCCAGGCCTTTGCATTTACATTTTTTTTAATATATATTTAAAAAAATTTTTTTTTCTTTATTGATTTTAGAGAGAGAGAGGAAGGGAGAGGGAGAGAGAGGTAGAAACATCAATGAGAGAGAACACAGATTGGCCGCCTCCTGCATGTTTCCCACTGGGGATTGGGCCCACAACCTGGGCATGTGCCCTGACCGGGAATCGAACCTGTGACCTCTTGGTACATGGGTTGATGCTCAACCACTGAGCCATACCAGCCAGGCTGCATTTATATTTTGTACTTCTTGGGAAACTTTTTCTCCGGACAATTGCCTGGCCCAGTATTGCACGTCCCTCCAATCTTAAAAATCACTTTGTCAGAGAGGAACTCTGAAACAATTGCCTCACCCACTCCCGGCCCTTCCTATGCCCTTTACTCTGTGTTATGCTCTTAACACCATCTGACACATTGCTTGCGTCCCGTCCCTCTTCATGAGGACAGAAATTTCAGAAAGGAAAGAGTATTTTATTCAGTGTTCTAATCCTAGGACCTATTAGGTATTGCCAGGCACATAGAAGGCATTCAATCACTGTTCATCAAATGATAGGTGAATAAATGAATATTTTTAATGTCTACTGGAGAAGCCACTTAGGTACAGCTATTTTTTCGTAAACCCTAAATCAATCATATATTAGAAAGAAAACAGGGGATTTTTTTTTACAGTATACCTTCATGAATTTTATCATTAATATTCAAAGTATACACAACCAGAAAAATCAGCAAAGTACATGAAAGGTAATCTAATATAGAAGAAATTTTTAAAAAGACCCTAAATTATATAAAGACTATCAAATTTAAAAATAATCAAAGAAACATAAATTAAAATGACAAAATGTTCTTTACTTTGTCCTTCAAAAAATAATTAAAAAAAAAAAAAAACAACAAAAAACAAGTTTTGACAAGCCTGTGGTTAAAAGGGCTCTCAGCCCTGGCCAGTTTGGCTCAGTGGTTAGAGTGTCGGCCTGCAGTCCAAGGACTCTCGGGCTCTATTCCGGTCAAGGGCACGTACCTCAGTTGCAGTTCGGTCCCCAGCCCTGGTCGGGGTTGTGCAGGAGGCAACCAATAGATGTGTCTCTCTCACATCAATGTTTTTCTCTCTCTATCCCAACTCTGTCTGAAAGTAGATGGAAACATAACCTCAGGTGAGGATTTTTTAAAAAGGGGGGACTCTTGTACGTGACTGATGGCAGGATAAACTTATATAAATCAATTTTGGACAAAATTCTAGACAAAAATTTCTCCTAGCTTTTGACCCCAAAATGTATATAGCATTTTACCCAGTATTTCCACATATTGAATTTTACTAGGATAAAATAGTGATGTACATAAAGATATACAGACGAAAATTTTTATTATATCAATAAATAGTAAAACATTTAGAAAAATAGAAAATACTAAGTAGTAAAATATAATAGTAAATGTAAATATAATAGAAAAATAATAATAGTAAAACATATTTTTAAATAATGTTCACTAACTGAATGTATTAATCTGCTTGGCCTCCCATAACAAAATAATACAACCTGGGTCACTTAAACAACAGATTTATTCCTCAGCATTCCGAAGGCTGGAAGTCCAAGATCCTGGTGCCACCAGCTTTGGTTTCTGGTGAGACTTCTCTCCTTAGCTTGCATAGCCCCTGCCACTCTGTCCTCACATGGCCTTCTTTCAGTAGAAAGAGAATGATACCTGGTGTCTCTTCCTTGTTTATGGGAACACCAGGCCTGTGGAATCAACACCCCCACCATTAACACCTCGTTTAATCTTAATTACCTCCTTAAAGTTTCTATCTCAAAATACGGTTACAGTTGGAGTTAAGGCTTCAACATATGGGTTTGAGGGGGATACAATTCAGCCCATAACACAGGACAATGGCAAAATAAATCACTACAAAATTATGATGAACTATTATGCAGCCGTAAACAAAAACTTATACTTTCTAAGATTTAATGATCTAGTAAGTGTTAATAGTTATGATTAGTAAAAAAAATTATAAAACATATAAAGATAATAATCTCAAGTTAGTTTAAAGTAGCTCACAATATTTTTAAAACCCAATGTAATACATATTTGAAACAGCTCTATTAAACTACTTTTAAATCAATTAGAAAGGACTTTACTTTTATCTCCAGTTGTCCGTAATATGTGTGCAAACAGCTGCTAAATAGCAACGGACTGTCTAAATTATTTTTTTCTGCCTAAAATATGTGAATAAAACTATTTGTAACATTTGAAATAAAGAGTAGAAAACATTTAAGCTGGCATGCTGTCAAATAATACAATTGGAAAGAAATTTACATAGCTAAGCCTCTCAGACTTTCCTGCACTGGTCTGATATAAAACCAAAAGCTATGAGCTTAACATATCAATATATTCAAAGAATATTTACATCAGAGAATTGACACTATAATAAATCATTTTCTCTCTTATGGCTTTTTATCAAACCATTTACACCATGTGCAACACCTAGATTAGAAAAGGAAAATGCATTTACATCTCCCTTCATTTAGAAAATATATGAAGTTAGTAAATGTCTCCCAAAGATTAGCAGAGAGTAATTCAGATAATAGGAGGGAAGCAATTCATCTATCCCTAAAGATTTGCAATTTATTTTATTACCTTTGCAGCTTTAGGGTCCTTGTCTTAGATAATGAGAGTCTGAATGAATTGCAAACTTGGAATCGTACATTTGTTAACTGAGGGACTATCAAAAGTAACAAAAGAAGTATTTTTGTTCTTATAGCCAGCATCCAGAGGTACAGTGCCAAGGGCCAGGGAGTTCCTTGTTCCCAGCGCTGAGGGAGCAAGAGGTGTAGAGAATACTGAAAAGTCTAGAGTAAGATTGGTGGCCATGAAGTGATCTGTTTACAAAGTGAAAAAAAGAGAAAGAAAAGTTTCCTTCAGGGTTTTAGAAGAAATAAGGAAATAGTGATTTGAAGAGCCAAGACTAATTTTTATAAAATGGTAGCAGAACTCTAAGTAATAATATGAAATATATGACAGATTCTTGCTTTCATTAAAAAAGTTAAATGTATAAACAACTTTTTAAAAACCTATTATTAAATGTTAAAGTCACGAAGCAGTTAATATTTTTAATAATTTTATTTCTATTACTGGCATTAGTCCAAATCATGTCATTAGCAGTGGATGTTTAAATAAAACCAAACGTGTTTTTTATTAGTTGTGCACAAATTCCCATAAATGTATCTACACACACACACACACACAGCAATTTATAATTTTGCTTAATTGGGATTTTTGTGAATTTAAGGAGATAACATTTAATAATAGGAGATATTTTTGCCTTAGTGGGCCTGGTGCTAACTAATGATATTACATTTTTATTGTAGTAAATAGTATATCAGTTATAAAGAAAGAGTACATGCACATTTATTTATTCACATATAAATATTTTATTGCTGTCTATACTAGGTTGGAAAATGGAAATAAAGTCATGAACCAAACAGACATGATCACTACCCTCAGGGAGTTGATAGTTCTAAATTGATCCGACTGGAAATGAAAATGAACTATCTCATAATACATATAGAAATTCAAAGTATTCTCAAATAAAAGAGAAGAATATTTATGTAACATGAAAATCTAATTGTATAGCTCTTATGAGAAAAAATCAGCAAATACACTAAAAATATTTTCTTGTTAGCTATTAAACCAAAATAAGTAGTTAAAATAAATGAACAGTATGACTTGACAAAGATGTAAAGGAGCAGAGTATAACTTTCATTAAAAAATCACAAACAGCCTGGCTGGTGTGGCTCAGTGGTTGAGCATCAACCCATGCACCAGGAGGTCGCCAGTTTAATTCCCGGTCAGGGCACATGCCCAGGTTGTGGGCCCAATCCCCAGTGGGGGGCACATAGGAGGTGGCCAATCAATGTTCTCTCTCATTGAAGTTTCTATCTCTCTCTCCCTCTCCCTTCCTCTTTCTCTAAAATCCATAAAGAAAAAAAATTTAAAACAAAAATCACAAACACATATATAGAACTTTAATCTAAATAAAAGTGGTATTGACTCCAGTAGGGAAAGGTTAGATCATTTAATAAATTATATTGGACAATCTGTTATCAATTTGAAAATCATGTCAGACCCCTGACCCACTCAACATCCCTACACACACACACACACACACACACACACACACACACACATCAAATCGATTACTGGGTTAAACATTTAGGTCATTATTAAAGTATTAGAAATATTTTAATTGTATGGAGGTGAACCTTCTAAACACACAAAAATATAGATGATTTGTATAAAAAGACTGACAGATTTTAAACCTCAAAAATCCAAATTTATCTACTACAAAAAACACTGTAAACAAAGTGAAAAGACTATTGCCTGGACTTTCCACTAATCAGGGCATGTTGGAGCATCACCTGAAACCTTATTAAAATTACACAAGGGGGGTTTTTTGAGTGGGGAGAGGAAATCTACAGGAATCAATAAAACTAAAGTAGAAAAGAAGAAAATAACTGACAAGAAACACAAACTTTTGGAAGCGTTAACCTTTGTGGAATAGTGATAACTTAACTGACTAGTAGACACTTAAGCACGTGAATTAAAGAAATTCAAAAGAAGAAAGCTAATCTGAGTCTAGAATATCAGAAAGAACCAAAAATTGGGAGTCCTTTTGAAAAACTCAAAAAGTAAAGAATTCAGTGTTTTATCATTAGTATGATGTTAGTTGTCTGTGGAATCTCCCATGTTTCTCTAGCTTGCTGAGAGATTTTTATTGTGCATGGACATTGAAGTTATCAAATGCTTTTCCTATATCCATTTAGATCATTCTATCACTTCCTCTATTATTGATAAGGTGTCAAATTAATGGATTTTCAAATTTACACCACTTGCCATTCTAGAATAAACCCGATTTGGTTGTGATATATTAACGTACCATATTACTGGACTTGATTTACCAATATCTTGATTGATCCAGGAACTTCCACATTAAAGTAATTAAATTTTCTCAGAAGAAAACATCTAATACTGTTTAAAATTTCTCTAGAACTGAAGGATCTTGTTTTTCAAGTTAAAAATTCAACATAATTTCCAACTCCAGAAATGAGAAATACAATTACCAAGAGTCATCATGGCAAAATTTAAGAACACTGAAGACAAAGTAAATATCCACAAAGCTGTAAGAGAAGGGGATACTCCGGTCAGTATGACTTAGTGGTTGAGCATCGACCCATGCACCGCGAGGTCACGGGTTTGATCCCCGGTCAGCGCACATGCCCAGGTTGTGGGCCCGATCCCCAGTGTGGGGCATGCAGGAGGTGGCCAATCAATGTTGTCTTTCATTGATGTGTCTATCTGTCTCTCCTTCTCCCTAAAATCAATAAAGAAAAATATGTTTTTCTAACAAACGGGGGGGGGGGGGTGATAAAAGGCTCAGAATCAGATGAACAGGACTAAGAATGGTTTCTGACTTTTCAGTAATCGCATGGTAAAGTAGACAATAGAGCAATGCCTTCAAAATACTGAAAGAAAGGAATCTCCAACCTAATATTCTTTGTCCAGTCAAACTTTAGTTAAATAAAATTGCAAAGAAATGGAGATGATGTTAAGGGAAAATCCAAGGCAGCAGTTGTTTTCCCTCTCTGCCATTTTTTGTTTGTTTGTTTCAGTTTATATGATGAAGAACCTGGGCCATTTGACCTGTGTTTTTTCCAGTCTGAATTTTGCTAATGGTATGTTTGTGGTGCAGTTTAATGTGTTCTCTGAAATTCCTGCAAATTGGCATATGGATCACGATACTTGACCAAATTCAAAATCAATCCCTCTGACAAGAAAAAAAGGTTTCTGCTGGGTTCTGTCATCATAGAGCACATACTATCTGGTTGCTTTCTTTTCTGATGGTAGCAGAAGTTGATATTCAGGCCTGGATATTTAATTCAATTAATTAATTAATAATTCGGTGGGGTTATAGAAAGGCAATAATCTAATTCTATACTTTTTATGTATGAGCTGTAATAATTTTTAATAAGATAATTTTCTTCTATTTGGTTACATAATAGAATTTTTCTTGTGGAAAAAGGAAGATAAATGCTCAGTTCTTTCTTTTATTTAACCTGTTTTCAAGATAATAAATTTGATCGCTCTGTTTTTAAAATGTGAGCAATTGGGGTTTTTAAAAATATCACTATAAACTCAGGGATGAAAAAACTTTATGAGTTTCAATACAATCTAATTCTTATCTTTTTTAACCTCAAATTGCTCAATCTTCAGCAAGTAGACTCGAGCTACCTCCTAAGTTTCTTTGATAACATCATAGTATTTTTGATAGCTTCTTTGATAACTAATATGTCAAGGTGTTCCAGGTTCATGTTACATGACTTGCCCTAAAATCAGGCATCTATCCAAGAAGTCCTGACCACTTCTAAAGAGAAGTGATATTTCAATTTGGCAATCTATGTACAAGAAATGCTTATTTCCACTGCTTTGATCACTGTTCCCTTTTCAATAGACAGATTGGGATCCAGATAAATGTAGATAGGTATCGATAGATCAAATACCTTATGAGTTAATAATATTTCTGATTTAAATGCCAGACAAGATGGCTCTTGTCTAAATTTATCCATATTACTCTATGTCCTTTCCTCCATACTGAGGACTATAATTCTGAAGAATACAGATGATGGAATTAGGATATCTCATAATCACTTTTTGTTTTACTTTTTGTTTCATCCACATTAAAAACACAAATGTTTCAGGCGTAATCATCTTAATAGTATGACCACTAGTATGAATAAGCAAAGCAGGTACAATTTTTCCATGTCATTTGAATTATTTTTACATTTTTATAATTATATTGTTTTCATTGTCAAATTATATAATATCTACTATAAGAAGGACCAAAGTTTTGCCACCCCAAAATATGCCTTTTGAGATATTGATTTTAAGCTTATTGTTAAAAAACAAAGCACTCAGAAAGAACCTTCTACCTTCCCGATCCCTGCCTAAAGAATTCAGATGGAAAAACTTGCTGTAGGCAGGGAACTGTAGCACATATGACGTAAATGTGGCGGAACGGGAAGAATTGTAGTGAAGATTTTTTGTTGCACTTCCTTTTGTGTTCCATTGATTTAGGGTTGCCTGACAAGAATTTGTTTACTACATGCTGTCTATCTATGAGTTACTTACTTCCCCTTTGAAATCTCAGACTGCTGCCCTCTCCTTTGTACAAAACGGCATCTAAACTTCAATGCACAAGGCGCCTTCAGGTAACGTTATCTTATGACACCCATGCATGTACATCCATAATAGACTTTGCACATTTTCTCCTGCTAATCTGTCTCTATTAAATTTGATTATTAGCCCAGCTAGAACTTAGAAGGTGAAAGGAAAGTTGTCTGTGTGTGTGTGTGTGTGTGTGTGTGTGTGTGTGCCCTGACAACTACATATTACATAGCATCCTTTTTACATTCTTATTTAATCTTAGTTTCGCAAACGACCATAAATGTTATGGTCACCTCCAGTCTTATAATGTCAACATCTCAATTAATTTTGATCCTCTGAAATTAATTTTGTAGTAGAGTCCTTATAAGTTTCTTTGGGGATAATACTTCATGATTTCTTGAATATTGGTAATAATGTATGTGTTTCCTTTTTATTGGAAAGCCAGTTTTTCTGGATAGAAATCTTTGGTTTACGTATTCTTTCCTTAAATGTCTTCAATACGTTACTGTATTTTCTTTGGCATAAAAAAATTTCAGTAAGAAAGATTGATGATGATTCAATTTTATTTCTCCTCTAAATCACATGTACTTTACTGGCTAGATGCCCAAATGTTTTCTATTTGTTTCCTTAAAAGTCCAATCTATGTACTAGAATATGTCTTCATGTTAGTAATTCTAGACCAGTACTCTCAGGTAACTGTTCTCTTTTAATATCTCGTTTAAAAAAATTTTTCAGTCATGTTTTTGAAGTATAGTTCTTAGTGTTTGTTATATTCTACTTGCTTTGATTTTTTTTATTTAGAAAATCCTCTTTTCCATATGTTCTCCTTTGAATTAGTTTCATATGGCTGCTGCATCAAATTACCACAAACTTATTTTCTTATAACAACAGAAATTTATTCTCTCCATTTTGAAGACCAGATGTCCAAAATCTGTATCACTGGGCCCAAATCCAGATGTCAGCAGGGCCACTTTCCCTCGAGAGTTCTAGGGCAGAATCCTTTCCTTGCTTCTTCTAGCATCCGGTGGCTGGCATTCCTTGTCTTGTGTCCACATCACTCCAGTCTCCACCTTCGTCTTCACCCCTGTTCTATAATCATCCACTCTTCCCAGTCTCCCTCTTAAAAGGACACATGGGATTGAATTGAGGACTCACCCTGATAATTGTGGATAATCTCTCCATCTCATGACCCTTAATTTAATTTAATACATTTGCAAAGACTCTGTTTCCATATAAGGTAACATTCACTGGTTCCAGGGATCAGGATCTGATCTTTCTTTCTTTCTTCCTTCCTTTCTTTCTTTCTTTCTTTCTTTCTTTCTTTCTTTCTTTCTTTCTTTCTTTCTTTCTTTCTTTCTTTCTTCCTTTCTTCCTTCCTTCCTTCCTTCCTTCCTTCCTTCCTTCCTTCCTTCCTTCCTTCCTTCCTTCCTTCCTTCCTTCCTTTCTTTCTTTCTTTCTTTCTTTCTTTCTTTCTTTCTTTCTTTCTTTTTTTTTGAGGTGGAGAGGAGGGCAGACAGTGGGAGGAGGAGGCAGGGGCACTATTCACCTACCACATCTGCCTTCAATATTTGTTTCTTCCTATATTTCTTCCAGTTTAATCTTCATTTCTGTAATGTTTTTTTCTTTTGTTTCTAGTTTTACTTAACTTGCTCTCCTCTTTCTAAAGTTTTCCAATTATGGTTTATGTTGTCTTTAATGTTTTTAATTATTTTCTCAATATCTTTTTGTTCATTTTTAAATAATATGTTACAGTTTGATCTGTTGTTGAGCATATCTTTTGGACAGAATTTAATCCCTGTACAACAATTCTTTTCTCCTTATATTCATTTTTCCCATAGCAACTTTATCTGAAATTTGGTATCTTCTGTACCTCATTTTTGGATCAATTCTGTTTTTCTACACTTTTAGGAGACTTGGTTCAGATATTTTTTCTAACATCACATAACCCTCTCTTGCCTGGTCTTTTGTGTAGTGTGAAAAATCTGACACCTTGCCTTCTGAGGTTCTCTGACTCTGTTCCCCTCCCTAACTTCTAATTAGATTGCCTTTTTTTCTTTCTGTCCCTGTCAATTTTCATTCCATTGTCAGTTCTTTCCCCTTTGGTGGAGTCCCATCTAGAAAGACAGTCCTGGAGTATTCGTTTTGAAAGTTCCTGGGGGCTATTCTGCTCCACACCCCTCAGATCTGACTGCAGACACACTCACTTCAGAGAGGGTTACACCCACTCCCCATTGCCCCTGCTGTCCTACAGTTTCCCCATTGTACTTTCAAGGTGACTGTACTGGAGTTTTCCTGCTCTGAGCAAGGGTCCCAGACTCCCTGGAACAATACCACAGAGGCATGCTCAGGACAGCCAGCCTCAGATCAGACCCATCTCCCCTCCATTCCCCACTGCCCAGATAGAGCCCCTTGAAGCCACAAGGCTTGTGTTGTGGGGAGTAAAGCTCCTGACAATTTAGCATTGGCAACCTGGCTCTATCCACCTCAATGCAAAGGCCACCATCAGCCTTAAAATAGTGCCACCAGCCAAGTCGATGTTGAACTTCCCTCAGCTCCTTTCCCTAATTGTAAATGGAAACCCAGCCTGAGAAAAGAGGAAATGAAATACACACAACATACACACACACATACACACACACACACACACACACACACACACACACACACCAGAGATAAAACAAAATGCCTCCTCCTCCCCTCCCCTCCCCAAATGGTGCTTCCCTCTGCTTTTCCTCCTGGTAACAGGCATGTCTGGTATCTCTTGGTACTTTATTCCAACTCACCTGGATTTGGGTTTTGAGGGGATGGGTAGTTTGGTTGAAAACATCATCCACAGGTTTTTGGTTTTGCTATCTGGTTGTTCTGTCAGTTTTTATGTAAGAATTTGGAAGACCCAAAATGTATGCTGTGACTGCTACTATGTTTTCCCAAAATCTTCCTTGGCATAATATATTTTTTTAATTACTGTTTTTTTAAAAACACAAATATGGAACATATTCCCCATTTGTAACCCCCAATGTTCAGTATCCCATTCAGTAAAAATTTAAAGTGTACTGCAATATCTACAAAAGGCTGGAGGCACCAGAATTGGTGAATTACACATCCCCAGAGATGACAGAGTCTACAGCCAGCCCTCGGGAGTTTTCTACCTTACTGATCAAAGCCATCTTTTAGCTCATGAGAAGGGACCATGCTGGGTCTGGGAATGTTAGGATTCTAGGGTTTAAGTCATGAACTGAAAAACTAAGAATATTATCATTACAATTTGCAACATAACATTTATTGTCTTTAAATTTTTTGAGCCCTTTAATAAATTTATTCAAAATTGCCAAAATTTCTAATAATTCATAGCATGTGTTTTTAAATGATAATTAATACTTTAATTAGTAACAATTTAGACATAGCTATGTTAAATCATTGGGGAAGTACAACATTTTAGAAGATATAGAAGACATTTAAAGATGCTTATTTGAATATCAATGTTTTTACTAAAGATAACTACAGTAAGGAAAGCACAAACACACATTATTTAAGATATTGACATGAATGTGTGAATACTCTAAAAAGTTTAAAGGGAAAAGGTAGTATGATAGAGAACTGGCATAGCTTTAGTGAAAACCAATAAGCATGTTCTGCTCTTTCTCGTGTCTCTGCCATGAGAAAGTGAACTGCTTCTGACCATCATTACTCATCAGGTTGGGGGATAAGAATTTGCAATAGCTGCATATTAGGTTCAGGGAATATTTTTATTTCCTCCAAGAAAGAACACAAATCTGGAACTACAACTGTGATTGGTATCTTGAACTGCATTAGTCCATCGCCATTCTCCAACACCTACCTAGTTTTGCACCCAACAGGAGAGTTAAACCTGCATTTTTCAGATCTTTTTTTGTGCATCCAAACACTTAATTCCCCTGGGATGCAATATTGATGCATTACCTTAAGGTTTTGGGACTAGAGCAAGGGTAGAAGGCAGTTCTTTATGTTTATTTGACATTTCCAAACCTAACGTCCTTGACTCCATGAACCATGAAACTAATTTTAGAGTTAATCCAATTACTTAGCATGGCAATTCTTATTCTACATTCTTAGGATGGTTCAGTGGTAGAATTAAACCCAGTGTGGGATGGATATGGTCTAAGACTTCACTTATCACCTGACTTATGGTTCTCCTTTCTGATTGGTGAATCATATAAAGTTTGTTGTCAACAAGGATTAGTGTTGATTTAGGTTCATAATCTCATAACCCCTGAAAGGTCTAGTGTTTCCCCTTCCCATGGTTAATAGCCACAGCCCCCTTGACATAGGCTCAGGGATATATCAATGGTGTGTATACTTCTGGGCCACATTACATGCTTCTGTCTCGTAGACCTGACAGCACTCTCAATCAGAGGCTCCTCCAATGCAAACTGGCTTTTGAGAAATGGATAAGAAGCTGTGAATTCCCTCTAAGGCATCTCATGTAATGTTAATGTCCAGCACACCTCGATTTTTCCTTCCTAGTTTAGTAAAGCAGAGCCTTAGCAGGCTGTGTGTGTGTGCATGTGTGTATATGTGTGTAGATATATATAGAATTAGATAGGTGATAAATAGATAGGTACACAGAAAATTGATAGATAATAGATAAATATAGAGATATCTACATGTATATTAATTTTAAAAGCCCAAATATTTTCTAGGTTTTCCTTTTTAATATGGTGTTTTACCAAAATGAATTAACATGAAACTCTTGTTCGGTAAGACAAAAAGGAAATATAAAATATTTCAGAATCTACATATTCAATATATTCATTTCCAAGATGAATACCAACCTAATATTGTTTCTTTTTCTAGAGAATAAAAGCTTTGGTAATTCATTTCTTTAAAAAAAAAAAAAACATTTAAAGAGCATCAATGATGGTCAGGCTCTATCATGGGTGCAAGGGAGAGCACAGTGCACTGAATACAGACATGGTCCTTGACCTAAAAGAGCTACATTCTTGTATGGCAAGTCTGTGAAAATATAGTAAGAATTACTATAGTAATAGTAACTGAGGTGAGTTTTGAAAATTACTGAAGTAAGATTGGTCAGTGACTGCTTCCTTGAGAAAATAATTATTAAGCTGAGTCAAGAGAATGTGTGTGAAGCCAGTAGAGTATAATCTTAACAACAAGGCTCCTGGAGCATGCTCTTTGGGTAGACCCTGCTCCACAATTCACTACATGTGGAACCCTGGGACAGTACTTAACATCTCTGTGCCTCAGTTTCCTCTTCTGTAAAATAGTAATAATCATAATACTCACCTGATGGGCTTATTGTTAGAATTAGGTAAGTGAACACATATCATAAATACTCCAGAGGAAATAGAATATTCAAGGATTCTGAGGCCTGAAAGGACTTGCTGTGTACAGGAAATTAGAGGGCAGTGACTGCAAAGAAGCTTGCCACGAGATGAGTCTGAAGGTTTGATTTTTCTTTTCATTGATTTTAGAGAGAGAGGAAGGGAAGCGGGAGAGAGAGAAACATCAATGAGAGAGAACATCGATTGGCCACCTCCTGCATGCCCCACACTGGGGATTTGGCCCACAACCTGGGCATGTGTCCTGACTGGGAATCGAACCAGCAACTTCTTGGTGCATGGGTCAATGCTCAACCACTGAGCCACAGAGGCCAGGTGAGTCTGAAGGTTTGAACAAGGACCTAAGTAGCACCTAGGGCTTTGAAGACTGAGCAGGTACTACCCAATCTACCTTCAAGAAATTATTCACAGCCCAGATGCAAGGAATAAGGTTAACTGACAGCTTCCAGCTGTCAGCACCATCAGATCTACCTCAGTTTTTAAGCTAAAGGCATCCTTTCCTTAGAGTGCATCAGCAAGAGATGGGACAGGACTCAAGTATAGTAAAGGCCTGCCATACCCATGTCCACCCAATTCAGGACTCATCTAAAGCAACTTTTGCTCCACAGCAGCTTGTGGGAGATACGGAGACATTTTCAGATCTGCATAGCCCTTTCATTTCTCTCTCTCCCAAATCCTGCTATCTTTTTTCTTTTACAATTGTTTCTACCCCAAAACTGTAGCATTCCTAACCCCATCTCTGCAAGGACCCAACAATGGTACAAAGATAATTGTAATTGGTTTATATTTTAATCTAAATACGATGGGAAGCCATTGATGGTGAAATTATCTCTTGTATGGAGAATGGACTTTAAGAGGGAATAAACGCAAGCAGGAAGACCCCCTAGGCCCTGCAGGGGTGGGGCTGCATAAGACTCGCAAAATCAATACCAGTTGACATCACGTGCCTTACCCAATTGTCCTGATCAAATATAGCAGGCTAATTTTTAAGATGATAATTCAGTGTGGCCTGCGAATGGTGTTATAAATATCCAAAAGGCTCTTAGCAGAAAAAAAGTTCCCCACCCCTGAAGGGGGTTCCTGAAGTGACCCGACAAAATACTAACAGCATAGGCTTAGGTTGTGGCACAAGAGATGGAGAGAAGTATTCATATTAAATGCACAATTTAAAGCTAAAACCAACACGACTTGATATGGGTTTGGATGTGAAGATCAATGAAAGTATGGTAACAGGGCTGACTTCTAGATTTTTGTCTTTAGAAACTGAGTGAATCATGAAACAAATGAAGATAGAAAACAACCTTGAAAGGCAGGGGAAATCAAGAGTTCTATGTAGAAATGTAAATTTGGAATTCCTATTAGACATTGAAGTGGTGTATCAGGTGGACACTTGGGCAAACATGTACGAAGAAATATCAATATAAAAAAGAGCTGTTTTACAAGTTTGTTTACTGATTTTTTTAAATTTGGTATGAAACAAGCATTTGACCACTTTTTAGTAGCATTTGATGTTATTAAATATGGAAATGATTGCTACAGTTATGTTCACTGTCTATTGACATGTTTTTGACGAGGCAAGGGCAATTTTGACAATTTCTTTTGTAAGAAGATGTGAGATGGATAAAGCAGTTTAAATATGATTAATCTCCCATCAGGAAACAACAAGCTTATAGTTCTTTTTTTTTTTTATCTCAGTGGTAATTTCTACTTTTAAATTGCTAAAAGGAGCTTCCATTTAATTCTAGATCATTCACCTTGATAATATGTAAAAATATACTTTATTAGTGCATCACCACAGTCACATGTGAAATAAATAGAGAAATAGAAGAGAGATAACCTTTTTAAAATTAATTCTGAAAGAATTAATTGCATTCTATGACAAAAGCAATGATAGCAGATATTTTAAGAATTCTAAAACAGATACTAAACATTTTAGTTTAATTATGAGAGAAATGTCATTGTTAATTATACCTAATGACTATTATTGACTTTAAGAATAAGACAAACCTAATATTTAATTTATTCCAAAATATTTATTGAGTGCCTACCATGTTCCAGGTATTAATACTACTAAATGGACAAGCACAGTTCTAGCCTGCTGTAATAGATTTTAATCCACTAATGAGATATACATTGACAAGTAACCCATAAGTAATTATTTTTATTGTAATTAAAATATTTCTATGAGGGAAAAATTAAAAGTGCTAATCTAGTCTTAGGGTGTGTGTGTGTGTGTGTGTGTGTGTGTGTGTGTGTAGACTTCTCTTCCCCTTTCCTTAGCTTTTGCTATGGAAGGATGAGTAGTGTTGACTCTGAATAGGTCCAGTGACTTATTTATTCATAACTTTGTGGGATATGTGTATCTGTGCCTGTTACTTTCTTTGGGAAAAAATAAAAGGATAGAAATAGATTTTATCTTAAGTCTTCTCACCCCCAATAAAAGAAATAATTCAAAGAATACTGGAGAATAGAATAGAAGGAAAAGCTACAGATCTTGTCCTCATAAAGTACTGAACTGCATTGGTTTGCTAGGGCTGCTGTATCAAAAGTACCATAAACTGAGTAGCTTACACAGAAATGTACTCTCTCAGTTCTGGAGGCTAGAAGTTCAGGACCAAGACGTCAGCAGTGTTGGGTCCTTCTGAGGACTACGAGGGAAAATCTGTTCCATGTCCCTCTTCTAGCTTCTGGTGGTTTGCTGGCAATCTTTGGCATCGCCCTAATCTCTGCCTTCATTTTCACATGGTGTTCTCCATTTCACATGTACCCAGATTTCTTCTTATATAGGACAGAAATCATGTTGCATTAGGGGTCCACTCTACTCCAGTATGACCTCATCTTAAACTACGACATCTACAATGACCCTATTCCAAATAATATCGCATTCTGAAGTATATTCTGTGTTTCCTTCTGATAGTTTAGTGTCATAGCCTGGGCTCTGCCACCATGAGATCAACCATTCTTGCTATGATCTAAGCCCATTCCAATTGCAGGCCTTTTCCCCAGTATCCCAAGCTGAGAGAATCACTAAAGTTTTTGTTTTGTTTTGTTTTGTTTTTTAATGTTTTCTGCTTCTTCATCAATCCACTGCTCAAGGCCTCTCTGGGTAGACAGATGAGATATAGGGTAGATTTAATCCAGAGCTCTATTATTCAAAATCTTTTTATTCCTTCCATTTCAACAGGGATCACAAAATGAAATTAAATGAGCACAGCAGACTGAAATAGAGTAGCTATAAAGAGTGATGGGCCTGGAGCACACTGCAGCACACCCACCCCGTCTTACGCAGACAGCAGCAAATTGTCGCCACATAGGAATATGAGATCCATGGTGCCAAATCGCTTAAAAAGGGATGTAAATAAAGGTTTTTATGGAGATTTATTGGCATATAAATCAACTATTTTAAAAACACTGAGTGGGCCAAAACTATGAGGGCCAAGGAAAGCACTGTTGACAGGCCAGATCCAGGCTGCAAGTTGCCAGACTACAACCTCTGTTCTGCATGATGCATGGGGATTCCTGGCCCATTTGTGTCTTTTAGCATGAGACAACTTTGAATAAGGGATTTTATTATTCAACCCAGAAATCATTAGATTCATAGCTCTAGCTCTGGCTCATCCATAAAATTCAGAATCTCAAAGAATTGTAGCCATATTGATAAATAAAGTGTAAGTATAATTTTGTTACACCTGCCAAAGTTATTATAGTCTAAACAAACCCCGTCCATTTCTTTCAGATTTTTTTTTTATCATTCAAATTGGCAAATTCTTCAAATGTGTCTGTGTGTTACCTTGCATTCCCTCCTCTGACTCTGCATTTCAATACTCTGGCAATGTGGGCATGAAGGCAACCATTAGCTTCCTCGTGTTAGCCAAGTAGTATTTTCTCTAGCAGACAACGTGCCAAAAAGAAGCTTGAGATGACTTGCAATTTGGCACACCCCACATCCAGACCCTCTAAATCTTTCTAGGTACTTTTGTTTTCATAATCAGTTATTGATTCGTTCCCAAAATTTTATTTAGGAGACCCGATGAGGTTATGATTTCAATTGATAAGATAATTCAGCAAGCTTCAGAATCAATAAGCAATTAATATCTTCAGCACTTATGCTATAAAAAGAAAAAAAAATCTTTCAGCAGAGTCAGAAAGCCCCTGGGTTTCATTCCTTGATGTAAGGTGACATTTTAGTGATGTGAGCTTTTATCCTCTTACTATCAGAATGCTATCAGAAGCACTCACCATCCACAGCAGCCCTGGAAGTTATACTCTTTTAAAAATTATTCTATGATGGTGGTTGCTTGGATCCCAGAGCCTCATTTCATGGTTCCATTTTGTCTTATGGGTTATTAGTTCCTCTTCGCAGAATATAAACTGGAATCTCATTTCACAATACCAAATCCCATTTCCAACAGAATTCTATAGTCAGCTAATTCATTCTCTGGAAGCAATTTGTGGATTAGTTAGGCTTCCTTGGTCGCAAACAACAGGGGCCAAGTTAATGCTCATGGGGACAAGGGGATGCTAGTGAATTCAAGATTTTAGTTCTGAAAGTATAACTCAGGTGATCAAAAAAGTAAAGACCTTTATTTCTCCGGAGAGAAGTGAACTTATTCATAAGCTCTTATATCTCATGATCCCCTCCCCCCCCCTTAGAGGAGGAATCTCCTTTTGGTCAAGTACTCAACCAAATTCAGAGTCTTTGCCCTGTGCCCTTCGCTCCTTTCTCCATCTTGCGGCAGTCTAACGTCAGGGAGAGTGTCTGGTCATCGCTGTAGCCTCAGGCCTTCAATAACATCCAATTATTATGTAACTGACCCTGCCTATTTTTTGTTGCGTTGGGTGGCACTCACTTGCTGATATACATAGTCCCTATCATGCCAAATTTGTGATATTTATACATGTGGATTTCTTACTTCAAGTCCCAGTTTCTTCTAGTTCAAAATCTGGGAAGGGAAGAAAACATGTCCCTGAATGATTCTAAATGTCTGTCATATCACCTCAGAATCTCCCTCTATGAAACGCTGCTGGTGTCTTGTGCATACCTTTATGGCTTTACCTCGCTTCACTCATAAATGAAGTGGACAGTATCATCAGGGCTCTAAGCACTGCATGCCTGCACCATCCCACTTCTAAGACATACTGCACATTTTACACTTTCTCCCCCAGGTCCTTCTCCAATACTGGGCAGCCTGAGCGGCACACGGCCTAGAAGTAAAGGAAGTTAATACTCTCACCAGGCTCTTGACCAATTTAGGGTGGGAGCCAATGAATACAATGCTTCTCCCTCCCGTCCTTGGAAAGACAGCTCTAGAGGGCGGTCTCTGTGTTTCTCAAGGTGTTTCAGCAACAGAAAGTCAATTCCACTGTTCACAACAGAAACGTTAATAATACACTTAGATTGGCTTTTTCAGCCTGCCCATCCACTCTCTCCATTCCCTCCTCCTTTTCCCGAGGATCACCTCCCTAAAACACTGAGTTACATGGAAGTCCTTACCACTACCTCTGCTCTTAGAAAACAAGTTAAAATGTTCCCCAACCCAGACTACTCTCCCACCACAGCATAGGAATGATGTTTCACCTTCTTCCAGAGTGAAATAAAATCATTCCCAAATCAGAATGTGTCTATAGCTTAAAATTAGCCAAAAACACATTGCCAAGCATGCTTTCTACTATGTGGAAAAACATCCTTAGAAGTTCAGAGGAAAAAAAAAAATTATCATTCTCAACTGCCTAACTCTTGCAACTGAAAATTAGGTTTCATGACCTCCGTCACTCTTGTGAGATTTTAAAGTTGTCTGTGGAACATTAAAACGGAATATTGACTTCTTTACTTTCAGCCGTGTTCTGCCTTCTCCCTAAAGTAATAATTGCTTCCATCCCAATGGACAGAGTGCCACAGGTGAAAAATAGAATCAAAGGAATTTTTTTAAAAAATTGTCAAAAATATTATTCTGCCACATTTATTTGCAAGGAGGAAGTTCAGGTGTGGTGAAAGTGGGATTGGAATGGGAGCGACTAGAAAGTGAGAGTGAAACAGGAACTCTGGGCTACTACACTGATAAGCTTGAGAAGGGAAGGGACAGTTGCTGGGCATAGTAATAGGTCCATAAATAGATTATTTGTTCTGTTTGTTTACATTTCAGGTGTCTGTTTAATTCTTCTAGGTGCTGGGCATGTAGCACTAAGTAAGTAAAAAAGAACTGCTACTATAAAATGTGCCATAGACAGGTAGGCATTCACCAAATGTTCAGGTTCTAGGTAGCTGCCGGGTCAAGGGCTACATCCCACACATGCTTTCTTCCAGGCATGACTGCCTTGCTGGGCATCTTCATTGGAATTGGAACGGAATACAGTTGCTCACTTCTGTACCACGGCCCTTAAGAAACAGGAGCGGCCTTAGATGATGAAGTGAGAAGATGGCAGGGCTTTTGTCGGCCTGGGTCACTGAAGGACTGTATGGGGCAGAACGCTTTCCTGAACCACTGATCATAAAAGTATCTGAACATCTATATGAGCCCAAAATAAACTGCTTTATGTTAGCCTAGTGAAATTTGGCTGTTTATTTGTTACAATAGCTAGTGTTACTCTAATACATAGGGATTATATCTTATTGGTAGAGACAGACAAAAACAAAATAAATAAATAAAAGATATGTTCTGGCCCTGGCCGGTTTGGCTCAGCAGTTAGAGCGTCAGCCCATGGACCAGAGTTGCAGGTTCAATTCCAGTCAATGGCACGTGCCTCGGTTGCAGTTTGGTCCCTGGCCCTGGCTGGGGTCGTGCAGGAGGCAACCAATCGATGTGTCTCTCTTGCATCAGTGTTTCTCTCTCTCTGCCCCCACCCCCCATCTGAATGGAAAAATATCCTCGGGTGAGGATTAAAAATATATATATATATATATATGTTCTGCTATGAAAAGAACAAATTAGTAGGCCAAATAGATATCTGGGGAAAGACCATTGCAAGCAGAAGCAATAGCAAGTGTAAAAGTGTCCATTGCAAGCATGCTGTCATGTTTTAGGAAAAGCTGAAGAGCTTTCAAGTTACTATGGCTGGAGTAGAGGTTAGAAGTGATGAAATAGGAATGGTAATTTGAAATGAGAACAAATATTGTAGGATCCTGTGGGTCACTATGAGAACTTGGACTTTTATTCAGAATGAAATGGAAAACTTTTGGAAGATTTTTAGCATGATCTGCCTTGGGTTTCACTGCATTCACTTTGGCTTCTTCATAGGCTGGGAAAAGGCTGCAGGTAGACATAGGGAGACCAATTAAGAGATTTGGGGCGAGAGGTAATTATGATTTTTATCAGGGTGTGAAAGTATGAGAATTTGTATCTTGGATACATTTTAAAGGTGGAGCCTAGGACATAAAGTGTGAGGGGACAAGAGATATTAAAGATGATCTCAAGCTTTTGTCCTGAGAAATTGAAAGTGTGAATTTACCATTTACTACATTAGAAAACACTGTGAGAAGCATACGTTTGAGTGGTTAGCATATAAAGAGCTCAGTTTTGGACGTGGTAAATTTATGATGCATAAACATATTTACACTGAGGGAACAAGCAGGTAGGTAACTGTGAGATCTGTGCTAAAGGAAGTTTGCAGCTTCTAGTTAAAATTCTGAATCTTGATGAAAATCTGAAGCAAATCAGTTTTTATACAGAACAGAAGTCCGAGTGGTAAGCCCTGAGCAATTCCATATTAGAGGAAAAGGAGAGATAAGGAATCAGTGAGAAAAAAAAGAATTAGTGAGAAAACCAGACAACATCTTGGAAGCCAAATGAAGAAAGTGGCTCAAAGGAAAAGAATAATCGACTATGGCAAATGTTGCTGAAATTTCCAGAAATATCACAACTAAAAAGTGACCACTGGATGTATCATTGTCTATTGGTAACCTTGATATGACAAGCTTGATAAAAGAAAAGAAATAAATTAGATTTAGAAATATACAATACTGCCCTGGCCAGTTTGGTTCAGCAGTTAGAGCGTCGACCCATGGACCAAAGAGTCCGGGGTTCGGTTCCCGCTAAGGGCACGTACCTCAGTTGCAGTTTGTCCCCAGCCCCGGTTGGGGTCGTGTGGGTGGCAACCACTGGATGTGTCTCTCTCACACTGATGCTTCTCTCTCTCTCTTCCCCCATCTCTCCCTCCCTCTCTATCAGAAGATAAATGCAAAAATGTCCTCGGGTGAGGATAAAAAAAAAAAAAGAAAGAAAGAAATATATAATACTCTTTCAAGGAAATTTTGCTATGAAATGAGAACAGAAATAGAGCAATAGTTGAGGGCAAACATGGACTAAGAGATAGTTTTATGATGAAAAAAAAAAGAATAGTATGCTTCCTATACGAGATAAATGATAATGGTCCTCAGTCGAGAAGAAAATAATTATTAATTTTTCTATGGATTTGCAACAAATAAAGTTAACATAGTATAATATGTAAACATATTTGTAACATTTAAATATTGTAGTGTATTTAAAATTGAAAAGATACATGTAGTATATTTACTTGCTAGAATATGTTGACAATAGCTTAGTTTCTGAAAAGGCAAGAGAGTATCTAATTTGCATTGTGGAAGGAGACAGAGTTCCCCATGTTAACAGTAGAGAAGGAGGAAAGGCCAGATGACATAAATTAGCAGGTGGGGAGAGGGACACGAAAATGAATTAGACAATGTATGATGGCTTCTATTTTCTCTCTAAATTAAGATACAAAATCATCAACTGAGAATGATATGGAAAGAGAAGAGTGAGAGATTTAAAGAAAGTACAGAATTTTGGAAATCTTATTTGGATAAGTGGAAAAGTAAACTAACTCATAGTTGGTTAAGGGCCTGGTGGAGGTTGAAGTTACAGAAAGACCATTTGTGCTGTTGACTTCAGCTCTGGCATGTTGAGAAGACCAAACTGGAACCAACCAGGGATGGTGACATGTACCTTTTAAGGTTTTGTAAGTATTAAATAAGATAATGTGTATGATATGTCTGATAGCAGTATCCAGGATATCATAGGTACTCTATAAATATTATTTTACTTTCTCCTGTGCCTTTTCTATTTCCTCTAAAAAGTGAATTTTTAAAAAAATCCTCACCTGAGGATATTTTCCATTTATCTTCAGAGAGAGAGAGAGAGAAAGAGGGGGAGGGGAGAAACGTCAATGTGAGAGAGACACATTGATTGGTTGTTTCCCACACGACCCCGACCAGGACCGGGGACTGAACTGCAACTGAGGTATGTGCCCTTGACCAGAATCAAACCCACAACTCTTTGGTCTGTGGGCCAATGCTCTACGGACAAACTGGCCAGGGCTAAAAAGTGAATTTTTAAACTCACTCACTAGAAGACTGGTAGGACCTTAGTTTATGGAAAATGATTAAAACGACTTTTAGGACTGTGTTTTCTCTGTCAGTCTTTCTCCTCCTCCTCCCCACTTTCTTCCCCTCTTACATGCTCCCTTAACTGGCCAAACACACACTGACTGCATGTGTTACATTCATTGACTGAAAATGTTAATACTTTAGTCTAAATTTCAACAGTGGTTAAATATAATATTAGGCAACTGGTGACTGTAAACTTTTTTTTTTTTTTTAATCCTCACCTGAGGACATTTTTTCATTTTTTGTCCAGATAGAGTGGGAGGGAGAGAGAGGAAGAGAGAGAGAGAGAAACATCGACGTGAAAGGGACACATCGAGTGGCTGCCACCCGCACGACCAACCAGGGCCGGGGACAAACTGCAACCGAAGTACATGCCCTTAGCGGGAACCGAACCCGGGTCTCTCTGGACCACAGGCCGACGCTCTAACCGCTGAGCCAAACCGGCCAGGGCGGTGACTGTAAACTTTATTTCATTTTATCTCATTAGCAGCTGAATACTTAGGTTTTTGAGAATATAATTATCATCAATAGAAATCACTAAACATGAAGGTGTATGGGATTAGTTATAAATCCCTTATCAAGCTTTTGGCACAATGGACAAAAGACAGTTAATAATACATACGATATTTATTTTGCTCCAACTTTAGACCACATCCTCCAATACTTTCTGAACTTTGAGCCCATTGTTTATAACCTCTTTAACTACTAAAATTTTAAATCCTAAGACGTTTTACAATAATTAAAAGAAGTCCTTTACTTGGTGAGCTTCTACATCAGTGATAAGCAAAACTGCTCTAAGAACTGGAGGAAATAAGCCAAGAACCAAATTTGGTTGAAAGCCAGAAGTTCCCTGCCTTTTATGAAACCTACAATAGTCTAAGGAAAACAAATAAGAAGAGAAACAAGGAGCCTAGCCGGTGTGGCTCAATGGATGGATCATCCTCCCTTGGACTGGGAGGACCAGGTTCGATTCCCAGTCAGGGCACATGCCCAGGTTGTGGGCTCCATCCCCAGTGAGGCGCGTGCAGGAGGCAGCTGATCGATGTTTCTCTCTCACATCAATGTTTCTATCTCTCTCTCTCTCTCTCTAAAATATCAACAAAAACATATTTAAATAAAAAAAAGAAGAGAGAAAAGGAGACAGAGAGATAGTGACAAAGACAGAGACAGAAGACAGAGAGAAGATATTTCTTATTTTCACTTTTAAGAACTTCACTCAAAAAGCTAACACCTTTCACAGGGAAACAACATGAAAAACAAAATGATTTTAATACTATAGATAATATATTGCTCTATCAAAACTCTGGTGAACACAAGCTCAGAATCTAGAGAAAAGTAAACTTGTAAATGTACTGTATGTTAAAGAATAAGCTTTTTGTTTTTTGCTAATTTTATGCAAAATGAAAGTGATGAGAATATTGTTCATAAAGACCTTTGGACATGGAGAAGTTAATAGTGAAACAGCTACTAGAAGGAAGATTAGCAGCAGATTAAATATATGTTTGAGAAATAATCCTGCTATTGGTAAAGATCAACGGAAAACACAAATGTTCTTGCCCTAAGTCATTCCTCTATTTTAAGGAGAGATAATAAGGGTCTAGAGAGACTCCAAGTAAAATTCATTCATTCACTCACTCAATCATTTATTCAACCAATAGTTCCTGAGTACCAGAAATTAAATTTCAGGTGCTCTTCTAGACTCTGGGGAACTAAAGATGAACAAGAAAGACAAGGTCCCAACTCTTATAAGATTTGCATTTTAATTGGAGGAAGAGAGGTAATAAAGAACAAACCAATATTAAGATCATTTCAGATAATAAGAGCTTTCATGAAAATAATATAAAGTGTCATAGACATCTAGGAGAGTAAAATATTACCACAAACCTTTGCTGCTTCAAACAACACACATGCATCATCTCACAATTTCTGTGGGTCAGGAATCCGGACCCATACTAGCTGTCCTCCAGCTCAAGGTCTCTCACTAGGTTGCAATTAGAGTGCCCACCAAAGCAGCAGTATCTCAAGGTCTTACTGTGTGGGGTCTGCTTTCAGGCTAACTCGGTAGTTGGCTGAATTTAGTTCACTGTGGACCAGGAGACTAAGGATCTCAGTTCTTTTCCACCTGACTCTCTCCACAGGGCAGCTCACAACTTGGCAGCTGGCTTCACCAAAGTCAGCCACAGAGGGAGGAGGGAGCAAGAGAGGGGAGAGTCAGTCAGTCTTTTATAGCCCTATTTCAGAAATCACCTGCCACTTTTGTTATATTCTGTTCATTAAAAGTCCACACACAAGCGGAGAGAATTACACAAAAGTATAAACACCAGAAGTCAGGATTCAGTCATTGGGAAGCATTTTTGAACCAGCTTCTCCTATAAGAAATCAGAGACAGAAAAGGACATGAAATTAGCATACCAGAAAGAAATGCAGTCCTGAATTAACACTGGGATGAATCCACATTTAGCTAATCTCCTAAGAAAGAAACCTTTGTGTCACATACAACATTAGTCCAAAGACAGAATATACTGTTAAACTTTCACAAATTTTACACAGTTGTTATATTAAAAACATATTTTGTCTCAGAGGAAACAAAATACTCTTCTTCATCCCTTTTAATACCAATTCCTATCCTCTTATTCAACCTACATGCACTCCTCCAAAAAACAAAAACAAAAAAACGTTTTGATTAAATGTAACTTGAGTTTAGTCAAAGTAGATTAAATTCAATGCTAGAGTTGGTCTACCCATATTTTAGTCGGAAAGCAAGCGAGCTTAAATCATTTAGAATTCTGTGACATCAGAATACTTGTCTGTTAAATTCTAGATTATCAGTTTTGGGCAGATAATTTAACCTCTTTGAACCTCGGTTTCCTAGTATATTAAATAAGGAAGATAACAATAGTAATAATTTTAACTCCTACTTCAAAAGATAGATGAAGATTAATGATGTATGTGTTCGCATTTTGTAAATTATAAAATACTGTGCATTTTTTGGAAGCTTTATTTAAAAGGTATTTAACACAAAGAACTGAGAAAGTGATAAGCTTTGGAAATTATGCAAGATTTTTAATATCACCACTCACTTCTCTCTTCTACAGAAAAATGAGAACACGCTGACCCAGTTTTCTTCCATTCACAATATTCTTAAATGTTAAGTCTATGTTTCACATTTTTAACACATTGTTTACACCATGAAGTACCCACAAACACACAGCAATTTGGAAACTCTGAAAATTTTTTGGAAGATACATTTGGTTTACTAAACCATAGTGAAATAAAGAGTCGCAAAAGAGTTAACGAAAGATGAAAGCAAAAGAGACTATGATATGCATGGGGAGAAAGAACTATATTAAAATGAGCTTATTTTTATCAGAGGAAAATGGTTATTTTAAAACAGATGTGTGTCCTTTTACAATTACAGAAGCTGAAATATAACTGTAATCTACAACCATAAGGTAAGATTTCCATCTTTATGTGACATGAAAAATGTGCCAAGCCAAGACTTTCCCATAAACAAAATTGCTTTCTTCAACTCACACTTTAATGCAAAATATCAATCATGTGCTGAATTTTATTACTCAGAATTTAGCTTTGTTTTTTGAAAGATTGCTTGCAGTCAGCTTGAAGTACAATTGTACATCATCCCTACTATATACACATCTGAATTTGTGGACCCTTTTTTTTTTATTTTAAAAAGAGTATTATAAATGGGAAGAAGTACCTGGTGAGGCAGAATTAGTTTGACATGGAGCATTTTAACTCAATGGTGTGGTTTTGATAACATGTCATTATTTATCCACAGGTCTGAGGCTGCAGGCTTTATATAAGACTTCAGGACATAGCAATGAATGACCTTCTATTTTGACATCTTTTTCTCTCTTGCTCATGCTTCTATTTGTCAAGCCATTCTCATTTTGAATAAAACATAGTATTGATATCAATACAATGCACTGACTATACAATACCTTTTGAGGATACATATTTACATATGGCAGCAAGAATACCAAAAGTATAACTTTTTTTTTGCTAAAAAATCAATCTTCTGTGGCTGTATACTATTCCATTGTGTAAATGGAGAACTGAAACCAGTGAAAACTACATGTATGCAATGTGTGGTCAGACGTACTTACACTTTCTAAGTGGTCCCAGTTCAAAGGGAGCTACAATGATTTATATCAGCAATTTTCAATAGGTGTGCCACCATATACTGGTGTGTTGCAAGAACTTTTAAAACATACAATACCTGACTATTTAGTCAAGGGCACTGACTTGTTTTCCTTTAGATGGTCAAATAAAAAAAATGACACCAGCCAACACAACAATAGCTATCTGATGTGAATGAATCAATATTATACCTATTTTTTGTCAGATCAGCAAAAAAATACATATTTTTTGAAATGTTGCAGCATTTTAGTAATTAGTTTATGAGTGCCCTGAGATGAAAAAGTTAAAAATCACTGACTAAAATGATTCACAGTGTGCAGGAGGAGAAAATTTCCCTTATTGCTGTTGTTGTTGACACTATTACAGATGTTCCCATTTTCCACCCCTTTGCCCACCTCCACCCAGCTCCCATGCCCCCTTCCTCTGGTCATCGCCACACCTTTGTCTGTGTCTATGGGCTATGCATATATGTTCTTTGGCTAATCCCTTCACCTTCTGTCATCCAGTCCCCCCACCTACCCACCCTCACCTTTGACAGCTGTCAGTCTGTTCCATGTATCCATGCCTCTGTTTCTATTTTGTTCATCAGTCTATAATGTTTATTAGATTCCACATGTAAGTGAGATCATATGGTATTTGGCTTTCTCTGAGTGGTTTATCTCACTTAGCAAAATAATCTCCAGGTCCATCCATTCTGCCACCAAAGGTAAGATTTCTTTCTTTTACACAGCCATGTAGCATTCCACTGTGTAAATGTACCACAGCTTTTTTATTCACTCATCTCTTACTAGGCATTTGGGCTGTTTCCAGATCTTCGCTATTGTAAATAATGCTGTAAGGAACATAGTGGTGCATGTATTCTTTCAAATTGGTGTTTTAGTTTTCTTAGGATATATTCCCAGAAGTAAGATCACTGGGTCAAAAGGCAGTTCCATTTTTAATTTTTAAAAGACACTTCATACTGTTTTCCACAGTGGCTGCTCCTGTCCACATTCCCCACAACAGTACACTAGGGTTCCCTTATCTCCACATCCTCACCAGCACTTGCTGTTTGTTGATATATTGGTGGTAGCCATTCTGACAGGTTTGAGGTGATAATTCATTGTGGTTTTAATTTGCATCTCTCTGATAATTAGTGATGTTGAGCAAGGTTTTTTTTTTATTATTCTTGTTGACATTACTACACATGTACCCAATTTTTTCCCTCTTTGCCCCCCTTCAATCACCCCCACCGCACTCCCCCACCAGCCTTCAACAATTGTCTGTGTCCATGGACTATGCATATATGCATATAGGTTCTTTGGTTAATCTCTTCCAGTGGCCCGACACCCCTCACCTCTGAGATCTGTCAGTCTATATGATGTATCCATGATTATGAACCTATTTTGTATGTTAGTTTATTTTGTTCATTAAATTCCACATATAAGTTAGATCATATGGTATTTGTCTTTCTCTGACTGGCTTATTTTGCTTAGCATAATAATATTCAGATCCATTCATGCTGTCACAAAGGATAAGAGTTTCTTCTTTTTTATAGCTGTATACTATTCCATTGTGTAAATGTACTAAAGCTTTTTTAACCACTCACCTACTGAAGGGTACTTAGGCGGTTTCCAGATCTTGACTATTGTAAATAAAGTTGCTGTGAACATAGGGGTGCATATATTCTTTCTGATTGGTGTTTCGGGATTCTTAGGATATATTCCCAGAAGTGGGATCACTGGGTCAGAAGGCAGTTCCATTTTTAATTTTTTCAGGAAACTCCATAATGTTTTCCATAGTAGTTGTGGCAGTCTGCATTCCCATCAGAAATGTACTAGAGTTCACTATTCTCCGCATCCTTGCCAGCACTTGTCATTTGTGGATTTATTGACGGTAGCCATTCTGGCAGGTCTAAGGTAATATCTTATGGCAATTTTAATTTGCATCTCTCTGATGATTCGTGACATTGAGCACTTTTTCATATATCTCTTGGCCATCTGTATGTCCTCTTTGGAGAAGTGACTATTCACATCTTTTGCCCATTTTATAATTGGATTGCATGTCTTCCTTTTGTTGAGTTGTGTAAGTTCTTTATATATTTCACTTTGTTGATGGTTTCTTTTTGTTGATGGTTTCTTTTGCTGTGCAGAAGCTTTTCAGTTTTATGGAGTTCCATTTGTTCCTTTATTTCCTTTGTCCTAGGAGACACATTGGCAAAAATATTGCTAGGAGAGATGTCTGAGATTTTACTGCCTATATTTTCTTCTAGAATTTTTTATGGTTTTGCAACTTACCTTTAAGGTTTTTATCCATTTTGAGTTTATTCTTGTGTATGGTAATAGTTGGTGGTCTAGTTTCATTTTTTTAAATGTACCTGTCCAATTTCCCCAATACAATTTATTGAAAAGACTGTCTTAACCCCCTTGTATGCTCTTGCCTCCTTTGACAAATAATAATTGACCATATTAATTTGGATTGATTTTCAGACTCTCTGTTCTGTTCCATCGATCTACATGTCTGTTCTTATGCCAGTACCAGGCTGTTTTGATTAAAATGGACTTGTAGTATAGTTTGATATCAGGTATGTTAACACCTCCAAGTTTGTTCTTCTTTCTCAAGAGATCTTTGGCTATTTAGAGTCTTTTTTGGTTCCATATAAATTTTTGGAATATTTGTTCTAGTTCTGTTAAATATGCCATTAGTATTTTAGAAGGAATTGCATTGAATCTATAGATTGCTTTGTGTAGTATAGACATTTTAATGATATAAATTCTTCCAATCCATAAACACAGTATATGCTTCCACTTATTTTTATTTTCCTCAGTTTCTTTCATTAATGTCCTATAGTTTTCCAAGTATAGGTCTTTTACTTCCTTGGTTAAATTTATTCCTAGGTATCTTATTTTTTTGTTGTTGTTGCAATAGTAAATAGGATTGTTTCATTAGTTTTGCTTTCTGATAGATCATTATTGGTGTATAGAAATGCCACTGTTTCTGCATATTAATTTTGTATCCTGCTACTTTGCTGAATTCATTAATTAGATGTAGTAGCATTTTGATAAAGTCATTAGGGTTTTTATAAACAATATCATGTCATCTGCGAATGATGACAGTTTTACATCCTCCTTTCCAATGTGGATGCCTTTTATTTCTTCTTGTCTGAAATGCTTTTAGTTTTTGCCCATTGAATATGATGTTGGCTGTGGGTTTGTCATATATGGCCTTTATTATGTTGAGGTATATTCCCTTTCTTCCCACTTTACTGAGAGATTTTATAAAAATGGGTGCTGGATTTTATCAAATGCTTTTTCTGTATCTATTGATATTTTCATGTGGTTTTTATCTTTCTTTTTTTTTTTAATGTGGTGTACTATGTTTATTGTTTTGCAAATATTATACCAACCTTGCATTCCTGGAATAAATCTCACTTGATCATGTTATACAATATTTTAAAGGTATTGCTGGATCCAGTTTGCTAATATTTTGTTGAGGACTTTAACATAGGTTCATCAAGAATAGTGGCCTATAATTTTCTTTCTTTCTAGTGTCTTTATCTAATTTTGGAATTAGAATTATTCCTTGGCCTCATAAAATTAGCTTGGGAGTTTTCCCTCCTCTTGAATTTTTTGGAATTATTTGAGAAGGATAGCTGTTAATTCGTTTTTGTATGTTTGGTAAAATTCACCTGTCAAACCATTTGATCCAGGACACTTATTTGTTGGGAATTTATTTATTACTGCTTCAATTTTACTAGTTATAATTTGCTATTCAGATTTTCTGATTCTTCCAGATTCAGTTTTAGAAGACTGTATGTTTCTAGAAATTTGTCCATTTCTTCCAGTTTGTCTAATTTGTTGGCATAGAGTTGATCATAATATTTTCTTACTCTCCTGGGTGTCAGTCATTGCTTCTCTTTCATTTATTATTTTATTTATTTGGGTCATCTCTATTTTTTTTCCTTGATAGATCTGGTTAAATGTTTGTCAATCTTATTTATCTTTTCAAAGAACCAGCTCTTGGTTTCACTGATTTTTTAATTGTTTTTTTTTGTTTGTTTGTTTGGTTTTTTTACTCTATTTTGTCTATTTCTGCTCTGATCATTATTATTTCCTTCTTTGTACTTTCTTTTTTCCCAGTTATTTTAAGTGTAAAGTTAGATCAATTATTTAAGTTTTTTCTTGTTTTCAGAGGTAGGCCCATAATGCTATGAATTTCCCTCTTAGGACTACTTTTGCTGTGTCCCATAGATTTTTGGTTGTTGTATTTTTATTTTCATTTGTTTTAAGTTAACTTTTGATTTTTTCATTGATCTCATTGTTAACCCATTCATTCTTTAGTAACATGTTATTTAGCCTCCATGACTCTGTGTGTGTTTCAGTATTTTTTATGAACTTGACTTCTAGTTTCATACCATTGTGGTCACAGAAGATGCTTAATGTGATTTCAATCTTCTTAAATTTATTGAGACTTGTTTTGTTTTTCTAACATGTTCTATCCTAGAAAATGTTCCATGTGCACATAAAAGAATGCATATTCTGCTATTTTGGGGTAAAATGTTCTTAAGATATCAATTAAATCTATCTGATCTAGTGGGTCATTTAAGGCCACCGATTCCTTGTTAATTTTCTGTCTTGGAGATCTATCCATTGATGTCAATTGGATATTAAAATTTCCTACTGTAACAGTATTACTATCAATCACTCCCTTTATGTCCATCAAGATCTGCTTTACATATTTAAGTGCTCCTATGTTGGGTGCATAAATCTTTACCAAACTTATATCCTCCTGTTGAATTGCTCCTTTTATCATTTTGTAGTGTCCTTGTTTGTCTCCTACTATAGCCGTGGTTTTAAAGTCTGTTTTCTCAGATATACATATTGCTAACACAACTTTTTAAAAATTTTCTATTTGCATGAAATACCTTTTTCCATCCCTTTACTTTTAGTCTGTGTGCTTTAGTTCTGAGGTCAGTGTCTTATAGACAGCATATATATATGGGTCTTACTTTCTTATCCATTCAGCTACTCTATGTCTTTTAAAAAAATCTTTATTGTTGAAAGTATTTCAGATGTCCCCCTGCCTTTTCCTCCTCATTGACCCTATGTCTTTTGATCAGAGTATTTAAGCCATTTATATTTATAGTGATTATTGATAGGTACCTATTTATTGCCATTTTATTATTTGAACTCTGTTCCTTTTTGTTTGTTTGTTTATTTGTTCATTTGTATTCTTCTTCTACTTCTAATTTTTTTTTATTCTCACCCAAGGACATTTTTGCATTTATCTTCAGATAGAGCAGGAGGGAGAGAGGGAGGAAGAGAGAGAGAGAAACATCGATGTGAGAGAGACACATCGAGTGGTCGCCACCCACACGACTCCAACCAGGGCTGGGGACAAGCTGCAACTGAGGTATGTGCCCTTAGTGGGAACCAATCCCAGTCCAATCTGGTCCACGGGCCGATGCTCTAACCACTGAGCCAAACCGGCCAGGGCCTTCTTCTATTTCTTAAATTGCACCCTTGAAAATTTCTTGTAATACTGCTTTGGTGGTAACAAACTCCATTAGCTGTTTCTTGTATGGGAAGCTCTTTATTTTTTCTTCCATAAATTATAGCCTTGCTGGGTAAAGTAGTCTTGGTTGTAGGTCCTTGCTTTTAATCACTTTGATTATTTCATGTCAATCCTTTCTGGCTTGAAATGTTTCTGTTGAGAGATCAGCTGACAGTCTTATGGGAGCTCCCCTGTGGTTAATTAACTGCTTTTCTCTTGCTGCTTTTAAGATTGTCTCTTTGTCTTTAACCTTTGTCATTTTAATTATGATGTGTCTTGGTGTGGTCCTCTATGGGTTCATATTTTTCCATACTCTCAGTACTTCCTGGACTTGTGTGTTGTTTTCCTTCACCAGATAAGGGAAGTTTTTGGTCATTATTTTTTCAAACAAGTTCTCAATCCCTTGCTCTGTCTCTTCTTCATCTGGCACCCTTATGATGTGGATGTTGTCATGCTTCATATTGTCCCAAAGTTCCCTTAAATTATCCTCCTGCTTTGTCCTTTTTTTTTTTTTTTTTTTTTTTTGCTTTTCTGATTGAGTGGTTTTTTCTACCTTGTCTTCTAAATGACTGATTCAATCCTATGCTTTATTCAAACTACTATTTATTACTTCCAGTGTATTCTTGATGTCAGATATGGTATTCTTCATTTCTGACTGGTTCTTCTTCATGGCTTCTATGTCCTTTTGCATGATGTTGTAGTTCTCACTATGTTCCTTGAGCATCATTATAACTATTACTTTGAAGTCTATATCTGATAGATTGCTTACCCCCATTTCATTAAGCTATTTTTCTGGAGATTTCACCTGTTCTTTTATCTGTTTCCCCATTTTGGTTGTCTCTTCATGTGTGTTTCTATGTATCAGATAGATGTGCTATGACTCCTAGTCTTTGTGTGGTGGCCTTATGTGGGACTTAGTTGGGCAGTCTTCTTTATCTCATGAGTTGAGTTCTCTAGAAATGTCCCTTGTGTGGGTTTTGTGGACCCACCTGCTATAACTGAGTTTTGATTTCTGTTCGCCCATTCATGTGTGAGATTGACCCTCTGGTGGCTGATGTCCCACCTCAATCACAGCATGTGAGCTGCTGTGCAGGTGCTGACCAAAATAATAATAATAATAATAATAATAATAATAATAATAATAATAATAATGAAAAACACAATAAATAAAGATAAAAGGAAAAAAAATAATAAGAAAAGAAAAAAGAGGATAAGAAAGAAAGACTAAGAAAAGAAAAAGGGAAAGCCCTGGCTGGTTTGGCTCAGCATCTGCTGAGCACCTGGCTGGTTAGAGCATCAGCTCGCAGATCACAGAGTCCTGGGTTCAGTTCCCACTAAGGGCACGATGTACCTCAGTTGCAGTTTGTCCCCGGCCCTGTTTGGGGTCATGTGGATCACAACCACTCGATGTGTCTCTTTCACATTGATGTTTCTCTCTCTCTCTTCCTCCCTCTCTCCCTCCCACTCTATCTGAAGATAAATGCAAAAATGTCCTCGGGTGAGGATAAAAAAAGAAAAGAAAAAGGGAAAAATAAAATAAAGGAATAGAAAAAATAAATAAAGAGATTTTTAAAAAGAAAATGAAAAAAATTAAAAAGAAAAAAAAATTCACCTCAGCAGAGTTTATTTCCTGCTGCAATCTCCCTTTAGATGTGCTGTTTGTAAAGTTTGTTGGATCCTGCTCTGATGTTGTCTGAAGCTGGCTTTTGATGTGTTTGCTCTGAGCCTCTTGGGAGGGGCTCAGCTGCAGGGCAATGTTAGACGCAGTCTATGCCTGGTCCTTGGCAACCTGGTTGAAGCTACAAGCAATCCACAGTTTGTGGCTGCTTCTGCTAAGCTCAGCTGCACACAAGAAGGATTAAGCTGTGCTCCAAGACTAGCTTTTACTAGCGCCGAGTCCTGGGGTAGGTCATCAAGCATCCCAAGGCAGCTGGGATCACCTGCCTTCACCTGTCAGCTGCCTGTCAGGCTCAGTCACTGAAAGAGTCTCTGGCAGAATCAGGAGAATGGGGCTAGTGGAACTCCTCTGAGAGGGAGGTGTCGTTCCGAGTTCAGGGAAGGTGGTGGGTGTGATCTCCCACCCCAACACCACACAACTGAATCTGTCCCAGATTTTTTTCCCTGACTACAGAAGAACAGAGCCCCTAGTAGTCAGGTGGGTGGGGCATCTGAAGCTCAGAGGTTGGATCTGCTGGAATCCAGGAAGGTGTTTCTATCGGATCTCCCATGATGGTGAAGTACCAGTCAAGTTCACGGGAAAATGGGGGGAATGGCCCCACCCCAAAGCCAGTCACTGACACTCCTAGTGTCCGCCCAGACTTCTCCACCAGGCTATGCCACTGACTTCTCAGCTGGGCTTAAAATTCACAGTGTGAGGCATACCAAGGGTGGGGTGATTGCTTTACTCTAGGCTGATGCCACTCGGAGGGAATTGCTCTGGCCAAGAAAGATGGCTACTGTGGTATTCGAGAATGACTCAGGACAGGGATCCTAGAGCTCTCGCCCCATGTCTCTCCCCAGAGCCACAAACACCAGACTAGCCTCAGGCAACTCCAGTACATACCACCCTTCCTCTGCCAAATACCGGGGTGAGTGGCTGCAGATGAAATGTTGTGCATTGGACCATTAAGTGGGTGCCTATGTCTCCAACAGATTTTACCCCTCCTTGGGGAACAGAAACCTCGCTCTATTTCACAACTGGATGCTATGTGAACACCTCTTCCCAGTTCTCGTGCTCTGGACTGTGGAGCCTGGCCTGGGTTTTAGGCCTCATGCCTTTTAGGGGAAACTTCCCACAGCTGGGATAAACCTCCAGTGCCTCAGCCGCTGCCTGTGGGGAGGGCGAGCCCCTTTCACACCTCTGCCTTTTCTACCAGTCTCAACGTGGCTTCTTCTGCAAATCTTTTGTTATAAGACAAACTACTCTTCAGCTAGTTCTCAGTTGGTTATTCAGGGTGATTTTTTTCCCCCAGGTTAGTTTTATTTCCAGTTTGGTCTCGGGAGCAGGTGAGTGCATGGTCCACTTACTCTGTCACCATCTTGACAGTCCCTCCCCTCTTTTCTGAATTTCCTGGATAGTCTAATAACCAAATTGACGTAAGACAGATTGACAGGAGAAAATAACCAAATTTAATTATGTATGTACATATAGGGTTTCTGTAAAAATAGGGGGCCCGAGCACAAATCAGGCAGTGAGGCGTATATGCCATCTTAAAGTAAGGAGAGTGTGGAAGGGAGGAGTAGTGGTTATTGGTTTGGGACATCAGAGGACAGGAAGGCAATTCACACAGAAAAGGAAAAGTAAGTGTTTGGTAACTAAATGTGTGCTGGGCCCTCTTTGTAACAATGGGACACAGAGAGGACTTTGAACAGATGGGCCTTGCTGGATCCTCTCTGTATATCATACTGGTTCATATTACACTATAGTTATCTATGATGACATCTCCCTTCCTGGAGCAAGTCTTTGCCTCAATTCTTTTCAGGCATTTAGGAGCAAGGTCTAAGGTTTTTCCTGAGTCGTTTGTTTCTTTAAAATAACCAGCTTAAATTAATCAATATCCCAAAGAGGCTATTTTCATGTGGTCAGTTCTGCTCCCCTTTGACAGCCTAACATGAATTTAGTATCCACACAAATAAAGAATAGTAATGCATATTAGAAGGAAGATGTAGAGCCTTGAAATGAAGATTTTACAGCTAAAGTAGCAAAAAATATGCAGTCTTTGTATAGGTAAGAAAAGTGTAAAGAATTTCTAGTGCTGTCCTTTATGGGGCCAAATTGGGAATAATATTTGCTGAAGTTGTGGCAGATATGCAACCCTATTGGATTCCAGCTGCCCACGAATTACTAGAATACTTTTAAAATCTCTTAATCTATCTGTGATGAAAACCGCATGCTGGTTTAAACTCCCTTAACTTCAAATGAGCCACTGCAGCACATTTAGCCACACAGCCCAGTGGTCCTAAAGCCACCAAATGCTAAGAAGCAAATCAGCTCTGTGGTTCCACTAGAAAAAAAATAACTATAACCCTAAGTGATCCTACTTATGAGGCTTTCCTTCTCCTCAGCAAAATGCTTAATTTCCAGGGCTGCCTTACTGTCATAATACTGGGTATAACTTTTGTTATTGAAAATAAAGAACAAAAGCCTAATCCCAATGCAATCAAATTTAACTTGAGGTGAGTGACTAAGAACCACATTCAAATGCTCAGAAGTGGAGACACTTTTAGATAACTTCTCTATGTAATCCCCACTTAACTGTGCTTATACAGATGAGTTTCATGTCCATGGTTTTACATCAATATTCTTTTAACAACTATAAAACGGAATTTAAAGGCTGCTAAACACATTTCATTATTGTTTTGAGAAGCCTGGTTTAAACATTTGCATTGTGAGGCATCACAAGCTCGGGGTCTGCACGATCAAGTGTTCAGCTTTTCTTTTTCTTTCTTTTTTTAAATATGTTTTTATTGATTTTTTTAGAGAGAGAGGGAGGGAGAGAGAGATAGAAACATTGATGTGAGACAGATACATCCATCTGCTGCCTCCTGCACACCCTCTACTGGGGATCGAGCCCAAAACCCAGGCATGTGCCCTGACCTGGAATCAAACCAGGACCTCTCAGTCCATGGGATGATGCTCATTCCACTGAGCCACACTGGCCAGGCTGTGTTCAGCTTTTCTTAAAGCCAAACCCTATCAAGCTTAACTTCCAGTTCTGTAGAATTGTAAGCTCAGATCCCTAACTCTGCCTTTCCCCCGTTTAAGTAGAAGTCAAAAAATTGTTCTCTTATCTAATTTGATTTAAAAAAATACATTCCTTCTGCCCTGGCCAGTTTGGCTCAGTGGTCAGAGCATCGGCCCACAGACCAGAGAGTCCCGGGTTCAGTTCCCACTAAAGGCATGTACCTCGATTGCAGTTCGTCCTCGGCTCCGGTTGGGATTGTGCAGGTGGCAACCAGTCGATGTGTCTCTCTCACATCGATGTTTTTCTCTCTCTCTCTTCTTCCCTCTGTCCCTCCCACTCTATCTGAAGATAAATACAAAAAAAAAAAAAGAAAAATACGTTCCTTTTGATAATTTCACACTCCTTTAAAATTCTGATCTTTGAGAAAGTACCATATAGTATATTAGTATATAACCCAGTATTAGTATAACAGCCACAGTTTATATACCAAAGTTCCTCCTTGGAAAATCATTTTTATAATTAACACTTTTTGTTAATACATGTCATTATATTCAATTTAAAAGGCGCAATGGGTATTCACCAATGTTTGGAACTATCACATGGTCTCATAAGAGTTACCTGGGTAAGATATGTTCTAGATTATTAAAGTTAGAATCAGTATCTGTCACATATGAGGTTCTCAATAAATATAAGGAGTTGACTGTGCCTTTGCTAACTATAATGAGTAGTTTAACACATATCTCAATATCAAATAAACCTACCTTGTCTGCTTAGTTTCTCTAAAGATTACAAATAATACTATTAGTAGCATACTTAGGTGTCAATGTGTCAAACACTGAATTAAGACTTTACACACATTTTAGCAGATGTATAAAGGACCTAAACAATGCCCAACATGCAGAAGGAACTCAATAGCAATACTTACCATTATCTGTCTATATCATGCATTTTACAATGTAAGCAGAATCACTTAGAAACACTTAGCGCCTCTGTGAATCAGTTACGTTCTGCACTGCATAAAGGCACACTAGGGTAAAGTCCCACATTATGTCAACCAAGTATGCCAATTAATGGTACATGTAACTCAATGTAACCAGCAATGCTCTGTGTTTGGTTTTGTCTCTAAATAGCATACATTGTATAAACTATACTTGTAAAGGTACAATAGAATTATAATAATAGTAGGTATTTGTTTTATTACTCCCATGTTCTAGATGAGAAAACCGAGGCCAGGAAGGTTACTTCCCCAATGTCAACCAAGTAATAAGTGGTAGAATAAAGCTGCAGACTAACACTGCCTAATACCCCAACCTTGGAACTTAACTACCATTCTATGCTACTTTCTATTGTTTGAAGCAGTGGTATAATTTGAAGGACAAAGGCAAGTTTCCAGCCCTTTAGAAAAGTCTCAAAGATTTCATTATTTTAAAAAATTAACTTTAGAGAACATGAACATCTTTATCATCTTTGAGGATTTCTTATCTGAAGGCAAATCCTAATGAAAAATGTTGTTGGAACAGTATCAAAGTAGGCAAATGCCATTTCTCTCTAGCCCCTGCCAGCCTCATAATAAATATCAATAATAAATTCCAGCACACTTCCACCAAGCTTAAATGTTGCCTAGAGTCCATGCCAATGCCATGACCCAGGCAGCTCCTCAAACAGCGAGAACTAGCACATAGATCAATCTTCTTCCCATCCCAGCCTTAGGCCCTCTCATTTCTGTTAATAGACTTGGAGGCATTATTGACATTTATCCAACTAACTTTTGTTGTAGGTCTTCCCTTTCCCAGGCACTGTGCTAAATAGAGGGACTACAACAGCAAGTGCAATGTTTGCCCTCAAGGAATTAACCGGCTATCAGGAAAATTGACTGAAAAAGTAAAAATCACCCATTACTATGCTACTGAAATCATACCCAAAAAAGCATAGATGCACATATGGAGTGACCAGGGGAATTAATCAGATATCAGAGTGTAAGCGGCTGCAGAGAACAATTCTGAGGGAAAATGACATTTGAGCTAATCTTCAAAAGAAGTAAGAGTTGGTCAAGAAAAGAGCATGAGGGTCATCCTAAGCAGAGAAAATAGCATACAGCAGTTTGCTTAAGAATGTAGGCAATGTGTAAGCCTGGAAAGGTGAACAACGCTGGATTATGAAGGGTTTTGTTTGACTTGCTAGACTCTATCTGTTATCTTGAAAGAGTCAGGGAGACATTTAAGCATTTCAAACAGGTACATGACAGAATCACTAGTCTGTTTTATAAAGCCCTTCCGCTGTGCTGCAGAAGATCCTTTTGAAAAAAGCAACATTTCAGTAGAGGACTTTTCTCAGGACCTGCAACAATCCAAATGAAAAATTGTGAAAACCTGAACTAAGATAATCACAGTAAAATGGAGAGAAAGGTATTAATTAGAGACCTATTGAAGAAGTAGAATTTATGTGACTTTTAAATTAATTAGAGGTGATAGAACATGGGAATAGGAGGAAGTCTAAATCTCTGGCTTGGGAAAATTGATGATTTCATTTCATGAAATAAGGGATACAAGAGAAGGCAGGATTTTTAGTGGAAAATGATGAACTCACTTTGGGATACGTTAAGATTGACCTAGTAAAAGTGTTTCCTATGGAGTTGCACACTTTGTAGTTCAAAATAAAGATAGGAAGCACAGGAGAGAATAGATCTGGTATCTAAGTGATAGGTCTAAACAGAGGCACAGATGAACTCATTCAAGGAAAGTACATTGAGAGCCGATGAAAGTTCCTGTTTTAAATTGTGGGAAGCAATGTGATGTAGTGGTTATGACAGTGAGCACTGCAGCCAGACTGCCCAGGTCCGTGTAATGGGTCTAACATTTATTATGTGTATAATCTTGACAAAATTGCTTACCTTCTCCATGCCTCAGTGTCCTCATATGTAAAATATGGTAATAATATTATCTATTTTATAAAGTTACTCTGAAATACATGCAAAGGCTTAGATATTGCCTATCACACACTAAGCATGTAATAAATGTTAACTATTGCAATATTGAAGATCATTGTTGATGATTACAGAAAAAATATAGAGCTTATCTTTGCTATTAAGACATTTCAATATAAAAGAGAGAAAAAAAACTGTTATGCTCTCAACTGCTCAATGAGTGCTGGGATGGATAGAGATGTTGCTAACTTAGTGGCATTCAGGCTTTACCTGAGGTGAGACATGGCAATAATTGGGATCAAGAAGATGTACTTCTTGAGGTGATTACCTTAGAAAGGTGTTAATAAAGACAAACACTACCTGATAAACAATTTTGTTTAAGGCCATCCCTGCCCATAAGCTGCATTTCTTGTGTGGTACAAAAGACACAGCCCAAAATAAAGAAAAATATCAAAAGGCATGAAGTCTTGAATATAGACAGACTAGCCTGTGGAATGTGGAGTTGACATTTTTATTATGTTTTATATAAATCAAACTGAGAATTACAGGTAGAAGTCATAAGAGAGGACCTAAAAATCAAACCTATCCCTAGATAACAGTGGGCAGTCTTGGAAAGTAACAAATAAATGCCCTTTGACAGCGGGTACTCAGCAAATGTTGGACTGTACTTGTCAGGAATTTTATATAAATGATTCAAACAGTAACTTCTTGGTGTGACTAGATGAACCTCTAAGGTCTTTTCCAATCTTTACATTTTGTGCTAAGTACAAGAGTTGAAACACTCTGTATCTGTAATATTCATGGAAGAGACTGGAGTTACTAAGGGATACTTTTACTCCCTCGTATCACCACTAATCAGTATGAACAATAATAGTATTATCTCTTACTAGTATCATTATCAATTTTTCTTTTCTTATTGTACCTTCAATTTTAAAGAGAGGCTGAAGAACTCTCCTAGGTTCTCATAGGAAACCCTATGAAATGGGCTTCCCCTTTCTCTCTCGGAATAGATAAAATCCCTACTGATATCTTTAGCAAGACCTACAGTTTGAAATGACTGGCTCTAACCTAATTTTAAGATATTCTGAAGGAGTTCTCTATTTAGGCAAATTAGCCAGTTTTATTCTAATTCTGGCTCATTTTACACCTGTTACAGGGAGGAATAAGATTTGGTTTTGTTGTTTGTTTAAGAAGATCTCTAGCTTTGATTCCTTCTATGTTATACAAAATTGTTAGTACTCTAAGTAAAGAAAAGTCTAAGGCACAGCTAAACTTTTTACATGATTACTGCTATTCAAAGAAACTGGTCCTTCTCCCCACCCCAAAAAAGTATGTAACCAATTGATTACATGAATTATCTCTATATACTATCATGCTAAAGATTTAATTAAAAATCATTTATGAAAGGATTTTTTGGTAAGATGATATAAAGTGTCTCTTCTACATGTTTTAAGGGCACTGTTCTCAGCCATGCATGCCAATTAATTAATGAAGGGGCTGTATGGCTACCTTTGATATAAAGCAGCATTCTTTAAGCAGTGGCAGTTAATACTGTCTACTGAGATAGTGTTTTGTTATTGTTTCCTACTGAAATTAGATGCTTCTACACAAAACTCAATCTTCATTACCTTTTCATTACCTGAGCTTGGAAGTGACTCAGGTCATTCAAAGTTGCATAAATTTATAAAGATTCTCAGGTACCAAAACACTACTTACAGGTCAAATTCCATGATGGTGGTGGACTAAGTGAAAGCTACACTGATCTTCTCCCAGGACCAAACTGGACTTACAACTAAAATATAGAAAAATCATCCTGAATAACCAACTGAAGAGTAGCTGGAAAGAACCCTTATAGCCAAGGATGTAAAGAGAAAGCCACATTGAGACTCGTAGGAAGTGTGGAGGTACAAGAGTGTTGGCCAGGCTACCACAGGCAGCAGCTAAAATTCTGGAGGGATATCTCAGCCATGGGGTGTTTACCCTGAGAAGTCTGGGGTCTAAACCCCAAGTTGGGCCCAGAACCAGGACAGGTGCCCACATAACATCTTGCTGTAAAAAGCACCAGAGATTCTGTGTGGCAGGGAGAGATTGCTAGAAACACAGGCACTCTCTTAAAGGGCCAGTGCACTAAATTTAATTTGCAACCACTAACCTACGGCTCCAAGAGAGGGAGTGCAGAGTAGACTAAAGGTGCATGAGGAGAATCTGGGTTTGGTGGCTCTGGGGAGAGAGCTGAAAGGACAGCTGCCAGGAGCCCTTTGCTGAGTCATTCCCATGCTGCAGAAGACATCTTTCTCAGGTAGAGATTTACCATCAATTGAGCTTTAGCCTTGGAAGAAGCAATAGCCCCAACTATTGAAAATCCTCTCACTCCACCCTATGGAGTTCATACCCTGCTGAAGAGTACAACTTGAGACTCATTAAGTGACCAAGACTAACAGTCAGCCTGCAGGCAGAGGAAGATCTCTGGGTGCATTGATCTTTGTCTGACCTGCTCCTGGGCCCAGGAATAGAAAAAAACAGACTTTGGTGTGCAGCTTGGCACATTCCACACTCACTCAGCCCTAGGAGAGGAAGCCACAAGCTATGGATCACTGATGGCTCCAAACAGGGTACTCAGGGCCAGTCACAAAGAGCATCTGACATAAGCCTGTATAAGAGACCCTCTGAAGAGGCCCAAAACCAATAACCTAGCAGCTAGCTTCAGAAAACAACAGAGCAGGATCCAATAAGTTTCACAAGTAGTATATCCACAAGGAGATATTGGCAGGCTCCAAAACCAGCTGTGGTGAATTCCACCTCATGTGATAAGCACCTGCAAGGCAGTCAGCAGGCTGTGTTGGGAGTTGAGCTTCACTGTCAGTCAGCTTGATGGTTGAGCCATACATGAACTGAACAAGAGCAATCAAGACAAATTACAACTGGAGGGCCCACAAAATGTGCACAAGGGACATTATTAAAGCACCTAGGTCTGATGATCAGGGAGACTGTGCCATGGGGCACCTACTACATAAGGCCACCCTACCAAGGCTGGGAGGCATACCAGGTCTATCTAATACATAGGCATAAATCCAAGCAGGCTGCCAAAATAGGGAGACAAAGAAACAAGCCCCAAATAAAAGAACAAGAAAAATCTTAAGAAAAAGTAAATGAAATGGAGATAAGCAATTTATCAGATATAGAGTTCAGAATAAAGATTATAAGGATGCTAAACACAATGAAAAAAAGTATAAAAACTATTAAAAACAACCAGTTAGAAATGAAGAATTACATAGCAGAAATGAAGAATACACTGGAAGTAATAAACAGCAGATCAAACAAAGCTGAGGATAAGATCATCAAAATAGAAGACACTGTAGAAAAAAAAATCACTCAATCAGAGAACCAAAAACAAAAAATAAATTAAAAACAAGAGGACAGTTTAAGGTAGCTGTGGGACAGTATGAAACATAACAATATCCAGAACACAGAAGTACCGGAAGAAGAAAATGAGCAAGGGATAAAGAACCTGTTTGGTCTGGCTGGTGTGGCTCAGTGGTTGAGTGTCAACCCATGCACCAAGAGGTCACTGGTTCGACCTGGTCAGGACACATGCTCAGGTTGTGGTCTCAATCCCCAGTGGTGGGCATGTAGGAGTCGGCCAGTCAATGTTCTCTCTCATTGATGTTTCTATCTCTCTCTCCCTCTTTCTAAAATCAATAAAGGAAAACAATTATTTTAAAAAAGAACCTGTTTGAAGAGATAATAGCAGAAAATTTCCCTAACCTGTGAAGGAAAAAGTCGCACAAGTTTAGGAAATAGAGAGGGTCTCAAGGGAGATGAACACAAAGAGGCCCACACCAACACACATCATAATTAAAATGCCAAAAATTAAAGACAAAAAGAATTTTAAAGGCAGCAAGAAAAAAAGAAATTTGTTACCTATAAAGGAGCTCCCATAAGGCTGTCAGCCAATTTCTCAACAGAACACTACAGGTCACTACAGAGAATGGCATGGGTAATGAAGAGCAACAATATGAAACCAAGATTACTCTATCCAGTGAGGCTATTATTCAAAATAGAAGGTGAAATAAGAGCTTCCAGACCAAAAAAAAAAAAGTCTATAGAGTTTATTACCACCAAACCAGCGTTGTAAGAAATGTTAAAGGGACTGCTCTAAGAAGAAGAAGAAATAGAGAGAAATACTTAGGCATAAAGAATAAAGATGTCACCCTGGCTGGTTTGGCTCAACAGTTAGAGCATCAGCCCACAGACCAGAGAGACCCGGGTTCGGTTCCTGCTGAGGGCATGTACATTGGTTGCAGTTTGTCCCCAGCCCCAGTTGGGGTTGTGTGGGTGGCAACCAGTCGATGTGTCTCTCTCGCATCAATGTTTCTCTCTCTCTCTCTTCCTCCCTCTCTCCTTCGTGCTGTATCTGAAGATGAATGCAAAAATGACCTCGGGTAAAGATTCAAAAAAAAAAAAGAATAAAGATGTCAATAAATACCAACCAATAATAACCTTAAATGTAAATGGATTAAATGTTCCAATAATAAGACATAGGGTAGCTGAATGAATAAGAAAACATGACCCATATATATGGGGTATACAAGAGACCCACCTCAGAACAAAAGACTCACACAGGATGAAAGTGAAGGGATGGAAATAAATATTTTCATGAAAAAAAAAAAAAAGCAGGGGTAGCAATACTTTTATCTAACAAAATAGACTTCAAAGCAAAGGCCATAACAAGAGACAATCAAGGTCACTACATAATACTAAAGGGATCAATCCAAAAAGAGAATATAACCCTGGTAAACATATATGCACCCAATATAGGGGTATGTAAATATATAAAAACACTTGAGGAGTTTAAGGAAGAGATTGACAGCAATACAGTCATAGTAGGGAACTGTAACACCTCAGTAACTTCACTTAATAGATTTTCCAGACAAAATTTCAACAAGAAAACAGTGACCCAAAATGACACACTAGATCAGATGATTTTAATAGACATTTGCAGAACATTTTAACCTAAAGCTGCTGAATATACATTCTTCTCAAGTGCACATGGGACATTCTCAAAGATAGAGCACAGGTTAGGACACAAAATAAATCTCTACAAGTTCAAGAAGATTGAAATCATATCAAGCATATTCTAGGATCACAATGGCACAAAATTAGAAATCAACTGCAATAATAACACTCAAAAACATTCAAACACATGGAGGCTAAATAGCAAGTTATTAAACAATAAGTGGGTTACAAATGAAATCAAGAAAGAAATTAAAAACTTCCTGAAAACAAATATAATTAATACATAACAACCCCGAATCTATGGGACTAAACAAATTCAATCCTGAGAGGGAAGTTCATAGAACTACAAGCTTAACTCAAGAAACAAGAAAAACCTTTAAGAAACTACCTAACCCTACCACTTAAAAAATTAGAAATAGAACAACAAGAAAAGCCCAGAGTAAGTTGAAGGAAAGAAATAATAAAAATCAGAGTGGATATAAATGACATAGAGACTGAAAGAACAATAAAAAAGATCAATGAGCCCGGCCAGTGTGGCTCAGTGGTTGAGCATGGACCCATGCACCAAGAGGTCACTGGTTTGATTCTCTGTCAGGACACATGCCCAGGTTGTGGGCCCAATCCCCATGGGGGGCATGAAGGAGGTGGCCAGTCGATGTTCTCGCTCATCGATGTTTCTATCTCTCTCTCCCTCTCCCTTCCTCTCTCTCTAAAATCAATAAAGAAAAAAAAAAGTAACGAAAATAGAAATTAAAAAAAAAAAAAGATCAGTGAAACCAAGAGCTGGTTCTCTGCTGAAAAGATAAACAAGATCAATGATCCTCTTGCCCAACTTATCAAAAAACAAAGAGAGAACAAACAATAAATAAATAAAATCAGAAACAAAAGAGGTGAAGTAACATCTTACACCACAGAAATACAAAAGATAGTACGAAAATATTACAAACAACTATAGGCCAACAAATTGGACAACCTGGAAGAAATGGACAAATTACTAGAGACATACAATCTTCCCAAACTGAAACAAAAAGCCTGAATAGGCTGATAACAGTTAATGAAATTTAATCAGTAAAAACAAAACAAAACAAAACAAACTCTCAGAAAATAAAAGTTTAGGACTTGAATGGCTTCACAGGGGAATTTTACCAAACAATCAAAGAACTAACATCTATCCTCTTCAAATTATTCCAAAAAATTCAAGAGGAAGAAAGACTTCAAGCTCTTTTTAGGAGGCCAGCATTATCCTAATTCCAAAACTAGATAAAGACACTACAAGGAAAGAAAATTACAGGCCCATATCCCTTATGATTACAGATGTAAAAATACTCAACAAAATATTAGCAAATCAGATCAAGCAATATATTAAATAATTTATCCACCATGACCAAGTGAGATTTATCCCAGGAATTCAAAGCTGGTACAATATTAGAAAATCAGTAAATATGATATATCGCATAAACAAAATGAAAGATGAAAATCATATAATCATATCAATAGATATAGAAAATGCATTTAACAAAACCAGAACCCATTTTTGATTAAAAAAAAAAAAAAAAAAAAAAAACACTCTCAGCCAAGTGGGAATACAGGGATTAGACCTCAACATAATAAAGACCATATATGACAAACCTAAACCAACATCATACTCAATGGGCAAAAAATTATAAATGTTTCCCTTAATAACAGGAACAAGACAGGAATGTCTACTTTCTTCACTTATTCAACATAGTACTGGAAGGCTTAGCCACAGTGATCAGAGAAGAAGAAATAGTAAAAGGTATCCAAATTGGAAAAAATTAGGTGAAACTGTCATTATTTACAGACGACATGATATTGTACTAAAAAAAAAACCTAAATACTCCACACAAAAAAACTACTAGATTTAATAAACAAATTCAGTTAAGTAGCAGGACACAAAATTAACCTCCAGAAATTGATGGCATTTTTATACAACAATAATGAACTCTCAGAAGGGAAACTAAAATAAAAATACCACTTACTATTGCAACAAAAAACATAAGTTACCTAGGAATAAATTTAACCAAGTAGGTAAAAGACCAGTACTCAGAAAACTACAAGACATTGAGAAAAGAAATAGAGGAAGATACAAACAAGTAGAAGCATATACCTTGTTCATGGACTGGAAGAATTAACATAATTAAAATGTCCATACTAATCAAAGCAATCTATAGATTCCACGTAATCCCTATTAAAATACGAATGACATATGTCACAGATCTAGAACAAATACTCTAAATATTTATATATTCATACTAATTTTTGGAATATTTGTTTTAGTTCTGTGAAATATGCCACTGGTACCTTGATAGTTATTGTGTTGAATCTGTAGATTGCTTTGGGTAGTATGGACATTTTAATGATGTTAATTTTTCCTATCCATGATCATGGTATATGCTTCCATTTATCTAAATTTTCTTCAATTCCTTTCTTCTGTGTTTTATAATTATCCAAGTACAGATCTTTGTCCAATGGTTAAATTTATTCCTAGGAATTTTATTTTTTTGGATGCAATTATAAATGGGATTGTTTCCTTAGTTTCCCTTTCTGAAAGTTCATTATTAGCGTATGGTATGAAATTGATTTCTGGATTTCTTTCTTTTTTTTTTTTGTATCTTGCTACTTTACTGAATTTATTTATCAATTCTAGTAGTTTTCTGGTGGAATCTTTAGGGTGTTCTATATACAGCATCATGTCATCTGTAAATAATAACAGTTTTACTTCCTCCTTTCCAATTTGGATGCTTTTAATTTCTTCTTCTTGTCTGATTGCTGTGGCTAGGACTTCCAATACTGTATTTACACTTAAAGAATTAGGAAAATAAAAATAAAGAAGCTCACAGTGAGTAGAAGAAAGAAAATAATAATAATCAGAGCAGAAATAAACAAAATAAAAAATCAACACAAAACATCAATGAAACCAAGAGCTGGTTCTTTGAAAAAATAAACAGGATTGACAAACCTTTAACCAGATTCATCAAGAAAAAAACGGGAGAAGAGCCAAATAAATAAACTCAGAAATGAATGAGGAAAAGTAACAACTAATACCAAAGAAATACAAAGTATTGTAAGAAAATATTACAAACAACAATATGCCAGCAAATAAGACAATCTGGAAAAAATGAATAAATTCCTAGAAACATACATCTTCCAAAATTGAATCAGGAAGAATCAGGAAATCTGAATAGACAAGTTACAACTAGTGAAATTGAAGCAGTAATAAAAATAAAAAATAAAAATAAAAAAAAATAAAAAATAAACTCCCAGCAAACAACAGTCCTGGGCCATATGGCTTCATAGGTGAATTTGCCAAACATTCAAAGAAGAATTAACACCTATCCTCCTCAAACTATTGAAAAAAATTCAGGAGGAAGGAAGACTCCCAAGCTCATTTTATGAGGCCAGCATTATCCTAATTCTAAGACCAGATGAACATTCTACAAAGAAATACAATCATAGGCCAATATCTCTGATGAACATGGATGCTAAAATCCTCAACAAAATACTAGTAAACTTGATCCAGCAATACATTAAAAAGATCATACCCAATGATCAATTGGGATTTATTCTAGGGATGCAAGGTTGGTACAATATCCACAAATCAATAAACATCACACACCACATAAACAAAATGAAAGATAAAAACCACATGATCATATCAATAGGTACAGAAAAGCATTTGATAAAACCCAGCACCCATTTATCATAAACACTCTCAGCAAAGTGGGAATAGAGGAAACACACCTCAATGTAATAAAGGCCACAGATGACAAATCCACAGCCAACACTATACTCAATGGGTAAAAACTAAAAGCATTTTCCTTAAGGTCGAAAACAAGACAGGGATATTCACTTTCACCTCTCTTAATACAATGTTTTTATAAAAAGAAACGTCAGTTATTAAAGCATATTTCCATGTTGCCTTACAAACTTATTTTACTCAGTAGCACATCAGAACATATTGTAGCACTACTAAACCTATTCACAGTGAAGTTTTTTTTTATTATATTAAACTTCTATTATATTTTTCTCTAATTAATTAAAATCTCATCAGGAGATAACCTTTACTCTGACATAGCATCTTTCAAAATATATTCGTGAAACACCATTTGTTATATATTCTAATGGTAAATAAGAAAAGCTTAGAACAGAAATAAAAGGGTTAAAGAATTTAGTCAACAATGATTTATTAGACCTTTATCCAAAGTGAGATTTCAATTCTGTTCATTACCTTGGCTTGATGGCACGTTTTGTTTATTTAATGAGAACTCTATCATCTATGAAGTTTATGAATAATTTAAAATTCTAACATCTAGATCATACATTTATTATGATAATAGTTGGTAATGATAATAGCCATTCAGATTCTGTATAATTTGGGTAGAAATTTTTTAAAAATATGCTTAATCCTTTTATGAAATACATTTAAGGGGATTAGGTATCTGACCTAAATTATGTCAGTCAGTTGCTTTATTAAATAGATGTTTGGTAAGTTTTAGGTAAATTTGGGGTGTTTTTCTAAGAGTCAGCCTAATTTAGGGCAAAAAGAATATTCTCCTCAAAATATGATTGAATTACTTTTACTTGATTTTAAATGATTATACATAGATGATGAAATTGCTAACAATTATACAAACAATAATTGACTGAAAACTAGAAGATTGTTCATAAAAAATATTGTTCTGCTGTTAGCTATTTAATCTGACAGCAATTAATATCACTAAGTTAATACCTTTCATGTTCTGCTTAGGCACTTTTAAAGGTTTCCCAAGTGACTTTACCCCTAAATATTTATGTTTCAGGACGTATTTTCCCTAGATGGTGGGATTCCAAATTAATTTTCATTCTTAATTAGTTTCCCCTTATAAATTTTGACTTCACTCTATCTATTTATATCACTCCTCTATCTTCAGTGGTGTTGGAACATAACATGAAATGAAGATCTGTTGCAAATTCAATTAATTTTACTTAAGGATGTTGATATGGATATGAAATAAAAGTAGGATGACTGAGAATCTAGGACCGATCCTCTACTTAACTCTTGTTAAATCAATATGTTGTAATTACTTTTCAGTTTTAGTTTTACAGTCTTCTGACATTTTATTGTCTGCATAAGTGTGTTAATTCATTAGAACTGTTGTAACTAATTACCACAACTGGACGGCTTAAAAAAAAATTCTCCTCTCACTGTTTTGGAGGCCGGAAGTATAAAATCAGTGTTGGCGGAATTGGTTGCTGCTTGAGGTTCTGAGGAAGAATATGTTCATGATGTTCCCCCAGCTTCTGGCTGCCACAGAAATCCCTTGAATTTCTTGGTTTGTGGACATATCATTCCAGTCTCTGCCGCCACATTCCCATGGCTTTATTCTCTGTGTCTCTCATAAAGTCATGGTTCATTGGACGTACGGCCCACCTAGGTAATTCAAGATGTCCTCATGTTGGGACACTTTCTTTATTTATAATTTTCAAACTATAGTTATCACTATTATTATTCAGGTTGTTCTCATTTTACATTTTATTTAATTATTTACTTTAAATGCCCAAACTATAGTTTATTTTTATGATTTCAAAATTATACAGAATTTGCCTCCTACCTTGGCCATCTGTCCCTATGTTAGCTTCTCTTCACAATATTCTACTTAGTGGCCTTATTGAAAGCATAGTTCCTACTATATTTTTACTCTCTCTCTTAGGGACCCTTAATTTAATTATATTTAAAAAACCCTTTTCCAAATAAACTCACAATCACATGGAACTAGGGGCATATCGTTGTGGGGTCCAAAATAAAACCCACTACAATTTGTTTTATTATAAATTATTTTTAAATATTTTTTCAACTGAAATGAGGTATCTGAGATCAAACACATCAGTATGCATATAAAACTTTTTTTACTGGTGTCCTTTTCTCTATGAACACTATATATAAATTATTTACTAAATCAACTTGTCCTAATTAGTATTTTCATAGTCATAATCACAACATTGTTTCTGATATTTTAGAGAAACATTTTGCTAGTTGATCACCACATAATCATCAGTCATTTTCTCATTACTTTAAGGTGTTAATGTGATGAAAATAACCATCCCAGAAGTAATATCCTCTTTAAAAGCAGAGAATATGACCACACTCCCATTCTTTTTCACAAATTAATAAAACATTAATCTAGCACTTAGATTGTTCCTAGTGATCATTTATCCCTATGCAGAGTTGAATTATCATCCAACTTTCCATTCAACCAGTAATGGACATTTTTACATTAATTCATTTTATTAGCTGTTTCCTGATTACTGAATATTGGAACTTTTTTACTTCAATCACTCATCCACAACAATAGTCAGTATACCCCTATTATAGACCAACCAAAGAACTGAAGAGATAATGAAAAAAAAAATCAGTAATTGGTATCTAAATAACAAATTAAGATAGCTTCAAAGTTAAACCCCTACAAGAAAAAATAATGAGTTATGCTTTATATGCTCTATAGACACAAAATCCCTTGAGTTTTAAGTGTGATGCTTACTGTTCCCAAGGATATAGTGATATTAATATCAAAGTAAAGGACTTTGTAGAAGCAAGTGCTAAGTCAAAGATATAAGAAACCATATAACTTTTCAGCTCTTTGATTGGTATATAACAGGGATATATTGATTATTCTTGTGGATGAGTGATTGAAATAAAAACATGTATGCAAATATGCAAAACACATTTGATAATTTTATAGGCAAATGAAAATGGTTGTGATTCCATATTTTGTATATGTGGCTTTCCTGTTCCTTTTGTTTCCATTACTAATTATAATTTATTCACTATTTCACTCATTAAGCCAAAAACATTACAAATAAAGAATTCAAACAGCCCAGCTGGTGTGGCTCAGTGGATTCAACATTGTCCCATGGAGTGAGAGGTCCTGGTTTGATTCTCAGTCAGGGCATATGCCCGGGTTGCAGGCTCCATCCCCAGTGGGGGGCATGCAGGAGGCAGCCAATGTTTCTCTCTCACATCAGTGTTTCTCTCTTTCTCTCTCTTCCTCTCTCTCTAAAAATTCAATAAAAACATTATATATATATATATATATATATATATATATATATACACATATATATATATATATATATAATCCTCACCTGAGGACATTTTTGCATTCAGATAGAGCGGGAGGGAGAGAGGGAGGAAATGAGAGAGAGAAACATGGATGTGAGAGAGACACATTGACTGATTGCCACCCACAGGACCCCAAGAACTGCAACCGAGGTACGTGCCCTTAGCGGGAACAAATCCAGGACTCTCTGGTCCATGGGCCAGGCCAGAGCAATAAAAACATATTTTTAAAAAAAGAATTCAAACAATCAATCAATTTACCTGCACAAAACTAGGGAAATTTGACTGTTCTGTGTTCAGTAATACTAACAAAAAAGTTTAGCTATTTTTCATCATCTAGTCGGACCCACTAAAATTATAATCTATTCTTCAAAGTAAAACCACAGACTGGTTTTGGTCATCAAGAAAGTTTTTTTAAGCCATGTAAAAATCTGAAATAGAAGTAAAATAAGCTTTTCATAAAGCAATTTTTTTAGTCAAGAAGCACCCTTTCCTCTAAGTTGGGGCTCTCTGCTTTGATGTTAAACTCTTGTTTAATGATAAAGTGGTAACAGTAGATAGTAGTTGTGTTCCTGGTGGATGGTTTTTTATGACCTTACTTGACAAAAATACTCTGTGGCTGTTTTCCATTCTTTTTAAATTTAAATCATATTCAAATCTAAATTATAAGAACCATTCATTTGCATCATAAAAATTATAAATCTAAAGGAAGTATTAAGAAAGAAAGTTTTATACTTACCTCCTAGAACTAGTATAAATATGAGTTCATATTTGTAATGTGCTTAGAACAATAATTGGCACTATTAATAAACACTATATGTGTTTGTATTTATTGTTACTATTAGGAAGACCAGAAAAGGTTAAGAACCACTAGTGAATCCTTGAATTTCCTGATTAAAATGTAAATTAACAGGTGGGGTTTTTTAAAAATTTTTTTTAGTTTAAAGCCCCCAGAAAAGTTCTTTGCATTATCTGTTAAAATTTGTATTTGAAAATAACTAAATAATCATCCAGGAGAAAATTCCAGGTAGGTTTTTATAAAGTTAAGGGCTTTTATTATTTAACAGAACAAATTTAATACAGTATTTAGCAAAATAATTAGTTTGAAAACAATAAATATGAATGCCGTAGTGTGAGTTTATGGCTGCTGAGGCAGATCCAATTTCTTGAAACGAAAGGTACACTTAAAAACAGAATTGGTTCAGCTATACGTTAAAATGAAACAGCATAATGCCTCTGGCCTTTGGAACTCTAATCATCTTGGCTTCTATGAAAAGATAATTGAATTTCTTATCTAAATATTGGATATTCCCTACCAACTAACTGAAAGTCAAAATTCTCTTCTGTATAAAACTAAATTTTCAGGTATGATCCTGGGTTAATAACTCAAAGGACCACTGTAAATTATATATTAAAATAACTTTCGGATAATCGCAATTACTTTCAAAAGCATAAATATGAAAATCTGTATTTCAAAATCAAGAAATGGTTGGAAAGTTAATATCTAAATTACAGTTGACTGCTACTCAATGTCTAGCTGAGGTTCAGCAAAGTTTTACTGTCATGAGATTATTTAATACTGAGTAATTTATACTCTGGAATTATTATTTAAAAACCTTGAGGGCTATTGTTAGGATTTTATAATGTTGAATATCCCATACATTCATATTTCCAGATGTGGAAATAAATGAAGACTACCTAAATGAGGACAAGCAAAGGCTATTTACTCAGACCTTGTTATAGCAAGAGAGTCAACCACCATCACTTACATTTGGCAGAAATTCAAAGGCAATCAGGGGAGTGTAAAAGCTTTCACGTGAGATATAGGGAAGACAGGTATGCCCTGATTGGAAGCCATTGGCATGAGGAAGCTGGAGACAGGCTAAGTAGTTGCAGGGCACCCTATGAATTTTGTTAGAGAAGCATATTTGGCTTCCTCTGGTTGGTTCTAATTTAAAAATGGGGCAAAAATTAGGGAAGCTGGCAGTTATTGATCAAACTTTGCCATTTAGAGCTCACTGCTGCAGAGGCTATAGTTTGGCTTTCATGCCTGGTTGCTACAGAGAATGTGGGTCAAAATTCTACTTTTATTTATGGTCTGGCCATTGTCCATTTGTACATTCAGTTCCCTACAGATATAGATGTATTTTATTATAAAGTTATTTTCACTATAAGATCCAATATTTATCTGAAGTAAAAGCTGTTCTTTGATTTATTCAAACCCTGTGATCTTTATTAATATCTCACCTATAAATTAAAATGTAAAATAAGGTATGATTTTCTCTTAAAGTAGATCAAAATCTTCAAATATAACTCAGAGATCTTCCTTCAGTATCTCATTTAAAAAAGCTAAGGATGCTGATTAGTCAATAAATATTTAAAACATGGTTCATGGTTCAGAAAGTTATCATCCAAAATGTAATGATACTATCCGTATTGCCTCAAATTAGTCACTCTTCACCTGTCAGTCACCTCTGGTTTCTAACCCATATGCACAGGAGAGGATTCTTTCTATTCTACCCTGACTCCAGATTAATACAATGTTTCTGATGATATCACTGACCCACTGGACTCCCAGCCCCTCCAGCTGCTGCTGCTATTGCCAACGTTCTGGCTTCTGCAGAATGTGTATCTTATAAACCTCTAAATATTCTACTGGCTTAATCTTCCAGTATTTATTTCTCTAATATATTCTAGTATATACACATGTTTATCTCCTCACCAATGAATACAACAATTTTTGGATCATATGTAAATAGTACTCAAGTTATTTTTGTTAGAATCAATAACTAAAATTCTAAAGCATTATAAATCATTAAACACAGCAAAGGCAAAGAGTGGTGAAAAGTATGTATTAAAATCAGTTGCATTTCAAAAGCACATCCTAAAAGCAAGAGAAAAACGGTAAAAGTAGCTTGTAGCCCTGGCTGGTTTGGCTTAGCGGTTAGAGCATCGGCCCACGGACCAGAGAGTCCTGGGTTTGTTCCCACTAAGGGCAGGTACCTTGGTTGCAGTTTGTTCCTGGCCCGGTTGGGGATCATGTGGGTGGCAACCACTCAATGTGTCTCTCTCACATCGACGTCTCTCTCTCTCTCTCTCTCTTTCTTCCTTCCTCCCGCTCTATCAGAAGATAAATGCAAAAATGTCCTCGGGTGAGGATTAAAAAAAAAAAAGTACCTTGTAAACTAAATGTTGACAACAAAGAACATAAAATGTATTTCCTAACATTAAAGTTAAACTGAAGAATAAAGTAAATAAAAGAAAAACTGAGAGTTTATTTTTTTCATTCATAAAACTTTTATTCTACCTACATCAACTTAATACACATGGTTTAACAATTATACTTGGATGGTCATGAAAATTTCATAAGACAGTAAACAAAACTAGCCACAATTTCAAGTTACTTCCCTGTTAACTGTTTTTAAGCACATGCAAGTTAGATAAATTCCCCCCTCCCCTCAAAAAATCACTAGAGCAAAAAAGCTTAAAAATAAAAGTTGGACACGTGTTTATTTTTTTATGTCTCTGCTTGATATATATGAAGTAATGGGTACCAAGCAATTCAGTTTAACTGCAACTTGTACATTTGCGCTAAGGTTGCTTAGTATATGTAAATGCAAATAAAATAAGTGTTGCAAAAATAATGAAAACAAATAATAAGATGTAAATTATTTTTGCTCTTCTTTGGACTAAATTGGGTGACAACTTTGTTTAAAGGAACACTTCTGCAGCTGTGGTCAAAGGTGTGCACAGCAAAGGAAACCATCAACAAAATGAAAAGGCAATCTACAAATATATGGTGACAGAAGATGATTTGACTTTGGATGGTAGACACACAGTGCAATATACAGATTATGTATCATAGAAATGTACACTTGAAACCTATATGATCCTATTAACCAATAAATTTAGTTTAAAAAAGCCACACAATGCAGAAATGAAAAGAAAAAAAAAGAAAAGGCAATCTACTGAATAGAAGAAAATATTTACAAATCATATATCTGATTTGGTCAATATTCAAAATATATAAAAAACTAATACAATTCAATTTTAGAAAATGAACAGAGGATCTGAATAGACATTTTTCCAAAGAGGACATGCAGATGGCAACAGGCACATGAAAAGATGCTTTCAGTTACATCATCTTGTTCTGTCTTGTATTTTTTTCAGGTCTCCCGTTAATCTATCTTGACCAGCGATAGAGGTCCTAGTATGTGTGTTATTACAATTGATTTAAATTCTCTTCTGATAAAGTCAGAAAATAAATTCACATACATACAACACATTCAAACATACACACGTGCATGTTAACCTAAATGACTCTTCTCACCACGCAATGTCTTTTTTCTCTGTCCAGCTTAAGCCTCTAATGCTAACTCCTATCACTCCTAAGTCTATATATCTTACTTGACCTGTCCAATTCAACCTGATACCACTTTCTGCCACCTCACTTTTCATTTGCCCTCAGAACACACATTGACAAATGTCCTTCATCGAAACTTTTGTTTAAGCTAACAATACTTGTCATACTTCTCATGTCTAGGACATTTCCCAGAGTCAATGTCTCCTCAACCTCCCCTGCCCCACGGGCCCCATAGCCTGGCCCAAATATGCCTATCCAGACTGTGAGGATTTTTGATAATGTTAATAAAATACACTGATATAAGGAAATTCTTTATTTCTGAGAGATAGAGCATATATAATATTGGGGGTATTTAAAATAAATACTCCCAATAGATTATATCATGCACATGTATACCTAAACCCAATTTAGGAACATATATCCTAAGCAGAAAAGGAAGTCTACTTATTCTCAAAATGACCTTTGAGTGGGTGACTTATTTCATTTGAATATATTATAAGGACACTTATCACCCTACTCAGTTCTAGATAAATTCAGTGGCACTGTCCTAAATTCTTTTTAGAAAATGCATATTAATCATAAACAGACACAGGCCCATCTCTGAAATGTATAATCTGATTTCACCTTTTCCATAGTTAGCAGCATCCTCAACTCTGAGACCATTTGCATTTTGAATATATGTCTTTCCATTTCAGAATGGTTTGTTTGATTCTACAGTTTGTTTTCCTTTTGTTTTTAAGTAGTGAACAAAAACTTCCACCTATTAAGTTACAGCTTCTTTAAGGGTAGGAAACATATTTATTTTCATCTTTATTCTTAAGCCCTGTCATGGTGCCTGGCCTATTTTTAGGACTCAATAAGTATTTGCTGAGTTTATAAATGAATTAAAAAATTGAATAGACAAAATATTAAATAGAAGAACAGATCCTATGGCTTCACAGAAATCATATATTCACATTTCTTTTATATAGCACATTGTTTTCAGGATTTTTATGTGTGTGTGTATACATATACATATTTATACATACACATACAGTTTTATTCAAGTATCTCAAATATATTATCAATAGTTAATTATAACTCATTTATTTCTTGTTAAACAAGTCTATGACTCAGCTTCTTCTAAATTATCCACAGAGGAAGGGCACTGACCTAACACAAATGTGTTAAAATTTTATGACCAAATACTAGCTCTGGGACTATTCTTAGAAAATAGTGATTGTAAATTCAAAAATCAAACCATTCCATTTACTTAATTTTTCAAATTAAATGTATTGATGATAACAGAAATTAGAATGTTATGAAGTTTTTAAAAATACGTGGCAAAGACGGTGATATATATTCACTCGATTATTTTCTTACAACCACAGCTACCTTTCATTTCTGCCCCCACTTGCAGCCTGAGGCAGAACGATCAGGTATGCCAATCTGTGCTCTTGGTTTTCCATCCGCCTACATATGGTTACTCACTGCTCACTTCTCTGTTTTTTATTTCTTTGAAATTTTCTGTCTTTATGTTTTGATGTACATACAATACATACAATACATCTTCTTTTTGTGTAGAAGTTTATAAGTTTTGATAAATGCATAAAGTCTTGCTTGTAACAGCCACCACAGTCAAGATACAGAATAGTACCATCAGCCAAAGAAATGTTCCCATGTGGCCACTTTGTGATCAGCCCCTCATATACTCTCAATCCCCAGAATCTACTATCTACTGATTTCTTCTTGGTGCTTATAGTTTTGCTGTTTCCCGAATCTTATCTATGTATTAATATAAAACATTAAGAAAGAGAGAGAGAGAAGAATATCATATATAGTATTTTTTCACTTAGCATAATACATTTCAGATTTATCCATGTTATTCGTCTGTATCAATAGTTCATTCCTTTTTATTGCTGATTATTATTTTATTGTATGAATATACCAGAGTGGTTTATCCATTCACATTGGTTGCTCCTATTTGAGGCAATTATGAATAAAGCTGCTATAAACATTCACTATTGTTTCTTACGTACACATGAACTTTGTTTCTCTTGGGTAAATACCTAGGAGTGAGATTGCTGGTATACGGCACAGATATATATAACATTATATAACAAACTGCTTAGTTGTTTTTCAAAGTAGCTGCACCATTTTTCATTTCTATCTGCAGTAAAAGAGGGTTCCGTTTCCATCCTCTCCAGGAATTGCTAATGTCAGTTTATTGTTGTTTTGGTCTTACTTTGTTTTAACTGTTCTAATATGTGTGTAATGGTAAGACACTCTGATTTTAATTTTCATTTCCCTAATGACAAATTATATTGAGCATATTTTCGTGTGCTTATTTGCCATCTTTATATTTTCTTTGGTGAAGTGTCCATTCAAACATTTCGCTCACTTTTGAATTGGATGGTTTGTTGTCTATTTTTGAGTTTTGAGTGTTTGTATATGTCCTGTGACTACTTCTGTATTGTAATTACACCAGGCATGAAACCTTCACCCCAAATGTTATCAACAAACTCTTACACATAGGTTAGGTGGCTTCCTCAGAATGATAAAGGAAATCATTATCTTGCAAAATATGACTCTAAAAGTCCCAAATAAATCAATTTTGGTTAAATAATTTAAAATTAAGTAAATACATTTTTCTTCAGGGACACCTGGATAGCATGGTAAACAAAGGAAAAATTAAACTGTAGTAATTAAATAAATGTATGTGTGGAGTGGAGAGCAACTTGCTCTGGAGTCTCTCAGAAAGTCAAGGGTTCCAATTCTAGTTATATCCGTTTCTACCTGCACAATTGGGACAAATGACTTAACCTCATCTATAAAATGGAGATAATACAATTGCTGTGTGAATTAATAAAAATTCCAAGTAAAAAAGCATAACGGTGGTCACATGGCAAGTACAAAATTAACGTTCGCTACTATTATAATTGTTATTCTTACCCTTACCCAAGTGAATAAAAAAAATGGTAATTTTAAGTCAGACATATCAGTAATTTTATCTGAATTTGAAGTGGACTTTGATTTCTAGACTTTTTTAAATGCATGTTTCTTTACATTATTAATCATCAATTTAAAATGAATATTTTGTGGGAATAGTGGTGGTGTCAAGATATGAGTACCATGATGCAGCATTTCGCTATTAAAGAAAGGTCCTTGGACACTGGAGCAGTAGTATTGACATCCCTGAAATAAAAGACTTGGTCTGCAAATAACAGGAAAGTTGTAAAGTGCTTTGAAATTCTATGGCATCTAATAGTTATAATTAAAGGGTTCACAAATTGGCTATGGTTAATATCAGGAAATAAGTCATTCATTCTGACCCTTAATGACACTGGAACAAAAAGGTTATGTACTGGCAAATTTGTTTGCATTTTCGTCACATTTCAAACGTGTGTGTGAAAGGTGACTGCACCTGCTGCAGAGACCTAAAAGCGAAGGCAATCATGGGCTCTATAAAACTTAAGATAAAGATGTGATCCCTCCAGTCTCCCCTCTCTGTGTATGTCCTATGCCTCTGCAATTAGTATTGGTAGTTGATTTTATAGAGATGAGCTACTGAAAAGATGCTGTGTTGAGTAGAGGAATCCTTTAAACAGACTAAGATAGAAAATAATAAAGAAATCAAGGGGGGATAATAACAGGGATTTGTAGAGCATGCTTTGATTGCAAACTGGTCACCTAAGAGTGTTTTTGTGCTGCTCATTACATTGCCATGTTGCTAACCACTTTTGATTTTGAAAAGATAAATATCTACAAGATGAAGAAATTCTTCAAATAGCTTGATACAATTATTGGATTATGTGACATAGAGCATCTATAAAAATATTTTTATTATTTCCCCTTTTTATATGCCTTTAGCTGTGTTTTTATATCTGAAGATAACAGGAGAGTGGTTGTCACAACAGAGACAAAGATCTGTCCCCTGGGGTCTTCCAATCCCATTCTGTCTCTATAACTCAGGAAGAAACAAGGCTACCACTTTTGTTCCAGTGACTTGACAGCATTCTAGTCGAGCTAATAGATTGTCAAGTCAGTCTTAAGTACATTAGACACAGAATACTGCAGTACACCTTGCTTCTGATATTCTTAATAATAAAACTTGAATGTGTACTGTCCCTAAAGACTTTTCTCTTTTTAAAGCTTTTTCAGTTTAGAGTCTTCAAATAAAGTCAAATTTTCAATAATATTTATACTGTTAACAGTGAACTCCTTAGCAACAGAGGCAATTTATTTATGTCCTCTACACCTGAGGTAGGATAGTAAGAAGCTAGGAAAATTCTGTGGCAAATGGAATTGGGAAACCGAGACAGACACCTGAACAAACTCACCGAGCAATTTATACCCAGATACAGAAGGTCACCTCCCTAGAGATAACATCTAGGCCTCAGTTGTGTTTTAGCTCCAGGCCCAGAAGAGCAGAAAAACCAGGTGGGCGATGCCAGGACCAGCTGCAATGACTAATGGCCCTCTGCCCTGATGCTGACCAATCAGTAAAGACCATGACTCTGAAAGAGCACACCTGGAAAACTGATGAATATTCTGCTGAAACCCTCCTCTGAGACCTTCCATAGGGTCACCACCCCAAAAGAGAGATAAAAGCCCTCCAAAGGAACTAGAGCACACCCTCGCTCCTGGGAGCATAGCTGTGCCTTTCCTTTAACTCTGTTCTTCCCCCACAGACACAGATCTCCTTAGCTCTAAGGGCCCCCACAAGACTTGCAACCAGGGGAGTAATGGGAGGCAGCAGCTTCTCCCAGGTAACCCCTGAACCTGTCTCCAAGGCCCCCTTTTCTTTGACTTCCCAGTGAGCCAAAGCAGCCCCAGCTCAGCTCATTTCTTTCTTATACCATTTGTAGAGAATCAAAGCAGAGCACCATGTAGGTCTCTCCTATTGCATTTTCTATGGGAAAACCTTCCTTGTTTCACTGTCCCCAGCTTTAATACACATACCCTCCAAGTCACTTGGACTTGTGTTGCAAAATCTTTCCTGCATGAAATCAAGAACCCACACACTACGGCTAGCCCTGGGCAGACCCGCTCAGATTCAGGTCTCCTTTTTGGTAACACACCTAACACAGTGCCACCCACACAGTTCTCAACAAACACGTAAGGAAGAACGAAGGAAGGAAAGGGGAGAAGTCCTACTGTGACGTAATAACTGGGTAGAGCACTAGCCTGAACTTTACACCTATTTCTACTTAAGGAATTTTAAAAGTAAAACTTTGTGTAACTTAGCCATAAATATGGATTTATTTGAAGTTATATAAAAATCTTATCATAGTTAAGCCAATATATAATTTCAGACAATACTTAGTATTACATTGCAGTCTCTGTCCCTCATGTCATTATTCCTCACAATAACATTTATTGAAATCACCATATGTCTTTCTTTTAAAAATTAAAAATTGGTACATTTAAAAAATATATAAAATTCATTCATGCTCAGCTTGTTGTCGGTGGTGGGAACGGCACCAGGTGTTGGACCAATGGGATCAGACCAGACCTGATACTTGAGTTCTGGCTAGGAAAGAATTCAGAGCCAAGACTCAAACTATAAGAGAACATTTATTTATAAAATCACAGAGGTGGAAGAAGTAACTCATAGAAGAAATGGGCTTAGGAAACAAGTCATAGAGGCAAAGGAAGGCCCCTGGGGCTTAGAAGTGAGGAAGATAAAAGTGGCATGCCTGGGGGGTGGGGTGGGGGTGGAGGAGAAAGGCACAGGCATGATCCAGGGAGGGAGAGAACACTGGGTCCTCTGTCCTAAGGGTTTTAAGGGTGGAGATTTTAGGGGAGGTCCCAGGGGAAGATCTCAATAGAGTATTCAGCGGCTTTCCAGGTGTGTCCTTTCAGGGTCTAGGTCCCCACTGACTAGGTCAGTGCCAGGGCAGGGGGTCATTATCCAATGCAGCTGCTCCTGAGGTGAGCAGTGGTGTTACTTGTCTGGTTTTGTTGCTTTTCTGGGCCTGGAGCTGAAATGCAACTGTGGCCTAGATGTCATCTCTAGGGAGAAAAGGTCAGGGGGTCCAAATCTCATGACCAATGATATGCTAGGGGAGGAAAGGTCACCCTAGGGCTGAGACACTGCTAGGCACCTGGGGCTTTTCACCTGGTGATCTTCTGTACCTGACCCATTGTCCTTGCTCTGCTCATGTCTGTCTAAATGCCTATGACATGCTAAGCATTTGAAAAATATTAAAAATATATTTTAAGTATATACTAAAGTGTTACAAAGTATAAGCTCACCCATGAAGGAGAGCAGAAGTTGCCACCCCAAAATATGCCTGCTTGACACAAAGGTTATCTTTAGCAGGCTATTTCAAGGAACAGTAGCAGACATAGGAGAAGCTCTGAAAACTGAGTAGAAGTTACTTTTTTGTAAGAGAAATTTATATTTACAAGGAACATTTCCATTTGTAAAGGTGTCTTCCTGTCTGCATCAGCAAGGGGAGGATAACTAAATTTCTAGAAATTCTCATCAGTGGCGAAGCCACCTTAGTCTGCATAACAACCTTACCCTTGTTTACTGTGCTTTACCTGGTGCCCTCCCACAACTGGCCTCACCCATCCCCAACATATTTCTTTTGTCTTTAGCTGGAGATGATATTAAAAGTGGTGACTGCCCAGCTGGTGTGGCTCAGTGGTTGAACGTCAACTCATGCACCAAGAGGTCACCAGTTCATTTCCCGGTCAGGGCACATGGCCAGGTTTGGGCCAAATCCCCAGTGGGAGGCATGCAGGAGGCAGCCAATCGATGTTCTCTCTCATTGGTGTTTCTATCTCTCTCTTCCTCTCTCTCTAAAATCAATAAAGAAAAAAATGGTGGCTTAGGCCATTTCAGGGAACTACAGTTTTCCTGGCTATCTCCTGTGTATACAGAATCTATATATGTTATTAAACATCCATTTGTTTTTCTTTTGATAATCTATTGTTTTGTTTCTTTTAAATTAACAGTGGTCTCTGCCAGAAACCTATAGGAACAGCGAGAAAATTATTTTTTCTCCCCTACACCTATAACCTCATTTTGAAACAGGGTCCTCAGCCTTTCCCCTGGTTAATCAGCAACCGCTGAGGCAGCCGAAGATAACAGCCCAGACCTGACTAAGGTCAGAGTCCGGACCTTTGCAGGCTCAAAATAAGTCTTGACCTATCTTATGTCTCAGCTCCTGAGCCCTAAAGTGAATGACCCCGTAGGTACTTTTCCAAGAGACCAGACAGAGGGACACAGGAACAGACTTCAGACCTGCCCAATCAGCTCCTAACACAACCCTAAACCCTTACTCCATGGCGTCTTGTGATTTTGCCCTATACAGTCTGTAACCTACAAGCCATCGTTATTGGAGAAATGCCTTTTTCCATTGCTAGGGAGAGCGGGGTTCTTGGGGTGCTGCTGGAATAAGACTTTCTGGGGGAACCCATGGGAGGATGATACGTGGTAGAAAGCTTTATTTGCATAGAATTACATCTCTGAGTTTGTAAAGTCCCACTTCCCTTAAGCCTGTCCTGGAAGAGGGGCAGCTGGGGATTCAGCAGAGCTAGAAGCAAGGCCAGTGTCCAGAGTTTCCACTCCATAGTGGAGCTGGGTCCAGTGTAGCATCAGGCTAGTCACAGTCCATCAGTCCATTGTGTGGTGGGTCCACATGGCTGTGGGCCCTGTGGGTGAGTGCAGAGGGTGAGAGCCCTGCAAACCAGGAGTCAGGCACTAGCAGCAAGAGAGGAAACCCTTTTGTTTAGGAGCTTAAATATCAACTCTTCCTGTGCTTGCAGTGGCCACAACTATTCTGGCCAATGACTTGCTTCCATGTGTGCCCAACAGGCATGTACAGTCATCCCTCGTTTATCCCGGTTAATCCGTTCCAGACTCTAGCAGTTGCACCTGGCGTTGAAGGATTTCTGGGGTGCTCGAATACATAGGCCTATAGTCCATACATACAGTAATTTTAATTTTAATTGTAATAGAGGGGTGTATAGTTGACTGAGACAACCGAGCATGCGCTATATCATTTTCACTGTCTCCATCAACTTTTTAATGAACATATTTGAAAAAAACCGCGATAGAGTAAAGCTGGGAAAGTCGAAGCGCGAAGTGGCGAGGGACAACTCTATCTTCCCTATGTCACACAGACTTTACTGGGCATGTGTCTATTTGTTCTATTTCTGTTCATTAGTAACTGGGTTAATTACAATGATATCATTCCCCTCTGAGAAAAGAAGGAATGTTTTGTAATCTTAGAAAGGAGAAATTGAGGAAGGTCTCCATCTTCTTGTAACTGCTTCCTTCTGTCAAGGGGCATAGATCTGCCTATCCCAAGGCTTGGAGGTTCTCCCTGTCTGACAGGGGAAGGAGAAGCAAAAAGGGAAAGGAGTCTTTAAGCAGGGAAGATGGATTTTGTAAGGTCCAGGTCAGTCTTGTGTCCTTGGGAGGTGACATGGGCAATGTCCAGGAGGATGACGTGTTGGACAACCTGGCATCCTTGTATTCTAGAAATGACAAACTTGACAAGAAGGTAAGAAGGTATAATTCAAAAGCGAGGAGACTTATAACAACTAAATGTCTAGTGAGAGGTAAAAACCCATGTGATAAGGGGAAAGAGTAACTTATAGTGTCCCCAATTATGTTGGAGGAGTGGCTTCCCTGGAGGCAGGTGTGTCACACCTGTCTGAAGCCACTGTGTCCATCATACTTAGTCTAAATTAAGCTAAAGAAAATAGTCTAAGGTTTCCCCCATGAGAAACCATGGGCCTTTTTTGTCTGACCTGTTTGGGAAGAAAAGGGAAAGCAGTTTCTCATGAAACAGACAGACCATCCATGTTTCATTGACTCAACCATGAGTCCAAACCATTGAGTCTCATTTCAGAAGATAGTGATGCAGATGCCTTCTGAAGTGAGGGCTATATTGTGTGAGCAAGCAATCAGGCAAATAACGACATAGTCATACCCTCTATGAAAACAGAAGCAAGCAAAACAGAAAACTTAATACGCAAAGCAAATCATAAACTAGTTAAGAACATTTCGAAATGCAAAACTTTTGCTGGAATGAAAGTAAGCAGTGACAATCTGATAGAACATCTCTGGTGATGTCATCAGGTGCTGAAGTCCATATGGCATACACAGACACAGTCTTAAAATAAAATCTTCGAAGACAGTTCACTGCACTGGAGTTGAGTAGCCACAACTGGGCATTGTGGTTTTCACTGAAATACAATTTTTCTCCCTATGATTAATTACCCTTATATTCAAAGAGACTATATTAAGTCCAGTTCTAGTTTGGCTTGATTATTTGTATAAACACTAGAGTAGCAATTGATCAAAATGATCGCACAGGGTTTCTCAATTTTGTTTTGCTGGAATTTTATTCATTCACGAGGAATCTTTAAATTGAGCTTTAGTGAGCACCTCAAGGTGGAGAAGCTCTGGCCACAATTTCCATCATCCTGTGCCTGGAACACCTGCAGGTTTGGGTCATGTCCTCAAGTTCTTCAGGCCTCAAAGATGTCCTGAGGTTTCTTTCTTGACATCTTTCCAGGGAAGGAACATGACCAAGCAAGGTTATTAGGCCATTTCTTCAAGTCACTTTATATTGGCTTTGATCAGTCAGTCTCAATTCCTTAAGGCTTTCTGGTGACATTCTGAATCCAGGTGTGTCTCTCTTAGACATAACATTTTAGTCAAAATCTTGGTTAATAAGACCAGATACTTTGGAACTGTTCTTATTGGATTTATACGAAGAAATGTATTGCTATGACTTACTCATTAAGAACTGCCAAATTCTGGAGGGATCAGGTAGGGAGAAAAGCTAAAAGTGGCAAACACATTTCGTGACCTTTAGAAACATAGGCTTCTTTACTGGAAAATGCACTGGCACTTTAGGAGACATACTTCAAAGGAAACCGGTATATAGTAAAATGTACTGATTTAGCAAACCACAGGTGCACTGAACTAAACTGATTGGCTTAGATAGTTTAGGCTCAGAAAAGATCTATTTCTTAGCATCTGCATTTCAACAGATGACTTACATAAGCATGTTGGAGACCAGGTATTTGCATTTTAGAGGCAGACAGTTTCTTTTGACAAACCCAGAATAAAATCCATGTCAGAGTGGGCACTCTTGAAAAATGGAAACTGTATTACTGTTGATTTCGGGGAGAAATACCTAAAAATTGAGGGAGGCATGAACGCCATCTATGCTTCCTAGCTTCCTGTCATAGACCAGAATCTGGGGGGCTTACGATGCCTTAGCCACTGTGGGATGGCATCCCATGGTCGTCCAACCTAAAACGACTGGGGGTACTGACATTTGCCCACAGTCTGAAGTCCCTTCCCGTGCCCGAGACAGAGACTCTTCCCAATATGACAATACAAATTTCTAGATGTGGGGACCTGTAACTCCACATGGAAGGTTCTGGAGGCCTCTGATCTCACTGGAGGCCTTCATCCCTTTGTCTGTCTGTACAAGGGATGTCTATTCTCTCCACTGTCTTAGGTAGAAAAACTTAGGGTTTTTACCTGACTTCTAATAGTTGGACTAGTAACCTGTCACTGTCTCATATTTTTCTAACAGCCTCGGTCCCTTAAGAGGTGGTGTGAGACAGCTTCCTTTAATAAAGGAATAAGCATTTCCTGTTAATTTGACTGGATAGAATTTAATATCTTGGGTTTGGGGGTTTAAATTCTATTTCTAGTCCATTCCCAAGATTAGGTAACAAAACCCTTTTCTTTCTCTGAGCACCTGTACATTTGAGGCTTTTTTTCTATTAGTTATACCTATGGAAGAAGCATTAGTAGACAAGTAGTAATATTTGTGTGAAATAAAATAATGTCTGTAATAGAAATACAATATCACTAAAAGAACCTGTAGATTTCTTTTTTAGAACTGTTGCCTAGTTACAACCTTTACCCTAAGCAAGATAGCTGCCAGGGGTGGGATTTCCACCCCTAAGCAAGATGCTTGTTGAAACAGTTACAGTGGTAATGTCCATCCTTAAGCCGAATGGCAATGTTGTTGTTACCGCCCCTTAAGGAGGAGCAGAGAGAGGGCGGGGCCGTGGCAGCAAGCAGAATTGGCTTGCCAGGGAAATGCATTTCAGGCAGAGAACCTAATCAGCGCCCCTCCATCCTCCCCAGCACACAGCTACCGGGTCCCAGGGCACCTTGACTGGGGACTGGCAGGGAAGGAGCTCAGTGCTTGCAGCAATCGCTTCAGCAGCAGCAGTTTTAGCTGGTGTTTGTCCCTGTGCCCTCTCCACCACTCCCAAGCACAAAGCCAAGAGGTCAGGGAGTTCCCTAGGCCTGCAAGTCTGTGGAAGAAGGGGAAAATTCCCAGGCAGCTTCTCCCAGTGGCAGGCCTGCACTGAGGGGTCTGAGCTGGAGAGGGCAAGTAGGGGAAAGCACAGCAGGGGGGCCAGTTGGGGTTTCCTGTGTCAGGAGTCAATTTTAAGGAAGTAGCCAGTGAGTACTGGCTTTCACCTGCATATTGTCCTGGGGTGTTCCTGAGACCCCCAGTGGGAACAGAGATGCAGATCTTAGCAGAGAGGTGGGGACACATGAATTTTGCAAACTGGGAAGAGAATCTGGGGGCACTAGGTGCAAGTTCTGCGGCAACATCAGGTTGCTGGTCCCTTCCAGGGCTTAAAGAAACGGTAACCACCCTTCCCCCTCAGACCCATGGCTTAGTAGCTAGTGATCTCCCTGGACCCTCCTTGAGCCCTCTGTAAAGGCATTTCCTGTGGCCTTTCTTGGCTCACGCTGTCAGATTCTGTGCACCCAGCTGGGTGCATTTGAACCAGCAGTGCCAGAGGCAGTGCAGGGCTGAGATAAGAAAACGGACAAGGACAAGAGAGAGAGGGGTAAATGAGTGACAAAACCCCCAGTTTAGGGAGGGGTGGTTTTATCTCACCAGAATCCAGAGACTCCAGGCCAGGTTTTTGTCCTTCCCTGTGCTGGCCAGAGCAGGCCTTAATGGCTGCAGGTGCACTGGCTTCTGGTCAGTTTTCACCTCCCTTGCAGTTTTGTCCTCCAAGTGCTGGCTCTCTGGCTGAGCAACAGGGAGATGACAGTGGCAGGGAGGGACACCTTCCACGTGGTCCACAAGTCCATTCTCCTGGTCCTGTCCCTTCGTGGTTGCCATTCTGTTATCGGAGAAATGCATTTCTCTGTTGCTAGTGAGGGTGGGCTTCTTCGGGTTCTTCTGGAATACGCCTTTCTGTAGATATCCATGGGAGAACAAGATGTAGCAGGAAGCTTTATTTGTGTGGAATTACATCCCTGGGTTTGCAACGTCCTATTTCCCTTAAACCAGTCCTGAAAGAGGTGTAGCTGGGAATTCAGCAGAGCTAGAAGCAAGGCCGGCATCCAGTTTCCTTTCCATGGTGTAACTGGGTCCGGTGTAGTATCAGGCTAGTCACAGTCCATCAGTCCATTGTGTGGTGGGTCCACACGTCTGTGGGCCATGTGGGTGAGTGCAGAGCATGAGAGCCCCGAAGCCAGGAGTCAGGGGTGAGCAGCAAGAGCAAGAGAGAGAACTCCTTTTTCAGGAGCTTAAATATCAAATCTTCCTGCACTTGCAGTGGCCACACCTACTCTGGCCAATGATCTGTTTCCAGGTGTGACTGACAGGCAAGTATCTTCCCTATGTCACACAGACTTTACTGGGCATGTGTTTATTTGGCCTTCCCCTTGCTCCTTTTCTGTTCATTTGTACCTGGGTTAATTACAACAATATCACCATCAATTGGATCTTTAATGTTGCAAGCTTGCAAGCACTCTGTATTGGCTAATCCTATAACGAACTACTTCCTTTCTTTTGTGCTTGTGCATTTCTTTTGCCCAGTGTGCACAGGCAGACAGAATAAAATACTGGGGTTCAATAATAATTTCCCAAGAAAAATTGCTGGTTATATTTTTCAATGTATTTTCCTCTTGATATTTTTAATTTTCCTATTTTATCATACCTTAAGACTTTCTATATAATTTTATATATTGGCTTTTTACCTGACATTATGCCTAATTATCTTCATGCCCTTTGCAAAGGATGGTAGCAATTTATATTCCTACCAGGAGCAAATGAGAGAAATCTTATCACACACTTAAATTCATAGAATACAATAATATTTTTAATTTTCGCTAAATTGAGACAAATAAAAGAAATATATTTTGTTTTTGTTTTGTTTTGTTTTTAATATGTTTTTATTGATTTTTTTAAAGAAAGGAAGGGAGAGAGAGATAGAAATATCCATGTGAAAAAGATACATTGATCAGCTGCCTCCTGCACGCCCTCTACTGCAGATCGTGCCCACAAACCGGGCATGTGCCCTGACCAGTAATTGAACTGGGACCTCTCAGTCCATGGGACAGCGTTCAATCCACTGAGCCACACCAGCTGGGCAAAAGAAATATGTTTTGTAATGTTTCTACTTAATTCATTTTTTTAGAAAATATTTATTATTCTACTTTAGCTTCAAAAGACCTAGAGGTTTTCTACACCACTCCCAAAAGGCAAAGCAGCTCAGAGATCTAACCTTTTTATTTTTTTAATTTGAAAATAATCATTTGTTCATTTTTTTCCAGTGGAAGACTGCTTGATTATTTTCATCCTGCAAACAGTATAAACTGAAGTGGATATGAGTAAAACTGCTGTGGATGAAAAGGGGCCATGTGCTAAACTGACAAGCTCAGGGATGGCCTGCTTGGAAGCCTGGAAAACTCAGAGACCTAAAGTAGCCACATAGGATGGTCTGAAATTAAAAATTAAAAAAAAAAAATTTCCCCTTTTTACTGATTTTAGAGAGAGGAAGGGAGAAAGAGAGAGATATAGAAACATCGATGAGAGAGAACATTGATTGGCCGCCTCCTGCATGCCCCCCACTGGGGATTTGGCCCACAACCTAGGCATGTGTCCTGACTGGGAATCAAACCAGCGACCTCTTGGTGCATGGGTCAATGCTCAACCACTGAGCCACACCAGCCAGACTGAAATTAAAGCTTTTTAACTAAAAGCAGTTATGGCAGGTAGTCATGTCCTAGGCTAGAATCTTCTCTGACAAAAGTCAATCTTTACCTTAACTGAGCCTGTCTATTATCTTTTGCATCTATGATACTATTCCTTTGGAATGTCACAGTAACTCAGCTTTTTCCAGAACCCTCAGGGCACAACCAGTGCACCAGGGGGGAGACCATAAATCATCTCATTGTTATTGCTATCATGTTAATTGTTATTGTTGACTGTTAACTATCCTGTACCCACCTGTGTAAAAGATGTGTCTAACATTTTACTTTTCATCCAATCCAAAGGTTTCCCCACTTTGCTTTCTCCCACCTCCCTAAACTATCACCAGTGGATTTCATGAAACTCACTTGCGTCTTCACTTTTGATTGTAATGTGTAAAATAAGGTGCAAAACTGCCATTCTCTGGAGCATTAGCTCAATCTATTGAGATTTTGCTTCCCAGAAATTGTCAAGTTTGGCTCAAATAAACTCACAAAAATTATCTATATGTTTGAATGTTTCTTATGTTGGCACTGCTAATGATTCATATGTATAGTATTTCCATTATTCCATTTTTTAAAGAAAGTTTCTGAACATTCTAGCTGAATATAGGGGGTTTCTTCTTGCTGGTACATATCTCAATGATAGCAGAGCACAATAAAAAAAAAAAAAAGATAGCAATAAAAAGCTCAGTGTTAAGATGGGTCAAGTTGACCCACGAACTTACAATGTGCTCATTACTATCAAAAGGGAAAGCTCTTCAGCAGATCAAGGAATCTAGATCCGCCACTTAGCAGAAATCTCAGAATATATCAGAATGAATCAAATGACCCTATTGGAGTGAACAGGCATCAGAAACCTTGTTTCAGAGGCCAAGACCCTGCCTCTTTAGTTTCATCTGGCTTAAGGACTATAGCATTTAAAAATAAACAAAAACCTAAAACAGTAAATACAAATTAGAACATTCTATCATCATAGCTGTTTATGAATGCTAATAGATTAGCAGTTTTATTTTAACCAACAGTTGTAAGTACTGGAAAACACTGAGTTTCAGAAAGTGAGAAACTTATAATAGCTTTAATGTTTATGTGTTGCCTAAGCAATAATAAAATGCAATCAACAAAGTATTCCTAAAATATAGAGGACTACAAGGAAGAAGATGAAAAAAAGAGGAGGAGGAAAAAGAGGAAGAAGAAGAAATAATTACTATATTAAGAGCCTCTTGATGAAGTAAATTAAGAAAAAAAAACAAAGGAAATAAATACTGAATTGTATATGATATATAGTTACAAGGCAAATTTTGTGGTTCACATTTCAAGCATTCTGAGAAATAGAAGGAATGCTCACAGAATGCTACAGTGGTCACAGGAAACTACTTTTATAAGATAAAAGGAAAACTCCTTATTCTCAAAAGTCAATGAGAATAATGGGAATAAATAAAAATTTTAAATGGTTTAAAAATGAATAGTTTAATTGCAAAAGGGTAGAACTCTTTACTCACTGTTAGACCTTAGCTGATTGGGTAAATTGGTATCAATGTAGTTTTAATTAACAAATAAACTTTACCCTAACTTTGCTTTGCTCACTTCATTCTGCTTTTTAAAAAGTGAGAAGAAAAAAAAATCTAAGATAGTCTAAATTAAATTTCAGAGGGTAGCCCTGGCCAGGTGGCTCAGTTGGTTAGAGCATCCTCCCATACACCAAAAGGCAGCAGGTTCGATTCCCAGTCAGAGTACATACCTAGGTTGCAGGTTCGATACCCTGGTAGGGCACCTATGGGAGGCAACCGAGAGATGTTTTTCTCTCATATTGATGTTTCTCTCTCTCTCTCTCTCTCTCTCAAATTAAATAAAAACACAGCCCAGGTGAGGATTAAATAAACAAATAAATTACAGTGGGCAGGAGAATGAGAGAAGGAGACAGAGGAGTTAGCCAGTTAATAGCTGGTGGCCAGCTTACAAAAGATTTTCACATTCCTGAATGTGTGTTGGACCTTGGAATCAATAGTTAGGGGTCTACACCTCACCCGGCATATGCATGAACCTCAGGACTGTTGTCCGTGTCTGCCTTACAGACGGTACTCCCATCATAGAACTGCCCCGCTTCACCCTATCCCACCTTCCGTATCGGTAGCCAATATAATTTCACAATTCACATCTTTCCTGCCCAAATGTAGTATCTAAAAGCATTCATCCCAGGGTGGGGGTGGGGGGCATGTAGCCCTTTCCACTAGTGCTGCTGCTGGGGGTTTAGACTTCATGCCCCAGGACCGGGTCCTTTACAGCCCAATAAACCCTGTCTTTTAAAAAGGCTTTCAGCCATGGAAGTCAAATTTTTGTTTAACAAAATATGCTGTAAAAAAATACTTATCTTTCTATATATGTCAGATAATTTACTACAGAAACATGTATAGGTTTTAAAACTTATTTGGAAATATACTACTACATAGTACTAGAGTATGAATATGGAAAGATCACTAAAATATTAATTTTTATAATTCACTAGTGTTAAATATGTAGACATAATAACAGCAAATTAATCCTGGAGTAACATCATACGAAATATATGCTGACAGTTACTTACCCTAAAACTGTATAACAAAGTTCTTGATCCACAATTATTGTCTATGCTCTGTAGTCATCTCTTCTCTCTGACTACTAACCGCACACTCAGCAGTTCTGATGTTACATTTTTTTATAAACTTACAATGTTTTACTGAGGTAGATAGCAGTAACCACAAAAGAATAAAATCATCCATAAAAATGACAGAGATCACAGTTGACTTCAGGTAAGAATATCAATCCTTGGAAAAACTGTTTAGAGATTCATTTTTCTCTACTCCTGGTTTAGGTTCACCTTAATCATTTCCTGATTTCTAAATTCAGCATTCCAAAAAGTAGCTTTTATTGAAGATTAAATCATATTTTAAAAGTGAAACCAACACAAAACAAAACTGAAAGAAAAAAAAATTAAAGATATTTGAAACCTTCAAGTGCAGCCTATCTTTCTGGAACAACAGCATTAAGAGCGGTGTTTTTTCTTCTCCCACATCTAATCCTCGCTTCTCACTCCCGAGTGACCACTGAGGGTGACGCAAGGAGCAAAGGGGTTCCTTTTCCTTCCGAGTTTTCCTGCGTACACCTATTGTCCCCGAGGTATGCGTACCGAACAATCCAAACACAAAGGCAATAACCCACTCTCCTTACTTTACTTAAAGCGATCTCTTTAGTCCATTGCTTCTGAATTTATAATTTAATCCATATTTGATTGTATCCCTCTGTTAGCTCATCTAAACAAGTAGAAACAGAATCCTAGATTAAAGTTCTACTATTTTTTGTTTCATACTACCTTTTTCTAAATAAACATGTGGGTAGACAAATTGAAAATATACTTTAGATCCTGGTTTATATTTTCATAAACCCCTTACTCATGATCTGTATTTTAAAGTTCAGAGGGTCTAGTAGCTTGTATTTCATTAAGACAGCCTAAGGACGAACAGTGCATCTTACTTTTCTCAACTGCATGCCCTCCGTAACAAGCTAGAGGGAAACCTGCCGGCCACTTCCTGAAGAGGGTATGAACTTGCCTTTCGACTATGTGCCAAACCAGTCTCCTGCTTTTCATGTCCAAGGACAATTATTTAACTTGGGCCACACTGGTGTTATTTTATGGAATCTTGTAGTATCTTATGTCATCTTGAGAATTTGGGAATTCTCTTCAAGACCACTGACTAAATTAAAGGCAAGAAATCTACCACTTTAGTTCAACATATCTTTCTTCTGGGTACCAACCACATATTATATATATATATACATATACATATACATATATATATGTATATGTACATATATATATACACATATACATATATATGTATATGTGTGTGTGTGTATATATATATATATATATATATATATATATAAAATCTGATCACTGGTAGGAAGGGCAGATTTATTGAAAATGAAAATTACTGATCTCTAGCCAGTTTTGCTCAGTGGTTAGAGTGTCGGCCCGCAGACCAATGAGTCACACGTTTGATTCTGGTCAAGGGCAGGTACCTCGGTTGTGGTTCATCCCCAGCCCTGGTTGGGGTCGTGCGGGAGGCAACCAGTCGATGTGTCCCTCTCACGTCAATGTTTCCCCCTCTCTCTCTCCCTCACTCCCACTCTATCTGAAGATAAATAGAAAAATATCCTCAGGTGAGGATTAAAAAAAAAAAGAAAAATGAAAATTACTGATTTTGTATTTCTTATAAGGTCAGTCTTGGCAATGAAGAAAGGGGAGAGGTACAAAATGACAGTATGAAAGAATCACTTTGGAAATTTCCTCCATTTAGCAAGATGTATAGGTTGGGTCATATTAAATTTCCAATGTTCAACTGTTTTAACATAGAAAAACAACAATTTCATATTATTTAGCCTAAAATATTAGTAGACATTACTCTTAAAGAAAGGATTATTAATGCCAACCATAGGGGCAGGAAATGATTATACAATAGCAATATTATATGCTGTATCATTATCTCTAGCAATATTACTAATTATTGTGTATTTAAAACTTTATCAAGTTAAAAGAGCAGTTTTCAAAAGAGAGAAACAAGTGTTACTAATGATTCAAAGTTTAAATGTCACAAAAATTTGATTGTTGAAAGTGTCCCTTCACTGATTTCCTGAGCCTGCTCTTGGCCCATGCACCCCAGCTTTGCTCTGACAGGTGCTGTATTATCTTCTGTGCCTGACGTTTTATTGCTCTTATCACTGTATTACAAATGCACAGATAACTGTAAGCTCTCTGAGGGCATGCCCAGGTCTGTCATGCCTAGCACTTTCTCAAATGGCAATAAGGGCTCAATTATATTTTGAAAATTGATAAATTGATACAAAATAGAAAAATAATTTTGTTGTCCTAGATTCTTTTTATTTTGTTATTATGGGGATAATTCACTCAGTTTAGAATAAAAAAGACTTCAGTTGATAGAATGCAATCCAGGTTCCCGTTAATACCATTAAATTACAGTATGCATCATTGTAGCATCCGCCATTCAGTGAAATATGGCAAATAAAGTGAAAAAACTTTAGTGTGATAAAAATGAAACCCCCACACCATTTCAGTGGCCTGAAGACACAGTCTCTATTGATGTCATTTCAGTACAATCCTTAGTTCTTTTTCTTTTTAAATTGATTTTAGATAGAGAGAAGGGGGGGGAGAGAGAGAGAGAGAGAGATAAACATCGATCGGTTATCTCCTGTATGCACTCTGACCGAACACCAAACCCACAACCTGGGCATGTGCCCTGAATGAGAATCGAACCAGCAATGCTTTGGTGCATGGGACCAACCAACTGAGCCATTAGTTCTTTTAAGCTCTCAGACTCAGGCTCTTTACACTAAGGCGATGGTGCTTCGTCTCTGCACATGTGGAGAACTCATACATTACAAAGGAATAAACCAATAATTTTAGTGTCTTATTTCTACAGCATATTTTTGTTTTAAAAGATTTTTTCTGTTATGCTATAACATCAGTATTGTCGTGTCTATTAAATTTATTAAATCAATCCAGTAAAAAGAGTGAGTCAAGGAACTCAAATGATCACTTCTTTCAAGATTGTTAAATGTCCAGAATATGAACCTTCGAGTTTACTGTGGCACAAATGCTCTGGGTTGCTTTCTCTTTATTTAAGAGTACAACAGAAGGCCCTGGCCCGACAGTTCAGCTGGTTAAAGCGTCGTCCCCATACACCAACCAAGGTTGCGGGTTCAATCCCCAGTCAGGGCACATACAAGAGTCAATCAATGAATGCATAAATAAATGGAAGAACAAATCAATATTTCTCTCTCTTTCTCTCTCTCTAAAAATCAGTTTTTTTAATTTTTAAAAAAGAGTACGACAGAATACCTCCTTGCTCCAAATATAAAGAGGAGTATTTACATGAAAAACTCAGAAGAGCAAAACCTACAGAAACATCATTACTGAACTATTATTTCTAGTCTTACGGGTTCATGGAGAGCCCTGCTGTGTTTTATAAAGACAGCCATCAACCCAGTGTTGTCCTCTGTACAATGAGATATGAGACCATATGCTCTCTAAATTGCTAGTTCAGAATTTCCTTAATTCTATGTTTCTACATATCCAGTGGGTATCACAAAGACAAAGTCTGAATTCTTGACTGAATGTTTTAGTCTTCAAATGTTTGCTACCATGCAATTAGCGCAAATATATGAGAGGATAGAATAAAAGTGAGTATTTGGAGTGGACAGCCTTTGATAACATACGATCGTTTCCTGGGACAACTGACATTTTAACTAAAGAGAAACTCATCCTTTCAATTCAAGAGTCCTGGGTTAGAGTCCCACCTCTCACACTCACTAGCCATGTATATTCAGGCAAGAGAAGGTAATTACTAAAGCCTGTTTCACAGGTGGGACTCACTGAAATTAAGGGACTTAATCACTCTCTTCTTTATTCACAAATTTAAATAAAATAATTATGTCAATATACTATTATCTATAATATTAATGTAAATATTATTTGTTTTCTGTTACTTGCTACTTGTTTTTGTTATGATATTAATACAAATAATGTTTCCTGTAAACATGAATGTAAACATGAGGTATTAGCATTATTTAACTACACCTATACTAGGCTAAGGTCAGAGCAACTGACCTCTTTGATCAGAGAATCAGATATAAGAAAAATTCTTAGTCTTAGTTTTTAATAAATGTTAATGTGATTAGTGCATTATTATAGCTCTATGCCCAATGCATGATGATACACAAGGCCACATTGCAAGGCTCCAGGAGATGGCACTGAGAGACCCTCAATCCCACCTCATTAAAGAAAAGTCATAAAGAACAGACATAACTCCAATGCCGTCAGCTTTCTAGGAAACTATTTCTATTCAAGAGAGTTTTGAGAAAAATAAAAGTGTAACTTTTACTATTACATCAGAATGTCTCTTAATAAAGTTCATTAAGCTGTGAAGGCAATATTTCACTAAAAATAATTTTTAAGTATATTCTTTAAGATATTTTCTTCTCCTTGAATTTTTGCACCTTATTGTCCTTTTCCTAATATATGAGCTACCTGTGAACAACATCAGGAAAAGCTAGCTTAAAAGTTTACTTCCTAGATATAATATAAAGTGGAAATCAGCAGCTGTGCAAATCTCCTGAGTTCATTTCCCCAAACCATTCCTTTGGTATAACACTTATATATCTTATTACAATATTCCCCTAGATATTATATTTACTGCAGTGAATAATATACATAGGGAATTCCAATGCACATAGATAAAGGCAGAAATGAAAAAGATCTTACTGATATGGAAGACGTCTATTTTGGTAGTAGCATCACATAGTAGCATCATTGCTCATCAGCAATGAACATCTGCTTCCTTTCATTATGACTGTCTTTTACAATTTCAAATGGCCATATGACAGTAATGCCATATATTGGAAATGGCAAGTGTTCAAGAAAAATTCTGCAGTGCTTTCTATAAAGGTATTTAAACGAAAAGATACTGATAGTATATCAATTTTTAAAATAATATATGAAAATCAAAAAATAAATAGTAAGAACTAATTTTAAATGTATAAAATGTACATGATTTCTTATAATCAACTTTATTACCCAGTATTTTGATGGTTTAATGTGAAGTAAGCAAATAACTAGTGAAATAATTTAAATTATCAGGGGATATAAAAATATCTAAGGTCTATTCACAAAAGGTAAAACTAATTAATACAAGAGGGGATTTCATAGTATGTTTGCGAAACGGATTACCAAAGTTATGTCTTCCACTTCTGAAGCAAAATTGAGTTTAACTTAAGGCACTTACTTGATAACTGTGTTTTAAAATCTGAAACAATTTACCCAAAGCAGCTACATAGATTTCCCTGTCAATTTGTTTGAACAGATTTGTTTAAATACTTTATTGTAAAGCAGTTTGGCAATACCATAGAAGATGGGATAGTACAAATTATTCCTTTTTTCTGATTCTAGCAGAGTATGTTAAATCCCAATCTTCCCACATTCTCCCTATCTGGACTTCACATTAGACTCCACCCAAAGGAGTCACTAGTCACTTCACACCTGCCGTGTGTTCCCATCTCTGTGCATTGTTTCATGTGACTTCCCTTTATCTGGACTGTTCCCTGACCCATTTCTGACTGTTGAAATTCTATTATATTTTCCAGTGTCATCTCAAGAATCCTTTTGACAGCCAGCCTTCCTAGATTTCTTCCCTCACCCCCAAAGTTAACCTGACATGGTTGCTATCTCCTTGGAACCCTCACCTTACTTTGAATCTTTCCAAGGCATTATATTCTCATATTCATGTTGTGTTATGGTCAATTGTTTATTTTTCTTAGATCCATGCCTCATTCCGCTCATTATGAATTCACTCTTGTACTCAACATGTACATTTAATGAGCGTCTTGTATGTACAGATGGTGTGCCATTCACAGATGAATATGACATCATCCCAACCTCATGAAATTTGCCTTGCAAACATGACCCACTCATTTTCTTTACCCTTCATGCCCAGCACAGTGTTGTGCATATTATACTCATACAACAAATATTCATATATTTGGATTATAACTTGAGTGTCAATAACATATAAAAATAAGAAATGTGTTGATAATTTTGTATGCTATGCAAAACCATTAATCCTGAGGTGAAATCCAGGCTTCTCTCAAAAAAAAAAAAATTGATATGGTAAAAGTAATTATTTCTTTCCTTAACTTGGAGGATGCTACCTAAGATGGAGGAAAATTGAATGTCATGCAGTCTAATATTAAAAAATAATTTTTACAAGATTGTCCTATCCTAGAGGTAAGCAAGTTCAAAATTAATTAACATTTTTAGAGATTCTTTAAACACATGAAATTTCATAAAGCACCTTCTGAGTCACATTTTATGTTGTTGTATAAAACAGAAGGGGGATAAACTAAATTTAAGTCTAATCATAGAAGCCTCAGAAATTAAAATTGTTTTCGAAGAATTTACAGACTTATGTACAGCATAGTTATTTCCGTGCATAAATACACAGGATTGAAGTTGTAATAAAGACGAAATATCTGGTAAAATTAAAGGATAATTTCAGTTGTTTATGAGTATACCCTCCCTCCATAATTTGTGTATATTCATATACAATGAATTTATTCTAAAAAATGCCCTAAAAAAACACTTTTACTTCACTTTGAGTATTCAAGCTTATGCAGGCCAAAGAAATTATGAATACTTACAGATAAGTGCTTCCAAACACTACCTCATGACAGATAATTTTGCATTTTGTATGTATACAAGGTAACACTCTTCAGAATAAATAGAAAGATAAAAATAGGTCCTAGCCATGAAGCCCAGTTGGTTAGAGCATTGCCCTAATACGCCAAGGCTACGGGTTCGATCCCTAGTCAGGCCACATATAAGAATCAACCAATGAATGCATAGATAAGTGGAACAACAAATCAGTCTCTCTCTTTCTCTCCCTCCCTCTACCTAAAATCAATGTTTACAAAAAGGTAAAAATAACACAAACTTTCTTACCAATTGAGGAAAGTAGTTTTTACTTCATTAATCAAAAAAAATAGGTCGTGTGTCAAAAAAAAAAAACACATACACACACACACACACACACACACACATTCCACAACCAATCTATTGAAAAATGTTTTATAAAGAGATCTTTCTACCCTATAATTTGAATGTACTTAGTCAAATCTTGGGATCTTTTGCTCAAACTGTCACTACGCAATGTTTATTTTACATCAGATCATAACAAGAACCTACTCTGTCACTAAGAATAAAGTATTCTCCTAAGTACAACTGCCACTTTGTTACAGATGAAGTGATAGCCAGAACCCATTGGTTTAAACTAATATATGCAAACAAATGGGAAGATTGTAAAAGGACTGCACTTATTTATTTAAAAGTTATTTTTTTTCTAGAATAACAATAGTTTCTTTCTAAAACTAAGTGAACATTTAGAGAGCATTTTTAAAATTCAATAAATTCTAGTACTCATTATATAGAAGCAAAGAATTGTTAGAAGAGTTCTATTTTCCTTACTTTTGTGTGAAAATGTGCTAAAAGCACATCCAGGAGTTTCTGGTGGACAATAAATCTGTGTGTGTGTGTGTGTGTGTACATATATACATTACAGGTATGGCATATGGTGACTTTAAAGATCTTTTCCTGTTAACGAATAGTTTCCATGTTGCATGATTTTGCACTAAAGTGGTTCTTCTGATAGCGTTATCGATTTTGATGTAAAATTTTTAATTAGGATCAATTCATATTTTCAGTGAGGAACCAGAGAGTAAATACTCTAGGATTCCAAGACCACTTATGGTCTCTGTTAAATATTCTTCTGCATTTTCTTAAAACATATTTCACAATCAGGAAAAATTCCTTGGAGAGTATAAGAATAAAACTGATCATAGCAAGAGCAAGGGTGATGCACAAGAAGGGGGGAATGCAGATGGGAAGGCAGAGAAGGTGGAGGGGCTGGAAGTCCTGGCATAAGAAGAGGACTCTGCAAAATAGATGTTCAGTGGCTCTGAAAAATTTGTGAAAAACCTGGACAGTGGGTAATCTGGAGGACAAAGAAAGAACTATTTAAAGGCAAGAATGAACAATAGTAGTTCAGTTTAGAAAAAAAGTTTAAAAGTATCCCTTACATTTAATAACAAAGATGTATTTGGTGATCTTGGTCAAAATAATTTCCGTATCTGGGTGGACACAAAAGCCAGAGTGTAGCAGGCGTTTAGGGGCAAAGAAAGTGGGGTTAGCTATGCTGTGCTTTTGTGATGTAAGAGACTTGAGGTGTTTATATTTGGGGGGAAGAAGGAAGTAGGGAGAAACTGAAGAAAAAGAGGAATTAATCAATTCAATAAGCTCCCTGAGGAGGGGGGAGATGAGAGCTAGAGGAAAAACTTGGAAGAGTTTTAGGAGATTCTTAAGTATATTTCATTATATCATGAAGGAAAAAATTAAAAATGAATGCAGATTTAGCCAAATCTGTGTTTGTTGGTAGAGAGTTGAAGTAATCTCCACCTGTGGCTTCTATGATCATTGGAAATGAGGAATTAGATTTATATTCTGCGGAGACAGGGAATAAGACGAGGAGTCTCAAATGCATGGAAAAGGACATCAGTTATGGGAAAGGAAAAATAACTGTAGCCGATGAAAGAGTAAATGATTTCCATTAGTATGTCATTCCTCAGCGGTTTTGTGTTCTCATGATGAAAGTGACTGTGGATGTGACAGGGATCGTGTCCTGGCCTCCTTCAGTGCTCGCAGGGATCCTGTCTTCCTGTGGTCAACATGGAATTTCTGAACTCAGCCACATCCTGTTGTCCTGAGATGGATTTCACTCCGCCTCCCATGTTCCAGATCCTAGGCCCTGGATTCACATCCTACTCTGTAGGCCTAGACTCCCAGCCTGTGGGTAGAAACCACAAGTTAACTCTGAGTTTATTATATTCCATGGAAGTTGTTTCTCTCTTTTAAAAAATTTTTTTTTCTTTTATTGATTTGAGAGAGAGATGAAGGGAGAGGGAGAGAGAGATAGAAACATCGATGAGCGAGAACATCAACTGGCTGCCTCCTGCATCCCCCTCACTGGGGATTTGGCCCACAACCTGGGCATGTGCCCTGACCAGGAATCAAACTGGCAACCTCTTGGTGCATGGGTCAACGCTCAGCCACTGAGCCACACCGGCTGGGTGGAACTTGTTTCTCATGTCTCCTCATTACTCCATGTTTACTCTGTTCTATATCTCTATGTATGAATGTGCACATGTGTGTGCATACTTTTAACACACACACACACACACACACACACACACACACACACACATACACTTGTCTAGGCTCAAAATTCTCCAGTTAGATAATAGATACGAACTGCTATTCTTATAGTCAGGGCTTTGCTAAATGTCTCCTGGAGGAATCCCCGACAGGCATGCTTGTAAGGATGTTAAATATCCTCAAATGTCCTTGACATTTAGATAAGGTTATACTTCTCCTTATGTGCAGAATCCATATATTTCCACTTACTCACTAGTGGTTGACTAGTGCAATCTCGAATCACCCAACCGAACTCTGGAGAAGAATTACAGATTATTGCATTTTCTTTATAGTGCCTACATCTGACAAGAATCTAATAAAATTAATCAAAGATGTATGAGTGACTTTCCTTTCTGAGAACAAAAAGCTGGAGCTTGGTTTTTGTTCCCAAAGGCTGTTATAAAGCTGCACAGGATGGAAAAAATTCTAAAACGGGTTATCTGAAAGAAATTAATGAATGGAATGATCCGATTTCCTCACCCTGGATTAGCAGGAAAAGTTAGGACAAGGGGGAGGTTGATACAGTTTCATATCCAAACTGTTTTGGGAAAGCAACATGGCATATTGGTTAGGAATGTGGTCCCTGTGGCACCACCCAGCTGATTCTAAGCCTCAGATTGTTCCTCTTAAAATGGTTATATTAATAATATCTGCCCCATGGGGTTGTTGCAAGGATTACACGGGACATTCTATAAACAGTAGCCTGGGAGCAGTCTACCCTGGCAGGAGGTTTATTTTATCATGGACATTTAGAATTGCTCAAGTACTTGGTGATAATAAAAAGGAGACTGACTTTCACTTAATTTTATAATTGTTTTTAAACCTCTACAGACAAATCACACCTTTGTTGTCTGTCTCCTAGAGCAGAACACTCTCATCCCTTGTACTTATAGGCCTTTGTCTGGAAACAGTATTTGTTGCAGATTTTGTTAATCACCTCCTTTTTCTTACCCCAAAAGATTAAATTTGTCAGGGCCATTAACTAGATACAATGTCTACGGCCCATGGATGGTGGTTGTTATATTTTAATGAAATGTGCATCCCGTCCTAAAGTTGCATTCATAGAAAAATTAAAAGAATAAATAATGTTAATGATGTCACATGTTAAAATATAAATTTCTGAAAAAGAACTATATTTTATACTCTGAATTTGCTTTAGTCAATATTGAGTTAACTTTGGTCAGAAAATTGTGCTACTATAAAATGGAATTATATTTATGTCCTGAATTACAAATACACCCCAATTCCTTGAAGATTTAGTTAATTCATTGATATGCATCAAGCTTAATGGTATCTGGGAACATTTAGAAAGCTCCTTATATTTTTTAAAAAGTGTAAAATTCTGTACCTCTCTGTCATCTCCATATATATTTTGCATCCAGGCATTTCCCACACTCTAGGGCACATAGTTATCCAAACCAAGTAGCTGAGTCCATGCACATGCTTCTCACTTCTCTTTCAGCAAAGGAAAGTGCAGCATCCCCTTCCAGCTATGAAATCATCACTCAAGATCTATTGAGTCCTGCCCAGCCAGTGTGGCTCAGTGGATTGAGTGTCATCCCATGGCCTGAGAGGTCCTGGTTCAATTCCCGGTCATGGCACATGTCCAGGTTGCGGGCTCGATCCCCAGTAGGGGGCATACAGGAGGCAGCTGATTGATGTTTCTCTCACATCCATGTTTCTTTCTCTCTCTCCCTTCCTCTCTCTCTAAAAAAATCAATGAAAACATTAAAAAAAAAAATCTATTGATTCCTAAATCTCTGCTCCCCTAGATGGGCTTCTGCTTTCAGGGAAACATGTCTTAAATCCAATCTTCCAGAAAGGAAGTCAATCAATCAATTTCTCTCTCCTCTCTCCCTCTCCCCTCTCCCTCCCTCTTCCTCTCTCACTTCAGTCATACACATGGGCACACATGCATACATACACACATACTTGTGAATGCAGTTTGCTTTTCTTCAGCTAAAAATAAATTTCTTTAGCAAGCATCCATGTTTAACACCCAAAACATGAAAATGTTTCTCTGAGGTAACTTGTGGATAGCTGTGTTTTGCTTTTCACATTTTAAATACGTGTTTTCTTGACATATCTATTGTTTTAGAAATCTATAATTAGCAAAACATAAACCCACTATTTTTATTTTCCATCTGCCAGATGCCAAGTTGTCTCTAGAGTCTCTCACAGAATGGAAGCCAGCAAGGCTCTTTTCATTTGCATTCTTATTTAGCAGAGTGGGTGACAAGGACAGCTGAAATAAATAGCCACAGCTTAGGAAAATGGCTATGTTTCTTAATTGTCCCTGGGCTGTAGTCAGGAAAAGCCCAAGGATAAAACATAAACCAGTTTCCAAAAAATAATGGCTCACTATTTATTTAATTTTTCAGAATCTGCAACGATGAATTTTAACGGTGTTTTTTTTCAGTTAGTGAAGCAAATTCACCTGAACTTAAGCAGTTCTCAGGCTGCAAGTGAGAAGACTCTGAAGTCCAATATATCCTTCCAAGAATTAGCATTCCTTTTAGTAACAGAAATTATTTGAAAACGAGAACTTGGGGTGGGGGGGAAATGTCTTTCTTACAAGAGTTATTGAATGGACAGGAGTGTAACTCTGAGGTACACAGAGAGGTGATAAAAATTGAGGAAGAAGAAGGAAATGATGTAATTTTCCAAGGTGGTTATGTATGCCCACAAAGGGTCAGGTAACCATCCAGTTTCTCTATCTACCTCAGCTATCTGGAGTGCTCTTGCACTTACCACCTAGGACAAGGATATTATGAAGTGAAGTAAGTTATTTTAGAAAGTATCTCCATCCGTTAACAAGAGTAATATTAGAACACTAATCCAACATACTCTCTGGTGAACTTCCCATTCCATCTGTCCTAATGCCTGCGGATGGGCTGCTGGATGGCAGCAAGGGGTAGGGAAAACAATCAAGACAAGTGTCATAATAAACACAAGCATTTCACAAAAGCCACTACCTTCTAGCCTTGATATAGCTAGGCAATACCCAAAAAATCCATGAACCCACAATTCAATACAATCTGTTTCATTTATAGGATATTCTCTTTCATTTCTACACCAATCTTTTTTGGGGGGGGGGGTATTATTGATTTTTAGATACAGAGGAAGGGAGAGAGGGAGAGAGACAGAAACATCCATCAGCTGGCTCCTGCACACCCCCTACTGGGGATCGAGCCTGCAACCCAGGCATGGGCCCTGACTGGGAATGAACCAGCAACCTCCTGGGGCATGGGACAATGCTCAGTCCACTGAGCCACACTGACCAGGCTACACCAATCTTTTTTATTTTTTATTTATAGCCCTTGAGATGATATTTTTTAGCCACAATCCTTCCAAACGTCCCCCTTTAAACAACCTCCAGTGTATGAGCCAGCTGGAACAATTGTTCATGTATACCTCATTACAATTCACATCATTTTTTTGTAACATGGATCATTATAGCATCATTAATGTAATAAGGAGATCCCATAACTTGGCCAAAACACGTAAGTGCTTTCCCAGATCACTCTTAGGTGGATCGTCTCTTCCATATGATTATACTCCTACAGTGCTCTTGACTTGATTCTTATAGTAGCAAGAATATAAATGCTGTACTTTCTATTCATTCAACAAATATGTATTGAGTGCCTATTATGTATCGGGCACTGTTTTATGTTCTTTGGATAAGGGATTGATCAAGAGAGTAAAAAATAGACCATCCCTTGAGAAATTTACATTCTTTAGGGATCAGAGAGACAATAAATATCAAAAATAATAAATGAGAGAATTGTTTATAATATGACCGAAGTGATAAATGCTCTGGTAGAGAATTTGAAAGCAGAGACTGATAAGGGGGAGAAGGAATAGACAGGGCTGGGCAGAGTACCTGCTCTTTTACCTCAAGTGGTTGGTTAAGACTTCCCTGAGAAGGTGACATTGGAGAAAAACATCTCCTATGCTCACCCTTAATCTCCACTGTTGCTCACAATATTACATCGCGATTCACTAAATAAGCACATACTGTATAGTCTCCATTAGGAAAACAAATATATTTTCCTCTTTCAATATAACATTTACTCTGATTTATCCTTTCACAAAAGCAGATCATTTTAGCACATAGACTATACCACTGCAAAGGAATTGATCAGATACAGTATTACCTCTAAAACCTATCCTTAAAATGCACATTTCTTTTTTTTTTTTTTTTTTCTTTATTGCTTTTAGACAGAGAGGAAGAGAGAGACAGGAACATTGATGAGAGAGAACATTGATTGGCCGCCTCCTGCATGCCCCCCACTGGGGATCGGGCCCACAACCTGGGCATGTGCCTGGCCGGGAATCGAACTGATGACCACTTGGTGCATCAACTACTGAGCCACCCCATCAGGGCAAAAAGCACATTTCTTTACCCCGATGTGTGAGGTGGAATGGTCACACTTTCTTCAGTGCTCCTAAGCAATAAATCAGCGGCAAGGGCTTTAAGAAGACCTATGCCCTACATACCAGTGGTTCTCACACTTTACCCTACTTCATAACCTCCTGGAGGACTTGCTAAAACACGATGGCTGGGCATCTATCTCAGAGTTTCTGATTCAGTAGGTCTGAGGTAGAGCCTGAGAACTTGTAGTTCTAAAAATTTCCCAGGTGATGCTAATCAAAACACTGCTTCGCATCAATCTTCGTAAAGTTATCATAATATTCCAATTCAGATATAAAATGCTAAATGAAACAAATATGCTCAGTCCTAATTGTATACAACTGAATGAAAGAATATTATTTAAAATGTATTATTTTAATCTTTTCTTTCTGCCGAGCAAGAAAGAGAAGGAAACAAAACTATATTTATCCTAATTCAACTATCTATCAGATACAATACCAACTTCCAAAACATATCTTTTTATCACAACCCAAACAATACTCTATTTGCTTGAAGATTACATCATATTCCGAGACTTGCAGTGTTTATTTCTAAGATACTCATAGTCACTCAAGCAGGTTAGCTCTAAGCCCAGCAAAAAATTCACTTCTCTTCACTTTTCACATCAACTGGAAAATCCATTCTTTGTGTATAAAAACTAAAACACTCTAAATGAATATAAATTGAGAGTTTACGGATAGGAAATCGCAAAGCACTCCTTCCCAAGCACAAAAGCCCCTGATTTCAAATTCTTCTATCTTAGTCCCTAACCAATCTGGTGTTCCATTAAAAAAAAAAAAAAAAAAAAAAAACTGCCCCCAAAATTGATGGGTGAAGTGAGGAGATAACTAGAAGCAACAAGTGTTTTGGTGCTGCCTTCAGAAACCCAGTGAAATGAGGCAAGAATAGCGAGATGTGTTTTGAAGCAGCCGTGAGACTGTCTCCGTTCATCTTTGTGGAACGAAAGGCTTGCCTGCAAAGGTTTCCCCGGCAGGAGGGAAGCACGACTCCCATCACCGCAGAAATAAGCTTTATGTGCTATACCTGTCAAGGTCTGCTGGCCACGTCGGGAAGACAGCAGCAGTGACAGAGAAAGTGCCTTGTGTCCTAACAAATGAACAGGGGCAGTGGTTGACCAGGAGTAACTAAAGATTCTTTTCCCTTGGCAAAGTGATAGTGCATACTTCATAAAGGCATACGTATTCTCCAACATATAATGAGATGTTCATTAAAATGTGTTAATTAATCATCCTCTTTAAACCAGAAAAGATATTAGAACAAAGGCCTGTTTCAAAAGACACAGCCACGTACTTGCTAGTTAAATTAAACTGTTGAGTGAATCACTCTCTCCACTCGAATGCTGTGTCACCTGGGTTACCAGAGTCACACTTGGGTGTTTAAAGGGGTGTCCTATTAAGACTAATGACTAGATTTCACTGGCTTTGCTCTTTAATTGATATCCCCGTAGGCTCTCCAGTTCTGTGTAAAAAGTCTTGAATTATTTCACAGACACTGGGAGTGGTCTCAGTTTTATTCCTGAGCTGGTCCTGTCTGTCAGCGCATGACTTTGCCATTTTTCTCCTCTTCCACTTTGCCCACTTCGAGGGGAGCTCACGTCTCCGCACGCCTGCCAAAGCCTCCGCCACTGACCGGGCCGCACCGGACAGCTTCAGTCCTGTCGGCAGTGTCAACGTCAGTCAAGTTTAAGCTTAACTAGAGTTTCTGTTATATGTAAAACACCTGTAAGTGTACAGCTTGTGTATAGCTGACCCCCAAAATGATGGTTTGTCTGACACATTTGACCATTTCATTTAAAGAGCATAAAATGAGATTTATTATAAGGTGGGATGTGGGAAAGGAGAAGCCAGATTTCAATGTGACACAGGGGATTTGGTAAGTTATTGCCCAACGATAAGTCTTTTGCTCTCTTCCCCTCTCGTTGGAGCTAACTGTCTATTCATTTCCCTTAGTTTTGTGTTTTTCAACTATTCGATTTAGCAAGCAGAAAGACACTGAAAGGTGTGAGTCAGGAGTCAAGAGAGAGGTGGGAGGGCAGAGAGAGAGAGACAGAGGAGCCTGTACCAACTCTCGTGTGCACTGTGTTTGAACACGGCCTGAGGACCAAAAGTAGAGGGTCTTAGGGCAAATATCAAAGCTCTGTGCTGATGGGCAAAGTTTGCCTAGGAAAATCTAGCCACTAGTCTCCAAAAGGGCAAAAACTACTACCCAAAAATCAATTATTCAGCCAAGATACCATTCAGTTAGAAGAGGAAATCAAAGATAGTTGCATTTTGGCAAAAAAAAAAAAGCTCAAAAAAATATTAACAAACTGAAGTAAAAAATATATAAAAAGAACTATGCATCATGACCAAAATGGACTTATAACAGGTATGCAAGACTGGTTCAACATTTGAAAATTAGCTACTGTAATCTAGCACATTAATAACTGAAGAAGAAAAAGGATTTGAAAAATCCAATACCCATTCGTGATAAAACTTTTGGCAAACTAGGAAAGAGAGGACCTTCCTCAACTTGATAAGAGCATCTACTGAACCTACAGGTTATCATCACACTGAACAGTGAGAAACTGAATGCTTCCCCCTCCTAAGATAAGAAACAAAAGATATCTTACTAAAAGTCTTATCTAGTGCAGTTTTCAAAAAGACATACATATTGGGAAGGAAGAAATAAAATGGTTTTAATTCACAGATGATATATTTGTCTATATAAGCCCTGGCCGGTTTGGCTCAGTGGTTAGAGCGTCGGCCTGCGGTCCAGAGAGACCCGGGTTCGTTCCCGCTAAGGGCATGTACCTCGGTTGCAGTTTGTCCCCAGCCCTGGTTGGTCGTGCGGGTGGCAGCCACTCGATGTGTCCCTTTCACGTCGATGTTTCTCTCTCTCTCTCTCCCTCCCATTCTATCTGAACAAAAAATGAAAAAATGTCCTCGGGTGAGGATTAAAAAAAATATATATATATCCCAAAGAATTAACCAAAAAAACTCCTAGAATGCATAAGTGATTATAGCAAGGTTTCAGTATATAAGGTTAAAACCGAAAGTCAATTGATTCTGATATACAAGCAATAAACAAATTAAAAATTAAAAAATATAATAGCATTCACACTAACACCAAGAAAAAAAAAAGGAAGTACTTAGGTATAAATCTAACAAAATATGTACAAGATCTACATGAGGAAAATTACAAAATTCTAATGAAAGAAATCAAAGAAGATGTAAATAAATGGAAATATATTACATGTTCACATATAGAAAGACCCAAGAGTGTTAAAATGTCATCTCTCCCCAACTTGATCTATAGATTCAACAGAATCACCCAAAAATCCTAGCTAGTTATTTTGTGGATGTCAGCAATCTGATTGCAAGGTTTATATAGAAAGGCAAATATAACCCAGAATAGCCAGCACAATACTAAAGAAAAATAAAACTGGAGAAGAGATACTATCTGACGTTATGAATCACTATATCAAGACAGTGTGCTATTGGCAAAAGAATACACACAAATAGATCAATGGAACAGAACAGAAAGCCCAGAAATAGATTCATACAAATATAGTCAATTAATCTTTAACAAAAGAGAAATCACAATACAATGGGGAAAGAATAATCTTTTCAACAAATTGTGCTGTAACAATTGAACATCCACATGCAATAAATGAACCTAGACATAGACTGTACACCATTCACAAAAATGAACTCAAAATGGATCGTAAAATGAAATATGCAATTAAATACTACAAAACACTGAGAAAGAAACATAAACAAAAATCTATGTGACCTTGGTTTTAGCAATGAGATACAGATACAATATCAAAAGCATCATCCATGAAATTAAAAAATTGATGTTAGATTTTATTAAAATTAAAATTTTCTGCTGTCTAAAATACATTGTTAATAGTATCAAAAGACAAGTCACAGACTCAGAAAAAATGTTTTCAAAATACATATCGGATAAAGCACTCATATGCAAAATATACAAAAAGCACTTAAAACTCAAGCATAATAAAACAAATAACCTAATATTTTTTAATGGACAAAAGATCTAAACAGATAACTCACCAAAGATATACAAATGAAAAATAAGCACATGAAAAGATACTACCATCATTTATCATCAGGTAACTGCAAATTAAAATAACAATAACAGAACACTATATACCCTGGGTTGCTTGTCCCAGTGTGAAAGCTTTTAAAGAAAGGGAGCAAGTTTAATTGAATCACTCAATGGGTAGCAGACATCTCCCAGATATCTCCTCTGATAGCAGTCACAAGTCTACAGGTTGAATTGTATTGGCCAGTGGTGCAATGGATACAGGAGCTCTGCCACGGACCAAGGGGGCCCTAGAAAATGTAGATCCCTGTTAGTGAATAACTAACCAAGACAACATTACTCTGAGTTTGAACCCTTGGTTTCTCTTTATTAGGAAGAAAGTCTTTCTGAGCCCCAAGGAGAGAAGATGGTATGGGATGAGGGAACAGACTAAAAAAGAACAAGCTCCTTTCTAAGCCTCTGATATAGTGGTCAGTTTGGATACCACAGAGATGAGAGGGGTAGGCTACACCCCAACACTTCTATTGTAATCACTGAGGCAGTTGACCACTTTTAATTTAAACCCATAATTTGCATTTTGTTACATGTTGGTTTGAGACACAGAAGTACAGAAACAAGAACTAGGCTTCCTCTGACATTGCTTTTCATTAGCATCTGCAGAAGAACATGTGAGGCTTGGATTGTTTGCATGATGGCAAAGCAAAGTTGGTACCATTAAATGAAAGAATATGGCAAGCATTGGAGGCAATACATATGACCCCATTTGATATAGTACGTTCTATATGTTGACTAATAATGCCAGGAATTCTTCTCCCATTCTCAAACTGGGTGTTTGGTGGAATTGGATATGTATTTCATTATCAGAGAGATTTCTCTGAAAATATAAATATAAAAAGGAATATCACTACTATGACTATAGCCTCTTGAGACAGCTTGCTGTGTTTGTATAATTATTTTTATTTTTCAATTACAGTTGATGTACAATATTATGTTAGTTTCAAGTGTACAAGCTAATGATTAGACATTATATAACTTACTAAGTTATCGCTCAATAAATCTAGTACCCATTTGATACCATACATAGTTATTACAATATTATTGGCTATATTTCCTATGCTGTACTTTATATTTCCATGACTATTTTGTAATTATCAATTTGTATTTCTTAAGCCCTTTACTTTTTTCTTCCATCCCTCCAATACCCCTCTCATATTATAGAACACCCGTTAACATTTCTTGTAATAATGGTTTGGTGGTAATGGATTCCTTAACTTTTTCTTGTCTGCTTAGTTCTTTATCTATCCTTCATTTCTACATGACAGTTTTGCTGGGTAGAGTAATCTTGGTTGTAGGTCCTTATTTTCATCACTTTAAATATTTCTTGCCAATCCCTTTTGGTCTACAAAGTTTCTGTTGAGAAATTGGCTGACTGTCTTATGGAAGCTTCTTTGTAGGTAACCAACTGCTTTTCTCTTGCTGCTTTCAGAATTTTCTCTGTGCCTTTGGTATTTTAATTATAATGTGTCTTGGTGTGGGCCTCTTTGGGTTCATCTTGTTTGGGACTCTCTGTGCTTCCTGGACTTGTATTTCACCAGGTTAAAGAAGTTTTCAGTTATTATTTCTTCAAATAGTTTTTCAATTTCTTGCTCCCTCTCTTCTCCTTTTGGCACCTCCATGATGTGAACATTGGTACACTTGAAGTTGTCCCAGAGGTTCTTATACTATCCTCATTTCTTTGGATTCTTTATTCTTTTTACTGTTCTGTTTGGGTGCTTTTTTCTACCTTGTCTTCCAAATGTCTTATTTTATCATCTGCTTCATCTACTCCATTATTGATTCCATATAATGTAGTCTTCATTTCAGCTACTGTGTTCTTTATTTTGACTGGTTCTTCTTTATGTTTTTTAGTTCTGCTTTTATGTTTCCTATCTCTTTGTTGAAGTTCTCACTAAGTTCATTTACTGTTGCTCTAAGTTCATTGAGCATCCTTATAACCACTGTTTTGAACTCTGCATCTGGTAGATGGCTTGTCTCCATTTTATTAAGTTTTTTCTGGAGTTTTGTTCTGTTCTTTCATCTGGCACACATTTCTTTGTCTCCTCATTATTGCTGCCTCCCTGTATTGCTTTCTATGTATTAGGGAGAGCTGCTGTCTCTCAGACTTGGTTGAGTGGCCTTATGTTATAGGTGTTCTGTAGGGTCAAGTAGCACAGCTTCCCCGACCACTGGATCTGGGCACTCTGCGTGTACCCCTCATGTTGGCTTTCTGTTATAGTTGACACTTGATTACGGTTGGCACATCAATGGGAGAGATTTACCCTCAGGCAGATCAGCTGTGAGGACTGGTTGTGACCACTGAGGAGAATCAGCTGTGCAGAGGCCCACCCCAAAGAGGAGGACTTACTTCAGCAGGGGTTTGGTGCCCACTGAGTCTGCCCTTTTCATATACTGCTCATGGAGGGGCCTCCAGTGAAGTGCAGGCCAAGGTCAGTTGCCAGCTGTGTCCTGGCTAGGGCCATCCGTCTTGAGCTATAAAGCGATCTGCAGATGGCTGCTACTTGTGCTCAGCTTAGGGATGCCCAGGAGAGGCCAACCTGCAAACCAAAGCCAGCTGCCTATAGAGCTGGGCCTGAAGCCACTTAGTAAGAGATATGGGATGTGCTGAGGTCAGATGCTGCTCATTTGAAAGATTTTAGGAAAGTCTGAAGCATGAGCCAAGACAGACCATCTGTATGGAAAAGCCACTGGCAACAGTCTGGGTGGGTCTGAAAGTTGAGTGAGGTGAGGTCTCAGGGTATCTCCAGGATGGATCCAACATTGTTGGCCATGTGATAAAGACTCAGATATGGCATCTGCCTGTGTTTGCATAATTTTATGAGAAATTAGTGTCAAGGAAGAACTTCTAACAATGTTTTTGTCTAGTAGACAACCAAATATGTGCAGCTATCAAGTCTCCTATAATCTACTGGGTCCTTGTTTGAAAACTCCACTTGTAATGGAACCACTCTAAAGGACCAGGTTGCCCAAATAAGAAATGTTTTGGCATACATAAAAGCCAATGGTAAGTCACAAAACCTGTACTATTTGCCAATTTGCCAAAATCTTCAACACAAACTTAGAGAAGGCTAGCTGGTCTTGTAGTCTTTGGTATTTTACAAGTAGCACACTCCATACTACTATATTTTTCTCTGCCTTGGCTAAGCTACTAGGCATCAATAAATCATGGGCCCTGGCGGGTTTGGCTCAGTGGTTAGAGCGTCAGCCTGCAGAACAAAGAGTTGCAGGTTCGATTCCGGTCAAGGGCATGTACCTCGGTTGCGGTTTGTCCCCATCCCTGGTCGGAGTCATGCAGGAGGCAACCAGTTGATGTGTCTCTCTCACGTCGATGTTTCCGATGTTTCTCTGTCTCTCCCTCCCACTCTATTTGACGATAAATAGAAAAATATCCTTGGGTGAGGATTAAAATAAATTTTTTTTAATAAATAAATCATGGAAATGGAACATAAAGAATTCAAGGGAGTTTTCAAATGATACAAATTTAAGATTGAATAGTACAATGCTCTCTTGTTTGCTGATTTTCATTTGAACCTAGCAGATGGATAAACAGGTTGAACTACTTAGAACAAGCACACCTGGATGGATGTCAACTTGGATGCTGACGTGGCCTCAGGTGAATTCTTCAGTCATCCTCTTCTATCCCCAGAGATCACTATGATGCCAAAACAGCATTTCCTGGCTCCTTCATGCAAAAGGAAAGACAGTCTGCTTCATCCCCAAGTGGGAATGGCAGACCTTGATTGGGTGTGTGGGAAGTCATCCAAGCTCATAAAGTATGTTGATGATTGAGGAGGAATTATTAACCCTATCTCCTATTGTATTTCAGATTTAGAAAAATCACTCTATCTAGCCTTTCTTAGACATTCCTAAACCAGAGGCTCTCAGTACAACTCACCTTCATGTTAGATATCTCATTCATAACCCCTCTCAGAAATTCCAAAGCAATCTCACCATTCCACCAAAAGAAAAACACATTTTTATTGTTGTTCATTTTTTTCACATACCTGGATTGTTAGCACTATCCACAGTATATTAATGGCTTTCAGTTTTTAAAGAAGGTATTCATATCTACTTTAGGAGATGCTATCACTATATGAATGGTATGTGAATAGGAAAACTGACCTGCTGGCAAATGTTCTGGCCCTGCATTACAAGTTTTGTCCAATTATTTTATTTTGTGAGGTATTTTAGTATAGCATAGCTCCCATAGTAGAGTACTATTCTTCTGAATATAAATTTAAAATGTTAGATTACTCATTCATTCATTTAGTAAATATTTGCTGAGAAGTTACTATGCGCCAAAGCTCTTGATGTTAGAATGTGAACAAAGTTCCCACTCTCATGGGGTTTATATCCAGTGGGAGAAGACAGATAATAAACAGAAAAATATGTAATATGTCAAGTGGTGATGAATGATATGAACAAAAGCAACGTAAGAATTGAGAGCGCTAGGCAAATTTGGGGAGATATTAAAGGAGCTGGACTATTTTGTTTTGTTTTTTGTTTTAGTTTTTAATTTTTTAAAAAAATCGATTTTAGAGAGAGAGAAAGGGAGAGGGAGAGAGAGATAGAAACATCAATGAGAGAGAACATCGATTGGCTGCCTCCTGCATGCCTCCCACTGGGGATTTGGCCCACAACTCGGGCATGTGCCCTGACTGGGAATCAAACTGGTGATTGGGTCAACATTTCTGGTGCATGGGTCAACATTCAACCACTGAGTCACACAGGTTAGGCGGAGCTGGACTATTTTGTATTTTAGATCAGGAAGTGAGGGAAGACCCCAGTGATTAGATGGCATTTGGGCAGAGACCTGAAGGAGGTGATGGACCAGGCAATGTGAGCAGAGAAAGAGACAGCAGCAGATGGGTCAGAGAGGGTATCAGCAGATGAGATCTGTAGGGACCTATAGGCAATAGTAAAAACATTGAATTTTATTTTGAGTGAACAGAGAAGAAGTCATTAGAAATTTTGAGCAGAGGAGTAACTTGATCAGACTTAGATTTTCCAAGGATCACCAGGGCTACAGGAGAAGCCTTCATTGTAGTGGAGCCACGATGGAAATAGAGGAATTAGGAAACTCTAGAAACAAAAACCATTCAAATGAAATATAGCTAGTATTTATGAGGCAATCAATAATAAAGTATTAGCTCTGGCCAGTGTGGCTCAGTGGGCTGGAGTGTCATCCCATGCACCAAAGGGTCACTGGTTCCATTCCCCATCAGGGCACATACCCAGGTTGTGGGTTAGATCACCGGTCAGGGCACGTATGGAAGGCAACCAATCGATGTTTCTCTCTCACATCAATGTTTCTCTCTCTCTCTCTCTCCCCCTCCCTTCCTCTCTCTCTTAAATCTATAGAACCATATCCTTGGATGAAGATAAAAATAATAACAACAATAATAATAAAGTATTAATTTACAAATATTGCTGCACACAAATATTCTGTGCAGTGTTAGTGACTCACAGAAAAAGAAAGGCAATGAAACTGGGTAGCCCACTGGATTGCTCTAACTTCAAAAAAAAATTATTATTTCTACTTTTTTAGAAAATGCAATACTGTAAAAAAGATAGGTAAGTAATAAAAGCTACAAATCAAATGAAATCATCACTAGGAAGGCCATGCTTCCACAACCTCTCAGCACACAATGTACAGAGTCTAACTCGGATAGGACTGCCTCTTTATTATTTCCCACACTTTAAAATAAAAGTCATTCCCACAGCTGTTGCTTGATGTGTTATTTCCTCTTTCTGGACTGTCTTTCTAACTCTGCTTCTCTAATTAATGCCCACAACTTCATTCAAATGCCTCCCTAAGACTCATTTTCACTGGTTCATTTTCTGTGATTAATGTCACCCCCTGCTGAGCATACCCCTTAATTTGCAAGCATAAGTACCGAAAGAAAATGCAATTTGTGTAAGGTTGTACGTTAAGAGAGAGGCAGCAGTGAAAAAGCTTCCAGCCCCACAATAAGAAATCGGAATCTTAATCTACCTCATGTGTATGATTCTGTGCAAGATGTCCAACCTTCTAACTTTGCTTTTCTTGTTTATACAATGAGAATAATAATGCCTCCTGCATGTGTTTGTTGTGAAATCAATTAGATGATAATAATCGCCATCATGTTTTAGACACTCAGAATCTGGTTCCAGAGCCCACACTCTTAATCATTACCTGATATTGCTTGTGTGATGACATTTATAAAACACCCAGTCCATTATCTGATACACAGTAGACCTTAACACAAATACTAGTTGTCTTTTCATGTTTGCTTATCTTCCCTGATTGTTGTACAATTTATCATTTCCCTCTAAATAAATGGACAATTTGTGGCAGGCAGAAATTGCAACTTTTCTAGGCTTTTCTACTGAGATTGATAAAATACTGTGTACATGGTAGGCAATGGATAAGTACCTACAGAATAGTACATAGGAGAAAAATGTGTTTTTAATAAACTAATTAGGGATATATTTAGTACACTGACAAGGTTCACCATGAAATAAACAATGACAGTAACAATGCTACAAAATAGCATGGTGAAAATGTTGCCAAGTTCCTATACTACCTTAAACTCCCATCCCAAAATTGATCAGATGATTTAGCACATACACAGGGACATTCACAATTAAAAATTACCTGCTGAAGAAACAGTCAAATGAATCTATCATGCAGATGTCTCTAACATCAACTAATATGTCAGTTACAACTTTCTCTTCCTATGCTCCTCTGAATATTTCCAATGTTTTTCAAACTCCTACCACCCATGATTTCTCCCTTTATTCCCTTTATTTTTAGCAAGACACATTGCTTCCACATCAGATAATACCACTTTAATTCTTGTCCCCTTTATAAATGATCCATCACTCATTTAAAAATGAATCCCTCCCTGCCCCAACCAAAGAAGGCTGAAGTCCCTTCCTCTGAATCATCATCCCAGCTCCCCACCCTACTTCAAATACTGAACTTCATTTGTTATTCCCTTTTTTATCTGGGTCCCAACTCTTCCTTTCTGTTGGCCCTTTCTGCTGAGTCAGCAAACATTCAAAGTGCTACTGGCATACCATAATCAAAGCCAAAATGGGGTCTTCACCCTGACCCTCTCTCCTTCTCTCTCTCGGCCACATTCCCAGAAATAGAGTCTACACGTGCTGTCTCCATTTTTCCATGTAGAAATTATTGAAGCTGCTCCTGTCAAGGGAACTGACAGTGTTCCTGTTGCAAACTGTGTTTGTCCTTGACATTTATGTAGCATTTGACATTAACCATTCCTTCCTCCTTTAACACTATCTGACTTGTATTACTTTCTCTGTTTTCTCTGTCTTCATCGCCTTTGAAGGCTCTCTTCCTCTCCCAATCTCTACACTATGTCTTAGACCCTCTTTTCCCACCAGACACATTCCCTTCTGGTGACCTCTTTCTTCCATGCATAAACCTCCATCTATGCCAAAGACTGGCAAATTCATGTCACTAACTCTGATCTCTGCTGAGCTCCAAACCACAAATTCATCTGCCTATAGGATGCAGCAGGTAACTGCACAGCTCCAACTCAGTGTATCAAAAAGTGACCTCAATTTCTGCCATCAACAAATCATCAAACAACAAGTGTTGGCAAGGGTGTGGAGAAAAGGGAACTCTATTATACTGCTGGTGGAAAAGCAGCCACTATGAAAACAATATGGAGGTTCCTCAAAAAATTATAAATTGAACTGCCATTTCTGCCATAAATTGACCCTTTCTGCTTCTAGGAATATATCCTAAGAAGCCTGAAACACCATCAGAAAGAATATATGTACCCCTATGTTCATAGCAGTACTATTTATAATTGCTAAGATCTGGAAACACCCCAAATGTCCATCAATAGATGAATGGATAAAAAAGCTGTGGTACAGTTACACGATGGAATACTATGCAGCTGTAAGAAAGAAAGATCTCTTATCCTTTGAGACGACATGGAGGGACCTGGAGAGTATTATGCTGAGTGAAATAAGCCAATCTGAGAAAGACAAATATCACATGATCTCACTTATTTGTGGAATATAAAAACAAAATAAGGTGATGAACAAAATAGACCCAGAGACATAGAAATAGAATTCAGACTGACAAACTTCAGAGGAAGTGGGGGTGGAGGGAGGGAAGAGATAAACCAAAGAACTTATGCATATGCATATAAGCATAACCAATCAACATAGACAACAATGTTCGGGGAGGGAGGGAGGGATCAGGAGGAGGGCATCAATGGGGAAAAAAGGAGAAACATCTGTAACAAAAATAAATAAATAAATAAATAAATAAATAAATAAATAAATAAATAAATGAAATTAAAAATAAATAAAAAGTGACCTCATTTTCTTCCAGCTCCAAACCTGTTCCAGTTCCTCTGTAATCATTCCTAATAACGGGGCCGTATTCACCCCACAATCCATACCAGAAACCTCCAACTCACCCCTGAGTTGCCTCATCACAATCTTAAGGGTCAGAGGAAGCACAGAATTCCAGACTGTGTATACTTCATGAGGAGAGCTGGCAACAGAACTTCCTGAGGCCATCGTCAGCTGGCCAAGTCAGGAAAAACTGCAGGAAACTCAGCAAACTCCCTTCAAACATGATATTCTTTCTCATAAATTACCCTCAGCTCTCCTCATCTTTCCTTCAAATTGCATGCTCTTGAGAATGATTGTCTGTACTAATTCACAGCATTTCCTTCACGGCACTCGTCACCACTGTAATTACTTCTGCAGGGACTTGTTTGATACCTAGCGCCTATGTTTCACTAAAAGTTCATGCAGGTAACATGTCTGACTTGCTTATACTTCATAAATTCTCAATAAATATTTTTAAATAAATGTATACTCCTCTACCAACTGTCTACATCTAATTAACTATTGACTCTATCCAGTGAGTTTTTTATTTCAATTATTGTGTTATTCAGTTCTACAATTTCCATTCTGTTCTTTTATTATAACTTTTATATCTTGGCTGAGTTTCATTTATTGTTTATATCAAAAGAATTTGTAACCGATTGTTGAAGCATTCTCATGATAGCTGCTTTAAAATTCTTGTCCAATGCCCTGGCCGGTTTGGCTCAGCGGTTGGAGCATTGGCCTATGGACCAGAGATTCCTGGGTTCAAGTCTCGCTAGGGGCACGTACAAAAATAAATAAATAAATAAATAAATAAATAAATAAATAAATAAATAAATAAATAAATAAATAAAATTCTTGTCCAAAAATTCCAACATCTGCTTCACCTTGGTGCTGATATCAGTGTATTATCTTATATATTACTATGTTAGGAGACTCTGGGTTCTATTTCAACCTTTTCTTTAGCAAGCAGACACCCTGTTTAGGTATGGGTCTTGGGCTCTGGCTCCAATGACAGTTTAATTTACTTACTTTAGTAAATTCAAGTAAGTGTTACTTTAGTTAGTGTGGTGTATCTGATACCAATAGGACTCCTGCATGTTATCCACTGGTTCTACCTGAGGAAGCTGAGTTTCCTCAGGAAGGCCACTAGCTGCCTGTCTCTCAGTGGAAGAAGATTGTGCTGGGATCCCTCTACTGGTGGCCCCTGGCTGTTCTGTGTCTCTGAGTAGGTCCTATGGAGACAGAGGCTTCCTGAGGCCAAGCTTCCTGCTATAGCTGAATTTGCCCCACCCGATCCACCTGCCCATCTCCATATCTCTTGGTAAAAAGAGTCTCAGGCTCATGGGGAAGAAGTACGTCCTCTTAATGCTTATTTCTGGTGGACCTTTCAACTGATACCGTTGCAGGTGGTGTCCCTCTGCCCTGATGCTGCCAGAGGTATGGCCGTTCCATCTGTGGACAAAGGAAAGAGGAGTATGTCTGGGCTGCTTTCTGATGCCAGTTCCAAGGTCTGAAAATGCTGGACCTGAACGCCATCCTCTGTTGGGTAAGGAGACTCAAGACACCTTGCCATTGTGCTGTGACTCAAATCCTGGGTCCCAACCCAGCTCACCTCTTCTTAACACCTTTCAGAGTTATTCTTGTATTGTCACTTGTACCATTTTCAGGTTTATAGTTGTGCTTAGCAGGAAAGAGCTGGAGAGTCAATGTTTCCAGGTTAAAAACACATGTCTTAAAGGTAGGGCAAGTTAACTATATTTATAGTCATTAATGAGAAGAAAGAAAACACTTTCTGGTATAACTTAGTATCTAATAAAGGTAATGAACTATACACCAATTAAAGCACCTAAAGAGAACAGACTTCTGAAATGTTTCTGTCAAGTTTGCCTTGCTGGGTAGATTAGATATACCCACCCCCTTATAAGATTTTTTTTACTATATGTTGTAACACCAAGGTAATCGCTATAAATGTTTTATTTATTTATTTTTTATAATCCTCACCTGAGGATATTTTCCCATTTATCTTCAGATAGAGTGTGGGCAGAGGGTGGGGAGAAACACTGATGTGAGAGAGACACATGGATTGGCTACCTCGCACATGACCCCAACCAGGGCTGGGGACCAAACCGCAACCGAAGTACATGCCCTTGACTAGAGTCAAACCTACAACTCCTTGGTTCATAGGCCAATGCTCTAACCACTGAGAAAAACCAGCCAGGGCTATAAATGTTTTAAATACATACAAAAGTGTAGGTAGTTCCATTATAGACACAGGCATGTGCACACGCACACACACACACACACACCCACCACTTAATTCAGAACCACATATATAAAACTTGCAATAGAATTTTCTATCATTTGTGGCCTTTGTAAACCATTAAATGGCAAATAAAAATTAAGTGGAAATAAAATAATTTTAGCATGGGTCATTTCCCATGTATCAAATATTTTTGGCATAAATAAACAAGAACTACATTACCAAAATGGAACTCAATATAAATTGTGTCATTTATTTCAAATATGATTCCACAATTCAGACTTTGAAAGCTCAAATTTGATCTGGTAGAGAAGCTAATGAAATAAATACCTAAATTAAAAGAAAGTATATATATTTTATATGCTATATCCTATATAGTATACTATACTATTAAAATTTGGGGAAGAATCTAAATGCCCATTAATAAGTTGTAGTAAATTATGGTATCTCCTATATAGAATAATATTAATCAATTAAAAAACAATTATAGAAGAACATTTATTGACATTGAAAAAAATATATGCATAACTGATGGACACAGACAATAGTGCAGTGAAGGCAAAGGAGGGCAGGGGCAGGTAGGAGGGGGTCAATGAGGAGAAAAAGGAGGGACATCTGTAATACTTTAAAGGTAAATTAAATACAATAAATAAATTAGATACAATAACGATAAATTAAAAAAAGAAAAATATACTATTCAGAATACAATTAAAAATCAGTACATAAAATATAGTCAACATTGTACCATTTTTGTATGATAAACTATGTAAGAAAATACTCTCAATTATTATGTTTTGAGTATTTAATTTTTTTAGTTTATTGTTTTCCTGTGTTCCTGCATCAAACTTACAATTTCATTGGAATAGAAAAAAAACAATAAATGGTGTTTTATAAAATGCAATTGCATATGAAGAAATCATTTTTTCTAATGATAATAAAGCTTATTTGTTTAAATATAAAGAATAAGCTTGCCTCTTAAATGGTTTTATATATCTAAAATTTAACTACTGTTACAGTAAACTATGATATAATATCCAATATGTCTAGAAAATGTTTTCAGAACAGAAATATGGTAGTTTGTGTAAAGCTGGGGGTCAGGGGAGGGAGAGCTAGAGATGACCATTTTATAAGTGATTCACCAGGGCTGTGCAGAAGAAAGACAGTGACTTGGGTGCTTGCGTGATTCGGGCAATAGGAGGGCAGGTGCACAACATTAGATAAGGTCATCAGCCTCCACACCAACCAGTCCAGATTAAAGTCCTGCAAAACTACACAAGTCCCTTTGCTCACCAAGCACGCTTCTGATTAATCATTTGATTGCCCCAGTATCTTGATAGAAGAAAGCATGGGCCCATGAGATAAGAGAATGATGGTCCTGGGGAAAGCACTTTGCTTCCATAGCAACAAGCCCACCGCGCCGCCCCCCCCCCCCAACTCCAGCTATAAATTAAAAAGCTGGCATGTGTTTTTTAATCATTTTCTGTTAAGTTTTGGTTTTGGTTTTTGGTAGCGTATTATCATTCTGTGCACTCTGATTATCCGTAAGTGAACAGGGGAAAAAATTAGTTTTCCAAGCCAGTGAAATTAACCACCTGGGTGTCATTACCAAGTAGTGTACACATATGTACCAGTAAATTTAACCTGGAAAGTCAGCCTCCTGGCCTCTCTTTACCATTGCCTCTAAACATTTCAACTAAAACAAATGCAGCTACTCAATTTACAAATCCCTGATACTTGAGCATTTTTTCCAAAGCCTCTTGGTTTGACTGGTGACAAGAACTTTAAACGTAATATTATATAGATCCAGTTAGATACAAATGTGTGGAGAACACTTCTTAAGGCTCCATGTGTGAGTGTCTTGGGTATGATGATGCATGGGAGAGCAGGTGTGTAGAGGCCCTTCCCTGTGACAAAACCTTATGAACCTCCTTATTTCTATTGAAGAGACAGCCAAGACTTAATGCTTAAACTGAGATAGTATATATGTTTTAGCTTAAATTTATAATAGATTAAAGAGATCTTAAAGAAATGTCCTGATTTCTAGGATTGCCAAACCTTCTCTTGTCAATTAAAGAGCCTCCCTTTCCACTTCCTCTTCCAAAGTTGGAGAAAGAAAACCATTAAGAAACTAGCCTTAAAGAAAAAGAAGCAGCAGCCAGCTTTGCTGTGAAGGACATCAACTGGACGGAGGGAGGTGGTACCTTAAGTGCTATTATGCAGCTAGGAGAAAGAGTTTCACAAATTTCATTTGGTCAGATAATGCTCCTATTTGGCATTTATATCTTCCCACAAAAATCAAACCACTGAACTGAAAGTCAGCACAGCCTGAACAAGAGCAATGGCCCGTCACTGGTCTTCTGCTGCTGTGCTTATACTCTTCCAGCCTAGTCTTCACCCTGCCAACATCATCGTGTATCACACATACCAAACATGTAGGTCCCCAACCTCAGAATTTTTAATGGCTTTCCCACTGACTACAGAATACAACCTAAATTCCTTGACATTAAGTATAAGACTTTCCATAATCTGGCTCCTGTTTTACACATACAGAATCCTCCTAATCACTCTAACCACACACACACACACACACACACACACCCCTAGCTTACATACCAGCATCTCCATAGTTCCCAGAAAACACAATGCTTTTCCCTGTTTCCATGCCCGTGTCGATTGTCCCCTCTCCATTCCTTCCATCTATTTGCTCAGGACACTCATATTCATTCTTCAATTCCTCTTCTTTCTCCATTTACTCCTCTGACTGCAGGAAGACTTGGGTGTACTTTTCCTTATTTATCTCTTACCTTGGTATCTAATTAATTAAAACAGGTTACACATTATCCTATAATTGTTTTCATACCTGTTAACCTGCTAAATCCTTCTCTAAATGTGGTTCTTGGACCAGCAGCATCAGCGTCACCTGGAAACTTGTTAGAAATGCTAATTTTGAGAATCCACCTCCGGATCTATTGAACCAGAAACTCTGGGATTGGGCCTAGAAATCTGTTTTAACAAGACTTCTAAGTAATTCTGGTGCTCACTCAAGTTTGAAAACCACTGCTTTAGCAATTTATCAGGAACTGAGGCAAAGCTACCTATTATAGAAAATCAACTAACAGTGGCTTAACCCAGTGGGGGTTTATTTTTGTCACAGAAGATGAAGTATGGAGACAGGCAGTCCAAGGTAGCTGACAGAAGTTAATAAGGACATAAATTCCCTGGAGATTTCTGATTCACAATTCTTAACATGCAGTGTTCAACTTCAGGCTCACAACATGACTGCTTGCCAAGTGAATCTTCTCCTTTTATCACAAAAACTATAACTTTTCTCAGAAGACCACTCATTAGGCTTCACTTATATCACAAAACTATGCCACACAGCTATGACAAACTGTAAAGACTCCTGGAAAACCAAGTTTTCTAACTGGATACTTCATTAACTTTTATAAAAACAGGGTTCTGATAGCACAAAAGTTTGGGTAAGCAATTGGCATGTTTTAAATAATCTGGAAATTCTTTCTATCATTTGACAACAAGAATATAAAGAGACAGTTCATTTAAGAATGTGTTCCAATTTTTGTTTTTCTTATGAGAACTTTAATCACTGTTTAGTGATTAACCTTATAAATTAGGTAAAACAATGAAATTGCTGATGTGTGACCTTTTTAATTTACAAAAATGACAACTTTTAGGAAGATGGCAGTGGGCAGGACCGGAGGGAGGGTGAATGTGTGAGAGAGTGATCAAGTGTGAGAGAGAGTGAGTGGATGTGCATGTGGACGACCAAACTTGAGCAGTGCCGAAACGCGGGGCAGAAGGTTCCTGTGCTGTGGACAGGGAGCAACCAGCTGCTGCGGTGAGTGGCTCGTCAGGGCGCTTCTCCCTGCACAGTTGGGAGGCCCCACCATTTTGGAAGATGCCTGGTCTTTTCTGGGAGGAGACAATGGGAGTGGCTAACCCAGTAACCTGAGCCCACCAGTGCACCTGGCACCATCGGAGCAGTGGACCCCACTGTGTCAACACAGACCAGTGCACAGTAGTGGTGCTGTCAAGGTGCCTGCTGCAAAAGCCGAAAGCCACTGGGAGCCCAGCACCATCCTCCACAGCAGCAGCCTGATCAGAGCTGAGACACACCCCCAGCAAGAGAGGCTCGGAGCAGACATCCATCCCCAGGCAGCAGCAGCAGCACAGATCGGCAGCTGAGACCCATCCCCAACAGCATCAGCAGAGGCTGAGCAGGACCTGAGCCCCACCAGTAAGCAGCGCTCCCCAGCCACCAGTGGTGGGACCCACGGCTGGAGTAGGGCCTCAGCCATACAGCTGCCTGTGGTACCAGCAGGCCTGTGACTCCAGGGGCCCTGCCCAATCAAGCAGCAGTGCCTACCAGGACAGACCAATACCAGCTACCAGTAGTCAATTCTCCAGGACCCACAGAAGGCAAGAGACGCCATGTACAAGAACAGTCTGGGAGGCACAGTAGCCCTATTTGATACACACTGATCTGCCTACACATCCCAACATCGCTACCAGGCGACTACCAGATGACTAAAATAGGGAGACAAAGAAACAACACCCAAATGAAAGAAAAGGAGGAATCACCAGAAAAAAAAACTACATGGAATGGAAGAAAGCAATTTGTCTGATAAAGAATTCAAAGCAATGATTTTAAGGGTGCTCAAACAATTCAGTGAGAACTACAAGCAACTTAATGAGAATTATAGAGAGCTCATCGGGAACTACATCAGCTTAAAAGAAGAGGTAGAAGCTATGAAAAAATAATCAAGAGGAAATAAAGAATTACATAGCTGATATGAAAAATACCTTAGAAGGATTCAATAGTAGATTAGAAGAAACTGAAGACCAAATCAGTGAGGTAGAAGACAAAGTAGAAAAAAAACACCCAAATAGAGCAGCAAATGGGGGGAAAAAATACAAAACAGGAGGAGAGTTTACGAGAGCTTTGGGACAACACAAAGCATAAAAATATTCACATCTAGGGGTACCAGAAGGAGCAGAATCAGAAAAAGGAATAGAGAAAAGGACCTATTTGAAGAAATAATGACAGAAAACTTCCTTAATTTAGTGAAGGAAAAAAGTCACACAAATGCAGGAAACACAGAGAGTCCCAAGCAAGATGAACCCAAAAAGACCCACAGCTAGACACATCATAATTAAAATGACAAACATTAAAGACAAAGAATCTTAAAGGAAGCAAGAGAGAGACAGAAAGTTACCTTCAAGGGAGCTCCCATTAGACTGTCAGCTGATTTCTCAATAGAAACACTGCAGGCCAGAAGGGAGTGTCATGAAATATACAAAGTAATGAAAAGCAAGGGTCTGAATCCAAGACTACTCTATCCAGCAAGGCTATCATTCAAAATTGAAGAAGAAACAGAGCTTCACAGACAAAAAAAAAAAAAAAAAGCTAAAGGAATTTACCACCACCAAACCAGCACTGCAAGAAATGCTAAAGGGACTGCTGTAAGAAGAAGAAATAGAGAAAGAGAGAGGAACACAGGCATAAAATAAAAATGGCAACTAATAAGTATCTATCAATAATAACCTTAAATGTAAATGGCTTAAATGCCCCAATCAAAAGAATAGGGTAGCTGATTGGATAAGAAAACATGACCCATATATCCAAGAGACCCACTGCACAACAAAAGACTCACACAGGATGAAAGTGAAGGGATGGAAAAAAATTTCCCAGGCAAATAAAAAAAAAAGCTGGTATAGCAATACTCATATCTGATAAGTTAGACTTCAAAACAAGGGTCATAATGAGATTTAAAGAAGGTCACTGCATAATATAAAAGGGAACAATTCAACAAGAGGATAGAACCCCGGTAAACATATGCACCAAACACAAGAGCACCAAAATATATTTTAAAACTTCTGGAGGACTTCAAAGTAGAGATCAATAGCGATAGAATTATAGTGGGTGACTTTGACACCCCACTGACACCCCACTGACACCACTGGATAGATCACAAAAAATTAACAGGGACCCACAGTCCTTAAATGACCAACTAGATCAGCTGGACTTATTTGATATTTACAGAACATTTCACCCCAAAGCTTCAGAATATACATTCTTCTCAAGTGCACATGGGACATTCTCAAAGATAGATCACATGTTAGGACACAAAGTAAATCTCTACAAATTCAAGAAGATTTAAATCATATCCAGCATCTTCTCAGATCACAATGGCCTGAAACTAGAAATCAATTACAATAAAAACACACAAAAACATTCAAACACTTGGAGGCTAAATAGCATGTTATTAAACAACAAATGGGTTACCAAGGACATCAAGGAAGAAATTAAAAACTTCCTGGAAATCAATGAAAATGAACACACAACAACAGAAAATCTATGGGACATAGTGAAAGCAGTCCTGAGAGGGAAGTTCATAGCACGACAGGCCTACTTCAAGAAACAAGAAAAATGCCTAATTGACTTTCTAACCCTACAACTCAAAGAACTAGAAAGTAAACAAAAACAAAAACCCAGAGGAAGTAGAAGGAAAGAAACAGTGAATATCAGAGCAGAAATAAATGACATAGAAACTAAAAAAACAATTCAAAAGATCAATAAAACAAATAGCTGGTTCTTTGAAAAGATAAAAAAGATTGATGGACACTTAGCCAGATTCACCAAGAAACAAAAAGAGAGGACTCAAATAAACAAAATCAGAAATGAAAGAGGAGAAGTAACTGACACCACAGAAATACAAAGGATCATTAAAACTACTCCAAACAATTATACACCAACAAATTGGACAATCTAGGTGAAATGGACAAATTTCTAGAAACACACAGTCTCCCAAAACTGAACTGGGAAGAGATAGAAAACTTGAATAGACCAATAACAACTAAGGACATTGAAGATGTAATCAAGAAACTACCAGCAAACAAAAGCCCAGGCCCAGATGGCTTTACAGGGGAGTTTTACAGAACATTCAGAGAAGATCTAACAACCACTCTCAAACTATTACAAAAAATCCAAGAAAACAGAAGACTTCCAAACCCATTTTATGAGGCCAACATAATTGTAATTCCAAAATGGGATAAAGACACTACAAAGAAAGAAAACTACAGGCCAATATCACTGATGAGCACAGATGCCAAAATCCTTAAAATATTAGCAAATCGGATCCAGCAATACATCAAAAAAATTATTCATCATGACCAATTGGGATGCATCCTAGGGATGCAAGGATGGTACAATATCCATAAATCAATAAATATGATACACCACATAAACAAAATGAAAGGTAAAAACTATATGATCATATCAATAGATGCTGAAAAGGCATTTGACAAAATCCAGCACCCATTTTTTATAAAAATGCTCAGCAATGTGGGAATAGAGGGATCACATATTGACATAATAAAGGCCATCTATGAAAAACCTACAGCCAACATTATACTCGATGGGCAAAAACTACAAGCATTTCCCTTATGAACAGGAACAAGACAGGGATGCCCACTCTCGCCACTATTATTTAACATAGTACTAGAAGTCTTAGCCACAGCTATTAGACATGAAGAAAACATAAAAGGAAGCCAAACTGGAAAAGAGGAAGTGAAACTGTCATTATTTGCAGATGACATGATACTGTACATAGAAAACCCTAAAGACTCCATAAAAAATCTACTAGATTTAATAAATGAAGTTGGCAAAGTAGCAGGATACAAAATTACTGTCAAGAAATCGATGGCATTCTTGTACACCAAACAATGAACTCAATGAAATAGAAACTGAAAAAGAAACCCCATTTACCACTGCAGCAAAAAAATTAAGATACCTAGGAATAAACTTAACCAAAGAAGTACAGGACCTATTCGCAGAAAGCTACAGGTCACTGAAAAAAGAAATAGAGGAAGATATAAAAAAGTAGAAGTATATACCTTGTTCATGGATTGGAAGAATTAACATAATTAAAATGTCCATAATACCCAAATCAATCTATAGATTTAATGCAATCCACATCAAAATACCAATGACATATTTCACAGAACTAGAACAAATATTCCAGAAGTTTATATGGAACCAAAAAAGACTCCGAATAGCTACAGCAATCTTGAAAAAGAAGAACAAAGTAGGAGGGATCACAATACCAGATATCAGGTTATACTACAAAACCACAGTAATCAAAACAGCCTGGTACTGGCACAAGAACAGGCATATAGATTAATGGAACAGAACAGAGAACCCAGAAATTGACCCAAGTCATTATGCTCAATTAATAATTAACAAAGGTGGCAAGAGCATTCAGTGGATTTAAGACAGCCTCTTCAATAAATGGTGTTGGGAAAATTGGCCAGCTACATGCAAAAACTGAAACTAGACCACCAACTTACACCATACACAAGAATAAACTCAAAATGGATAAAAGACTTAAATGTGACCCATGAATCCATAAAAATCCTAGAAGAAAATGCAGGCAACAAAATTTCAAACATCACACGCAGCAGAATTTTCACTGATACAATGCCTAAGGCAATAGAAACAAAGGAAAAAATGAACACATGGGACTACATCAAATTAAAACGCTTCTGCACAGCAAAAGAAACAACCATCAAAATGGAAAGGGAACCCACTATATGGGAGAGCATAATTACCAATGATACATCAGATAAGGGGCCAATTTCCAAAATATATAGAGTACTCATACAACTCAACAAAAAGAAGACAAAGAACCCAATTAAAAAATGGGGAGAGGATCTAAATAGACACGTCTCCAAACAGGACATACAAATGGCCAAGAGTCATATGAAAAACATGTTCAATGTCACTAATCATCAGAGAGATGCAAATTAAAACAACAATGAAGTATCACCTCACACCTGTCAGAATGGCTGCCATCAACAAATCATCAAACAAGTGCTGGCCAGGGTGTGGAGGAAAGGGGACTCTAGTACACTGCTGGTGGGAATGCAGACTAGTGCAGCCACTATGGAAAACACTATGGTGTTTCCTCAAAAAGTTCAAAATTGAACTGCCATTTGACCCAGTGATCTCATATTTAGGAATATACCCTAAGGAGTCTGAAGCACCAATTGCTAAGGTCTGGAAACAGCCCAAGTGTCCATCAATAGATGAGTGGATAAAAAAGCTGTGGTCCATGTACACAATGCAATACTATGCAGCTGAAAGAAAGAAAGATCTCTTATCCTTTGAGATGACATGGAGGGACCTGGAGAGTACTATCCTAAGCGAAACAAGCCAATCAGAGAAAGACAAATTTCCCATGATCTCACTTATTTGTGGAATATAATGAACAAAACAAGCTGAGGAACTAAATAGACCCAGAGACATGGAAGTGGGGTGCAGACTGACAAACCTCAGAAGAGGTAGATGTGGGGGGAGGGAAGAGATAAACCACAGAACTTATATTCATGTATGTGTCAACAAGGATATAGACAATAATGTTGGGGGGGGGGGGAATTGGGAGAAGGGTGTCAATGGGGAGAAAAAGGAGAAACATCTGTAACAAAAATTAATTAATTAATTAAAAAATATTTTTTTATAAATAGATATCCCTAGAATTCTAAGAAAAAACAAAAACAAAAATGACAATTTTTATAAGGTTGTGCTAAATAAAAGCACATCACTTTGGAAACATATATTTAGTTATTAGGGTACTTATACATTACCAAAAAAAAAAGACTTTTTATTTGTTTTATCAAATGTGAGAAAATGAATTCTAAACTGCCCTCAGAAAGTTGAAGTCTGTGATTTGAACTCCTTGGGCAATAAGAACAACATATAATACCACATGTTGTATCCTTTTGGGGAACTAGGCTAGAAAAGGTGATGAATCAATGAAACCATACTACTCAGAAGATAATTCAAAGCAAACTCTAACTATTGGCTAGTCAGTACATTTATAATCAAATATGAAACTTTATTCTTCATAGGGCATCAAATTCAACGTTTGGCTTGTAGCAATCTGTACGGTTTTGAAGAAATGCATTTCCAAAAGTGTTCTTTGTCTTCATCAGATTGCCATGTAGGATGACAATTTCAATTTGTTTGAAAGCTATACAAGAAATGATTTATGAAACTATGCTGGCATCAGACCTGCATATCTCATTTTACAAAGTAACCTCTCAACAGCCCTGGCCGGGTAACTCAGTTGGTTAGAGTATTGTCTTGATATGCCAAGGTTGTGGGTTTGATCTCAGTCAGGGACATACAAGAATCAACCAATTAATGCATAAATTAAGTGGAACAATAAATCAATCTCTCTCTTTCTCTCAAAATCAATAAATAAGTCCTGGCCGGTTTGGCTCAGCGGTTGGAGCCTCGGCCTGCAGACCAGAGAGTCCTGGGTTCAGTTCCCGCTAGGGGCACGTAAAAAAAAAAAAAAAAAAAATCAGTAAATAAAAATTCAGAAACAAAGCAACATTTCAGATTTTCAGCAAAATGAGGTTTTTGTTGTGCGTTATGCAGTGATAATTGATAGTCAATTAGTATTTCTTCATTATCCCTGATTCTATATGTGATATTTGGTATTATTTCTAATGTTTATTTCTTTACAGCTCCTGACACAGAGATGGAGAAAATAACCCTTTTTACAGAAGCATTTGATTGAAATTTTAAAAAGTGTAAAGAAAATAATCACACATTTCCTAAGTAGAATGATTGCTAACACTGTAACACATTTATTTTAAGAACTGTTTTTTGAGGGGTTTTTTGCACTTTTGTGTTCAGCATTTGGACTAAGAATGCTTTTAGGGTTAGAATCTGGATCAACTCAGAGAGCCACTAGTTGAGTAAATGGTCACTCCAGTGAAATTATTTGGTAAATGTCTTAGATTTCAGGATTCTCTGAGTAACTTTTAGAAGACTTTTTCAGTGGTGGATCATTGTGGTCTCTGAATGTAAGAGATGGTATGGTGAATGTCTTTAACATTGAAAAGGAAAATTCTAAAAGAAATTCTAAATGGATCCAATGTAAAATTATAACACACTAAAAAACTAAATAAAATGTGAGGAAACATTTAACATCTCGAGTTGAGTAAGGATTTTCTAAATATAAAATGGGAATTAATTAATTAATTAATGGAATGAATTAATATGAAATGCAATTCCTCACTGTCTGTTGGCCCCAGTTCCTTGTCACATGATAGGCATCTGGCTTCATCAGCGTGAGCAAGCAAGAAGGACCAGCAAGACTTGGGTCTTTTTCCAAGACCTAAGTCCCAGTCTTTTGTGATCTAGTTTTAGAAATAATATGTCATCGTTTTTTACATATTCTACTGCTTAGAAGTAAGTCACTAGGTCCAGACTGTAAGAGGAGAGCGTTTCACAAGGGCATGAATACCAAAGGGTAGGTATCACTGGGAGCCATCTTGGAAAGTTCCTACCACAGGCCTCAAATTGGTTTTTGTTTTTTAGTACTTAAAATCATTCTTTCTTAAAAAATACGTTTTAATTGGTTTCAGAAAGAGAAGGAAGAGAGAGAGAGAGAAACATCAATGTGAGAGAGAAACATCATTTGGTTGCCTCCTGCACACACCCTGACCAGGGATTGAACCCACAACCTGGGCATGTGCCCCAACCAAGAATCGAACCAGCCACATTTCAGTGCATGGAAAAATGTTCAACCAACTGAGCCACACTGGTCAGGACATTAAAATCATTCTTTTAATAATCTGCTCAAAAAGTCACTTATAAACTCAATATTCTTCCCAATTCTAAAAATTGTAACTACAGTTGTCCATCTCCATTAATCCAATGAACAATCCCAGTTGCAAAATACTCTATAAATGGGAATCATTAAAATATGCATGCTATACTTTGATGTCAATTTGCAAAATATTGCATGAAGTTGCATTTATTGTATTTAATATGATGTATAAATTAGTTATTTCTAGTCCCAAGATTCCATAAAATATTTGGGATATTTTCTTATATTATTTCTACTAGTGTTACTTGCTTTCTTTCATCCTGTGGTTATAGAACATAATGACTTACTGTTTGTAGAAATTTTCACACATTGTGAAACTTTTCTAAATCTATATCAAATGATGTAGGTTATATTTTGGGGTGAGTTTCAGAATGGCTTCCAGGCAAGCATTTCAAAACCAGCTACTTAGGTGCTTCAGGCTAAATTTTGATAGTTCACTTCTCTGACCTTCAAAGGCAGCTTCCCTAACTTTCAACAGCAGATGTCCTGATGTCCACTCTCAGTCACTTTCAAAAGTTCTTTTCTTTTTTTCTTCATTGATTTTAGAGAGAGAGAAAGGGAGAGGGAGAGAGAGAGATAAACATCGATGAGAGAGAACATCGAATGGCCGCCTCTTGTATGCCCCACACTGAGGATCTGGTCCACAACCTGGGCATGTGTCCTGACCAGGAATCGAACTGACGACCTCTTGGTGCATGGGTCAACGCTCAACTACTGAGCCACACTGGCTGGACTCAAAAGTTCTTTAATCCATAAACCTAAACCAAGACACATGGAGCAGCCTTGGTTTTCTTGAGTGAACTCTCACTGAAACAACATACGTTGCACTTCTCTGTGCTCTCCTAGAGGACTAGCTGGAAGCAACTCTGAAGCACAGTACCCTCAATGACACATTTACTCTTTTCTCTGTATCGAAAGTTTTCTGTCTCGGAAATAATCAGAATAACAATGCTCTATCACTATAAATATTTAAAATTCCAAATTTCTATCTTATTTGATCCAAAGTGAGTTATTTCCATGTTACAGATAGAAGAATAGAGGTCTCAAGAGGTTCCATGAATGATCAGAATGTCATTATTGGAAAGTAAAAGAACAAGAACTTGAACTCAGGCCTGCTCATACTAAGTCCAAGGCTCTTTCTCCCATAACATAGCAGATACTATAAAGGCATATACATACAAGTTATGCTCATTAATGCTCTCAAATGATGACAATTATGGGCCAAAGAAATCAAGAATGAAGAACAAATTTCTTATCCTAAACATGTAAAATTCCTCCGAAATCTGCCTCCTCCCTATCGCTCCAGCTTCTTGCCGTTCTCTCCTCCTACTCCATCCTCTTCAGTTCTAACTTGGCAAAGCTGCCTTTCATTCTCACCTCCATGCAATTTCTTCCTTTGCTGTCTCTGCCTGGAGTTTCTTACCCCTTGTTTCCTACTTCCACCCTTCCCCCATCCTAATCCCTTCAAGAGCACCTTCTCATTGTTCAAAACCCAATGTAGAGGATACTGCCACCATGATGACTTTCTGTCTGCCTCTTTCCGCCTTCTACTCCCTTTGTATCTGCACACAGTATCATAGTTACAGAGATTTACACACATATTTATAGCACCTGCAATGTTTAAATTGCATTTAATTGATTATGTTGACTATGGATACTATAATTTGCAAATAACAGAGCATTTTAATGTTATTTCCATTCATCTCCAGTGGATGCTAACATCACCTTTATAAGAAAAAAACAGATAATAATTCATCTTTTATTCTTGAGTCCCAATATTATGACTGGAATAAAGTACATTTTAAATGAATATTTGTTGACCAAATAAAGGATAAAATATGTAGCTATAAAGTTGCTACCTACTGCATTTGGGAAAGAAAAGATGCCACGTAAAATAGCAGCATAATCACCAGCATTAGCGTCGCCTGGAAACTTGACTCACCGTGCTGAGTAAAGCAATTGGCCCACTTTTCTTCACCTGCATAGCAGCGTACACATCTTAGATGGAATAAACAGATTCAGAATTAAGGAGGAAGGGCTATTTATTTAATTAAGAATGATGTTAAAGCAGGTCTAATTTTTCTGCCGGAATTGACAGCAACTTTGGCTATTTGTAAGCACTATTTTACAGTGTAAGCTACATTAAACCCTGAGCCTTGAAACTGGAATTCTCCCTGCTTTGCCACTACTAATTAGCTAAGTGAAATTGAAGGACTCCTTTAACCCCTCTGGCTTTATTTTTCTCTCATATAAAATGAAGAGGTAAGGCCAGATTGTTCTTAAATTTATGTGCAGTGTTAAAAAATCTCATACATTTTTACATCTTCATCTTTTGATTAACATGATTATGTAAAATTACTTTTGCCTACCACTTCATGAGAATCACCAGCAAGACACAGAATCTATAATGGTCCTGGGGCCCTGTAGCTTATAGAATTGTATTTTTCTATTCAAATTTCCAGAAGCAGGTTACATTTGAATACAAATTCATTGTGTGTAATTTAAAGTTATTTCTTTAGCTTTGGTTCTCAAAAAATAATCTATGAGAAATTGCAGTTGGTTAGTGGCATCTATTTTTATCCTTTGTACTTTATTTTATGAGAAACTTTCCCAGGCAAGCACAGCCACACACTGTCATGGTGACTATTTACAAGTATCATAAAGTCTCTGAGTGCCTAGGATATATAAAGCCCTAGTTCTGGGTCTTTGGAGGTATTGAAGCAATGCAATAATATATGCTCTCATGGAGCATGCAATCTCTTTTATTGTACCTTTTGATTCTAATTTGCTCATTAAAATTAGTCAAACTATAATCCATGTAAGTTGATAAGAAGGTTAAACGATTGGAGCTAGGTACTATCTTTAGAAACATATACATATGCATACAACTATCATCTGGCATAATAACTGTCCATTTTGTATATTTTATGTATTTGCATTATGTTGCTTTGTGTATTTGTCTATGTTTGTATATTTTGTTGTATTTCTCCCTCAGTAGAATGCATACTGTATACAGTAAACAGAAGCCATGGCAGGAGATAAGTACATCTAGGCGTGTGTACATGTAGAGAAGAGAAGAAAAAAAGAGAGAGAACAGAGGAAGCTATTCTGGAATCCTGAGATTCATGGGCAGCCTGTTAAGGAGCTGTGAAGGTGTCTGAGAAGGAATATTCAAAGAGGTAGAGAGAAAAGCAAGAGAGAGTGGGAGCATGGGAGCCACAAGAGAAAAAAACGTAAGGAGAGGTTACTTAGTGTTACAAAGAGGAAAGAAATGAAAGTACTTCAAATAAACTATTTGATTAAAAAGTGATCAGTGCCCCTGAGAAGAACTGTCTCAGGAAAGAAGCAGAATCAAATTTCAAATTACAGTGGGTTGTGGTTAACACCGACGGTGAGGAAATGGAAACCATAATGTTGGAGAGTCTGTCAAGAAGTTTAAAGTTAATGGTAACAGAGATGAGCTTAAAATTGAATGAGAGTATATTGGGGGATGTAAAATTAATGTTTTGGGATGGAAAACTTTAGCCTTCTTTTAAACTGAGATAAATAAACTGATAAAAAGAGGAAAAGTAAAGTGGTAAGAAAGAGGAAATATTTACCACAATAAGACTTGGGAAAGAGAGAGAAATCCCCTCTTGGAGAGGTGCAGGGATGTCTAAACCAGTAAATATAATCAGAGATGGACAGAAGGCAAGATGGAAGGCTCAGGTGGATAGTGCTGAGAGTGAGGAACCCTGTGTGGAATTAGGAAATTAAATGTGATAAAATTTTAGAGCAGCCTGGCTCGTGTGGTTCAGTGATTGAGCATCAACCCATGCACCAAGAGGTCGTTGGTTGGATTCCCAGTCAGGGCACATGCCCAGGTTTTGGGCTTGATCCCCGGGAAGGGGGCATGCAGGAGGCAGCTGATCAATGTTGCTTCTCTCTCTCATCGATGTTTCTATCTCTTTCTCCAACTTCTTTCCTCCCTCTCTAAAAAAAAAATAAAAAAACTAAAAAAGAAATTTAGAGCAGTGTCTGTGGGGAATTGGAAAGAAAAAGAAACAAAGATGAACAGAAGAAACAAAGGAGCAACAAAGCACCATTCTGAATGAAATATAATACTTTATATTATTTAAAAATATTCCAATGGGTAACCAGGTTAGAGCTGTGAGTCAATTGAAAGAGATGCACAGCCCAGCCGGTGTGGCTCAGTGGTTGAGTGTCGACCCATGCACCAAGAAGTTGCCAGTTCGATTCCTGGTCAGGGCACATGCCCAGGTTGTGGGCCCAATCCCCAGTGGGGAGCATGCAGGAGGCGGCTAGTCGATGTTCTCTCTCCACGATGTTTCTATCTCTCTCTAAAATCAATAAAGAAAAAAAAATTTTTTAAAGAAAAAGAGGCACATTATGTTGTCAGGAGTACAAGGAAAGCTACAAACACGACACAGACAGGAGATAAAAGCACACTAATTTGTGGCATCTTTGGAAGACCTTACTTCTCAGTCAGAGCAGCCAACCTAGAGACAGATGACAGCCTTGCTCCCTATGCTCCCTCAAGGATTGAAAAGAGCATTGGTTGAGATCAAGGGTTTTGTCATTTAGAGAGGCAAGCTTCAGGTTTTCTCCAGAGATTGTAAGAACCAGGGACAAGAGTCCAAGGGCAACACTAGAAGATACCTTTGCAAGGACTAATTTCCCCAGCAAGAAATGCCATAATGTTTTCCAGGTGATTAGCTTCAGGCCGTCATTTAGTAAGCCCATTAACTGTAAACAAATTATTTGTGAGCGATGCTTTAAGTCCTATATGGGCAAATTTTTGCTTTTCAAGTGTACTAAATTGAAATGACTTTAGGAGAATGTTTGCTTCAGGATGATTCAATAAATACCACTGTTGGATCTGCTGCTTGAAATGCCCACCCCCACAAAAGGATGTGTCTAAATTATTTGAATTGATTGTTAGAAGGTACATTTAATATATACAAAATTGAGTAGCTCTCTCTATAGCCTCTGATACAGCCTCCATTGCTTTGCGGAAAAGCACCAGTTACTACAATAAAAGCCTCAACTATTACAATAAAAGCTCCTCTGGAAATCGACTTGGTCTTCCAGTCACAGGAGTCTGTCACTAAAGAGCTACACCTCAAGGGTTCCACCGCTGCTCACGAAGAAAGCCAATAACCAACATCTCTGAGCCCAGACCTCCAGGATCATCACTCTCTTCCTACCTGCTGCACAGACATCAATCACGTGTGGAAATGTGTTTTACAAAAAGAAAAATGAAGATTGCCAAAACCTTTTGAAAAATTTAGTCTAACTAGGAATAAGAAAAATAGGTACTCATAAATAAAAAATATGAATGAAACCAGTGTAGGCGAGTGTGCAGTGAAATGAAGTCTCTTTCAAAGTTGGTGAGAGTGTAAATTCAAACTCTCATTGAAAAAAAACAAACAAGTGGAAGTCCATCTCAACAGCCTAACATGACTGCACATATTAACTCATCGATTTCACTTTTAGGAGTTTACACTAAGGGAAAAATAATAGATATGCCCAAGAAAGTGTCGAGAAGGCAGTTCATCATAGAGCTACTTATAATAGAAAAACGTGTAAACAACCTAAATATTTAACAATAGTGATATTTTTCTGCAAATGTTGATGTGTCTATATAATTGGTATATTGTACTGCTTTTTAATAATATGATCCCCCCCTCCTCAAATATCTAATATCCTAAAAATCTCCAGGTTGAAAATGTCCTACAACTAGGTAGAAAATCTTACAGAATATTTGCATTAAGGTATTTTTTGGGGGGTGAGGGGAAATGTATATAAAAATGTATAAGTAAGAAAAAAAACTTTTACCTGTGCTCATCCCATGGTGATATAAGGCATTTGTCATCTGACTTGAAAGGCAAATATGACTTTTAAAAGACCTCACAAGATATATGTTTTATTTGGTGAATTTGTCTTGGTCCCTTTACTTGGAAGATAGAAATCAGATTGTGTTGGCACACTGTAAATAGAGACCTCTTTCACAAGCAGAAATTCACATGAATTATTAATTCACAACAAGAAATAAATGTCACAGAAACCAGAACACTTGTTGGTCCATGTGACAGGGCACACCAACACAAGAAGCAGTTAATAAGCAGCAGGTTGTTAGATGAGCCTGGAATCTGAACAGGGAATTAAAAGAAATTTTTTTTAATATGTTTTTATTGATTTTTTTAGAGAGAAAGAGATAGAAACATTGATGTGAGAGAAACATCGATCAGCTGCTTCCTGCACACCCCCCACTGGGGATGGAGCCCACAACCCAGGCATGAGCCCTGACAGGGAATCGAAGGGGACCTCTCAGTCCATGGGACGATGCTCAGTCCACTGAGCCACACCAGCTGGGCTGAAGAAGGAATATTATGAATAAAGCGTTTAATCGTATTAGGGGAAAACAGCCTGATACAAGCTAACCACAGGGATAGTCTTTCCAATAGGACCAGAATATTCACCAAAACTCTCTTCCTTTCTCTCCAAGCCAGAAATGGCCTTGCTGTGTGACTGAGAAGGGAAGCTGGAGGCGATTCCCGTCCCCTGGATGAGGGGCCTTCATACAAGGCACAGGCTTACAGAAGGGACCAAACAGAGACAGCTTTCATGCAGCCTCCGAGACCCAAGGGGGAAGAGAGGGGTGCCTACCTGAAGAGGAGGGATCAGGGTTCCAGTTTGCCATCACTACAGAAAGGGTCTTGGACACACAGACAGCCGAGCCTGGAAGGCGGACTGGTCCCCATATCCCCAGTCCTTGGGGAAGCGGAGTCATTCGTGTCCACAGGAGCGGTGGTGGCACCCACACCACCCTCTCTCAGCCTGTGGACAAGAGGCGGCAAGGGCGGGCTGCCCCTGTGCCTGCCTGTGCCCTGCCTGCTGCCCAGTCTTCACCCTCTGACCGCGTCAGCCAAGCAGAGGCAGGCAGCTGAGTCCTGTGGAGCCCAGCCAGGTGCTCCAGTTTGGCTGCCCAGGTTTTCAACTAAGCCTTGTTAAAATGCTCAGAACATACCATTTTGACCTACAAAAATGGCAATTTCACATGGTTGAAACTATATATCAAAGTTGGCCATAACAATCATAGACTCTGTAGTCTCCCACCAAAAATAAAACAGCAATTCCTTTTAAGAATATAGTCAAACAAATCCAATTAGATTTTAAGCCCAGCCAAGGAAACTAAATCCCAACTACTCTATGAAGAAGTTAATCAGCCAAGCTCCCTCTATAAGCTTCAGCTACTTAAGAGAACTATCTGGTGATCAACAATAAAACAGGAAAAAGGATTTTCTCCTCAGGCATAAATCTCCAGGGTACCTGATCCTGGGACCCCTACCAAAACAGAGGGGAACACTGGGCTATGTTATCAGGCTAAGCCCCTTCCCCCCTGGGAGTCTTTAGATAGAAAATGCCAGCATTTAACCTGTAGCTCTGCTTTCTCCACGCTCTTATGGCTAACAAAATCTGCATCCGACTGACATGATAACTTTTTAGATATATTAATCTATGCAAAAAATTACAGTCTTTTTGTCCTGGAAAACTATCCTTTGTTTTTGAGACAATTTGGATATGTCTACTCTGACGTATTGATTTTGCAGCTGAACAGTGAAAACAATCTTATTTCCAGGTTCTCAGAGGGTTCATCAATGTAGTGCCCGTGTCAAGCAGTAATAAAAGTAACATATTACTCTTGCTATGTGCTGAGCTCTATTGTAAGTCCCTTCCATAAGACAACTCATTTAATGTCCTTATTAGTATTCCAACTGGGAAAGGCAGACTTAAGCCTACGAAGTCTGTTTTTAGACATCCTTAAGCAGTAGTTAACTTTTCTTAACACCACTATACTACTGTATAAAAAAAGAAAACAATAAAAGCTTATGAATTTATTTTTCTATAATAAATATATTTAATTGACATAAGCAGAAAATTTTGTTTTAAAGGTTAACTTTTTATTGCTTATTACTTGTCTCTCCTTACTCCAAATGAGTTTCTTGAGGGCAGAGACTTCGGCTGATTTTGGTCACTTCTGTATCTCTGGTATCTAGAACAGACATAGATAGCACTCAATAAATACAATGATCATCCTTTTGACTCTTCTTATTTTCCATTTTAGTTCTTTTCAGAATAAAAAGAGGGTCATAGCCCTGGCTGGTGTGGCTCGGTTGGGCATTATCCTGTGCACCAAAAGGTTGCTGGTTCTATTCCCAGTCAGGGCACACACACAGGTTGTGGGCTTGATTCCAGTAGGGGGAGTACAGGAGACAGCCAATCGCTCTCACATCAATGTTTCTCTGTCTCTCTCCCTCTCCTTTCCTCTCTAAAACCAATAAAAACATGTTTGTTAAAAAAGAGGGTCATAATTGGTATAATAAAGTATATAGCCAAGCCATCCATATATCTTTATTGAATAAATAAATTGTCTGAAAAAAAAACTTTGACATTTTTAACTTTTCATATACTTACATGGTCTGTGCCACTCCTCAAATGCCATCAATTCCAGGGGCACTATATAAATGGAAATCAGTGCTTATGAAAGAAGGCAAAAAGCAGTTGAAGATCAGGACCCCATGACTTAACCCCAACTCAATAGGACAGGGTTCACAAAGAGCAAGCCAGCAAGATGTAGACCACTAAGTTGCCCTGCCTCTCCCCATGCCTTAGATGTTGATGGTGGCCTTTGATGCTGCCTTAAGGGTGGCTGTTCCTTGGAAGTCAGCATCTCATCACCTTAGAGATGGAAAAGTGTGGTTACCACATATTGCAAGATCAGCTGTGATTGGTAGGATCTCATAAAACAAGAAAAAACATTTCTTAAATAAGAAAGATATCCAACAAAAAGTATGCTACTCATACGGGATACAGGCAAAGAGGAGAGAGTATTAAAAATGCTCTGGGCAGTAAAATAAGAAGAAATCTAAATGGCTGCCAACATAATTGAGATGAGGAAAAAGACCCAGTTACATTCATTTGCAGATAAGTTAAGGTAATAGTTGAATTCAATGGCTTGAAGTTCTCCACAAAGATTAAAATGGACATGAACTCTCTAGGTCACAAGTCCATTAACAGAGACCCTCATCCATGTTATCATAATTAGAAAATCTCCAAGCAAATAAAAGAAACAGGAATCAGGTATACAAATGCATACATTTTAGCTAGTTTGAACATCAGAAAATGTCTGGTAAGAAATTTGGAAGCATTTAAGAGACAGTGAGATACTGGAAGATTGTATAGAATTTAATGATCCTTCATATAGGGGACTCCTAAGTGTTACTGCATTCACTGACTTCACCAGTTAAACGAAATAAACTGTAAATGTTTCATGTGGTCAATACCACATAGTTGGAAGTCTCAGGACTGGTTAACCCCATTCTCTTATTCTGGTGACTTTGGATATTGACTTAAAAAATTGAAGAAAAATGGAACACTGGAGTGGCCCAATGCCTTGATTTCTTTCCATTTGCTGTCATCAAGTTCAGCTAACCAAAAAGGTTACAACCTATTGGCTAAATCAGGCTTACCACTTGTTTTGTAAATCAAGTTTTATTGAAATACATTCACATCCATTTATTTACAAATTATCTATGCTATTTTCACACTACAAGGGCAGAATTATATAATGAGGCAGATAAAAACAGTAGTATGGCCTGCAAAACTAAAAATATTTACTACCTGGCCCTTCACAGAAAAAGTTTGCTGACCTCCTGAAGCAAAAGAGGGCAGGGGATTTATTATTAGGTTCTTATGAAATCCCGTCATGACACACATAAGGCATTCTCTTTCCAATATTGGAGTCACATTTTGGTGATTTGATAACTATTTTTAGACATATTTTTAATTTTCCAAGACTTTAGACCCAGGCACCACCCTTACTCATTATGGTAAGTGGTAGGTAATGATCTGAAAGAGTTACTACACTGAATAATCACTGTAGAAAATCTAGCTCATCTCAGAATAAAGTCCCATAAAGTATAGTGTTTAGTATTCCATCAAACTGTTGAATTTTATAGGACTCTCATAAAACTTTAATGTTCTTCCAATGCTGTAATCAGACGAGCAAAGCCATATATTAACACAAAACACTTCTGATTATATGAGATATTAAGATTTTAAAAACATATGTGCAGTCTACAATCTGAAAGCAACAGGATGGTATATAGTTGATTGCTATAGTTAAACCTGTCATAAACTACATTATTCTTTTTAAATCTGAATACAATTTCACTGACAAAAATGGTTTATGCTGAGTCATTAATGTGAACAAGCAGTATGAGTCAACTATAATGTATTAAACAAATCACAGCTGTGAACTGTTTATTAACTAATTTATTTCATGCCATGTTTATCTGTTACTCATCAAGATGTTTTTACCTCATGAAGTGGTATTTCATTTTCTTTTATTTGAATGAAAATATATACAGATTTAGTTTCACAATTTTTCATTTCTGCCATGGAAGAAGAAGGATTTTTTAATCTCACTAGATTATTCAATGTAAATAAAACATTTAGAAATATAAAAAGATTTGCATTCTTTATAAAAAGGAGAATGTCATTTTTAAATAGGTTTCTCAAAGAACAATGACAAAACAAAGTGATTACTTTCTCTCATTTAAATAATTTTCCTGTGTTTTCAGCTGAAAGACAAAAATAGGGCCTTGTCTTTGCACGCTCTGTGGCACATCAGGTTTTTTATAAAATAGTTTATTAAAGCAACATTCTGAAAGGGGTGGGTGTTATATAGTTTTAGTTTACTCTGGTTCACCAGAATTGAATTTTAAGGATGGGAAAATGAATTCAATATCCACTTTTCACAAAACCTGGAGCTTCTTTAGTTGAAAAGGTTCAAAGAATTACAAAGAATTTATTCACAATGACTAAACACTCTGGAGTAAGACATTACACATTTTTCTCTACAGCTAATAGCACACATTCTTTAACTATAACACATTGGGAGGAGGGAAAGATTTAGTATAAACTGATGAGAAAGCTTATGCCACTCTGACTATAAGAATAGTCTTAACTCTGGTTGGTTCCAGATTCTATAGTTCTCTCATTGTACTTCCGCTTCTGAGTATCCTACACAGGTTTTCTATTGTATATTTTCCATAGAAAGCTTTTGGCTGACTTCCCCATGACCTAGGTTGTTCAGGGCTGCAGCTCTTTCCTCGGCTCTATATGACAGGCTCTTTTGTATTCCGAGGGTGTTTTCTGCCACTAAGGGGAAAATATCTTCCTAATTGGGGTCCTTGATTTTTTCTACTACACAATATTGATATATTGTGCTATTAAAAAATTTGAGCTGTTAAGTTCCGGTCAAGATGGCGGCGAAGGTAAACGCGGTATCGCGTCCTCCCACAACCACATCAAAGTTACAACTAAACTACAGAACAACCATCATTCAAAACCGCCTGAAATCAAGCTGAATGGAAGTCCTACAACTACGAAATTAAAGAAGAAGCCGCATCAAGACTGGTAGGAGGGGCGGAGGCGCGACAGGCGGGTCCCACACCCACGTGTGGCAGATAAAAATTGGGATACCTCGGCTGGGAAGGTCCTCCCAGAGGGCTGAGTGGTCCCCGTCCCACACGAGGTGACCAGCTCAGGGTCCCAGTGCCAGGAAGAGAAGTCCCCATAACTTCTGGCTGGAAAAACCAGTGGGAACTGAGGCTGAGGCGGCTGGAGCCCCCACAGCTCCTCTTAAAGGGCCCACGCTCGGACTTACTCGGACTCCCACCTTCCAGGCTCCAGCGTGGGGGAGGCAGCCTGAAAGGCACCAGAGTCATATGGGGAAGAACTGAGCTGTTTGGCATTGGAGTGAAGGCTGGAGAGGCAGCTTTCTCCTGGACAGACGTGCTAACAGAGGCTTTTGTTCCTTTGGTGAGCCCTTCCTGAGCTGGCAGACGCCGCCATATCTGGGACTCCAGCAACCTGGCTCACACTGTTGGCCCCGCCCTGGTGATTCCCTGAGGCCCCGCCCCACCCAACTTCCAGGCCCACCCAAGCTGTTGCCAGTTGCTTCACCATAGGATTGGCCTGTCTTGGAGCCTGCTTCAGCTTTTCCTAATATCATTCAAACAAGCAGCATCTGGTCTCAACTAGCCCTATACCTCTCGCTAAGTAATACATAGGAACAAACAGAGGGAGGCAGCCAAAATGAGGAGACAAAGAAACAGGTCCCAAATGAAAGAACAGAACAAAACTCCAGGAAAAGAACTAAGTGAAATGGAGTTAAGCAACCTAACAGATGCAGAGTTCAAAATACTGCTTATAAGGATGCTCAATGGACTTAGTGAGAACCTCAGTGAACTTAGAGAGGGCCTCAAGAGCATAAAAAAGGACCAGTCAGAAATGAAGGAGGCACTAACTGAAATAAAGAATAGTTTACACAGATTCAATAGTAGAGTAGGTAAATCCAAGAAGCAAACCATCGATTTGGAATATAAGGAAGCAAAAAACACCCAATCAGAACAGCAAAAAGAAAAAAGAATCCAAAGAAATGAGGATAGTGTAAGGAGCCTCTGGGACAACTTCAAGCGTGCCAACATTCGCATCTTGGGGGTGCCAGAAGGAGAAGAGAGAGAACAAGAAATCGAAAACCTATTTGAAACAATAATGGCAGAAAACTTCCCTAACTTGGTGAAGGAAACACACATACAAGTCCAGGAAGCACAGAGAGTCCCAAACAAGATGAACCCCAAGAGGTCCACACCAAGACACATCATCATCAAAATGCAAAAGGTTCAAGACAAAGAGAGAATCTTAAAAACAGCAAGAGAAAAGCAGTTTGTTACCTACAAGGGAGTTCCCATAAGACTGTCAGCTGATTTCTCAAAAGAAACTTTGCAGGCCAGAAGGGAGTGGCAAGAAATATTCACAGTGATGAAAAGCAAGAACCTACAACCAAGAGTACTCTATCCTGCAAAGCTGTCATTTAGAATCGATGGCCATATAAAAAGTTTCCCAGACAAGGAAAAGCTAAAGGAGTTCATCACCACCAAACCATTATTATATGAAATGTTGAAGGGTCTTCTTGAAGAAAAAGATAAACAAATATGAACAAACAAAATGGCAATAAATACATATCTATCAACAATTGAATCTACAAACAAAATGAACAAGAAGAACAGAAACATTCTCATAGATACAGAGAACTTTTGTTGGTTACCAGATGGGTGGGGGCTGGGGGGAGGGGTGAAAAAGGTGAAGGGATTAAGAAGTATAAATTGGTTGTTAGACTGACAAACCTCAAAGGGAAGGGGGGTTGGGGGGTGGGAAGAAATAAACCAAAGAACTTATATGTATATATGCATAACTAATGGACACAGACAACAGTGTGGGGAAAAGCAAGAGGGGGGGTAGAAATGGGGAGGAGGGGGGCAATGGGGGAAAAATGAGGAACATCTGTAATACATTCAACAATAAAATTAAAAAAAATAAAAATAAAAAAATAAAATAAAAAATAAAAAATTTGAGCTGTTAAGATCATTAAGGGGAGGGGGACTGCTGTTTAACCATGTCAGACTCAGGAATATGAGGCCTACATCTGTGCCCCAACCATTCATACATAACAGACTAAAGAATAGAACTAAACCATTTTATTACAGGGTTTTTTGTTAGTTTGTTTTTATTAAACTTCTCTTGTAGGATGAGTAGACTTCAAATAAACCAAATAATCTTGTTTTTATAAAATAGAATCTCCAAAGGGAACTAGAAATACATTGTCTTAAAGGGACTTTAAAGAAAAGTCTTTCTAGAATATAATAAAAATATATTTTTTGCTAGTGTTCCTTTTAGAAAATACATTTCTAGTTTCTGTTGAAGCATGAGTCTAACCATGCCATTGTTTTATTTTGAATGTCTTCTTTCATCAAATAACCCATTACAACATTCTAGTTCTTATTTTGATATATTACAACCAATAACTCTATTAGTCAGGGATCCAACAGGCTTAAGTAAGGAAATTTTAATGAATAAACAGTAGTGGGTTGAATAGTGGCCTCCAAAGAACATTTCTACCTCAGAACTTCAGAATATGACCATATTTGGAATAAGGGTCTTTGCAGATGTAATCAAGGCAAAGATCTCAAGATGAGATTATCCTAGGTTAAGGTTAGCTCTAAATTCAATGACAGGTACCTTATAAGAAAAGACAGAAAGACACAGAGAAGAAGGCCATGTGAAGATCAAGGTAGAGTTTGGAGTGATGTGTCCACAAGCCAAAGAACAAGAATTTCAGGAAGCCACCAAAGAGAGGCATGGAATAGACCCTTCCTTCAATCCTCCATAAGAAACCAACCCAACTGACACCTTCATTTTGGACCCCTGACCTTCAACACAGAGAAATTCTGTTGGTTTAACCTACCAAGTCTGTGTTAATCTGTTATGGAAGCCCTGGGAAAATAACATAAAAGCTATCTACAAAGATTTAGCAAGAGTTAAGAAAAACTATCAAGGCATGGGGAAGCACCCTATTTGGCAAAAGAAAGGGAGGAGATTATGACCACCTCTAGGTGTAAAAAGGCAAGGAAAGAGAAATTACCATAATCCAGAGAAAAGCTGTAGCTATGGGAGAGGGCCATCTGACAGAAACTTTGGCTTTAAACAGAGGAAAGCAGCTATCAGCAATCTATGACCCAGGAAAGAGAGGGGAAATAACACTCTCTTTCTCTGCTCCTTTCTCTCTTTTGCTCCTGCCAATACCTTTCAGTAGTCAAAGGAAGGAAAATGGGACGGCAAGGGCACAGAGCAGGGTGCAGAACAGAGAAAAGTAGATTTGGAGGAACAAATGAAGACTATCTAACACCATACAACAATAGCAATACCATAGAATTATCTTTGCAGCAAATATTGACATCCAATGTTTATTTCTGAGCATGAGCAGGAATGAAAGATATACAATATAAATAGATTTTTAAATCTCCATTCATGAGAAATAAATTGTCTGATACATTTCTGTCAAGGCCTATAGACTGATAAAGAGAATTTAACTACAAATATAAGGGATTTGTGTTATAAATCAAAAGAAAAAATGCTTTCTCTATAAACAGTAAAATATATTTTTACAGAGCATTGACTTTGGTTTTCAAATAAAAAGCTAATATGTGCAAGGAATATGAAAAATTTGACTTTATATAAGTACCTACTATGTCAAAAAAGTATTTAGTATTGCTTAGAAGTTTGTGTAGTTATACATTTTTAAGTTATTATGACAACTTGATCTTTTTTCACTATACTGAAAATCTTATTTACTGGTAATTTTATTGAATTTGTAAAACTGCTGCATAATATGTTTTCTTTTATAATAAAGCTATGTTGCCCAGCCAGTATGGTTCAGTGATTGAGCATCAACCCATGCACCAAGAGGTTGCCCATTTGATTCCCGGTCATGGCACATGCCCAGGTTGTGGGCCTAATCCCCAGTGTGGGGCATGCAGGAGGTGGCCAAACGATGGTCTCTCTCATCGATGTTTCTATCTCTCTCTCCTTCTCCCTTCCTCTCGCTCTAAAATCAGTAAAGAAAAGCTATGTTGAGCACATTTCAAATTATCAACTCATAATCTACCTATTTAGTTAATATGTTGTTTATAATAATAAAAATACCCCTGTGGAGTAATGATATTTCCTGGATAAGTCATTTCAAACTTTACAATCTTCATTTAGTCCTCAAGCTAATAGCTGGTATTGTAGTCAAACTTTAAAATATGTCTACCAGAATGACATTAATTACTCTACCTTGAAACTTCATTTTAGTATTTGTAGTTCAATACAATCAGCTTGTACAATCAGCTGGTATGATGAGCTTACACACTAGAAAGGTATGGACTACTCAATATGCTATACCAATTTTGTTCTCACTATTTCCCATTCCTAAATTTAAAAACTTCCCCAGCAGCACAGAAAGTTAGAGGTCAAACAAATAACGTGAACTGTGAATAAGGGGAGGAGAGCTACAAAGATATTTTCCAGAGATAGCTTCTCAGCTGCAGATCTGTGATGATGCAGAGCTCAGGTGGAGAAAGAATATTTACATAGGGAGCTTTGTCAGCCACAACCAGGAATTATGGTCCCTAGACCACTATCAAGAGGGAAGAGCTGAAAAGAGAAAAAGAATGAAGATCAATGCTTCCAGCAGAGAACACATTGCAGAGACTGACTTCCTGCCAGACTAGATCTTGAACATTCTATTACAAAAACAAAGAAAGAGCTTTTATCAAGCCAGCAAGAAGAGAAGGCACATCAGCGAGGGCCGTTCCTTTGGCTCATTTATCTTAGCTGAAAGATGTTTCACATAAGAAAGGAAAATCTATTTGAAAGTCTTAAAGTGAGAGAAACAAATGAACTTAACTTTGAAACAGGCAATTAGACAGCATACATTAAAAATTGAGTCTTCCTAAAATTTAGCAAGGAATAAACATCCATAAATATATTTCTGAGAGTGACATAGAATGAATCATAATGAAGGGCTGTGGCACTGGACTCGTGATCATTGCTGCTGCAGCTGGACAGCCCTCCAAGATCTACAAGAATCAGGGACTTGTTACCACCCTTGTCCCTTGACCTATGCCATGGTTATAGTAATTAGGCACCTCAAGCCAAAAACTATAGACAAACATATATTCTCAATTTCAACTCATAACAGAAGTTGAGCAATAGGAGACCTCTTAATAAAAAATAAACATTTCATAGTCTACATTTTTTGTCCCTCGGAGGAAAACTGATAGTGTCCCAGGGGTCTATGAGTCAACACTGTGTGCAATAAGACAAAATATAGAGACTATGATATCAAGAAAAAGCAATCCAGGAGACCACACTGAACAAAAAGGATTTAGACTCCACAGGAGCCCCTTAATGGACACTTGGCAGAACTAGTCAACTTTAAATACGCTGCATCTCCAAGTCAGAGTGACCTCAGGCAGAAAGACACCTACAAGGCAGAAGCCCCAGAAGAGAGCTAAGATCTATTCTGGTCTGCAGGACAAGGACAAAGACTTAAGGCAGTATTCCAGGTCCATTGGAAATCTGATGCCCATTTTCTATTATCCTCAATTCTAAGAAGCAATTGAACTTATCTTCAATTTGTTAGCTACTAAGTAATCTCTCAGACTCATTTTATTCTATTTTTATACCATTGTTGTTGCAGTATAATTTAATTTGATTCCAAATACTTGAAATTTAACTAATACATGAACTATAAATTTAGTTTTATAAGAATATGTAAGACACAGTTCAAACTTGGATTGATAAGATTTGGAAACACTCCTAGAAAGTCAGTAGCTAATGATTACACCAAACTTTAAAACCAAAATGGGTGTAAATGTTCCGGTCAAGATGGCGGCATAGGTAAACTTGGTATCGCATCCTCCCACAACCATATCAAAGTTACAACTAAACTACAGAACAAACATCATTCAAAACCGCCTGAAATCAAGCTGAATGGAAGTCCTACAACTACGAAATTAAAGAAGAAGCCACATCGAGACTGGTAGGAGGGGCAGAGGCATGACAGGCTGGTCCCACACCCACGTGTGCTGGATAAAAATTAGGAGGATACCTTGGCTGGGAAGGTCCTCCCTGAGGACTGAGGGGTCCCCGTCCCACACCAGGTGCCCAGCTCAGGGTTTCAGTGCCAGGAAGAGAAGCCCCCATAACTTCTGGCTGTAAAACCAACGGGAACTGAGGCTGAGGCGGCTGGAGCCCCAGGCAGCTCCTCTTAAAGGGCCCGCGCACGGACTTACTCGGACTCGCACTCTCCAGGCTCCAGCATGCGGGAGGGAACCTGAAAAGCACCAGAGTCATATGGGAAAGAACTGACCTGTTTGGCATTGGAGTGAGGGCTGGAGAGGCAGCTTTCTCCTGGACAGACATGCTATCAGAGACTTTTGTTCCTTTGGTGAGCCCTTCCCTGGGCCAGCAGACCCCACCACATCTGGGACTCCAGAAACCTGGCTCACACTATTGGCCCCGCCCTTGTGATTCCCTGAGGCCCCACTCCATCCAACTTCCAGGCCCACCCAAGCTGTTGCCAGTTGCTTTACCATAGGATTGGCCTGTCTTGGAGCCTGCTTCAGCTTTTCCTAAATTCTTTCAAACAAGCAGCATCTGGTCTCAGCTAGCCCCATACCTCTCACTAAGTAATACATAGAAACAAACACAGGGAGGCAGCCAAAATGAGGAGACAAAGAAACAGGTCCCAAATGAAAGAACAGAACAAAACTCCTGGAAAAGAACTAAGTGAAATGGAGTTAAGCAACTCAACAGAGGCTGAGTTCAAAACACTACTTATAAGGATGCTCAATGGACTTAGTGAGCACCTCAGTGAACTTAGTGAGGGCCTCAAGAGCATAAAAAATGGACCAGTCAGAAATGAAGGATGCACAGTTAGAAATGAAGGAGGCACTAACTGAAATAAAGAATAGTTTACACAGATGCAATAGTAGAGTAGGTAAAGCTAAGAAGCAAACTATCAATTGGGAACATAAGGAAGCAAAAAACAACCAATCAGAACAGCAAAAAGAAAAAAGAATCCAAAATAATGAGGACAGTGTAAGGAGCCTCTGGGACAACTTCAAGCGTGCCAACATTCACATCTTGGGGGTGCCAGAAGGAGAAGAGAGAGAACTAGAAATCGAAAACCTATTTGAAACAATAATGGCAGAAAACTTTCCTAACTTGGTGAAGGAAACAGACATACAAGTCCAGGAAGCACAGGGAGTCCCAAACAAGATGAACCCCAAGAGGCCCACACCAAGACACATCATCATCAAAATGCAAAAGGTTCAAGACAAAGAGAGAATCTTAAAAGCAGCAAGACCAAAGCAGTTAGTTACCTACAAGGGAGTTCCCATAAGACTGTTAGCTGATTTCTCAAAAGAAACTTTGCAGGCCAGAAGGGAGTGGCAAGAAATATTCGGAGTGATGAAAAGCAAGAACCTACAACCAAGATTACTCTATCCTGCAAAGCTGTCATTTAGAATTGATGGCCATATAAAGAGTTTCCCAGACAAGGAAAAGCAAAAGGAGTTCATCACCACCAAACCATTATTATATGAAATGTTGAAGGGTCTTCTTGAAGAAAGAGATAAACAAATATGAACAAACAAAACGGCAATAAATACATATCTATCAACAATTGAATCTACAAACAAAATGAACAAGCAGAGCAGAAACATTCTCATAGATACAGAGAACGTTTGTTGGGTACCAGATGGGTGGGGGCTGGGGGTATGGGTGAAAAAGGTGAAGGGATTAAGAAGTATAAATTGGTTGTTAGACTGACAAACCTCAAAGGGAAGGGGGTTTGGGGGTGGGAAGAAATAAACCAAGGAACTTATATGTATATATGCATAACCAATGGACACAGACAACAGTGTGAGGAAAGGCAGGAGGGGGGCAGGAAAGGGGAGGAGGGGGTCAATGGGGGAAAAAATGAGGAATATCTGTAATACATTCAACAATAAAGATAAGCTAAAAAAAAACAAAAAAAACCAAAATGGGTGTAAAAATATCAGGTGCTCATTATCTTTTCTAATGGTTCTGTTTCTGAAGTTTTGTTCAACTTAAGTTTGTATAATTCAAAAAATTATATTTATTATACTAGGTCTTCAAATAAACTTGAATTTTCTAAATGCCAAATGAGTAATTATTTCAGTTTTCAGTGTCTAACTGTATTAGCTTCAAGAAAGAGTATAAACCTCACCTGTTCTTATAACTTAGCATTGTTTTTCTGATTTTTTGTTTGTTTTTGTTTTAATATTTTTTCTTTACTCATATGAGAGAGAGAGGAAGGGAAAGGGAGAGATAGAAACATCGATGAGAGAGAACATTCGACTGGCTGCCTCCTGCATGCCCCCCATTGGGGATTGGGCCCACAACCTGGGCATGTGCCCTGACTGGAAATCAAACCAGTGATCTCTTGGTGCACCGGCTGGGCTGTTTTTTCTGTTTAAAAAAAATAATTTTTAAATCCAGTTTTACTTAATAGTAAGTGTACCTTTTGTTATTCTATGTTTCTATTATTTTTCTCATTTCAGGACTTAATTCTTCACTTTTCATATCAGAACAAGTAGCCTCACCATTCACTTTTACAACATAATTGGCATCAGATAGAAATAAATTGTACACACTATGATTAACCATCAACTTCGATAGAATTACTGCATTGTTTTATTGCAGCATCAAAAAAAGTTCTTTATTTACTTGAATTAGCATTAGACTAAGCAGCTTCAACCGAGCAACTCACAGTTCTATACAAGACCCCACATTCACACTGCACGAAAACACCATGAAACCAGTGGACTATGTTGTTATGTGTGTATCATGTAATACCTAAAGCAAACACTGAAAAATCTATACAAAGAGATACACACATAAACATTACAGAAAAATCAAAATGGAATTCTAAAAAATGTTTACTCACAGGAAGACAGGGAAAAAAATAAGAGAGAACCAAAAACAAAGGGGAAAACAGAAAACAAAAACTAAAATGACAGACTTAAGCCCTAACATATCAATAATTAAATTAGATGTAAATTCTCTAAATATACCAATTAAAAGACAGAATTGGCAAAGTGGCTTAAAAGAAAAAGACCCAATGATGTGCTGTTTATAAGAAATTCACTACAAATATAATAATATTACAAAGGGGAGGAAAAACATCAATCAAAAGAGATTTAAATGACTTGAAAAATTTTTAAATGGGTAACATTAAGTTAGGGATTTACACTTGAGTGATGAAACTATAAAGAAATTCAAGGAAGTAATTATTTTAAGTGTCAAAATAGTGGTTATTTATGTTGCAAAGCCAAGGGTTGAGATTGAGTTGGAGCACATGGCGAGAAGAGGACATTCTGGGTGGCAGTTCTATTCCTTTCTTTCAAAGTTCTATTTTATCTTTTCAGTCATGGTTATAAGGTTGTTTACTTTATAATACTTTATTTAGCAGCTTTTGTCTATTTTGTGGCTTTCTATGTCCCTGTTTTATTTTCCAATAAAAAGGTCAAATTTTTTTTAAAAAAAGGAATATGAGATAAGAGAGAAACTGCCCATATAATGAGAAGAAAATCTGAAAGATTGGGCTTTTTTAAGGTAAGAATTATTTTAAAATAACATGATGTAGAATGTTTAAAAAGGCGAAAGTAAATTTACTCATACTCTCATTACACAGAATGCATAGTCTGAATTCTCCTAGATACAAGTTTGCTCACCATGAGTTAGAAAAACATTTTATCAGAAAAGTTTCTAGATCACCGGGAAACAAAATTCTCATTTTCACTTTAAAATATCTCAAAGATGGGACTGGCCGGTGTGGCTCAGTGGTTGAGTGTCGACCCATGCACCAAGAGGTCGCAGGTTCAATTCCTGGTCAGGGCACATGGCCAGGTTGTGGGCCCGATCCCCAGTGGGGGGCGTGCAGGAGGTAGCCAGTCGATGTTCTCTCTCATCGATGTTTCTATCTCTCTCTCCCTCTCCCTTCCTGTCTCTCAAAAATCAATAAAGAAAAAAAAATTTAATAAATAAATAAAATATCTCAAAGATGAAGTATGAGGTCATGTATAATCCTCTCCCAAACAGTAGAATAAAATTTTTATTGGGATTTATCAGGAAATTCACTCTATTCTTAATCTTACAGAATGGGGAGGGTTGGGGGAAAGAGGAAAATCTTTGAGTACAAAGTATTATAAAAATAGTACGTCAATATAATTTTTTTAACAAAATGTTCAAAAAAGCTGTATCACCTCTCTCTGGGGGGATGGGGAGGGGGCTAGTTTTAATACTTCTATAGAAATATAGATATCTAAAGACATCTTCCAAACTAACTAATTAGCATACTTGCTCAACTTTTGTTTATTTTTAAATAAGAATAGAAATGAAACTGCATTTGAGGAATTTAAATACAGAAAATACATTTACTATAAAACTCACTGGCAAAAAATTATCCAAATTCTCTTTCTAAAACTACTTAACCAATAAAACTCTTATATGTTCTTCTCACAAAGAAGACTAAATTTCTGTTCTCCTCTGCCTCTTCAAAACAGTTAATTGAGTGAGAGATTTATAATGGGACTCATTTGCAGCATGTCTAAATATTTGGCTCAAGCCAAAATGGTACAATTCTATGGCCTTAGAAACTAAAATGTTAACCTTAAGTTGAGTATAAATGACTTTTGAAATGTTTACATTACTTGAGGTGCTTATTATTCTATTCTCAAAATAAGTCATTTATCCAATTATTAAGAAAATTCAGGATTGTGGAGTACTCCAAAATGCATGCTTTATGAAGAGAAAAGGGGCAGACTAAGAATCCCTTCCATGTTTAAACCAGCTTGTTAGGGGACTGCCCCGAGTCAGAAGGGGAGGGCTGTACCTCCTCCGCTCTTATCAATCTCGTAAGAAAGATTTCAGATGGGCGACAGAGCAATGTAACAAAGCAAGCAAATTTATTAAGGAAGCAAGGCAAGCAAATTTATTAAAAATACACTTGGCATATAGCACAAGCAGGTACACAGCTAGTCTAAGCACACACTGAGTGGGGGTTTAAGGGATTTTATACCCTTCTCTCTATAGGTTTCAAAGCTTCCCTACCAGATATCTTGGGTAGCTGACTGGATTTCAAGGTCTTCCTTTTACTTTGTTGTGGCTCTTCCCAGAATTTATGAGAACATCCGGTGATTTTATCTTGGCAAGCCTCAAGACAGCTGATTTCTTTGTCCAGTGGGTGAGATAAAACTCTCCTTTCTTTTCCCCTCTCCCCTTTCCTATATTCTCTGGTTGGGGAGGAGAGCTACTAACCATTTGCTCTCAAGTGTCCTTGGTTGGGGAAGATAAGGCCTTGTGATTTACAAGCTGGCTGCAAGCTGCCCAAACTGTTTTTCTTGTTTAATTTTCTTGTCTCAGTTTCTCTATCCCACTTGCCCAGGGATTTTCCTAACTTCTTACTATCCTGCCACCACCTGACACGTCAGGACATCAAAGACTCCAAGGCAAAAGTGCTTAAGTTGAAAATACAAGGTCTATCTAATAAAACCAAAAGACATGAAAGAAGAAAACACAAGATAATCTGAAGAAAGGTTTTCACCTGCCAGTTCCTCAGTAGAAACTACTGACTACTTAGCCAGCAAATATAGAATCTGACTCTGAGAAAATATCATTGTATTAGCTTGACACTCTGAAGAAGTAATGAAGCACCTAGAAAAATAAATATTTACTGCATTTAACTGGAAATAAAACTTGTTGGCCCATGTTATAAAGAGTATTGACATAGCCCAGGTACACTGACTAGTCAACAAGTAATAATATATGCTACAAGACAGCAATTACATCTGTGAATCACTTGAGCTTTAATGACAGCAATGGAAATATCTACATATCTGTCAAGTCATGTTTGAGTATAAAAAGATAAATCTCAAATGGACTCCAAAAAGGAACTTGTAAAGAGATACAAATCTATCAGAATCTGAACAATCCAGGCATCTGAATAGCACAACTTGGCCTACAGATTGATTTACTGGAGTCAGGTATCTACCCATATTCCAACCACTGTGGACAGTAGAAGGCATCGTTATGTGGTATAAGTAGGAGTGCAAATGTAATAGGAAATGAATACACTATATTTATATAAAGCTACCCATATTAGCCTTAGTAAGTGTTAAACGCAGCTTGTAACTCTCACCTGATTTTTCTCTCAAAACTAGAACTTACACGTTAAAAGTTTTGTTTAGTATACTTCACAATCCTGCAGTTTCAGTTCCTGTGTGAACCTATGGAACAGCCTGACCTTCAAGGACGTGGCTTTTGCCAACTACCCAGACACAGGAATTCACGGACAAAAAACAAAATAATTTTTAAAAAGAGAAAAAAAATAAGAACAGATGGCCATCTTAAGGACACTGACCATAAAAATCTATATTGGACCAGCAAGGACACTGCCTGCATGTCCACAGGGCCTCCCCCTGACCTCTTTATCCTGCTTTCCCTCTCCCTCCTTATAAAAACCTCCACCTGCACTGAGATGTTAGGGTGGGTTTTTGAGAACTGGGAAAAGTCTCCCATCTTCTCAAGATGGTGGCACCCCAAAAAATCTCTTTCCTTTTAACAGCAACTGTCTCATGAGTTTGGCTTTTGTTATGGCAGGCAGTGGAATCCAGTTCCATCTAGTTTCACAAAGGCAGAAAGAAAAGGAAGTTTCAGAATAGAATAGAATAGAATAGAATAGAATAGAATAGAATAGAATAGAATAGAATAGAGTAGAGTAGAGTAGAGTAGAGTAGAGTAGAGTAGAGTAGAGTAGAGTAGAGTAGAGTAGAGTAGAATAGGACTATCATAGCAAATGGAACATTATAATGGTTAGTATTCAAATTGCTCAAATACCCACAGATGTTCAAGAATTCAGTTCAATTCTGACACTATCTACTCAGAGATAGCATCAAATTTCACAGGATAGGCATTCAGTCCTACAAGACTGCAAATATCCCACCCCGACCCCACACATATACACATACACACACATACTTCAGATGCCAGATGTAAGCTGAGGTTACCTGCACTTCTGACTGAAAGGCCACAGGTTGGAGGTTCCAACCACCCTCTCTAACTCAGAATGCCAACTGCGAGTCCAAGTGTGTCAACTGTACTTCTGACCAACTGACTATGAATCAGAGGTTCCCACAACTCCCTCCTTGGGTCCACTTAATTTGCTAGAACAGCTCCCAGAACTCAGAGAAATTCTCAGAACTCAGAGAAACATGTTACTTACTAGATCTTTGGATTATTGCAGAAGGATATATGATATAACTCAGGAACAGCCAGATGGAAGAGATGCACAGGGCAAGGTATGTAGGAAGCAGGTGGAGTTCTATGCCCTCTCTTAGTGCATGAGTTTCCCTGCATCACCAGGTATTCACCAATCCGGTAGCTCTCTGAACTCCATCCTCATGGGTTTTTATGGAGGCTTCATTACATAGACATTTTTTATTAAATCACTAGCTATTGGGGATTGATTCAACCTTCAGCTCTTTCTCCTCCCCAGAGGTCAAGGGGTAGAACTGAAAGTTCCAAACCTCTAAACACAAGGTCAGTTCTCCTGGTAACCAGCTCCTCTCCTCAGGTGATTTCCGAAAGTCACTTCATCAACGTAACAAAAGACACCCTTTCATTCTCAACACTTAGGAAATTCCAGCAGTTCAGAGTGCTATAATCCAAGAATTGTGGGTGAAGACCAAGTAGCTTATAAATCACAATATTGCAGTATTGTTTCTGGAAACTTTTGAATAGAATAGAGAAGGAATATCACAGTGAATGGGATATCATAAGGATTAGTATTGTTTCTGGATGTTTTATTTCCGTTTACACACACAAACACTCCATATATATATGTGTGTGCTAAAGCATGATGTAAAATGTATGTCTTGAACATCAATTTCTGCAATTTCTTTCCAGCAATCTCAGTGTACCAACTGCATTCAGAAGGAAATTCCTGCAAAATAGTTACATAGTGTGTTTCCTTTTGCTCCCTGAGCCAGATATTTTGAAAGCTGAGTTGGTCCTTTTTATGCTGTAAAATACCCAACACTCCAAAAATAATCACTCAGTCTCACTATCCTCATATTTTCCATCCCTTTAAATTACTCTATGATAGTAAATTCCCCAGCCCCCAAATAAACCACAGGTAACGTAAAGATTGTTAGCTTCCCATTTTCAGATACAAGGGGATGTTTCATTGCCCTTTACTCCAATAAAGTCCAATAACAAATCCAAGTATTTCATATTCTCTATGCCACTTACTCCCCAGGTTCATTCTCTGCCTTAGTCTCTGCTCGTGTCAGGATATGAATTTCTCAGTAGCCTAGAGCAAACAGAACCACCAGCCCTCAGTAAGGATAGAGCCTGAAAAGCTGTGGAGAAATAGAACCAGGATTCTGTGCTCATTGTCTTAAGAGACAGATTTAATATCTAAGATTCAGTATTTTTAAAATCCCATATTTTGAAAAGTGGTTTATAAGAGAAGTCTCTGAAATTAGCATTGGCCATTCCAGTGCCGAATGAGCTTAGGTAAGAAGATCATAAAATGTAAAATCAAAATCAGTGAACATTTCCCTCAGGAAATCCTAACCACATATTTTACCCATGTCTTAGCAAGTAGGGACTAAAATACTCTCTGAAACACCAAGGCTATAGGATATATTTAGTCTATTTCATGCCTCTATCGTAGCACTTAACTATGTTATAAAGAAATTTTCTATGTACATCTTAGTACCCCTCATTAGACCATAAGCTCTTGGGCAAAGATTCATAACATATTTAGCCTCGTCTAACAGAACACCAAACATATAGTAGGTGCTTTGTCTCTCTAGGCAGTGAAGGTGAAGATTGACTAGAAGGAACATGAGGAAACTTTCTCAGGCAAAGGTAATGTTCTACATCTTGTTAGGGTTTGGGGTTACATAGTACATTAATTTGTCACAATTTCCTGATGTGCAATTAAGATGTGCATTATATTGTCCGTAACTTTTGCATCATAAGAAAGACTATAAGCAAATAGTGAGTTCTGTTTCATGATATGCATGCTATAGAATTTAGGGAAAAATATATTGATAGTTGCAATTTACTTTGAAATGTGCCCAATAAATAAAATGAATTAGTGGATCTTTACAGCGATAGATGGATGGATAGATATATGATAAAGTATGTATTAGCAAACTACTGATGAAATAATTTTGGTTGTGAGTCTATGGATGTTCACAATAACATTTGTTAAAGTTTGCTATACATTTGAAATGTTTTATGGTCAGATAAACAGTATCTTTTTTGAGATATTGGCAAGAAAGCTACCACTAATGTAAACTTTATTCTTATTTTTATTAAAAATAAAATATCAAATTCCTTGTTATTGGCAACAAACTATCATAAATGCACTTTACCTATAACTTTATAGTAATATATATTTTAAAAGAGAAAACAAAGTATATTTTATTCACAGATTAAACCTGGATCACAATATCTCAGGTAAGGTCAATGACACTAATATTTAAATAAACAAGAGAGGAAAAATACTTGATTTTTCTTTTTCTTTCCTCTTTTTAAAATTAAAATCAATCTCTTTATTTTGAGATAATTGTAGATTTTTATGTAGTTGTAAGAAATAATACAGAGATCTGGTATACCTTTGACAGTTTCCCTCAATGACAACATCTTAAAAATATAGTACAAATATCACAGCCAGGTTATTAACGTTGATACAGTCAAGAGACAGAACATTTCTATCACCACAAAGGTCCATGTTGTTTTTATACAGCTACACCCATTTCTCCTCTCCCACTCTTTTTTAACTCCTGGCAGTCACTAATCTGTCCTCTGTTTCTATAATTATCATTTCAAGAATGTGATATAAATAGAATCATCCAGTATATATCCTTTTGGTTAATAACTTTTTTTTACTCAGCAGAATTCCTTAGAGATTCATCCAGATTGTTGATTGTATCAATAGTTTTTTGTTTGATTGTTTTTTGTTTTTTTTTATTGCTAAGTAGTAATTCCATGTTATGAATGTACCATAGTTTATTTAAACATTCATCAGTAAAAGAGCATTTAGGTTTTCTCCATTTTTGGGGTATTATAAATAAACCTATGGACGTTCATGTACAAGTTTTGTGCAACCACAGGTATTTCTTTCTTTTATATAAATGCCCAGTGATGCAATTGCTGGGTCATATGGTAGTTGCATGCTTAGTATTTTTTTAATCGAATTTATTGAGGTGACATTGGTTTGCAAAACCATGTAAGGTTTCAAGTGTACAACTCAATAAAACATTGTCTGCACACTGCATTGTGTGCCCATGTTATCTCAATGTTTTCTTTGCAGTACATGTTTTTCCTGTATTTAATATAATAGATACATATAAACCATTTGGAGAAACAACCAAACAAAAAACTCTGAAATTATTGTCATTATTATTATAATTTAAAACCTAATTATAAAAATTAGAAGAACAAAATTCTTATTTAAAATTTTGTTTTATAGAAACATAAAAATTATAATGTTTTTCTCATACAGTATAAGAATCTATAGAACAACCCTGACATTGTAAACATTTGCAAACATTGCCAAAATTACCTTTTAGAAAACATGGGAAAATTTTATCTTGCTGTTTCATTGACATTCTAATTTTGTTATAAATTTTCACTCTTTTATAACCTGGAATCAGAATTTACTATATTATTGGTTAGTTTCAGTTCCAGATTATATAATCAGAAAGTGAAATTGACCTCAATAAAAAACAATTTCATTAAAAAGAATTTAAAAGTGAAATTGGAAGGACTTGCCTAATCAAGGAAATAAAATACATAATTATCCCTTACAATGAAGAATATTAAATCATCACACACAGTGAAAATTATTAATGGACAATGTTTTACAATTTACATCAGAAAGATTTAATGACTATGATGAATTATTTTGGGAGGATCCCTTTTTAGCTTTTCTCTTCCTTCCTGTGTATTCAACGAGACTAGTTGAGAAACACATGTAATAACCGGGTATCTGTCATCAATAACAAGTGATTTAGACTTCTGAGTATATCTCCCTTGCCCAGATATTTAACGTTTGAGGTCTAACTATGAACCATGTATTAGTCAGCTTTGCTTAAGTAACAAACAACAACCCCCAAGTCTCAGTGGTTTACAACAATCGTTATTTTTTACCCACATTGGACATACGTTGTAATCAGCTGTGGCTCTGCTAAATGGGTGTTCCCATTCCTATACCCTCTCTTAGACATGTAATTTTCCCTGCAGAGGGTAAGAGCAAGAGAAGTGGCCAAAAACTTGTGTCACCTCTTAAAGCTTCATCCCAGAAGCTTTGTAATATCACATCTGTTCACCTGCAATATAGAGAGAGCAAAAAACAAAACAAAACAAACTCAAAAGCAAAAGTATTGAGGCCAATATATAATCTAAGAAATAGGTAACCAATAGCTTTTAAAAGAAAACAAATTGGCTGGATCTAGAAAGAAATCTAAGATAGAAAAAGAAGGATTACCATAGAATAAAATTATTGGAGATTTTTTTGAGGTATTATATCCCTCTTTCTTTTGTTAGGATGCCAGTACTTTCCTGTTTAAATAAATAATACGGTATTATAAGAGAATATAAATATCTTCTTGCCTATGACGTCTCTCAGAAAGCAAAACTTTAATGGGAAAAAGAGACAAAAAATGAAGGGAAAAAAAGTGTATAGAGTACACAAGAAAAAGAAAGTACATAAGAAAAACAAGATACAAGAAATACTTCATATATGGAAAAAATGCCATTTTCTCAAGAGTTGGGAGATTTTCACTAAACTAAGTTCTTTGAAAAATAGATCAAAACTGAAGAAAATGAGCTGAATGAAAGGAGGGGAAGAATGATATAGAATAATTGCTGTACTGTGAAACTCCAGCCCTATTATATGCAAAATCAAAATTTTAGACAAAAAAAAAAATGAGACTTCCGGTCAAGATGGCGGCGTAGGTAAACGCGGTATCGCGTCCTCCCACAACCACATCAAAGTTACAACTAAACTACAGAACAACCATCATTCAAAACCACCTGAAATCAAGCTGAATGGAAGTTCTACAACTACGAAATTAAAGAAGAAGCCGCATCAAGACTGGTAGGAGGGCGGAGGCGGACAGGCTGGTCCCACACCCACGTGTGGCGGATAAAAATTAGGAGGACACCTTGGCTGGGAAGGTCCTCCCTGAGAACTGAGGGGTCCCCGTCCCACACCAGGAGCCCAGTTCAGGGTTCTAGTGCCAGGAAGAGAAGTCCCCATAACTTCTGGCTGGAAAAACCAGCGGGAACTGAGGCTGAGGCGGCTGGAGCCCGCGGCAGCTCCTCTTAAAGGGCCCGCGCATGGACTTACTCAGACTCGCACCCTCCAGGCTCCAGCATGTGGGAGGCAGCTTAAAAGGCACCAGAGTCATATGGGGAAGAACTGAGCTGTTTGGCATTGGAGCGAGGGCTGGAGAGGCAGCTTTCTCTTAGACAGACATGCTATCAGAGGCCTTTGTTCCTTTGGTGAGCCCTTCCCTGGGCCGGCAGACACTGCCATATCTGGGACTCCAGCAACCTGGCTCACACTGTTTGCCCACCCTGGTGATGCCCTGAGGCCCTGCCCCACCCAACTTTCAGGCCCACCCAAGCTGTTGCCAGTTGCTTTACCATAGGCTTGGCCTGTCTTGGAGCCTGCTTTAGCTTTTCCTAAATTCTTTCAAACAAGCAGCATCTGGTCTCAGCTAGCCCCATACCTCTCGCTAAGTAATACATAGAAACAAACACAGGGAGGCAGCCAAACTGAGGAGACAAAGAAACAGGTCCCAAATGAAAGAACAGAACAAAACTCCAGCAAAAAAAACTAAGTGAAATGGAGTTAAGCAACCTAACAGATGCTGAGTTCAAAATACTGCTTATAAGGATGCTCAATGGACTTAGTGAGAACCTCAGTGAACTTAGTGAGGGCCTCAAGAGCATAAAAAAGGACCAGTCAGAAATGAAGGAGGCACTAACTGAAATAAAGAATAGTTGACACAGATTCAATAGTAGAGTAGGTAAAGCCAAGAAGCAAACCATCAATGTGGAACATAAAGAAGCAAAAAACAACCAATCAGAACAGCAAAAAGAAAAAAGAATCCAAAATAATGAGGACAGTGTAAGGAGCCTCTGGGACAACTTCAAGCATGCCAACATTCGCATCTTGGGGGTGCCAGAAGGCGAAGAGAGGGAACAAGAAATTGAAAACCTATTTGAAACAATAATGGCAGAAAACTTCCCTAACTTGGTGAAGGAAACAGACATACAAGTCCAGAAAGCACAGAGAGTGCCAAACAAGATGAACCCAAAGAGGCCCACACCGAGACACATCATCATCAAAATGCAAAAGGTTCAAGACAAAGAGAGAATCTTAAAAGCAGCAAGAGAAAAGCACTTAGTTACCTACAAGGGAGTTCCCATAAGACTGTCAGCTGATTTCTCAAAAGAAACTTTGCAGGCCAGAAGGGAGCGGCAAGAAATATTCAGAGTGATGAAAAGCAAGAACCTACAACCAAGAGTACTCTATCCTGCAAAGCTATCATTTAGAATTGATGGCCATATAAAGAGTTTCCCAGACAAGGAAAAGCAAAAGGAGTTCATCACCACCAAACCATTATTATATGACTGACATGTTGAAGGGTCTTCGTGAAGAAAAAGATAAAAAAATATGAACAAACAAAACGGCAATAAATACATATCTATCAACAACTGAATCTACAAACAAAATGAACAAGCAGAACAGAAACATTCTCATAGATACAGAGAACTTTTGTTAGATATCAGATGGGTGGGGGCTGGGGGTATGGGTGAAAAAGGTGAAGGGATTAAGAAGTACAAATTGGTTGTTATACTGACAAACCTCAAAGGGAAGGGGGGCTGAGGGGGTAGGAAGAAATAAACCAAGGAACTTATATGTATATATGCATAACCAATGGACACAGACAACAGTGTGGGGAAAGGCAGGAGCGGGGCAGGAATGAGGAGGGGGGGCCAATGAGGGAAAAATGAGAAACATCTGTAATACATTCAACAATAAAGATAAGAAAAATAAATAAATAAAATTTTTCCTTCTAAAATTTTTTTAAAAAAGAAAATATGAGAGGAAAACAATCAAATTAAAAATCAGTGGCTGAAATATACCTTACAAAAAAATTATGGACTTTCAAAACCCTTCTCAGAAATCTACAAGAATGTCAAAGGGATTGGGACCTGGCCAAGGCGAGTCTGCCCCAGCATGGACTGGAATTTGTGGGTTCTTGACTTCATACAGGAAAGATTTCATGACACAAATCCAGGTGATTTTGAGAGTACATTTATTAAAGCTGGGGACAGTAAAACAAAGGAAGGGCTTAAGATAGAAGAGGAAAGATCATAGCAACAAGTATGAGCCTAGGTAGAGCTGCTTTGCCCTTTGGAAAACGAGAAAGAGTTGCACCTAGGAGAGGCTGCCTTGGAGAAAGTCACAGAGACAGAAGAAGTGAGCCAGCTGGGTTGCGTGGACTCAGGAAACAAGTTACAGAGGCAAAAGGAGGGCCCTTGAAATCAGGTTCAGGGGGTTAACCCAGGAGGAGCTGCCACTGCCCACTGCTCCCCTGGTTGCAAGTCTCCTGGGGACCTTTAGAACTCAAGGGGAAGAAAGCAAAGATACAAGCCTGGGGCTAGGTGCAGGCAGGCTCAATAGAAAGAGCACTAACTGGGTCCTTTGTCTTAAGGTTTTTATTTGTTTTCCAAAGGTAGGAGATTTAGGGACTGTCTCAGGAGAGGATCTCAATAGAATATTTATCAGCTTTCCAGGTGTGTTCTTTACTATGCTAATTAATAAAAATGAGTGTATCAGGATCATTCTCTGGTCAGTTTCACCTTTAAAGAATATCACAAAAGAGGTATTGGACTTGGGCAGGGGTGCCCCCTGCATGGTCTGAAATATGTAAGCCATTTGTTTTTACATGTTCCTGATAAGGGAAGATAATACCTTGCTATTTATTTTCTGGCTATTTCTCCGTCTCAGTTTCCCCATTCCACTTGCCAAGGAATATTCCCAGTTTCTTACTATCCTGTCTCAAGGAGACATCAACCTTGCTTTCAGTTCGTTATCTGAACATCAATATAAGTACTATATATTTTTCTTTATTAATAAATATGTTAATGCCAACAATGAAATTCTACTCTACTTTAATACTAAATTTCCATAGTTGTTTAAAGGAAATTTCCTTTCATTGAACTAAAAAATTGAAGGACAGATTTAGCCAATATTGGAACACCAAGGAGAAACTGAATTCATATACTTTTTTAACTTTAAAGAGTAACTGCCAGCACCATTTCTCAATATAATGTACCTCAAGAATTCATCATTAAAGTCAGTTATGTATACAGCAAATTAATGCTAAAAAAAATCTTCTCTTCACTTGTCTTAATGAAACTCTTAAAGTATAAGAGCTTTCAAAATGATTTCAAGGAAAAATACCAAATACCATGCAAATTGGTAGAAAGCAAAATCTCATTGGGAAATTTGGGTGGGAAATCATCTCTTCATTGATTTTCTTTTTTTATTGATTTTAGAGGGAAAATAAGGGAGGGAGAGAGATAGAAACATCGACAAGAGAGAATATCAATCGGCCACCTCCTGCATGCCCCCCACTGGGGATTGGGCCCACAACCTGGGCATGTGCCCTGACCAGGAATCGAACTAGCGACCTCTTGGTGCATGGGTCAATGCTCAACCACTGAGCCACACTGGCCGGGCTAATTTTCACTTTTTATTTAAAAATTCTCCATGAGAAATCTGAAGAAAAAGAATTAGATTTAATTACCAAAGACAACTTTTATAAAAACCACCTTGGAAAATCTGAATATAAAATTTTCTCATTATCATTCAGATAAAGAATCATTTTTACATATCTTTTCAAAACTATATTTCCTGAACTTTTGCCTATGGAAAAAATAAAAAGTGACCTATACAGTCAGTTATCTTTTACACTACTTAGAGACCAAAAAGCAGAATTATGGCTTACAGAAAAATATGTGATGATGAAAAACAATCTTTTAAAGAAGAAGTCTTCTTCTAAAATTACTATTGATTTTTTATCACTTTTAAAAACTTCAAACATCATTTAATGACTCCCCAGACTCAACATGGCATCTTGAGCAAACAGATCTATTCCTACTGCCCATAACCTTATTATAATAATGAAGCACAAGAGAGAAGAAATATACAACTGTACTAAACACTGTTGGGGAAACTAATTATTTGTGGAATACCCACTATAAATTCAAAAGCTGTTCTAAGAACTATGGACAAAATAGAGGAAAATTTGGGTCTCTCGTAGAGCTTTTATTTGGATGTAAAATCTATAGACATTTAAAAATGAATAGAAAAAATATTAGCATCACAATAGGTGCACATAGAGACTTACCCTGTGAGTGCAAGTGTCCTGGAAGCCCTATTAAAAGAGGTATTTAAAATGATCTCTGAGAAAAAGAGGCACCCAAAGCTTTGGCACCAAAGCTGAGCCCTGAATAACCAGGGGGTGAAAAAAAAGAGCACATACTAAGCAGAGTTAACAGGTCCTAGATTACCTAGGTTACCTAGATTCCTAGAGTAGGAATCAGATGGGCATGCTTGAGTAACAGGAAGAAGGCTACTGTGCCTGGAATATATCAAAAGAGTAGAAGAGGGATGAGTGAGACCAAAGGGGAAGCAAGACCCAGATAATGTAAGTTAGAAGAGAAAAAGAACTAGTGAGTCAACCCAGTCACTAGTCTACATTCACAAATTTAAAAGAACAATTAATACAAGAAAAAATGGACAAAAATGAATAAATGAGAAGAATTGATTTTAGAGGAAACATATAACTCTGGAAATTAGAGGGAAAACTTGAAAACAGATAGAAGAAACCTCAAATCAAAGAGATTTGGATTATCTCCATTATTTGTTGCACTCAGGAAAAAACAAAGTGTTCATAGTTAAAGTAATTGGTGGGCGAAATAAGTTTTTTCTAAAACAAATTAAAAAGCTAAAACAAAAAGACATGGAAATATCTCAGAACACAGAAAAAAATCATTTTATAAACACAGCATAAATCATTTAATGATAATTACAGAATAAAATTAAATACTATAAACTCTGGGACAAACTCAGATGCCTACAGGGAAAGGGGGTAAAGTAAATGCATCAAAGTGACTGGGAAGAAATAACCATAAGCCTCATCTAAAGGGAAGTTATTACTCTGCTCCAATCAATTCCAACCACACACAAAAAGTGGGCCCAGTAGTATCATCTCGTTCATTTTTCTAGAGGAGAAAAGCAAAGGAGAATATTCATATGAAATCTTTGTATTTTCACATATTAGCCATTAATTCAATTTCCTTTAAAAATAGAGTTAGCATGTGGGTCAAACCTAACATTTTTGAGTATCTATATCTGGCCTTCCAGCCATCAGTTTTCAACTTTTATAAATTAAATACAGATTAAGTAACAGAATAAAATGCTCAGTTCCTGTGACTCCATCTTGTTCAAGCCTTTGTTTTTCCCATGACCTTCAGGTTAGTAGCTCCTGCTTAGTCTCGCATATAGACATGCAAATCATTAGAGGAATTCTGCTTGTGGCTTGAGTTTTATAAAAACAGCTCCTCCCATTTTCCCTTGCCTGGATATAAAAGAAGTCTGAACTGGGTACTTTCTTAAAATGGATTTGAGGAACCACTAGGGTTCCTATCTTCTTGGTTGGCTCCTTCTCAATCAATAAACATTTCTTTAGTCCAAATTCTGACGTTTGAGCTTTGGCATTTTAAAGCATTGGGCGCATGAAATTTGAACCTGTAACAATTATGGAAAAGTAGGCAAGAGCTGGCAAAACTGGGAAAAGAACAGAAGGAGGGAAGTGTAAGAGCACTAATTTCCTCTTCTTGTTTGGGAGAGTCAAGAGGCATTATCTCAAGTCTACCGCTTAGAAAATACAAATTTAAGTACAATTTTACTTAGTAAAATTTTAATTTAGTTAAGTTTTAATTTTACTCAATAAGAGGATTATAATATAAGACTAATAAAAATGGGAATGATGCCCAGCCGGTGTGGTTCTGTGGATTGAGCATTGTCCCATGCACCAAGAGGTCACCAGTTCAATTCCCGGTCAGGGCATATGCTTGGGTTGTGGGCTCGACCCCCACTAGGGGGCAAGTAGGAAGGCCGCTGATCGATGTTCTCTCATGGATGTTTCTATCTCTCTCTCCCTCTCCCTTCCTCTCTCAATAAAAGTAAATAAATAAATAAATAGTTTTAAAAATAATGGGAGTGAAGAGAAAAATGTTGGCAAATTTCCTATCAATAGCAGGAAGTCTATCACTACTACTTATTTTGACAATCAAGAAGTAAAGTGCACCCTGGCTGGTGTGGCTTAGCAGTTAGAGTGTTGGCCCTCAGACCAAAGGGTCACAGGTTTGATTCCTGGTCAAAAGCACATACCTGGGTTGCAGGTTCAATCCCAGGCCCTGTTGCAGGAGGCAACAGATCAAGTGTCTCTCTCTATCTCTCTTACCCTTCCTCCCTTCCACTCTCTCTAAAAATAAATTTTAAAAAATATCCTCGGGTGAGGATTAAAAAATAAGTAAAGTTAAGTGTACAGTATTATTTAGAGTTACAGAGATAACCACTGTAAGAGCTTAAAGCAGAATGTCAAATGTTGCTACTTTTGAGGAAGGGAGAGGAGGTGAAAGAAAGTAAAGAAACTAAAAATACCTTAAATTTTAATTTTATGCCATTTTAGAAAAATTAAATTTTTCCCATGCATGTGTATTACTTTTCAAATAAAACAATTTAAGACTTCCGGTCAAGATGGCGGCCTAGGTGGATGCGGAATCGCGTCCTCCCACAACCACATCAAAGTTACAACTAAATCACAGAATAACTATCACTTAAAGACCGCATGAAATCAAGCTGAATGGAAGCCCTGCAACTACGAAATTAAAGAAGCAGCAGAATGGAGACGGCATACTGCCCTCCAGGTCCCTCCTTGTCGCTTGAAAGGAAATGAGATCCTGCAGCCAGGGGCGCCTGCAGAAGCTGAGCGACCCCCCCACCACGGAGGAACCCAGGCAGAGCGAGGGAGCCAGGTGACCCCCCGACCACGGAGGAACCCAGGCGGAGTGAGGGAGCCGGGCGACCCCCACACCAACGGAGGAAGCCGGCAACACACAGGAGAACTGAGCAAACTGAACAACGAAATTGACCCAGAGACATGGAGGTGGAGTACGGGATGACGGGCCTCAGAGGAGGGGGGGAGGCGGAGGAAAGAGATAAATCACAGAGCCTATGTGCATGGATGCATAACCAATGGACATGGACAACAGGGATGGGGACGAGGAGAAGGGGAGGGGGAGGAGGATGTCAATGGGGGGAAAAAAGGAAAAACATCTGTAACAAAAACAAATTAATAATAAAATAAATTATAAAAAAAAACAAATAAAACAATTTAAGAAAGCATTAAATGGAGGTATGATATTTTATGGTTATATTTGAACAGAACGTGTGAGTTTGTCTTAAGTGAAGCAATATTTACTCTGTTTCGTGTACAATGTCTCTTAAACAAGTTCTTAAAATAGAATCTGAGTGAAGACTAATTAAAAGAATCCTAATAGCTAAATGCTTTCTCTAGTCAGAAATTTAAATTCTATTCTTCCATGAGATGATCCTTTTTGTCCTGTCTGACAAGAAGTTGCCACCAAGATCAGTGCCCCAATTGTAACAATTACCTGTCTTGGATATCTGTTTATCTCATTCCCTCTGCTATATTTAGATGATATATTTTCATTCTATCCTTAATTGCCTTATTTTGCATCATGGCTAATCTCATAAGTCATTTCAAATCTTTGCAGAAATAGGTAGGATATAAATTCTAAATAAAGAAGATAAAATAAAAATAAAACTTGAGAAACTTTTCAAGAACTTCTCTGGTGATCAAAGTGTAGTCCTTTTGGTTCAAATTTTTTAAAATAGAGAAAATTTTTCTAAAAACCAGAAACTGTAAAACTGCTCTAATAAACAGTATGTTAAAAGAAACCCACAAGCCCAGCCAGTGTGGCTCACTGGTTGAGCATCAACCCATGCACCAAGAAGTCACTGGTTCGATTCCTAGTCAGGACACATGCCCAGGTTGTGGGCCCAATCCCCAGTGGGGGGCATGCAGGAGGCGGCCAGTTGATGTTCTCTCTCATCGATGTTTCTATCTCTCTCTCCCTCTCCTTTCCTCTCTCTCTAAAATAAATTAAGAAAAAAATAAATAAATAAAAAAGGAAACCTACAAAATGAAAAATAGTAATAGTGTTCATGTATAATTATATATTCATTAGTAAAAAGATTATAAATGAATAAGCAAAGTCAATATATTGCTTTCAAATACTTTTTTAAAGTCTACATATTTATTTTTTAAATCATAAATTGTTAAAATTCATTAATTCTACTATTATATGTAATGTTTTAGATATTGTATATAACGTATATAACATATATGTATACACACACATATTTTCTTGATATTTGAAGACCATTTTTTATAATTGAGTTAACTATAATTGGATTCATTTCTCTGGCATGCATACTCTTAATAGTCTTAATATCTAAATAAGTTATTTTATTGTTTTCCCTAAAGTAAGAAACTTTATATAATTATGTTGTGTACCATTTTATAGTTAATTACTTTGTGCTGTTTCTTATATAAAATGTTTTGTAGAGAGAAGGTTAGATTTGGGTTTCCATCCTTAGGTTTTGAAATCAGAGCATTTACTGAAAACTTTCTAATTATTTAAATGAAATATTAGCTAATGATTCTTACGATTGATAAAAAGGTCTATTCAAATGCAACTGCTACTCTGTAAGAGTATACAGCCACTTACTGCTATTGCTATTTTTCTCAGAAGGCATAATTTGATTCTATTCACTATGTTATACCTAAAAATAGATTAGCTGAGCTTAAGAAAAACTTCATTATTCAACACTTTGCTTTGGCTAGAACAATTCCAGTCTTATTCGGGCAAGCTTAGAAAGCCTATCGTCTGTAGAAATTTTAAACTTTGGCTTGGGTTTTAATTCAAAAACTAAATTGCCCTTGTATTTCTCCTGATTAGTCTCTCAAACAATCGTATGAAAATCAATCAGACTATGCAAAATGACAAAATCATCCAAACTAAATCACCTATACCTATGTTCAATTTTAAAGCTAACATAGACTGTACTATTATAAACAATAGTAGTAAAAATAATGTAATCAAGTAGTAAAAGTAATGTAATGTAATCAAATAATGTAATGTAATGTTACCACATGTAACCAAGGATATTCACTAAAGTGTACATTATGCACATTATCTTCACAGATAAAACTTAGTTCTTAAAAAAATCAGATTTCTAGAAACTAAAGAATGTATAAGGAAAACAAAAAACTAAAATGTATTACACTTTTACATTCTACTGTTTCACCTACCAAAATTATATGGTACCATCTATAAAAACATCCTATGAGATAATATTTTAGTTACTTAAAATGATTGGTATTTATTTTGAGTCTTTCTTTGATGCTAACAAATCAGTCATCATGGCTACACATGTTGTGAGGAAGAAAAATCAATATTCGAAAGATGTCAATTTCTCCCTGGTATCCTCTAGTCTCTCCTCCTGGCTGGGGCTACCAATTCCTCATCCTCTATCTCAACCCCAACCCACCATTGATAACCAGTTCTGATCTTAAGCAGAGGAAGTCCTATCCTAATAACTCAAAAATGTTTACACTTTCTTACCTACTGTTGAATTTTGGTTCTCACTGTCCTGCATGGCTTCCTGTGCTTCTGCCCATTGACACTCTAGTATGCTTGTCTAAGACACTATGGGTTTGATTTGAATTCCACACCTAGATGCTAACTGTCTACCATACACCCAGCCTAGGCTCCTGTGTCCAGCTTCCTTTACGAGGGAAGGATTAGATAATAAAAGGAGCAGATCAATTAGGGATTTTTGTCCATTATTGATAGACCCCCCCCCCCAAAAAAAAAAAAAACAAAAAAACATATCCATTCCAGACCCTTTGCCCAAGCCTTCTCAGAGCAGGAAGGATTGGATAATAGAAGACTAATCAGGAATTTTGATCACTCTTTTTAGATTCCCAACGATCTATGACCTTGAATGGAAACAAGTCACTAAGCTGGTAAGTGAAGTTCAGGCATATTGGTAGTAAGCACATCTCAACATATTTGTATTATTCTCTCCCTGTTACCAGGTGTAAAGCATGTCTGATTAGAAATGTATAAGAAATATGATCTGCAACAAGAACTATGGCTACAACAATATCTCACATTCCACATGCTTTTTTAAAATATGACCTTGGCACTCCCCCATAAGATGTGGAATCTGCCCTGGGCGGTGGCTCAGTTAGTTGCAGTGTCATCCCATACACCACAAGGTTGTGGGTTTGATTACCAGTCAGGGCACATACCTAGGCTGCAGGTTCAATCCCTGGTCAGGGTGTGTATGGGAGGCAAGCAATGGATATTTCTCTCTCACACTGATGTTTCTCTCTCTCATAGAAATGCTATCCTTGAGTGAGGATTAAAAAAAAATTATGTGGAATCTAGTTCTCCATCTCCTTGAATCTGATTAAGCCCTAAACTATTTTAACCAAAAGAATACAGTGGAAGTGCTTCTGTACCAGTTTCAGCATAGTCCTCAAACGGCCTGGAAGTCAGCCACCATCTCTGAGCACCTTGTACCACCATGCAACAACAAGGCCAAGCCATGTGGAGAGACTGGAAAATTAGACACAGTGTGGAGAAAGAAAAACCAGGGAGCTCAAAAGCACTGTATACATGCAAGAAAAGAAGCCATAGAAATGTGTAACAGTCCACCCAGTGGAGCTTTCAGATTACTTTGGTCCCAGCTGCTATCTGAATGCAACCACACAAGAGACCTCAGAGTGAGGACCTACCACTTGAGCCCAGTTAACCACAGAACCATGAGAAATAGCAATAAATTGTTATTTTAAGTCACTGTTTGGGGGGATGGTTCTTACATAGGAAACCAGAACTGTGATATTCGTGAATTCAAGGTTTTATAAGTCTTCTTCATTGCCAGCTTGATAAGGCTTCATTATATATGTATGGATTAAAAGATTAAAATTGCAACTTTTCAAACAGTGCTCTAAATATGTCACTAAGTAATATGTAAATGGACAGTCATCAAATGATTATTTAGAAAAATAAAATAGAACAATACATTTCAGTGGCTTTCCACCTACGTCAGCTGAAATACGCCTGAGAGATACAGCACGCTATCACCAATGAGTTTGATTCACCACACTACTAAAATCTACGCGTGAGGAAAGAAGCATATGGAATGGAGGAAGGGGTCAACAACAAGATTTTTAGGTTGAAAAGACTCCCAGACTATTTTATATCACTGAATCATCACTGATATTTAATAAAATTAAAGCACATTCATGTTTTCCTTATCCGAGGTGAATGAAGCTTAGTAAGTTTGAAAATGAACTTATCAGTGACACTCATTTATATCATTTTTTTGTGAGGTGGTAGTCATTTGTAAACCAAACTTTGAGACATGTTTTACCTCCATATAGTATGAAATGTACCTTATGAAATTGTGATGTTAATAATCCCAATTCTGCTCACCAGCTGTATGATCTTATACAAGTTGTTTAACCTTTGTGCCTCAGTCCTCTTATCTGCAAAAACAGGAATAACAATAGTACCTACCTCTTAGAGTGGTAAGGAAGATTAAGTGAGGTAATAAAGCACTATAAAAGTTTCTGGAAGTAGTAGGCACCTTTTAAGTCTTAACATTATTATTCTTCATCTCGTTCATTATATTAGGATCACTTGATAGATTGCAGAAAGGATGTAACAAATCATGGTACCCAACGAATTTCACTAGACAAATAGCCTAAATTCTTCTTAGAGATTAGATAAATGGAAAAAAATGTTGTTAAATATGATTGTAAGTAGTGATTACTCTTAGTGCTCTTTTGATCAGTTTTATCAAAAGCAAGCAGGACAGTTTTATTCCAATTTATTGTGTAACTTTGAAGGGCAATACTCTAACCCAGAAATGTCAAATTGGACTGACCTCATGAAGGAGTACATTGCCTCATCCAAAACGAGCACCATAATACCAGGTCACTTGATGAAGAGTTTCAGTAGGACTTTCAGTTTCTTTGAATAATTTTTAAATTAATTTTTGGAGAGAGAGGGAGGGAGAGAGAGAAACATCTATGTGAGAGCAAAACACCAATCAGCTGCCTCCAGATACGGGCATGTGCCCTGACCAAGAATTAAACCAACAATCTTGCAGTGCACAGAACAATGCCCAACCAACTGAGCCGCACCAGCCAGGGCTGTTTCTTTTAAAAGGGAACTGTCGCCCAGCCAGTGTGGCTCAGTGCTTGAGCATGGACCCATGCACTAAGAGGTCGCTGGTTCGATTCCCATTCAGGGCATATGCCCAGGTTGTGGGCCAAATCCTCAGTGGTGGGCATGCAGGAGGTGGCCAATAGATGTTCTCTCTCATCAAAGTTTCTATCTATCTCTCCCTCTCCCTTCCTCTCTCTCTAAAATTAATAAAGAAAAAAAAATTAAAAATAATAAAAGGGAACTGTCCACCAAAACATGCTTTACCTGGTCAAACATTTGATGCAGTAAAAAGCAGTCACAAAAGCTAAAGGCAATTAAGACTCAGATCCTATGCCCATCGCTCTAAAAAGCAAGCACCAAAAGACAGTTTGCTAGAATTCTGCTATTTGTTTTTAAGCGAACACAGCAGGGATGCTGTATATGTAGTTTATGCTTCACGATCCAGTGCTTCTCGCTGCTAACTACTGCAGCTCAGGAGCTCAGCATTCACACAGAGAAAAGAAAATACCGATGACAGAGGTGCTGGTTCTTTACCCAACACCCATTCTTTCCTCCTACCTTAGTGACTGAATCCCAGTCTTAAAACTATACCAAATATGCATTATAAACCTTTTATTTCAATTTAAAATAAGTAAGGGTAGACTTATTCTCCTGTCTTGCTGTAGTGCCAAAGTCCTTCTTTGAATGTCTCCATTGATTCTTATCCTCCATTATCGTTCCTGCAAAAAGCACACTCACAATTCATCTTCTAAAATTCCCAGCTTTAATTTTTTAAGAAAAAAGAAGACACCTGGGAGGTAATGAATGCACATGCTTTCACAATTTGACATTTTTTTCAGACTTTCACAATTGTTTCCCTATATCTCATTTGACAATTTAAAAAAAATAAAAATAAAATTTGCTTTCTCGGTATATTTCCAGAATGTGAACCATATTTTTATAGAAATAAATGTACTTTTCCCCACTTAAATATTATAACTTTAGGTAATACTTAGTTAAATCACATAATTATATTGACATGTCAGGCATAGACAGTTGGAAGCAAGTATAACTAAATCTTATCAAACAAACAAAAAAATCTTACCTAGGGGGAACAAAAGCAAACAGCCATACGTGAGATGAGCCCATAGCGGCTGATTCAGCATACCCATTTGTCATCAGAACATTTCAGAGAGATAACGGAGAGTTTAGCTTTATCTAGCAAGTGAGGAAAATTTAGGTTGAATATGGGAGATTTTGCCACAAAAATATTGTATAGATTTTAAAAAATATTTACCATCCTCTTTATAATCATAGAAAATATTTTTTTAAATATGTACTTCTCAGGCAGCCTATCTTGTCTCTTTAATCCTGGTGTTTAAAGGAAAAAAAAAAAAATGAGGAAAATCACATGTCATTATCTCTAGGAGGACATTCAGCGGTTAGTCACTGTGATGGGTTGAATCGTGTCCCCCAAAACTTATACGTTGAAGTTACAACCCTCAGGACCTCAGAGTCAGTGACCTTATTTGGAAATAGTCATTGCAGATGTAATTAGTTAACGTGAGTTTATACTGAAGTAGGTTGGGACCCTAAACTGATATGACTGGTGTCCTTATACAAAAGGGGCAAATTTGGAGACAGACACGCCCACAGGGAGAACACCATGTGAACAGGAAGGCAGAGATGAAGGTGAAGCATCTATAGACAAGGAACACCAAAGATTGCAAGGAAAACCCCAGAGGCTAGGAGAGAGGCATGGAATAAATTCTCCCCTATAGCCCCAAGCATCCAACCCTGCTAATACCTGCATCTCAGACTTCAGAACCGAGACAACAAAATTCTGTTGTTTAAGCCACTCAGTTTGTGGTATTTTGTTATGGCAACCCAAAGAAACTAACACAGTCATTCTCTGGACCAATTTATCCTTAGGTTGCAGTTACATTAAGCTTAAATCTGATTCCATCTGGTTTCCGTTTCCATTTTTGTCTTTTTCTACTCTTCATATTTGTCACGTCTCTTTAATAGACAAAGTATCCTCTTGTCTTACCAATGTTTCTTCATGCGATATTCTTTCAAGTTCTTTCTTTTCTACTAATATATTCCTAAATACAGTCTGGTGCCTGAAACTGAAAATGGCATATGATCTGTCTGGCAAATACAAAGCAGAGCAAACCATGCGTCACCCTTGTTCCAGACACGATTCTTTCCAATGACACAGACCAAGGTGTCAATTTCGGTAGCCACATGAAACTGTTTACCCACATTAAATGAAAATAGTTTCCACACATGCTTCTCCTAAGCTGTATCTTCTTATTTTGTTCTTTTTGTAGCTGACTTTTTTTTTTATCCAAGGATACAACTTTAATGTTTATTTCTGAGAAACTTTATTTTGTTGCTCTGCCGCATCATTCTAGCATAGGAGTGTGGCTTGGACCTAATTCATTCATTTAAATCACCAGGAAAATTGTTAAAGCGTACAGGGCAAGGGCAAACCCATAAGCCACATACCGAGAAACTTTCTTCAAGCCAACATTTATCTGTTAAGTAGCAAATTGGGATACACCTTATCAATCTGTTACCAAGAAACATAGCGGTACTAACACCAGTCCCATAATCTTTTCACAAGCTTAAAGAAACTTTCAATTACTTTAATAAAATCCAGATAAGCTTTATATCTACCCTTCCTCTGATCTACGAGCCTAGCAATTCTGTCTAAAACGGAAATGGAGCTAGTTTGGCATCACCTGTTCTTGGAGAAACCAGCTGACTCTGTGTGATCCCTGCTAAGTAATGTAACACAATTCTTCATTTCTCGAAAAATTGACTTCCAAATTTAGCTGAAATGATACCTGTATTCATTATGTGGCTTTCTCTTCATAAATCTAAATGAACTGCAAAGTTTAACATATTTAATATAATCATGATAAAATTAAATCTTAGTTCATTTTAGAAAGTTAACGTGAAATTGCCTAAAAGATGGGGAAAAAAAGGAACGTTTTCAATGGAAATTGTGTTTCTGGCTTGCAGAACTGCATTTGTTTTCATCATGTGAAAAGAAGCTACCAAATATGCTTCTGAAAATAATGAGATTTATCTGAGAATTAAATTAGTGACTTAGAACTTCAGTGCTGCCTTCCATATATGTCCGTGGTGCTTTATCCTAATCTTACTTCTAATCCTTCATTTGCAATTTCTCTTTAGTTACTTGGCTCACTCCCTCAGCTCCTTCTAGGATTTTGTTTGTAAGATTCCCCTGCTCTCTCTGTAAAAAAGGACACTGCATCACTGAATTTTGTTTACCCTTCCTTTATTTTCTTGATAACACATCATTTGGCATTATTTATTATATTTGCTTGTTTATTTATGTATGTTCTATCTCTTTTTGCTAGCAGATAAACTGCACAAGGGTAGGAAATTTATCTCTTGTTTTCACGGCTATATGCCCAGCAGGTTTAGAACAGTGCCTGACACATAGCAATTTCTCAAACTATACGTATTGAATGATGAATGGAGGAATGCACAGACATCACCATGATATTTGTTAAGTAAAGTCCTGACAACCAGAGTAGTAAGGGAATTGGAAAAGAGGAGATAATGAAAAACACCATAGCACAATGGAAACTCTGAAAGTTGCAGAATTAATTAAATGTAAAATTGTCTAATTAAATTACATCCAACATTTTAGATACATGCTTACTCTTTAAGAGACATAATCTGAGTATAAAATAATATCATCATTCAACATCGCTAAATATCACATCAACTGCTTATAAAATGCAGACAAAATGTCACTATGTTTGTAACTAATCTGTTTATTTTCCCATGTGTTATATATGTTTCTTTTTTAATTCAAACACTAGACCAAGACCCGATGTAGAAGGAAATTCAGCCTCAGCTCCTACTCTCTCTCCTCTTTTATCCCCAACTGCCCACCTTTGCCTTGTTGACATTCACTCCCACATATGTATCGTTACTGCCTATGCTATGAACTATCTTATAATGAGAAAGAGTAAACAGTTATTTAAATGATTATTTATTTAAATAAGTGCTTGTTTGGACTTAATTTTTTCCTTCCATTTTATTAAATTTATTGGGATGACATTGGTTAATAAGATTGTATGTGTCAAGTGTACATTTCTATGACACATGATCATATATTGCATTGTGTACCCACCACCCAAAGTCAAATCATCTTCCATCACCACATATTTGACCCCCTTCATTGTTTACTACCCCCCCACCCCCCTCCCTCTGGTAACCATCATACTGTTATTTGTCTCTGTCTATAAGTTTTTTGTTGCTGTTGTTTTGTTTTTTAAATTTTTTTCTTTATTGATTTCTAGAGAGAGAGGAAGGGAGAGGGAGAGATAGAAACATCGATGAGAGAGAACATCAATTGGCCGCCTCCTGCATGCCCCCACTGGGGATTTGGCCCACAACCCCGGCATGTGCCCTGACCGGGAATCGAACTGGCGACTTCTTGGTGCATGGGTCGACGCTCAACCACTGAGCCACACAGCCAGGCTGTCTATACGGTTTTTTGTTTGTTTGTTTTTCCATTTTTGTCCAGATACAGTGGGAGGGAGAGAGAGGAAGAGAGAGAGAGAAACATCGACGTGAAAGGGACACATCGAGTGGCTGCCACCCACGTGACCCCAACCGGGGCCGGGGACAAACCGTGACCAAGGTACGTGCCCTTAGCAGGAACCAAACCCGGGTCTCTCTGAACTGCAGGCCAACGTTCTAACCACTGAGCTAAACCGGCCAGGGATGTCTATACGTTTTTATTTGTTTGCTTTTTTCTTTGCTTTCCACATTTTTCTTGGTTTATATTATTAGCATTGTGTTTAATATTTATCAGGAACACATAGTACCTTTGAACCATAGATGTTTACCACCACTCTCCTATGGACAATCCCTGAAAGGTCCATGGTTCATTTAAAGGAGAAAAATGTGGTATTTTTAAAGATTTGCACAAAATTCTTTAAAAAATTAGATTCTGTTCAATGAAATATGGGAGAGTACACAGAAGTTACTTTACAGCACTGTTGAAACTGAACTAATCAGTCAAATTAATGACTAAATAGGGAGCTGATAGATTTATAGATTTATTAATCAAACGATTCTTGGTATCAAGTAAAACAACTAATACTTTACAATGTAAATGTACTTACAGTTTATAAAATACTCCCACATAGTTTAAACTCCAATATACATTAGCAGATGCCATTTTTAGAAGTCAAATTTCTCCAGAATGCCACCAGCCTTTGTGTTAGCAAAAGAGTTCTTACAAAGTTGATGCTTTAAAATTAGCTCTCCAAGCCAGCAGAGCACTCTCGTCTCTGTCATTCTCATCTTGCAGAGAAGGGAGGTACAGGAGGGTATGTGGTGTGGAAAAAGACACGTGAGGTCCAGGAAACTAGGGCAATCAACTGGTGCAACGAGACCAAAATCTATCGCTGCTCCACTTCAAAGTCCTTCTCTGCTCATACTGACTGGGAATTTCAAAAATATATTGACTGGTCCTTGCATTTTAGACCATTTATAGGAGGCCTAAAGGAATCCAGTTGTTCATAGACCCTGCTTCAGAAGATATGGTAACAGAATGGTACTGAATAGTGTGGTTAGCTGCACTAGAACTACAGAACATGTAAAGATATGAATATTAAAATGGGCTCACTAATTTCTTTATAGACCAGGTCATAACTCTAAAACACAGTCAGGAATGAGTTCACATTTTCCATGCTGCAGCAAGGAGTAAACATGTGGGAGAGTTTATAGCTATTTAGGTCCTTCTGAGCAATATCTTGATTGATGTTAGCATAGTAACCTGGGTAAGCAAGTTGTAAAGTAGGAAAACAACAACAACAAAAAACTAATAGTTTTGTTATTGGCTATTTTATTTTACCACAGCAGAAAAGAGAGGAAAAATTATTTTTATTGAAAAGTGCTAAGAAGAAAATATACTTACCCATCTATGAAGTCTGTCTCAAAGATTCTTATTTTAAAACAGCATTACTGATACGACTGTGCTAACTTTGCCTTTTGGCAACTTTTTTAAAGAAGGATAATCCTGTGCGCTAAACTAATGTTTACCACTGTCATCTACATTTAGCATACTGTAGCTATTTTAAAAGTTATTGTATTTTGTCATGTTGAGATACTGTGTTGTTGTTTTTTATTTGATCTTGTCAATTTTAAAAGTCTCTCACTTAAGCTTTACAGAACAAACTATTTTTTTTCTGAGAGCCTATAAAATAAATAACACAAGAATGATAAAATAGTGAGCCCAAAGAGAGATGAAGAAATAAACATTATAGAAGGCTGGACAATTCTACTCATGAAATAAAACTGTAAATTTTAATTTCTCGGCCTACTAAAAAAATGGATAAGCTGCCTATTTCACTGGTCTTTAAGATTCTAAAATACTCTAGAGGAAATGCAATCCAAACGTTATTACAAAAGTAAAAAAACAGTAAAAAGAATTTGTAAAAGATTTGCCCAAGATAATAGTACAAGCTCTTGTTTCTATTTCTGGACAGAGGAAAGGTATATGGTCCATTCCTATTTTATTTTGCCGACTATCAGTGTGGACCTCATTTGTTTGGAAATTATATCAATTCTGTGGATCTGTTTTCATGAATGAGACTTTTCATGAAAGACTCATCATCAAAAGTGAAATCATTATGTTAGAAGGGCCCCCATGAGGAAATCACAGTTATCTCTTTGCTTCGAGGGAGGCTTCATTTCTTAGATTTTTTAAAAATTCAGACTCATTTGAGTCTGAATAGACTCAAATAGATATTTCACCTTAGCAACAAATTCCCTTGCAATCGTGATGGCACAGGGGAAGAACACAGACTTTATAGTCAAAGAGATCTGAGTGACGGGGTGAAAAAAATATTCAAAGAGGAGAGAAAAGTGAGAGAAGTAGCTGGCAAGAATTCAAAGCACAGAAGAGTCAGAAGGGAAAGAGAGAGCACATGGGAAAAGATAGGTATGTATTGCTATGAAAACTAACAGATTTAATCTTAACATTTTATATCTCACCTTCTCCCTAAAAGCTTTAATAGGACAAGAATACTTAGTATTATCAAATGCTCAATTTTTTAGGCAAAAAAATAACATACTGAAATCATTACTGACATTTCAAATATGACGACTTATATTTCACCATATCTAAAAAAATGTTTTTCAAAATCATTGTAAAGTGCACTTTTATAAAATATCTACATTGTTTCGAAGCCCAGTTGCATGTGGGTGAAGAAATGGCTTACCATGTGATGTGCCTAGAGGAAGGTAGCCAAACCTTAATGCCTTATTAATATTCTCAATGAAATCAGTTGTTACAAGTTAAGTTTTCAATCTCACACATTTAGAAGTTACCCACAAATCCAGTAATATAAGAATCATTCAGAAAATGTCTATTTAGAAAAGTGATCCCTTATAGAAGTATGACAAGAAAGCTGTATTCTGTAAGAAAAAGTCTATAACATATTTAACCTCAGTGGAAAACTTTTTGTTTGGTTTTTTATCATTAGAGAGGTTTTACTGGGGGTTATTGTTGTTTTTTTATTCCAAATATGTTTCCATTGATTCTAGAGAGAGAGAGAGGAAGGAAGAGGGAGAGAGAGAGGAACATTGATGAGAGAGAAACATCATCCATCGGCTGCCTCCTGCATGCCCACCACTGGAGGCGGAGCTCAAAACCCAGGCACGTGCCCCCTGGGAATGGAACTGGAGACCTACCCAAACATGGGACGACACCCAGCCAACTGATCCACACTGTCTAGGGCAGGGTAAATAGCTTATATTCCAGTAAAGAAGGAATGAAAAATCGTTTTGCTTCAAATATCACCTGCACTCACTCAACTGTGCAAAACTAATTCTTGGATGAAATGTGTTTATCCAGTGTCTCAACATAGTGTATTGAGTTACGATTAGGAGTTCTACAGAAACTTCAATGACACAAAGAAGCATGTCTCCTCTTGCTTGTGGCAATCATGCAGTGACACGGAGCTGTGTTATTTGCATGACCTTGAGAGCCTAATTTCTAAACTTGACAGACACTGGTTTGGGTCCAGTGTGCTTAGTTTACATGCCCCTCGGTAACTCTGATCCCATCTCTTTTGAGTTGTGTAGAATGGATCTGGGTTATGGCAGAGACGGTGTGTGAGAGCCCATGTGCAGGGAGGCCATCTGCAATACATGTCTTTATAAAAAAGAAGATTAGAGACCTAGGAGAAAATAATCTCAACTTGTTTCCGGAAGACATAGTAGGGCAACAGACAATGCATGAAAGCCCTCCTGTCTTTCACTCTACTGTGCATATTAAATACATTTGAGAAGCTAATAAGTGCCGTTCAATATCAATCAATAACCTGAGAAAGACACGTTGCCATTGACAACTGGAAACTTTGGGTCCCTCAGTTGCAGAAGCTGTCTCTTAAAGGGTCCCAACTGTTATCCTCCTCACTTCAATGAAGCATATTAATCCGTTCTATATATTTATTTTTCTTTATTAATTTATTTTTAGAGAGAGAGGAAGGGAGAGGGAGAGAGAGATGGAAACATCGATGAGGGAGAACATCGATCGGCCACCTCCTGAAAGCCCCTCACTGGGGATCAGGCCCACAACCTGGACATGTGCCCTGACCGGGAATAGAACCAGCGACCTCTGGGTGCAGGGTCGACACTCAACCCCTGAGCCACACTGGCTGGGCTGTTCCAAATTTTTTGACAAATCTGTAGGTAATTGTCTTCTCATCTCCACAATATTTACATAGCAATCCATTACGAAGTAGCAATATTTAGTGGGAAACAATAGGTAAACTTTGTAACTATAAAGTTACATATCTTGTACATAGAAAGCCCACATCTCTTCAGTCAGTGGTTCCCAGAATTTAGATAATCAGCACACATGTAATTCACATGTACTGTTACTGTTTTATGATGTAAACAACGTGAACAACCATTCTTGTCAGCCCTAGAGAATCACTTAGGTTATTATTATTATCATTATTATTTCATCATAGGAGACATTTTTAAAATCTATTATAGTATCATAAAGGAAAGAACATATGAACAAGTAAAAGTGCAAAGTACAGCCCTGGCCAGTTTGGCTCAGCAGTTGGAGCATCAGTCCATGAACCAAAGGGTCGTGGGTTCGATTCTGGTCAAGGGCATGTACCTTGGTTGCAGTTTGTCCCCAGCCTGGGAGGCAACCAGCTGATGTGTCTGTCTTGCATCGATGTTGATGAGTCTCTCTCTCTCTCTTTCTCTCTCCCTCTCTCTCTCCTTCCCCCCCTTCCTTCCCCCCCCCACTTCCACTCTATCTAAAAATAAACAGAAGAATATCCTCGGGTGAGGATTTAAAAAAAAAGTACATAATTGTAGAATGTAACACAGATTTATTTTTAATTTTAGAGAAAGTGGAAAGGAGAGGGCAAAAGAGAGAGAGAGAGAGAGAGAGAGAGAGAGAGAGAGAGAGAGAGAGAGAGAGAAATCACTCAGTAGCCTCAGCTGTCTCCTGCTCAATCGGGGATCAAACCCTCAACCTGGGTGTGTGCCCTGACTGGGAATCAAACCGTGACCCTTGGGTGCACAGGACGATGCTCCAGCCAGCTGAGCCACCCCAGCCAGGGCTGCAACACAAACCTGTAAATGAGATAACTTGAACCTGCTGAACGACTCCCTGCACTGTCCTCACACCGCTCTCTCACTGCAGCAGACGCCAATGAAAGAGAATACTTGTCGTCTTCCACTCATCAGAGACCAGAAAATATCTCTTCACCTGTTACTTCAGAAAAAGCAAAGAGATCTTTTAACACTTGGTGAAAATGAAGGTTTGTAATTTCTGAAGCATGCACTTATGTCCCTGAAAGAGTGACTCACCTGCCGTTGCCAAAATCAGTGACAGGTTTTGACACACGCAGTGACAGAGGCATCTGTGTGACTAATGGCCCAGCACACACATTCACCTGGTGGCTGAGTGCCAGCACTTTATCTGGAAGCTCAGCTTCAGGCTCAGATGTTTCTGCTTCATTCCTGAATGGGACCCGGAAAGCAACATAATTCTTGCGGCTTCCATCTCCTTATCATCTCCAGACTCCATCTCCTCCTCATCCAGCCCACTGCCAAATGCTCTCTTCAACTCCCAGACAGGCTCTCTCCTCAGAGGAGGACCAGAAGAAAGAGAAAGCAGGTCACTGGAGGTAGGATGTTTGAGTGCCAGCCTGACAGTGACATATCAGTGAGACTAATAATACAGCCTAGATGTCTCTGAAATATTACTTATGTGTGGGTTTACCTGAAAACCAAAGCATTTTGCCTCATAAGTGAAGAGAGTGCCTCTTTGTCATCCAGGAACTACTGCCCTTCCAGACTCCACCAACCAGGTCTTCCTGAAGGCTTTCCTTGCCCTTCTCTATCTTACCCACCACAAAAGAGTCAAGTAAATAAAATCATCTAAGGTGAGGCCAGACTTAAAATGAGGCTTTAGAGTTAGGAACTCTTCATGCTTTTCAGAGATGGCTTTTAACTTTATCTTTATACTTGCTAGCAAATAATTCGAAGGCAGAAGCACAGTCAGTTACGATTCAGTGTCGATGAGCTTCCAGCCAAACTGGCTGCGAAGGAGAACACAGCCGTGGCTGGTACAGACAGGAGAGAGAAGTTTCTCCTGTGGGCCTCCACAAAGAGAGAACTGTGGGATGCAGGGAAGGACCCTTAGCTGCAGCCTCACGGTAAACACCGTGGGTTTCAAAGATCTGTTGCTTCCAACACCACTCAGCATAGGCTTATTGCAAATGCCACTCCCCAGTTTAGTTAAAACATCGCAGTGTTCCAGAATGTTTGACTGTCTGGCTTAGATGGGGTAGATTTAAGAGTAGCTAGGTGAATGGACAGACTGTGTGTCTTTCAGATAATCTTTCATAAATATTGTTTTTCCCAGCTGAGTTTCTGATAAGTGTTGAATGGCAGTGAGTTAAAGATTGTAGTCACGGACAAGTACCTGGAGTGCAGCGATTCTGTTTTTCCGGTTAAGTGCAAAGCCATATGTTTTAACAGCTCCTCAACCCAGAGGCCCGGTTGACATTTTCTTATGAAAGTTGACAGAAGCAAATGCTTGGAGAGAAAGTCACTGCATCTGCACATGGAGATAAACAAGGAAGCATCTGTGGGTAGGGCCAAGGTCATTTTTTAAAAAATAGTAATTACTCTCCTGCTCAAAACTAAAGATGATCAAAGTGTCAAAGACCAGTGCCACACAATAAGAACATAACAATTTTAGGCTAGATTAATGTTAACTTTTTAACAAGGTACCATGCCCAGCCAGGCCGGTGTGGCTCAGTGGATTGAGCGTTGTCCCATGGACTGAGAGGTCCCGGTTCAATTCCCAGTTGGGGCACATGCCTGGTTGGGGCCTCGATCCCCAGTAGGGGGTGTGCGGAAAGCAGCCAATCGATCTTTCTCTCTCACATCGATGTTTCTCTCTCTCCCTTCCTCTCTCTCTCTCTCTCAAAAAAAATCAATAAAAATATATTTTAAAAAATAATAATAATAAAATAAAGGCTTAAAAAAAAAAAGATACCATGCCCACTTGTAGGAACCAAATTTTATTCTGTCCTGCTCCCACCACCTGCCTCCAAGGATATTTCATTCCAAAGGAAGGAGAGTGCTACTCAAAACCAAAAATACATTTGTGTCCATTTGGCTAATGAATGGGGTATTCATTGTGATAAGAATATTAAAGACCAGAAAATGGCTGCCTTTATTTGTCTTAGACATGCTTGCTTGTGGAAAAAACAACAACTGGAAAGTAGAGATGGGGTTGCATGCTACCCTTCTGGGAGAAATTCCAGTTGTTCCTCTTCCCTTTTCTCCCCTCTAACCCTTTCTCCTGTACATATGAGGTAAGAGGATCTGAGAATGCTAGTTGAAACCGCTGCCTCCATAATAATCCTCCATAAAAAAAGCCAGTAGGTTAATATAGGCGCTTCTCACACTTTAAGGAGAAAGTATTTTGCAAGTCCTACTGTAATTAAAACCTCCGTTCCACTGAGGTTGCATAATTTATTACATCCAAGTACTAGAAGGAAAAAACAACAATGTATAACTAAGAAAGGAGAACAGAGGATGTGTATACATATAGAACCTAATATTTCTGGAAAGACACAAGAAAACAGTACCAATAAGGGAAACTAGGAGACTTCTGGCTAATAGGGTACATTTTTTAGTGATATTTACTATTTTTAATATATGTATCTATTGTATCCAATTAGTTCTTAATATTTTACAGTGCGATTTCAATTTGAGTTTAAAATAATTTTGATGCCTTTTCTAGTTTTAATTTCACATAACCATACTATCAATCCAGGAATTAGTGGATTTTTGTGCATTATTGTTCTTGTTTCTGGTTATTTTATTTTGATATACAATCTTTATTAACCTAGAGATTAGGAAACCAAATTTCAAATTTCCTAGGACAGAGGATGGAAAGAATTAGCTTATTCTCAGTGACAATCTATTGTTGAAAAGGAAAATATAAGTCTTTCCTTCTCAACACCTCAGGAAGTTTTTATTTATTTATTTTCCTTTATTGATTTTAGAGAGACGGAAAGAGAGATAAAAACATCGTTTTGAGAGAACATTGATTGGCTCCCTCCTTCATGCCCCCCACCGAGGATTTGGCCCACAACCTGGGCACGTGCCCTGACTGGGAATCGAACTGGTGACCTCTTGGTGCATGGGTCGATGCTCAACCAGTGAGCCACACATGGGCCCCAGGAAGTTTTTAAAAGTCTGCCCTGCTCTCTAACTCTCCAGGGCTTCAGAACTGCTACCTAAAGTCTTCAGTTGCAATTTCTGTAACCCTCTTTGGGGCCACAGAGCAGTGCCTTCAGTTTGGTGGAACACGCTAACTGGGACACGCAGGCGAAATCCCTGCTCATGAGGAGGTGACACTGCGGACCGCTGGCTGGGCTGCAGACATGGTGAGATCAACCCCACAGTTCAAAGGCCAGCGGAAAGCACACTCCGTGGGACAGAGAAGCAAAGGACTTACACATAGATTACACCATCTCAGTTGAAGATATATATATATATTTTTTTTGATATCTTGCAAAACTACATGTATTCGTTATTTCTTGCTGTGTAACGAAGGCAGTTGAAGATATTTTTATAAAGTGAATACACACACGGGACACTATGGTATGAGACAGTCTTCCTCTACATTCTAAGAAAACCCCCACATTTACATAACCATGTAAATACGTATGTATATATGCATATCTGTACACATGTGTGTATATGTATCTATAAGTAATTAATACATATATCAGCAACATACTTTGTCTATTTTTCAATGGGTCATCATGATGTACCAAATATTCACTCTATTCCTTTTTATACTTCCTATGGGAATATGTTATTCACCTTTTCTTCTTCTATGTTATTTTCTAAGTTACTGGAAAATTTGATCTGTGGGTAAACATTTAAAAGAATAGAGAAATAGCTGAAAATTTTCAACTCACGAGCACTAGAATAATTTTCAGTCACTTCATCAATGATAGTTAGTTACAGTCACTTACCTTGTGCTAAAGGTAGGCTTTTTTATGGTAACCTGGGCTGTGGATAATACCTGAATGCAAAATACCTGAATCTCTGGCTATAGCTCCACTCACTTATTTACCACACAATAAACAATTTGGAATGCAAGTGCATGAGAGTGACTTTACAAGGGTAACATCACATCTGCTTACTTGAAGACTTCAGAACTAAGTTCAGATCAGACCTGCATAGAGCTCCCCTCTCTGGAAAAATCACTAGGCACCATTTCCCTCCTGGCTTTTGGCATCCTATTGGCACAAGTCACTAAATTTTGGAGATCGTGGGAAAGGAATTTCAAGCATCTGCCTTGTACCTTTAGTTTTTTGTTTGAAAGAGTTGACTGAACATAAACAAAAGCATGCAGAAATAAGGTCTATTTCAGAGCACATTGTTTATACACAACGAAGGGGAGAGAGGCAGGACTGTGTCCCAAATGGAGCTTACTTGATTGGAGAGCACAATGACTTGTCAAAGGAGCCTCTCCATGTAATTGAAACGCAATGAGAAAACCCCATTACAGTGTGTATCCACTGCTAGTTACAAGGCTCATCATTCAATGCCCCCCCATCACCACCACAGAAAGGGGATCTTTATCACTGTAGTAGTCTTTCTGTTCTTTACTGATTCCATTAGTCACTGCAACTATTACAAAGCAGTCATAAAAATTAACGTGGGTTTAATAGAAATTGCACATCATGGAGAAATTCCTCTCCAAAAAACTCAATAAGCAATGGATGGAATTAAATTTGGCCACAGTCGATTGTATATATTATAAATATGAATGGTCAAAGCAATGTTAATCAGGACACTTTTTATTCAACATTTATGTTGTGTATAAAAATGTGATATGAGAATGTTTTTCTCTCACCAGAACTAAAAAGACTCTAAAAAGTGATGTCCGTTAAATATCAGTACATCATCAGCCAACAGTCAAATTTCTATAAATTCACAAAGGAGCAGAGTGTTGGAAGAATTTATCTCAGTTCATCAACTTTGCTTCTCCTGATGTTCTCAAGGAAGAATTTTACCTTTTAAAAGAGCAAGTTAGGAGAAGATCTAACTAGAGTGGTTACACAGAGTAACCCACATAAACTAGCTGCAGGAATTAGACCTGGCAGCAGAGCAGCGTAGTTGGAGGTGGGGAGGTACGTAGGAAGGTTGCCTCCAAGGGGACTCTACTTGATCACTATCACCTGGGAAACTTTTTTATTAGATGTATTCTTTGTATAATTGGAAGTAAATTCAATGCAATGTATATATCAAAAAACATATACAGATAAATGTAGGAAGAAAAAAAAGAAGAAAGAGAAAAGGAGAACAAGTATGAACACAAACTTCAGGCTAAAACATCCAAGATGAAAGAATCAGACAGAATTCTTAACTAGAACTAAATGCGGATGCTACATCAAATTGGGATGAAAACTGTAATACCATTATACATTTGTCCATATAGATAAATAGAATATGAAAGGCAGTCTTACCTAATTATGGTCACTTTTCAAATAACCTCTTTGGACAGGTATTCAGCTTCCTTAATATTCTCTTCCAAATTCCTTAATTACCTCCCCTGCTTTAATATCTCTCCTAATCCAAGGTATCTTTTCTGAATCTCATTCTTCATTATCCCTAATGACTAATCACTCTGCAACCATCTGGACCACCCTTTACTATTTATTTCTCACTTACTTACAGTGTATGTGTCTCTCCAACATTAATGAATATGAAAGAACAGCCCCGTAGGACAGAGTGCCTGGCATCACTGGCGGGCTCTGCAAGGGGAGGAAGAATGAGCTTCTGGAAATCAGTTTCGTTAGATAAGGCTCCAGGTTTCAAAGCTCTTTTTAAAAAGCTCTTTTCAATGTGGACCCCTTTTCTCCCTTGAATGTTTATTTAAGGCCTTTTAACTTAGAGCTAAATTCAATATTCCTTTGGAGTTAGGACCAGTGCCCTTTGATTTAAAGACCAAATTATCTTCTCCTTTGTTTACATAAATCTTGTTTCTAAAAATTATTTCTAAACTCTTAATTAGTTAGATTCAGGTGTATTAAGAATAAAGGACACTTTTTTGCTCATTTAGAAGACATTTAGGTTATTTTAATTGACCAAGAACTGTACCTATAATGAAATAAAGATATAAATGTTTTTTGGTTATTTTTTTATCCTCACCCAAGGACATTTTTGCATTTATCTTCAGACAGAGCAGAAGGGAGAGAGGGAGAAAGAGAGAGAGAGAAACATCGATGTGAAAGAGACACATCGACTGGCTGCCACCCACACAACCCCAACCAGGGCAGGACAAACTGCAATGAGGTATGTTTCCTTAGTGGGAACCGAACCCGGGACTCTCCGGTCCGCGAGCTGACGCTCTAACCGCTGAGCCAAACTGGCCAGGGCAAAATGAGCTTTCTAAAATGTGCTAGATAAGACGAGAATATGAATGTTAGGATTTGCATTGCCATCTGTGCCTGGCAGTCCTTCTAGCTCATACAGTATTCCATTAACTAGTCTCCCTATTTCACCTCCTTCATAATCAGTCCTCTTTAACATAGACTACACTGAGCTTCTAAACGACTCAAAAAAAATCAGCTTCACATTTCTTCTCTACCTCCAGGTGTTTCTTCCCTATCTATTAACTTTGGTATATTTTACACGTCTTTAAAACTTTCATTAAATCATTTTAGGATCAAGCCCTGGCTGGTTCGGCTCAGCAGTTAGAAGGTCGGCCGGCAGACCGAAGGGTTGTGGGTTTGATTCTGGCCAAGGGCACATACCTCGGTTGGGGTTCGTCCCCAGCCCCAGCCCCGGTTGGGGTTGTGTGGGAGGCAGCCGGTCCATGTCTCTGTCACATCGCTGTTTCTCTCTCTCTCTTCCTCTCTTCTGTCTATCTGAACATAAAAATAAATAAATAAATCCTTTTAGGATCAAAGAAGGGTGTAAATGAATTAAATATTGTTGATTTGCAATATCTTGATTAGTGTCATTATCTCAGTCTTACACTTCTCTCTCTGCAGTTTTTTTATCTAAAAGTTCGTAAAATTATCATTGTTCTGTAAAATTAGACAAATTAAAATAGAATTAATAGGATAAGGATAAAATAAATCAAATTTAGCAGAGTCTAAACATACAGTACAGAATCAATACACAGAGCCCTGAAAACACATTTCCAAGCAGGTTCCCACTCCTACCCAGCCACCGAAGCTCCTTTTCAAAAAGTTAGTGTTTGGTTGAAACTGTAGTTTGGCAGCTGAAAATTTCCCTCTTTCTAGATGTTGTTAATCTACATAGAAACCCTATTTCAGAAAACATTTTAGTGAAATTGAATGGACATTAAATTTCAAAAAAAAAGGGAGAGCATGAATTTCTACTCTCCTATTGACATATTTTTCCAACAAATGAAAGATTCCACAGGGGGGAAAACAAAAACTGTTTTTCAAGTCTATTTCAGACAAAACAATCAATGTCACTTATTGTCCTAAACAATCCAATTTAGTATTTGTTGGAGAAGAACATACTTCCTCCTCTTCAGAAAAAGGTGGACCCCGCCCTGGCCGGTTTGGCTTAGCGGTTAGAGCATCAGCCTGTGGACCAGGGAGTCCTGGGTTCGATTCCAGCCAAGCGCACATACCTCGGTGGCTGTTCGACCTTGCTCCAGTTGGTCCTGCGGATGGCAACCAGTCGATGTATCTCTCTCTCACGTCGATGTTTCTCTCTCTCTCCCTCCCACTCTGTCTGAAGATAGGTGTAAAAATATCCTCCGGTGAGGATTAAAAAAAAAGAAAAGAAAAAGGTGGACCCCCACCTTGTAATTTGCGATGCGTGACAAGGGCTGAAGCAGCAATTCATAGGAATAATGCACACACAGGTGCGTGCTGCCACACTTTGCAGGAGAACCTCCTAGTAGCAAGGGCTGCACGTGTCTCTAGAGACTGCGAGGCAGCTCTTTCTTTAGCTGAGTAACTTCATCTGCCCATGCAGGAAATTATAGCTTTGATGTTAATTACAGCTACGAACGTGTTACCTGAAAAATTAATTTTCATGCTGTGCAAAAATTTAGGTAGGTAAACCAGGGAGAAAGTGCCAGTGATATAAACAGGAAGTTCCTCTAGAGTCCAATGAGACCATCTGTGTCTTTGCTGAGATTTTTCCTTTGGTTACATTTGAGCTGTAATATCCACGAGGGGCAAACGTTCTTCTTTCAAAAAGAAACACCAGGGAAAAACAAAATAAAGTATTTTTCCCTTGTGACTGTTCTTATTAGTATGTATGCTCAAATGCATCAAACTAATGAGGCAATGTCATTATGTGGAACAGCTGTATTGAGTGTTCTTGGAAGTTTCAGTACATTGGAAGGATAAAACAAAAAAGAAAGCTATTAGTTAAACACAAGTAGTCATAAAGTAATAATGAAGACAATCAAGCAATATGTTGACTTCTCTAATAACTGCTGCATGTGGTGTGAAGGGTGGAATGTTAACATATTCATTTTTCCCCCAAGCAGAAATTACAGAAAACTGCATTTCGAACCCAACACACAGATAAAAACCTTTTACATTACAAAGTGTGATCCCAGCACATTGAAGTTCTCCATTGTATTTAGAAACAGGACAAAAACACATTGAATTCTAATATAAATATGATGATCAACTCATTTATCTTAAGGTTAAAATAAATAATATCACCAATTTTGTACATTGAAGTGAAATTCTAATGAAAAATAATACAATTTGGAGGAAATATAGACAAAATCCTTATCTTTATCCTATTTTTTACTGCTATCATATCAAAAATATGAGAGCAGTAAAATTAAGACTCACAGTTAAAGCATGCCTTGAGCATTCTAAAATTAAGCAGAAATAAAAATTATATAATTAGAGCCCTGGCCGGTTTGGCTCAGCGGTTAGAGCGTCAGCCTGCGGTCCAGAGAGACCCAGGTTCGGCTCCCGCTAAGGGCACGTACCTGGGTTGCAGTTTGTCCCTGGCCCCTGGTTGGGTCGTGAGGGAGGCAGCCACTCGATGTGTCCCTTTCACATCGATGTTTCTCTCTCTCTCTCCCTCTCTCTCCCTCCCACTCTATCTGAACAAAAAATGAAAAAGTGTCCTTAGGTGAGGATAAAAAAAAAAAAAAATTATATAATTAGAAATGGGAAACAGGATATATTCAATCATTCTTGACATTGTTGCTTAATGTATTACATTATTAGCTGACATTTTTGTTACCATAATTCTGTAATTCCCACTGGTCCCCATTAACACAGCCAATCCAGTATAACATAAGAAATCGTTCAGTAAAACCCCAATACCAAAAACTCTACAAATCTACCAAAGAGGTACAAATAAGAAATATTTCTCTTCACCTCACAGAACTGAAATTTTATAGACTTTCACCTGCAACCACAGAACATGCTGGAAGCCTTTTTCTTTTTTTATTTAATTAATTAATTAAATTTTTTTTATTACAGATGTCCCTACTTTTTCCCTCAATGACAACCTCTTCCCCACTCCAGGCCCCCTCCATTCAACTGAACTTTTCCTGATATTGACAGAGCAAGTTGAGTGATATTTCTCCAGAAACTATATGTATTGCCACTGCCTGAATATTTAAGGAACAATAAAACCCATTTTTCTCCTGTGCAATAGAAGGCACTATCTCAGACCCTCTAAACAATAAATAATCTTCAGCTTTATCACAATGTCTCTTTTTCCCCTAACAGTTAAGCATGGACAGATCTAGATAAAACTGTGAAGCCGATTGTCCATTGAGGGTACTTCCTCCCATACTCCTCTCCGTCTCACTTTCTTCTTCCCCTACTATCCTAGCCTCCTCCAAAACCTCCCAAGTCCTCATATTCTTCCCTGAATGTAAGAGTCTCCTCATTCCAGCCTTGATATCCCAGTGTGTTAATTCATTCAGTATGTACTGAGCACCAGCCTGTGCCAGGCCCTAGACATGGGAGCAGGTATGGTTTCCCCTCCCTTCTTTTATGCACAAAAACAGCAGTCTGTTTCATGTTCTATTCTCTTAGGGTCCCGTTTCTGTTATTTTGATGAAGTTATGCATACTAAGATATTGCTGGGTGGAAACTGTAATGTGCTATCTTTCAAGCTACTTATAGCACTTAAAATTGATGTGCTGAATTTTAAGCAGCTGAGTAATTAAGTTGAAATCTTTCCTGGATATTCTGAGCCACAGGGCATTTCTTATAATATAGGTGCAAACAGTAGCCTTAACTACAGTGAAATGTTCAGTGTCAGAGGTACTAGGACTGCCCAGCCAGTGTGGCTCAGCTGGCTGAGTGTCGACCCATGCACCAAGAGGTCACCGGTTCAATTCCCAGTCAGGGGACATGCACAGGTTTTGGGCTCGATCTGGGGGGGTGGGGGGTCATGCAGGAGGCAGCCCATCAATGTTTCTCTCTCATTGATGTTTCTCTCTCTCTTTCCCTCTCCCTTCCTCTCTCTCTAAAATCAATAAAAATATTTTTTTAAATAATAATAATAAAACATTAAAAAATAAAGAGGTACTAGGACTGAAATTAGGCTGGCTTAGAGGAATGAGGTAAACACTTTGAGGATGGACAGCCATCCAGAAAGGTAGCCTGGGAAAAAGATCATTCCAGAAGGTTTCGGGAGAGTACAGTAACCTGCAGCTGCTACTTCTCACCTGTGTTCCTACAAGCACCCTCTTGATTGGAGTGACTACTTCCAGTCTTGCTCCTCTTTATTTTGGACATTGCTGTGTCATCTGAAGTGAGTTTTCTGAAACAGCATATTTGTTAACTATTGCTACATAAAAATTCACTCCAAAACCAAATGCCTAAATTGTGTCATGGGAACCTGGGAATGGCTTAGCTGGGTCTTCTCTCAGACTCTCTCACAGCCTACTGTCAAGGTGTCAGCTGGGGCTGCAGAAGTCTCCAGGCTCACTGGGGCCGATCAGCTTGCGAGCTCATTCACAGGGCTGCTGAAGGGACTCAGTGCCTCTTAGGCTATTGGACTAAGGGCCTTATCTCTGCTTTCAGTCCATCCTATAGTTGAGCTAATGAAGGCAGTCATTCAGTTCCCCAAACGTACCATGATTTCCCTCATTTCCAGACCTTGGTGCATTCTGTTTTCATTATCTGGAATATCACTTGCAGTGAAGTGTATGCATGTACATGGTATTTAAAGTTATAGGTCTGGAAGAGATTACCAAGAGGATAAGTACAGAGAGTTCTCTGTTCTTTTGAACTTGACCCCACTTCTGTCACCAGCTACCACCCATTGTTTGGCATCCCATGGCAACAAAACACTTCACAAATTGTCTATAATCTTTGTTTCTAATCCCTCACAACCCAGTCTCTCTTGAAACTACTTCAATTAGATTTTTATCTCTATCATGTTGTTCAATCCAGTGATCGATTAATTCTCTGTCTTGATAATACTTGGTTATTAGAAGTATTTCACACAGCTGGCCGTCCCCTTCTCTTTTCTGTGCTTTCTTCATGTGGCCAGGACACCACAGTCATAGTATCCCTTCAATATGGCTAGTTACTCTTATTGGATTGACCATGCCTTTCTCCTTTTCTATTTTCTTTTTTAAAAAAAATATTTTTATTGATGTCCGGCCGGTGTGGCTCAGTGGTTGAGCATCAACCCATGCACCAAAAGGTCACCGGTTCGATTCCCGGTCAGGACATATGCCCAGGTTGTGGGCCTGATCCCCGGTGGGGGGCATGCCAGAGGCAGCCAATTGATGTTCTCTCTCATCGATGTTTCTACCTCTCTCCCTCTCACTTCCTCTCTCTGTAAAATCAATAAAGGAAAAAAAAAAAACTTTTTAAAATATATTTTTTAACATTTTTTTTTTTTTTTTGCTTTTTAGAAAGAGAGGAAGGGAAGGGAGAGAGAGAGAAACATAGATGTGAGAGCAAAACATTGATCAGCTGCCTCTTGCACACCTCCCACCAGGGATCAAGCCTGGAACACGGGCAGGTGCCCTGAGTAGGAACATAGGACAATGCCCAACCAACTGAGCCACACTGGCCAGGGCTCTATTATATATATATATTCCCCCCCTCCCCAGACAATCTTTTCAAGATCCATTGCTTTAAATACCACCTATATACTAATGACTTCCAATTTATATTTCTAAGCCAGACTCCTCTCCTGAACTCCAGGGCTGTATAATCAGTGTCTTACTTTTCAGCTCCTCTTGGATATTATATCCTACAGGTTCTAGATAAGAAACAGAATGCACACTAAAATTAGGAAATTTGAGGAAGGTTTATTGATGAATTAACTATTTTTTTAAATTAATTTATTTTTGTTACAGATGTTTCTCCTTTTTCCCCTGATTGACACCCTCCCCTGTTCCCAAATTGACTATTTACAAAGGTGTGGGCAGAGTGGAGGAACTGTGGTAGACAGTGCAGTGACTCTGAGTCTTAGCAACAGCCCTGTTAAGACCCATAAATCCAAAGCGATGCGGGAAAGGGGCAGTTACTAGAAACTGGAAGGACAGGATTGTGCAGATGTGACCACCAGGGGAATAGTAGTAACATTCGGTCGGGTAACACAGAGAAGTAGAGAAAAACCTCACTGTGAGGAGGCCAGGAAAATAGATTCATGATCTCACTCTCCTTCCTCCCTCCTGGTTAGCTGAACACAATCAAAAGCTGTAGGTCAAAGGGATTCCACTGATGAAATGAACATAGGTCAGTTTCCTGGTGCAGAGAGAAGGAGAGAAAGGATCTCAGAGACCAAAGGGAAGGTATTCTACATTTATGTGTACTAGACATCTCAAAATTAACATTTGTAAAACTCAACACTTTCCCCAGAAAACATCTTCAGCCTTCCTCTCCCACAGGATGGTGACTCCATCCTTCCATTTGCTTAGACCAAAACCCTTGGGGTCATTCTGGATTCTTCTGTTTCTCGTAAACCTACAGCTAATCCAGCAGGAAATGCTATGGTCTCCACGTTTGAAATACATCTAGAATCCTTACACTTCCCAGCACCTTTGCCAAACCATTACCCCTTGACTGAATTTCTGTGACAACAACAAAAAAGCAGCATTGTACAAATATTTTTGTGGTCAACTTTTATGAAACACCTCTGAAACTGTATCAATGTATGCGTATGTAAGTGGTCTCTAGTTGTGGTATGTTAGCAAAAATTACATTCAATTCTGCTTTTTGAATGATATTCCTATCCCTATTCATGTCTTTTTTAAAAAACAAATATAGAGTTAATACAGATAGGAGGTTGGGAATGGCCCTCAATTATATACTTGTAGCCTCACACAAAGATTTGAAAAGGTCCCAAAAAATTGAACATGTCTGCCCCAGCGAGTTTGTGATGGCAAGTGAGGGACTGAAGCCATATTACTCAAAATAAATTTAAATAATCCTCTTGTAAACCAGGCCAAACTTTGCCTGCTTGAGTCAGTTTGGCAAAGAAATTCTGACCATGACAGTAAAAACATGTGGATATATTTTGAAACTGTTCCAGGCCCAGAAAAACGCCAAGATAATTAGCAAGTTTAAAAACTGGGCTGTTCTACCGGTTCCAAAGCAGTACCATGAGCTTAACAAAAGTCTTTTCTGTCTTGCTGATATCTAGTTTTGGAAAACAAGTTGCTCTAGCTTTTGCAACAGAATTTTAAGAGAAATCATCAATTAATTTTCTAAAATATTTTTTATTGAGTTTTTAGAGAGAGAGGAAAGGGGAAAGAGATAGAGACATTGATGTGAGAGAGAAACATTGATCAGCTGCCTTCTGCATGCACCCCACTGGGGATCGAGCCCAAAACCTGGGCATGTGCCCTGACCAAGAATCAAACCCAGTCCTTTCAGTCCATGGGACGACACTCAGTCCACTGAGCCACACTGGCCGGGCCAATTAATTTCTTTATAAGAAACAGTTATCACCCCAATGGCACATTAAACTGGAGATGTATAAAGTAAAAGCAAAATTAGTATTATTCAGAAAAATGATCAATGGCTGAGATACATTGGGTGGGTCATGTTCGATGTACACTTAGCAGCTCTATGCATCTTCAGTAACTTTAAAACTTGGAAGCTGAAACTGAGGTCAAGAAAGGACACAGTCTTTAAAAGTCAGCTACCAGGATAAAAACCCATTAGGTTTTAAAATAGAAAATAAAAATACTACCTCCTAGGAAGGTACAGGGTTATGTTGGCTTTAATCTTCACCATGACACATCAAACTCTTTTACATTTATGTACACATCTAAGATGATCTTGTGGCTTCTTTATTCTTGTCATATATCTGTTTCCTATTCACAATGTATCCAGTTTAATTTATGTAAAAGACATGTATAAAATATAAAATGCATGTTGAATCTGCACTTTTATGACTTAAATCTTTGAGCTAAATTATAAGGCTAGTGCTCCCTCTCTAGGCACTATAGAAATGTATTCAAATAAATAGAAGTTTATTTTATTTATGTTGCATAGATATTTATTATGAAAATTGTAATAATAATAGCTACATTTTATTGACTGCTTGTTATCTGTCTGTCATAGTGCAAACCAGTTTAAACACATTGGCTCATTTAATTGTCCTAACAACCCAGTGAAGTAGATATTAATAGCCTGACATCTCAAAAAGGCTTTAAATAAGAGTCATCTACCAATAAGCTACTTCAGAGAAATGTTTATGTTCATGAGGGCATAATTAAAATGATGTTTATTAACTATGAGGATTTTTATTACACCTCTTTCTCCAAAGGCTCTACTTGCTGCAGGGGTAGACACGATTTCTAGGTGAGTGACAGAATGGCGAAACGTCCCCATTGTAACAGGTGAGCTACTCCTGGCAGATGCTCCGCAAGGGAACACGTTCAGGGAAGTGTGGTGTTCGGTCTCCTCGGGGAGTGAAGCCTCCAGCCGGAATTCTAATTTCAGTTTCCGTTACTAAGGAGAAGAGCAAAACCTGGCAGCAGAGGCCATGGAGGATAATGAAGGCAAACACGGCTGTGAATCCTTAATTACCGGGATGTCCGGGATGCTGGCTCTGCAAGGCTGTGGGGAGGCTGCGCTTGCAACCGGCAGACTCACGCGCTCACTAACTTCGGGGGTACCAAGATGGTATCCAAAGTCCTCATCCGTGGTGAGAGGGGAAATTATTTCCTCTGGAAACCTAAACCTATCTCGCTGAAAGCATTTTCATACGGTTAAATGACTTGTTTAACCGATGGCTCATAGGTTCCAAAGCTCAGTTTCTGAAAATAATTCAACATGCGCGCTCAAGCATTGAAAGAAACGATCATAAACAGAATACTAAAGGCGTAGTGATTTTAACTAATGTTGAATTCCCAGAGGAGTCAGGGAGCTGCGTAAATATTTTGGGAAAGGTGAAAGTAACATAGAATCTCCTTTTTTCTAAGTAAAATGATGAATTTAACAATTTAGTGAAAATGTTTGCTTAATTATGCATCAGCGGAGATATTGAACAATTTTACAAAGTGCCAGGCACTGTTGCTGGGTACGAGGACTACTGAGAAGAAAACTCCTCCCTGACGTTACAGAAACCACAGTCTGCTTGCAGTGAAGGCCCGGCTGCCTGGGGCGCGGCCCAGGAAGCTTTAAACCCGTCCTTAGGATGTCCCCTGGTGTGGCTCAGTGGCTGAGCATGGACCTATGCACCAAGAGGTCACTGGTTAGATTCCTGATCAGGGCACATGCCCAGGTTGTGGCCCGATCCCCAGTGGGGGGCATGCAGCAGGCAGCCAATCCATGTTCTCGCTCACTGATGTTTCTCTCTCCCTCTCATTTCCTCTCTCTGTAAAAAAAAAAAAAAAAAAATCAATAAAAAATAAAATAAAATAAAATAAACCGTCATTAGGGAGGTAACCAGCCCTTGCACCCAGCACTACTATGACTCCTTTCAGATGTGCACAAACTGGAATAAGCATGAAATATAAACATGTACAAAGACAGGAAAAACGAATTTTAAAAGGTATATACCAAGCTGTATTTTCACAAGTAATATTGTTTATAGGCGCATAAATATTACTTGAGACTTGTTTGCAATCACAGTTGTCAGATGTTAAAGGGATAAGGCCTGGTCAGTATAACTTTAGTATATTAACATTTACTGGGCACCTACCTCTGATCGGCCTCATGCTGGGGGCTAGAGGAGCAAAGAGAAAGATACATCACTCATCCCCTGGGAACTCAGATTCCAGTGGGAGAGAGAAGCAAGTAAATATTCAATTACAGTACACTGTATTACATTGCCAGGGTAGACACACAAATTGCTGTAGGAGCCAAAGGAAGGGACTCAACAACCATGATGATAAGTGACCAGGAGACTGTCCGTTGCTCACTGTTTAAATGCCTTGCTGATCATCAGAGCTATCCAGCAGAGGGACCCTTCAGACCTCAGTAATTGTTAAGGCAGACAGACCAATGGCCAACGTGTTGTAGAAAATTTGCAAGAGATAAAACTAGGGAATAATCTAGATTTTCTAATTAAACATAATCCAGAATTTTCAACTCTGGATACATCTTTCTATGCTTCTATAGGTTTATGAAAAGTGGACTCTGTTGCCCCTCTTTAAGGTTTTCAGTGCAGACCTACCAGTGTTTTAAAGCTCTCCGTCCTGGAACAACCTCTGCCAGGACAGCTGGTCCCACACCAGCAGACACCAGGCAGCTCCATGGCAGTCATCAACATGGCCTTCCCTTTGCAAAAGGACTGTCCCCAAAATCAGAATTGCGAGCATCCTCATAGAGGGAGAGAGAGATAGAAACACCAATGAGAGAGAACATCGACTGGCTGCCTCCTGAATGCCCCCACACTGGGGATTGTGCCCACAACCTGGGTATGTGCCCTGACCGGGAATCGAACTGGCAGTCTCTTGGTTCATGGGTCAATGCTCAACCACTGAGCCACACTGGCTGGGCTGTCATGGTTTTCTTAAACCACAACCCAAACTCTTCCTGCTTGAGAGTCATTTCAACTTGCCACATTTATTCGCAGCCTCCCATAGCAAAGACTGACCACCGAGATGTGAAATACTGAAAAGACAGATGGAAAAAAATTTTTTTTTTCTCAAAAGCAAAAGTAGAAGTGGGAAATATTTTTCCAAGTCTGTTCATCTCTAATAAAAATAAAATCTAACATTTATTGAGTGCTCCTTCTATGTCTAATATCCTTCTTACACTTTATAGAAACAACCTCTCTTAATCTTCTGAGTATGAACCAATGCTATTAATATCATCATATGACACAGAAAACAGTGAGGCAAGTGACTTGCCCCAGACTTATCATTTCCTAAGCAGCAGAGTTGGGCTTGAACCCAGGCAGTTTAGGCTCAACGTCTGTGTACTCAACCACTACCCCGCTCTTCTCCATATGAGCATAAGGGGACTGATTTGTTAGCCACATCAGCTAATAGGAAAGAAGGCAGAGAAGATGGGAGAGGGGAAGGGCTAGTGGCTAGATTAGCAAGTGTAGTCCCAAAGATGGTGTACCAGAGCCAGTTCGCACATGGGCCTCCTTGAAGAAAGAACAAAAACCACATGAAGTAGATACATTCTGATGCTATAACTTTACGAGAACTAAGCAAAAGAACTGTAATCCCAGAGAGACTGACACCAAAGAATAACTAAGCATAAAAGATATGTGAATCCTTTCCCATGTGAAGATACAGCAAGACAGACAGGGCAAAAACCACATGGAAAGGATTCCTGCTTTCAAACCCTACAAAAGATTCCACAGAGCATATTTGTGCTATGGTTAGGACCTGCTCAGATATGTAACTCTGATGCTATTTTATTCTACTACTGTTCACCCACCTTTCTTTCTTCCCATATTTTATAACTAGTAAAAATTCACATATCATTAAATTGTAAGGCATATGAGGAAAGATTCCATGCTTTGTTCTTTTTTATTTTTGTATCTCCCAAAACTCCCGGAACAGTATTTTGACAATAATAAGTGTTTAATAAATAGATGTTGAAATTAAATCTGCCATTTAAAATTTAGATAACTCTCCTAGGGGAAACTATTTTCCCCAAAAGCTTCTGAAAGGAATTAAAGAGGAAATGGGAGTTTATTTTAATCAAATGCACCCAAATGACATACAGTAAGGAAGTGAAAAGTATCAATGATTCTGAAAAGACCTAGGTGAAGAAAGTTTTAATATTTAGGAAGGAAAGTGTCTCTGTGAAATAGAAAATGAGTCAGAGAATGCAGAATTCATTTCAAATGGATACAAAAGAGACAGAGCTTTACAAATGCAAAGTTACACTGGAAACAAAATGACTTTTTGTAAAGCTTTTAAGCTCTAACCCCTGGCACAAACTCAAGCAGGAGCCTGGCTTCTGGGAGAGGATTTCTCTTGGCATCTACGCTGCTCTATTTTCACATTCTTTAGAACCACCTGTTGTATTATGCACCTGTCTGCTCTTAGGTGATTTACTGCAATCAAGAGTTTGCAGCATGTGTTTTCTAGCTGCCTGGGTTGAGATTCCTCTTTTCAAAATAGATGAGAGAGAGGGGGGGAGGGAGGGAGAGGGGGGGAGGGAGAGAGAGAGAGAGAGAGAGAGAGAGAGAGAGAGAGAGAGAGAGAGAGAGACTGACTTGCTTGATAAAAGGATACTGCTTTAGTCTGCCATGCTTGCTCCCCAACAAAGATTGCTTTTTCACTTTCATCATAAGTTCAAAGATAGCCAGTATAACTAGCCTCATACAATATTAGGAACCTATTCTCTGAAGAGAAAAACTGCAGTAGCCAGATTAATTATCTACAATGTTCGGTGGGCTTCTGTTTCATCATCATACGACAATTACAATATGCATCTCCAAGAACTTACTTTGCAGAATAAAATTTTTATTGCTCCACAGCAAACATAGACTACTAATTGAGGGAACCAAGCCTTTTTTGGAAAACAGCAACCTTTCATTTGCTTTGAAAATTACATAGGATGAGAAAAAAATTGCAAGTACAATTACAAATGTATATTCTTCATATTACTATGGGCAAAATTTAGGAACATTCATATTCATTCTCTACCTATCTATCTCCTCTCCTTAAAACCACTGCTAGTATTTAAGAGTATATCTCTGGGGAGCTATAAAATTGCAATGTTACTCATGAGTATTATTTTGTTTAATCCTTACCCAAGGATATGTTTCTATTTATTAGAGAGAGAGAGAGAGAGAGAGAGAGAGAGAGAGAGAGAGAGAAACATCAATAGGTTGCCTCCCATAAGCACCCTGACTGGGCGTCGAATCCGCAAAATCCACAAACTGGGTATGTGCCCTGACCACGAATCGAACCTGCAACCATATGGTGCACGGGATATGCTCCAACCAACTGAGACACCTGGCCAAAGCCTCATGATTACTTTTAAATGTTATTTTTTATAATCAAAATACATTGTAATGTCAATGTTCTTTGTAAATTAAGTTTTAAACTGTTTTAATGTGCTTTCTGAAAATGGTTATAAATGGTCATGATAAAGCAGCCCAACACGTGGCCCACAAGGGGCAACAAAGCTCCAAAATAATGATTTAGAGAAAAGGTTGGCAAACTTTTTCTGTAAAGGGCCAGGTAGTAAATATGTTAGACTTTATAGTTCACACAGTTTCTGTTGCAATTACTCAACTCTGCCATTGCAGCATCAAAGCAGCCACAGAAAATGCATTAAAAAGTGGGAGTGTTTGTGTTCCAATAAAGCTTTATTTACAAAAGTAGATGGCAGGACAGGTGTGGACCATAGACCCTAGTATGCCAACCTCTGTTTTAGAGGCAAGAAGACAGTGGACAGAAATAGGAGATCAGTATCACCTTACAAAGCAAGAAAGAGCATGTTCCCTGGCCCAAGTGAAAATAAAGGGAGAAAAGTGGCACATGGTTGTTGAGCTCCAGCTAATATGGAGGTGTTCTCCTTGGGACATTGCTTAGATTTTGCTGATGTTATCCAGATAGGCAAATATAAATGATTTATTTAAGGTCAAAGTAAGTTATATCTATGAAAAACCATCACCACCACAAAAAGTCAGTAGGCTGGGTATTTGTACAAAATGTCATCTACCTTAAAATTTGGGGAGGGAGGGAAAACCTGGTTAGAGTTGATCAAAGTTTACAGCAACTATTAATATATTAATTTTTACATTTCTGAAAAAAAATTATTTTTGTTTATAAAGAGATATCAATTTTGTACTATAAGCTAAAATATTTAGCATAATCCCACCAGACTACTGAGCAACATAAAGAAACCACACACACACACACACACACACACACACACACACGCGCATGCACACCCTCTTTTATATAATTTCAATTATGATGATAATGCCGATGATGGTGATGATAGCTATCAGTAACAGTACTTGCCTATAGTATGCTTGGAATTATGATAGATTGTTTTACAAAATTATTTCTAATCCTCAATGACCCTATAAAATAGGTTTTATTATCCCATCTTCCACAGATGAGGAAATGAATATAGTCATTAAATGGCTACAGTTGAGATTAGTGACACCCATTTATACATGTCTACCTGAGATATAGCAACATTTTCTAGTTGTCCAACTTAAAATAATAAAAGTTAATTCAGTTATAATAAAGTTAAGTTTACATTTATGGAATTCTGACCTACCTTACTTGCTAAAGTGACAGCTCAGAGGAACAAAATGCAATGTACACCCACTCCCCAAGACCAAAACTCTCTAGCAGGACAATAATGTGGGCATGATGGGGAGTGCGTTGTGTAATTATAACCAGCCAACATTTTCTTCATCTACTGACTAAGGCAAAGGAGGAAGTTAACTCATCCTCAAGCTAAGCCTAAGCAAGGAATATTCGGCTACTAAAAAATTCCGAATGAGACTTGTGAGGAAGATGGCAAAGTAGGAGGCCACCAGCCCCACGAACACCCACCCTCAGAAACAATAATTTAGCAGCCATCTGTGGTCAAAGTGCTTTTGTGGGAGTTTGGGATCCAGGTGAAAGACTGTAAAACTTCAGTAGAGCCAAAGACTGAGGGGTGCCATTTTCAGGAGGCAATCCCGTGCCCAGGTGGCAGACTCACTGACCATGGTCTTGGCTACAGACTCAGAATCAGCCCCAACCCCCTGTGAACTCAGCTGCAGCCATGTTTGACCTTGGTTCCACCAGCAGCACCAGACGTCAAGGAATTTAGTAAGAATCACATTCACCTGTGTTCCAAGTACCAGGCCCACCAATCTCAATCTAGCTAAGAACCCAGAAGCAGCTCATGACCTGGCTGTAACTCCTCTTAGCTGCCAATCCACACAGACCATGTGTGGGAGACACGTTTGTCCATGCCCCTGAGGCAGGTCCTCCAATTTTGGTTCAACTACAGATCCCGAAGAGTCCTATAAATAGGTTTCAGCCCCCTCTCATCCACAGGCTGGGAACATTCCTACCAATCCAGAGATCTGCCAAGAGACACACATATTCATGCCCCCAAAGGTAGGCCCACTGACCTTGGTTCACCTGCAGATCTTGGAGCAGCCCTGTAACCTGGCTGTAGGCCCATTGAAGCTGCTTTAGAGGGCAGTCCTGCCCATCCAGGTGTTTGGAGGGGGACCAAACCCAGGTGTCTGTGCCCCTAATGCTGGTCTGCTAACCTCAGTCTGACCACAGTTCCTGAAGCAACCCTGTGACTTAGCTCTAGCTCTATCTAGTCATGTCCAGGAGTAGCCCTGCTTGCCCAGGAACTCAGTGGGAGAAACACTCCTCTGTGCCCCCAAAGCCAGATCCACTGACATTGGTCCAACTGCAAATCATGGGGCAGCCCTGTGGCCAGGATCTGGCGCCACTCAGCCATGAGCAGCCAGGGGCGGTCTTGTTCACCCAGGGACCTGGAAGGAGGCATGCCTGCCTGTCCATGCTCCCCTTAAGGCAGGCCTACAGATCTCATTTCCAGCTGTGGACCCTGCAGCAGTCCTGTGACTCAATTCCAACTCCTCTCAGTTGCAGTCCGGGGTCAATCCTGCCTCCCCAGGAACCCACCCAGTGACGGCTACAGCCCTCCCAGGGACCCAGAGGGAGCCATATCCATCCACATACCTGGTGACAGGATCCTGAAGTGGACACTTAACCCAGCATTAGCCCTGCAGAACAAAGTTCTGGAGACAGTCCCATACACCAAGGGACAAGACAAAATCTGCATCCACCTGAGCACCTCATAACAGGCCCACCAAGTGAGGACTTTACTGTAGCCTGAGCAGCAGACACCTGACTCAGCTCCACACTTTGCTCAACTGCAATCAAGAGGCAATAACATTATTTGGAAGACCCAATAGGAGGTCTTTACATACAGAAAACAGACTGTAAAGATGAAAGAGGTATTTGCTCCTTCAAATGCAGAGACGCTAATACAAGATTACACAGATCATGAAGAATCAGGTGAACATGACACCATCAAAGGAAACTAATAAAATTCTGATAACCGACACCAGAGAAATGAAGATCTATGAATCTCCTTAAAAAGAAAGCAAATAATTATCTTAAAGAAGCTCAATGAGATACAAGAGAGGACATATAGACAGCTAAACAAATCCAGGAAACAGTGGATGAACGAAATGAGAAGTTTAATAAAGAAATAGAAACCATTAAAAAGAACCAAAGAGAAATCCTGAAGCTAAGGAATACAATAACAGTCCTGGAAAAGTCAATAGAGACCTTCACTGCCAACTCAGTCACTCAGAAGAAGGAATCAGCAAACTCAAAGGCAGGTCATTTTAAAGTGACCCATTAGGGAAACAGAAAAGAAAAGAACAGAAAGAAAAAATTGCCAAGAGTACACAATAAAAAATATATAGTCTCTTCAATAAATGGTGCTGGGAAAATGATATCCAAAAGCAGAAGAATGAAACTGGACCCTTATCTGTATGTAAAATTCACTTTAAATGAATTAAAGATATAAATGTAAGGCCTGAAACTATAATAAAGAGGATAAATTAAAACTGATAACACAGAAAAACAAAGGATTTTAAAAGACTACTATCAAAATAACGCCAACAAATTGTGTCATCTAGAAAGAAATGGATAAACCTAGAAACATAGAACCAGTAAAGACTGAATCATGAAGAAATAGAAAATCTGAACAGACCAATACAAATAAGGAGATTGAAGCAGAAATCAAAAACTTCCCAATGAAGAAAAGCCCAGGACCAAATGGATTCATGGGTGAATTCTATCAAATATTTGCAGAATCATTAAAATCAGTTCTTTTGAAACTCTTCCATAAAATTAAAGATGAGGGAACATTTTCAAACTCATTTTATGAGACTAGCATGACCCCCGTACCAAAGCCGGAGGGAGACATTACATGAAAATTACAGACAGGCCTATACTCCTATAAACACAAATTTCCTCAACAAAATACCAATAAATTAAATGTACACACATTAAAAGGGTCATACACTATGATCAGGTAGGATTTATCCCTGTGATGAAAGAATGGTTCAATACAGGGGTTGGTAAAATTAAATTTATAGTTGTAGTACAAATAAATAATAAAAACAATAAATAATAATACAAGAATGAACTCTGTATTTCATGTACTCACAACTATAAACCTACTTTTGCCCACCCTGTAGGTGCAAATTAATACAACTCTTAGAAGAAAACATAGAGGAAAAAGCTCCTTGACATTGGTCTTGGCAACACATTTTTTAGATATGACACCAAAAACTCAGGCAGCAAAAATTAACAAGTGGGACTAAATCAAACTAAAAAAATCTCTGTACAGCAAAGGAAACTATCAACCAAATGAAAGGCAACCTATGGAACCAGAGAAAATATTTGCAGACCTTATTCAATAAGCGGTTGTTCTATAGCTTGACTGGGGTGGCAGTTAAAATTCATCTAACTTCACACTTAAATTGATGCATCTGCTGTATGCAAATTACACTAATCAATTTGGTTTTAAGAAAAAAAAATTAGTCAATTCTATTATCATAAACATTTATCTTGTTACTAAATACACCCAACCTAAAAAATTATGGCCCTCTCATTTAGTATTATGTAAAACAGCCCCAATAATCACCCTCAATTCTCCTTATCTGCTCCTTAGGCTACTTGTTAGTTGTCAACAACTATCATGTTTACATTTTGTGTTTCTTTTTTAAAGAAATTACACTGTAAGATGGATGAAAGTGATTGGCATACTTCACTTTTAAAAGAATACAAAAAAGCTGGTATACCTTCTTCCCACCACCCATCATGAGCTCCTCACTGTAGGAATCCCAACTCAGAAAAAAAATCCAAGAAGGTAATAGAATGTATGAAGAGACCCAATATTAGACATCAGGAAGAAACTGGGGACTTACAGCCAGGGAATTTGTCAAACTATTTAAAAATTGTTACCACTGTGCCATCCAACATAATCCAGCATTTTCCTAATGTTAGCAAGACATGTAACATATGAATTTTATTTTAAAGTGTGACTTTCAAGAATGCTTAATCCATATGAAAGGCATACATCTAAAGCAACCAAAATGATTTCCTTTAGGGTGCATTAAGTTATTGATATATAAGTTATTAATGAAGCCTCTTTGAAAAATTTAAAGATTTAATGAAGAAAGTAGGAGAAGAAACTGAAGTTGGGTGAGACTAGGGAAAACAAAGCTTGAGTCAGCCTCAATTTAGGGTCTTTATTAAGGTGAAGTATATAATAGAAGTGAATCAAATGCTAAAAAAACAATTTTTTAGAAACCGAACAATTAGAGAAGGAACATTTCTCTATTGATTTTGAACTTGGTCTAAAATGCCCATCTCTCCTATCTCATGCTTCTCTTATTTCATTTCAAGAAGGATCCCTATAATAAATAGTAAGTCATCCTTCTCAGTATACCATGAATCTGGACTTCGGTTTCCCACTGCTCTCTTTCCTGCTGCTGTCAATGGTCACATCACAAAGTCCTGTTTCTGCCACAATAGGAGGACTTAAGTTGCATCACCTTGTTTTCAGAGACTGCAGAGCAGCTGTAGGATCAATTGACATAGAAAAGCTATGTGCACGTTCAAGGCTATCTAAAATAAAGGTGGGTGGTCTAGAGGAATATCCCGATCCATTAATAACAGAGAAAAAAACACTGCAGGTAAAACACAATTCCTTATTAAATTCCCCAAGTCAAAAAAAAAAAAAAAAAAAAAGAGCTTCCTTTTAAATATCAGAAAGTCACATTTTGTGTTTGCTTCTATGGCATCCTTTATGTATATAGATCTTACTTATTTTGCACTACGGATATTTTAGGAATTCATTTATTCAACACAAGTATAAAGCCATCCAGTAAACTCGTAGACTTGACAGACACTGTACAGAAATGAATATCGAACTGTGACTTCTGTGGCTCAGTAGCGTCTGCCACTGAGAAGCTGGAAGTAAACACAGGCAGCTCTGCTTAGCTCCAGCAAAGTCTAAGCTCTGGCATCCCCAAAAGTACTTGGGAGAGCTGAAATCAGTCTTTCCAGTTTACAAGATTCAGGAACTACCAGGATCTTGTTACATTTTAGGCAGCAGACAGAAGGAAAGCACAGAGTCCATTGCTCAGGGGGAGGAATTAAAGAATAATTAAGGTGTCTTGTCAGACCCCAGCAAGGAAACACTGATAGGACTTGAAAGGATGAAAGCTAAATCCTGCTGTGATGCAAAAAGAGTGCTCAGTGTTGAGTAAGGTTGCAGTCACTTGTTTGCACAGTCTATGCTGCTGGCATTTTGGCAGCGTGGAGCAGAATTGGGGAGCCCAGTTTAGGGAGGGATTGGAGGGTGGGGTTGGTGTGTGAGGAGAAACACAGGCATGGGCTCTGGGGTAAGTCACTGTTTGTACCAGAGTAAAGTAACTACTGCTGATTAAATGTTTATTACTGTTTTTGATCATGCATTATCTTATGAAATCATAATAATTGCTATAAAAAAAGGCACTGTTAATTATTCCTATTGTCAAAGAAACCAACCTCCCATCACGTTTGAATTGGGAAGCACTGGTTGTGGTTTGCTTGCAGACCCTCAGGAAAACCTGGGCTGGAGCCCAAGCTGCTTACACAGAGAGAACAAAGCTGGTGAGTTCTTTTACAATGTAAAGGAAGAAATTCCATTTCCTCCACAAAATCTATTATGTAAATTAAATGAAAATATAATGCATCCAGGAACATTCCCCTGGATATTAGGTTCCAGAGTAATTAAACATTAATTTTTAAACATCTTAAGAAGAACTTGTGTATAGAGCAACAGCAGAGTGGACTTTTTTAAAACACTTTTGACAATCCAATATGGAGTCAGTGTCAACCATGACAGTTATGTCAAGTGCTATGCCAAGACTGAAGTAATGGGGTGTAACGGGAATGCCCTTGGGAGGGACCCGGCATGCCCCAAACCACAAGTCTGGACACTTGGATAAGGACTCCATATGGACACTGATATGAGAGGGACCTCCACCCATTGTGGGCTACAAGAACTCAGAGCACTGACCATTAGACACTGGATCTTGGCTATACTGTGAGTCATGCTTGGAGCCCTGCCAGACTTGCACTCCACCAGAGGTGTGCTGCCACTGTAGCTGCCTGATTTGAGACCATGCCGCCTCTCCACCTGCGGAAGCCACCAGCGACCAGGGCTTCACACGGAGGCTCGCTCTGCTCAGTCCTAGCATGTAAGCTCCCCTCTCTGTGTGTGACCTGCCTGTGGCTCTATTGGCTTATTGGGTGGGGGGTGCTCTTTTAATAAGCCTGGCATTGTGGAAAGACACAAACATGTGTGAGGGACTCCCTTTAGGGATGCTCCCTTGCTCATGTCACCTTGCTTTCTTAAGAAGGAAGCTTCTTTTTTCCTTCTGTGTTACTTCAAGAGACAGTCTGTACAGATTTGAACTTAAGTAGGGCCTTTTCCCCATATATCTGTCATAAGAACAGTCTACATTGTGTATCTTTGATCACAGAATACAAATACCATTTAAAAAAAATTTTTTTCTTTATTGATTTTAGAGAGAGAGAAAGGGAGAGAGAGAGAGAGAGAGAGAGAGAAACATCCATGAGAGAGAACATCGATTGGCTGCCTCCTGCATGCCCCCACTGGGCATTTGGCCCACAACCTGGGCATGTGCCCTGATTGGGAATCGAACCAGTGACCTCTTGGTGCATGGGTCGACACTCAACCACTGAGCCACACTGGCCAGGCCAAATATCTTTATCTCACCAGTAGTCTTTCCTCCTAATCCATTGCCATTGTTTGTGAAATGTGACTTTTCTTTTTAACCAAGGCTGAATAAAGTTCTGTTGTATAAATTCTATTTCCTCGCCGCTTTACATATGATAACACTGAAGCTCAGAGAGGGTGAATATACCCTAGTTCACACAGACTGCACTGGCGGGTCAGAACTTGAACTGAGGACTGACCCCCATTCCCCTCCTCTGACCTGCTATATTATCCACTCTCCTTCAATTGTTAAGGAAACAGTTAAGACAGTGGGAAGTTCAATGTGAGCAAGCGCCACAGGACCAGAAGTCTGGATATATTTCTATGTGGAAGCTGACATTTTAGACTCAAAGCTTTGGAAAACAGTGTATGTTAAACAGAATCTTACTCTCTCTGAGCCTGTTTCTGTACCTAGAAAGTGCATTCGAAATTTAAGCAACCATGCAAAAATGCCAAAGACATGAGTAAGCTGTGCCACTGTTTTTAATCTGAATAAGGCAAATGCCTTAATAATATAGTCAGGGCACATCTGGTACCAAGTTTCCAGAAATGGACCCAGAATGACTACTGATGTCCACTAGAGGCTGTATTGCATAGTGGTTATAAAGGCAAGTCCCAAAGTCAAATGACCTGAGTTGGAATCCTTGATTCATCTCTCTCTATTTGTGTAACCCAGCCTCAATCTACCTCAACTTCCTCATGTATAAAATAAGAATAATAATAGTATCTGTCTCACAGGCTTATTATGAAGATAAAAGAAGTTAATAGACATAAAGTACTTATAAACATGTGTATTATTTAGCAAGCACTCAGTTAATTACTCTTATCATCAAAGGGTGAAATGGAATTGAGAGGAGAGATGCATCATCCGTCCTCACTGTCTCCTCGTATCACCTTGGATTGGTAAGTTTGAGATACTGTATGGCACACTGGATGATCAAAAGCAGTTAGCAGAGATTGGTTGATTTAAAAAATACACAGGCCCCTTTTGCATGTGGGATAAGTACTGAAAGACTACTGGACATGATGGACATCTTTACTCAAAGCCTGGCAGACATGACAGGTGATCTACATAGCTGGATGGAAGAACTCAATCAAGTTCTCAGAATGTGTTGCTGGCAAAGGTTAGGGTCAGAATGTGGCTCCGTGAGCACATAGGTGCTTTTGCTGGTCATGTTGAATAACTGGGATTAGGGGCAACAAGGTTTATCCAAGCAGACTGGCTGCTGTGGGGCTCCTGAGAGCCTTGTTCAGGATCTGCTTAGTTCAGCGCACATTTGTTATTTTGCCTACCAAGCATTAATAACAAATAACCCTTTAGGGGTATGTGTCTGGATCCAGAGGTGATCTATGCTCAAAAAGGGGACAGGCAGCCCATGTTCTACTAATCTTTTGGTTTAAAGTTAGAAATGTAGCCTAAGTTGTTCCAATCAGAGTGAATGCCAGCATTTGATGGTAATTGCCAGGAAAAAAAGTTGTTTTTACTTCTGTATTTTTAACCTGGGAATATTTAGACCTATTAGAGCTGGGTGACATATTTTCTTCTCTAGAGACTAAGTCTTAAGCCAACAGGAATAGAGATAAGAAATAAAAGAGGGGCAGAATGAAGTCCTGATGGCATTGTTTGAGCCCCTGAACAAACCTCACTTCAAATGAGACTATCCCCTGAATTTTCAATCTGCTTGAGCCAGTTAGTATTGGTTTTCTGTCACATGCAACAGAAAGAATCCTGATATACTTAGGAACTGGGAGAGACTAAATCTGTTGGTAGAAGCATCATTCCTACACCTGACGAAAACTGGAATAGTCAAGTATGGCAGATTCATAGCATGCTCAGTGGCGCTCTTCAATGTCTTTGATTGGATCTTTGTGTATTCTTACTTATATTCATGATTAGCTCACATCTGCTTATGATAGTGTTGTTGTTTTTTTCTAAATATCCCAAAATAATCTTTCCCAATAGAAGGAATAAAACATATTCAGTTTTATACATGTGGATCTCATATACCCATTTACTTTTAAGTATGCTTCTAAGCTCATAAAATTGTTATTTTATGACACGTTAAACAAAATCAAAAACAAAAAAACCTAAGTATCTAATCTGAAATACTAATCAGGCTGAAAATAAACGCAAAACTTTGGTGTCCAAAATTGAAATAGTGAAAGAACTTTATGACTTTTCTTTAGGTTCCAACATATTTTGATAAACTAATGCAAGGGTCTGGTTTGAGGTACGGCATTTATGCTAAACTGTAGAAGGTATGCCGTAGCAGACATCATAGAAGTCTAAGCACAATTAGGAGGCAAAAACCTCACAGTAGGTTAGAAGGCAGAAGGTTAATATAAATAATCATTAACTATGATAAAAGAGTAATTCTGTGATATAAGGAAACTCTATATGGTACCCTGGGACGGAGGGAGAACACTCAAGGGCAAACTTGGAAAGCATTCAGACTGTTGAGGAAGATGTGGTTTGGCCACTGGACAGCAGAGAATTTCACTGGTTCAATCAAGCCTGAGCTGATTGAAGTTTCTGGAGTTTGCATAGAAGTTGCCCTGGAGTCGCTGGGCAAGAAATACGCAACTTCCACAGTGCAGATGCGAGAGGAGGTGAACAGCCACCAGTGACATGGGGTGCAATGGGAGTCTGAGTGCTGTTTGGGCAAAAGGCATTCAGAGCATATGACACACAGTAGCTCTGGCTGCCCTGACGAGAAGGGAAGGTGATAGCCAGGTAGAGGCTGCAAGATTATGGAAGAATTGTGTTTTGGGCACATGGCTGGAGTATGAGCCACTCAATGTCCTGACATCCCAGTTCCACATAAGAAACTAAAAAGAGCTGCTTCCTCCTACAATGTTCATCTAGCACCCTCTACTAGGAGAGTTTAATATCACACTCACTTCAGAGGAGAAATACTGGAAGGAATTTCATTGTTTATCACAAAGAATATATTGAAGGGTACACACAGAGCTGAAAGGCAATTAAATTAACAACTGACAGTCAAAAGAATAGCCAACCCTTTTCGATTCTATGAATCCTTTTTTCTCTATTTTTCTTGCCTTCTTGATTTTTGACATTCTTTCTAAAACCAACATTTATTAAGTACCTACTATTCATCAAGAAAGGATAAAAAAAAATACAATCCACGTCCCCTAGGGACTAGAGGGAATGCAAACAAGGAAACAAACAATCCAAATGCAGCATGATGAGACTATAACAGAGATGTGTTTACAAATTAAGCTCTGCCTGTGGAAATCAAAAAAGACTTCTGACAGACAGATTAACTGCACTATGATGTATCACAGCAAAATTGTGAAGCTTATAACAAATAACTTATTGCTAAAAATGATCAAAGTATTGAGACTTGCATGATTTGGCTTTTTGTAAATTTCAGTTTAATCAAGGTGTTCCCTATAATAACATCACTTTCATTTTCATGAAACTTGATAGGCTTTTTAAAGAGGGCAAAAACTTCAGTAACTACACATAACCCAAGTCTAGGTGATTTATGCTGCTGCCCACGATTATGATGTTTGTGGTATATTCACAATACTATTAGATTTATGGTATATTCACAATACTATTGCATTTGATAGGGAATAAAAGGCATATGAAGCTATCAACTAGCCCTAGGATTGTATATTCCTGAAATTTCTAATCCAATGCAATGAAAAAGAATAAAAATACAACCTTGCCCAGTCCTAAAATTATTTTAATTTTTACTGGATTTATTGGGATAACATTGGTTAATAAAATAATGTAGATTTTGAAGCTACAGTTTTATAATACATCATTGTATATTGTATTGAGTGTTCACAACCCAAAGTCAAGTCTCCTTCCATCAGCATTTATCCCCCACTACTCTCTTCTACCTCCCCCAACCTGCCTTTCCCTCTGGTAATCACCATACTGATGTCTGTGTCTAGAATTTTTTTTTTCTTTTGCTTAGTCCCTTCCCATTTTTCGCCCAGCCCCACAACCCCCTTCCCCTCTAACAGCTGTGAGTCTGCATTCTGTATCTATGAGTCTATTTCTGTTTTGTTTGTTTATTTTGTTCAGTAGATTCCACATATAAGTGAAATCATATGGTACTTGTCCTTCTCTGACTGGCTTATTTAATTCAGTATAACACTCTCCAGGTCCATCCATGTTGTCACAAAAGATAATATTTCCTTCTTTTTTTATGGCTGAGTGGTATTCCACTGTATAAATGCACCACAGCTTTTTGTTGTTGTTAATCCTCATTAATCCTCATCTGAGGATATTTTTCCATTGATTTATTTGAAATAGAGTGGAAGGGAAGGAAGGGGATAGAGAGAGAAAAACATCGATGTGAGAGACACATCGACTAGTTGCCTCTGCATGGCCCTGGGTTGGGGATCAAACCTGAAACCCAGGCACGTGCCCCTGACTGGGAATCAAACCCGTGACCCTTTGGTCTGCAGGCCAGTGCTCTGCAGGCCAGTGCTCTAACAGCTGAGCCAAACTGCCCAGGGCTCACCACAGCTTTTTTATCCAATCATCTACTGATGGGCACCTTGGCTGCTTCCAAATCTTGGCTATTGTAAATAATGTGCAGTGAACATAGGGGTGCATGTATTTTTTTCAAATTCATATTTTGGGTTTCTTCAGATATATTCCCAAAAGTGGAATCACTGGGTCATAAGGCAGTTCCATTTTTAATTTTTTGAGGAAACCTCATACTGTTTTCCACAGTGGTTGCACCAATCTCCATTCCCAGCAACAGTGCATGAGGGTTCCCTTTTCTGCACATACTGGCCAACACCTGTCATTTGTGGATTTATTGAGGATAGCCATTCTGACAAATGTGAGGTGATATCTCATTGTGGTTTTATTTTGCATTTCTCTGATGGTTGGTGATGTTGAGCATCTTTTCATATGTCTATTGGCCACCAGTATGTCCTCTTTGAAGAAGTGTCTATTCAGGTTCTTTGTTCATTTTTAAATTAAATTGTTTGCATTTTTGGTGTTGAGTTGTTTGAGTTCTTTATAAATTTTGGATATGAATCCCTTATCTGATGTGTCATTGGTGAATATGTTCTTCCATTCAGTGGACTGTCTTTTCATTTTGTTGATGGTTTCCTTTGCTGTGCAAAAACTTTTAGTTTGATATAGTCCCATTTGTTTATTTTCCTTTTGTTTTCATTAACCCAAGAAGAAATATCAGGAAAAAATATTGCTAAGATAAATGTCAGAGATTTTACTGTCTATGTTTTCTTCAAGGATTTTTATGCCTTCGAGTTTAGCATTTAAGTCTTTAATCCATTTTGAGTTTATTCTTGTGTATGGTGTGAGAAGGTGGTTTAGTTTAATTTTTTTGCACCTATCTCTCCAATTTTCCCAATATATTTATTGAATAGACTGTCTTTACCCCATTGTATGTTCTTGCCTCATTTGTCAAATATTAATTAACTATATTACTGTTGATCTCTCCCTTTATGTCCCTCAAGATTTGCTTCATATATTCAGGTGCTCCTATGTTGGGTGCATAAATGTTTACAAGGGTTATAGCCTCTAATTGGATTGCTCTCTTTATCACTATGTAGTGTCCTCCTTTGTCTCTTATTATAAACATTGTTTTCAATTCTATTTTGTATGATATAAGTATTGCTATTGCAGCTATTTTTTTTTTCATGAAATGTCTTTTTCCTTTCCTTTATTTAGTCTGTATGCATCTTTCAGTTTGAGGTGGGTTTCTTGTAGACACATATATATGAATCTTGTTTTCTTATGTATTTAACTACCATTTTATCTTTTGACTGGAGCATTTAAGCCATGTATTATACATTTAAAATAATTATTGACAGGTACGTATTTATTACCATTTTATTGTTTAGAACTATGTTCCACTTTTCTTTCTCCTCCTCCTCCTCGTCCTCCTCCTGTTCCTCCTCCTCTTCCTCCTTCAAGCAGACCTTTAACACTTCTTGCACCAGGTTAGGGAAGTTTTCAGTCATTATTTCTTCAAATAGGTTCTTGATCTCTTGTGCTCTTTCTCCTCCTTCTGGTACCCCTATGATGTGGATATTGTTTTACTTCATATTGTGCCAGAGGTCCCTTAAACTCTCCTCATTTTTAAAAATTCTTTTTCATTTTTCTGCTCTGAATGGGTGTTTGTCTTCCAAATTGCTAATTTGATCCTCTGCTTCATCCAACCTACTGTTGATTCCTTCTAGCATACTCTTCATTTCACATACTGTATTTTTATTTCTGACTGGTTCTTTTTTATTTCTTCTATGTTCTTTATTATGATTTCTATCTCTTTGTTGAAGTTCTGACTAAGTTATTTGAGCATGCCTATAACCATTTTCGAACTCTATATCTGGTAAATTTCTTGCTTCCATTTCATTTAGCTTTTCTTCCAGAGATTTCTCCTGTTCTGTCATTGTAGTATGTTTTGTTTGTGTTTTTTTTTGGTATTTTTTTGTCTGCCCATTTTGTCTACCTCTTTGTGTCTGTTTCTATGTATTAAGTAGATCTGCTATGATTCCAAATCTTGGTATGGTGGCCTTATGTACTAGATTCCTGTGAGACTCAATGGCACACTGTTTGGAGCTACAAAGCGATTCACAATTTGTGGCTGCCTCTGCTGGGCCTGGGTGTGCATGGGAAAGACAGACCTGTGCACCAAGTCTGGCTTTTACCTGCACCAGGCCCAGGGGTAGGTTAGCAAAAGTCCCAAGGAACACTAAGATCCACCTCTGCCTAACTCTGCCTGCTGGCTGCCTATTAGGCTCAGTCACTTAGAGAGCCTCTAGCAGTTGCATGAGGTAGGTTCTCAATGAGGCACCAGGAATGGGCAAGTGGTGTACACCAAACTGACCCTGGTTCAAACTCGGCGCCAGTGCGGGGTCTGAGGCCACTCAGCAAAAGTCCCAGGGTATAACAAGTCTAGCTACCTTGTGCTGGGTGCCCACAGACCTTTGAGGTGGGGTAGTGTCTCAGGGAATTGTCTAGTTAAGGACAGAAGAGTATATTAGGCCCAAACAACCAAGATTTGGCTGTGTAAAGGGTAGGCTCTGCACCAGTCAGGCTTGCAAGGAAAAAATGGCCTGGGTCCTAGAGCCACACAACTGTCCCAGATTCTGTCGGGAGCCCAAGCTCAGCAGGGAGGGATCACTATGTGTTGAGAGGATGGAGCTAGTGGATCTCCAGTGAGGAGGAGGTGCCCATCAGTCTTTGGGGAAGGTGGGGGACATGGCCCCCATCCCAGCCACACAACTCAGTCTGTCTTGGATTCTGCCCAGACATTCTGGGGAGCCTGCACTTGGGAGGGCAGTGCCACCAAGGGTAGGGAGGGTGGGGGTCACTGGGAGCTGGGAGGGTAGGCTAGTGGATATCCTGTGAGGGGTAGGTACCCATCAGGTTCACGGGAAAGTAGAGGGAATGGCCTCCACCCCAAAGCTATACACCTCAGTCACTAACACCTCCTGAGTCTGCCCAGACTTCTACACCCTGGCCCAGGCAGCAGACTCCTCAGCAGGGCATGAACTTTGAAGGGTGTGGTGACAGGGGTCCAGAGGGTAGGGCTATTACATTTCCCCAGGCTGATGCCTAGGGAGGGGAGTTCTCCATCCAAGAAAGATGCCGTCTACAGTGTGGGAGAGAGACTCAACACAGGGATATTTTCGCTCTCTCCCCAGAGCCTCAAACCCCAATTTCTCTTCACACAACTCTAGTTCACCCCACCCTCCCTCCGCCATAGCCCAGGGTGAGTGGCTGCAAATGAGAGTTTGTGTGCTGCCCCTTTAATAGGGAACCTGTATCTCTATCAGACTCCTGTCTTTTGCTGCAGACAGAATCCCTGCTGATTTTCACAGCCAGATGTTATGTGGATGCCTCTTCCAAGCTCTGGTGCTCTGGGCTGGGGAGAGCCCAGTGTGGAGTTGAGACCCCACATTCCTCAGGAAGAAACTTTGAAGCTGAGATATCCTTCTGGAATCATAGCTGCTGCCCATGGGAGCAGGGCCAGCCTTTTTCGCATCTCTACCCTTCCCATCAGTTTTCATGTGGCTTCTTCTATAAATTCTTGGTTATAAGACTTCTCTCTTCAGCTAGTCTTCATTTGGTTATTCAGGTTGACCATTTTATATTTTAGTTATAATTCCAGTTAAGTCCTAGAGGAGGTGATTGTACCTTCTACCTACCCCACCACCATGTTGGATCCTCTGAGGCAGTCCTATATTTGATAAAACCTAAAAAATAGGTAATTACATTTCTCAGTCTAGAATTTAGACAAGAGATATGAGAATATTAGTTTGAAAGTCAGTATATCAGCTTTTGTTGAAAGCATGCGATTGCTCAGAGAGGAGCTATAAGGGGAGAACAAAATGACTGTCTTAGGTTGGGTTCCCTAGAAAGTCAAAGATGGAAATTATAGACCAAATTCTTTATTGAAGGATTACTCTCAAGAGAAGATGAGTGGTTCACGTAGGATAGTGCAGGGGGGAAAGCTAAGTAAAGATGAGGTTTCAGATGGAGACTAGCTTCAGCTTAATCCCATGGGGAAGTCTGAATCAGCGTTGTACCACAGAGTTGGCCCCACCTTGAAACAAGGAAACCAGCTTTTTTGAGTCCTTCTGCCATCAGAGAGTTGTTAATTGTGGATGCCCTGAGAAGAGAGCAGAGCATGACCTCCAGAACAGGTAACTCCTTGTTCAGGCAAGTCTTCAGAGAAGGGGGTCAGCTGTGAGCCATTAGCAGCCAACACCAACAGCAGCTGAGGACCTGGGTGCTCTGGAAGGTAAAAGAAATCTGAGTGGAGTGCCAACTGTGTTCACACCTTGAAGAACAAGGAATGAACCCTGGGAATCAAAGCAGAGGAAGAGGATCTTTGAGGGAGACCAAAGAGGAGAAGTCTAAGAGGCATGACTCAAAAGAGAATGGTAAAAGTAGTGGCCATAGTAGGTGTCAGAACATTACAACAGAAACTGCAAGACCGAAACATTGACAGAGCAGAGCAGTTAAAAATAACTCTTTGCACTCAGCTCATTGCCAGACCCAGATCCTTACTCCAGAGTGTGCTTTCATAAGATTACACATATTTTTGCATTGCTTTCTGTTATTTTCTAAAATGTTCTGTATGAAATAAAGGAATACACCAGGAACAGTGATAGCCACTACCATCTTGTCCTTGCAAGATGCCCATCTGAGACAGCATGGCCCAATAATTCAACAATCCATCTGGATTGTGAAAAAGCACATGGAGGGGAACTTGGCAGTGGCTTCTCAACCTGCTGTCATTGCAAGGCTTTGGGGAGATTAAAAATTTTAAAAGCGACTTCTTACATTTACACATACAATGCTAACCTACACTATAATTAAATAAACTGGGAACTTGATAATGTATAATTAAATAAGAAAGTACTTTGTGACAATATTCTAGTGATTTGTGATTATCCCATCTTTAAAAGAGCACACTCTAAGTAGTTTTGTTTAGATTATATTGCTTTATTATATGAAGCAGATAAACATTATACTGGCTGAAAAATTAAAACTTTTCATTTTTATTTTATTAAACACTGCTTCCTTATTAAGATTAAACCAACGGAGCCAGTAGTAATTGACCCTTGATTATTTAAGCAAGTCTTGGGAGTTTTGCACATGTATTTTCACCAAGGAAGACTCATGGAATATAGTCAGAATACACTGTTATGCTTTTGTCTCCCACCATCCTTTGAATATATTCAGCGGGGCTAGTTATCCTCTGCCTTTGGTTGAAAACTGATTTAGCCCAATGATTTCCCAGCACTTGCTGAGTGCTAGTCCTAAGCTGGCCTCTCACTCTCTTGGTATAGCAGATATTTTTAGCTGGCTTTCTCTGATAGAACAAATTTGCAGATTCTTCAGGGATGTCCAGAATTAGAGAGGGCTCTCAAATGTGGTTCCTTGATCCAGGTGAATTTATTCTCTTTCAGGGTTTCTTTATACCCTCTCCTAATCTGACAGTCATTTCTAACTTTTTGTGAGTGCCCTCTAAGCCATCATCCTGTTGGGCAGCACTAGGAACACCTTGTTCGAGCTCCCTTGATTGAGCCTGTGGCCCACTCCAGTTTGGATGGCATTTCTTCATTCTTTGCCCCCACAACCTCCAGGACATTAGTGTGAGCCCAATGTCCTTTTTGGCTCATTTGCCAACAGATATCCAATCAAGCTTTCCAAGTAATCTCCTTGAATCCCTCTTTCCTTGACATAAAATGAAGGGTCACATGCCCCATGGGAAGACAAATACTTTGAAGTTTTATTAACTCCACTTTGAATTTTGTCTGCTTCATGACTCACCTTGGTATCTTGCAGACATATTGACATCTAGGTTAAAATATACAATTTAATATCTTTTTACATTTAAAAAAATGTATGTTTTTATTAATTTCAGAGACAAGAAAGGAGAGGGAGAGAGAGAGAGAAACATGGATGAGAGAGAACCATCAATCAGCTGCCTCCTGTATGCCCCCCACTGGGGATCAAGCCCACAACCCAGGCATATGCCCTGACCAGGAATTGAACCAGCAACCTCCTGAGGCATGGGTCAGCGTTCAACCACTGAGCCATACCGGCCAGCAACATACTTTTACATTTAAAAGTCAATGGAGCCCTGGCCGGTTTGGCTCAGCGGTTAGAGCGTCGGCCTGCGGTCCAGAGAGACCCGGGTTCGGTTCCCGCTAAGGGCATGTACTTCGGTTGCAGTTTGTCCCCGGCCCTGGTTGGTCGTGCGGGTGGCAGCCACTCGATGTGTCACCTTCGCATCGATGTTTCTCTCTCTCTCTCTTCCTCTCTCTCCCTCCCACTCTATCTGAACAAAAAATGAAAAAGTGTCCTCGGGTGAGGATAAAAAAAAAAAAAAAAAAAGTCAATGGAAAATAAGCCCCATATCTTATACAAGAGCTTCACGGAGTTACAATAGTGACAACATTCCAATTTTAATAAACAAAAGCAGGGGAAAGAACAGGCAAAGCACAGATTAACCCTGGTTCCAGGGAACAGTTACAGCCTCGGGAGATCCCCGAAGTCCTAGCAGCCCCATCCACGCAGAAGAATTCTTGGAACGTGTGAGTAACCTGCCTTCGAGCCTTGTGTGGGGAATTGGGGAACATAGGTAGTTGGCCTCCTAACTAGAAGATCAACTTCTCTCTAATTCTTTGTCCATTATCCCCTATAAATTGACCTCCTTTCTTTTTTTGGCAAAAAAAATTATTTGTACTAAATTCAATTGGCCATTGAGGGTGAGTTAGGAAAGACTGACTCAGAGGTCATCTAAAACAACTTTTTTAAGCCTTATTAAACTTAATATTTAAGGAGAATCACTTTCTCACTTGAAGTATTCAGGTAATTATTTTAATTTTTCTGTTTCCCTCTACTAGTATGGAACTATTCTGAACCAACTAGCAAGGAAGAAATCTGCGATGAAAATACATCCAATCTCAATAAGATTTGGATAATTAGCTTACAGGATGGAGCCAATATACTTCCACAAATTAACTAAGTCTTGCATTCAACCACAACTCAAAAGGCTTCTCTAAAATTCAAATGTTCTTGTTTTCAAAACTCTAACAATACACTTTAAGCTGCATAGGTTATAAACTAAGAGACTGAGCTAATGTTTTATGTTATTTCTTTGGTGGGAAAGAACATCTTGTGGACCCATAAGAATATGAAATTCTTCTCCCAAAGTAATAATTTTTAAAAATTTTTTAATAATGTTAGAGAGAAAAAGGAAGGAGGGAGAGCTATATAGAAAGAGAGAGAGAGAGGGACAAAGAGAGAGAAACATTAATTTGTTGTTCTACTTATTTATGCATCCATTGGTTGATTCTTGTATGTGCCCTGATGGGGACTGAACCTGTAACATTGGCGTATCAAGACAATGCTCTAACCAACTGAGCTACTGGCAAAGGCCCAAAAGTAATAATTTTATAATATTATACTAGATAGCTAAACTGTCACACTCATACATATCATATTGCGCCAAACTCCATATAAGCTTGAAAAGTTTTTCATCTTCATCTAGAATAGTTATGAAAACCAAGAGAATCACTCTGCATAAAAATTCAGTCCTCATGCCCAGCTGATGTGGCTCAGTAGATTGAGTTCCATCCAATGGACTGAGAGGTTCAATTCCTGGTCAGGGCACATGCCCGAATTTTGGGCTCAATCCCCAGTAGGGGGCATGCAGGAGGCAGCCGACACATGTTTCTCTCTCACATCAATGTTTCTATCTCTCTCTCCCTTCTGCTCTTTCTAAAAAATAAATAAAAACATATATATATATATGTTTTTATATATATATATGTTTTAAAAATATATATATATATTTTTTTTTTAATTCAGTCTTCAGTAGTCTTTCTTTAGCTAATTATTTTTTGTCTGGCCAGTGTGTGTGTGTGTGTGTGTGTGTGTGTGTGTGTGTGTGTGTGTGTGTGTGTGTGTGTATTTTTTAATTCAGCCCTGGCCTGCGGACCAGAGAGTCCTGGGTTCGGTTCCCACTAAGGGCAGGTAACTTGGTTGCAGTTTGTCTCCAGCCTCAGTTGGGGTCGTGTGGATGACAGCCAGTCAATGTGTCTTTCTCACATCGATGTTTCTCTCTCTCTCTTCCTCCCTCTCCCCCTCTCGCTCTACCTGAAGATGAATGCAAAAATGTCCTCGAGTGAGGATAAAAAAATATATAAAAAATTCAGTCCTCAGTAGTCTTTCTTTAGCTAATTATTATTTTTAAAGAATTAAAGAGAGAATAATCTAATCATTCAATAGAATGCAAGAGAAAATTATAGGGCTCATCATTAATTTAGTACCAGACTTATGGAGAAATTGGCTGGCCATCCCTTCATCACCTGGTCAGACCCTGAACTTTTAAAATGTGATTAATTTCAATCACTTTTAGGTGAAAATAAAAAAAAAACAAAAAACAACCTAGTTTCAAGCAGATTAAAAAATTACTCCTGCCCCACCAAAATTAATTAATTAATTAATGTTTTATTATACTCAGAAATCAGTAAGCAAACTTCTCCCCAGTGCTAACTGCCTGGAAATCACCTTTGAAGTATTTACAGCAGAATAATTCCACTGAGGTAGCAGTAACCAATTCTGTCTTTCTTCACTATTGTCAATACTGTAACATAATGGTGTAAAACTTTTGTGAAAGTTTTTTTTCCAAAATCACCTTTTGCGTAATGGTAAAAGTAATGAAAGGAGAGCTCAAGTTTTAAGAAGACAAATTTGTAGGGGAAAGGTTAGGCAAGGTGATAAGAGACATTCACGGAAGCTAGAAAAAGAAAAGGACAGGGGAAAGAATTCATAAATTTTTATTGATGTTTTTATGAGTTTGCTGCTGAAAGAAGTTAAGCATTCAGCATTTCAATAATTTTTTATAGCAGTAAGAATGTAGAAAACCATAACACCTCACCTGACCTGTCTTTAGCCTTCTGAGAGTAGTCCTCATCGGATACCATCCAGCTTTATTTTTCTGACCTCAACACTAGCATCAGTATTTGAAAAAGGTTGTATACTTAAAATCAGAAAACTGTATTACTTTTAAGTTTCTATATCTTTACTTAATATTTATCTCAAATATTAAAGTGCATAAAACTACTCATGCAAACTTGTTTAAAATATGGAATCTAGTACATAGATTATCATCATAATCATCACCGAAGATTCTTAATCAATAAATCTACATTTTCAGAAATGTATAATTTTATTAAGGCTTAAACCACACTGAAAAAAATCACTGATCTAAATTTGAGGCCCATATTTAAATTATCTAGAAGCTTTTGTTATAAAGACTATAATCAACCTGTAACATCTCAAAGGAATTGACATAAGAATCAAAATAAATACATGAAGATGATGATGATGAGATAGATAGAGGATGGATACATAGATGATAGATAGATAGAAAGGTAGATAGATAGATAGATAGATAGATAGATAGATAGATAGATAGATAGATAGATATAGATACATACATACATACATACACAGATACATAGATGATAGATTAGATAGATAGATAGATAGATAGATAGATAGATAGATAGATAGATAGATAGATAGACAGATAGATAGATGATCGATCCAATGGGAAGAAATGAAGAAATGCAAGGACAAGTGGGAAGTGAGAAAAGAAAATGAGGAGAAGAGATGGAAAGGTTTCTTTTTAAAAATAAGGTAGCTAAGGTGAATTCTACATAAAGTAACACAAAAATTTTAATTTTTACACTAAATTGGTTGGTTGCTTAGTAACATATAGACACCACCTTTGGCTACATTAGAACAGGACATATTTGGGGGGATCTATCTCCTCTTTATTCCTCTCCTCCATAACCAGCTTATCTCTCTTTCCTCAGCTTCCTTCCCCTTTTGTGATTTCTTTTACTCATTTCTTCCTGGTCATTTTAATACTTTATTATTTTATTACCTCTTGTTCCTATGCCCGTCTTAAGCACAGGCAGTACTTTTATAGTGTGATTAAAAGGATTTTTATCAATATAATGGTTTTCCCACTGCCTCTGGCTGAAAGTTTAGAGCACTTTCTTTTAGGTGAAGCATTGCCTTATCCATCAACTTCTCTTTTAAAAAAATCAATATTCTTCTGGAAAACCAAGGCACTATCAACTGGAAACTCTCTTACCCTGAGAATCAAGAACAAGCAGGCATGTCTTTGGGCTTTTAACAGACATAAAGGGAAGGCATCTTGGCCCACTTGAAAGTTTGGAGACATCTATCTCCCAATATGTACACAATACAGATCAAGTAACTGATTTTTGCATCTTCAATTAATTGTTTTGGCCACATTATCACTGCTAGGAATAGCAAATTTTAACATGGAAACACTTTTCTAGACTCTTTCCTAGACTTGTAGAGTCAGACAAATTTAAAAAAATAAGCTGAAGAGAACAGTAATCCATCCTTTAATAGTAATCCATTTATTAAAATGAATTTTACAGTCTCTTGAAAATATAGTCTTAAAAAACATACACATACACACAGGCTAACGACATGGGAAGTCGTATTCCTCTATATCTCTACTTCCTTTCTTGCCTAAAAAATATTTCACAATCTGCATTAATAAAAGCCCTATCTAGTGCTGCATTAGGCAAAGATTATTGCTAGGAAATCTTTCCAAGTATCAACTAAAAATTTCTCACATTGTGGCTTACTTTTCTCCTTTTGTTTTGTGCATAGTAAAGATAATAGCTAACCATGATCCTTTATTTAAAACAGAATTTATACTTAAGTACAGAGGCTATTCCTGTGTTTATTTTCTCTTTGAGAATGTATGCAGTCCTTCAGTAGAGATCCTACTAAGAATTTTTATTCCTTCTTCCTTACAACTACAATCATTATTAAAGCTCACTTTCATACACTGCTTATATTTTCATGGAAACTTCTTCAGCATTCTAAAATTATTTTTAATACTTAGCACTTAAGAAACAGCATTTTTCAACATAACTGGGAGCAGAAAATGATTAAAGTTTAAATTCATTAGGCACTCACTAAATGTTTATTGAATTTAGCTGAAGTGCCATGAATTATTCTATTTTTAATCTTCATTGTGATTTATTTTCCATTTTCACTTACTATGAGAAAACATTTTCATATTCCAACAAGGTAGTTAAATTTAATTTTTTCTTCACTTGGTTATTTTTTTTTTAATTTTCTGTCATTATGTGTAATATTTCAAGCTAAAGTGTTCTTACTGCAAGTCTCCTGTTTCCATGTTTTGTTTTGTTTTCTTGCAACAAATAAATGTATTAAATTTTTCTCCTCTTAATAGTAATTCTTACCACCTACCTGACTTACAGGAGCATTGTAAGACTGATGGGGCCATAAATAAAACAATTCTAATTCCTTGTTTTGGTTTAAACAAGACTGTATAATGGGAAATGGTAGTACGTATTGTATTTGTTTTTTTGTTTTTCTAGACAATCCTAAAATAATTCCTTAAAGGATTTTTTTCTCCTTCCTGTCCTTGTAATAAAATTATGAGTAAACATGAACCTAATAGAATATGGATCCCTATTAACAAGAGCACATTCATTTCTAATTGTTACAAAGATAGGTTCACCATTGTCCATTCAAATAACAACTCAGTGGGGCATGACCAGACCAACTGATTTCAAGTTCAGATGTAGCAGTTTAATAGCACATCTCAGCAGCTGGCTTTTTTACAGCTGGCACATCAACCAATGGAGAAAATGCTCTCTCTTATAATCATGGGAAATACAATTCTCTTGCTGCCCTGGCTGGTTTGGCTCAGTGGTTAGAGTGTCGGCCTGCGGACCAGAGAGTCCTGAGTTCGGTTCCCACTAAGGGCAGTTTGTCCCTGGCCCTGATTGGGGTCGTGTGGGTGGCAACCATTTGATGTGTCTCTCTCTCACATCGATGTTTCTCTCTCTTCCTCCCTCTCTCCCTCCCACTCTATCTGAAGATGAATGCAAAAATGTCCTCAAGTGAGGATTAAAAATAAATAAATAAAATAAAATAAAATTCTTTTGCTAAGAAATTAGAGATTTTCAGGTAAGTTCTCTATGTTCTTTCTCTCTGTGTACTATTCACCAATCAAATCCAGTGGTTACTTCTCTGTCAGTTTGCATATGTGGTATAGTACTAAACCTAACATCAGGAAACCTGGGTCCAAAACTTTCTACACCACTTAGCAACTGAGTAACTTTCAGCAAGTGTTTTTAAATCTCATTTGCCGCGTATTGGATAGAAGAAGATTTTCTCTCACTAATCATAAAGTTTTGGGGCAGGCGGATGAAATCAGAAAATGCCTGTGAAGGCACTGTATACTTCAAATTGCATATATTTTTAAGATATTATGATGCTCGCCTATCTAGCTTTATTGACACTTTATCCTACAATTCTGTTCTTCAATATATCATAATTGTCACATAAGAAACAAGTGGGGGGTGGGGAGTCATTGGCAAACTGAACAGGGTCTTCCCATTTATCCAGCCTTGATCTACATATAAATATAAAGACACTGTGATTTTACAAGGGTCTTTAAACCTCTCAATATTTTACACATTCCTTCCAGTACTTTCACCAACAATCCTGCCTCTGTTGACCCCTCCCCATAGTCCTTCCTCCTGGGATGGCTTTCCTTTATCCATGCCTATTGAAATCCTCCTAACCCTTCAAATACCCCCTTTAAAATACCTATTCCATTAAATGTTCCTCAGTTCCTCAAGTTAAAAGTAAATTTTTAAAATTTATTTTTGTTTTAGCACCTCTATTTATACCACATGTAATCCAGTCTCCTCCCCAAAACGATGACCAAAATGAGTTGCAGGAAGGAATTCTCTTTTCCATTGCTATATCTTAGTGACAAATAGAGAAACCTGAACATGAAATTTACAGAACAACTTTCTGTTACTCTTACTCATCTGTCTTATACAAATTAGTCTTTATTTGTTTTCACTGTACCTGCTACACAAAAATCTGTAAGGATATAATTTTCCACCAACTCTGAACCCAATTTAAATGCTCGAGTCATTTTCTCAGGACTCTGAATTGTTATCCATTGCCCCTCTCATCTTTCCTAACTTATCAGCCCAGAGGACATTTCAAATTCCAATTTCTATTCCCCCACATATTTTGCATCTCATGGAACACCCATTTTTATCAATTACTTCAAGATCTAGCCTAAAAGTTTACCCTGCCAAGAGGCCTTTTCTGTTCAACCCTTCCATGTAGTCCTTTTATAAACCCTCAGCTCCGAGACACCAGGGAAGTGGCCTTATAAAATGAAAGTGAATGTATGACTCCATACTAGAAATGCATTAGGATATACTGCCTGAAAGCAAAACTGCCTTAAGGCAATTTATTAGTACCCTTCAGGGTTTGTTTCTAAAGCATAAAGTTAACAGCTGTGCGGAGTTATATTTAAAAGTATTTATAGACAAACATTTTTCATCCTTACAATTTTGTGTAAGTGAACAGTATTTCTTGAGAGCAGAGAATTTCGCACTATGCCAAGCTTTACATTAGGAAGACAGAATGTACAAGCAACTCTGGCTTATTTAACATAATGTCTTTGTGGAAATCATTTTGTGAATTAGATTACCATTAAGGAAATCAAAATTGCTCATTGAAAGACATACCAGTAATGAACCCTGCCAAAGAACCCAGCATCTAGTAAGATATAGTTATGACTAACAGTACTTTAAAGACATATTAAGAAATATAAAGTTCTTTCATAATTCAAAAAACAATTTTATTTTTAACAAAGTATAATTCATACTGCATAAAATGATTTAAAAGACCTAGATCACGTACTAATTATCAAGGATTCTGTATGGAAATGGAAAATATTTTTTAAATTGAATCTACCATGCTGGCTAAGATAGACATTGAACAGTTATTTTCCCAGATATTTGTCGGGCACGCCCCCCCCACCCCATCTTAGAATGATGGCTAAGCAATGAGTCTGGAAATACGCTCTCCTTATGCTGAGTGGCCAAAGGCCCTTGGCCTGGTCTCTGATCGGAGACCTACAACCTGCAGATGCTACAACTGAAAAGCAAAGATCCAAAGCCAAATACTGTTGGTAAATAGGGTTCAGTCCAACTGGGTGTGCATTCCACCTTGTAGCTGTGTAAATGTAGATAAGCCATTCAAACTCTACACTTCAGTTTTTATGGCTGTAAACTGAGGACAATTATACTTGATAACAACTAAGTGGTTGGTGAAGATCAAATAAAATGAAGCATATGTGTTTAACAGGTACCAAGTTTATAGTAAATATAGTAAATACAAATAAAGTTACTATCACTGTTATAGCATTGTCGTTGTCATTGTATAGGGAATACTCACCCTCTTGCCCGTGGTAAACAACCTAACATATGCTGTCCATCCCCACTTCGTACCTAGGAGAACAATTAAGTGTTCCCCTCAATGCTAGGGATGTGATATAATAGACCCAGACTGGCCTCAACGAAAAGTGTTGTGAGCTTACTAACAGCAGAGAGAATGCTGGCTCTCATAAATCGTCACAGACGTTTGTCATATAAATTGATGTTAAATCTCCTTTAGTTACTGAGAAGTAATTTAATCTACGTTGTTAAATATCCTGAGTGAAATTTGTTTATGGCATAATGAGCAATTAATTATCCTATATACTTCCATCTAACTTGAGCTTTGTTTTTATCAATTATCCCCTCTTTCCACTGTACTCAAATGGCTCCTTCTTCATCTGCTATGTTCAATCTCAAAAATGTTTCCCTTAATTCTGCATCCATCCCTACCCTTTTCCCCACAGAGTTCTTTGCTTTCTATTCAGTTTTCTAATTCTCAACACTGTCATACAATTTGATTCTGTCCTGCCATCTTGACATTTAAACTTTATTGGCAACAGCCACCACTGACTTCCACACTGCCAAATCCAATGGACGAAATGTTTAGCATTTGACCGTTATTGATTAGCCTTTCCTTTTTAAAACATTAACTTTCCTTGGCTTCCATAACATCATTTTAAATAAAAGAGATTTTTAATCTCTTTCACTGGATCTTTCACTCTGCTCATCCCTAACAGGCTCCCTATAGGACCTGTTTGTGTTTCCACCTTACATTTCTTCCTTTGTGTCTCAATCTAGTCCTACAGATTCACACGTGTAAACTTGAGTCTCAAATCAGAACTTCTACCCTCAAATACTTCTGAATGCCACAATCAAATATTTAATAACCCACTGTTAGGTCTACCTCGATGTCTTTTTCCCTTGGTCATATCTATGCAATCAACCATGCCTGAAATTCGGGAATCATTTTTGAATCCTTGTACTTCCTACATCTCATCAAAGCACTAGGTCTTGTCAGTCTCCTTCCCAAGGCCACCTCTAATTTATCAACCTCTTTTCATCCCCATGTTCCACCATTGCCTTAATATAAATTAAATTATCTCTTCCCTTAGGGCAGACCTGTTAAAAAATTTTAAGGTAAAATAATGAATTTTAAAGAAATATAAAGTAAACATGTATCAAAGATATTATTCCACAAATTAATTAATGAGAAAACTAGTAAGATGTTGCAATGTATTCAAAGGAAAATTCCAAGTACCATATTTGTGTAGTCTAATCCGGAATGCTGAACTGAATTTATAAATAGTTGTAAACCTGACTTCTTCCACAGCAGGGAGGAAAACTGATTTTCCTTCCACCACACAGAATTCATTTGCATATCTATGGACGAGTCATTTGCGTTGCCATAATCTACAATCTACAGAGTTTTAAATAGCTCAGACAATGAGATACATACTGCATAGAATCAAATAAACCACAAGGGTGTGCTCTAGACATTTACCAAAAAGAAGTCTAATAATGTCTCTTCCCTCTTCAAAATATCTCAGTGACTCCCTACCAACCACAAAGTAAAATACAGTCCCACCCCAAACCCATAGCCACTTTATACTAGTGGAAGCAATAACCAAAATGCTTACTCTTTCCCAGATGACACCTTGATGTTTTATACTTATTTCATTTCATTTGCCATAAACATTTCCTGGAATATGCTTTTGTCCTACCAATACAGCCCTATAAATTTCAAAGCCAAACTCAGAGACTATATTTTCCAGGGAGATTCTGGCCTATCCCAACAGAGTTAATCATTTCCTCTCTATCAATACGAATTATTTGTTTTTATATATGACTTCCCTAATATACTAACAGCTGCCTAGGGACAGAGATTGAAATGTCTGTTGTGTGGTCATTAACAGCAGAGATTCTAAAGTGAGATTTGGGTTCAAATTCTGAATCTGTCACATACTAGCTAAGTGACATGGACAAGTGACTTACCCTCTCTATTCCCTAGTTGCTTCACCTGTAAGTAGAAGCATTGTAGTTTTGAGCACTGGCTTTAAATTTGACTACCTGGCCCTGGCCGGTTTGGCTCAGCAGTTAGAGCGTCGGCCTGCGGTCCAGAGAGACCCAGGTTCGGTTCCCGCTAAGGGCATGTACTTCGGTTGCAGTTTGTCCCCGGCCCTGGTTGGTCGTGCGAGTGGCAGCCACTCGATGTGTCCCTTTCACGTCGATGTTTCTCTCTCTCTCTCTCTTCCTCTCTCTCCCTCCCACTCTATCTGAACAAAAAATGAAAAAATGTCCTCGGGTGAGGATAAAAAAAAAAAATAAAGTGTAAATTTGACTACCTGTTTGAATCCCTGTTGTGCAATTGACTAACTCCAACAACCAGCTTGTTCTCTTCCACTCAATTTTTCATCTATAAAATAGCACTGATAATAAAACCCCACAGGGTTGTTGAGAAATGTAAAGATATAATATATGTAAAGCAGTGTAATAATTAACTTTATATGTCAACTTGGTTAGGCCAAGATAGGCTAGTATTCATATGTTTGGTCAAATGCCTATCTAGATATCACTGTCAGGATTATTTTTTAGATGAAATTCACATTTAAATCAGTAGAGTTTCGATAAAGCAGATTACTCTCCACAATATGAGTGGGCCTTATCTAATCTGTTGAATGCCGTAAGAGAAAAAGACTGATGTCTTCAAAGGAAGAGGGAATTCTGCTTCCACAACGCCTTCGAATTTGAGCTGTAACATCAGCGTCCTGGGGTCTTCAGCCTGTTGGGGTGCCCTACAGATTCTGGACTTGCCAGGCTGCACAACTGCATAAGCCAGTTCCTTAATGTAATTTTTATTATTATTAGAGCTTTGTGGTGTAAATGGATTATTGTATGTGAAATACTTAGCTGAACAATTTAGCAGATAACAAAGAATTAATAGATTTTATATAGTGTTATTAATTGTAATTATGTTCCCAGGGCCAAACATAGTACACGGCATAATAAATGTTTGTTAGCTGTCTAGATGCATAGACAGATGGATGGACAGATGGATGGAAAAATATATAATATCAGGTAATATAGAACAGTCACTTTAAGCTCACATATATTATATATTTTCATGTTAATTATATGGTATTTAATGTTAAGTGTCAAAGGTATTATTCTGAATACTCCACTTACGGGTTGTAAGAAACTCAGAGAAAGAAGAAATGCTTGAGGAGAGACTAATAAATCTGTTGATTTCAAGAAATTAGGACTGATCTGGGGTTAGAAACAAGAAGTACAAGCATATTTTAAAATGATTATTAATTGACTCGAAAGGGATGATACAAACATCAATGAACCTCCATCCATCATCACCCAATACTTAGAATCCATATAACAAGCCAGGTAAAAGTCAAGATTTCCAAAACATTAAGTCGAGCACAAAGATCGAAGATGGAAGTTAGAAGGTACGGCTTTAGGGCCATAGCTCTACCATCTGATTGAAATCGTGCTGGGAGGAAGGAGACTGGTCAGTGTGATCCAGCCACCTGTGTTTGCTGATTGGCATCAACGGAAGTTAGGCTCCAGCCTACCTCTAGAGACTGGGAGGCAGAACCTATCTTCCTTAATTAAATTGTAAAGGCATGACTCCCCAATCCTTGAGAATCACATTTCTGGGTTGTAAAACTGACAAGAGGCTGGGATTTACATCTAGAAGGAACAGGGAAAGGATTTACAATTGTAAATGCTGTTATACATTCTTATGTTCTAAGAAAAGGGTGGTCAGGGGAAGAAATCTATGCAAAGTTTAGGCGAGCTGAGGGCCACACTGAGGCCATCTTGGTCACTTATTCATAAACCACATTTTCTTCTTCATCCAAGCAATTTGATCTCTTTTCCCACATCACTCAGTAAGCCTACTTTTACTAAAATCTCCTCACATGTTAAATCTAATGTCAATATTACTTAATTTTTATTTTCCTTGGTTTGTCTGTTGCTTTTGTCTGACATCTCTTTAATATGCTCTCCTCTTCTTAGATTTTTTAAATATGCTTTCCTGGTTCTTCTGTCTCTTCAGATATTGCTTGAAGTAACTGGAAGTCTCTCTGTATTTTTTGTGTGTGTTTTTTTTAACTTGTTCCACAGGCTTCTTCTCTCACTTCTCTTTTCCTTTTAACTGTATAGTTGACTTTTGCAGAGCTCAGAGGCACTGACCTACCACACAGTCAGAAATCTACATATAACTACAGAGGGCCCTCCACATATGTGGGTTCCCAACCTCGCAGTTGACCCTTAAATAATGCAGGTTTGAACTGTGCAGGGTCATTTGAAGGGCAGTTGGTTGAACTGCTGTCAATTGAAAACATTCACGTACAAGTGGACTGGCGCAGTTCAAGCCCATGTTGTTCAAGGGCCCACGATATTCTGCTGTGCTCTTTCACTGGCCCGGGGCAAACCCCACAACTTCTTACAAGAGATTTAACTTTTGTGTTCACCAGACACAGGAAAAATACAGCAGTGCAGTGAGCAAGCTACACGCTTGTGAAACAGAAGCAACAAGTGACACTGTAAAATGTATAATTCTTCATCAAAATAAAGTCACACACACACACAAAAACCCAGCTCTGCCCTTCTGAAAAATCTACCATTACATCAGTAGCTTAGCTCTCTGCTAGCACAGCCATCACCATTTTGATTACACTGTGCCTCTGCTTCCTGGGTGATCTCATCTCTTTCTCATCACCCTTTGAATGTCACCTAAACATTTAAAACTCAACATGCCCCAAGCTTGATTTATAATCTTACCCCAAACCTACTCTTCTTATTGTGATTTACCATTTTATAAGTGACATCTCTATTCATACAGTGTTCATAGACCCTTCTCTTTTCTGTTACCCCCTATCCAATCCATGGACAAGTCCTGCCTATTCTTTCTTCCTAATAGCTGGTCAGTCTTTCACATCTTCTTTCCTTCTGCTGTCAATGCTGTACTTCCATCCTCGTTTTTCATCTGGGTTATTTCAGTAGGCATCAACAGTATCTATATCCCTGGGACTGAAATACATCTTTTACACTCAGAGAAATTCTTTCTAAGTTGCACATGTAATCATTGTTAACTTCCTGCCTCAATTCTTTCAACAGACATCCACATACCTTCCTGATAAGATCAAAATTCCTTATGATGGCAAAAAAAGGTCTTTTACAATCTTCTTTCTGCTTCTCCAGCAGCAGCATCTCTCACCATTCTTTTTTTTTTTTTTTAATATGTTTTCATTGATTTTTTAGAGAGAGAGAGAGAGAGGAAGGGAGAGACAGAAACATTGATGTGAGAGAGAAACATCAATCACCTGCCTCCTGCATGCTCCCTACTGGGGATGGAGCCCGCAAACCCAGGCATGTGCCCTGATGGGGAATTGAACCAGGACCTCTCAGTCCATGGGACAATGCTCAATCCACTGAGCCACACCGGCCCGGCTCTCTCACCATTCTTAGCCTCAAAATCTATGCCCTGGAAAAACTGAACTAGTTGGAGATGCAAGAATATGGCAAGTCCCCTACAGCATGCTAGCATTCCTCCCATGGTGCCCCCTCTGGCTGGAAAGCTACTCACTCATCACCACCACCTTATTGCTTAGCATATCCCTTTGTCAAAGGCTCACTTTCAGGAAATCCTTCTCTGTTTTGCCCCATGTTGACCAGATAACCTCTCCTCTATGAGTTATTAATGACCTGCACTGACCTTTCACAGTTCCCATCAAATTGTGTAGTAATAGTTCATTCATTCTTTTTTTCCCCACTTCAGTAAGAACTCATTGAAAGTAGGGACTGATTTCTTATCTCTATATCCTCCATACAATGGGACTGATTCTTGTAGTCAAATCTAGATTCTCTGAAGGTGCTGTTTTAGTGCTATGAGAATCAAATTATATAATGTATACAAACTTTAGTCAGATGCATGATTTGGCTGGGTTACATGATGACAAAGAGAAATCGTTACATATCTTGGTGTGAGCCCCCACCCAGAAACTTTGGGAAACAACCTAGGAAACAGCCTAGTACTTGCAACATTTAAACACACAATTTAATGCTGCAAATTTAAATGAAAAGCATAGAAAATCATATAATATGCAATAGGCATATCATGTTACCCAAATTTTCTGTATCACTTTACCGTCCCTGGAAACTCAATGATGTCCCATAGCTTCTCAGTGTCTCACAGGATCAATTTTCTCAAGATCTCCTGTCAGTCATGGGCCTTAAAAGACAGAATGTCTGGCCCTATCCTCCATATCCAGGTAAGCAACAGGAAAATTTCTGCCTATGCTATGTGGATCTGCCAATTTTTTTTTTTCTAACCAACGACTCTCTGTTGTGTAAGAAGGATACAGCTCTTTTTGGATACCCTCAACTTCAATGGAGGTGACCTCCACGTCCTACTTCCTAATCTTAGCATCAATTATTGCTATTCCTATAATCGTTACTTCCTAATTTAACCTCTTCACTGTTTGTGGATACTAATCGCCCAAAAATGATTCTCACATTATTTAATTCACTGGAAGTGGTTCTGAAACCTGTATGAACATGAGAATCACCTGGAGCCACTTGTTAAATAAAAAATTTCCTGAGTTTCATCGCTGGTGATTCTGTATTTTTAATAAGTGCTCAGTATAATTCAAACAGATCTGATCCTTGAGTCAGAATGTAAAAACCACTGTGAAGGGAAGGAGTCTATCCTGACCACCTCATTTTATCACTGATAGGGTTGGTTACATGTGTCCTTCTTTCTGCATTTCTTTCTTCCTGGCGAAAGACAATAAACCTCAGGAAAACTTTGTCATTTGGGTTACAAAGCACACGTTTTCTGGTAGTGAAACTACAACAAATGTCTCTTCGTGAGGCCACACCCATTTTTCTCTGAAATGTCCCCACATAGAAACAACTGCAGGACACTGAACAGGGCTAGACGACCAGCTAAAGTTCTGAGTGACCACTCTTACTGTTCTTCCCTGTTGGTTAGATATGTCTGAAAACATTCTGAAAAATACAAAGAATTATGCGACAGAAGGTACTGTTTTTACTGTCTTAAGATTTTGATGCCTAATGTACTCCTTTTGCCAGTGGCAGTGTTCAATGAGCCCTGTTCATCGGAGAAAGCTATTTCTTAAAGAGGCTATGAGAAATGATGCTTGCAAAATCAAAGCTTCAAAGAGGCCCAGTTCATAGGTCACCAGGAAGGTTTTCAACAGTATCGTTTATGCGCTTTGATACTTGTGGTCCATTGTGATATGGTTTATTTATTTATTTATTGTTTCAACTTTATCTAGAAGGAAATCACTTAACAGCTACTAGGACTAGGTCAGAATAATTGTAACTACAAAACTGAAAAGAAGATATCAGAGTTTATGGGGAGAATCGGAGAGGAGGTCAATATTCTTGAAAAATGAAAGAAAGCTCTCTTATCCAGGATGGGGAGGAAGGTGTCTAGGGGGGAGAAAAGGAGAAACATCTGTAACAAAAATAAATTAATAAAAATTGGAAAAAAAATAGATTTTGGTCTGACAAATAATAGGCACATTTTGTCATTATTTAAATGGTAGGACCACTTTTTAAAAAAGAAAAAAGAGTCACAAATGATTTCTCAAGTTCTAATAGCATTTTAGATTTAGAGGGAATGCTCTATAATCTTGATTTAAACTAGGATAATCCTCCTAATGTTATTATGCCCAAGAGTCAGTGGGAGTACAAACTATATTTCTGCCTCTGTCATCAGGAACCCCCGAGGCTTCTACCTCTTCGTGGAGGGGGACCGCATTGACCTTGGTCATCATGAGGGAACAGCTTACCTGGCGCTCACCGACACTGTCAGTTTTGATGATGCCATTAACAAGACCTTCCAGCTCACACGACAGGAGGACACACTGACCCTTGTCACTGCTGACCACTCTCACGTCTTCACTTTTGGTGGCTACACTCTTCGTGGCAGCTCCATTTTCGGGCTGGCCCCAGAGGAGGCCTCAGATGGCAAGGCCTACACCTCCATCCTGTATGGCAATGGCCCCGGCTTCGCAGTGAGCAGCGGCTGCCGGGGAGGAGTCAGCTACAGCGAGAGCTGGCTACCCAGGTACAAGCAGCAGGCGGCCGTGCCCCTCGTGTCCGAGACCCACGGCGGCGAGGACGTGGCGGTGCTCGCGCACGGCCGCAGGCGCACCTGGTGCACAGTGTGCAGGAGCAGACCGTGGTGGCGCACGTCATGGCCTTCGTCGCCTGCCTGGCGCCCCCCGCCGGCACCACGGGCGCTGCGCACCCCGGGCGGTCCGCAGGCCCCTCGCGGGCTCTGGTGACCGGGGTGCTGCTGCTGCTGCTGCTGCTGCTGCTGCTGGGGACCGTTGTGTCCTGACCACCACCCACCCTGGAACCCCACATCCCTCAAGGTCCTACCCCAACAGTGAGCCACCCTCGCACCCCAAGCCTCCAGCTCCAGACTTTCACCTGCTGGCCGCCGGCTGCCCCTCCTCTAGGCCACCTCGTGATGGGCCGGACTGTGCGCGCCCTGGAGGCTGACGTGGTGGCCTTCTGAAGCACCCAGTGTCCCCTGGGCTGCTCTGGGCTCCCAGCTCCCAACCCCGGCTGCCCAGAAAAGCTTTGTAGCATTTTGGGACCTGAGGACTCCTGCACATGTTGGGGGGTGGTATCCTGGAGATGGGCAGCGTCCTGACTCAGAATTTACCATCTGTGGTAAAGTCTTTTTTAAAAAATAAGTAAATCAACTTCCGGTCAAGATGGCGGCGTAGGTAAACGTGGAATCGCGTCCTCCCACAACCACATCAAAGTTACAACTAAACTACAGAACAACCATCATTCAAAACTGCCTGAAATCAAGCTGAACAGAAGTCCTACAACTACGAGATTAAAGAAGAAGCCGCATGGAGACTGGTAGGAGGGGCGGAGGCGCGAGGGGCTGGTCCCACACCCACGTGTGGCCGATAAAATTTAGGAGGGACACCTCGGCTGGGAAGGTCCTCCCAGAGGACTGAAGGGTCCCCGTCCCACACCAGGTGCCCAGCTCAGAGTTCCAGTGCCAGGAAGAGAATCCCCATACCTTCTGGCTGGAAAACCAGCAGGAACTGAGGCTGAGGCAGCTGGAGCCTCCGACAGCTCCTCTTAAAGGGCCCGCACTCTGACTTACTCGGACTTGCTCCCTCCAGGTTCCAGCTTGCAGGAGGCAGCTTGAAGGGCACCGAAATCATATGGGGAAGAACTGAGCTGTTTGGCATTGGAGCGAGGGCTGGAGAGGCAGCTTTCCCCTGGACAGACTTGCTATCAGAGGTTTTTGTTCCTTTGGTGAGCCCTTTCCTGGGCCGGCAGACGCCGCCATATCTGGGACTCCAGCAACCTGTCTCACACTGTTTGCCCCGCCCTCGTGATTCCCTGAGGCCCCGCCCCACCCAACTTTCAGGCCCACCCAAGCTGTTGCCAGTTGCTTTACCATAGGATTGGCCTGTCTTGGATCCTGCTTCAGCTTTTCCTAAATTCTTTCAAACAAGCAGCATCTGGTCTCAGCTAGCCCCATACCTCTCACTAAGTAATACATAGAAACAAACACAGGGAGGCAGCCAAAATGAGGAGACAAAGAAACAGGTCCCAAATGAAAGAACAGAACAAAACCCCTGGAAAAGAACTAAGTGAAATGGAGTTAAACAACCTAACAGATGCAGAGTTCAAAATACTGCTTATAAGGATGCTCAATGGACTTAGTGAGAACCTCAGTGAACTTAGTGAGGGCCTCAAGAGCATAAAAAAGGACCAATCAGAAATGAAGGATGCACTAACTGAAATAAAGAATAGTTTACACAGAATCAATAGTAGAGTAGGTAAAGCCAAGAAGCAAACCATCGATTTGGAATATAAGGAAGCAAAAAACACCCAATCAGAACAGCAAAACGAAAAAAGAATCCAAAAAAATGAGGATAGTGTAAGGAGCCTCTGGGACAACTTCAAGCATGCCAACATTTGCATCTTGGGGGTGCCAGAAGGAGAAGAGAGGGAACAAGAAATCGAAAACCTATTTGAAACAATAATGGCAGAAAACTTCCCTAACTTGGTGAAGGAAACAGACATACAAGCCCAGGAAGCACAGAGAGTCCCAAACAAGATGAACCCCAAGAGGCCCACACCAAGACACATCATCATCAAAATGCAAAAGGTTCAAGACAAAGAGAGAATCTTAAAAGCAGCAAGAGAAAAGCAGTTAGTTACCTACAAGGGAGTTCCCATAAGACTGTCAGCTGATTTCTCAAAAGATACTTTGCAGGCCAGAAGGGAGTGGCAAGAAATATTCAGAGTGATGAAAAGCAAGAACCTACAACCAAGATTACTCTATCCTGCAAAGCTGTCATTTAGAATCGATGGCCATATAAAGAGTTTCCCAGACAAAGAAAAGCTAAAGGAGTTCATCACCACCAAACCATTATTATATGAAATGTTGAAGGGTCTTCTTGAAGAAAAAGATAAACAAATATAAACAAACAAAATGGCAATAAATACATATCTATCAACAATTGAATCTACAAACAAAATGAACAAGCAGAACAGAAACATTCTCATAGATACAGAGAAATTTGTTGGTTACCAGATGGGTAGGGGCTGGGGGGATGGGTGAAAAAGGTGAAGGGATTAAGAAGTACAAATTGGTTGTTAGACTGACAAACCTTAAAGGGAAGGGGGGTTGGGGGGTGGGAAGAAATAAACCAAAGAACTTATATGTATATATGCATAAACAATGGACACAGACAACAGTGTGGGGAAAGGCAGGAGGGGGGCAGGAATGGGGAGGAGGGGGGCAATGGGGGAAAAAATGAGGAACATCTGTAATACATTCAACAATAAAGATAAGTTAAAAAAAATAAGTAAATCACTGAACCCTTCTTTTCTTTTTAATATGTTTTTATTGATTTTTTAAAGAGAGAGGAAGGGAGAGAGAAATAGAAACACCAATGTGAGAGAGAAACATTATCATGCTGCCTCCTGCACACCCCCTACTGGGGATCAAGCCTGAAACCTGGGCATGTGCCCTGACCGGGAATCAAACTGGGACCTCTCAGTCCATGGGATGACGTTCAATCCACTGAGCCACACCGGCCAAGCAACTGAATCCTTCTTAAATATTATTGTTCTATCAATCTTATATTTTTATTACAATTAGAAGTTTCCTAATTTAAAAAATACCCTCCAAGTACTTAATGCTAATTTGATTAAGAAAGATGTAGTTCTCTAATTTTGTCTGAAAAAAATCAAGATTTTTGTGTACTGAAAAGGGTTACATTACCATCAAGTATTATATTTCTCTTACCATGAAATTATGATGAATTTGTCTAAATTGCAATATCCAGGCCAGAGTTCTACTACACCTAAAGGACTTTTGAAATTCAAGAAACAACATCCCATCTGCCTTCTTTCTGTATTTGGAAAGTATTTATATCCTGCCAAGATCAAACTTAGGAGTCTATTTCATATCCTAGAACATGTGGAGAGGCTACAGGAGAAAAGACCTGATGATTACTGCAGCTCTTTTAAGTTATAGTCTAAAGATTTTGAAAGTATGATTAAATTACAGTCAATTTTCTCTCCTTTCTCAAGAGCAGCGGTATTCAACTGAGTGTGATTTTGTCCCCAAGGACATCTGGCCATGTCTAGAGACATTTTTGGTTATAAAACTAGGAGGAGTTGTCCTGGCTTCTAGTGAGTAGAGACCAGAGATGACAATCATCCTATATTGCACAGGGAAGCTTCCTACATAAAGAATTGTCCAGCCTCAAATGTCAATAGTGTTGAGGCTGAGAAATCTTATTCTAGAGATGTTACAGTCTCAGTCAAACTGATTTTTTTTGTCCCCAAGATGAGTATAGGAGGATTTCATCTTTCTGAAGATATCACTATACCTACAGACCCAGATTAGATATTCTCCCTTATTTGAAGTAAAATACTAAGGTGTTTAAGCTTCATAGGGGCTACACATGAGTATCCCTTGAGGAAATTGAAGATTTCTCAAGCTCTTCTTTCAGAGATCCTTAATCAATATATGGGTTGAGCCCTAAGAATCTCTATGTGTGACCACTCTCTAGATGATTCTAATTAGAAGCCACCTTTTGGAACTGCTAAGCTAGAGAGCATCTGGAATCCTTGTGAAAAATACAGAGTATCAGGCCTACCCAAGAGTTATTGAAAAAGAAATTCTAGGGGTAAGACCTGAGAAGTTGTATTTATAACAAGTATCTCCACATGACTCTTATCATTAGGCATGTTTGAAAAATATCTAAGGGTACCTAAAAAATTAGGATCTATGATCATGGCTTATAGAGTATCTTTACATGAGGATGACATGACCAAAGGGTGGTGGGGGGAGTGTTAAAACCTAAATTCAGTTCATCAGGAACCAAGAAAAGCAGGGACCATCATATTTTGGGTTACAAAAGAACACTGAAGTCTAATAGGATACCAGGGAGAAGTACTTGACCTCTCTTTTGAGAAGGTGTTTTATTGTCCCTAGATCTGCTGAAAATGTACTGTGCAGGGAGAAGTTTCATCAGTAGCTTTCCCTTTCCATGAACATTGCAGAGAGAATTTTCCTAGCTGCTTTGAAATCTACATCCAGATTTGTGAACATTAACCTAATGGTCAATAGAGATGAGGAAGAGCACAGACCAGGACCCATGACATGCTCCACTTCTGCCAGAGTTGAACCCTCCAAAATTAGAATTCCCAAGTGACCTCATTACACATGAACCCAAAAACTCAGCCTTGAAATACACTCTAATCAATATTTCTGACTCAATCACTTCAGACATAGCTCAGCACTGATGAATATCTATACAGTTCATTTGTGTCGGGCTTCCCACCATCATCCAGTAGTCAATTGTTCCATAAAGCTGTAAGAAAAGCCAACTTAAGGGGACAGTACTTATTGAAAACAACTGCTGTTGGTCTGTAGTATGTGGTCAACTGCAGACTCATGCAATCTAAGCTTAGAAAGGATCTAAACTATCATCTAATTCAACCACCAGAGGAGCAAACATCTACTACATTAAGCAGATTAGTGGTCCCAAATCTGGCTACATGACAGATTATCATCAGAAGTTTTTTTTTAAAATACACATAGTTGGGCCTCACTTCAGCCCTGCTGCACTAAAATCTCTGGGGGTTGGTAAATCTCTAGATGAAGGTTGTACTTTCTGTTTGGGGGAAACATTTTTAAAAGCTTCATTAAAATGTCATAAAATGGCTATGGCTGGATGGTTCAGTTGGTTGGAGCATCATCCTATACACCAAAAAGTTGTGGGTTTGATACCCGGTCAGGGCACGTACCTAGGTTGCAGGTTCAATCCCTGGTTGGGGTGCATACTGGAGGCAACTGATCGATGTTTCTCTCTCACATCAATGTTTCTCTCTCTTTCTCTCTCCCCCTTCCTCTCTCTATATCAATCAATAAAAACATATCCTCAGGTAGGATTTTTTTAAAAATTAAAATGTCATAAAATCATTCCCTATAACTTCCATCCATTGGTTCTAGTTCAGTTGCCTGAGGCCTCTTCTGGAGGTCTTTTTTTCTTCTCAGCTAAATGTCTCCAATCTCTCCTTTGTTCAACATGAGACATAATATTGAGTCCCTAAGGCCTGCTCAGTTTCCCATGAATAAATGTTTTCTAGTTACAGTATCATAGCCCAGAAGAAATGCACTTTCTAGTTTGGAGTGGGACAGGGCAGGGGCCTCCCTCACATTCCAGATACCTTGTTTCTATTATCCCATTTACCCATCACATTGACTTTACCTTAGCTAGATCTCAATCACTCTTTGTAATTATTTTACATTTTTCTAGTCAACTTCCTCTTCCATTTCCCCACGCATGCTACTCAAAATCTTCATTTAACATTTTATGTAAATCTCACCTCAGATCCCCTTACTCTTAGCTGATAATCATGCTCCTAATCCATAGAGAAAATACAGGCCTACTGTGTCCCCAGCCCACCAAATTAACACCTGACAGAACACATAATATCAAATTACTGCAACAGAACTACACATATCAAGAATCTTACCTAGTAAATTTCAAATAATAAAGTCAAGCACAGCCCGCTCCCTATGTATGAGTTTGTCTCTATTTTGTTTGTTAGTTCATTTTGTTCATTAGATTCCACATATGAGTGAAATTATATGGTATTTGTCTTTCTCTGACTGGCTTATTTCAATTAGCATAATGTTCTTCAGGTCCATCCATGTTACTGCACAGGGTAAGATTTCCTTCTTCTTTTGTGGCCGAGTAGTATTCCATTGTGTAAATGTACCACACTTGTTTTATCCACTCATCTGCTGATGGGCTCTTGGGCTGCTTCCAAATCTTGGCTATTGTAAATAATGCTGCAAAGAATATAGGGGTGCATATATTCTGTCAAATTAGTGTTTCGGGTTCCTTTGGATAAATTCCTAGAAATGGAATTGCTGGGTCATAAAGCAGTCTCATTTTTATTTTATTTTATTTTTTTTATTTATTTTTTATTATTAATTTACTTTTGTTACAGATGTTTCTCCTTTTTTCCCCCATTGACACCCTCCTCCCCCTCCCTCCCTGCCCCATCCCCAGTTTTGTTGTCCATGTCCATTGGTTATGAGTACATGCGCACAAGTTCTGTGTTCATCGCTCCCCTCCCCCACCCCCTCTTCTGCAAAATGTCAGTCTGTACCCCACTTCCACGTCCCTGGGACTACCCTGTTCCTCACACTGTTATGTTCATTATATTCCAGAAATAAGTGAGATCATATGGTATTTGTCTTTCTCTGCTTGGCTTGTTTCACTTAGGATAATAGTTTCCAGGTCCTCCCATGTCGACGCAAAGGATAAGAGATCGTTCTTTCTTACAGCTGCATAGCACTCCATTGTGTATATGTACCACAGCTTTTTTATCCATTCGTCTACTGATGGACACTTGGGCTGTTTCCAGATCTTAGCTATTGTAAATAGCGCTGCTATGAACATGGGGGTAGATGTATTCTTTCTGATTGGTGTTTCAGGCTTCTTAGGGTATATTCCTAGGAGTGGGATCACTGGGTAAAATGGTAATTCAATTTTTAATTTTTTGAGGTAACACCATAGTGTTTTCCATAGTGGCTGCACCAGTCTGCACTCCCACCAGCAGTGTACTAGAGTCCCCTTTTCTCCACACCCTCGCCAACAATTGTTGTTTGATGCTTTGTTGATGGCAGCTAATCTGACAGGTGTGAGGTGATACCTCATTGTTGTTTTAATTTGCATCTCTCTGATGATTAGTGAAGTTGAGCATTTCTTCATATGTCTCTTGGCCATTTGTATGTCCTGTTTGGAGAGGTGTTTATTTAGTTCCTCTGCCCATTTTTTAATTGGGTTCTTTGTCTTCCTTTTGTTGAGATGTATGAGCACTCTATATATTTTGGAAATTAGTCCCTTATCTGATATATCATAGGCAATTATGCTCTCCCATACAGTGGGTTGCCTTTCCACTTTGATGGTTGTTTCTTTTGCTGTGCAGAAGCTTTTGAGTTTGATGTAGTCTCATGTGTTCATTTTTTCCTTTGTTTCTGTTGCCTTAGGTGATATATCAGTGAAAATTTTGCTGCGTATGATGTCTGAAATTTTGTTGCCTACATTTTCTTCTAGGATTTTTATGGATTCATGAGTCACATTTAAGTCTTTTATCCATTTTGAGTTTATTCTTGTGTATGGTGTAAGCTGATGATCTAGTTTCATTTTTTTGCATGTAGCTGTCCAATTTTCCCAACACCATTTATTGAAGAGGCTGTTTTTACTCCATTGTATGCTCTTGCCACCTTTGTTGAATATTAATTGAGCATAATGTTTTGGGTCAATTTCTGGGTTCTCTGTTCTATTCCATTGATCTATGTGCCTGTTCTTGTGCCAGTACCAGGCTGTTTTGATTACAGTAGCTTTGTAGTATAACCTGATGTCCAGTGTTGTGATCCCTCCTACTTTGTCCTTCTTTTTCAAGATTGCTGTAGCTATTCGGGGTCTTTTTTGGTTCCATATGAACTTCTGAAGTATTTGTTCTAGTTCTGTGAAATATGTCATTGGTATTTTGATGGGGATTGCATTAAATCTGTAGATTGCTTTGGGTAGTATGGACATTTTAATGATGTTAATTCTTCCAATCCATGAACAAGGTATGTGCTTCCACTTTTTTATATCTTCCTCTATTTCTTTTTTCAATGTCTTGTAGTTTTCTGCAAATAGGTCCTTTACTTCTTTGGTTAAGTTGATTCCTAGGTATCTTAATTTTATTGCCACGATGGTAAATGGGATTGTTTTTTTAGTTTCTCTTTCTGTGAGTTCATCATTAGTGTATAAGAATGCCGTCGATTTCTTGGCGTTAATTTTGTATCCTGCTACTTTGCCAAATTCATTTATTAAGTCTAGTAGATTTTTGATGGAGTCTTTACGGTTTTCTATGTATAATATCATGTCATCTGCGAATAATGACAGTTTCACTTCCTCCTTTCCAATTTGGATCCCTTTTATTTTTATTTTTTTCACATCTGATTGCTGTGGCTAAGACTTCCAGTACTATGTTAAATAAGAGTGGTGAAAGTGGGCATCCTTGTCTTGTTCCTGTTCTTAAGGGAAATGCTTTTAGTTTTTGTCCATTGAGTATGATGTTGGCTGTAGGTCTTTCATATATGGCCTTTATAATGTTGACATATGATCCCTCTATTCCCAAATTGCTGAGCGTTTTTATCAGAAATGGGTGCTGGATTTTGTCAAATGCTTTTTCAGCATCTATTGATATGATCATATGGTTTTTATCTTTCATTTTGTTTATGTGATGTATCACATTCATTGATTTGCGTATATTGTACCATCCTTGCATCCCTGGGATGAATCCCACTTGGTCATGGTGAATAATTTTTTTTGATGTATTGCTGGATCCGATTTGCTAGTATTTTGTTAAGGATTTTGGCATCTATGTTCATCAGGGATATTGGCCTGTAGTTTTCTTTCTTTATAGTGTCTTTTTCTGGTTTTGGGATTAGAATTATGCTGGCCTCATAAAACGAGTTTGGGAGTCTTCCTTCTTCTTGAATTTTGTGGAATAGTTTGAGGAGAATGGGTGTTAGTTCTTCTTTGAATGTTCGGTAAAACTCACCCGTGAAGCCGTCAGGGCCTGGGCTTTTGTTTGCTGGGAGAGTCTTGATTACATCTTCAATTTCCTTCGTTGTTATTGGCCTGTTCAAGTTTTCTATCTCTTTCCGATTCAGTTTTGGGAGACTATGTGTTTCTAGAAATGTGTCCATTTTGCTTAGATTGTCGAATTTGTTACCATATAAATGTTCATAGTATTTGCTAATGATCCTTTGTATTTCTATGGTGTCAGTTGTTACTTCTCCTCTTTCATTTCTGATTTTGTGTATTTGGGTTCTCTCTCTTTGTTTCTTGGTGAGTCTAGCTAAGGGTCCATCAATCTTATTTATCTTTTTAAAAAAACAGCTCTTTGTTTTATTGATCCTTTGAATTGTTTTTTTGGTCTCCATGTCGTTTATTTCTGCTCTGATCTTTACTATTTCCTTCCTTCTACTTGCTCTAGGGTTTTCTTTTTGTTTGCTTTCCAGTTCTTTAAGTTGTGAGGTTAGGTAGTCAATTAGAAATTTTTCTTCTTTCTTAAGGTGGGCCTGTAGTGCTATGAACTTCCCTCTCAGAACTGCTTTCGCAGTATCCCATAGATTTTGCATTGTTGTGTGTTCATTTTCATTGGTTTCCAGAAATTTTTTTTTTTTTATTAATTTACTTATGTTACAGATGATTCTCCTTTTTTCCCCCATTTTTTAAATTCTTCCTTGATCTCCATGGTAACCCATTCATTGTTCAGTAACATGCTATTTAGCCTCCATGTGTTCATATGCTTTTGCATGTTCTTGTTGCAATTGATTTCTAGTTTCATGCCATTGTGGTCTGAGAAGATGCTTGATATGATTTCAATCTTCTTGAACTTGTAGAGACTTAGTTTGTGTCCTAACATATGGTCTATCTTTGAGAATGTCCCATGTGCACTTGAGAAGAATGTGAATTCTGCAGTTTTGGGGTGTAATATATCTATTATATCCATTTGATCTAGTGCTTCATTTAGAGTCTCTGTTTCCTTGTTAATTTTTGTCTAGATGATCTATCCAGTGATGTCAGTGGGGTGTTGAAGTCTCCTGCTATGATTGTATTGCGTTCGATTTCTCCTTTGAAGTCCTCCAGAAGATTTTTTAATATATTTTGGTGCTCCTATATTGGGTGCATATATGTTTACCAAGGTTATATCTTCCTGTTGGATAGACCCTTTCAATATTATGTAGTGGCCTTCTTTGTCTCTAGTTATGGTCTTCAATTTGAAATCTAATTTATCAGATATGAGTATTGCTACCCCAGCTTTTTTTTCCTTTTCGTTTGCTTGGAAGATTTTTTTCCATCCCTTTACTTTCAACCTATGTGAGTCTTTTGTTGTGAGGTGGGTCTCTTGTAAACAACATATATGTGAATCATGCTTTCTTATCCAGTTAGCTACTCTGTGTCTTTTTATCGGAGCATTCAGTCCATTTACATTTAAGGTGATTATTGATATGTACTTATTTATTGCCATTTTTGTACAGTGTGGTTCTAGTTATCTTTCTATTTCTTCTAATAATTATAGCAGTCCTTTTAACATGTCTTGCAGTGCTGGTTTGGTGCTAATATATTCCCTTAGCCTTTTTTTTTTGTCTGGGAAGCTCTTTATTTGACCTTCTATTTTGAATGATAGCCTTGCTGGATAGAGTAGTCTTGGATTTAGATCCTTGTTTTTCATGACCTTGATTACTTCATGCCATTCCCTTCTGGCCTGTAGTGTTTCTGTTGAGAAGTCAGATGATAGCCTAATGGGGTTTCCTTTGTAGGTAACATGTTGCTTATCTCTTGCTGCCTTTAGGATTCTCTCTTTGTCTTTAATTTTTGGCATTTTAATTATTATGTGTCTTGGTGTGGGCCTGTTTGGGTTCTTCTTACTTGGGGCTCTCTGTGCTTCTTGAACTTGAATGCTTTCTTCCTTCACCAGGTTACGAAAGTTTTCTGTCACTATTTCTTCAAATATATTCTCTAACCCTTGCTCATTTTCTTCTTCTTCGGGGACTCCAATAATGCGAATGTTATTACGTTTCCAGTTGTCCCACAGTTCTCTTAAGCTATCATCCTGTTTTTTCATTGTTTTTTCCTTTTGGTTTTCTGATTGATTGATTTTTTCTACTCTGACTTCTAATTCACTGATCCGGTCCTCTGCTTCCTCTACTCTGCTGGTCAATCCTTCCAGTGTGTTCTTTATTTCTGCTATGTCATTCTTCATTTCCACTTGGTTGGTTTTCAGTGTTTCTATATCTTTTCTCATGGTGTTGATGTCCTTATCATGCTGTTTAGTTTCCTCAAGATCATGGCTTGGAACTCTACCTCTGATAATTTGCTTAGCTGCATTTCATTTATCTCATCTTCGGTGGAGTTCTCTTCTTCTTTCATTTGGGATCTGTTTCTTTGTTTCACCATTGTTGCTATCTCAGTGGGTTTTGGAGCCTGCCAAATTTTCCCTGTGGGTGTTGGTGTTCTGCTATTTGTGGCTCCCTCTACTGGGTTTGGATGAGTGTGGAGGGCCCTCCTTCAACACCACTGTCAAGTCTCACTTTCCTGGGTAGATTTGCAAGCTCAGGAAAGGTTTAGTTATGTTCTAGCTTTTTGCCTGGAGGCTATTAGCCTCAGTTACTTGGAAAGCCTTAGGATCTCAGTTGAATGAGAAACTCCCTCAGATGTTTAGTGTAAGAGGATTTCCCGAGGGTGGGGCCAATGCTGGTTGTTAATGAGCCTCAGTTTGCGTTTCTTTACTTCTTTTCCTCACCTAGGAATCTCCAAGGGAGGAGCTTCCACAGCTCCGGGAAGGAGCAAACTTGGCTGCCTTCTGAGTAACCGGGAAGGAGGGGCTGGCCACCACCGTCCTTTGTGGCCACAGCTCAGCACAAACTCTGAGCGCCCTCCAAATCCCAGGTGTCCCCTCAGAGTTCCAGTCCAGTCCTCCCTCCCTCTGCTGGAGCCCCAGGTGAGTGGCTGTGGCTATTTAGCACTCTGTCCGGGCCCTCTGAGCTGTGGAGCAGCTGGGGCTCTTAACCCCGAGGGCGGGCGCCACTGCTGCTCACAGCTAAGGCCGCTGCTCCCAGCTAAGGCCGCTGCTCCCAGCTAAGGCCGCTGCTGTCCGTGGGCTCCCAGCCCGCCACCCTCACGCGCCTCCGCAGATCCTACCAGGCTCATTCAGTGTCCCTGGTTGTATGGTCCTCTCCCACTGCTTTTCTGTTGCTTTTTTCTGACGATTTGTCTTTATTTTAGTTGTAATTCCCGTTTGATCCTGGGAGATCGTCTGTGTAGCTTCCATTCACTCCACCGCCATTTTTTCCTCTGCAGCAGTCTCATTTTTAAATTTTGGGGAAACTCCATACTGTTTTCCACAGTGGTTGCACCAATCTATATTCCCACCAACAGTGCATAAGGGTTCCCTTTCCTCCACATCCTCACCAGCACTTACTTGTTTGTTGATTTATTGATGGTAGCCATTCTGACAAGTATGAGGTGATATCTCATTGTGTTTTTAATTTGCATTTCTCTGATGAGTAGTGATCTTGAGCACCTTTTCATATGTCTATTGGCCATCAATTGTGGGGGAGGGGGTGTTGGAAGAATTGGGTAAAAAAGAAAAAAGAGAAAAAACTCATGGAAAGGACAAGTGTGGTAATTGCTAGGGGGAGATTGGAGGAGGGAGGTTGAGGAAGGTATAGGGGGATAAATGGTGATGGATGCAGACTTGACTTAGGGTGGTGATCGCACAATACAGTGTACAGATGCTGTGTTGTGGAATTGTGTACCTGAAACCTATATAATTTTGTTAACCAGTGTCACCCAATAAATTCAATAAAAAGAAAAAAAAAAAGACAAGCAATACTGACACTCTTTCTTTTTTTCAGGAAAGACATCTAAACATAAATAAATAAAAAACAAATGAAGTCAAGCACAGAAGCAATTAAGAGGCACAGACAAAGAGGGTTAAGTCTGGAATATCCTGTGTGCATCTCTGGGTCCTTTCTTTCCACATTGGACAAGGAGCCATCTGACCCAGAAGCATAGATGAGGTCTCTAATTGAGGTTTGTGACTCAGTTTACATAATCAGGAGGGTTTAATCATGAAATATCTCCATTTTATATCCCAGAGAATTATAGAACTTATGTGACATTTTTCGTGAGCTGTGCTGCATAAATCTGTAAATCCTAGATGCATTTTCATAAATAAACCTAAGCCAAGGACAGCCTATAAAGGATATTTACTAGATAAGAATACTCCTCCTTACAAATATCATTAGTCTTTTTACCCAAAGGACCAGTCACCATGTTTACGAGGAGATGAGACCCAGTCATCTGCCTTCTTTTCTTTCCCTTAAAGCCTCACCCTGGTAATCTGTGCAGAAATGAATCACAGGCCTGCTGCTGTAACTCCTTCCTTCCTGACATCTATTCTAATTTATTCTTGTCTTAGAGGAAGAAGTCTCACTTTACATTAATCAGGTGCTCCAAATATCATTTTCTCACTATTCTTTTTCATTATGCTCTTTAATATAGCTTTTTTTTTCTAGTTTTTATGCCCACCTTTAATATATTTCTACCTACCAGCATCTTCTCCTTACCATATAAATACACTCTTTGTCCTCCACCCAAAAACAATTCCTCAAAATTTATTATCCCAGGGATATCCAATATCCCTTCTTTACATCTAAAATTATTGATGCTTGCTTAGACCTAAATGTGACTGCTAGCGTCACATGGGGCATTTGAGTATTTCCTGAGCTATAGAAGACATCCTTGTTGCCTACTGAATATCTCCGTCTAGATGTTCTATAAGTACGTAAAACTCAGAATATCCAAATCTAAAACTGTGGTCTCTTAATTTCTCTCCCCCAGCATGTTTCTGTGTCTATTTTCCCATTTTAGTAAATGGAATGCACAGATACCTACATGTCTAAACTGAGAATCATGTGAAATGTTCCTTTCTCTACTGAGATTGACATCCAGTCACTCAGTCAGTGAGTACCATTATTTGTGTCTTCATAATAAATCTCAATTCATTTCCCTTTTACTTCCTATAACAGTGTATTAATTGAAGATTTTATCATGTGGGTTCAATAATGCAACATCTATATCAAGTCATGTCCAGTCACAGTTCTTCATATTTTCCAGTCATTAAAAGAAATTCAGCAAATCTCAAAGTCAGGATACACTAAATCTAACATATTTTCCTAATCTGCTAGTTTAGAAACCTCGTCATAAGGGAAATGAGTCAGTAACATGGTAATATGATATATTCTGTGATGTTGTTTAGATACTACATGATTTGTTTTCATTCATTTTGTTGTGGTGGTGGTTTTGTTTTTTCTTTGTTTAAAAATTTTTTTTTCTTTATTGATTTTAGAGAGGGGAAGAAAGAGGGAGAGAGAGAGAGAGAAATATCAATGAGAGAGAATATCGACTAGCTGCCTCCTGCATGCTCCCCATTGGGGATTTGGCCCACAACCTGGGCATGTGCCCTGACCGGGAATCAAACTGGTGACTTCTTGGTGCATGGGTCGATGCTCAACCACTGAGCCACACCAGCTGAGCTGTTGCTTTATTTTTGTTTTTATTTTTTGTCTCTATGCCAGTTCTTACCCAGAGCCATAGAGTCTTTCTGATCTTCAATTCCCACAGTGACATTTTAAAACAAGTTTTAGGGCGGGGGGGGTGGGGAATGATAAGATTTGTTAGGAACTCCAAATACATAATTTGGGTTGCTCCAAGGTTGTATACAAAAAAAAAAAAAAATCTCTAGCAGAGAACAAAGTTACAATTTCCCATGTTGTCCCTTTACTTTTGGAGACCAATTTTTAGAATTCTTTTAACAGTTCCTAAATGATGGGAGATATATCAAACCCAGTTAATTTTCTGTTGCTTAAACAGTAATACATGCCCATTAAGGACAATGTGATAAATAGAAAAGTAAAAAATAAAAAGAGACATCCATAATCCCAAACTCAAGGATAACCATTATATCAATGAGGGTTCTCCCAAGAAACAGAACTAAAAGATATCATCATATTTTTTATCATAAATGTACATCACGTGTAATATATGTATAAGCTGACTTATTTAAAGGAATTGGCTCCCATATTGTGGGGGCTGGCAAATCAAAACTCCATAGAGTAGGCTAGCAGGATAGAAACTGAGGCAGACACTGATGTTTCAGTCTTGAGGCAGAATTTCCTCACCAGAAAACCTCTATCTTTGCTCTTGTGCCCTTCAGCTGACTAGATGAGGCTCACCCACATTATCAAGGATAATTTCCTTTACTTAAAGTCAACTTATTTTAGCTATTATCCACATCTACAAAATACCATCACAGCAACAATTAGGTAAGTATTTCATTAAATAGCTGGGTACTCTTGCCTAGCAAAATAAACAATAACATTAGCTATCATGACCACGTAATTATTCCTTTAGTTTTTTCCTAGGCATAATTGGGATTGTACATATGAGTCCTGTGATAAAGCATAACAGAAAGAAAAGCATTTCAAAAGAAATTTACAATTAAATTTTAAAAATTTAATTCATATGGCCCTGGCAGGGTGGCTTGGTTGGTTGGAGCATTGTTCTATACACCAAAAGGTTACAGGTTCAATTCCCAGTCAGGGCATATACCTAGGTTGCAGATTCGATCACTAGTCAGTCAGGATGTGTATGGGGGACAAGCGATTGATATTTCTCTGACATCATTGTTTCTCTCTCTCTCTCTCTTTCTTTCTCTCTCTCTCTCTCTCTCTAAAAATCAATAAAAAACATACTCTCAGGTGAGGATTTTTTAAAATTTCACTCATATGTTATTATGAAGGAAGACACTAACACCTATACATTCTCAGAGGTGTGTTTAGGTTTGCCAGTTCAGTTTCACAAAGAATCTTGGGATGGTTTGGGAATTATATGTGGTTGCTGGTCTTAGAAATATATTGTATGATCTGAAGAATAACCTCAAGTTCTCTTTTTCAAGGCTGGTTCGTGGAGTTCTACTGACGGAAATGGAAACTCTATCCTACCTCCTTCTTCTATTTAGCTACATGACACTTTAAAATAATGGATCACATTTTGACACTATGATATCAAAATATGCTCAAAAGAAAAGCTGTCTTCCCTCTTTCAAATCCTCTTCTTCTGTCTTTTTTTGCATAACCACACTTCTCAGGATGCTATGTTTCACCACCAGTATTCTTTTCTTTCATACTCAGTTATTTTCTGAAAAATAGTTTTGTTTTCTCAGGTACAAATAAAAAGATACTAATGGAGATGAAAAACAAGATTCTGGCTATTTTTAAATTGTAGCACCTTTGCAGTGGAAAGATGTCTATCAGTCAACAAGTGAAGGTTTTGAGTAAGCAGCCTCAGAGGTCTGCCTGGGGAAATGTAAACCATCAGATGATAAAAACAGTATTTGAGCTGTAAGATTCATGGAGTTTATTAAGAAAGTGAGTGTACATAATGGGGAGAAGGGAAAAAAGAGATGCAGAAACAGAAACCTGGGTTCTCCAGGATTAGGAGGCTGAGAGATGGGGAGGAATCAGCAAAGAAAATTGAGAATAATAAGCCAGTAAGTCAGGGGGCAGAAAAAACATCCCAAAAGTGAAAAGGGAAAACCATCAATGAAGAGACTATTGATCCACTATTTAATGATGCTGTTTGGGCTAAACAAGATAAGGATGATTACCTATTGGATCTGGCAACGACCACCGTGGACCTCTGCAAGAGTAGTTGCAGTGGAGCACTGGAAATGAGAGTCTGACTCGAACAGGTTCAAGATAGAATGCGCAGAGAAGAATTAAATCATGAGAGCCAGAACCAGTGTTTGTTGCTTACAGTGCACTAGGTAGTGTTCAAAGAACTTACTATGGTTTAACTATTTTGTGATTCACAATAATCCTATTGGTTATTGTTCTTATTATGACGGTTTTTCAGATGAGTAAACTGAACCACAGGGAGTTTAATTAACCTTAATTGGTCAAAAAGCTCATAAATGATGGAGTCAGGATTTGCAAATTGGCAGTCATGATCTTAACCTCTGCTTTATACCCCCACTCTATATTTAATGAGGGTGATAGAAAGTAGGTTAGAGTAGATTGTAAAGGACCATGACTATGTTTTTAAGAAATATAGGTTTTGTTCTATAAGCAAGTGACTACAGGAGCAGATTTGTGTTTTTAAAAATAACTCTGGCAATTATAGGAAAGGTTATTTAGAGGAAAGACTAGAATAAGCAAAGCAGATAATGGCCACAATAAGCAAAGGACATTAAGCACCTAAACTAGACAAGTGACAATGTTATTGAGGAGAGGTTATTACCTGGGGGATGAGGGGGGTGTCTTTATCAGAAAGACAGTAACTCCAAACATTTTCAGAGCTCATAGCAAAGAGATACATGAAACTAAAACTGTTAGGACTTCAAGAGGGAAATAGACAAACACACAATAACAGTCAGGGATTTCAACATACCTTTCTCAATACTCTTTAGAACAGGTGGCTAGAAAATCAGTAATGATACAGAAGAAGAGAACAATACTTCCAACCCATTGTTGACTATAAACTAGCATTTATAGAACCCTCCAACCAAAAATAATAGAATATTTTAGAATACAGAGCCCTTACCAAGATAGGTCTTATGCTGAGCCATAAACAAGTCTAAATAAATTTCACAGGTCAAATTAAACAAAGTATATTTTATAACAAAAAAGTAATTAAATGAATAATCAACGGCAAAATAAAATATGGAAAATTCCCAAATATTTGGACATCAAATAACATATGTTAGTAACTCATACATCAAAAAATACATCAAAAACAAAATTAAAAAATATTTGAACTAAATGATAATGAAAGCACTAGATATTGAGATGTATGGACAATACTAAAACATTGCTCAGAAAAATGTAGCACTAACGGACCACATCAGAAAAGTAACGACTCAATCTATGATATCATATTTTATCTGAAAAAAAAATAACCTAGAAAAAGAGTACAAAAGGAAGTTAAGTAAGCAGAAAAGTAAAAATAATAAAGATAAAGTCATATGTCAATAAAATTTTTAAAAATAGAGAAATCGATGAAACCAAAAGCTGATTCTTTGAGAAGATGAATAAAATGATAAACCTCAAGCCAGACTTATTTAGGAAAAAAAGAAAGAGAGAAGACACCGATTACCAGTATTGGTATAAGGTACCAATTATTATACCATAATTAAAGAAATAATATCATTACAGATCCTATGGACATAAAAATAGGAAGAAATGTTATAAGAAACAATACAAATAGACCTATATTTACTAAAGAAATACAATTTTTAGTTAAAAACTTTCCCATAGGAATTTTCCTCAACCAACGTCCCACTTGGAGTCCAGACCAAGATGGTGATATAGAAAGTTCCTGAATGTCCGCCGTCCCCAGATGTACCAAGTATACAGCAGCACATAGACTAATTCCCTCTGAGACAATTTCATAAGCTAGCTAAGTGACTCCTACACATCAGGTGAATAAGGAAATACTTGAAATAAATAGAAAGGTCTGAGATGCACTCTTGCCATAAATTTTACCCCTAGACACAGGGCCATACAATAAGAGGGGAACCCCCAATTCCAGCTTCTTCCTGAGTAGTAAGGATTTGAAGCACATATCTAGGGCCCCAACTTTTGAAACTGCCACCTGAAGGTTGGGCGTCAAAACTGCCTAGTTCTTGAAGCCAACAAGGTTTGTGTTCATGAGTCCCAGAGGACTACAGCGAACAAAGAAGCAGTTGTTAATATGATCATCTCAGTAGATGCAGAGAAAACATTTGACAAAATCAACACACTTTCATGATAAAAACTCTCAGCAAATTATGTGTGAAAGGATCACTCCTCATCATAATAAAGACCATATATGATAAACCCCCAGCTAACATACTCAGTGGTGAAAAAATGAAAGCTTTTTCTTTAAGATCAGAAACACCTGTCAGAATAAATCAACAAACAACAAGTGTTGGCGAGGATGTGGAGAAATGAAACCCTTGTGCACTGTTGGTAGAAATGCAGATTGGTGGAAAGCATTATGGAATTACCTCAAAAAATTAAAAATGGAAATGGCTTATGACTCAGCAATTCCACTTCTGGGAATTTATCCAAAGAAACCTGAAACACAAATTTGCAAAAATATATGCACCCCTATGTTCATTACAGCATTATTTACAATAGCCAAGATTTGGAAACAGCCCAAGTGCCCATCAGTAGATCAGTAGATAAAACAGCTGTGGTACATTTACACAATGGAATACCACTAAAGTGAAAAAAAAAGGGGGGAGGGGAGATCTTACCTTTTGTGACAGTGTGGATGGACCTGGAGAGTATTATGCTAAGTGAAATAAGCCAGTCAGAGAAAGACAAATACCATATAATTTTACTTACATGTGAAATCTAATGAATAAAATAAATTAATAAACAAAATAGATACCAACTCATTGCTATCAGAGTGGAGGGTGTAGAGGGGCTGGGGGAAAAAGGTGAAGGGATTAAGCAAAAACAAACAAACAAACCAAAAATCTCATAGATGCAGATAACAGTATGATCATTACCAGAGGAAAAGGAGGGTGGGGGGAGGCAGAAGAGGGTAAAGGGGGGATAAATGGTGATAGAAGGAGATGATGTTTTATAGAACTGTACACTTTAAACCTATATCATTTTACTAATCAATATAACCTCAATTAATTTAATAAAAGAAAGAAAAAAGGAAATGACAGAAATTCCTACTTTCTCCACTTTTGTTCAATATAGTACTGGAAGTCCCAGTTGGAGCAATTAGTCAAGAAAAAGATATAAGAAGCATCCAGTTTGGAATGAAAAAAGTAAAATTGTCTCTTTGCAAATGACATAATATTTTACATACAAAATTCTAAAATTTTTACTAAAAACTGTTAGAATAAACAAATTCAGTAGAGTTGGAGAATACAAAATGAACATACAAATGTCACTTAGTTTTTATACAATAACAACAAACTATTGGAGAGAGAAATTAATACATGGTCCCATTTATAATATCATCAAAAATATTGAAATATTTAGGAACAAATTAACCAAAGAGATAACAGTTCTCTATACTAAAACCGATAAGACATTGAGGAAACAAGTTAAAGGTGACACAAATAAATGAAAAGATATTCCATCTTCATGAATGGAAAAAATAGCATTTTTAAAATGTGCATACCACCCAAAACTATCTATAGATTGAATGTAATGCCTATCAAAATTCCAATGGCATTTTTATATTAAGGGGGACCGGAAAGTAATGTTGTTAAAGTAATGCCATGTTAAGGGCAGAAGTGGAAGCAAATCCATGTCAGACAATCGAGGAACTGTCAAACACTTTTAACCAACCTTGGTCAACCATCCAAGAACATTTGCAGCAGATTGGTAAAGTAAGCAGAGCAGGTGTTTGGGTCCCGCATAATCTGTCCGAAGAAAACAAAGCTAACCGGTCCACCTCATGCAACTTATTGCTTCAGCGGCACAATACAGAAGCGTTTTTTGATCGCTTGATCACTGGAGATGAAAAATGGGTCCTCTATGATTATCCAAAATGCAAAAGGCAGTGGCTCTCTCCTAATGAATCGCCACGAAGTACAGCTAAGCCAGGTTTACACCCCAAAAAAGCACTTTTGTGTGTTTGGTGGAGTATTCGCGGGGTCGTTCATTTTGAAGTGCTGAAACCTGGACAAACTGAATGCAGACCTTTGCTGTGAACAATTGGATAGAGTAAATCAATCTTTAATTGAAAAGTGCCCAGTGATTGTCACCAGAAAAGGCGTTATTCTGCAACACGATAATGTAAGACCGCACTGCGCAAGACGAACCCTGGAAAAAAATTAATGAATTGGGGTGGGAGGTATTGCCTCACTCACCATACTCACCCGATATTGCGCCATCGGATTTCCATTTATTCCGATAGCTACAACATTTTCTAAGTGGCAAAAAATTTGAAAATTTGGATGATGTCCAAAATGCCATCTCCAGATATTTTGCTCAAAAACCAATTGATTTTTATCAATCCGGCATTGAAAAGTTGCACATTAGATGGCAAAAGGTTGTTGATAACAAGGGTGATTACATCATTGATTAAAAATACAAACTTGTTAAACATGTATCTGTTTGAATTTAATGTAAAAAAAGACATTACTTTCCGTTCCCCCTAATAGAAATAGAAATAGAAAAAGCAATTCTAAAATTCACATGGTACCACAAAAGACCCCAATTAGCCAAAACTATTTTGAAAAAGAAGAGCAAAGGTGGAAGCATTACATTCCTGATTTCAAACTATACCACAGAGCTATAATAATGAAAATAGTGCCCTGGCCGGTTTGGCTCAGCGGTTAGAGTGTCGGCCTGTGGACCAGAGAGTCCTGGGTTCGGTTCCCGCTAAGGGCACGTACCTCGGTTGCAGTTTGTCCCCGGCCCTGGTTGGGGTCATGTGAGTGGCAACCATTCGATGTGTCTCTCTCACATTGATGTTTCTCTCTCTCTTCTTCCCTCTCTCTTGCTCTGTCTGGAGATAAATGCAAAAAAATGTCCTCAGGTGAGGATGGAAGGAAGGAAGGAAGGAAGGAAGGAAGGAAGGAAGGAAGGAAGGAAGAAAGGAAGGGAGGAAGAAATGAAAGAAAGAAAGAAAGAAAGAAAGAAAGAAAGAAAGAAAGAAAGAAAGAAAGAAAGAAAGAAAGAAAGAAAGAAAGAAAGAAAGAAAGAAAGAGAAAATAGTATGTGATTGACATTAAAATTGACACAAAGAGAGACTGGAAAATGGCGGTGGAGTGAATGGAAGCTACACAGACGATCTCTCAGGATCAAACGGGAATTACAACTAAAATAAAGACAAAACATCGGGAAAAAGCAACAGAAAAGCAGCGGGAGAGGACCATACAACCAGGGACACTGAATGAACCTGGTAGGATCTGCGGAGGCGCGTGAGGGTGGCGGGCTGGGAGCCCACGGACAGCAGCGACCTCGGCTGTGAACTGCGGCCCGGCTGGAAGCGGCTGCCCCGGCTGGAAGCGGCGCCCCGGCTGGAAGCGGCTGCCCCGGCGGGAAGCGGCTGCCCCGGCTGGAAGCGGCGCCCCGGCGGGAAGCGGCTGCCCCGGCGGGAAGCGGCTGCCCCGGCTGGAAGCGGCGCCCCGGCTGGAAGCGGCTGCCCCGGCTGGAAGCGGCGCCCCGGCTGGAAGCGGCGCCCCGGCTGGAAGCGGCGCCCCGGCTGGAAGCGGCTGCCCCGGCGGGAAGCGGCTGCCCCGGCGGGAAGCGGCTGCCCCGGCGGGAAGCGGCGCCCCGGCTGGAAGCGGCGCCCCGGCTGGAAGCGGCGCCCCGACTGGGAGCTGCTGCCCCGGCTGTAAGCGAAGCCCCGCCCGTAAGCGGCGGCCCCGGCTGGTAGCTGCGGAGGCGGCGCCCGCCCTCGGGGATAAGAGCACCAGCTGCTCCACAGCGCAGAGAGCCGGGACAGAGCGCTAAATAGCCACAGCCACTCACCTGGGGCTCCGACAGAGGGAGGGCGGACTGGACTGGAACTCTGAGGGGACACCTGGGATTTGGAGGGCGCTCAGAGTTTGTGCTGAGCTGTGGCCACAAAGGACGGTGGTGGTCAGCCCCTCCTTCCCGATTGCACAGACCTGCAGCCAAGTTTGCTCCTTCCCGGAGCTGTGGAAGCCCCTCCCTCGGAGATTCCCAGGTGAGGTAAAGGGGTAAAGAACTGCAAATTGAGGCTCATTAACAACCAGCATTGGCCCCACCCTCAGAAACCCTCTTACACTGTAAACATCTGAGGGAGGTTCTCATTCAACTGAGATCCTAAAGCTTTTCAAGTAACTGAGGCTAATAGCCTCCAGGCAAAAAGCTAGAGCATAACTAAACCTTTCCTGAGCTTGCATATCTACCCAGGAAAGTGACACTTGATAGTGGTGTTGAAGGAGGGCCCTCCACGCTCATCCAAACCCAGTAGAGGGAGCCACAAGTAGCAGAACACCAACACCCACAGGGAAAATTTGGCAGGCTCCAAAACCCACTGTGATAGCAAAAATGGTGAAACAAAGAAACAGATCCCAAATGAAAGAACAAGAGAACTCCACCGAAGATGAGATAAATGAAATGCAGCTAAGCAAATTATCAGAGGGAGAGTTCCGAGCCATGATCTTGAGGAAACTAAACAGCATGAGTAAGGACATCAACACCATGAGTAAAGATATAGAAACACTGAAAACCAACCAAGTGGAAATGAAGAATGACATAGCAGAAATAAAGAACACATTGGAAGGATTGACCAGCAGAGTAGAGGAAGCAGAGGACCGGATCAGTGAATTAGAAGACAGAGTAGAAAAAATCAATCAATCAGAAAACCAAAAGGAAAAAACAATGAAAAAACAGGAAGATAGCTTAAGAGAACTGTGGGACAACTGGAAACGTAATAACATTAGAATTATTGGAGTCCCCGAAGAAGAAGAAAATGACCAAGGGTTAGAGAATATATTTGAAGAAATAGTGACAGAAAACTTTCCTAATCTGGTGAAGAAAGAAAGCATTCAAGTTCAAGAAGCACAGAGAGCCCCAAGTAAGAAGAACCCAAGCAGGCCCACACCAAGACACATAATAATTAAAATGCCAAAAATTAAAGACAAAGAGAGAATCCTAAAGGCAGCAAGAGATAAGCAACAGGTTACCTACAAAGGAAACCCCATTAGGCTATCATCTGACTTCTCAACAGAAACACTACAGGCCAGAAGGGAATGGCATGAAGTAATCAAGGTCATGAAAAACAAGGATCTGAATCCAAGACTACTCTATCCAGCAAGGCTATCATTCAAAATAGAAGGTCAAATAAAGAGCTTCCCAGACAAAAAAAAAAAGGCTAAGGGAATATATTAGCACCAAACCAGCACTGCAAGACATGTTAAAAGGACTGCTATAATTATGAGAAGAAATAGAAAGATAATTAGAACCACACTGTACAAAAATGGCAATAAATAAGTACATATCAATAATCACCTTAAATGTAAATGGACTGAATGCTCCAATAAAAAGACACAGAGTAGCTGACTGGATAAGAAAGCATGATTCACACATATGTTGCTTACAAGAGACCCACCTCACAACAAAAGACTCACATAGGTTGAAAGTAAAGGGATGGAAAAAAATCTTCCAAGCAAACGGAAAGGAAAAAAAAGCTGGGGTAGCAATACTCATATCTGATAAATCAGATTTCAAATTGAAGACCATAACTAGAGACAAAGAAGGCCACTACATAATATTGAAAGGGTCTATCCAACAGGAAGATATAACCTTGGTAAACATATATGCACCCAATATAGGAGCACCAAAATATATTAAAAATCTTCTGGAGGACTTCAAAGGAGAAATCGACCACAATACAATCATAGCAGGAGACTTCAACACCCCACTGACATCACTGGATAGATCATCTAGACAAAAAATCAACAAGGAAACAGAGACTCTAAATGAAGCACTAGATCAAATGGATTTAATAGATATATACAGAGAATTACACCCCAAAACTGCAGAATTCACATTCTTCTCAAGTGCACATGGGACATTCTCAAAGATAGACCATATGTTAGGGCACAAACTAAGTCTCTACAAGTTCAAGAAGATTGAAATCATATCAAGCATCTTCTCAGACCACAATGGCATGAAACTAGAAATCAATTGCAGCAAAAACATATGAACACATGGAGGCTAAATAGCATGTTACTGAACAATGAATGGGTTACCATGGAGATCAAGGAAGAATTTAAAAAATTTCTGGAAACCAATGAAAATGAACACACAACAACGCAAAACCTATGGGATACTGCGAAAGCAGTTCTGAGAGGGAAGTTCATAGCACTACAGGCCCACCTTAAGAAAGAAGAAAAATTTCTAATTGACTACCTAACCTCACAACTTAAAGAACTGGAAAGCAAACAAAAAGAAAACCCTAGAGCAAGTAGAAGGAAGGAAATAGTAAAGATCAGAGCAGAAATAAACGACATGGAGACCAAAAAAACAATTCAAAGGATCAATAAAACAAAGAGCTGGTTTTTTGAAAAGATAAACAAGATTGATGGACCCTTAGCTAGACTCACCAAGAAACAAAGAGAGAGAACCCAAATACACAAAATCAGAAATGAAAGAGGAGAAATAACAACTGACACCACAGAAATACAAAGGATCATTAGCAAATACTATGAACATTTGTATGGCAACAAATTCGACAATCTAGGCGAAATGGACACATTTCTAGAAACACATAGTCTCCCAAAACTGAATCGGAAAGAGATAGAAAACTTGAACAGGCCAATAACAATGAAGGAAATTGAAGATGTAATCAAGACTCTCCCAGCAAACAAAAGCCCAGGCCCTGACGGCTTCACGGGGGAGTTTTACCGAACATTCAAAGAAGAACTAACACCCATTCTCCTCAAACTATTCCAAAAAATTCAAGAAGAAGGAAGACTTCCAAACTCGTTTTATGAGGCCAGCATAATTCTCATCCCAAAACCAGAAAAAGACACTACAAAGAAAGAAAACTACAGGCCAATATCCCTGATGAACATAGATGCCAAAATCCTGAACAAAATACTAGCAAATCGGATTCAGCAATACATCAAGAAAATTATTCACCATGACCAAGTGGGATTCATCCCAGGGATGCAAGGATGGTACAATATACGCAAATCAATAAATGTAATACATCACATAAACAAAATGAAAGATAAAAACCATATGATCATATCAATAGATGCTGAAAAAGCATTTGACAAAATCCAGCACCCATTTCTGATAAAAACGCTCAGCAATTTGGGAATAGAGGGATCATATCTCAACATTATAAAGGCCATATATGAAAGACCTACAGCCAACATCATACTCAATGGACAAAAACTAAAAGCATTTCCCTTAAGAACAGGAACAAGACAAGGATGCCCACTTTCACCACTCTTATTCAACATAGTACTGGAAGTCTTAGCCACAGCAATCAGACGTGAAGAAAAAATAAAAGGGATCCAAATTGGAAAGGAGGAAGTGAAACTGTCATTATTCGCAGATGACATGATATTATACATAGAAAACCCTAAAGACTCCATCAAAAATCTACTAGACTTAATAAATGAATTTGGCAAAGTAGCAGGATACAAAATTAACGTCAAGAAATCGACGGCATTCTTATACACTAATGATGAACTCACAGAAAGAGAAACTAAAAAAACAATCCCATTTACCATCGCGGCAAAGAAATTAAGATACCTAGGAATAAACTTAACCAAAGAAGTAAAGGACCTATTTGCAGAAAACTACAAGACATTGAAAAAAGAAATAGAGGAAGATATAAAAAAGTGGAAGCACATACCTTGTTCATGGATTGGAAGAATTAACATCATTAAAATGTCCATACTACCCAAAGCAATCTACAGATTTAATGCAATCCCCATCAAAATACCAACGACATATTTCACAGAACTAGAACAAATACTTCAGAAGTTCATATGGAACCAAAAAAGACCCCGAATAGCTACAGCAATCTTGAAAAAGAAGGACAAAGTAGGAGGGATCACAATACCGGACATCAGGTTATACTACAAAGCTACCGTAATCAAAACAGCCTGGTACTGGCACAAGAACAGGCACATAGACCAGTGGAACAGAACAGAGAATCCGGAAATTGACCCAAGACATTATGCTCAATTAATATTTGACAAAGGTGGTAAGAGCATACAATGGAGTAAAGACAGCCTCTTCAATAAATGGTGTTGGGAAAATTGGACAGCTACATGCAAAAAAATGAAACTAGATCTTCAACTTACACCATACACAAGAATAAACTCAAAATGGATAAAAGACTTAAATGTGACTCATGAATCCATAAAAATCCTAGAAGAAAATGTAGGCAACAAAATTTCAGACATCACACGCAGCAAAATTTTCACTGATAAATCACCTAAGGCAAGAGAAACAAAGGAAAAAATGAACACATGGGACTACATCAAACTCAAAAGCTTCTGCACAGCAAAAGAAACAACCATCAAAGTGGAAAGGCAACCCACTGTATGGGAGAGCATAATTGCCTATGATATATCAGATAAGGGTCTAATTTCCAAAATATATAGAGTGCTCATACATCTCAACAAAAGGAAGACAAAGAACCCAATTAAAAAATGGGCAGAGGAACTAAATAGACACCTCTCCAAACAGGACATACAAATGGCCAAGAGACATATGAAGAAATGCTCAACTTCACTAATCATCAGAGAGATGCAAATTAAAACAACAATGAGGTATCACCTCACACCTGTCAGAATAGCCGCCATCAACAAAGCATCAAACAACAAGTGTTGGCGAGGATGTGGAGAAAAGGGGACTCTAGTACACTGCTGGTGGGAGTGCAGACTGGTGCAGCCACTATGGAAAACACTATGGTGTTACCTCAAAAAATTAAAAATTGAATTACCATTTGACCCAGTGATCCCACTCCTAGGAATATACCCTAAGAAGCCTGAAACACCAATCAGAAAGAATACATGTACCCCCATGTTCATAGCAGCGCTATTTACAATAGCTAAGATCTGGAAACAGCCCAAGTGTCCATCAGTAGATGAATGGATAAAAAAGCTGTGGTACATATACACAATGGAGTACTATGCAGCTTTAAGAAAGAACGATCTCTTATCCTTTGCGTCGACATGGGAGGACCTGGAAACTATTATCCTAAGTGAAACAAGCCAAGCAGAGAAAGACAAACATCATATGATCTCACTTATTTCTGGAATATAATGAACATAACAGGGGGAGGAGCAGGGTAGTCCCGGGGACGTGGAAGTGGGGTACAGACTGACATCTGCCAGAAGAGGGGGTGGGGGAGGGGAGCGATGAACACAGAACTTGTACGCATGAACTCATAACCAATGGACATGGACAACAAAAATGGGGACGGGGCAGGGAGGGAGGGGGAGGGGGTGTCAATGGGGGGAAAAAGGAGAATCATCTGTAACAAAAGTAAATTAATAAAAAAATAAAAAAATAAAAAAAAAATATAATGAAAAGAAAAAAAAAATAAAATAAAATTGACACAAAGATCAATGGAATATAGAGTCCAGAAATAAACCCCTGAATATAGGGTTAATTAAATTTTTTTAATTTTTTTTCTTTATTGATTTTTGGAGAGAGAGGGAGAGAGAGCCAGAAACATCGATGAGAGAGAATGCCCCCCCACTGGGGATCAGGCCCACAACCTGGGCATGTGCCCTGACCGGGAATCGAACCAGCGGCCTCTTGGTGCATGGGTCAACACTCAACCACTGAGCCACACCGTCTGGGCAGGGTTAATTTTTCTTTTTTAATCCTCACCCAAGGATACTTATCTATCTTCAGAGAGTGGGAGGGAGAGGGAGAGAGAAACATCCACGTGAGAAGGACACATCAACTGGTTGCCTCCCTTACAACCCCGACCAGGGCCGGGGATTAACCGCAACCAAGGTAAGTGCCCCTGACCAGAATCAAACCTGCGACTCATTGGTCAACGGGCTGTCACTCTAACCACTGAGCAAAACCAGCCAGGGCAGGGTTAATTAATTTTTAACAAACATACCAAAACTACACAGTGGAGAAAAGATAGTTTACTCATTAAATGGTGCTGGGAAAATTGGATAACCACCTGTAAAAGAATGAACTGAACCTTTATCATAACCATACACAAACATCAACTCAAAAGAGATTAAAGCCTTGAATGTAAGACCTGAAACCATAAAACTCCTAGAAGACAAAATAGAGAGTAAACTTCTTGACATTGGTTTGACAATGATTTTGAGGGTAATTTGATGAAAACAAAAATAAACAAGTAAAACATCAAATTAAGCTTCTGCACAGCAAAAGAAACCATCAACAAAACGAAAAGGCAACCTATAAAATAGGAGAAAATATTTTCAAAGCACATATCCTATAATGAGTTAATATCCAAATTATACAAGAAATTCATATTCATGCAAGTCTGTAGCAAAAAACAAAACAAAACAAAAAAGAAAAAACAGTAACCCAACATCAGTAATCACCAGGAAAATGCAAATCAAAACCAAAATGAGATATCATCTTATACATCTTAAGATGTCTATTATCAAAAAGATAAACAATAACAGATGCTAGAGAGGATGTGAAGAATTGGGAAGCCTTGTACTCTGTCAGTGGAAATGTAAAATGGCACAGCCATTATGAAAATAGCATTAGGGTTCCTCAAGAAATTAAAAATGGAACTACCATGTGATCCAGCAATCTTGCTTCATTCCAAATAAAATGATTATATCAAAGAGATATCTGCACTTACTTATTCATTGCAGCATTATCATAACCAAGGTATGAAAACAACTTAAGTGTTCATTAATGGATGGACAAATAAAGAAGAAATGGCATACCTATACACAATGGTATAATATCAATAATAAAAGGAAATCCTGCCATTGGTGACAACATGGATAGACCTTCAGAGTATAATGCTAAATGAAATAAGTCAGACAAATATTGTATAGTATCATCTATATGTGGAATCTACAAACTCATAAAAACAACTAGTAGAATGGTGCTTCCTAGGAGTTGGGGGAGAGGGGTGGAATAAATGGGAGATGTTGGTTAAACAGTACAACTTTCAGGTATAAGATGAATAAGTTCTAGGCATCTGATGTACCAAATGGTGAGTATATATTATATATTATATATTATATATTATATACTCTATTATATACCTGAACATTGCTAAGAGAGTAGATCTTAAATTATGTCACCACCTCTAAAATGTGGAATTATGTGAGGTGGTGGATGTATTAACCTCATTGAGGCAATTATTTCACAATGTTAACATATATCAAATCATCATATTGTACATGTTAAATTCACACCATGCCTTAAATTTACACAATGTCATAAGTCAATTATATCTCAATAAAGCTGGAGGAGCAAAAGGCAAAGGTTTGGTATCATCAAATCTTTAACCTAGAGTGTTCACTAAACAAAGAAATATACTTACCAAATTAAAAATGTTATGAGAATCATCTCATCATTTCAGAACATTGCAACTAGAACATTGTAGCTAGATAAAATATTTTCTGGAAAGTTGCTATAATCGTAGAAATCAAGGTGCCCTTTAATAATAGACAGAATAATTTATAACTATTCTTTAATAATGTCAAAACTATAGTAATTCAACTTTATTCTAAATTCCTCTTTGTCACAAGATCAGAGTGCAAAAAATATAAGCCAAGCTTCAAAAGGACTCATTACCTTGTAACCTGAAATAAAATTAAAACTAAATAGGAATATGCCCTCAAGGCAATCCAAGTATATTTTTCTTAATGTTTATACACCTTTTTTAATACTTCACACATGGTTATCCTTATTAAAATGAAGATTTTTACAAAGAAAATAAGTTTCCCTATCCAGACATTGAAATGTAAAATATGCAAGAAGATAAGGGTGAAAACAAGATAGAGCTATTTGTCTTAGAAGGAATCAAATGGAAAGAGAATAAGAGATATGATGGATTATACCAAGGAGAAAGAAAATAGCACATAACTTTAGATGTGTTTCTCAAACTCAAGGAATTTAACGTAGATGAGAGAACTGAGGAAAATAAAATGCCTTTTTCACTATAAGCTGTTCTTAAAGAAAAGAAAATATGACTGTATACTTTAACCTTGTCAACAGGGCTTAGTGTAAAAAGGATGAAAAGGACATTTTAAGTAATTATTTCAATCATAAACTTATTTTATTTCAAAATGGGCATTTTATACACTCTAGATTGAATGAAAATAACAAGTAATTTTAAACCACTCATTTTTATTGTTCATTTTCCAACCTGCAGTCCACATCTTGGGGTTCCCTTTTATTTCCCTATTCACAAAGCTACTTCCAAATGACTACCCTTTGTAAAGTATGTACTTACAGAACCCCCTAGCCTCTGATAGCAGGCTTAGTTAAGACCTCATGACAGCTATGGAATAGGCCCCTACTTTAGTTCTGTATGGATGACACCCTCTATTTCAATAGTAGAAACCTATTCTTTCTTGATATTAGACAACTCTTCAGGAACAGGATCAAGTGCTAAAGGTGCTTTAGATTTTGACTTATCTTTTAAAGTCGCTGATTCTGATTTTACCACTGGGACATCTATTGTCTTCGAAGATTGATACCCAGTAGACACATTTTCTACCAGAGCCTCATCTGCAGGGGTTTGTTCACATGGTGGAGGTTGAACTTCTTCAGGGGAGTATTTTATAGAGATGTATAATAGTGGCCTCTTCAGATGATGGAGACTGTTTTTCAACAGGAACCATTTCTGAAGTAGTTTCTTCAGATAGTGGAAGCTGAAGTTCAGCAGGGATCTCTTCTGCAAAGGCCTCCTCAGCTGGTGGAGACTAAACTTCAGCTGGGGCCTCTTCTTCAGGGAACTCCACAACTGTTAAAGAATGAACTTTAGCTGGGCCCTCCTCTGCAAGGAACTCCACAACTTCTAGAGAATGAACTTCAGCTGGGCTCTCCTCTGCAAGGAACTGCATAACTGGTAGAGAATGAACTTCAGCTGGGGACTCTTCTGCAGGGACCCCCTCAGCTGGTGGAGAATGAACTTCAGCTGGGGACTCTTCTGCAGGGACCCCCTCAGCTGGTGGAGAATGAACTTCAGCTGGGGACTCTTCTGCAGGGACCCCCTCAGCTGGTGGAGAATGAACTTCAGCTGGGGACTCTTCTGCAGGGACCCCCTCAGCTGGTGGAGAATAAACTTCAGCTGGGGACTCTTCTGCAGGGACCCTCTCAGCTGGTGGAGAATGAACTTCAGCTGGGGCCTCTTCTGCAGGGACCCCCTCAGCTGGTGGAGAATGAATTTCAGCTGGGGCCTCTTCTGCAGGGGCCTCCTCAGCTAGTGGAGAATAAACTTCAGCTGATGCCTCTTCTGCAGGGGCCTCCTCAGCTGGTGGAGGCTGTACTTTAGCTGCTGACTCTTCTGCATGGGCCTCCTCAGCTGGTGGAGGCTGTACTTTAGCTGGTTCCTCTTCTGCAGTGGTCTCCTCAGCTGGTGGAGGCTGTACTTTAGCTGGTTCCTCTTCTGCAGTGCTCTCCTCAGCTGGTGGAGGCTGTACTTTAGCAGGTGCCTCTTCTTCAGGGGCCACCTCAGCTGGTGGAGGCTGTACTTTAGCTGGTTCCTCTTCTGCAGTGGTCTCCTCAGCTGGTGGAGGCTGTACTTTAGCTGGTTCCTCTTCTGCAGTGCTCTCCTCAGCTGGTGGAGGCTGTACTTTAGCAGGTGCCTCTTCTTCAGGGGCCACCTCAGTAGGAGCATCCTCAGCTGATGGAAGCTGAAGTTCAGCTGGGGCCTTTTCTGCAGAGGCCTCCAAAGGTGGTGAAGATTGAAATTCTGTAGCCTCTTGTGTAGGAGCTTCTTTGGTTGATGGAGGCTTAACATAAGCCAAGGGCTCTTCCGAAAGAGCCTCTTCAGCAGGGGTAGGTACTAGTTTAGCAGAGACATCTTCTGCAGGGATTTCCTTACCTGGTAAAATCTGAACTTCAGCAGGGGCTTCCTCTGTAGAAGCTTCTTCAAGTGTGGAAGGCTGTATTTCAACCGGGGTCTCTTCAGCTATTGGAGGCTGAACATCAGAGGGAGGTTTTTCTGAAGGAGATTCTTCAGCAGAGGTAGGCTCTACTTTAGCAGGGGCCTCTTCTGCTGTAGTCTTCTCAGCTGGTGGAGGTTGCGCTTCAGCAGAGATCTTTTCTACCCTAGGAGCCTGTTCTTTACCTGGGAAGTCATGCTTATCTAAAAGTACTGGAGTACCTTTTATCATTTGAACTGCTTCTCCAACAACAGCTGGCTTTTCTTCAGGTACCACTGTTGCACCATCTATCTTGATTTCTTTGTTCTCTTCTGCAATAATGTCTGTCTGCAAAGATATATCAGTCATACGTTGCACACGTTTCCTCTTTGTCCAAGTATGCTGAAGCTGAGAAGATATTCTAACAGACTCATAGTTGACTTTGCTTCCAGGAATATTACTAATATTAAGAGTAGTTTTGGGGTCACACGATTGTGGTAAGGGCAAGTGTTTCTTTTTCTCTGTCACTTCTGTCTGTTGGGATTTGTCTACCATTGGTTGGCTGGGTTTTCTTTTCTTTCGAATTTCTTGCCTCTTTGCTGAGATAGGTTGATCAGGTTCATCACTTCCTTCCATATTTAAAACTGGTGAATTTCAAGTTTAATAATCAGCAAGAATCACAATATACCAGATGTTTAAGCTTTTACCTTCCTTCATTGTGTTATTCTGTTGAGGTCTCTCCGAAAAAAAGTAATCTATAAATTACTGAATTCTGCATTATACTCTTGTTGGACACCATCTTACTCAGTAAGCATCTTTCTTATTTAGTCTCTAGTACGACAAAATCTCACTTCTAGAAGTTTCCCTCAAGGCTTTATGACATCACAGGCAATTCTCACTACAGTGTTCCATCTGTGGTATTCCCAGGACTTTTTACCTTGATAAAACGCTCATGGAAAATGGCTGCAAGTAAGAGATCTAGTGTTTGAAACATCAAGTTGAAAAACAATTTGTCTATCAGAAGAATATCAAGTAAGCTCCAGTAATGCTTCTTTCTAATAGCTAAAGTTGAATCTTTTAAACTTTCAATTCTGTTCTTTTCATCCTACTGTCAAAGACAGTTAAATTACAGAATTCACAGTTCTGCAGCCCATTTTTAATTGTTGGAGAAAACAACTGCTAACGTACATGTGACAATGTTCTATCGATGTATGTTTTTATGATTTGAAAGAAAGTTAATATTGTTTGAAAATTTTGAGTTCTGAGGTCCATATCCATGTAAACTCCTTTCTTATGTCCTTAAAACTCAGCACCACAATGGATTGATATATGTATAGTGTGCCATCTTAGGTATTTATATTTTCAACTATTTCAGAAAATAGTTCTACTCAAAGTTTGCTGAATAAATAATGTTGAATCTAAAAATATATCAAGTGAAATAAAATGCATTTTTTATGTAATCACAACATATTCTGCCTAATAACCACATAGGAATGAATTCACCAATGAAAATAAAAACTTTAATTTGAAGCTTTGAAAAACAGGAACCCTGTTTAGAAAATTGTAAATGCCACTATATGCTTTTTGCAATATAAGTAAAACTTTAACTTATATGTGACCCAAAATTTTTACTAGAAAGATGGAGATTGGTCAAAATATGTGCACAAACATATTCCTTTAGTCCAAGGGCATTTAAAGAGAAGAACATAAAATTAAAAAATATAATATAGCCCAGCCAGTGTGGCTCAGTGGATTGAGCTTGTCCCATGGACTGAGAGGACCCAGTTCTATTCCTGGTCATGGCACATGCCTGGGTTGTGGGGTCGATCCCCAGTAGGTGGTGTGCAGGAGGCAGCCGATTGCTGTTTCTCTTTCACATAGATGTTTCTATCTCTCTCTTCCTCTAAAAAAAAATCAATAAAAACATGTTTAAAAAAACTCAAAAAATATATATATAGTATAATCACAAGATGAAAAGTAATAAACATATCTAAACAATCATTATGACTTCATTAACCCGGAATTTTTTTTTTTTTTTTAATTTTTATGCTGCCCCACAATTAGACTACTGCCCCAGGTGGCTCAGTTGGTTGGAGCATCATTCTGTATACCACAAAGATTGCAGGTTTGATTTCTGGTCAGGGTTGTGAGTTCAATGCCAGGTCAGGGTGTATATGGGAGGCAAACTGATCAATGTTTCTCTCTCTCCCTTCCTCTCGCTCATAAAAAAATCAACAAACATATCTTTGGGTGAGGATTTAAAACATTTAAAAAAAATTTATGCTGTATTGTCCCTGGAAGATACAAGAGTATCACTGAATAATTCTCTTTATTTAACATACACTAGTCATAATTGTAGGTAGGTCATTTTAGCCAAATAAATGAGTACTTTTCACATTTTTTGACCCAGCCCTAAAACACCCTCTGTCTCTTGGCAGGGATCAGTGAATATTTGTTCAGTGTAATTGGAGGAATATGATTAGAAACCATGCTGCTTGTCCTATATCTCAACTTGCTCTGCTCTCATTTTTGTCTATTCTACTCCATTGTATTATATCTCTCTAAGATTTAATAAAGTGAAGTAAAACAATAGTCATTTTACAATTAAATTGGCATAGGTTTTAATCATATCTGCTACAGTTTGAAAACTAGGTTGTTACCAACTTCTTTGTTGTCTAATGTTCCATGTAATTGCATCTGTAAAATATTGCATGAGTATTTTATAATCAAGTTTCTGCCATTTTATGTAGTATTTTCAAAGTCTATTTGGGGCCAATTTATAACAGGAAATACATGTCAAAAACGGCATTGTACTAATTGGGTTAATATAACATTGCATATATCAGACTAATTTTGCTGCCTCAACTTCAATAAAACTTTGTCAAATTTTCCATAAATATAAACTGAATTTCCAGTTCAATTAAATTAAATTAGCATTTCCTATTCTTTAATATTTATATTTTTCCTCCAGAAAATAATGAAAAACTTGATCTTTCTTAATCATACACCTAACTATCATAGTAAATTGCCTTTTGCTCTAGCTTATTCATAGAAGCAAATTAGCATCTCTAAATAATCAATTAAAATTTACTTGAAATTCCAAATAGAATTATAAAGGATTTCGTGTAGCAGTTTCTCATTATTATATTTCTTAACATCCACAATGCTCCTTTTACCCTGATGATCTACCTAACCAACTAATCATTACTAAATCTACCTTGTTGGTTTAGGGTTTGGTGTTTTACCCTTAGTTCTGGCAATCTCACATCATTCAGCTCTCTCCACTTCATTTGGTTCACATCTGTTACAGGTTGAATTGTGTGTCCCAAAATGATATGTTGAAGTCCTAATCCCCAGCACCTGTGAATGTGATCTTATTTGGAAAGAGTCTTTGTGAATGTAATCAGGTTAAGATGGTATCATTATAAGAAGAGGAAAATTTGAACACAAAAAGATACAGAGGGAAGATGGCCATGTGAAGAAGAGGGCAGAAATTGGAGTTATGTTCCCGTAAAACAAAGAACATCTAGATATACCAGAAGCTGGAAGAAGCAATGAAGAATCCTCAGCTAGAGGCTTCAGAGGGGTCATGGCCTTGACAACACCTTGAGCTGTGGAAGAATAGAGGTCTGTTGTTTTAACTCAGTTTGTTATGCTTTCTTATGGAAACCCTAGGAAACTAATACATACATCTTTTCATAACCTCATATCTTTAAATCCTACCTGTCATGCTGTACTTCTGACTTTTTATCAATCTCTAGGGCTAGTTTCTTTATCTCTGACTCAGGTCTGGCATTTAGTTTCATATAATATTTGGCATATTTCTATAATCATAAAACCAGAGTGATTTACTGAAAGGCCTCTACCTGATAATTTACATTTAATTTTACCAAAATCAAATTTGCTGAGTGGCACTCAATTTTATTTATAATTTTAATTCCTTTAAAAGCTATGTTTTAGAGATGGAATAGATGTTTCAAATCAATATAAACCAAATATCTAAACTGTGCCCTCTACTGCTTTGTCTTAACTAAGTAAATCAAAGAAGATGAAGTCTAAACAATTCCTATTGACTATAACAACTACAAGGTCATTGGTCATTTTAGTAAGAGCAATTTCAGCGTAAGGGTGAAGATCGAAGCCATAAAATTCTAAAATCTGTGAATTAAAAATAAACAAAATTAAAATGCAATAAAAAAGCAGGAAAAATAAGTACAAAATATCACATAGACTAAAAACTATACTTAATATACTGAAAGATCTTAGAAACTGGTATAAATATAATGATGAAATATTATAAATGATATTATAATGATGAAATAACATAAATAGGAAATTTATAGAAGCAAATAAGTGATAATAAACATGTAAAAGATAAAATTTATTTCTAAAATTAAAATTAAAATAATACCAATGTAAAATTAGCAAAGAATTTTTTAAAGATAGTACCACACCCCCTAAAAAGGAGGCTTATTATTAAATGGATGGTTTTCTATATTACTGTCAGGAGTTTAAATTTATACAATATTTATTCTGGATAATTTGAAAGTAAGTATCAAGAGTTTCTAAAATGGGCCTGGCTGGTGGAGCATCGACCCATGCACCAAGAGGTTGCGGGTTCGATTCCCGGTGAGGGCACATGCCCAGGTTGTGCACCCAATCCCCAGTAGGGGGCATGCAGGAGGCAGCCAATCAGTGTTCTCTCTCATCGATGTTTCTATCCCTCTCTCCCTCTCCCTTCCTCTCTCTCTAAAATCAATAAGGAAAAATTATTTTTTTAAAGTTTCTAAAATGGCATACCATCCACCAAAAATTCTACTTATAAGAAACTTATTTTTTGAAATAATGGTCTCCCCAAGAAATATTTATTGAGTACCTATTTATTTCAGGGATGGTTACTAGATATTGGGGTAACAACCAAATACAAAAAGGTACTGTTTCCTATCCTTGTGAATCTCACAGTCTAGTGGAAGAAACTGAATAAAAAAGTATAAAAATTGTGAAAAATATTATTAAGTACTCAAGGGCATACACTTTACCTAGAGTAATAGGACCAGAAGGGGTCTATAGGAGAGAGTATCTAATCAAAAAAGCATCTAGCCCTGGCCAATTTGGCTCAGCAGTTAGAGCATCAGCCTGCAAACCAGAGAGTCCCGGGTTCGGTTCCCGCTAAGGGCATGTACCTAGGTTGCAGTTTGTCCCTGGCCCCGGTTGGGGTTGTGTGGGTGGCAACCACTCAATGTGTTCCTCTCTCTCTCTTCCTCCCTCTCTCCCTCTCACTCTATCTGAAGATAAATGCAAAAATGTCCTCGGGTGAGGATACAAAAAAAAAGCATCTAACGGTGTAACAGGAATAAAATGCCATTCTTCAGGAACTAAGAAATCTGCTGTGGCATCAGAAAGGGGAAAAGTGAGCAAAGAAAGGGATTTATGATATTTGCTTGAAGAAGTAGATAGGGGCTGATTACACAGATTCTCTGAAATATTGTTATTTTTGATATAACAATTGTAAATAATTATGTACCCAACATCACAGCATCTAAATATATAAAACAATTATTAAGAGATCGGAAGGAATAGACAACAACACAATCATAGTAGGAGACTTGATTGCACCACTTTAACTAGTGGATGGGTTATCCAGACAGAAAATGAATAAGGAAGCATTGGACTTAAACTACACTTTAAATCAGATAGACCTAAGGGACATATACAAACATTTCTTCCAACAGTAGCAAAATAAACATTCTTCTCAAGCAGACTCACGTAACATTCTCCAGGATAGATCATATGTTATCTGACAAAACAAGTCTTAAAACATTTAAGAAGACTGAAATCATATCAAGCATCTTTTTATTTCTTTTTTTATTAATTAATTTATTTTTGTTACAAATGTTTCTCCTTTTTCCCACATTGACACCCTCCTTCAAATCCCACCCTCCACCCATAGCACTGTTGTCTATGTCCATTGGTTATGCATATATGCATATAAGTTCTGTGGTTTATCTCTCCCCCCCCTTCCCCACCTCTCTGAGGTTTGTCAATCTGAACACTACTTCCAAGATTTGAGTCTATTTTGTTCATCCTCTAATTTTTTTCATTATATTCCACAAAAAAGTGAGATCATGTGATATTTGTCTTTTTCTGATAGGCTTATTTTGCTGAGCATAATACTCTTGAGGTTGCTCCATGTCGTCTCAAATCATAAGAGAACTTTCTTTCTTACAGCTGCATAGTATTCCATTGTATATATGTACCACAGCTTTTTTATCCACTCATCTATTGATGGACACTTGGGCTGTTTTCAGATCTTAGTGATTGTAAATAGTGCTGCTATGAATATAGGGGTACATATAATCTTTCTGATTGGTGTTTCAGGTTTCTTAGGATATATTCCTAGAAGTGGGATCACTGGGTCAAACGGCAGGTCAATTTTTAATTTCTTGAGGAAAGACCATACTGTTTTTCATAGTGGCTGCACCATCTGCATTCCCACCAGCAGTGTACTAGAGTCCCCTTTTCTTCACACCCTCGCCAGCACTTGTTTGATGACTTGTTGATGGCAGCCATTCTGGCAGGTGTGAGGTGATACCAGGAATTGAACTGGAGACCTCTTGGTGCATGGGTTGATGCTCAACCGCTGAGCCACACTGGCCGGGCCCTACAACTATAAAATTAAAGAAAACTCAAATAAAATAATAAAAATTAAAGAGAAGACATTGCAACTGATAGATAGAAATAATAAGGGTCATAAAAGACTCTCCAATTAACAATTATATACCAACAAATTAAATTATTTAGAAGAAATGAATAAATTTCTAGAAAAATACAATCTACCAACTTTAAATAATGAAGAAATAGAAAATCTGAACAGACCAATAACAAGTAAGGATATTAAATCAGTAATCGAAAATCTCCCCAACAGAGAAAACCCTAGGACTTGTTGGCTTCACTGGTATTTTGTACCAAATATTTAAATGAGAATTAATACCAATCCTCTCAATCTTTTTCAAAAAATGTAAGAGAACAATTCCAAACTCATTTTATGAGGCCAGCATCATGCTGACACCAAAGCTTAACAAGAACATTATAAAAAATGATAACCATAGGCCAATATCCCTGATAAACATATATACAAAAATTCTTAACAAAATATTAGCAAACTGAATTCAACATCACATTAAAAGAATAGTATTCCATGATTTAATGGGATTTATCTCTAGGATGCAAGGATAATTCAATATATACAAATCAATAAATGTGATGTGACCCTGGCCGGTTTGGCTCAGCGGTCAGAGCGTCGGCCTGCGGTCCAGAGAGACCGGGGTTCAGTTCCCGCTAAGGGCACGTACCGCGGTTGCAGTTTGTCCCCGGCCCTGGTTGGTGGTGTGGGTGGCAGCCACTCGATGTGTCCCTTTCACGTCGATGTTTCTCTCTCTCTCTATCTCTCTCTTCCTCTCTCTCCCTCCCACAAAAAAATAAATAAATAAATAAATAAATAGTGATGTCACATTAACAAAATAAAAGATAAATCACATGATTATCTCAATACTTGCAGAAAAAAGCATTTGACAAAATTAAACATCCTTTTTTGAGTAAAAAAAAAAATATGCCCTCCAGTTTGGCTCAGTGGTTAGAGCATCGGCCTTCAGACCAATCAGTCATGGGTTCGATTCTGGTCAAGGGCACGTACCTTGGTTGTGATTCATCCCTGGTCCTGGTTGGGGTCATGTGGAAGGCAACCTGTCAAAGTGTCCCTTTCACGTCAATCTTTCTCTCTTTCTCTCCCTCTCCCTCCCACTCTATCTGAAGATAAATAGAAAAATATCCTCCAATGAGGATTTAAAAAACAACCTCAGTCCTTCCGGTCAAGAAGGCAGTGTAGGTAAATGTGGTATAAGCCTTCTCCCACAACCAAATCAAAATTAAAACTAAACTACAGAACAATTATCATTTAGAACTACCTGAAATTGAGCTGAATGGAAACCCTACAACTACAAAATTAACAATTTTTTTTCTTTATTGCTTTTTTTTAGAGAAAAAGGAAGGGAGAAGGAGCAAGAGATAGAAAAATCAATGAGAGAGAACATTGATTGGCTGCCTCCTGCATGCCCCCCACTGGAGATCGGGCCCACAACCTGGGCATGTGCCCCCACCAGGAATTGAACTGGAGACCTCTTGGTGCATGGGTTGATGCTCAACCGCTGAGCCACACTGGCCGGGCCCTACAACTATAAAATTAAAGAAGAAGCCATACTGAGACTGGTAGGAGAGGTGGTGAAGTAGAAGGGCTGGCCCCACTCCCATGTGCGGTGAGAGATCCCTCAGCTGTGAAGGTCACTATGAGGAGCAAGGGGTCCCAGTCACATACCAGGTACCCCAACTAAGGGTTTCGGTGCCAGAAAGTGAAGTTCCCATACTGCTGGCTGTAAAAACCAGCATGGATTGAGGCTAAGGTAGACAGAGGGCTTCTAGAGTCCCAGGCAATTCATCTTAAAGGGCCCACACACAGACTTACTCAGACTCACTCCCTCTGAGCTCCAGCACAGAGGCAGAAGCTTGAAAGGCACCAGAGATATATGGGGAGGAACTGAATTGTTTGGCATCACAGTGAGAGCTGAAGGGGCAGCTTTCTCCAAGACAGAAATGCTGGCAGAAGTCATTGTTCCTTTGATGAGCCATTCCACATAGAGCCTGTAGATGGCACCATAATTGAGTTTCCATCTCCTGGCTCACACTGTTTGCCCCACTCTGGTGATTCCCTGAGACCCTTCCCCATCCAAATTTGAGCCCACCCAAGCTGTTTCCAGTGGCTTTACCATAGAAATGGCCTGTATTGGCTCATGCTTCGGGCTTTCCTAAAATCTCTCAAACAATAATATCTGGCTTCAGCAAGCCCTATACCTCTCGATAAGTGGACCCAGGCCTGGTACTAGTAGCAGCCAGCCTTGGTTCACAGCTTGTCTTCTCCTGGGCACCTCCAAACCCAGTATAGAAACAGCCATCTGAAGATCACCTTGTAAATTATGCCTGATAGCTCCAGACAGAACACAGGAGGTGGCTGACCTTGGCCTACACCTCCCAGGAGGCCCCAGAGCCAGCACACCAATAGACAGCTTCAGACCATGTTGAAGCACCAGTACCCAACCACCTCCACAAGCCATACTCTCAAGGGGTGGACTTAGTGGGTTCCAGAGCCCTGCTGAAGTAAGTCTTGCTTGGTGTGGTAGGCTCCTGCACAGCTGATCAAAGTGTTCAGAGGTCAGTAGTCAGTGGTCACAGCCAGTCCTTGCAGCTAATCAGCCTTAGTAAATCCCTCCCACTGACGTGCCAACAGCAATCAAGACAATTACAATAGAGGAGTGTACAGACCACACAGGGAGTGCACCTCAAGTGCCCAGCTGAGGTAATCAGGGAAGCTGTGTCACTGAACCATAAAGGACACCTACTATATTAGGCCACCCTACCAAGCCCTGGAGCTCTACCTAATACATAGAAATAAACACAGGGAGGCAGCCAAAATTAGGAGGTAAAGAAACATGTCCCAAATGAAGAAACAGAATAAAACTCCAGAAAAAAAAAGAAAAAGAAAAAGAAACTAAACAAAATGGAGACAAGCAATCTACTAAATGCAGAGTTCAAAACACTGGTTATAAGGATGCTCAAGGAATTTGGTGAGGTCCTCAACAGCATGAAGAAAACCCAGCCAGAAATAAATGATTCACTAACTGAAATAAAGAAAAATTTACAGGGAATCAACAGTAGAGTAGGTGAAGCTGAGAATCAAAACATTGATTTGGAATACAGGGAAGCAAAAAACACCCAATCAGAACAGCAGAAGAAAAAAAAATTCAAAAATATGAGGATAGTGTAAGGAGCATCTGGGACAACTTCAAGCATACCAATATTTGCATCATGGGTATACTGGATGGAGAAGAGAGAGAGCAGAAAATTGAAAACATATTTGAAAAAATAATGACAGAAACTTCCCTAACTTGGTGAAGGAAACAGAATTACAAGTCCAGGAAGTACAGAGAGTCCCAAACAAGATAAACTCAAAGAGGCCTTCACCAAGACACATCATAATTAAAATGCAAAAGTTTAAAGACAAACAGAGAATCTTAAAAGCAGCAAGAGAAAAACAATTAGTTACCTACAAGGGATCTCCCATAAGACTGTCAGTCGATTTCTCAAAAGAAATTTTGCAGGCCAGAAGGGAGTGGCAAGAAATATTCAAAGTGATGAAAAGCAAGGCCCTACAATTAAGATTACTCTGTCCTATAAAGCTATCATTTAGAATTGATGAACATATAAAGAGCTTCCCAGATAAGAAAAAGATAAACAAGTTCATCACCACCAAACCAGTATTGTATGTAATGTTAAAGGGTCTTCTTGAAGAAGAGGATAAAAAATATGAAAAACAAAATGGCAATAAATACATATCTATCAACAACTGAATCTACAAACAAAATGAACAAGCAGAACAGAAACAGATTCATAGATACTGAGAATTTTTTGTTGGTTGTCAATGCAAGGGATGTTGAGGGGATGGGCAAAAAAGTTGAAGGAATTAAGAAGTACAAATTGGTTATTACAGAGTAGTCATGGGGATATAAAGTACAGCATAGGGAAATAGTCAATAATATTCTAATAACTAGGCATGGTGCTGGATAGGTGCAGGATTTATTGGGGTGATCACTATTAAGTTATGTAATGTCTGGTTACTGGGGTGTATATACCTGAAACTAATATAATAATGTATGTCAACTGTAATTGAAAATAAAAATGGTTAAATAAAAATAAAAGCTACCATTAGGAAAAAGAAAAAAATTCAAATTAGGTCTATATGAAAAGAACATCAACATTATAAAAGCTATATATAACAACCCCACAGCTAAAACCTGCTCAACAGTGAAAAGCTAAAGCTGTTTTTCTAAGATCATAGAAAAAAAAAAGGATTCCCACCCTCACCATGTACTATGACATAATATTTTATATAGAAAATCCTAAAGACTCCACCAATAAATTGTTAGAGCTAATAAGTACAGTAAACTTGCAGAATATAAAAATCACCATACAAAAATTGGTTGCATTATCATACATTAACAATTAATTATCAAAAAGAGAAATTAAAAAGGCAATCCCATTTAAAAAGTAAAAGGAAATTAATAAAATACTTGGAAATAATTTTAACCAAAGAGGTAAAATATTTTTATATTGAAAACTATAAGACATTGATGAAATAAATTGAAGAAGACACAAATAAATGGAAAGAAATTTTGGAAGAATTAATATTATTAAAATGTCCACACTGCTCAAAGCCAACTATAGATTCAATGCAATCCCTATCAAAATTCCAATGGCATTTTCACAGGAACAGAAAAAAAAAGCAATTCTAAAATTCATATGGAACCTCAAAGGACCTCAAGTCTGCAATGACATCCTGAAAAAATACAAAGATGGAGGCATCACACACCCTGTTTTCAAACTATACTACAAGATTATAGTAACCAAACAGTGTAGTGCTGGCATAAAAATAGATACATAAATCAATGGAACAGAATAGAGAGCCCATTAATAAGCCCACACATATATGATCAATTAATTTTTGACAAAGGCACGAAGAATACAGAATGGGGAAATGATAATATCCTCAATAAATGGTGTTGGGAAAACTGGATATTTACATGCAAAAGAATGATATTGGACTCCTCTCTTATACAGAAGTATGCTCACAAAACTTAACTTGAAATGAATTAAAGATTAACATAAGGCCTATAACCATAAAACTCCTAGAAGAAAACACCAGTGGTAAGCGCCTTGACATTAGTTTGGCAATAAGTTTTTAGATTTGACATCAAAGCACAGGTAAAAAGCAGAAGTAAACAAGTAGAGCTACTTTAAATTAAAAGGCTTCTGCACAGCAAAAGAAACCATCAACAAAATGAAAGGGCAATATGTGGAATGGGAGAAAATATTTGCAAACAACTTGCCCAATAAGGAATTAAAATCCAAATTATATATAGAGCTCATACAACTCAATAGCAAATAACCCAATGAAAAAAATAAGCAAAAAACAAACAAAACAAAACAAAATAGAATAGACATTTTCCCAAAGAAAACATAAATGGTCAACAGGTATGTAAAAAAGTGTTCAACATTACAAATCACCAGGAAAATATAAATCAAAACCACAGTGAGATATCACATCACCTCACACATAATAGCATGCCTATTTCCGGGGGGGGGCGGAGGGGTTGGGGTGCTGGTGAGGACAAGAGAAAGGGAACTCTTGTACACTGTTATTGGGAATGTAAACTGATATGAACATAATAAAAATACTATTGAGGTTCCTCAAGAAATTAAAAATAGATTCATATTTTTATCCATAAGATTCAGCCATCTCACTTTTGGTTATATATCCAAAGGAAACAAAATCACTATCTTGAAGAGATACCTGCATTCCCATGTTCATTTCAGCATTACTCACAATAGCCAAGATATGGAGACAAACTATTTGTCAATATATGAATGAATAAAGAACATATGATTGGTTTTATGTATATATGATTGATTTTATGTGTATATACATTATGTATATTTGTTTAATATGTATATTTATATTATGTATTTATGTATATTATTCAGCCTCAAAAAATAAGTAAGTCCAGCCCTGGCTCGTATGGCTCAGTGGTTGAGCATCGTCCCATGCACCAAAAGGTCACCAGTTCAATTCCTGGTCAGGGCACATGCCCAGGTTGTGGGTTTGATCCCCAGTAGGGGATGTGCAGGAGGCAGCCTATTGATGTTTCTCTCTCTCTCTCTCCCTTTCCTTTCCCCTCTCTCTAAAATCAATAAAAACATATTAAAAAAAGAAAGAAAGAAAATCCTGCCATTTGACATGAATAAGCCTAGAGTGCATAATGCTAGATGAAATAAGCCAGACAGAAAAAAAGATAAATACTGCTTATTATCACTTGTATGTGCAGTGGTTTCCAGGGGCTGGAAGGTGGGGAAATGAGTGGGGTTGGTGAGAAGGTACAAACGTTAGTTATAAGATGAATAAAGTCTGAGGATCTACAGTATAGCATGGTGACTATAGTTGATAATATCATTATATAATTAAAATTTGCTAAGAGAATCAACTGTAAGCATTCTTACCAAAATTTTTAAAAAGTAACTATCTGTGGTGATCGATATGTTGATTACTTTAAATGTGGGAATACTTTCACAATGTAGATATATACCAAATTATATCATTGTATACTTTATATATTTTTTCATTGTACACTATATTGTCAATTATACCTCAATAAAGCTGGAAAATAAAGAATTGTTATTTTGTTTTCTTTGCTATATAAAGGTATTGGAGGGTTTTAAGTTTCCTGTGTCCTCTGTGTTTAGAATGATTATGGGAAAAAGGAGGGAGGAGGTGTATTGGTTTATTTTCTGTATAACAAATTATACCACAAATTCAGCAGCTTAAAACAACACAGATTTGCTAGCTTACAGTTTCTGTAAGCCAGGAGTCAAGACACAGTTTAGCTGGATCCCCTGATCTGTACCTGACATTAAAAAAAAAGTGTATCTTACATAAATCAGTACTACCCTGGGATGAAATCACATCTGATGTTCAAGGTCTTCTTCCAAGTTCACTAAGTGTTGACAGAATTTAATTCCTTGTGGTTGTACAACTGAAGTCCTCATTTTCTTGCTGGCTGTCAACCAGATTGGATCTCAACCCCCAGAGGTTGCCTTCAAGTCCTAACCATGTGGCCTTCTCACAACAGGGCAATTTAATTTTTCAAAGCCAGTAAATAGGACAATCTAGTCCCACTTGCTACAACAGAATCGTATACATTTAATTAAATCTTATAGATTCTGTTGTATGACTAATAATCACATCACCTTTATCATATAATATAACCTAATCAACTAACCCACGATGTTCAAAGGTCTCACCCATGCTCAAAGGAAAGAGATTTTACATGGTTTTATAGACCAGGGAGCAGGAAACTTTGGGGTCATCTTAAAGATTTGCCTACCACAGGAGCTAAGAAAAGAACTACGAAAATCAGCTAGAAGGCTCACAAGAAAAGAGGGCCACGGTAAAGCCCTAAGTTATCAGGCATTTAAATGTCAGGTAGAGGAACAGAAGTTGGAATAAAATGACTGCAAATGGATAGGAGGTTCATGGCAGTACAGATGGAGAGAATAGGGCAGAACATAGGTGCATTCGGGGTCTGAGATCAGCAGGATTTGGTGATAAATTGCATACAAGGGAAAAAAGAGAGAAAGTGCTAGGAATGATTCCTAAGAATTGGTTTGTGCAACTGGGTGAATAGATTTTTGGATATGGGGGTGGGGGAATGAATAGCAGTTGATGAGGGTAACATCCAGAGTTCAATTTTGGATATGTTAATTTTGAGATGCCTGTGACACACCCAGCTGGAGATGTTAGGTAGTTTAATTCAATATCAGGTCCAGAGTTCAAAAGAGTGGTCAGCACCAGAAACATAAATTTGAGAATCACTGGATATAGATGGTCTTAAAAGCCATGAGGTTAGATATGATCACTCAGGAAGAGGATCCAGAGGGAAAAGAAAAGAGGGCCAAGACTGAGCCTCCTCAGTTATCAAACATTATGTAGAGGGATAGGGGCTGGCAGAATATCACTGAAAATGAACAGCTAGAAATATCAGAAAACCAGGAATTTGTGTTGTCATGGAAGCCACAAGAAGAGAATGTTTTAAGAAGGAGTGGTCACTGGTGTCATATGATGCTGATGGACCTAGTCAGGTTAAGACTAAAAGTTTTCCACTGCATTTGCCAAAATGTATGCCAATGGTGAAATGAGCTAAAGCATTTTCAAGAGAGTGGTGATGTTAAAGCCATATGGCAGGTAATGAGAAAATGGATAGTTAAAAGTAGCCAACTGTCCAAAAGCTTCATCATAAATATTACAGAAAAGGATGTTTATTGTCACACTAAACAACAATTAACTATCACCTATAATGAGAAAAGGACAAATAGTATCTTTATTTTGAAATAATGTCATTGTTAAAAATTATGTTAATAAAAAATATATGTAATAAGAAAAAATGCCCATGATAACATATTAAGTGTAGGGGAAAGCAGGATTAAAATTGTAAGTATGAACCTATTTTTACAAAATGAATATTATATATTACACATTATATATTTCTTATAAAACGTTTAGAGAAACATTACAATGGTATAGTTATTAGCTATATATTAGTGGACAGAGGAAAAATAATTTCAGGTGATTACCTATTCTTTTTTATATTTCTGAATGTTTCCAAATAAACGTTATTTATATTTTAATCAGAAAAAAATAAAAAAGGTTATAATAAAGTAATATTCTGGAATCTTTAAAATAGCTACTGTAGGAAATAATAGAAAGAGCTGACTACAATTTAAAAGGACCTCTAGGATCCAGGACTCAAAATCAGTGGTGCTATCAATCTTTACAATTGTTTAATTTTTCCCCAGCTGTGTTTAGAAAATCCATCTACAAATTTACAGAAGGGTGAGAGTTAAATGAGTACAAGTTTTTGTGGGGTTTGCCAGGGTAGTGGAGCAAAAAAGTAAAAGGGAACAAGGGGGTTCATTCTAAGCTCAGGGCAGCTATGACAGGAAGTGCAGACAAGTTGAACAGAGGTGTGGGGAGAAACACGGGCTAGGGACTGAAACTCAATGAACAAGCATAGTGGGGCAAAGATGAAGGAAATGAAAAAGATGGGAATGGGTGGTGAAAAAGTGGGATGCTATAATATAAGATAAAAAAGTCAAAGTAGGCCCTGGCTGGTTTGGCTCAACAGTTAGAGTGTTGGCCCGTGGACCAATGAGTTGCGGGTTCAATTCCGGTCAAGGGCACGTACCTCAGTTGCGGTTCCTCTCCAGCCCTGGTGGGGGTCCTGTGAGAAGCAACTAGTCAATGTGTCTCTCTCACATTGATGTTTCTCTCTCTCTCCCTCTCTCTTTTCCCTCCCTCCTACTCTATCTGAAGATAAATAGAAAAATATCCTCCAGTGATGATTTTAAAAAAAAGAAGACAAAGTTGTTTTGGCTTACAATAAAGCCAAGGATGATTGGATTATAAACAAGGTGCAAGTCTCTAAATTTGAGTACCTAAGGGAACTTTGAGGTTAGACATTGACATTAGACACTGAAGTGATTCAAGGTAATACAGAACAAGAGATGAGGACAATGACCCCAAAACTAAAGCCAAGGATTTCAGTGAATTTGGAGAAGTATTTAGAAAGTTGATCAAGCACAAGGGCAAGAAGCAATAGTCATTGCTATAGCCTGTTAGTACAAGCTTCAATAAATGGACATATTTTATATACTGGTTAAAGGAAGAACTGAAGTCATGAGCTCCTACTCCCCATTTAGAGGTGCTTATGGTTTCAGAAAACAGAGGGTCTCCAATAAACATTACAGGGAAACTGAATCTTCTTTTTTTATTGATTTTAGAGAGAGAAGGGGGACAGAGAGAGAGAGAGAAACATCATTGGCTCTGCCCCAACTAAGGATCGAACCAACAACCTGGGTATGTGCTCTGACTGGAATCAAACCCGCCACCTTTTGGTGTATGGAAGTCACTCCATCCAACTGAGCCACATTGGCCAAGGCAGAAAACTGAATATTCAGTTAAAACAAAGAGATAGATATAACAGTCTATCAATATATTGACAATGTATGGAAGCTTCTGTAGGAACTGGAGAAATACAGGAAGTAAAAGGATTGAAATGAATGGGATCAATGGAAGATTACAAGAGGCAAGAAGTCACAGGTGTATGACCAAGACTGCCTCGGTCTTAACGCTCCCTGTTTGACTAAACTTTAAACAGGGTTCTTCCCAAGTTTAAGCCCCTGACCCCTGACCTCCATTTCTTTTTTTTTTTCTATTTTGATTCCTGCTTTTTATTTTTTTTAACTTATCTTTATTGTTGAATGTATTACAAATGTTCCTCATTTTTCCCCCATTGCCCCACTCCTCCCCATTCCTGCCCCCCTCCTGCTTTTCCCCACACTGTTGTCAGTGTCCATTGGTTATGCATATATACATATAAGTTCTTTGGCTTATTTCTTCCCACCCCCCAACCCTCCTTCCCTTTGAGATTTGTCATTCTAACAAAATTTGTACTTCTTAATCCCTTCACCTTTTTTACCCCTCCTCCCAGCCCCCACCCATCTGGTACCCAACAAAAGTTCCCTGTATCTATGAGAATGTTTCTGTTCTGCTTGTTCATTTTGTTTGTAGATTCAATTGTTGATAGATATGTATTTATTGCCATTTTGTTTGTTCATATTTTTTTATCTTTTTCTTCAAGAAGACCCTTCAACATTTCATATAATAATGGTTTGGTGGTGATGAACTCCTTTAGCTTTTCCTTGTCTGGGAAACTCTATATGGCCATCGATTCTAAATGACAGCTTTGCAGGATAGAGTAATCTTGGTTGTAGGTTCTTGCTTTTCATCACTCTGAATATTTCTTGCCACTCCCTTCTGGCCTGCAAAGTTTCTTTTGAGAAATCAGCTGACAGTCTTATGGGAACTCCCTTGTAGGTAACTAACTGCTTTTCTCTTGCTCCTTTTAAGATTCTCTCTTTGTCTTGAACCTTTTGCATTTTGATGATGATGTGTCTTGGTGTGGGCCTCTTGGGGTTCATCTTGCCTGACCTCCATTTCTTAGAGCACTTTCTTTAAAAAAACAAACAAACAGCCTGGTTGGTGTGGCTCGGTGGTTGAGTGTTAACCCATGTGTCACTGGTTCGATTCCCTGTCAGGGCACATGCCCAGGTTGTGGGCCAAATCCCCAGTGAGGGGCATGCAGGAGGCGGCCAATCAGTGTTCTCTCTCATGGATGTTTCTATCTCTCTCTCCCTCTCCTTTCCTCTCTCCCTAAGGAAAAAAAAAAAGCAATAAAGAAAAAAATTTTAAAAACAAACAAACAAAAACTCTGTAATGGTAAATTCTTTTCCTGTCTCTTTGAGATGTAAATATTTTTAAAAACCTCTGCCCAGGACTGTCTTTCTCAAGGATCCAGAAACCACCCTTTGAAAATATAATCCTCCTGGAAGACAGTGCCTCTCTCTGAGATTCTGTGGGAAGGAAGGAGCCTAGCTTTGCTGGGCAGTAGGCACCTTGCTCCAAGTTGTAAAACTACCCATGTCATGAAGATTTAAGAATTATAAATGATCTAAAATTCACCCCACCCCAGCTCTTAAGAATTATCCTGCCTTTTGTTTCAGTGAAATTGAGTTCAGACTGCACTTAGGTTTCTCTCCTTTATTGCAATACCTTCAACAAAGTGTTTCTTACCTGTTTAACTTTGTTCAGTACACTATTGTGCTTTGACACAGTAAAAAATAGATTACATGGGGAAAGTTCAAGATGGATAGTAGCCCAAAGTAACAAGATGTGAAGCATGGTGAAATATGGAAGCCACAATGTTCTCAAAATATCTTGGATTAAAAGGTATTACACTGTAGGTACAGACTGCAATGCCTCATCCTGGAAACCCTTGTTTAATCAGAGGCTGTTGAACTATTTTTTCCCCACTCTTCTTTCTAGTAAGTGTTTATGGTAAAAAGACGTAACTGTATGTATGGCAGGGTTTGTTTGTTTTTTTAATATTATTTTTGTCATTATTTTACTAGCAGAAACACCTAGAAACTCTACATTCAAATAACTACAAATATTGGGTAGAAAGATATTGGTTTCTTAGTGGATGTTTGTGTGATCCTTCACTTTCACTTTAGTAACAAGATGCCAAGTGATTAGATAAATGGGTAGATAGAAAATAGATCCAGGATTAATTTAATAAAGCAAGTTCGCCACTCCAGGCTGTATCAGTGAGTTAGTGCATATTCAGAATAATTTCCTAAAATATTATATAATGAGAACCAATTATCCACAAACATGCAGAAATATTTCACTGTCTTCTGAATCTTTGAATTTTATTGGGTTTTTTTAGAAAGAGAGAGATAGAATCATCAATGTGAGAGAGAAACATTGATCGGCTGCCTCCTGCACGCCCCCTACTGGGGATCGAGCCAGAAACCCGGGCATGTGCCCTGACTCAGAATCAAACCCGGACCTCTCAGTCCACAGGACGAAGCCACACCCGACAGGGCTGAATCTTCAAATTTTAAATTACATATTATTATGATGTCTTTTGTTTGCCATCCTAGATCTTCTCTCTACTCGTTTCCACTCTAAATTGTACCCCAAGTCTGGCCCAAAGGGACCGCAACAGCAGGTAACCTTGCTCTTTCACTTTGGTTGGATTCAGAAAATGGAGTAGACTTGACAGGAGAGCAGAAGGAGGCAGAAGAGGAAGGTTCCCCATCTTCTTCACCAAGAGTGACTCTAAGCTGGCTGAGTCTCTCTCAAAGGTCACAGCTTCTCTGAAATGCTCTGTACAGAGCTCTCCATATAGCTCCCTCCTCCTCTCTCCCTGCCTGACCCTTTCAGCCTAGTGATAGCAATGTTACTAGATCAGGGTACTATACCATATTTTTATGATTCCCTGCATTCTGCCCAGGCTTTTATCAATAGTCCCTTTATTAAACTCTCCTTAAATTATCCAAATTGAGTATTTTCCTCTGAGGAATGATACATAAACAAATTGAAGGACTTGAGGATGTTATTATGATAGACTTTGAACTCGTTATATGGTATATGGTTTGAATGATAAATCCCAGATAATAAAAAATATAGTTACCAAAACACTTCTTTGTCTAAATATTTTAGATAAATGGTAGTCTGTTTCAGATTATATACAAATTAAGCTAAAAAAATAAAGGAGCTGAGAAATCAGTGTATGCCAATTCTTTTTAATCCACTCACATGGGAAAAAAAAATCAAATTAGGTATTGGCTATATTACCAATCAAGCTCTTAATAAATAGGCTACATTACAGGAATCAGAGCAAGGGGTCTCAGTGATCACAGTCATCTCCCTTATTCCCATCCCTTGTTCTACTATAATGATCAGGAATTCTCCTTTGGGATGGATACAATTTAGCAATGGAGAGGAGAGTAGTAATTCCTTTGGGGCCATAGCATAGCTGCTACTAGGCCCTGGATTAGTGAAATGAACTTTGTGAAAAAGGTAGGGTGCTCAATCACTTACAGAAGTGATTTCTTTACCAGAAAGTGGCTTCTGCTCCTTGGTCCAACCCCAAAAGTTACTACATCAGAATAAGAATTTAATAAGAAATAAATTAATTTTTTATTTGAAAAATTAAAAATGCTTTTTTACTTAATAAAAAAAATCTCTAACATAAAGGATTAAAACATTCTTGGAGGAAGCAATTACTGGTCAATATAAGGTGTTAACATTCCTTTTTTTAATCTAAAGACACAATCCCTATATAGACTAAACATTTGGTATCTTTACCTCTTCTCCTGAGACAATTAACTGTGAAGAGAACTTAACAAAATCTCCTATGTAGATTTAAAACCTAACATATGAAAACTACAGGACAAAATGAAATATAATAAAACATTAAATTACCCCTCCAGATCACCCCTAAATCTTATATATAATCTCTCCATATCTAGAGAATATAAGAGTTAGTCAAATTGTATTGATGAAAATGAAAATTTTCATACTTTTGTGGGTAACTTCTTGGGTTCCTCCTAACTTCAGTTCCTCCTTAGACAAATTATATATAAGCTTGCTTCAAGAGTTAATTGTTCCATGTAGAGAGATTTGAATGAACTCTTTCAATGAAATTTTTATTTAGTCTGTCAAAATTTTTAAAAATTTTTATTTAACTTTATGTAAAATATTATTTTGACAAAAATATTTAAAAACTACTCATAAATTATACTTAGAAATGTTCTAATTATATAGAGGCAGAAATGTTCAAACAGGAAAAAAAAACTATTTAAAATGGATATTAAGCACTTTGAAAGTCTATTAAAATTCTTTATTAGAAAGAGAAGAACAAAGTTTTTTAAATGCCAAGAGAAAGATGTTTAGAAATACCTTCCACGGCCCTGGCCGGTTTGGCTCAGTGGTTAGAGCGTCGGCCTGCAGTCCAGAGAGACCTGGGTTCGGTTCCCGCTAAGGGCATGTACTTCGGTTGCAGTTCGTCCCCGGCCCTGGTTGGTTGTGCAGGTGGCAGTCACTCGATGTGGCCCTTTCACATCGATGTTTCTCTCTCTCTCTCTTCCTCTCTCTCCCTCCTACTCTATCTGAATAAAATGTGAAAGAGTGTCCTCGGGTGAGGATAAAAAAAAAAAAAAAAAAAAATACCTTCCACGGACAAATTATGAACTTGCTGAGAAAGAATTTTAAAAGGATATTGGTATCCCTACTATCCATTCTGAATTTAGATCATGGATGACTGCAGACCATTTCCATAAACACACCCACCAGAAGTTCCTATTGAAAGGGAATGAGTTTTTTTGTTGTTGTTACAGATGTTTCTCCTTTTTTCCCTCATTGACACCCTCCTCCAATACTGCCTCTCCCCACCCCAGCATTATTGTCTATGTCCTTGTTTACGTATACATGCATATGAGTTCTTTGGTTTATCTCTTCCCTTCCCCCCAACCCCCTCCTCTGAGGTTTGTCAGTCTGAATGCTACTTCTATGTCTCTAGGTCTATTTTGTTCATCATCTTATTTTGTTCATTATATTCCACAAATAAGTGAGATCATGTGACACTTGTCTTTCTCTGACTGGCTTATTTCGCTTAGCATAATACTCTCCAGGTTCCTCCATGTCGTCTCAAAGGATAAGAGATCTTTCTTTCTTACAGTTACATAGCATTCCATTGTGTACATGTACCACAGCTTTTTTATCCACTCATCTACTGATGGACACTTGGGCTGTTTCCAGATCTTAGCAATTGTAAATAGTGCTGCTATGAACATAGGGGTGCATATAGTCTTTCTGATTGGTGTTTCAAGCTTCTTAGAATATATTCCTTGAAGTGGGATCACTGGATCAAATGGAGTTCGATTTTTAATTTTTTGAGGAAATACCACATTGTTTTCCATAATGGCTGCACCAGTCTGCATTCCCACCAGCAGTGTACTAGAGTCCCCTTTTCTCCACACCCTCACTAGCACTTGTTGTTTGATGATTTGTTGATGGCAGCCATTCTGGCAGGTATGAGGTGATACCTCATAGTTGTTAAAATCTACTTATGAAATATCTACTGTCCTTTCCAGAATAAGCCCACCTGCTTGCCTCTCTGCCCTACAAGTCTGCACTTGAAGAGAAAGTGAAAAGAGGCCCAGCTTGGACCCGAGTTTTTGCAATAGGATTGTGGGATCTAAGGTGTGGCTGTGTTTTACTCAAACTACCACTAACCCCCAAAACTCGAGTGCTTCCTGTTTTGTCCGTAGGAAAAGCACCTCTCAAATAATTTCCAGAACTTGCTTGTTTCAAATAGCCTCATGGTGTCATGTAGGTTAAAAAAATCCTCATGTCTGCGATCCCTGAAATGTGTGACCTAATAAACACATAATAAAAGTAGTATTAGAGCAGTTAAAATGAAGACATTTGAAGTAATCCTTTTCTGAGGGATTGAAAGGTATAAAGAACTAAAGTTCTGACTCAGCTGAACAATATAACTCCTTGTGTTGGACATGCTCAGCTCTTGCTGAAAGGTCAAAGCTCGGTGGACTATGGAAACTACTGCACACACAAATGGAGCATAGCACATGACTCTGGAGATTCATTCTGAAAGTATGACTTGTCAGCTCTAGCATTGCAAGGCATTAAAACCCAAGTACTGGTCTCTGATGATAACATTGTTCCTAACTACTTGGCACCAGGAGTCACACTAAAAACCACTGTAGGCAATAAAAGGCAGGCTGAGGAAATGGGATCCCTACTCTCCTGAATTTTGACTTGACTTGACGTTAGGCTATATCATATTCAGTGCATGGCTAGATCTCTTTAAGTGTGAAGCCCATGGGGCTCAAGAGAAAAATTTGATGATGCATTTAGAAAACTGAAAAGCATCCTACTTCAACTCTAAATATAAGTTTTGTGCTTTAATCGTACAAACAAGCAGTTATACAACTACCCTTCTGTTTTGTGTTCTTTGGTTGCAAAAGAGCTATGTAAAACAATTCTTTTCACTGGTGGTTTCAGTTTGAATGCCAGACCAATTAACAGAGATCAAACCAAAACAGGATCAACCTATAGCAGAGATTCCAAGTAGATAGTCATTGAAATCAAGTATATCAATATAAACGAAATACTGATATTGCATCAAATAAGATAAAACAGAAATTTCTAAAAGTGGGATTTGACCCAGATTGTTTAAATCAGAAAGTGTATACATACCTGTATGGGGGTGTTAGTTCTATATGTGTATTTATGTGATTCTAAACATAAATCCCCAACTCTGCTGCTGAAAGTTTCTTTAATTAGAGACACAGCCATTCCATAATAAATGCAATGTAATGTACAAATATTCTTCAGAGAAGAAAAGCATTGATTTAATTTTGTAATAAGTTTATAAATGAGACTTTGGTGTATGTATGTTTTTTCAGAATAGACCTTGATAGTGGACAGAAGGAAGAAAACATGTAGGTCCTACATATCTTTAAAAAGGAGGAAATAGGAGACATACGGTAAAAAGGATGCTGCATATAACTTCACCTATTTCACAATTTTGTCAATCTCATCATAGGAAATTATCCAAAAATACATTAACATGCTACATCCTGCATCTAATAGTGTATGTTATGGATATCATTAAAAATATCAACCAGCATGTGTTTCTAACATATAACAAATAAAAAGGATACAAGATAAAAAAAATAATTGTCACACCAGTTTACGTTTTTGTCAGAAAACAAATTTCCTAGTAAGTACATATCCTCAATAATATTGAGTTGCATCAGCAACACTGCCAACTTTTCTGAATGGTCATAAAATAAATGTTTAACTCTTATAGTCAGCCAGGTACATATCAGTGATATTAGAACACCTGGTGGGACTTTCAAGAATGACAACATACTTGTTAATTGGCAAAAAGAAACTTTAAAAGATAAGGCACTTCCCATGTGAGATGATTCTGATAAAGCTTGGAGAGGGAGAGAGGACAAGATGGGCAACAGGCCAAGTCAGTAAGTAGGTGATCAGTGCCCTCCTCTTCCAACACAGAATGGATTCATCCATATACTAGCCACCATTAGCTTAACTCCCCCATACTGTGTTCCTTTTTAAATTATCTTTAATTATAATTTTATAATATTAAAAATTATACTAATGTTTATTAACTTCAAATAAAGAACTATCTGAACAACTATGGATGGTACCGAATAGTAATATCTCTATTAATGGTCAACCATGTGCCAGGCACACTGCTAAGCACTTCATATGCATTATTTATTTAATAGATATTTTTGGAGTGTGCTAGGCAGAATAATGGCCCCCCAAAGATGTGCACATCCTAATATTCAGAACCTATGAGTATGTTAGTTTACATGGCAAAATAATTAAGTTTGCAGATGGAATTAGGTTGTCAATCATTTAACCTTGAAATGTACAGATGATCCTAGACTACCCAGGTGGTCCAAATGTAATTACAAGGGGCCTTATAAGTGAAAAAGAGAGGCAGAAGAGTGACAGATTTGATTTGAAGATGCTACACTGCTGGCTTTGAAGGTAAAGGAAGGAACTACAAGCCAAGGAAAGCTCTGTTGTCATTCATGGAGTCTGCTTTCCAGATTGCAAAGTCTACTCACCAATTCCTTGTAGGTGGACTCTAGAAGCTCAAAAAGGCAAGAAAATGGATTCTCCCCTCAAGCCTCCAGAAGCAACACAGCCCTACTGACACCTCCACTTTAGCCTAGTAAGACACACTTCGGACTTCTCACCTCCAGAACTGTAAGAATATAAATGTGTGTTGTTTTAAGCCACTATGTTTGTTAGAGCAGCCATAGGAAAGTAATACATCGAGTATTACATTATTTCATTTCATCATCATAAAATTCTATGAATTAATTATTATTAATATTTTACTGGTGAAGGAACAAAGTCTTAGGAGAGTTTAGTTAACTTGCCCAAATTTACCCCACTAGCAGGTGCCTGAGCCATGATTCAAAACTATTCCAGTTCCAAAATCTACTCACTTAATTACTACACAATAGTCCTTCTCTTGTGGGATGATATTACCATAAACTCAACATTTCAACTCCTTACCATGTATTTATTCCAACAGAATATTCCCTCACTAGGGTCTTAATCTGTATCGACACATGAAGCAGTTGGTGCAAACTGTCACCCTTCCAATGAATGAGAAGATGGCATGAAACAGCAGGATGGTGATGAAAAGCAGGAGCAAGACTGGGAGTTTCATACATGTCGTTGTGAGCAATGAAGTGGGGAGGCATTCTGACAGCTGCCAATGGCAAGCAGACTGCATGAATTACAACAGAGCTTTCAGTAATGGTTCCCACCAGGATGGCCCACTGACACCATTTTTCAGTGTTGATAGATACAAACATTGCCTTTTCCAGTGACTCACTGGGCAGAGACCATGTGAAATTTCTCTACTAAATAACATTAAAATATATTGTACTTTTACTATTAATAATTTAAAGTATGATTTTTTTTTCCTCCTGAATTTTACTGATTTTCATAGAACTATTCATTGACTAAATACCTCATATTCACTATGAGTCCACACAGTTGCCTTTGCTCAGAGTCTTAAGGTTTCAGTCCTTCCCAATGAATTCTCTTTCACATGGAAGGCTGGTCAAGACTACAACTTATATTGTAATTCTGCAACTTGCACAATTAAATTCTGTGTTTGATTTTCAGTAAGCTATAAGAAATGAGATTCTTTTAAGAAGCTCTCTAGTTCTCTGAAAATTACTCTGTCTGAGAGATTAAAGATCTGAATTTGAATTTCTTCTGTGAGCACTCCCATGCATTCAAAGGAAGTCACCCTCTGTCACGATGCTTTAGTCATCATTAATGCTGTAACTACCAGTCGCTACCAATGCACTTAGCTACTAGGCACATCAACACAATCAACAGCAGATGAAAATTTGAGTAATCCTGATAACACTGCAGACCATGGATTACTAACATCCTATTAAATATTTGCACAGAACTCAGCTCAAGTACAACCAGGCCAATCATCAAATCTCATCTTTGAGGTACTATTTCCTGACACTACCAATTCTTGGTCAGGAAACAGTCAGAAGATAGAAACCATATCAGTTATTGGAACAAAGAAAGATAATCTAATAAAAAATATTAACCATATATTGGAAAAAGCAAAAAGGGAATACCAGAAATCATGGAGATAGTAATCGCAAGAAGTTGTTACTGCCCTCGAAAGCGAGGGGGACAAAAGGAAGATGTTATAGTGATGAAAACTGAGATGCTTGGAGGAGGGACCCATGGATCTAAAACTCAGATCTCTGAAGAGGTGGCTCTGCCCGACCGGTGCTGGTATCTCTGACTGGTCAGAATGGGGTTGGTTCTGCCAGGGTTAGAAAACTGTAACCTGGTATCAAATGCGGCTATAGGATGGAACTGCTGTTGCTGAAGTGAAGAAGCTTTGCTGGGGAGACACTGACAGACCACACAGGTGGAGGGAGTCTCTCCCCTCCCGCTCCAGCCTTGCAGGCTCCCTCTGGTGCCCCTTACTTGCAGGTTCTAAGAGAGCCAGCCAGTGTCCCAAACCAACGGCAGTTTGCAGTGTCCCAGCTAAATAACCAACACATGGTGTAACGTTGGTTCGTTTGTTCATTCATTCATTCATTCGCCAAGTATTTTTAAATACCTACTATATTCCAGGCACTTGTAAGCACTGAACAAGAGAACAAAGTCCCTGCTTTGATGGAGGTGACATTTTGGTAGAGGGAGACAGACAGTAAACAAATAGACAAGTAAATATTTAATATTTCAGGTGGTAAAAATTGCTTTGAAGAAAAATAAATCAGGGTAAGGGAATGGAGAGAAACAGGGCCAGAGATAGTATAAATAGAGGCAATGTAAACAGAACATAGACAGGGAAGTTATACTGCCAGGGTTTGAATCCTAGCTCTGCTTCTTACCAGCTCTACAATATTAGCCTAGTTACCTAAACTGTCTGCAACTTCGGTTGATTTGTGTCAAATAGCGATAATAACAGCAATAAAAATATCAACCTCTTGGGGTTGCTGTAAAGATTAAATTTGTAGATATCTATAAAGTGTGCAGAACATAGTATACTATTGTTAAAGAGTGGTACAGTTTAATGGCAAAGGCAACAAAGAACTTAGGTTGGGGTACAGTGGGGGGTGCTTAAGGTAAAAAAAATAGATAAAGGTGTGGAAGCAGCAATGAGTAGCAAAGAAACACTTGCCACATCTCCAGGTCAGTGGTGTGAAGGACATAAAGAGAAACAGCCACAAGTTGAGAGGTCTGTGAGGGAGGCCTTGTCTTCCAGGGGGAGTCAAGTTTAAGTTAGATGACAATATGATAGCCACATTCGGAAAAGAGGCTGAGGAAGCTGTGCTGCAGATGATAATGGGAGCAATTCAGAGAAAGTGGACACGGAGGTATTAAAGAGGGATTTAACACTTACTATCTCACTTTTACCAAAAGTAAAAACACCATGATTATAATGATAATAGTTTCCCGGTGGGAAGAACACCAAAACACTTGTTATGAACAATAATACATATATTTCTATAATACTTTCCAGTTTATAAAATGTTTTCACATCCATGCTCTTATTTGTTGCTCATAATAAAACTATAAAACGGGCAGACAACATACATCCACAATGAAAGTGAAGACATAGGCAAACCTACTAGTAATCCAATAACTCCCTAATGTTTGACAATTTCTAAGAGAGTGAATATATCTATAGAAAGCTATAGACACATAGATGATTTTGATACAATTATAATAATCCTGTTACTACTTAACAGGAAAGGAATAAAGGGAAGACTAGATAATATACAGAGCTTTGCCAGGAAGCTATAGTTAACACTCTCCAAGTCTGTTCCCCGCAGATTAGTGGGGGAAGGTACTGGACAAAGGCAGTTAAGACACATGCCCAGTAAGGCGTGGGTAACATGGGAAGGTGCTTACCTGTCTGTCACACCTGGGAACAGTCAGTGGCCAGAATAGGCGTGGCCACTGCAAGGGTGTGAACTCTGAATATTTAAACTCCTGAACAAAGGAAGCTTGCTCTCTCTTGCTGCCTGTGCCAGACTCCTGGCTTGTGGGGCTCCCTCACCCTACATCCACCCACATGGCTCACGGTGTGGACTGATGGACTGAATCTTGCCTGATGCTCTACCAGACTCAACTCCACCATGGAACAAAAATTCTGGACCTTGGCCCTGCTTCTAGCTTTGCTAAATCCACAGCTGCCCCTTTTCCAGGACTAGGTTAAGGAAACTGGGACTTTGGAACCCAAGCGATATAACTCCACAAAAATAAAGTCTTTTAACACATCTCAGTCTCCCATGAGGACTTCTGAAAATGCTTACTTCAGCAGTACCCCAAGAACATCAATCCCACAAGTAGTGGGGAAATTTGGCTCCCTGATTTCTCCTGCAATGAGTTCACATCATATGTTTAAAACTGTTAATGGGTTCTGAGCTGGTAGAGTATCTAAATTTTTAAAAAGGCTCTTTAGATAAACCAAAAAACTTATATGGACATATAACCAATGGACACAGACAACAGTGCGGTGAAGGTGGCGGAGGGAAGCAGGCAGGAGGGTGTCAATGGAGGAAAAAGGAAGAACATCTGTAATACTTTCAAAAATAAAGAAAAAAATGTCAAAAAAAAAAAGCTCTTTAGTGGAGCAATATTCTAATTAAACCACAAGTCACCTTGGCAGATAGTGTGGATCACTGAAGGCCCAACGCAAGGCTGCTTCACTGAGGTCCTGTCATATTGGAAAACAGCTCCTAGAATATGGGCATTTTGCACACTTGTCAACATACTGAAGCTACAAGCTAACTCATGCCAAGAAGGCCTGTCCAGTGCCCTCCTGCCCAGCTGACACTCCTGGCACAACTTCAAGGGATCTTTGGGGAATTTCAACAGATTCTTCATAGATAGACTGCTTAGAATTCAATAGTATCTGAAAATAACTTTTTAGAATAACAGAATCAGAATTTGTTTCCTAGAGTGATACAGGACCTTAAAAGAATCCTCCTCTAGTCTCTTACTTTACTGATTGAAACAATGAAATAGAGTGAAGTTAGTGACCTGCTCAAGGGCACACAGTTTCACAGCTGTTAGTGGCAGAGATGGGGCTAAATTCTGGTTTCCTGCATGCAGGCCCAACACTTTCTTAGCTCTATATGCTGCCCTCGCTTGGGATTATTGGGGGAGTTATAAAGGAAGGGCAGACAATCTATAATCAAACTGACATAGAAAAAAACATATAACAAAAATAGTGGTGGGAAGGACATCTCCCACAGGAGGTGTGTGACTAACCTCATGGAAGGGACGACAGTCAAGCGTCAGTGTGTTCCATCCTTTTGTCAGATGCACACGTATTCTGTATATTTTTCAAATGACATCGCTTAAAAGAATTAGCTCCCACAGCTTCCATTCTACCTATAGTCTCCGTGTTCAAACTAACTTGTAATCACATAGAAGACAAGACTCTGTCTTGCAAGTCTTTGAATTCCCTTGATCTAGCACAAAGCTGGGCATACAATAACTGCTTCCCACATAGCTGATTATAATGCTTGCCAAAACAGTCACCCTTAGAGTATGCAAATTATTGTAAAACTTTTCTTTTTGGTATAGCAAAGTAACATTTAGAGCTTTTCTAAAGTAGTCTACAGATGTCTTGGTTTTCTTACTCAATTTCAGCTCTAACGTGCGTATGCTGTTTTACATAAAAAATATCGTGCTTTATTTCAGTCAGTCATTTTTCAACAAAATTCACAAGTCAAAATTATGATTTAGTGAATATACAGTAACACATTTGAAGTTATTAAGCTTTGTTTTATAAAAGACTTAAAGCAAACAAAGGTTATTCTACATAAAATGCCGCATAAAGCAATTTAGCTGACTTAAAAAGCAAGAAAGGGGAGGGAATATGTGTAGAGAACTACATACAAATGGAGCACTTCTGGTTTCTATGGTAACCAACATAAATGAATACATTTTTGGAAAATGGACAGGCAAAGTGGGTGAGATGTAAATTTATGAGCACAAAAACCAAAGAACAAATCCAATTTCTATTTCTCTATGTAAAGAAGTTCAGACTTTTCCCCTAAATGGAATTGTAAATTAAAATGAAAAAGCCTTGGCTAACAGAGAATTTTTTCTTAATTCATTGTTTTGCTCTTTGGATACTTGTCTACTATACAAACCTTTAACAATAATTAGAAATATGTATATGGTTCACTGCATCAATGATTATAATTCAGGTAGGGAAGCCAATGAGGTCGTGATTCTCTATAACTGTCTTTTGTATCATCAGGGTGACTCCAAGGACCAGAACACCCAACATGTTGATATTCAAAATTAATTAAAACATCAATAATAAATCAGAAATAGATAGGCAGTGACATGTATATGGTTTGCTGTTCTCTTATCCAGAAAGGTAAACAAATCCCCATTGTTATAAAGACTATGCTAAATGTATGTTTTCAGGTTTATAGATGGGGAAGACAGGACTGTGTGAAGCTATTTTCTGGGACAAAGCAAAAATCGACGGCCAGGTGCCCTGATGCTCTCCTGAGTGGTGCATGCTTAGCTTCCTTGGCATTATAAAGATGGTCAGAGATTATACACTTTACAACCACTTAAACATCGATCATTTTACTCCCAAAGTGAATGTGACTGAGGTAAGACATTTATCTGGAGAAGAATCTTCTTATAATGACATGAGTTACAGTGATGAAAAGAGCTGAACAATTTTAACATTTCATGTGAAATTGTCATGAATGGGAGAAAATTTCACAGTGTACGTTGGGAAATACTTTAATACTTTCATGTAATATTTGTATCATTAATCTCATAGAGATGTCTAGGAATCGCTCAATCCATGCCTTGGAGGATACTGAGTCTCTATTTCAACATGCCATTCTCTTCCTCCATGTGTCTGTTCCAGTGATTTAAAAGGAAGGGGTTGTAGTTAAGTACTGAGTGTCTGTATATTATACCAGCTTGATGAACTGATGCTGCTGCTTCCCTCAGCCTCTGATCATAAGAAGCCTCCTACATGCTTCACAGGATTTTTTTGTACATGTTAGTTAGTCCATGACACTTATGTCATCAGGTTCTAAATATGTAATTGTCACTCATTCATCTTATCCCCAAATGATGCCACTGTCTAAATAGAGGCTATGGCAAGACAATGAAGACAAAGTCTCAACAGTTGGTCTTTACAAAATACCTTTTTAAAAATATTTCATTGGAAACCAATATACAGATACTAGAAACGCAGGGATGAATAAAAAGTCCTGCTCTCCAGGTTATATTATACATGACTGAGAGAGAAACAAACAAATGGTGCAAACAAACAAATCGAAATGTTGTGATTGCGTATGAATTCATTAGCAATTCCAGAGAAAACCCCCAATTCAAACAAGTTTTCAAAAGGCATCCTTTAATGCCTACTGCTTTGTTTTGAAATATTTCTAGATTTGAAATTCCTCATTTTCCAAAAGCAGTATTAGCGGGAAATTATCAACAATGCTCTGAAAGCCTAACATGCATTGTGGAAGGACAATTCCAAACACATGTGAGGCAATACTAGAAATTGCCTTCCATGAAGTGGTTTCCTGGATTCCTGAGCCTTTTTCTAGTGTCTGGAGGACTTATAAGATGTTGCTATGGTTAGATTTCATACACCTGAAAAATCTGGATGTGAAAAACAATAATAATCATTAATGTATATAAGATCTAGAAAGTTTATATTTTTCTTCCCTAAATATAACAATGTATGTACTGCAAAGAGAAATTTCTTGACTTACATGATCATATAAAATTTGAGTATTTCAAAGATGACATTACTGGATTTGCTGCATTATGGGAAAGTACAAATGTTTCTGGGAGGCACCAGAAGCCCGATCCACACCCACTTCCAGACTAACTCCATCTCTCCAATCCGCCTTCCAGGCAAACTAATTGACTCACATTGTCTCCCAATCACCTGTACTGAAGACATGGAACCTAAAGCTGAGTACCATAGAATGTTTCAAGTGCTTTTGCAATACCTGCTGTGCGTGACCAATATATTCAAAGTATGCAAAAAGCAGATTTTTGCTGTATTTTTTCTTAAACATGTAGAACCCAGAGCTAAAAAGTAATGACTATCCAGATGCTGTGAACTTCCTCAATCCAACGACTCCATTACTTTTGGTCTTGTCCTTCCAGGTTGGCATGAAGAGGATTAAAACACTCTGTGGACATTAAATTTGGTTTGGAAATTGTGGCCACTTTGGCAGAACACAATCTAGCACTTTTCCTATAGAGCTATTGATATTATTCTGTCCTTTTTGGTAATCAGCATGGCCCTGTGCACTGGGCTTAAGTGGAGACTTTGGAGATGACTTTCAATTCTGCTACACTTATCCACATATTTACAATGTCTAGTGCTCTTCATCCCTCTCTTTAGATCCATATTTACATCTGACATCATTGTCCTGCTTGAAGGACTTTCTTTAACATTTTTTAATGCTTATGTATGTGCTCGTGATGAATTCTTTCAGCTTTTGCTGCAGTCGGGAAACCTCTCCAGACAGTACACAGAGGCAAGTGTAGGGTTCACCTTGTTTGTTTCTCTCCTCTAAGGAATTACTGTCCTGTGTCGCCTATTGTTCAATGTCTGAAAATATTTGTTTTATGGATTTGTTTTATGTTTTTTTGTTGTTGTTTTTTATGTGAAGAAGGTAAAGCTGGTTCCTATTCCTCTATCATGGCAAAAGCAAAAGCCTTGCTCATTTATAGATGAAAAACGTAACCAACTTTGAATAAAACCTATGCCATGGAATATGTTAATTGTTTTAATCTTTATGTTTAATGCCATCTATGCTTTATCAAAGATGTTATGAAAATAAGTGTAACAAGATGTTAAAAAATAATTTTTAATGGAGACAACACATCCCAAAGGAGATGATAGAACACAGGCAAGATTTACAAAAATAATTCACAGCTCTCAACTCCCTGATTCATAGTGAGGGTATAGAAGGATTTGGAGTTGAAATATAGGGAAGAAAGCATTTCTTTAAAGAGAGCTGAAGCTGTGTTGTGAATTCCACTCTGCAAGGAGGAAAGGAGCTTTCATCTCAGGTAAAGTAATTTCTGAGAGGTGACTCAAAGGACTTTACATGTAGGACATGCAATTGGATGACCTTTATTTCTGAGTTGCATATGACTGGCACTCCCAGAAAATGTATCATTATTTCCCTCCAAGAACAAGGGGAAAACAGCTAGCCTTCATTTATTTTAGGCCCTGTTCAGAAAAATCACCTGGAAGGCAAAACAGATCCCAGTAGAAAGAATCTAAAGTTGCTCCTGGATTACTTGGGGCTAAAAAGAAGTAAATAACCAGGTGTCAAATAGATGCATTGTCCTCTTTAAGGAAATATGTCTTAGGTGAGATAACCCCTAGCTCCTACAAGAAACAGACTCATTTTTAAACATTTTTTGGGCTCAAAAGAGAAGCAGACCAGGATGACAATGCCAATCAAAAGAGAATTCGGCTACTCTTCTCCTATTTGCACCCTCCCTAGAGGGCCAAAAACTGCATTCATAGAATGAGGAAGAGTGACATGCTAATTAGCAGAAGCTTCAACTTGAAAGCAAGTTTGAATATTTAAATGTGATGGAGAACAGGAAACCATCATTGTGAAATTGACACTACGTGTGACATTTGGTGACTGTTAAACGTTTACATTAGTTTACATTACCTGAGGGGCACCAGAGAAGTCACAAGGTCCGCCCCAGTTTTCATCCAGGAGCAGGGGAAGAACTAACTTCATAGTTTAGATTTAAAGGATAGTTGGGCTAAAAATAAGTGGCCTGGTGATTCTATCCCACAGATTATTCTTGTTCAATGTAAAGATTATACAAGAACCTATGAAAGATAAATAAAACCACAAGTAAAGATGTGCACCTTAGATAAGGAAGCTAAATCTTAATTCTGCTATATAGAAACATACCAAAAATGAGTAAGGAAATAATAATGTTTATTTATAAGCTTGCATAAACATATAGAATAACTATAGTTTTATACAAGAAGATAATCGCAATGAAAATAAAAGCAAAACCTACTGAGTTCTTTAAAGCTCTTCACTGTGTCCATTTAAGTTGTTACTTAATTTTAGCAACTCTTTTTCTTTCAATGTAAACATTTTGAATTCAGCAACATTTCGTAATGTATTCAAAAATAAAATCACAATGCAACGACTAAGTTTGATTTTATTTTAAAATGTCTATGTTCATTATAGGCAAGAAAATGCACTGTAAAGAAATCAGGAATTATCACGTTATGTATTACAGTCATTTATTTGTGGAAATGGAGCATGAAATAAACTCTTTAGTTCATTAGCTCAAGTAGGAGAGCATTGTTCAAGCATGTTGTCCATTAATCATCGATAACCAGTGTTTCCGTGCAGATATGCATGACTGTGAACATGGATAAATAATGTATAATTCTCTTCATAAAAAGCATAGTGTATGCAACTTTTATGTGTGATTTATCACAGTACCCTTGGCAAACCCCATGGGAAGAGCTTGGAGTGAAGATTAAATAGTCAAGTTTTACATGTTTTTAGAAAATGGATTTTGAGTGTTCAAATATCCTCTTTGGTCCCATTATTCTTTATGCTATCTCAAATTAAATTTGTCAGGACATCTGTGTAACCAGTTAAAGCTCGGACTTCCTTCTCAAACCAATGCCTACTCCCTGTTCTTGATAAGATCTTATAACAAATTATTGATTTCCTGCCAAGAACCATCTCCCGATGAACACTACCAAACACCCTCGGTAACAGTGAATGGGAGCATACTGGTTCAGGCTGTATCCGAATCATCGTTTTCCTCAGTGCTGAAATACTAACAGTAGGCTGATTATACATGAAAGGAGGAGCAGTGAACCCCTGAGACAACCTATAATAGTAACCGTCACGTTCCAAATATTCTTTCCAACTTTAATAGCAAGAGCTTTAAAATCTTTTTTTTTTTTTTAATTAGCAGCATTATTCAACATAGTGATAATACGAAACTGCCTAATATTCCTATGACACCTGAATGAATCAAACCATATCGTCACACAAAGAGTGCGTAGGTCAACGAGAAGGAACACTTTACATTTCAACACTATAGATGAATCTCACAAACGTGATAAGCAAAATAAGTAAGCCAAAATAATATATACTGTATAATTACACTTATAAAAGTACAAAAATACAACAAAACTAAAATGCGCTGTTAGAGGTTAGGATGCGGTCACCTTTGGCATAGGCAACAGTGACAGAGATAATTGGTGACTAACACCAAAGAGGTTTCAGGGGAGCTGGTATTCTGCTTGTTGAGCTAGGAGGCTCTGGCTGAATGGATATGTTGAGTTTGTGAAAATTCAGTGAGCTATGTGCACATATGAGATATATATATAATCACTACAATGTTAAAAACAGTCTCCTTGAATGAAGGATAGAAAATAAAGTGCTTTCCTATTAAAAGCAGAGAAGTCAGGTGAAGGACAGACTGGAGCACGAGGCCCACGTCAGAGGACAACAGGGAGCACAGGGAGTGGACACACGAGCTGAAAGCAGCAGCAGAGAGACCCATGTCGCCTGAAGGCAGCACTCAAAGCACAGGCACTGGTAGGAAAACATTAAGACTGGCATGAAAGGGAAGAAATGGATAGTTGTCATTAATGGAATAAGATAATGTTCTCTGTTTACTATTAAAATTTACTTTCTGAATGTTAGGAAGTACTTGTAATTGAGGAAGTACTAGCATTTCTAAAAGGCATATTTCCCAGATTTCTTATAACAAGAGCTAGAGCCACAGTAATGTGAAAGCAAATCAGAGTAACTCAGAAAACAACATCATCAAAATCGAAAAATAGGGGTTTTCTATCATCTTCCCCATAAAGAACACTGATTTTGACAATCACCCATGGGCCTTTGTTGGAAGTCCAAGAGTCACGTAGAGAAGTTGGAGCAAAAACAAATCTGAGATTGGACATATTGAAGAGGTCAGTAAAGACTAGACAAGGTGCCCTGGCTGGTTTGGCTCAGCAGTTAGAGTATCGGCCCGTGGACCAATGAGTTGTGGGTTTGATTCCAGTCAAGGGCATGTACCTCGGTTGCGGTTTGGTCCCCGGCCCTGGTCAGGGTTGTGTGGGGGTCAACCAATGTGTTTCTCTCTCTCTCTTGTGTTTCTCTCTCTCTCCCCGTCCCTCCAACTCTATCTGAAAATAAATGGGAAAATATCCTCGGGTGAGGATTAAAGACTAGACAAGGTGACTGTTTCTTCAAATGCAAATATAGCAACACAAGATTTCAAGGAACATGAAAAATCAAAGAAACATGATACCACCAAAGGAACATCATAATGTTCCAGTAACCAACCCCAAATAAATGGAGATCTGTGACTTGCCAGAGGAAGAATTCAAAATCATTGTTTTAAAGAAGCTCAGTGAGCTACAAGAAAACACAGAAAACAATTCAGCTAAATTAGGAAAATAATACATAAACAAAATTAGAAATTTAACAGAGAGATAAAAATCATTAAAAAAAAAAAAAAAAAACCAAACAAATACTGGAGCTGAAGAACACAATAAATGAAATGAAAAATACAATAGAGAACATCAATGTCAGACTTCATCTAAGCTTAAGAAAGAATCTGTGAAGTAGAAGACAAGAAATTTGAAATTATCTATTCAGAGGAAAACAAATTTAAAAGTTTTTTAAAAAAGAAGAAAGCCTACAGGAACTATGCGATGCCATTAATAGAAACAAGTAAATTAGTGGAATCCCAGAAGGAGAAGAGAGGGGGAAAAGGGGCAGGAAGCTTATTTAAAGAAATAATGGTTGAGAATTCTCCCAATCTGGCGAGAAATCTGAACATCGAAGTTCATGAAATTCATAAGTCATCGAACAAAATCAATTTAAAGAAATCCTCTCTGAGACACATTATAATAAAACTCTAAAATCAAATACCACATTTTTAAAGCAGCAAGAGGGGGGAAAGATCTTTAAGTAGGTTTCTCGGCAGAAAACTTGAAGGCCAGGGGAGAGTGGGAGGATATATTGACAGTGCTGGACGAAGAGAAAACCTGCCAATAATAGCATATTTGGCAAAGTTGTCCTTCAGAAATAAAGAAGAGATAAAAACTTTCCCAGAAAAACAAAAACTGAGAGTTCATTACCACTAGGCCCGCCTTACAAGAAATGCTGGGCCAGGCTGGTGTGGCTCAGTAGTTGAGCGTCGACTCATGCAACAAGAGGTCACCGGTTCGGTTCCCGGTCAGGGCACATGCCCAGGTTGTGGGCCCAATCCCCAGTGTGGGGCATGCAGAAGGCAGCCAATTGATGTTCTCTCTTATCGATGTTTCTATCTCTCTCTCCTTCTCCCTTCCTCTATTTCTAAAATCAATAAAGAAAAAACAATTTAAAAAAAAGAAGAAGTGCTGGAAGTTCTTCAAGCTGAAATAAAAGGATGCTAATTAGTAACATGAACACATATGAAAATGTAAAACACACTGGTAAAGGTCAATATATAATTGAATTGAGAACACCCAAATAGTGTAATATGGTGGTGTGTTAATTATTTATTGCTAGTTTAAAGTTTAACTGAGTCCGGCCGGTGTGGCTCAGTGGTTGAGAGTCGACTCATACACCAAAAGGTCACCAGTTTGATTCCCAGTCGGGGCACATGCCTAGGTTGTAGGCCTGAACCACAATGGGGGGCATGCAGGAGGCAGCCAGTCAATGTTCTCTCTCATTGATGTTTCTATCTCTCTCTCCTTCTCCCTTCCTCTCTCTCTAAAAATTAATAAAGAAAAAGAAAAAATTGAAAAAAAAAAGTTTAACTGACAAAGGTATTAAAAATAACTGTAGCTACAATAATTTGTCAATAATACAACAATATAAAAAAGATGTAAATTGTCACATCAAAACATAAATGGGGGAGGAAAAGGTAAGCTGTGTACATTCTGGGTTGTTACCAGCTTAAAATGAACTGTTATATGTAAGCCTCATGGTAACCACAAAGCAAAAATATACAATAGAGCCCTGACTGGTGTGGCTCAGTTGGTTGGAGTGTCATCTAAGCACTGAAAGGTCACTGGTTCAATTCCCAGTCATGGTACATACCCAGGTTGTGGGTTCAACCCAAGTTGGGGTGTGGGCAGGAGGCAGCCAATTAATGTTTCTCTCTCTCTCTCCGTCTCACTTCCTCTCTCTCTCTCTAAAAATTCAATAAATATATATTTAAAAATAAATAAAAATATACAGTAGAGGTGCATATATTCTTTCTGATTGGTGTTTCAGGCTTCTTAGGATATATTCCTAGGTCAAATCCTGTATGCATATATGCATAACCAATGGACACAGACAACAATACTGTGAAGGTGGGGGTGGGGTGGGAGCGGGAAGGAGGGTGTCAATGGGGGAAAAAGGCCAAGCATCTGTAACAAAAATAAATTAATTAATTTCAATTTTTTTTTTTTATCCTCACCCGAGGACATTTTTGCATTTATTTTCAGATAGAACAGGAGGGAGAGAGTGAGGAAGAGAGAGAGAGAAACATCAATGTGAGAGAGACACATCGAGTGGTTACCACCCACACGACCCCAACCGGGGCCCAGGATAAACTGCAACTGAGGTACATGCCCTTAGGGGGAACCAAACCTGGGTCTCTCTGGTCCTCAGGCTGACGCTCTAACCACTGAGCCAAACTGGCCAGGGCATAAATTAATTAATTTAAAAAAACCATAGAGTAGATACACAAAAGATAAACAGAAGGAAATCAAGGCATACCACTACAGGCAATCATCAATTCACAAAGGAAGGCAGAAAGAGGGTGTAAGGAACAAGGGAACTAGAAAACAATAAGATGGTATTAGTAAGTCCTTACCTATCAATAATTACTTTAAATGTAAATGGATTCAATTCTCTCATCGAAAGGCACAGAATACCTATTAAATGGATAAAAAACAGAAACCAACTACTATATGCTGCCTATAAAGTGACTCATTTAATTTTATGAACATCCATAAGTTCAAAATGAGGGATGAAAAAAATATCCCATGCCAATGGAAACCCAAAGGAACTGGGGGTTGCTTTAATTACATCAGACAAGATAGATTTTCAGTCCAAAACTATAACAAGAGATAAAGTCATTAAATAATAATAAAGGGGTCAATCCATCAAAAGGATATAACAATTGTAAATATATGTGCACCCAACATTTGAGCACCTAAATATTAGTAAGTATATACTAACAAATCTAAGAGAGAAATAGACAACAATACATATAATAATAATAGTGACTTCAATACTTCACTTTTGACAATAGATACATATCCAGCCAGAAAATCAATAAGAAAAAATTGGACTTGAATTATACTTGACACCAAATGGACCTAACAGACATATATAGAACATTCCAATCAACAGCAACAAAATACACATTCTTCTCAAGTGCACATGGAACATTTTCCAGGATAGATCATATGTTAGGTCACAAAACAAGTTTTAGAAAATATAAAAAGATTAAACTCATCAAGTGTCTTTTCTAATCATGATGGAATGAAACTAGAAACAATAACAGTATGAAACATAAAAAATTCAAAAATATGCTGATTTAGAGAACATGTTCCTGAACAACCAATGGATCAAAGAAGTTAAAAGTAAAATTAAAAAACAAAAACAAACTTGAAACAAACAAAAATGGAAACACAACATACCAACACTAATAGGATGGAGTGAAAGCAGTTCTAAAAGGGAAGATTTAGCAATCAACACCTATATTAATAATAATAAAAAATAATCTCAAAAAAAGCAGTCTAACTTTACACCTTAGGGAACTAGAAAAAGAACAAACTAAGCCCAAAGTTAGCAGAAGAAAAAAAAATAAAGATCAGAACAGAAATAAATGAAATGGAGATGAGAAAAACAACAGAAAAGATCAACAAACTGAAGACTGGCTTTCTTTGAAAGATAAAAAAATTGACAAACCTTTAGCTGGACTAAGAAAAAAAGAGATAAGACCCAAATAAGATCAGAAATCAAAGAGGAGATATTACAACTAATACACAGAAATACTAAGGATCATAAGAGGCTACTACAAAAAATTATAGGCCAACAAATTGGATAATCTAAAAGAAATAGATAAATTCCTAGAAACATACAATCTTCAAAGACTGATTTATGAAAAAATAGAAAATCTAAACAGGGCAAAATAAGTATGGACATTGAATCAGTAATTAAAAACGCCCCTGTGCTCTCTTCGGCAGCACATATACTAAAATTGGAACAATACAGAGAAGACTAGCAAGCCTCCTGTGCAAAGATGAAATGAGAATTCATAAAACGTTCCATATTTTTATGTAAATCATATCTAAGTAAGACGCTGCACACCTTACACTTACACAATGTTACATGTTAAATATATTCAATAAAATTAAAAATAAAAAACTTCCACAAAGAAAAGTCAAGGACCAGATAGTTTCACTGGTGAATTCTACCAAACATTTAAAAAGAATTAATAGCAATCCTTCTCAAACTCTTCCAGAAACGTTTAAGAGGAGGGAACACTCCCAAATGAATTATATAAGGCCAGCATAACTCTGATACCAAAGCTGAGAAGGACTCTACAAGAGAAGAAAATTATAGGCAAATATCCCTGAAGAATATAGATGCGAAAACTCAACAAAATACTAGCAAACCAAATTAAACAGCATTTTAAAAGGATTATATACCATGACCAAGTGGTATTTATTCCTGGGATTTAAGGATGATTCAACATATGCAAATCAATAAACATGATACACCACATTAACAAAATGAAGGATTAAAATCATGATCACCTCAATAGATGCACACATAAAACTTGACAAAATTTAAGATCATTTTACAATTAAAAAAAAAAAAAAAAAAAAACTCCCAACAAGATAGGTGTAAAAGAAACATATCTTAACATAATAAAATCAAGCCCATAGTTATCAACAATGGGAAAGGATAGATCCAATAAACTGCTGGAAAAACTGAATATTCACATGCAAAAGAAAGTAAGGGGACCCTATTTTTACAACAATCATAAAAATTAATTTGAAGTGGATTAAAGACTTAAATGTGAGACCTGAAACTGTAAAACTCCTAGAAGAAAAGATATGAGAAAACTCCTTGACATTGGTCTTGACAATGATTTTGTATGACACCAAAAATACACGTAACAGAATCCAAATAAACAAGTGGGACTACATTAAACTGAGAAGCTTCTTTCCAAAGAAGCAAAAGGAACAATCAACAAAATGTAAAAGCAACCTACAGAATGGGAACCATATATTTATATGGAGTTAATATCTAAAATATGTAAGGAATTCATACAACTCAATATCAAAACAAACAATCTGACTTTAAGAAGGTTATCCATCATGACCTTTGAGTTTCAGCACTCAGACCCAAAGTTTATTTCTGTTTGCAGCTCCCAGGTCATTGAGCAGAATCTCTCCTTTCACCACACGATCCTATCAGGGGAGCCAGAGTAGACAAAAACCTTAAAGGAAACATTTCTCCTGGTAAATCCAAAAAGACACCTGAATGGCATTTACTATGAATTTTGATATGAAAGAGTTCTCCAATTTATATATACTGATGGGATGGCAGGGAGAAATAATCATTGTTCATTTTAATAATAATAATATTAGTTCACTTTGAATCACCCTTTATGGTGTGCTAGAGACTGACCCAATGTTGGTACATGAATTATTTAATTCAAGTCTCACAACTGACAGACTCTCTCCTTGAATAAAATTTAGTCAGGCTCCTCTGAGCCGTCCTCTGGACTACGCTTTGACATTGGCCCCTGTCTTGTTTGAAAGAATCCCTCTCCGTTGATATCTGATCAAGTTCCTCATCCACCACCTTTGATATCTAAGTCCTTGGCTTGCCTTTAGCAAGAATCTGTTAAGCCAGTTTAGCAAGAATCCCCCTACCCTGATGTCTTCTGTTAGTAATTTTCCATCCTCTAACCCCCGCCCCTACTTTATAGCCTTTGCTGTATTCAGACGTGAATCCAATCTCTCTCCCCTATCGTGACCGTCATGACCCCTAATGCAATCGTCTCTAATAACGTCTTCTTTGCCACTTTAACAAGTGTCAGAATAAATTTTCTTTAACCCTATGAGGTACGCAGGATTTGTATCCCCATTTTACTGAGCAAAACCGAGACTTAGAGACTACAAATAAAACATTCCAGTACTCACGGTAAGAGCCAGGATTTGAAAGCAGGCATTGGGACTCCAGAGGCTGAGCTCAGCTACTGTCCTCTATAGGAAAACGCTATTCAACTTCAAATTATGTCTCAGCCACAGAAGGAGTTCAACCGGGGTGATGTTAGACTAGGCTTTTATGGATTATGAAGATGTAGGTTAGCAATAGAGAAACAGACTAAGTTAATCCTTCTCCCACAACCTCTTTTAAAAGGAATGATGCTGCATGAATTTCAATGGAAATAGAATTTAGGGTCATGAAAACTTAGCAAGTGGGAAAAATGTTGTTTTAATAATACCCAGAGAGAGCAAAACCTTCAAGTTCACTGGCTTTTTGTTGACAAAATGTGAACTCTGCTGCTGAGAATTTTAATGAAAAAAATATATATTAGCTTTTACTCATAGGTCAGTGAAACCCACATTAGGGACCACTTTTATTACATCTAAGAAATCCTTTTATTAGAGACAATGCTGTTCTTTCACTCTCTGTGCTGGGCAGCCTGGCAGGTTAAAACAATTTTATGTTTTTGAAGGTCGTACTTCAAGTTGGAGAAATAGGTTTAAGAGTTCATCTACCCAGAAGAAGGACTGAATTTTATTCCTCCTCAAGCATCCAACCACGATCAGCAAGATAATAACACAGTTGCTATAGCATCAGCTGTGAAAAAAATAGGCCATTTGCTGTGGAGGTCTGAGTCAGAGAAAGGAAAAGGAGGAGGGCAGCAGGGGATAGAGAAAAATCAATGTTCTGGGGAACTACTGCCATGCTACCCAAGCCAAGTTCAAAGGTCTGAGGACTCCCTAGAAACCTGGCTAAGTTCCGGGCATTTCTTGAGTCCTGGGAGAACTTCTCTGAACCTGCAGAGAGTCTCCTACCTCCACATCCCAGAGCAGAGGAGGACATATGAATGCCTATACATGGACAGAGCTGGGCAAACACCACCCTTTATCCTCCTCTTCCTTTTGGCAATGGAGTGCCCATGTCTTAGCTGGGAACATGATCTGTCAGCCAGAAGCTACACAGCCTCCCTTGCAGACGATTCTGCTACAAAGATCTTGCCAATGAAATTTTGGCAATTTCTGGGATCTGTCCTTCAGACAGGTGGGAGTGCTCTACTTCTTGCTCTTTGTCTTTGCCCCTTCCTCCAGGGCAGGAACACGGGCACCGTGCAGGCAAGCCAGCTTTGACCAAGTGGACAAGGTCCACACCCCAGGACAGTGGCTCTCAAAGTGTCATTACAAGACAAGCGGCATCAGCATCTCCTGAAAAACTGTTAGAAATGTACATTCTCAGGACCCACCCAGACCTGAATCAGATACTTGGCAATACAGCTCAACATATCCTCATACCCACCCTGAACTGGCCATACCATTCTGACTGTTACATGAGAGGCTGTATTTTGAGGTATGTTTAGTCTAGCAACTTATCCTGTATGCTAATTAATACAGAGTCTATATCAAAGCTTTTGACCCAATCAACAAATAAAAGAGACTAGGAATTTTGGTAATTCAGCTTCAATGTAGTCCCAAATAAGGCCTTCTGTTTGTTCTAATTATCACCCAGCCTCCTAAAACAGATCTGGGGAATTCTTCATCATCTTAAGAATAATCCTGGACATTGTTTCCAACACAACCCAGATTTACTGCTTCTTAGTCTCAAAACAAGTGAGATAGGAACAAAGGTACCCTTGGTAATCAATTCTAGGAGAGTGTTAGCCCCCATGTCCAGGATAAATGTTCTCAGATGAAGAGGGTCAAAACGTTTTCTGACCCTTCTCTTACTGCTTAGACATAAAATCTTCGGCCTCCACCAAGACAAACCACAGTCAAACTGTATCACCCATCTTTCAGAGACCAAAAATCTTCAATCAATTTCAATTTGATGCAGCAGTGATAGTTTAGTTCCAAATCTCTCTGCTCAACTGAACACAACCTGAACACCAGTCTCTTACCACCTGTGAACCATGTGGACAGTACACAGGACCTGTGCTCTCTACTCATCCACTCTATAAAGATTTATAGACATCTGCTATATACCAGATACTGTGCTGAGCTCTGGAAATTGAAAAATTGATGAAATACCTTCTTCCTTTCAAAATGCTCACAGCATGGTGAGAAAGACACCAAGCAAGGTACCAGCCAAGTAAAAAAATAAAAACTAATTATAATATAATGCCATAATGGCTGACATGTTGGTCTGCAATTATGCTTTGGGAACTAAACATTAGGGGGAAAAACTCAGACCATAAGATTAAGGCAGGTTCCCAGAAATGATGAAACCTGGGTTGAGTCTGCAAAAACGATCAGGAGTGAGGCAAATGAAGGAGGTAGATAAGGTTATTCCAGAGACAAAGAAAGCATGTGTAAAACCCCCAAACGAGAACAAGTGCAGAAGACTACAAGGGTTGGTATGGCTGACAAACCAATGATGTGAGAACACAAAAGAACAGGACCAGTAGGCAGAAGCAGATGTTAAAGGTTACTGTGGACTATGCCATAACAACTTAACTTTATCCTGCATATTACATGGAACATTCAGGATTTTAAGTAGAATATTGACATCATTTATTACGTGTGAAATAGAAATAGAAATAGAACGGCAGCAATAGAATGCAGAATAGCGGCTCCTATGTTAACTCGAATAAGAAATAAGGCACACCCAAACAAAGCAGGGCAATAAAAATGGGGAAGAGGGTCAGATTTAAGAGATAATAAAAAGGCAGACCCTATAAGATTTAGTTAATACAGCTTTGGAGTTCAGTGATAGCCAAGATATCCCGATGACCGGATGGTGGTACCATTCACTGAGACCGAGACTACCGTAGAGAGGCAGGTTAGGGAACTGAGTAGAAATCTTGGTTAGTTACCACACTGGCAAAGGGATAAAAGCATGATTTTTTTCTTTTTTGCAGAGTACCAGCACAGCACCTCAAAATGCAAATAAAAAAAGGCCTGATGCATTCATCCCACAGGTCAGAGGACATCAGGCTTAAAAGCACAGGGCTATGCATTATTGGTAGGAACAGAGGCACCAGATCAACCACACAGGCTCTCTTATAAGATGGAACTCTGCTTCTGTATCTGAAAACACCTTTCTCATGTGAGAACACCCAATCCAGGGTGGCAGGAGGAGGAGCACCCGGGAGGCATGCACAGGCAAGGCACACAACAGAATACAGACACAAAGAGAAGCATGAAAATGTCATGCTATGGCTTTCCAGCAAAGGAAGAACAATAGAAACTGAGGACCAATGTATGAGACGAGAGAACAGCCACTCAGTAGTTTCTCCTATTTGCTGTCCAATAGAGTGCTCCTCATTTATTGACTTACTGTTGTCAATAGAGTATTCCTCTCTTATTGACTCACTGTTGTCAATAGAACACTCCTCACTTATTGACTCACTGTTATCAATAGAGTACTCCTCTCTTATTGACTCACTGTTGTCAATAGAGTACTCCTCTCTTATTGACTCACTGTTGTCAATAGAGTACTCCTCTCTTGACTCACTGTTGTCAATAGAGTACTCCTCTCTTATTGACTCACTGTTGTCACTAGAGTACTCCTCTCTTATTGACTCACTGTTGTCAATAAGTGTTTTAAGTGTATCACTGCCATTTGAATTAAAAACATGGCCACATCTCCAACAGAAATCAGCTGTGGGTGATGTTCACTGCATGGAGATGCATGGAAAGGCTCAAATATGATGGACAGCTGGGCCTACTGGACAAGTGTCTTATCCATAATGTTGTCCACAGCCCAGCAGGGCATCTGGTTTATCTGTTTGGAGGCACCTATCAGTCTAAGGTCCACTTGGAAGTAGAAAAACACCCTTCCTGTGAATGAAGGAGACATAAGGGAAAGAAAGATGTAAACATAAAGGAAAGATGTCTGACAATACAGAAATCTATGGGAACCCCACCTGCTCCAATAAAATATATGCACAATGCCCCACCTGGTGGATGCAGGGAATTTGCTTCAGGTTTTCCCCTGGGTTTGCCAGAGCCCTAAAATTATCCCACAAGAAGCAGCAAAGTAAATTAATTAAGGGCACCAATTCTAGAGTCAGAAAATCTGGGTTCAAATTCCAGTTCTGCCCCTCAACTTAGACAAAGTCCTGAAGTTTTTTGTGCCTCAGTTTCTTAATATTTTAAAATGGGAATATAAAGTACACCAGCCTCATGTGCTTGTTGGTTAAGATTTGTAAAACATGACACTACCAGGTTCACAGTGAGAGTTGTTTAAGTGTTGGTGCCACTATATAAATCTGGAAAAGGAGCTGGAAAATCTAGAAAATCAGCAGCAACACTGCCACCTAGAGCCCATCCTGGAGGCTGCCATGTCAACATGCCATAGCCAGAGTAGCAGTGCAACTATACCAGCGATTTTCAACCTTTATCATCTCATGGCACATATAAACGAATTACTAACATTTTGCGGCACACCAAAAATATATTCTATTTTTTGCCGATCTGACAAAAGAAATTTGGTATAATTTTACACCGGATGACTATTTTTATGTTAGCTGTTGTCATTTTTTAATTTGACAATCTGAGGAAAAAGAAGTCAGTTAAATAGTCAGGTATTGCAGGTTTTAAAAAGTCTTGCAGCACACGGGTTGAAAATCAGTGAGCTCTACTCAGGTGTGGAGCACAGTCTTCCACTAAGCCAAATAGTTTCCCTACCAAGAGTTACCCAGCTGAGAACAGTCAGTCACGCCCACAACTTCTACCCTGGACAGAAGCACGCATCCTCTTTCGGCCTATTTAAAATCTTTAACTCTAGAACCTAAAAGTCTTGCAGGATATAAAGCATCACACAGAAATGTGTGGGGTATGGAAACAGACCAAAACTCAGACATGAAGAAGGGTTCCTCTACTGCTTGCTGAATTTGGAGACATCACAGGTCTTTGTCACGGTAAATGGTACTTGGAAGGTTCTTGAAATTGAGGGATACAATCCCTTGTCCATGGTCATGGGCACACTCTCAATGACAGCGTACATCCTGGACCTCTCTGACAACTGTCCCTCCGGTATGTCTGCAACTGTCCCTCTGGGTCTGCAGCCTCCACAGCTCCGTGCCCAGGTGACTATGGCATGGACTCTACCTTGTTTTGCACTGTGAAAAGGTTCTTCATTTTCCCCCAGTAAAAGTACATTTTCCTCAATGTCAAACATCCCCGTCACATCATGGAACACTACCGCTGGTGTTATACCACACTTAACTGCTCCCTGCTAAGTTTATTATGTTTGATTTAATGAGATACCTCCTTCCAGCCAAACTAAGGTTGCCGATCAGGGGATTTTGAGGTTCTCATCTCCCTCACTTCCCTTTGGGGAAAGGAGCAATACTTTGGGGTGCTTCTTAAAGCATTCCTTCAGTAGAACAAAGGATCACTGTGAAATCCAAAAACAAGGGTCTTTGTGGGGTTCTCAATAGGACGAAAATGTGATTATTAACGAAATGCAGCCATGTGCCACGTAATGATGCCTGGGCGACAACAGAACACATACACCAAGGAGGTCTCATAAGATTAAAGTGAAGCTGGATTTCCTGTAAGAAATGGAAGGCTATGTCGTTCAGGAGGATTTTTATTTCCTCTAACAGGAGCTGTGTCTGTGGGGCTTGGCAATTGATTCCCTCTCTCACAGTACCTCAATTTTGAATATAGAGATTACGTCCCAGTTAGTCAGCCAATGACCTGTTTCAGCACAGAGCCTGTCCATCCCGCCCCACCCCCACAAGTGCTACGTATTCAGAGGTTGCTATAACCCTCCCAGACGTACGTTAGTCGTCTTCAGAGTACATTGCTATAAATTCTTTGTCGAGGACCTACGATCCTGTACAAGGACACAGGTCCACAAGAGCTACCTTAGCAAGTATAAAGTGCCACTGCCACTTTGGTAAAAGCTTGCTGTGGCAATGTGTGGCTAGCCTGTCTCTGTACGTTGGAACTAATTTCAGGTGGTAAAGATGCAAAGCATAGAAAAGTTTTATCTCTTCCATCAATTTAATGCCAAAGAGAGCCGTTTGTGCTAACTAGGGATAACGGAGCCCAAAACAAATTTCCAAAGTTAAAATACTGAGTCCTCAGTTCAACACCCTTTTCATGTGAAATACCCTTTTATTAATATTTATTTATTTATTTATTTATTTATTTATTTATTTATTTATTTTTAACCTCACTCGAGGACATGTTTGCATTTATCTTCAGATACAACTAGAGAGAGAGAGAGAGAGAAACATCAACGTGAGAGAGACACATCAACTGGTCGCCACCCACATGACCCCAATGGAGGCCGGGGACAAACTGCAACTGAGGTACATGCCCTTAGTGGGAACCCAACCCAGGACTCTCTGGTCCACGGGCCAATGCTCTAACCGCTGAGCCAAACTGGCCAGGGCTTGATTTCTTATTCCTACTGAACCTCAGGCCACCTTTCACTCGCTCCAGACAGTCATTATTATGGTGATCTATGCCTTACGCAGCCTGTTTCTCCTCGAGAATTCCAATCAGTCTAGCCCACATCCCTGTTCATGGAGCACCAATGATGGCTTCAATGTTCTATTTCTGACCCTGTTGGAAGGAAGCAGGAGAAGGACTGTGGGACAGTGTTTATAAAGTCTGCAGTAGTGCACAGTGGCGTCCTGGCCTTCACAGTCACTCACCATCCACTCACTGACACCCAGAGCAGCTTCTGGTCCAGCAGCTCCATGCATAGTAAGTGCCCCATGCAGGTGCACCGTGCTTTTGCTTTTACCTTGTACACTATATTTTTACTGTACCTTTTCCATGTTTAGGTATGTTTAGCTAGACTAACACAGTATTCAGTACAGTGACATGCTGTATAGGTTGTAGCCTAGGAGCAATAGGCTACACCATACAGCCCAGGTGAGTAGTAGGCTGTACCATCTAGGTTGGTGTAAGAGTACTCTGTGATGTTCATACAACAAAATCGCCAAATGACACAGTTCTCAAAACATATCCCTGTCATTAAGCAATGCATGACCGTATCGCCATTCCATTCAACCCTCCCAAAAAATAACTAATCCCTCAGCCTCAGTACAAAAATCTGTCAGATTTGGAGACCTATAAAATGCAAACATATCCATATGCCCTTTCTTCTACTGATTTTTCAGCCAAACCTGACAACAACAGTATAGTGGGCATATCTTCTGGACTATTGAATGACACAGAGTGTGAAAATTATACATGTACTTCATCCCTAGAGATGACTCCAGTACCTCAGTAGTGCAAAGGTAATTGGGTTCAAAATATGCCTTCAAGTTAGTAAGGGCATTTCCCCAAACCCAGGCTCGCACCACACACCAGAAATCACCCGGGCCAAGAAACATGGAAACGTGTCAGGGTCCCCAACCACTATTGATATCATACTCTGGACAAAGTCAGCATGGTCCACACATGGAACTCTGGCTATATCTTATCAATATCTCATTCTACTAATTTTTCATCTATTATTTCACACACACACACACACACACACACACACACACACGGCTCAAAGCCTGTCAGCTTCATGCAGACAAGTAGAGAGAGCTTCTCTTGATTCTTGTCACTCCATCACTACCAGATAAGCTGCCCCCACTGAAATATCCTTGCAACAACTATTCTCTTTATTATCACCCCCAGAAATCTTTGTTCCATTTTATTTACTTTATCTCTTGTTTAACAGAATCCAGTCTTCATTTTTTTTGAGGAAGTCAGGATGAATAGCTAATCCAGGAAATGTTCCAGGAACACAGCTATAATAAAAAGCAAAAATTATCTTCAAAGTCATCCAAGAGAAGGAGGAGTAGCTTCAGAGAGAGGTGGTGTCACAGATAGAACATGGACTGTGGAGTCGCACTCATCAATTCAAATTCCAGCTCCAGCACTTTCTGTCTGTGTGACCTTGGGACACTGACCTGACTTTCCAGTAACTGTTTCTTCATCTGTCACATGGGGATAGCAGTAGAACCTGCATCACAGAATTGGTACAAGAATTGTGAGTCTTAGTACATTTAAAGTATTTAGAACTATGTCTGACATGCAGTGGGTATGATATAAGCATGTGTTTTTGCTATTGTGGGCAACCACTGTGTTACCTGCCTCCAAAGGCAGAGAAGACGGGCTCTACAAACAAATGGACCAGCTCCCAGTCCTGACTCTGCCTCTATTTTAAAAAAATGCACACTCCTCAAAAACTGCTAGCTATTACTTGTGTTAGAAGCTCTCCCAAAGTACAAGGGAAGGGAAGCCTAAAACAAAACAAGCAAATAAGTAAAAATTTAAAAAACTGATGAAACCCATGCAGTTCTAAGCTTGCAATTGTTTAAACTAGAGAGTTAACACCAAAAAAGCAATAGGGGTAGGAGTAAAGTGGGCAGGGTAACAATTAATGAAGTACAATGCCATTGTTTCCGAAACCTCAGGCTCTTCTATTTCTAAGTGAATCCAAGCTCCTGCTCCAAGATTCAAAATTGCCTGTTTATCACTATGCACCAAAAATAAAAGCAATTGTGGATTTCACGTGACAATTCTAATACAAAGGATCCTGATTTTTTAAATAAGGGGTTTTTAAAAACATATTTAATCATTAAAAATAAATTCATTTGGATACCATAGTACATAATTAAGTTGGATTAACTAAAACACCTCTTTAATTGTATTGATAATGTAATTGAGAACAAGAGAGGCTGAACAGTTTGCCCAAGGTCACATGGCTCTTAATTTGCAGGACTAAAGGTAAATTAACACCGACTTCTGATTCCTAATTCACTGGTCTTTCAACTCTACATGTTGCTTGCTTCTCTTCTCTCTTGTGTCTTTTTTCATCTTGTACCAGAAAGAGGTTTCTCCTCTTTTATTGATTCATTTCTTTGAAATGTATGTGTCTCTTTATCCCTGGGAAGGTGAAACTAGCACATGCAGAAAGTGGAATTAAATGCAAGAACACAGAAAGTGGCCATGCTTCATTAAGAGCAAATGGAGTAAACCTATGTGTAGCAGAGCAACAATTTCGCCATAGCTATCTGATTTTCCATCTTACAGAATCTGTGTGTTCCTTGCTTGTGTCTCATTAAAAGTTGCTGTTGGTTCACTGGGGTAATTTTAAAAGTTTGGAAGACATGGGCTAAAGTTATTGCCCTACACATGAGAACTTAATTGCATTTGAAGTTCGTTGACCTGTTTACTTTCTTCAATTCATTTTGTGCCTATGTTAATGAGAACTTGAAATAGACCCTAGTCAGTAGAAAAGACAGCATCATCTGCTTTTCAATTAAATTATCCAACTCAACAATTTCTTATTTACACCAACGCTACCACCAGATGGAGGGGAGGACCTGTCATATCTATAGTTGACACTTTATATTTTCTTTTCCAAATTCTAAGCCCTTACTGATTTGCTTCATTCCAATTTGCTGGGGGAAAATGTTCATTTTCTTATTCAAGAAACATAATTTCCTTCTGGTAGGGATAAAATTAAAAACCTTACTAAGGCAGATTTCTTCCTAAAATTTGTTTTTGAAACAAACAATCTTAAACATTTCATTGACTGCTTTTCAGAATAACCAAGATGCCTAATATATAAATTGCATTTTATCCATGCCATCAGCAATGAAACTGTAAATGCAATGTTTTCTTGTCCAAACATACAGTTTAGAATCATGCAATATTTCTTTCTAACAGAGATAATGCATCTTTTATTGTTGACAAAAGTGAGAACTGAATCATCACAAATAGTCCTATCTTTACAATGCTAAATTGTGGTAACTGCTAACCACCAGCTGTGGGTGTCATTGTACCATCTTATACATATTAGAGAGTCCTCAAATGACCTTCATATAATGACTCAAAGTTGAAGCTAAATACTAATTAAAGAACTCTAAATTCCAGGCCAACCAGAAACTGTATCTTCTTATTTACTAGAAATTTTAAAAACAGGGGAATTGAGAAAAGGGAAGAATTTGGATCAAGGAGGACTCAGGAAAACATATTTGGTGAGACTCACTTAAGAAGGCTCCATCTAGGCTCAGGAGATTTCTGGGACTTATTCTGGACGCCTCATAGGATTCCAAGAGACTCAGTAAGATCTCGGGTATCATGGCTTCAGTGAAAGCTCCCAGAGACTGTCCTCCTGATCTTTGCATAGAAAGTTTAGGCCCATCCAAACAGACATATCAATGAAGAAGCAGAACAATGTATAACTGCCAGTATAACTAATTTATAAGAGTAAATTTGTAAGAGATCGCTTACTTCACACATTATCCTATTATTATCTCACAAATACCCTCCCCTACTTCCCAGTACCAGTGCCTCAGGTAAGGACTATGTCCAAATACTGTTATAAGCCCAGTCCCGTGTGACTCAGTGGTTGAGTGTCGACTCATGTACCAGTAGGTCACTGGTTCCATTCCCGGTCAGGGTACATGCCCAGGTTGTGGGCCGATCCCCAGTAGGGGACATGCAGGAGGCGGCCAATAGATGTTCTCTCTCATCGATGTTTCTATCTCTCCCTCTCCCTTCCTCTTTCTCTCTAAAAAAAATCAATAAAGAAAAAAAAATTAAAAGTAAAACAAATACAATTATAAATACATTCCTTTCATAAAGGACCCCTAGTGGTCTAAAGACTATATTTCTTTGGCCAATTTCAAGACGTCACAACTTGCTAAAGATATTCCAAACCCCATGTGCCTCCAATACAGCATTGTCTTCAGGAGCTACAAACTTCCTTGTATTAACAATAAGAGATACAAATCCCATAACTTTAGGATACTAAGATGACTTTCTGTTTCATTACTGACTCTTTTTTAAATACCGAAGACTGTTTTGCTCATAAGAGATAATCAAATTAATATGTTCAGCTAGACATAAGCAAACTTAAATTCCACAGAACCCTCATCAGATCAAAAGACACCCTTCACAATGGCTCTTCAATAGCCCAGATAGTAGCAATCACCTAAGAGACTTACTCCTCTTCATCCTTCATAATAAAGGTTTGCAGGGCATCGGGCAAAATAGTCTCTTAGCCTTTAGTGATGCCAAAATTTTGATGTCTTCCAAGGCCTCTATCTCTCCTAATCTGAGATAGAAAGATAGATGGATGATAGATAGATTATGACCTCCATATGTAGAAAAGTTCACGAAGTTGTATTAGGTATCCATCATTTTCTCCTGCCCATGTCTAATTTCCTTTATTCGTGTAACAATGGTTGTCATGTACGATATCTTGCTTCTCCCCATTCTCAGTCATGTAGAGCAGGTGGGTGGATCTCACCCCTGACTCTGGGCTTGCCTGTGCCTCAGGCCCTGCCCATCAGAGCATCACTCCTGATGAACAGAGGGATTTAATTTAGGGAACCCAAGCTAGGGCAATCAGGGCCAAAGAAACTCAATCCCAATTATGTTTCATTATATTTTTAGGAAAGAGAAATGTTTGCCATGAAAAGGAAGGAGGGTGAAGGAGGGAAGTTGGTGCCTGAAATGAAGCTGATGCACAGGAAAGAAGGGGAAGCTGAGAAGTGAAGAGATTAATCATGGGGACCTTGTTTAGCTCTCAAAGCCTGGCCTCTGCCTGGAATTTTCAGTTATGAGTCAATAAACTCCTTTCTCCTTAAGCCAGATTATATTACCTGCAACAAAAAGTCCTCACTACGTAATTTTATTAAACTTTTCTAGCTTCATTCAAGTTGTACTTTTCAGGTGAATCATAATGCACGTAAGAAAACTAATTTTATTAATGAGCTTCCTGCAAATGGGTATACTGCAATATATATCATCATAAGTGCAGACGATTTATCTTTCTTTTCTAAGGGGAAAAATGGAGTCGCAATATGAATATCATTTAGATAATTGGATTGTTCAATATCTTAAATTCAACCAAAAGGGTTGCTTTGATACACATCTGAAATTTTTCACAATGGCATTACAATTTTGGATATCAATCCAAATAATATGTTTTTGATAATAATGAGGTCAGTTGGAATGTCTACTGAAAAACAAAAACAATAAAAAATCAGAAGACTCCACATTAAACAAAAACAGCATTATTCAAAACATGCAGAACTCCACAATTGTAGTTTTGCTTTACAGTATGACAAGGCCTACCTTGTTGGCACTCTGTGGGGAATGGGGTATGGAGAAATGCTATTCTCTATTCTAAAAAGGAAAATATTTGCATGTACTTTAATAATTTTCTGTTGATCTAAGAAAAAGGATCATTTTCATTCTTTGTGTCCTACCCAAAGCTGGCACAGAATGTGTAGCAAATGGGGGGGAAAGTGTTTAGAAGAGCTTGTTTTCATGCACTACAGCTTCTAACCTTGTCTCTAAGAGCCAAGGTTGATGTGTCCCATGCCAAATTAAATCTAAGATGTATGCAGGAATAAAAAGGGTAGCATTCCATGAAAAATTCCACTTTTCAGTTAAAGCAGCTAAGGTTTATTAAATATGCAAAAATTACAATGTCAATGTAACTTTGCAAATTAGGGTTTTCTTTTTAAATGTTTAAGCACTGTGCTGTAAATGAATGAAACAGCTGAAGACTTTCACAGCTTGTTACCTGTACCTTTTTCTCAAAGAACCTACACTAATAAATGTCATACATTTCCCAAAGATAAGGGATTTTTGTCATATTCCAGTGAGCAGTTTACTGAATATATTTGAACAAACTGTCTTTGTTCACTGACCCTGACTAATTCTCCTGCTAGTTGGATCAGTGTTACAAACCTTGGAAACCTACGATTCACAAGCGTCATATTTTTGAGCTGGTATATCCTCTCCTTGCAGCTGATCATTGAATACAAAGATGTTTTGTACTGGAGTAGGATGCATTATATATATTTATTTAATGGAAATTTGCAAAGGCTTAAGGAAGCTGAAGGCAATAGTATAAAAGATTTGAAATAAGCATACATTTTAATATGGTACAAACAACTAATTTTTTTCTTTTTAAATAACTTTTACTTTTTCTTGATGATAAAGGTAATGAAGTTTCATTGGGAAAATACAGAAAATACAAAAAAGTATAAAAATCACCTGGAATCCCTACATCCAAAATTATTAAAATTCTAGAAACTTAGAATGCGCCCAATAATGTTAAAATCTAAGGTAGAGAAAATTTCTCCAGACCTTTTTCATATGAAAACAAATAAATAGATAACTTTCTTGTAAATTGAGATTGTATTCTAAATACTGTTTTGTACTCTTTGGTTTTTACATTGAATGTATCACAAATATTTCCTTACATCATTAATTATAAAATATAATAATAATTCACTGACTCCTTCATTTTAAAAGATTTTTATTGAGGACCTATTGCCTTCTGGGCAATATGTTAAGCTCTCAGTATACAGCCCTGAATGCATCTCTATGGAGAGAGACACTAAACCATTATTACATACATGAACACTTTGATAGCTATTTTTTAAAATTTTTCTTTATTGAGTTTAGATAGAGAGGAAGGGAGAGGGAGAGAGAGAAACATCGAAGAGAGAGAACTTTGATTGGCCACCTCCTGCATGCCCCCCACTGGGGATCGGGCCCACAACCTGGGCATGTGCCCTGATCAGGAATCGAACCAGCAACCTCTTGGTGCATGAGTCAATGCTCAACCACTGAGCCACACAGCCCGGGACAGATTTGCATTTTAAAGACCTCTTTGACTGATAGGCAGATGATGAATTATAAGAGAGAAAAGTGGAAACTGAGAGAAAATAAGAGAGCGATTGTAATAATTCAGGTTACAGTCATTGGTTAGGACCAGGACAGAAAAGTGGGAAGAAAGAAAAAGAGATATATTAAATATATATTTTGGAAATAGAATCAGCAGGACTTGGTGATAGGATCAATGTGGGAGGTAAGTAATAGGCTGATGTGTAGGATAACTCACAGCATGAGAAACTGAGCAACTAAGGCGGCATTTGCTAAATTGGGGGACAAGATGCTGATGGAGGAGCAAACCTGAAGGGAAGACAACAAATCTGGGCTACCTACGAGACACCAAAGTGAAGTTGTCACGTTGACATTTGGATATGCACAGAAGTCTGGCCCTCAGAAGAGGACCTGGGTAGAATATTAAATTTTGAAGTCATTAATAAATAGATGTTATCTAATATCTTCAGAATCAGTGAGATATTTTAGGAAGAGTATGTAGAGTAGGCAAAAAGTACAGTGGGAACTCAGACGTCAAAATGAGACAAAGTTCTAGGCAAAAATATTTTTTAAAGGAATGGCCAGAAAGGTAAGAGCAAAGTAGGGTAATGTCAAAGAAACCTAGAAAAGAGAATGTTCCGAAGACAGGAAATTACACAATACTTCAACAAGAGATTAAGCATTTTGATGACTGAAAATGACCCATAGGATGTAACAACATAGAGTCCACAAGGATCTCAGTGGGAGGTTAGGGAAGAGGTGAGACAGAAGTCAAACAACAGTGAATGAGGGATGAAGAGAGCATATGAGACAGTTTTTTTTTTTTTTTTTGAGAATCTTGACTCTAAAGGACATTACAGAAAGACAGATGAGTTCAAGGAAAAATGTGATTGATCATTTATTTGTTTTTTGTTTTAAAGAATGAGAGACTCATAAATATATTTGAAAGCTAAAAATGATAGCAAAGGTGAAAGGGAGAAGAAACATAACTGCTTGAGCAGGGTCTTAGAAAGGATAAGACTCAGTGCGCACAGGATTTTATCTCTCTTAGGAGACGGGATCCTTCATACTATCTCAGAAAGAAAAAAGGATAGCCATATATAAATAGTAGATGTGTTGTTACTGTGCAACAGTTTTTATTTTTTCTATATAGTATGCAGCAAAATCATCCCCCGAAACCCAAGGAGTATAGAGATTTGAGATTGGAGAAGGTGTGCAGGTATGAAATAATCTTTTTTGAGCACAAGAGAATGAAATTTAAGGGCCCAGGTAAAATGATAGCTGACTTAAAAGATGTGTGTTGTTCTACAATAATTCTTAGTAGCAGCAATATAGGCATGGAGAAAGCTGGTAGTTGAGATTTTCAAGGGCTGAATTTTTGCTGGAAAATAGAGCAAGAAGAGAGAAACAGAGCTATTGAAGATTTGCAGGGGAATGATTATAATGAGCGATGGACTGGATACAATGAGAATAGGAAGAAAAGGTAGAGTCAATATAATACATTCATGAACTTATGTGATTGAACATTTATGTCATTTAAAAGGTTTCATTATTATTTATAAGGTTATGAATATCTTTGCAAATAATTCATCAATAAAAATTTTGATTATTTCACTTAGATTCCTGAATGGAGTCCCTGGGTCAAAGTTAATAAACACTGTGGGAGTTTTAATACATAGAGCCAAATTATTGCCTATTTGAGAGCAGAAATGGAAAAATTCTTTAAAAAGAAATACTGAGATAAAATCAAAATACGGTTTCCAGAGAGTGATTTATCTACAATCTTTACTTCTTCCTCAGCTGAACTGGAAAAGAGTGAGTTTTATTATCAGTATTTTAAATTCACATAAATAATACAGCATAATATTAAAATGTATCAACATTTCTAAACTGTATTTTACCTTAACAACCCCTTCAAAACAATCTTTGTTTTTTATTTATGTTTTAAGATTTTATTTTGTTAATTCTCGCCAGAGGATATTTTTTCCATTGATTTTTTCCAGGGAGAGGGAGAGAGAGAGAGAGAAATATCTATGTGAGAGAGACTCATTGATTGGTTGCCTCCTGCACATGCCAAAAAACGGGGGCCAGGGATGGAATCTAGGTATGTGTCCTTGATCATGAATTGACCCATGACCCTTTGGTTTGCGGGCCGATGCTCTAATCACTGAGAAACACCCATAAGGGCTCTTTTTTTTTTTTAAATGTGAGGGTGGATAGTTGGTGAACCCATTTCTGCCATCAAAGGTTCACATAACTCATGGAGAAATAGTGTCAAGTTGGTATAAATATTGATTTCTACTGTACCAGGATCTTACTGGAAGCCTAGGAAGCATATCAAAAAGAAAAAGGAAGAAAAAAAGAAGTTCTCAAGTAGTTTACAATCCAGTTGCAAAGACAATTATATTAACAAAAATTTCTTTAAAATAACTGACAAAGCAAGACCTACAAATTATTAAAGTTCAGCCAGAATAATCCCCAAATAAGTGTGAAGGAAAATAAGAAAATGTGGATGGGTCACTTGAGAGGGTATTCTTGTTTCGAACTGAACTTCTCTTCCCTGATTCCAAACCTGGTCCCTGCTGTGCACTCTCTCTCAGTTACCCATTCAGTTACATAAACCAGAAACTTGAACAGTCTCCCTGAGGCACCCACTTGCAACTATGCACCAAGTTCTATCCAATCCAGCTCTAAAATCTCTTGTATCCATAGCTCTCTCTCTCTCTCTTTAAGTCCACTGCTGCGATCTTAAATGGGGTACATAGAATTGTATGCCCAGAGGACTAGGTCACCATTCTCACCAGCACAACCACTATGGAAGAATTGTGAGTCGAGTGAAATTTTATTTCACCAGACAATATTAAATAGGAAAAGGCCATGAACTTCAACCAATGAGGTATCATTCATATTTAATACCAACTGTTTAGGAGGATAGCAATTCTACTAGCAGAGCTTCTAAAACAATTGGAATATTTAGAAGCTATGTAATGAATTCAGTCTATCACTCATTTTCCTTTAATTAGTTAACAAATACTTATTGAATATCTATTGAGTATTTCTGTGATATTTTTTCCTTTAAACATGATTGTTTTGATCCATTGTCATGGCTGATGTATCATAAATTTCTCTGTAAGTAATTCTGGGTTTTTTAAAAGAAAAATAAATCATGGATACCATTTGGAACAACATTACTTGATTTCAAAGTTCTTGGTATGTTTTCTGACTTTTTAGCCATATGCCCTCTTTCAGTTCCTTTAAGTATCAAAAAGCAATAGAACAAAAAAAAAGTTAGAGAAAGTTAAGCAATATATTTAGGTTTTCCGCTTTTGATGCAAAGCTTTACTACAACTTCTGCCTTTTTCATCTTACTGATAAATTATATACAAATCATTTTCTTCCTAGTAGAAAGAAATGAATAGAGAATGATGTATTAATTAACAAATTATACCACATGTTTATATTTTGATACAAAACATGGCCCCAAATAGCATTTTTTAATTATCTGGGATCTTGATTGACTATCTTATATCTAACCTGTACTTCATACTTAATTGAAAGTTAAATATCTAATTAGTATTTGGTACTGAAGTGTACAAACATTGGCAACAGACAGGTCGGGAACTTTCTGTTTTGGTTAATATGAGCCATTATTTCAATTCATGTAAAGCTTAACTTTTCAGTGAGATGGTCTCACTAGGCTTCCTATCCATTTGAAACGAACAGGACAAACAGTTCACTTTCATACAGTTCTTTGCTTCTTTTGGTATGAGAAAATGGTCTGTTAAAAGCCTTGCCAAGAGGGAAAATTATTTAGAAAAAGAGAAATCATTACATTTCACCAGAGAGACAAAATCCAGAATATCCTAACTTAAATTCTCCCTCTTCCACAGATATGATAGCACATGCTTGTATTAGTATTCAATGTGTAATTTGATTAAATACTCTATTTACATGCCTAATGGTTCCACTGCATAATGATTATTCTTCTTTTGTAGAATGGGAATATCTTTTAAATCCTCCTCATAGCGTCTGAGTAACACATTTAGTAAAATTTATCATTAATTTGCTAATTACTGAAATAATAAAGGAGAAATTCTAAAGAGGGGAATAGAGATCAGAGTATTAAAAAAGAAAGATGGGGGGTAAATAGGCAAAAAAACAAATGAAAGAGACATTGTGGCTATTAGATATTATGGACACACTCCAGTGTCTACACACAGAAACTAGAAAGCCTGGTCACCAAAAGGAATACAGAAGTCATTTTGGGGCTCTGTATTAGAAGTGGCAGCTGCTCAGCGGAAGCCATAACTTAGTGGCTATAATTGTTGGCTGAGTACACCTGGTTCAGGTATGCCCCTTTACAATGCCTAAGGAAATTGTCTTATTGCCTGTTTGTTTGTTTACCTTGGGACTTCAAATGGTCTACAGAATTGTTAGTTTGGGAAAACTAAAGGCATACGATGGAAAGAACTGCCTTTGGTTAAGTAGCAAGTAGTCTATATAAATACAGACCGAAATACAAATGACAAATGGGTATGGTTCTGGTTGTGGTTCATTTAACAAACACTGACTCCACAATCATTGAATCCCACTCTGTGCCAGGTGCACAAAGTTCATTGTCCCCAACTTGATGCTGATCCACCTGTCCTTTCCTCTCTGTCCTTGCCTCTAAGCCATTCTGTTCACGACTGAATTGCACACCAGCCGTGCTGTAATACACAAACTGCCAGGAGAAAGCCCTGGAATGTTTTTCTTAAGAGAGAGAGGTACCATCACATACTGGAAAGAGCATGCATTTTAGACAAAGACAGACTAATATTAAATCCCGGACTTGACTCTCATAATGATATATCCTCAACTTCTTCAGCTGTAAAATGAGCAAAAGAATTATACCTTTCTCATAGAATCCTTATAAAAGGATTCAATGTGATAATATATGTGAAATACGTAGAACCTAGTAAGTATTCAATAAACAAAAGTTATTTTGAAACATAAAGATTCTCTCTCAAGGTTTTAGGATTTTATTTCTAATTCTGGTCAGACAGCCATTTTTTGAATGCATGTCCCGTGGGTACTATAGAAAATGTGTATATTCTGTGCAGTTTCCTTCATGTGTCAGTCAGTCTGTCAGTGCCTTTAAGTGGGAGGGAAATTGTTTTTCGAGCTTAGTTCCTGGCTTCTTCCCAACACCCAACAGCTTATCACTGTCTGTTTCCTGCTTTTCACTTAAGTGTTTCTGTTTTCCTTCCCTTTTCCCCATCAATTTTACTGAAAAGAAACTCAAAACAAACAAACAAAAAACTACCTGCTATAAGGATAGAAAACAAGTTTTTCTTTTTTTCTGAAGCACCTGGTAATGAAACACGGAGATGGCTGGTGTCTGCAACTTCAAACCACCTTTTACCCAACTGAAAGGGGCAGGAAAGAATATGAGAATTAATAGAAAATATAAGAAGAGTAAGAAAACTAATCATAGTGGGGCACTAGCCATAGTCAGAAAAATGTTAATCATCCTTTACCGTGTTGATTGTGATTGCTTTGTTCTGATTAAAGAAAGGCCCATTCTGACCTGGCTGGGAGGTGTTGCACCTTGGGAGGTTACCTCAGGAATGCTGTCCACGCTTCTAATCTGAGCACAAGGGGGAAGACCTGACATCATGGAAAGATTAACAACCTGGTTGTTGGAGCACTGGACCCGTGACTGCCACTCTCTGGCGACAAGCCCCTGCAGCCCCAGCCCACATTCCTTCTCTCCTTTTCCCCAAACACATTTTACAGGCTAAAGAAGATATGATTAGAACCCCCCGGCACATCTGCCCTGTACTCCCAAAGCCCCCAATAAAAGAGCAACTCCCTCTTTCTGCTCTGCCCTTGTATTGACAGTCAGTGCATGGGTCCTTTCCCTGTCTGTGGGGAAAGTTAATAACATTTCCTTCCTTTTCCCCCTTCTCTCAGTTGTGAATTCTTTCACAAGCCTGCATTACTGCCCTAAACAAAACCCTAACAACCTGCATCTGGAAAGGAGTTTAGATTCACCTGCAAGTTCATTTTTTTCTGCCCACTTCATGGAAGATACACAATAAGCAAAGCCACAAGCCCTCTTCCGGAGACACACGCTCCCAGGCGACACGGCTCAGCATTGCCCTTTTCTCGTGTATCTGTTTTCAGACGTTTCCCTGCTCCACTGAAGCAAGTCCGGCAAAGTTCATGTTCTGCAGAGAAGCAGATCTGTAGATACATGTATGTAGCAACATTATTTTGAGTGAAAAATGTGAAGGTTAGAAAAAGTTACATCTCTCTTCATATATGTTGCATACATTTATGTAAATTTTAAAATATGTACAACACAATGAATTATATTTTGCTAAGGGTGCATATATATTCAAGGCCATACCAAAAAAACAAAAACAAAAAAACATTAGAATGAGAACCTACAGGGAAGAAGGGATCGGAAACATAAATCAGAAATGAAATTTTTAAAAATAAAATAAAACAAAACAGTGGAATTGCACAGGTGAATTAAGTTAAATACCAATAAGTGGAGCTATTTTAACTATCGGTATTTAAGAAAAATAATTCAAGCTAGTGTATTGTATTATTCATGTTAGGTTAAGTTCAGCTGCAGTAACAAACGAAGCCTCAAGATGAAAATACCACTTTTATTGTTATTGCAAAGCTGATATTGTAGAATATGATCTGTATCTGAAAGCTAAACTATAGAATCACTTACCCAGTCATTGCACTGGGTTCCATCAGACTTTCTGACACAGGAAGTCACAATTATAACACAATGCAGACAGTGGGTCAGAATGTGTGCGGCAGCCAGCCCCCAAAGAGAAGGGAGAGAAAGGCGTGTTTAATCTTCATTTGTTCAGTTTGCCCTTTCTTTTTTTTAATTTTTTTTTCCTTTATTGATTTTAGAGAGAGAGGGAAGGAGAGGGAGAGAGAGATAGAAACATCAATGAGAGAGAACATCGATTGGCCACCTCCTGCATGGCCCCCACTGGGATTTGGCCCACAATGTGGGCATGTGTCCTGACCAGGAATCAAACCAGCAAGCTCTTGGTGCATGGGTCGATGCTCAACCACTGAGCCACACCAGCTGGACCAGTTTGTCCTTTCAAATTCACCAGTCAGATCAAATCCCTGCTTTGGCTTTCTGGAAGAGGAGTGAGGGACTGCAGAGAGGGCAGGCACAGTAACCTAGCAGAAAGCCCTCCAGCTGGAAGAAAGCATGAGGAGTGAACAAGTTTCACACCCTGTGCCCCACCATGAGATCTGAAGTCTTTGTTGTTGTTACTCTTCACCCAAGGATATTTTTCCCATTGATTTTTAGTGAAAGGGAGGGAGGGAGGGAGGGGGCAAGAGAGAGAAAAACATTGTTTGCCACATCCTTTCTGTGAGCTTAAAAAATTACATTACCACTTCTTAGTTATGATTCTCAAAACAGCTAACTTCATTTGAACAAATTTTAGATTCCTTTCTAAATCATATATTTTTTCATCCTACAAACATTACAGCTTATTGTTATTTAATCATTTTCTTCTTTACTAAAATTTAAAAACCAGTTCAGGGTACTGTTAACCAGATCTCTAATGGTTGACTAACTCACTTAATTCATCCCCATAAAAAGTAATTTTGACTATTATCAGGTCTGTGATTGGTTACTTCTAATGCTGTTTTGGGCAGTATCAGACATAACACATTTTATATAAAATGTTAAACAAAACCTAAATTCATATACACTGTTAGAATTATCTTGATTTCTTTCAGTTATATTTTCAAATAGGAAATGGAATCTATTCTGATAAGGCAGACAATATAAAGAAAGAACTAACAGATATATTTTTGTAAATGTTTTTGGGGCCAGAAACATATGATTAAATTGAAATAGACACTTCAGATAGTACACACTATATACTTTCCAATCACTATATAGTTTAGATTCCTTAAATTCACAAACATCTTTTTTTTAATCTTCACATATTCCATTATATTTATCTCAGACCATTTCTCACCATTAGTTATTGCTGTCTTTAAGAAGATACTATAGCAAAGTTGGCATTATTGTCAGGAACTTCTGATACTAAAGAAGACAATGAATCTAATGCACATTTGACTTTAAATGAATGCACAATTTATATTTAAAATGGATAATTCTCTTCCTTTACATTTATCTAGTGGGTATCACCATGGTAACTGAGTACTTTTCACAAAGCCTAATTTATGACACAAAAAAATACAAAGAAGAAAAAGAGCTTATACTTTCCATATTTTGCAGATTGACAAAAAAAACTTTTGGGTTGACGTACATTTGGGAAGAAAAAAATGATCTGCAAAACAGTATGGACAAAAGTAATTTCTTTCAATATGTAAAGATTCTGGCCTTTCAAATCTATATATAAGAACAGCTACCTCAGGAAAAATTCTTCTCATAGGGAATAATTTAATCTCACACTAGGAAGCCACAGAAACAATCTCACTTAACCCTTTTGTTTTGCAAATGACGTCCTGAAGCCTAGTCTGGCTGTCTGAACTCTTCAAGATCACATAATAAATTTCAGTTTGTGAGAGCCCCACCTCATCCTCAGGCCAGTTGCCTCCTAGTCCCTTGCTCTTCCTGTCTAGTCACATCTTGGATATCTTGTTTTTACTGCTTGTCACCATTAAAACACAACTGTTGTGATTGAGAAGTCTTTGATTCTAGTCAGGCACATTTAAGTTTATTTCATTAAAAGTTGGTTTTAAAAAACCTTACTGTATCAACCAAATAAGTGATCAATTACTGTGTAAAATACTCATACCAGGTTTGGATGTGGTCTTTTTTAAGATTGCTTATGGTAAACGTCAAGATCTAGGTCTGAGATGCTATTCTGGTTGTAAGCTAACAAGTTAGCCCACCAGTTTCACGAATGCTGACAGAAGACAGGAGACCCCTCTATCAGAGGCAAAGAACAGTTTATTCCTAACAGCAATATCAGTAGCTAGAGTATCAGCACTCCCAAACCTTAATTCCCAAGGCCAGTGAGAAAAGGGCCAGTGATGCTTACATATACAGTGGTTGTTACAGAGATAGAGCCTTAAACTTACAGAATCCAACTGTTTATAAGGAACTATAAGCCTATCTGATCTTTCCCCAGGAGGAATACTTTATTTTTATTTTACTCAACAGTAAGCAAACTTATCCTTTGTTACAGTGACAGATATTATCTCTGTCTTCCAAGACTATTTGCTATACAAAGCTTCTCAAATAAATATTTCAGAACAAAGTCAACCAGTGACTCTGCCTGCAGAAATACAAGAGGCCCTTGGAGAATTATCTTGCAATAATAGCCACCTCTCATTTCTACATTGTCTTAGCTTCTGGAAAATGTTCCCATAAGTACAACACTCCATCAGCCATGATGATTAATTTGACCAACAGAGGCTACAATCAAACATGTTCAACTTGTGTCCTGTGGGATTTCATTAAGCTTACTAAGCTGCAGGATGAAGACAACCTACAGTATTGGCCTTAGCCGTGCCTCCCGGGGTTCCAGACACACCAGTTGAACAAATCCTATATACCAGGGCCTGGCAAACTATGGCCTACCAGCCAAAGCCAGTCTGCCATCAGTTTTTAAAATATTGGGACACAGCCATAGCTATTCATTTATGTATTATCTATTGCCATTTTTATACCTCAATGTCAGAGTTCAGAGTACCTTAACCATTAGCTCATTGCTGAGTGGCTTTTCTGGTTAAGAAAAAAACAAAACACATCACTGCCAGACTGAAATGGTCTGGAAAGACAAATAAATGACATAAATTAGTTTCAAGGACCACATGGTGTGACTAGAGTCAGCTTTGACCTGCAAAGATGAAAATATTTACTCTTGGGCCTTTATTTTAAAAGTTTGACAACTACTAACCTAAGACATTTGGTCTACATTAGAGAGCTAGGTTCTTTTCTCAAGTTTATATTTGATCTTTTTATTTGATCCAAGGGATTAATCCAGGTACAAAAAAATGCATTAGCAAATGCACAAATCCTTCCTTAGTCTGTAAGGAGGAACAGTAAAGCAAGTTTGTATCTATGACAACCCTGGCTAGTGAGTTAAGGTTGATCTGAATGCCTTCCAGAGTCGAGGTAGCGCTATGGATTGCTTCAGTCAAAGTCAAGGACACATTTTCTACCGTCTTTCCTAATTGTATAAAATACTTGAAGGTCTCTTATGATCACCCCTAAGGTATAGGTCACTATAGTTTTGGTAGGAAATCAAGTTAATATCTGGATTCCCCATAAGAAGTACAATCCTGAACACTCACGGTGCCCCTGGAAAGTATTATTTACAATTTTAGGGATCCCTAAGAGGCACCTTCATCAGCCAGAAAGCAGATTGATAATACCTTCATATGGCCTCCTTGCCATCTGGTAAACCTTAAGGTTCCTAGTTCAATTAGAATAATTGAGTCTAGTCATTGCTTTGGGACGAAATGCTTGAGGCAGGAAGTCCAACCTGTGCTGTTTGTCCACACTGAGAAGTTGGTACCATTCATCCATCTCAGAGAATGAGAGTGATGATATGTATATGGGAAAAACATCTGAAAGCATTGACAGATGTTTTGCATGGAAGGTGCAAGAGTTGGGGCCATCTCCTGATGTTTCTGATAGATTTCTCAATAGAGTTAAGAAAAATGGTGATCAAATTGTGGTCAGTCATCTGGAAAAGAATGGCAGATCCAGCAATCAGTAAAATTTAAGACTATTGCAAGAGTTTGGGAAAGCTGCCCAGGGAATTTTCATTTTGAGGAAGGGCTCCTAGAATAGTTCTGAAAATCAAAGATCATTAATGTGTCCTCCTTCACACCTCCTGGCCTTAAGGTGTTCCATTCCTGGCATCAGGGACACTTGCTCTTCTCCTGCCGCAGAAATAGCACATCCCTTTCCCAAAGCTATGACTTCCCCTTGCTCCAATCATCTACAGCTCACACCCAGATCTTTTGTTAAGAAGAATCAAATGCAAGAGAGAAAAGGGCATTTTTTAAAATAAAATTTACAGAGACCCATTCTGTCCCCCACTTTGATTCACATGGACTACAGTAGGCAAATTTGACAAGCAGTATATTCAACAAAGTGGTCATTATTCTTATGATCTAGGACCATGTTGATTTAACAAGAGAATCCAAGTGGCAGAATAAAAATTTTGTTTGAATCCTTAGGTCTCCTTTTGACAGAGCTGCCACTCACATGAATCATAAAAGCTGGTCTGGACTTGCTGTTTGGGAACAGAAAGGAGCATCGTGTACAGAAATAGTCTTGGGGAATCCCTAATTTTCAAAATAGATCTATACAATGTCCCCATCGCTTTTCATTCTGATCACTGCCCAGGAAACAAATGAGAAGAGATGACCCCTTTTGGAGACAGCCACATTCAGTAACCAAACTGCCTTACTGAGGTGTATGAGCCAGAAGGAGGTAAGGAAGATAAAATTTGAAATGTTCTTGAGCCAATTTTTGAGGAGACTATTCTCAACAATCTCTGTGGATGGCAGAAGGCAGAGGAAGTTCATCATAAAATAACTTTGACTATCAGTCCACTATTTGAGTAGCTCTTGTGATAAAATGAACATACTACAGATGGTCCAGAAAGCCAAATATATAACACAACTTACTTTTAAGGGCCACTGTGGTGTGGCCAGATTCAGCTAATCAGACAGGAACAATGATTTTACAACCAAAAAAGTGTCAACAGCAGGGAAACAATAAGATACAGCCAGTCTGCCAGAGGTGGCGGAGGTCCCCAACCCCATGTAATGCAGCCTCCCTTACTGAGGGACAAAAGAGTTTACTACTGGCAGGAGTTAAAAGCCCTCTATGCAGAAGCAGTCTCTGCATCAGAAACATAGAATTATTTGTTTTGTGCCCAATCTATGATGGTGGATATGTTGCTATGCCTAGGACAATGATAGATTCAGGAAGCAATCACAACAGTTTGGATAGAGCAAGCTTGATCCATAGCTTGTTCTAGCTGTTCTCATCATAGAATGGGCCCTAATCATGGGCACCTACATGAGTGACCCAGAAAATTTAATCAGTTTCACGGGCCCAAAGAGGCATGTCTTTTAAGTTGCCAGTCAGAGTTTTCTGTGAGACAGACAATCAGCTAGGACTTTCATGACAGCCAACATTTGGTAAAAATATAACAAGGTTCATTAGGCGGAGTATTGGTTAGAGGCATGAGAATGGCCTTGACTTCTGCCCACTGTGCGGAGTAATCATGTCCATTTTCCACCTGGTGTTAAAGCTAAACAGCTTTAGCAGCCCAGCGGAAACCTTTGGATTTCAGCTTAGATGACCCATCAGTGAACTAGGCCCAAACATATAGAAAAATCCCTGTGAACTAAGACTCCCATTCTACAAAGAGATAGCTGTCACTTTTTCATATAAAGCCAAGATGTTGCCCAGACAATGTCAACTGCAGTCTTGAATATAACACTTCCATTTGGCAAGTGAGACTTTTGGGGTGGAATATCAGGATAGAGAGTCAAAAGGTCTCCATAGGTCAGACATTCAGTTTTGACAAGAGCCTAGTAGCAAGCTAATATATTATTTTCAAAGGGGTGTGCCAGGTACCAATGTAAGGGAAGCAATGTATCTAAAACCTTAAAGGGTGCCTCCACTTGGAAGCTGCCTCCCTTTACCAGAGACTCCGATTGGAAAAGTCATTAGTCACTGAGACTTTTAATTCAAAGGGGTCATCAGAGTTGTGTGATCACAAAAGTACTTCCCTACATATAGCTCCTCCTGATCAGAATTCTCTTTGGTATTTATGGGATGGGAGGTACAATCATATGTGCATCAATTTCTACAATATATTCAGATATAGAAGCAACAAAAACAGTACATTAAATTGGCCTAAGGGGCCCCACTCACAAGGTTACATTAGTTGTCCTTCCCCACTCTGAGCTTTCCCCAATCCAATCAGTTGAATCTGTGCATGCTCTCCTCCATAACACAAGGTAGGATGGTAACTTGAACACCGGTATCCAACAGAGTCATATAAGTTTGAGTCCTTCCCCTCTCTGAAGGTCCCTGGCATACTTAGATAAGTGGGTATGTCCCTTGGTCCTCTTGAGGGCAGAAAGACCTCAGCCTCATCCCTATTCATCTTTCTTCATGAAGGACCTGAGGTGGAGGTGGGGAGTAGAAAAGACAAGGGAGTGGGAAAGGGCTTTATGAGGAGGCGCAAAGGAAAAAAGTCATTCAGCACCAGTAAGCAAGACTTATTTACTTTCAGTTTTGAGTGGCATATCTCATGGCTCAACCCAAGGAGCTTCTAATGTTTTCCCCCTGCCCACCACTCTGTATCAGGTGGCAAGTTCCTCATGGATGATGCCATCTATTTTAGTATTGGGGATTCCCTGATTTAACAGCCAAAGCCACATTGTATTCCACTTGAGGCCATTGGGTTATGTCCTTTGCCTGACTCCAGCCAGACACACGACAGTGACTTTTTAAAAATTCACCTTAATTTGGGGCATTTGCTGATCCATTACCAAGGTAACATCTCATAACTTCTTTCCAATGTAAGAGCTAGAGGAGTTTTCTAGGGCTGAAGGGCTAACAATAAAGATTTATCTAAGAATTTGGTTCAGTTTTTCGTTCTCCATCAGCATTTTAAACCCACTTTAGATCAATAAAAGCTCAATTCCTTTTTAATGCCTCATTTATAGTTTCCCACAGGAATTTGTCTTTCTCAGGGAAAGTTTCCCCCCAAAAGCACATGGATCCCTTATAAAAACCATAAACCACTAGGGAAAAAATTCTGAGGACTTCTATTTTCATCTCTGAACGGGTTTAAGGTTGGCACACTAGACTGCAGGAGGCAATAAGACATACAACGACCCTGCTGTTGCCACTCCTCCTTCACAAGCATTACATCCCTGCCCTCTCATCTCTTAATCCGTGAAGTGAAACAAATCCAAGTTTACCATAGGCTAATTGATGAAAACAAGAGTTAAGATCTCATCAACATTATAACAAAATTATGTTTAATGAAATGACATTATTTGAGGACCTGTTGTATTAGCAATTTGCCTGGTTCCTGCCCATATGGGTTGCCAATTTCCCTCCTTTGATACCCAGTAGAAGTGTTCCTCTATTCTGTTATCAGGTAGAGGTTGGAACTTTCTGGTCTCCCCAGGGTGAATTTTAACAATAGTTAAAACAGTTGCAATGGGCTAGGCCTCAGGCTGGCCACCAGACTGACAAGAAACCCTTCACACTCCGAGGAGAGTTAGAAACAACCAAAGAACCATTCAGACAGCTTCTTTTTTATTTCGTTCCTAGTGCTAAGCCTGTAACAACCTCCCAAATTCCTCCTCATTAACTGGCAGTAAAGGGGAAGATCATTGATTGTCTGATTGACCATTCATTTTGTTCAACATGCCCGCCATGAATTCCTCATAGAAGTCCCTGAAATCCCATTTGTCAACCATGAGGCCCTCTTTCTTCTTCTTCCAGAAAGTGATGTCTCTTTCAGCATCCAATCCTTATCAACCAAACTGTCAAGAACTTTGAAGGAGTTGAGATTTTATTAAACATGAAAATTAACAAGTTAGGCAGCCATTGTTTCACAGAGGCTGGCAAAAAAAAATCTCTGTGTCAGAGAGATGGTTGTTTATTCCTCACAGCAACATCATGGCTACAGTATCATCATTTGCCTCATGTCTCCAGATCTCAGTTTCTAAGGATGATGTCAAGAAGGTACATGCCATGCGATGTCTTACAGAGAGAAAGTCCAAGCATAGAAAACCTAGATCTTTTATAATGGGCAGTAAGCATGTCTGCCCTTTTCCCCAGAGGAAGACATTATCTTTGCCATACCACACAGTACAGAAACCTGCCCTTTGCCCCAGCGAGAGACACATCTCTATTCTCCAAGGCTGTTCACTATTATAACCATCATCAGAGAGCCTGAAACAAAAGTAGCCAGGGCCTCTGCTCATAAGATGTACAGAAAGACAAAAGACCCATGAATTGTCTCCTACTCATATAAACAATCAGTGAAATTAAAAGGTAAAAGCTAAATTTCTACATGAGCTTGATATTGTTTAATACTTTCATTTTTAACACATTTATTGGGGTATAACTGACCTACAAAAAACTACACATATTTACAGTGTAAATTCTGCTAACATTTGACATACATACATACTAAAGAAGCCATTAGTGTGATCAAATTAATGAACACAGCCATCTCCTTCCAAAGTTTTTTTTTGGGGGGGGGTGTCTCTTTTATTTTTAATTTCTCCTTTTATTAAATATTAGGTAAATTTTACTAAATGCAGATGAAATGAGTTGAATTACCAATTTCTCCTTTGAGGTGGAAATTATATTTCTACCAGACAAAGCATGGGAAGTGATTCTTGGTGTGTGTTAAGTATATGCTTAAGGACATAGTCTGAGCTAAATGGTGGTACTAAAAGAAATTAAGAATGTTTTCCATTATCATTCTCAATGTCAAGTGAATAAGACATTTAGAATACTTACTGAGTTCCACTTTGGTCAATGGAGATTTTTATTTTGATATTTTACTCACCAAACATGATCTTCTTGCAACAGTTAGGCAATCACTGAAATATAAAGCCTCATTTTCTTTCAAGAAATTTACTGTCTACATTTTTCTTTAGAGTTAATTCCTTCAAAACAGCAAGGGTGGGGGAAGGAGGGGTCCATTATATTATTCTGGTAAATAAGGATAATTTAAGGTTCTTTTAATCTTTCAAAGAAAGATACTTTGTCTCTGTTTTCGAGTTTTCCAAAGTAAAGATTTTCTTTTCTTAGTCTTTAGAATATTAAAATAAATTATATGAACATTATAGGTACACATCACATTAACATAGTATGAAACCACAGCTAAACAAAATAAAACTATTATATATGTTTTATTTTGGTCAAATCAACCATGGTCAAATCAACAACCACTTTGCTTAAATAGTAAAGAACTAATAGGCTATACCTTGCATTATTCGACATGAAGTATATAGCAGAACTTACAAGAAATGGATGTGATGCCTCAAAATTATTTGAAGTAGAATTTTATTTGCAATGGCTCTTGAAATGAATTTCTATTTAGGAAAAAGGAAAAACTTCAATTGCAACATATAAACATCTTAAATTGGATGACCCTGTGGAAATCAGTAGAATTATAATGAATAAAGAGCATACAATCAATTGTAACAAATTCTTCTTTTAGGATATAAAGTACACAGCAAATAAAAGCTATTTTGTATTCATATTTATCATTGGGTTAATTTTGTTGGTACTTATGAACTTCTCAAAGCAGGTAATTTTTAAAACTTTATATCATCTTTCTTTAGTACACCCTAAAAGCTAGAGATATATTCTAGGAAATTAAACCTCACTGCAGCTTGAAATGTACCACAAAATGCATTATAGAAGAAATATTAATATATTTTCATACAGTGTCCTGAAAGATGTTTAGAAATGCAGGAAATAAATGATAAATGTTCATTGTTCTGCTATCTTGAGCAATGACAGATTGAGAGGGAACACTGAAAGATTTTCTGAAATTAAAATAATTTTTCAATATGTTAGATAAATATCACTATCAAGAAAGTGTTTGAACAGGCATAAAAATATTTTTATTGGCCATAGAAAATTTAATGAAATTTTTATGCTTGAAAACTAGCAATATATTAGCAAGTAGGCATCAAACAGGATATGGGAGAATGACCAAAATCTACCATAATACTCTGCGGTTTTGAGCCCCCTTTTCTCACATTTTTCCCCTCTCTTCTTTCTTTTGTATATCTTATTCAATTAAGAGCAGTACATGTTAATTAAACACTACGCAGAATTTTTTATCTTCTTGGTGTAATCTGTGCCATTATTTACTCTATACCTATCAATGAACTTCCTGTCTGTTCACAGATTACATTTTTCTTTCATCTCTATTATCATCATTCTTCTACTTATAGATAAATTATTCTCAGCAAAGATTATTACAATCATGAGACTTGGGCTTACTCCCCATACAGTTCTCCATCTGCTGAATTATTTTTCCCACCAATATAAGTCCCACAGTTTGATTCTTAAACTAGGACTGCTAACAAACCCTGGACCAGAAAAGCCCTTCTTTAAAGAAGCATATCTACAGATACATTCCCTGCTTGTGTCCTGAGTATGAATTCTGAAAGCAGAGAGAGAGAAAAAAAAGAATTGCAGCAGCAGCATTGGATTTGTGGTTGATCAGATTTTGATTTGAATACTTTTCTCCATCATTTTTTAAATTTATATAGCAAATTATTTGACTTCTCTGGCTATAATGTTTCTCACCTGTAAAATGGTGATAATAATTTTACCTATCCCACGTGGTTCTTGTGAGAATTAAGTTAGAAGATGCAACTTATGAGCCTTGTTCAAAGTAAATTTCAAGTAACTATTTACTATTACCCAAAAGTTAAATCAATTTATTGATAATTATCATCGATGTTTGATGTGTTTTAGGATTTTATAATGTCTTTTTCTTAATCTGAGGTCAATTTTTCACTGGCATGCAAATTTTATACAATTGAAAAGGTGGTCGTTCTAAAGTACAAATTTCTACCACACTTAAAATCTTTTAGTTGTTTTTCATCTTCATCTGGTCCCCACCTTCCTAATCTCATTTCTCAGCTCCCACCCATACATACATACTGGGCTCCCTCCAAGCCAATTGCAAGCAATTCGCTGAAAAGGCCTCCCTTCCTGTCCTCTGTACTCTAACACAATGTCATCCTTTCGCTGACAGCCTTTGGTTCTCTCTTTTACACCTGAACAATTCTTACCCATCCTTCAAGACTCAGCTCAATGATCTCACCTTAGCAAGCCTTCCAGGACCTCCTCAGATATCAGTGCTCCCACAGCACTTAATTCCTACCATAATCATAGGGTCTGTCTAGATGCTTTACTTCTTCATGTACCGCCTGCCACACTCAGTTGCTTCCATTTTGCCTCTGGTGGGCAAAAGCTATTGATTTCTTTGTTACCCTAGTGCCTGGTACATATTTGGTAGTCAACAAATAAAGCATGAACAGATGGAAGGATTGCATTCTATTAGTACGGTGAACAAATTATCCACAAGTGGTGACCATATTTACACACAGATACATATTAATGTGTGACACATTTTCCACTTTTGTACTGATATGGATGAAGGTGCGGTCTTCAGAAAATTTTTATTCAAAGGCAAATGTATTATACTGGAGGATAAAAGTATTAATCCACTGTCACAGGTACAGATTTGTTTAACCAAACAGCAAGCCTTAGGACAGGGTTTTGAGGGTTTCAACCAGATCTTTTTATGGGGCAGATGTTGCCACAGGAAGAATCTAAGCATCCACCTCTACTGAGAGAGAAAAGAAAATTCATGTGAACAATAACAGTGGACGTTCTCGACAGGTTATGAATGATTCATTATAAAAGCAGAAATGACAAGAGGGGAAGGCTGAGGAAAAACTGTCTAGTCACCATTTTGCTACACACATAACAACACACAGCCTCCTCTGGGAAGACAAACTAATTTCAACACTAGTAACATCAAATTTTGTTAAGAACGTAAGTGTACTGAAAATAAAGATCATTTGAAAGTTATAAATATAAATTATGTTTTGGATTTTCCATGCTATTACTTCCCTTGTGTAGTCTGAATAGTTCAGACCTTGTAAAAAAACAACAAAAAAAACCAACAAAAAACCTATCACACATCAAATGAAAGCTAAATAACTCACCAAGTCCTGAGAGAACCACAGCTTAAGTAGCCTGTCAGTTACTCTTTAACTATCCTTACCAAGAATGCATATTCTAAAAAAAAAAAGTTGCTTCTGTTTGTAAAAAGAAATTCCTGAAAGAAAGAAAATACTGCATGACAAATAGACTATTTTACATTAAACCAGTGTTATTTATCTTCATTGCTCCTGGTGAGAGCTGGGTCAGAACAAAGGGACAGAGACCAACAAGACCCAGCGGCCTCCCTGGCAGAGATATATTGGCACTGTTGCCCTGCAGGGTGCAGGGAGGAGGCTGGGAGGTTAACTCTGACATCAGGGCAAAAGGGAGTCATTGAGAGTAGTAGACTCAGACCAGACAAGCAGAAAGGAATGCCAGTGTTCCCGTAACCATACTTGAGGGAAATTGCTTTACAATACAGTACAGACATATTTCTCAGAGCATGAGTTTCTTTCTCACCATTGTTTTGATATAACTTCCTGTGAGTAAAATGTCTGACTCTCAACTTTAAAATATGCCTCCCAAGATCGCTTGTGAAAAATGTAATAGTTTTAATGCTGTGGTCGATTGTGTAACTACTCACAAAAATGTACTGCCTCTCCTCTGGGAAGATTAAACATCCTTACTCTGTTGAATGCAGGAGAAGCATATGACTTGCTTTGACCAATGAACTGTGGGAAGGGACATGTATCACTTCAAGTAGAAGCTTTCAGAGAAATGCAAGCTTTGCCATTCTATCAGTTCTTGCTTCCACAAGGGGCAATTCTCAAGTGAAAAAGCTTCCCCATTAGCCGGGATCCTGGAGTGAAGATGACATGGAACAGAGCTGCAGCCAACCCACAAAGACATGCAGCATGAATAAGAGAAGCTTTTTTTTGCTTTCAGATGCTGAAATTGGGAGGATTGTGTGTCACTGCCAAACACCCTACCTCACGCTGACTAAATAGTTGCCATTTCTCGGACTGGAATGTGGCGGCCAAAGGAAGACCTCTTAGTTGCTAGCTTTGCAATCGTCTACTGCCATGTGGGTGGCAGCTCCACCAGGAAATGGAATCAGTAAGAATAGGCTGATATGCACTGTGTTTCTTAAACAGCCAGGGCTCCTAAAACTAAGGCGGATAGCCACTTAAATTAGAAGTAATCAACCGAAAAACAAGTGGTGCTCCAAAAGATAAATTTAGATCAGAATGCCTCTTAAAAAGGAACAATGTTAAAAAAGAAAAATTAAATCCTATGCTAGTATTTTAGTACTCGGCCTCCAAAGGCTAATATTATTTTAGTTACAGTATACACTTGAAAGACAGGAGGTACCTAATTTGTAATGTTGTTTCTTGAGATGAACTGGAAATTACAATTAGAAAACCAGTACACCAAGCACATACCTCCCAAATATCACAGGCTCTGTGACAGGAAGAGCTTTTATTTGGTATTTGTTTATATGTTGGTTGGTTTTTGTTTTATATATTTCTCCTCTATCTGTGCTTTGTTCCTAGAACAAGGGCCAGAACTTCTTCTGTATAAACCCTTCACCTGCTCATCGGAGTGCCAACTCTTGTGGTATCAGAAATTCTGACAGTATGAGTAAGTAGTGACAATAAAACTGGAAAAGCAAAGAGAAAATAGAAATTTTGCTGGTAAGGTTTATTAGTCATCTATTGCTGTATAACAAATCATCCCAAAATTTAGCAGCTTGAAACAATAAACATTCATTATCGCACAGTTTCTGCGGGTCGATAATCCATTTTACCCGGTAGTTTGTGAGGTAGAAGTCATGATGTCGTCTCGGGTTATAGTCATGTGAAGGCTGACTGGGGCTGGATGATCCCCTGCCAAGATGGCTCACTTATATACCTGACAAGTTAGTCGTGCTTGTTGCAGGAGCCTTTAGTTCTTGCCACACGGGCCTCTCCATGGGGATGCTTGAGGATTCTTCCTCTACTTGGTTTGAGTAGCTGATTCCCCAAGGCAAGTAACATGAAAGAGATCGAGCCACATCTTTCCCTGCATTGCCTCCAAGCTCACACACTGTCATTTCCACATTATCTTGTTAGTTATACAGATTAGGCTTCTTCAGTGTGGGAGTAGATTACACAAACTCTGAATATCGAAGCACAGGGATTATCGGGGGCCATCTTGGAGGGCGGCTACCACATTTATATTTTCCCCACAACCTACAGAATATCTCGGGCACTGGATTTTTTCACTTATTAAATTTAAGTTTATGCAGTCAGCTCATGTAAAATTCTGACCAATATAATTTATATTCAGATATATGTTAAATCAAATAAAGATATCATTTTTTAAAAATTCAGTCACATTTAAATGGCAGGTAATAGAATAAGTATTATAATTCATTTAATATTTCTAACTCTCTAATTTCCTTGTGGTATAATTCACTTAGTACCTAAAATAAATATCAGAAAGCTATTATTGTATAAATCTCTCTTTTCCTCAATTTTTAATATATTCTTTCTTACTCATAATATCAGATTATGAATCATATAATTAAGAGTAATAAAAAGAAAAAAGAAAAAAAAGAGTAATAAAAAGGCAGTGTAAAAAATTCTAACATTATATAAATGACAAGGAAACACATGACATCACATTGATAATATAATCCTAGAAATAGCTTAAGAATAAGCTCTTGTTCAAAAGTCTAAATAACACTTTCAAAGACCTAATTCCAAGTTGATTTGCGGATTTCCACATTGTCTTTTTTTGTTGTTGTTAATCTTCACCCAAGAATATTTTGTTCCAATGATTTTTAGAGAGAGTGGAAAGGAGGGAGGGAAGAGGAAAAATGGGGGAGGGAGGAAGAGAAACATTGATGTGAGAGAGACACATCAATTGGTTGCCTCCCACACGCACCCTGACTGGGCCAGGGATCAAACCTGCAACCCAGTAACATGCCCTTGACTGGGAATTGAACCCCTGACCCTTTGATGCATGGGCCAACACTCTAACTACAGAGCCACACCAACCAGGTCTCCACAATGTCTTTTGTATTAATTGTTTTAAGTCTTGACCAACGTAATTGTCTGAGAAGTACTTGCTAACATCCTTCACACCATTACCAACTGTGGTAGACACGATATAGTTTCTGCATTCAGGAATGCACAGTCTAATATAGGGAGACAGATATGTAAGTAAATATACCTAAAATGCCTTCCGAAACATGAACAAAATTTGAATGTCACATTAACAAATACATAAGTCTTGCTAGTACAAGTCTCATTGTTCACACAAGAAAATCTAGTCCTTTAGTTCCTTTCCTCTATCCTCACCAGCCACAAAATTTGTCTTTGAAACCCATGGGTTTGCTACATGTATGTGAATATGTGTGGGTTCTTCCTGCTACAGGAACTTGCTGCCCTTAGCCGGTCTACCTGGGTTCGCCTTAAATGCTACGAGTCCTGTGCTTCTACTTCCTCCAGCCTTCACCCTTCTGCATTTCATGCACTGTCCAGTGTTCACTCAGCTCTCACTCCTCACAGACCTTGGACGCCACTAAGGCACAGATTATTTCAGTTCACTCTGGTCTCCGTAGTATCCCACCACATTGGCAATCCCTTGTGAAGTGATGGGGAGCGGAGGGGGAGATAACTTTGTGTTACTCTGTGTTTTTCTTAATAAAAGACTCCACTTCCAAGCCCCTTTAGCCCAAAGACGAAGATTTGTTCTGTCATCTCTATCTCTGCCACCTCATTCTCTGAACTTTCCACCACACCCTCTGTATCGCCCCTTCCATTTGTATATAAGCATGATAAAGTCCCTTCAGTGTTCCCTCCACCTGACTCTCCATAGTCTATATTTCTTGAAAAAGGATATCTACACTCACTAGGTCTGATCCCTCATTTCACCCTTAACACCCTACCCATTCTATTCTGGTATCTGGATCGACCATTCCATTAAACTACTAAGAAAGATCATCAACAGTCCCTTTGTTATTAAATCCAATGGAAACTTACACCTTCTCATCAAGTGGTTCTACATCCAACACTTCCTCACCACTCCCCCACCTGGTAGGCCCCTAGTCTGCACCAGGTTTCCAACAACCTGTTGACATAGGGGACTAATGCCCATGCAACCAGGAAAACTGTAGGAGGCTTGGTTACATTCAGGCTGCAAAGCTGAAACTCTATTTCTCCTTAGGTCCCCTGCTTGTTAAATACAGCTCCAAGCTGTAGTTGCAGCCATTTGGTTTTTTTAGTCTCTTTCCATGGGTGGGATGCTCTACCCAGCCTCTGGTTTTAATCTATGAGCCTGGACTTAGTCCTTCATCTCACATGAAAACATGTAAGACCATATCCACAGATGCCAAATTCCTACTGCCACTGCCCTGTTTTTTTTGTTTTTGTTTTTTTATCCTCACCCGAGGATACTTTTCCACTTTTTGTTCAGATAGAGCTGGAGGGAGAGAGAGGAAGAGAGAGAAACATCGATGTGAAAGGGACACATCGAGTGACTGCCTCCCGCACGACCCAACCAGGGGCCGGGGACAAACTGCAACCGAGTTACATGCCCTTAGTGGGAACCGAACCCAGGTCTCTGGACCGCAGGCTGACGCTCTAACCGCTGAGCCAAACTGGCCAGGGCCACTGCCCTGTTTTTTGAGTCTACAGCCCAGCAGCTCTATGGCATTTAGCCCAACACTGTGTTTCTGCTCTGTTATGGTAAAAAATATATCTTTTTTAAAAAATTTTTTTTTCTTTATTGATTTTAGAGAGAGAGGGAGAGAGAGATAGAATCATCGATGAGAGAGAATATCGATTGGTCATCTCCTGCATGCCCCCCACTGGGGATCGGGCCCACAACCTGGGCATGTGCCCTGACCGGGAATTGAACCAGCGACCTCTTGGTGCATGGGTCAGAGCTCAACCACTGAGCCAGACTGGCTGGGCAAAATATATCTTTTTTTTACCTGAGCTTTATCTTCTTAGTATTGTCCATTTAAATCTCATTTAGCATTAGTATGTAATTTTATCAGAAACGCTTTCAGAACATGACATCTTGTGCAAATATCTCCTATTATTTCCCCCCACCTTTATTGAGGTCTAATTTACAAATAAAATTGTACAGATTGAAAATATACAATAAAATGTTTTGATATACATTGTGAAATGATTACCACAATCAAGTTAATTAACACATCCCTCACCTCACATTTGTTGTTGCCCTGAGAGTACTTAAGATCTTCTCTCTTAGCAAATTTCAAGTACAGTCATGCACCATTTAATGATAGGGATATTTTCTGAGAAATGCATTCTTAGGCAATCTCATCATTGTGCAAACTTCATAGAGTGCACTCATACCAACCTAGATGGTATAGCCTACTACATACCTAGGCTAAATAGTACCTACGCTACAAGCCTATACAGCATGTTACAAAAAAAATCTGGTAAGATTAAATCAACTACACAAAAATTGATTCAATCAAGAGAGGCAGAAAACAAGAGATGTATGAGGCTGCTGCTGACATAAGAGCATACTGTTTGACAGCAGGCTTTTTTTTTTTTTTTTTTGCTTAATCCCTCCGCCTTTTTTACCCAGCCACCTTACCCCTTCCCCTCTAAAAGGTGTCTGTTCTCTGTATCTATGAGTCTGTTACTATTTTGTTTGTTTATTTTGTTCATTAGATTCCACTTATTAGTGAAATCATATGGTATTTGTCTTTCTCTGACTGGCTTATTTCAATTACCATATACTGTCCAGGTTCATCTATGCTGACACAAAAGATAAGATATCCTTCTTTTCTACAGTCGTGTAGTATTCCATTGTGTAAATGCACCACGGCATTTTTAGTTTATTATTTTTTTTAATATGTTTTTACCGATTTTTTTAGAGAATGAGGAAGGGAGAGAGAAATAGGAACCATAAAAATCCTAAAAGAAAACATAGGCAGTAAAATCTCAGACATTTCTTGTAGCATTACTTTTTTCTGCTATATCTCCTTAGGCAAGAGAAACAGACTTTTCTTTGGGGATTCCACACATAAGTGCGATCATGCAGTATTTATGCTTGTCTATCTGACTTATTTTACTTAGCATAACATCCTCAAGTTTTATCCATATTGTTGCATATGGCAAAATGAAAATGCAAACACAACATCCTTCAGTTTTATGGCTGAAATATATGTATACCGCATCTTCTTTTGTTCCATCCAATATAGACAGACACTTAGGTTATTTCCATATCTTTGCTACTGTGAACATGGGAGAGTAAATATCTGTTCAACGTACTGATTTTACTATTTCAGATACATACTCCAAAATGGGATTGCTGGATCATGTAGTAGTTCTAGTTTTAATTTTTGGGGAAATCTCCATGCTGTTACATATAATGGCTATATCAATTTACATTTCCACCTTCAGCATATGAGTCCCCTTTTCTCAATATTCTTTCCACTTGTTTTCTTTCTTTTTTTTTTTTTTTTTTTTTTTTGTATTTTGATAGTAGCCCTTCTAACAGGTATGAAGTGATATCTCATTGTCGTTTCTTTTGCACTTCCCTGATTATAGGTGATTTTCAGCACCGTTTCATATATCTGTTGGCCATTTGTATATCTTCTCTGGAAAATATCTATTTAGGTCATTTGTCCATTATTTAATCTGACTGGCTTTTTTTCTATTTAGTTGTATGAATTTCTTATATATTTTGGAAATTAACTCATCAGATATATAGTTTGCAAATATTTTCTCCCATTCCATAGGTTGCATATTTACTCTCTTGGTGCATGGGTCAATGCTCAACCACTGAGCCAGACTGACTGGGCTCTTCTGTTTCTTTCATTAATGTATTATAGTTTTCAGAGTACAGGTCTTTTACTTCTTTGTTTAAATTTATTTCTAAGCATTTTACTGTTGTTTTTGATGCTATTATAAATGGAATTATTTTCTTAATTTTTTAGATAGTTTTTTTGTTTGTATATATTAATAAAATGCAACTAATTTTTCTATGTTGATTTTTCATCCTGCAATTTTATGGAATTCATTTATTAGTTCTAAAAGGTTTTTGGTAGAATCTTTAAGATTTTCTATATATAACATAATGTCATCTGCAAACAGACAGTTTTACTTCTTTCTTTTTTATTTGGATGCCTTTTATTTTGTTTGCTTGCCTAATTGCTCTGGCTAGGACTTCCAGAACTATGGTGAATAGAAATGGAAAGACTGGGAATCCTTGTTTTGTTCTCAGAGAAAAAGCTTTTTAGCTTTTCATATTTGAGTATGAAGTTAGCTCTGGGCTTGTCACATATGACCTTTATTATGGTGAGGTATGTTTCTTCTATGCCCACTAGTTTAATCAACTTGGTGGCCTTTAATTCTTTATAGCAGTTTCTCATGATCCTTAGTATTTCTGTAATATCAGTTTTAATGTCTCCACTTTCACTTCTTATGTTACTTATTTGAGTCTTCTCTCTTTTAGTTAATCTAACTAAAGTTTGTCAATTCTGCTTATCTTTACTTTGAGGTATAAAGTTATGTTGTTTATTTAAGGTCTTTCTTTTTTCTTAATGTAGGCATTTATCACGATAAACTTCCTTCTTAGAACATTTTTGTTCCATCCAATATGTTTTGGGATGTTGTGTCTGCATTTTCATTTGCCTCAAGTTCCCCACCCCCTTTGATTTCTTTGATCTATCTTTTGTTCAAAAGCAGGTTTTTAAATTTCTAAATATTTGTGATTTTGTCCCAAATTTTTCCTCGTGTTATTTTGTTGTTGTTAATCCTCACCTGAGGATTATTTTTCCCCAATGATTTGTAGAGAGACTGGAAAGGTGGGAGGAAGGGGAAGGGGGAAGAGAGATGTAAGAGAGAAACATCAATTGCTTGCCTCCTGCACGCCCTCTGACCAGGGGGCAGGGATGGACCCTGCAACCCAGGTAGTGCCCTTGACAGGGAATTAAACCTGTGACCCTTCAGTGCAGGGGCCTGTTCTCTAACCACTTAGGCACACCAGCCAGAGCTCCTCTTTTTATTAATTTCTAGTTCTATACCATTGTGCTTGGAAAAAAAATACTTGCCATTATTTCAATCTTCTTCAATTTGTTAAGACTTGTTTTGTGATCTAAAAGCATCTATCCCTGAGATTGCACTTTAGAATATATGTTCTGCTGCTGTTGGATAAAATGTTTTTCATATGTCTGTTAGGCTCATTTGGTATAAAGTATAGTTCAAGTCCAATGTTTTCTTATTGATTTTCTGTCTGGATGATTTATTCATTGTTGAAAGTAGAGTATTAAAATCCCCCACTATTATTGAATTGATATCTATTTCTGCCCTCAGATCTTTTAATTTTTGCTTAATATATTTATGTTCTTCAATGTTGCATGTATATATATTTGCTATTGTTATATCCTCTTGATGAATTGCTCCCTTTATCATTATGTAATGATATTTTTCTCTTGTTTCTGTTTTCAACCCAAAGTCTGTTTTTGCCTCATATAGGTATAGCTCCTCTTGTTCTTTTGGTTTCCTTTTGTATAAGCAACATATATTTTTTATCCATTCAGCCACTCTATGTCTTTAGATTGGAGAATTTAATTCATTTTTATTTAAAGTAAGTATTGATAGGCAAGGACTTAATAGTTTCATCTTATTGTTTTCTGGCTGGTTTATAGTTCCTCTGTTTCTTTCTTCAGCTCTTGATAACTTCCTTTGCAATTTGGTGATTTTCCATAGTGGGATGCTTTGATTCATTTCTCTTTATCATCTGTGTGCTGCTATAGGTTTTTGTTCTGTGGTTGTCATGAGACTTACATAAAACAGTTATAACCTCTATTTTAAGCTGATAATTTAATTACAACCACATACAAAAATCACACTCTTTAACATATTGTAAGTTTTGGTGTCACAATTTACATGTTTATGTTGTATATCTACATTATTACAGCTTAATTATTTTAATACTTTTGTCTTTTAACCTTTATGCTAGAGTTAAATGATTTACACACCACCAGTAGAGTATTAGAGTATTCTGAGTTTGACTATATACTTTATCTTTACCAGTGAGTTTTATACTTTCCTATTAATAATGAGCATATTTTTACTTGAGCTTGAAGAACTCCCTTTAGCATTTCTTGAAAGGCAGGTCAAGTGGTAATGAGCTCCCTCAGAGTTTTTTTTTTTTTCCGTCTGGGAAACTCTTTGTCACTCCTTTGTTTTTGAATGATACCTCCAAAATACAGGGAGGGTAATATATTCTTTTTGGAAGTCTTCCACCTCAGTACTTTTGATATATCATCACACTCTGCTGGCCTGCAACCTTTCTGCTGGGAAATCTTCTGATACCCTTTTCAGGGTTCTCTCATATGTGATGAGTTTCTTTTCTCTTGCTCCTTTTGAAATTCTCTTTTTGTTTTTTATTTTTTTTTGACAGTTTTATTATAATGTGTCTTAGTAAAGAACTTTTTGGCTTGAATCTGGTTGGAGACCATGTCCATATCTCTCCCTACATCTGGGAAAATTTTAGCTATTATTTTTTAAGTAAGTTTTTTGCCCCTTTCTTCCTCTCTTCTTCTTTTACAATTCTAATCATTTATCACGTGTTTCTTTTAATGATGTACCATATGATATATAGGCTATCTTCACTGTTTTATTATTTTTTTCCTTTTTCTCCTCCGACTGGACAATTTCAAATGATGTACCTTTGACTTCATATATTCTTTTTTCTGCTTGATCAAGCCTGATGTTGACATGCTCTGTTGCATTTTTCATTTCATTCATTTTATATTCTTCAGCTCCAGACTGTCTGTTTGGTTCTTTTTTACGATTTATATCTCTATGATAAAGTTATCATTTTGTTCATGTATTGCTTACCTAATTTTGTTGAATTGGCTATCTGTGTTCTCTAAAGCTTGCTGAGCTTTTTTAAAATAATTATTCTTAATTATTTATCAGGTAATTTGTAGATCTCCATTTCTTTGGAATTTGTTACTGGAAAGTTATTGTGTTCTTTTAGTGGTGTCATGTTTGTTGATTTGCATGTTCCTTCAAGTCTTACATTGCTGTCTTCACATTTGAAGAAGCAGTAGCATCTCTCGTCTTTACTGACTGGTTTTAGGAGAAAAACACCATCACTCAGCCTAGGTGGGGAATTTGAGGCTTACTCAGTCCTTTCATATGGATGCCCCTACTCTAGACTTCTTGTTCTCTCAAGGAAGAATTCTTTTTTTTTTTTTTTTAAGATTTTTAAAAATTGATTTTTAGAGAGAGAGAGAAACACCGATGTGAGAGTGAAACATCGATCAGCTGCCCCCTACTGGGGATCAAGCCTGCAACCAGGGCATGTGCCCTGACCGGGAATCGAAATGGCAATCTTTTGGTGCACGGGATGATACTCAACCAACTGAGGCACACTAGCCAGGGCTTGAGGGGGAATTCTTAAGATTTTGTGCCTTCTCTCAATACTGCAAAACCAGACCAACTGCTGAGAGCCTCCTGTTTGCTTTCATGAGGAGGCTCCCCTGAAATACTCAATGTTGTGTGCTTTCTCTCAATCTAGCACAGACAGGCTGAACTTCTGCACATGAACACAAGCTGTGTGCAAAGGATTGCACTCACCACTCACAGGGAGCCTGCCATAGGGATGTGTGGGTGAGGCATGCATAGCATTGGGCATGTCTGTGGGCTAGTTGAGGCATCTGCAGGCAGGATGTCCCTAGCAGCTTGAGGGCAGTCTTGCTGATAGAGTCTATAAAGTGGTTAGTGAGATCCATGTTGCTTCAATGAGTTCCAAGCCCTAGCTGCTATATTTCCAGCATCTCCCATCCCCTCAGGCATGCAGATTACCTGAGTATTTTAGGTGGGGTGAGAAGAAAGTAGACCTCTTTGGAAACATCTTGTATAACTGGTGGGGCAGAAGGGATATGTTCTCATGTTCCTCTATGGAGGAAATCTCAGAACAAGGGAATCTCTCTTGGCACTGAGCTGTGTTACTTTGGGGGAGGAGTCCTCTGGTAAAGTGAAAATTTCTTCTTACCCCTTCAATGCATGGATTTGTTTTCTCCAAAGCTATGCTGGAACTCCCAAACTCCCACAGGTGTTCATGTCTATGGGTGACTGTCAAAATCATTGCTATGTGGGGAGTGACGGTAGAAAACTCCTATTGTATCATCTTGCTGCCATCACTCCCTATCAATTCTTAACATCTAGGGATTGTTGTGAGACCAAAACTCTAAATATAGTAAAAATTCTCTGTAAGCAACAGAGTCAACACAAATGTTAGTTATTAATAATAGGCACAAATCCTCAAAGAAACAGTAAGACATCAGATTGTTTCTCCCCTTTAACACCTGGATCTGAGATACAAGAATGAGATCACAAAGGGAGAGGCTGCCAGACTGTGAGGCAGTCTAAGGGTAAAGTCTAGTGGGAAACAGTAGTCATAGTGAACCCAGTGCCAGGCATGTTCAAAGCTCTTAATAAGTAATACCCCATTTAATTCATTATCATTATTCCCATTTTATAGATGAGAAAACTGATCATAGAGTGGTTAAACAACTTGCTCAAGATGACCCAGGTAGTAAGAATCAGGCTGCCAGAATTTGAACTCCTTTCCCTCAAAAATGTAAAAAATGGAACTGCCATATGACCTAGCAATTCTACTTCTGGGAATATATCCAAAGAAACCCGAAACACTAATTTGAAATAACATACACATCTCTGTGTTCATTGCAGCATTATTTACAATAGCCAAGATTTGGAAGCAGCCCAAGTGCCCATCAGTAGATGAATAGTTTTTAAAAAGCTGTGGTACATCTACACAGTGGAATACTACTTGGCCATTATAAATAAGGAAACCTTACCTTTTGCAATATCATGGATGGACCTGGAAAGTGCTGTGCTAAGTGAAATACACCAGTCATAGCAAGACAAGTATCATATAATTTCACTTATATGTGGAATCTAATAAACAAACAAACAGACTCATAGATACTGAAAACAGACAGACAGCTGCCAGAGGAGAAGAGTTTGGGGGCGGGGGCTGGGTGAAGGGATTAAGCAAAAACAAAACAAAACAAAAACTCATAGACAGGATTTGAACTCCTAACCCCTACACAAAGTTGCTTCTAAAGTATGTAGCCTAAGGTGAGCATGGATGGAGAACCAAATACTGTACTTTCTTTTCAAAGAGCCCTTCCGATTGATTTCTTTTCTTAAAATATCCCGAGTGTTTGGGAGGCAACAGAATCTGCCTGTGTGGCAAGCTGTTATATAACAGGAGAAGGTAGGTTGGAGGGTAACCCCATAGTAATAGAGATCAGAAGAGTTTCCTTTGTTTTTTATAATCTGCTAATTTACTCTAGTACAGATCATTGAGTCAACCATTCTCATTTCCTGAACTTCTTTGAAACATCCCATGGGCTCTTTTCAAACAGAAAAGAGAGTGAATTCAATATAGAAAAATCAACTGTTCTTTCTCCTACTTAAAGAGCAAAAGCCTAGCGTATAGTTAGGGTGGGAATGAAAACCGTGAAATCATGCTTACTGTTTGAACAGCCATTCCAATTAAAAAGCACCCTGGGTGGGATCAGTGCGCGTCCGGCCATCGCACAGCGCAGGCAGAAAGAGCTTTGCTGTGCGTGCCCGTGGAGTCATTTTTGCAAGGCCCCTCCTAGAGCCGTGTGATCAATAGGTATCCTTCACCTTTTTTAGAATACAGCAGGAATTGAAGATGCTGAAAAACAGCAGCACCTCCTCACCAAGAGCACAGTAACCCAAAGCACAGTGGTTTCCGCACCAACTCCTGGGGGTATACAAGCTACAGACAGTGTGGTGGGGAGGTTTTGAATTGCTTCAGACACAATCTAGGGGAACACTTTGGGAGCTGCCAGCACGGTCATTTTATCCACTTTTCAGAGATTCTTTATATGGCTCAGTGGGTCATCAGGCACATTTCATGTCCAAGTATAAACAAAAAAGAGCCAATGTATGAGGGAGGGATGGACTTCACAAAAAACCCAGCTATATCGAAGGCTATTCTGCAGGTATTGCTAAAGCCAAAGTAAAACTAATATGTAAACTCTTGATTAAATAGAAGCTCAAAATCGGGGGGGGGGGGGGGAACCTGGAGAAACATAAGTTAAATACAGAGAGACAGAAATAGTGAGGGGCAAGAGGTCACTCATAACAAGTGACTGTAAATATAAGACATGACTCAGTAGCTCCCTCACATTAAGAAGAGATAAAATGTTGCATCCTCTAAGAATGTGGAGGGAATAGCAATCCCCTGCCTCCACCCTCTGCCGTGTTCCTTTCCCCTCCTCATTTCACATATTTGCAGACTAGAAGGCCCACACATTGCAACCTGCAATCATGTTCTGGCTCCACAGCTTTTAGAAGGCTGTGACTTCTACATTCACTTACTAAGTGCTTGAAGTGCCCAACTCCACATAACTTGAAAAATATTAAAACCATATAAGGCCATGGTGAGAAGAAAGGGAAATCTATGTTTCCAGTAGTTCCTGGACAGATGGACTCAGTAAATATTTACTGAATTAATGGCGATCTGTCTGCTGTTCTCATACACGTACCCCACAATGCCTCGTTTGGCTAGGACAACATTTTGAAATACTAATCTGCAATTATTTATTTCTCCCTGCATTGTTTCCTTTTTTTCTTTCCTTAACTCAAGCAAGCAACCAGATTGTGCTCTTTGCTCAAGATAAATATGGAAAAAGGAGAAAAGCAGCCAATAATCTTTATATTATAATCTTCCAGAGCCTCAGCTCTGGAACTTCTGTCCATAGAGGAGGATAAAAGAAGAGGATTCTCATGCAGTGATCATGTATTAGACAGAAACATGAAGGGAGAGAGATTCCCCCCAGAAAGAAAAACAACAGCTTTCTCCTGGATGGAAAGAAGAAAGAGAGTGTGAGTACTCTGTGGGTCTGCGGAACACTTAAGAGCTTTGCTGTGCTTGCCAGTGAAACCACTAGGGTAAGCAGCAAAGCCCCTGAGAGAAGACAGCTGTGTGCAGTGAAGAGGTAGACAGGACCACTGGCAGCCTTGCAAAGGATTCTGGGCTGAAGTATACTTCTGGACTGACAACTTTTAGGACAGGATAACAAATACTTATTCATGAGTGATTTAAGAAAAGGCCAAGAATCCCAGCAGCTCATCCCTCTTCACCCTCTGTGACTTGTCTGGCACTATGGCAGATACTGGATCTAGATCTTTCTCTCTCTCTTCCCCTCCCCTCCCTCCCTCTTGCTTGAGGTGAAGCTCCACTCTCCTCCTTCCTGGATGAGACACTTTGTCTTATACATACAAATACTCTCCTAACTTGGGGATTGAATCTTGAGGTAAGAAACCAGGAGGGGAAAATGTTCGGTATGCAACACTCCGCTGTTTGGCCCTGCCACATCTATCCCCAGAGATAATAACCACAAAGAAGCGCATAACCCATTTGACTCCTTGAAAGGAAAAATAAAAAATACAGGAAGAATAAAAGATATCTATTTCAGAGTAATATCTCAATTATATTCTTTCCTAAATAAATATTTATGTCCCTGCAAACCAAATGCATATATAATAAATGCTCTTCCTCCCAGCTCCAGTATTCCCAGCCTCCAGCTCTGATATCTCAGCATGTGGAGTAAAGGGATATCTGGCCCAGGCTCCCTAAGGGTCAAGTAGGTTAGCCTAATGTGGCAATTTTCTCTCCTTTCCTGTGTGTGTGTGTGTGTGTGTGTGTGTGTGTGTGTGTGTTGAGGAGGGACCATGTGAAGCCCCATTTGGAGATTAGTCTCCCCACCAACACTGATTCCACAGAACAGAGAGCTCAGCCACGGATAAAGGAAGATTGGCCCTTGAAGAGATAATCCTGTCATGGACCTAGAAAAAGTGAGCGCTAAGCTTCTGTCTTCAACAAAAAGCCAACCCAAGTCTCCCCTTCATGCTCAAAGTCATCATCTTCCCCCAGCTTCACCTCAGTCTCCATAAGGAGGTAGAATGGCAATAAAAGAATGAAGAGAGACCTCCCCACCTGTTCACCACCCCACTGAGGAAGCCAGGGCTACCTGCAGGAAATAGTTCTCTTGGGTTCTTTTGTGAATCTCTCTGGGTATCAGGGAAGCAAATCTCTGAATGACTAAGATTCCTCAACCATATTTTAGTCTTTTATTGTTTCAAACATGTCACTTCTTCACACTTTTACATGAATTACTAACAGTTTCAGGACAAAAAAAATCTTTATTTTCATAAAAAAATTATTCATCTTCTCCAAGATGTCTTATAACAAATGTTATACAATTATAAGTATGGTTAACATTAAGTTAATCTACTATTAAGTACAAAAGGGCTAAACATCAGAATACTAAATGTGCTGGCTCAGATATTTTGGTTAGTATTAATATCCATGATTTTGAAAGAAAAGTATTTTTATGTGATAGCACTCAGATTGCCATATAATTTCAAACCATCACTTTAAAGTCAGAAAAAAATCTGATTTGGAATTAAAACTTAAAGAGAAAATCTTCCTTACACATTCCTCAGCCTCTTCTCCCCAAGCTTCTATTTTAATTGCAAACACTGCTGTGAGAACTATCAATTGCAGACTTTCTTTCTCAACAGAAAAAACACTTTCAGGCCAAAGTAAACTTAATTCAAGGCAGGGGTCGGGGAGGGGGTGGATTAAAAACATGTCCTCTAATATTAAGAGTCATGTTGAGAGCATCCTTTGAGAAGCAACTCCTACTCTAAACTCACTTACATCAAACAACGGAAATAATGTTTTGACTTTGAAGTGCTATAGGCAAAATTCTCCCTTCCTTCTGTGTATTCTTGGTTGTATGCAAGTATGTGTACCCCGCATTATACCAGCAAGGATTTGAAATGTTTAGCAAAAATTCATGCAATACCACAAAATATAATAAAACCAAACTTAAAAATAGGAAAATTTTCATGGAGAAAAGAGAAGCATGCAAGTATGAAAATGAACCCATGAATGAGATTAATGAAAGGAAGGAAAGGGAAGGAAAGGGGAGGGGGGAAGGGGAGGGGAGGGGAGCACCAGTCACACCAGGAATGAAAACATGAACAATTATGGGCTTCTCTGTGTCCATAAGATAAAACCCACCAATTCCTGAGAAGAAGCTCAACTCCTTCTAATGTAAACAACAAAGAGATGTTTCCCGCATGGATCTAAGAGGTAGTAAACTGTATGAGGTAGTAAACAACACTCTCCATAGCAGCCTTACAGTGACTGTGACAGTGCATCTCACAGGACTATTTCTTTCAACACCCTCAAAGTAGTCGAGTGATGCAATGTCAAAAGCGCAACTTGGCAAAAGCAATTCTACAGGGGAGACCAGAAATGGAGTGAAAGTCCAGTTCTCTGCTTACTTGGCATGAACCAGCAATCAAATTTTGAAATGAATTGCAAATCCTTTGGGCAAACCTGCGTATGTACTGTTTCTTTCAATCAAGGTTTCAGTGAGTACTGAGCAATGGTGAGCCCCAGATAGCCTCTTTCAAGTACCTAGATTGTTATTATTCTAGGTCACAGGCTAAGTGCAGTTCCCTATGCTTTAACAGCCAGACAAGCTGGAGGCAAGCTGTCATCTTCTTATAAAATTGAGGTGCCCAAAGAGGACTCAAGTCAAAGGCAATGCCACTTGTGCACAGAGGTGACCAAAAGACTGGTTGAGTACCTTTCCTTCAAGCAGTGCTGCTTAAAACTACCTTTGTCTTACCCGGCAGCACTGGAGTCTTTGATGGTGTCATGACCAACTCATCCTAGAACAAAGTTAGACTACCATCTTCATTTGTAAACTTAGAGATAACAAAATTCTCCTAAAAATATAGACACACCAATAAAGAGGAACACTGCTGCTTGTTTCTAAGCACCAAGAAACTGACATATTTCATACAGATATTCTTAGTGGACATCAGGATTGTAACATTCATGATCCACTAAAATGAATGTGTCAGAAATCCTAATTAAATTGAAGATCATTTTAGGCAGTGGTCCTCCAGGAAGCCTGCTCTGAGTCCCGACGGCAGCAATACCCTTGTGTGTTAAAACAGCACCTGTGCTGACCCCATCACAGCATCTATTACCCTGGACTTTAACTGCCCAGTAACTCCCTCTCTTAGTTAGGGTACATTCTCCTTGAAGTTACAGAAAATCAACTAATAGTGATTCAAATAGTAGGAGTGCCTTTTCCTCACATAACAATAATCTTTAGATAAGACATTATTGGCACTGATTCAATCCAGTGGCGTCTGTGATTCTCTTGGCCTTTCCCCCGCGGTCACCAGGTATGTGTTAATGCTCATGTGCACATCTAAGGCAGGAAGCAGAGGGTGAAAGAGAAGAGAAGAAGAGGTGGTGGCATCAGTGTAGTTTCATTCACCAGAACAACAAAAGTGTTTCCTAGTAAGAAATCCTCCCAGAAAATTTATTTTCTCTTGTCTCACTGGCCAGCATTGAGTCATCCAGCCAACCCTAGCTCTGGGGAAGGCTGGGAAAATAAGGGATGGGCGTGACCATGCACTTTAGGCCTCGATTCTAAGTCTCAACTTTAGAATAATCATGATACACCATCTGGGACTGGGCGCACTGTGGGGCAGAGAAGCAGTACACAATAGATACTAAGCAGGAAAATAAAAACATATGTTTCTCCATTTCTTGAATTAGATGTCAGCTGCTTTTTTTCCCAGTGCATCAAAATATTTTGTTTTTAATTTTTAATTAAATTTATTGGGGTGACATTAGTCAATAAAATTATATAGGTTTCAAGTGTACAATTCTATGGTACATCATCTGTATATTGCATTGTGTACTCACCACCCACAGTCAAATCATCTTTTGTCACCATATATTTGACCCCCTTTCCCCTTTACTACCTCCCAACCTTCCTTCCCTCTGATAACCACCATACTAGTGTCTGTTTCTATTAGTTTTTGTTTGTTTTTCTTGTTTATTCATTTGTTGCTTTCAGTTTTATATTCCACATATGAGTAAAACCACATGGTTCTTGACTTTTTCTGACTTATTTCACTTAGCATGATATTCTCAAGATTCATCCATGTTATTGTAAATTGCAGTATTTCATCTTCTCTTAACCTCTTATCAGTATTCCATCGTATATATGTACCATATCTTCTTTATCCAATTATCTATCAAGGGACACTCTGGTTGTTTCCATGTCTTGGCCACCATCAATAATGCTGCAATAAACAGGGGTGTATATACCTTTGTGACACAAATAGTTTCAAATTTTGGGGGTAGATACCCATAAAAGGGGTTGCTTGGTCTTATGGTAATAAGATGTCAGCTTCTTGAAAACAGAGATTGATCTGTTTTACTGTTTTATTTTCCAGATCCTGGCATAGTGCCAGGCTCAAAACAAAAGCTCAGTGACTTTTGATAAAGAAAAGAAGGAGCAATGAATTTAAAAAATGAATGAAATATTAACTTCTCAGCTGTCCATCACCATAGTTCATACTTATATAAAGCTACAAGATAAATTATACACATACTTTGAACACACTTGCACCCTGAGATAAAAAATATTCTAGTCCATTCTATTCCTACTTTAGGCACTCAGTCAAAGCTGATGATAATGATAATTATGGTCAAAGTCTCTCCAAAGACACTTTCCAGTGGAAAACCACAGTGCTGACAACAAAATATAGTGAGTATTTTAAAGCAGGTAGATTATTTTCATTGGTTCCATCAAAAGGCTTGCTTGTCCATTAAACATAATACTAAAGGAAACATGTTCCTCTAAACCCAAAGAGGTATATGATCAGTAAGGCTCATGTAACCAGTCTCTGCAAAATTAATACTCTAAATAAGTTACTTGAGGAAACACCAAGCAGAAAGATTTTCATTTGTCTGAAAAAAAGAAAAAAACATGTGACTATGAGACACATAATTTGCAGAAGCAATCAATAAAATGTAAGCTCTATATTGGATTTAAACAAGAGCTTGCACAGAAGTTAAAGGAGTGTTCTTTATGGATTTAATTAAAATGCTGCTTATGAGACCTTTCTAACTTTCTTGTGCTGCAACTGTATTAAGATGCTCACATCAAAATATTTACATTTAAATATTTTATAATGCCACATTTTTAAATATTAATGATGCTACAAGTAATCCGTGACATTTCTACAGTTTTTCTATAGTAAGTTTATAAAAAAAAAAAAAAAAAAAATCAAAGTCTGTGTTATCCCTAGTCAGCGATTTAAAATGCAGCTTAGCAAAAACACCAGCTTGCCCATTTCTACAATTCTAATAAAACTTCTCTAAGAACTTAATTTCTTGCTATTATAATTTGTTCTTACTCTGTTCTTGATAGCGGCACTAGAGGGAAGAAAAAGAACTGTTTTTGTGTCAGTAAGTACCACTATTGAGTTTAAATACACTCCTTTTCAAAGAGATAAATTTATTGCCAGGTTTCATTTAAAATGTGAGAAAGGCACCTGTAAAATAGAGTTGGAGAACAAGTCAATGTTATTTCATGTGCTCTACACTGAAGAGATCTTTACGGAGATGTAAGTGCTACTTGGAAACAGATAATGTTGCAAAATAGTGCATTTGTGCATAACAAAGCCTCTGTAATTGTAAGATTCACTCCTTAATATTTTGTCCTTGAAAGTACCAGAGAACTATCTCTTCATAGTCATGGCTAGATTCTTCTTCCTTCTGTTGTCTGTCTTTCTGGTCACTGGCCAAAAAAGGCAACTAAGAAACACATGCTTCCAACTCTCATCTCTATAAACAAGCCAAGCACAAGTTTGCTATAATAATAAATCTGGTAAAAGCTATAAATGTTGGCAGCATCACCTTGAAATATGAAACATGATTACTTTATTCTTTGTTCCTCAGAGAAAGCTAATTATTAAGGCTAATCACAAAGGAAGTGAATGATAACAGGAATGTCAGCCAGGTGACAGAGACTCTTCAAAACCTGCCAACTCCAGCATAAATTTGCTAAGGGTTTTCAGATGCATCTGGCTATCAATTTTCGTTACTGCAAAACAGAACACCATATCAGTTGCACAGTTTTGCAAGATGTATAAAACACATTGCTATGCCTTCATGTGTAGTTAGTTATAGAGGTTTAAAATAGTGATAGTCCTGGGTTTTGGGTTGAGATAGGAAACAGCTATGTGACTATATATAAATGTCTTTTGGCAGAGGACTTTCTAACTTGCAAATAAAGACCATATAAAATAATGATGACCCACTCAGAGGTATAAAATGTAATTGAATCTTTTCTGGACACTTTATACCATTGATGACTTTCTGATCTTTTAGAGTCTCAATTCTTAATTGCTGTTTATAATTAAAAATTGAATTAACTTACTAATCTTCCTTTTTCTTTTTTTAATTTTTATTGAATTTATTGGAGTGACATTGGTTAATAAAATTATATAGGTTCCAGGTGTAAAATTCTATAACACATCAACTGTATACTGTGTGTTCACCACCCCAAGTCAAGTCTTCTTCCATCACCACTTATCCCCCGTTTACCCTCTTATACCTCCCCCACCCCCATTTCCCTCTCGTAATCATCATACTGTTGTCTGTGTCTATGAGTTTGGGGGTTTGTTTTTTGCTTAATCCTTCACCTTTTTCACCAGCCCCCCTACCAACCTTCCCCTATGAAAACTGTCACTCTGTTCTCTGTAATCTATGAATCTGTTTCTATTTTGTTTGTTAGTTTATCTTGTTCGTTAGATTCCACATGTAAGTAAGATCATGTAATATCTGTCTTTCTCTGACCAGCTTATTTCACTTAGCATAATACTCTCCAGATCTATTCATGCTGCTGCAAAGCATAAGATTTCCTTCTATTTTATAGCCGAGTAGTATTCCATGCTGTAAATGTACCACGGCTTTTTTATCTGCTCATCTACAGATGGGCACTTGGGCTGCTTCCAAATCTTGGCTATTGTGAATAATGCTGCAGTGAACATAGAGGTGCATATAAACTTTCACATCAATGTTCTGGGTTTCCTCGGATATATTCCCAGAAGTGAAATCACCGGGTCATAAAGCAGTTCCATTTTAAATTTTCTGAGGAAACTTCATACTGCTTTTCACAGTGGCTGCACCAATAGCATTCCCATCAACAGTACACTAGGGTTCCTTTTACTCTACATCCCACCAACACTTGACATCTGTTAATTTATTGATGATAGCCATTCTGACAGGTAAAAGGAGATATCTCATTGTGGTTTTAATTTTCATTTCTCTGATGATCAGTGATGATGAGCATCCTTTCATATGTCTATGGGCCATCTGTAAGTCCTCTTTGGAGAAGTGCCCATTCAGGTTCTTTGTCCATTTTTAATTGAATTGTTTGTTTTCTTGGTGTTGAGTTGTATAAGTTCTTTATAAATTTTGGACATTAACCTCTTATCAGAAGTATCACTGTTGAATATGTTCTCCTATTCAGTGGGTTGTCTTTTTGTTTTGTTGATGGCTTCCTTTGCTGTAGAAAAACTTTTTAATTTGATATAGCCCCATTTGTTTATTTTAATTATTTTTGTTTGTTTCCCTTGCCCAAGGAGACATACCAGAAAAAAAAATATTGCTATGAGGAATGTCCAAGATTTTACTACCTAAGTTTACTTTTAGATTTTTATATTTCCAGTTTTACATTTAAGTCTTTAATTCATTTTGAGTTTGTTCTTGTGTATGGTGTAAGAAGGTGGTCTATTTTCAATTTTTGGAATATTATCTGTCCAATTTTTTCCCAACATCATTTAATGAAAAACTGTCTTTACCCAATTGCATGTTCTTGTCTTCTTTGTCAAATATTAATTGACTATAAATATGTGGATTTAATTCTGGGTTCTCTACAAGTCTGTTTTTATGCCAGTACCATGTTCTTTTGATTATTATATCCTTGTAGTATAGTTTGATATCAAGTTGCATGATTCCACCAACTTTGCTCTTTCTCAAGATTGTACTAGCTATTGGTGTTCCTTTAATTTTTTTTTTTTAATGTTTACACTGTTACAGATCTCTCCATTTCTCCATCCTTTTGACCAACTCCACCCAGCCCTCATCCCACCTTCCCTCTGACCAAAGGCAAATTTTACCAAACATTCAAAGAAGAACTAACACCTACCCTTCTCAAAATATTCCAAAAAATTTAAGAGGAGGGAAGATTTCCAAGCTCTTTTTATGAGTCCAGCATTACACTAATTCCAAACCCAGATAAAGATATACAAAGAAAGAAAATTATAGGCCAACATCCCTGATGAACATAGATGCTAAAATCCTTAAGAAAATATTAGCAAACTGGATCCAGCAATACATTAAAAAAGTCATACATCATGAAAAAGTGGGATTTACCCTGAGCATGCAAGGTTGGCATATATTCGCAAATCAATAAATGTGATACATCACATAAACAAAATAAAAGATAAAAATCACATGATCATATCAATAAAGCAGAAAAAGCATTTGATAAAATTCAGCACCCATATATAATAAAAATTCTCAGCAAAGTGGGAATATAGGGATAATACCTCAATGTAATAAAAGCCAAATATGAAAAACCTACAGCTAACATCATACTCATTGAGAAAAATCTAAAAACATTTCTCTTAAGACCAGGAATAAGACAGGGATGTCTGCTTGCACCACTCTTATTCAACATAGTACTGGAAGCCCTAGCCACAGCAATCAGACACAAAGAAGGAATAAGAGGTATCCAAATTGGAAAGAAGGAGGTGAAACTATTATTATTTGTAGATAACATGATATTGTACATAGAAAAACCTGAAGATTCCACCAAAAAACTACTAAATAAGATAAATAAATTTGTCAAAGTAGCAGAATACAAATTAATATCCAGAAACTGGTGGCATTTTTATACACCAATAATGAACTATCAGAAAGAAAAAGTAAGAACAAACTCATTTGCAACAACAAAAAATAAGGTATCTAGGAATAAAACTAATGAGGGAGGTAAAAGACCTCAACTCAGAAAACTACAGGACATTGAAAAAAGAAATGGAGGAAGATATAAACAAGTGGAAGTATATACTGTGTTCATGAATTGGAAGAATTAACATTATTAAAATGTCTATACTATACAAAGCAATCTATAGATTCAACACAATTCCTCTTAAAATACCAGTGTCATATTTCACATATAGAACAAATATTCCAAAAATTTATATGGAACCAAAAAAGACCCTGAATAGTCTCAGCAATCTTAAGAAAGAAGAACAAAGTTAAAGGTATCATAATACCTGATATCAAACTATACTACAAAGCCATTGTATTCAAAATAGCCTGTTACTGACATAAAAACAGACATATAGATCAATGAAACAGAATAGAGAGCCCAGAAATCAACACATTCCTATATGGTCAATTAATATTTGACAAATGGGGCAAGAGCATACAATGGAGTAAAGACAGTCTTTTCAATAAATGGTGTTGAGAAAAATGGACAGGTACATGCAACAAATAAAATAAAACTAGATCTTTAACTTACATACACAAGAATAAACTCAAAATAGGTATTTTATTTTGTATGCAATTATAAATGAGATTTTTTAATTTCTTTCTTTCTGATAGTTTATTAGTGTTGTATAAAAACGCAACTAATGCCTTGGCCGGTTTGGCTCAGCGGTTAGAGCATCAGCCTGCAGACTAGAGAGTCCCAGGTTCAGTTCCCGCTAAGGGCACATACCTCGGTTGCAGTTTGTCCCAGCCCCAGTTGGGGTCGTGTGGATGGCAACCACTCGATGTATCTCTCTCACGATGTTTCTCTCTCTGTCTTCCTCCCTCTCTCCCCCCAACTCTGTCTGAAGATAAATGCAAAAAATGTCCTTGGGTGAGGATAAAAAATAAATAACGCAACTGATTTCTGAATGTTTATTTTGTATCCTGTCACTTTACTGAATTCATGTATCAGTTCTAGTAGTTTTTTCGTAAAATCTTTAGGTTTCTCTATATATGGTATCATGTCATCTGCGAATAATTAGTTTTACTTCTTTCTTTCTAATATGGATGACTTTTACTTCTTCCTGTCTGATTGCTGCATCAAGGACTTCTAGTACTATGTTTAGTAAAAGTGGTGAAAGCGGACATCCTTGTCTTGTTTTTGCACATTGAGCATGATGTTGGCTGTGGGTTTTTCATATATGGCCTTTACTACATTGAGGTAGGTTTCCTCTGTTCCCACTTTGCTGAGAGGTTTTATAATAAATGGATGCTCGATTTTATCAAATGTTTTTTCTGCATCTATTTATTTGATCATCTGACTTTTATCCTTCATTTTGTTTATGTGGTGCATCATTTTTATTGATTTGTTTATATTGTATTAATTTGTATCCTCAAAATAAAACCTACTTGATCATAATGTATGATCCTTTGAATGTATTACTGAATCTGGTTTGCTAATATGTTGTTGAGCATTTTGTCATCTGTTCTTCAAGGATATTGACCTATAATTTTTTTTTCTTTGTATTATCCTTATTTGGTTTGGGAATTAAGATAAAGCTAGCCTCATGAATGAGCTTGGGAGTCTTCCCTCCTCTTGAATTTTTTGGAATAGTTTAAGGATAGGTGTTAGTTCTTCTTTGAATGTTTGGTAAAACTCACCTGTGAAGCCATCCAATCTAAGATTTTTCTTTGTTGGGAGTTTTTGGATTACTGTTCCAATTTCATTAGTTGTAATTTGTCTATTCAGATTCTCTAATTCTTCCTAATTCGGTTTTGGAAGATTGTATGTTTCTAGGAATTTATCCATTTCTTCCAGATTGTTCAATTTTTTGGCATATAGTTGTTTGTAATACTTTCTTACAAACCCTTGTATTCCTCTGGTGTTAGCTGTTACTTCCTCACTTTCATTTCTGATGTTATTTATTTAGGTCCTCTCTATTTTCCTTGATGAGTCTGGTTAAAGGTTTGTTAATCTTGTTAATCTTTTCAAAGAACCAGCTCTTGATTTCATTAATCTTTTGCATTTTTTTAGACTCCATTTCATTAATTTTTGCTCTGATCTTTATTATTTCAGTGCCTCTACTCACTTTGGGTGCTGTTTGTTGTTTTTTGTTTTTTTCTAGTTTTTTAAAGTGCCAAGTTTGATTGTTTATTTGAGATTTTTCTTGTTTCTTGATGTAGGCTTGTAATGTATTAATTTCCCTCTTAGGACTGCTTTTGCTATGTCTTGTAAATATTGGCTTATTGTGTTCTCATTTCATTTGTTTCAAGATATCTTTTTATTTCTTTTTTTATCTCATTCTTAACCCATTCATTGTTTAGTAACACATTATCTAACCTCCATGTCTTCCTGTGTTTCTCAGTTTTTCTTGTGATTGATTTCTAAATATGGTCAGAGAAGATGCTTGCTATAAAATCAATCTTCTTAAATTTTTGAGACTTGTTTTGCCTCCTAACATGTGTTTTATTCTAGAAAATGTTCTATATGCACTTGAAAGAATGTATATTCTGCTGCTTTGGGGTGAAATGCTCTGAAGATATTAATTAAATCCATTTGATCTTGTGTGTCTTATAAGTCCACTGCTTCTTTGTTGATATTCTGTCTGGAAGATCCATCCATTAATGTCAATGGGGGTTAAAATCCCTACTATAAATGTATTACCTTTATGCCTATCAAGATCTGCTTTATATATTTGGTGCTCCTATGTTGGGTGCATAAATGTTTACTAGGGTTATATCCTCTTATTGGACTGAACCCTTTAGCATTATGTAATGTCCTTCTTTTTCTTTTGTTGTGACCTTTGTTTTGAAGTCTATTTTGTCTGATATATGTTTTGCTACCCCAGCCTTTTTTTCATTTCTATGTTCTTTTTTTAAATTTTATTTTATTAATTTATTTTTGTTACAGATGTTTCCCCTTTTTTCCCCATTGACACCCTCCTCCCCATCCTCCCACCCCCTCCCCAGCTTTGTTGTCCATGTCCATCAGTTATGCATACATGCGCATAAGTTCTGTGGTTTATCTCTTCCCTCCCCCCCATCCCCTCTTCAGAGGGTAGTCAGTCTGTACCCTACTTCCACATCTCTAGTTCTACCCTGTTCCTCAGACTGTTATGTTTATTATATTCCACAAATGAGTGAGATCATGTGATATTTGTCTTTCTCTGCTTGGCTTGTTTCGCTTAGGATAATACTCTCGAGGTCCCTCCATGTCGTCTCAAAGGATAAGAGATCTTTATTTCTTACAGCTGCATAGTACTCCATTGTGTATATGTACCACTGCTTTTTTATCCATTCATCCACTGATGGACACTTGGGCTGTTTCCAGATCTTAGCTATTGTAAATAGTGCTGCTATGAACATGGGGGTACATGTATTTTTTCTGATTGGTGTTTCAGGCTTCTTAGGGCTTATTCCTAGAAGTGGGATCACTGGGTCAAACGGCAATTCAATTTTTAATTTTTTGACGTAACACCATAGTGTTTTCCACAGTGGCTGCACCAGTCTGTATTCCCACCAGCAGTGTACTAGAGTCCCCTTTTCTCCACACCCTCCCCAACACTTGTTGTTTGATGACTTGTTGATTGTGGCCATTCTGACAGGTGTGAGGTGATACCTCATTGTTGTTTTAATTTGCATCTCTCTGATGATTAGTGATGTTGAGCATTTCTTCATATGTCTCTTGGCCATTTGTATGTCCTTTTTGGAGAGGTGTCTATTTAGTTCCTGCGCCCATTTTTTAATTGGGTTCTTTGTCTTCCTTTTGTTGAGTTGTATGAGCACTCTATATATTTTGGAGATTAACCCCTTATCTGATGTATCATTAGCAATAATACTCTCCCATACAGTGGGTTCCCTTTCTGTTTTGATGGTTGTTTCTTTTGCTGGGCAGAAGCTTTTGAGTTTGATGTAGTCCCATGGGTTCATTTTTCCCTTTGTTTCTGTTGCCTTAGGTGATGTATCAGTGAAGATTCTGCTGCGTATGATGTCCGAAATTTTGTTGCCTACATTTTCTTCTAGGATTTTTATGGATTCATGAGTCACATTTAAGTCTTTTATCCATTTTGAGTTTATTCTTGTGTATGGTGTAAATTGATGGTCTAGTTTCATTTTTTTGCATGTAGCTGTCCAATTTTCCCAACACCATTTATTAAAGAGGCTGTCTTTACTCCATTGTATGCTCTTGCCACCTTTGTCAAATATTAATTGAGCATAATGTCTTGGGTCAATTTCTGGATTCTCTGTTCTGTTCCACTGGTCTATATGCCTGTTCTTGTGCCAGTCCCAGGCTGTTTTGATTACAGTAGCTTTGTAGTATAACCTGATATCCAGTATTGTGATCCCACCTACTTTGTTCTTCTTTTTCAAGATTGCTGTGGCTATTCGGGGTCTTTTTTGGTTCCATATGAAATTTTTAAGTATTTGTTCTAGTTCTTTGAAATATGTCAGTGGTATTTTGATGGGGATTGCATTGAATCTATAGATTGCTTTGGGTAATATGGACATTTTAATGATGTTAATTCTTCTAATCCATGAACAAGGTTTGTGCTTCCACTTTTTTATATCTCCCTCTATTTCTTTTTTCAATGTCCTGTAGTTTTCTGCAAATAGGTCCTTTACTTCTTTGGTTAAGTTTATTCCTAGGTATCTTATTTTTTTTGCCGCGATGGTAAATGGGATTGTTTTTTCAGTTTCTCTTTCTGTGAGTTCATCATTGGTGTATAAGAATGCCGTCAATTTCTTGATGTTAATTTTGTATCCTGCTACTTTGCCAAATTCATTTATTAAGTCTAGTAGATTTTTGATGGAGTCTTTAGGGTTTTCTATATCTAATATCATGTCGTCTGCAAATAATGACGTTTCACTTCCTCCTTTCCAATTTGGATTCCTTTTATTTTTTATATTTTGCTGTGGCTAAGACTTCCAGTACTATGTTAAATAAGAGTGGCGAAAGTGGGCATCCCTGTCTTGTTCCTGTTCTTAAGGGACATTTCTATGTTCTTTATTTTGATTGCTATCTCTTTGTTGCTAAGTTCTTGGGCATGTTTATAACTGTTTTTTGAACTCTATGTCTGTTAAATTGCTTGCTTCCATTTTGTTTAGCTCTTTTTCTGGATATTTCTTCTGTTCTTCCATTAGGGGCATGTTTCTCTGTTTCCCATTTGGCTACCTCTTTTTGTTTGTTTGTATGTATTATGTAGATTGCTTTGACTCCAAGTCTTGGTAGGGTGGCCTTATGTAATGTGTGCTTTGGCACCCCGGGATGCAGTCTCCTTGATCACCTCATATGGGTGCTATAGGAATGTCCCTTGTATGGGTTATGTAGAACCTCCTGTGGTAATTGAGTCTTAACTGCTATTGGCCAATTCGTCTGTGGGGTTGACCCTCAGACTGGTTGTGTGAATTGACCTGACCACAGTGTATGAGTTGCTATTCCAATGGTGACCACATGAAGTGGTATTTGCTTCAGCAAGGTTTGGCTCCTGACACAATCTCCCTTTGAATATGCTATTTGTGAAACTAATTAGATCCTGCTAGGATGTTAACTGAAGCTGACCAGTGGGTGTGTTGGTTCAGGGATTCTAGGGAAGAAATTTGGTACAGGCCAATGTCAGACGCTGCCTATGATTACCCTTGGCAACCTGTTGGAAGCTACAAAGTAACCCACCGTTTGTGGCTGCCTCTGCTGTGCCTCAGTGTATGTGGCAAATACAAAGCTGCATAGCAAGGCTGGATTTTACCAGCCCCAGAGTAGGTCGGTAAAATTCCCAAGGCACCTGGAGATCCAGTCCCATCTTCCTTAATCTGCTAGCTGTATGCTAAGCTCAGTTATTGAAAGAGCCTTTGGTAGTACTTGAGTTGCATGAGGTATGTTCTCAGTGAGTCACTAGGTAAGGGCAAGTGGTGTTTACCAGATTGATACAAATTCAAACTAGTGTCAATGCTGGGTCTGAGGACACTCAGCAAATATTCCAGGGTATTACGAGTCTAGCTGACTCCCTGCAGACCTTTGGGTTAGAGTAGGATCTCACAGACTCATCAGGGTAAGGCCACAGAATTGATCAGGCCTAAGCAGATCAAGATTTGGCCACTTGAAGGGAGAGCTCTGCATCAGTTGGGTGTGCAAAGAAAAAGTGGCCTCCATCCTAGAGCCACACAGCCAAGTCTGTCCAAGATTCTGCCAAGAAACCAACCTCAAAAGGTGGGAGGGTAGGGCTTGTGGATCTCCTGTAAGAGGGAGGTGCAAGTTAGACTTGGGTGAAGGTGGGAGGAGGATTCTCTGCCCCAGAGCCACACATTTCAGTCTGTCCTAGGTTCTTCCTAAACCTCAGCAGGGGTAGGCCACCAAGAGTTGAGAGGGTGGGTCCACCTGGAGCCTGGAGGGTGGGGCTAAAGGAGCTCCTCTGGTGGGGAGGCATCAGTCAGATTCATGGGAAATGGGGGAAATGGCCCCCACCTCAAAGCCACACCACTCAGTTACTGGCACTTTCTGAGTCTGCCCAGACCTCTACATATCAGCCCAGGCAGCTGACTTCTAAGCAGGGTATGAGCTCTACATGGTGAAGTAACAAGTAGTCCAGATGGTGAGGCTATTGCATTCCCCCAGGCTGATGCCATAAGAAAGGGAGTGCTTCACCCAAAGAAGATGATGTTTGTAGTGCAGGAAAGTAGCTCAGCGCAGGGATCCCAGAGCCTGTCCCCTTAGTTCTCTCCCCAGAGCCACAAACCTTAATCTCTCCTCACAGGACTCTACTTCACCCTGCCTGCCTGTCACTGGAGCTTAGGTTAACTGACTGTGAGGTTTTGTGCATTGGCCCTTTAAGAGGGCACTTGTGTCTCTAACATATTCCTATCTCTCCATGGCAGATAGTATCCTCGCTCATTTGCACAGCCAGATGTTCTGTGGGCACCTCTTCCCGGCTCTGGTGTCCTGGGCTGGGAAACCTAGTGTGGGTTTGAGACTCCATACTACTCAGGGGGAATTTTGCAGCTGAGATAACCTTCCAGAATCTCAGCCATCACCCGTGGGAGTGGGGCCAGTCCTTTATGCATCTCCACCCTTTCTACCAGTCTTGATGTGTCTTCTTCAGTAAATTCTTGGCTATAAGACTTCTATTCAACTAGTCTTCAGTTGGTTATTTAGGTTGATTGTTCTACATTTTAGTTGTTATTTAAGGTTTGTCCTGGGAAGAGGTGAGTGTAACATCCACCCAGTCCCTCATCATCTTGGATCTCTCCATTAATCTCCCTGATACTTCTGTCTAGAGACAGTAGGTTGTCTCTCTCTCTTCTTGAAAAATATAATGTTCTTGCCCGGCCGGTGTGGCTCAGTGGATTGTGCATCATCCCATGCACTGAGAGGTCCCAGTTCTATTCCCGGTCAGGGCACATGTCCGGGTTGCAGGCTGGATCCCGAGTAGGAGGCGTGCAGGAGGCAGACGATTGATGTTTCTCTCTCACATCTATGTTTCTATCTCTCTCCCTTTCTCTCTCTCTAAAAAATCAATAAAAACATATTTTTTTTAAAAAGGAAGTAGCTGACATCTATGTCTGTGATCTTAAAAGAAAAAGAAAGAAAAATGTAAGTTTATTAAAGATCATTACTCTTTTTTTTCTTGGCATTCAAACTTTTGTCATGCAGCTCACTACCAAGATGGTACCAGAGGGTAGCATTCACATATTCTTTCTTGAAGAAGGAAATGTCTACTGCATTGCTTTAACATATTTAATCCATATTTATTGGTAGTAGGATTTTCTATTTTTCTAAACACTTACATCATTCAAAAATTGGAAAGACAGCCCTGGCCAGTTTGGCTCAGCGGTTAGAGCATTGGCCTGTGGACCAATGAGTCTTGGGTTCGATTTCTGTCAAGGGCACGTACCTCAATTGCAATTCATCCCTGGCCCTGGTTGGGGCCCTCGTACGGCAGGCAGCCAGTCAATGTGTCTCTCTCACACTGATGTTTCTCTCTCTCTCTCTTTCCCTCTCTCTCTCTCTCCTTCCCCCCCTTCCACTCTATCTAAAGATAAATAGAAAAATATCCTTGGGTGAGGATTAAAAAAAAATTGGAAAGACAGGCTTCACTTTTTCAATTATATAATCTAAAATTATAAGATAAAGTGTTAAATACACCAATACAATAAAACTCCTAAACATGTTATTTTATCCCTATTCCAGATTTATTTATTGAGTCTCAACAGTGGAAGATGTTATACACAATATACATGACTTTCTTCTTTATATTTTAGAAATTTTTATTCTAAAGCCCAATGTCCCACAGCAATCTCCATCCAAGAACAAAAGCAGATTGCCTGAAATAACTGGACAAGTTTTCTGGATCTGTTTGAATGTTTCTAGATAGCTGAATGACATTTAACTTAGCTTTAGATCTGAGAAACCAAATTTAAAGAATAAAAAGCCTTCAAAACAACAGGCATATTTTATTCTTCTCCCTCTAGCCCAAAGCAATTTAATTCAAGAAGTACTTAACAAGAATATACTGTTATAGCCCTGGCCAGTTTGGCTCCACCGTTAGAGCGTTAGCCTGTGGACCAAAGGGTTGTGGGTTTGATTCCCAGCCAAGGGCATGTACCTGGGTTGCAGGCCTTGGTCGAGGTCATGTGGGAGGCAACCAATTGATGTGTCTCTGTCACATTGATGCTTTTCTCCCTCTTTCTCTCTCTTCCTTCCTCTCTATCTAAAACCAATGGAAAGATATCTTCTGGTGAGGATTAACAACAACAAAAGTACTGTTATACATGTTAAATGTTGTGGAGAAATTTAGCAAAGTAAAAGATAGCTTCCTATCCTCAGGCAGCTTACAATTGATTTGTACGGAGAAAACATACATATTCATGAAATTGCTAAACAAAAATAGTGTAAATGTGGTAGACGGAATTCTAAGGTGGCTCTCATGATTTCCAATGCCTCTCATTACTTCTGCGATTATGTTACATTGCATGGCCAAATAGATTCTGCAGATGTCATTGAGGTTTCACTTGTCCATTGGATAAAGGCACTGTCCTAGAACCTAATATAACAATGGGAGCCCTTTAAAAGTAGAAAAGAGTTTTCTTCAGCTAGTCCCAGAAGAGGAGGTCAGAAAGATTCAAAGAGTGAGAAAGACTTGACATGCCATTGCTGGCTTGGAGATGAACAAGCCCATGTAAGTGTAAGCAGCCTCTAGAAACTGAGAGAAGCCTCCAGCTGATAGACAAGATGCTAACAGGAACCTAGGTTTTTACAGCCCCGAGAAACTGCACTCTCTCCCAATTACTGGAATGAGTTTGGAAGTAAATTCTCCACCAAAGTCTCTAGATAAGAGCTCAGACTAGCTGACACCTGATTTTAACTTCATAAAAACTCTAAGCAGAAAATCCAATTGAGCCCATCCAGACTTATGACCTATAGAACTGTTAGAAAATAAATAGTTGTTTTTCACTGCTAAGTGTATCACACAGCAATGAATTTTATATAATATAATAATATATAATTAGTGCAAATGAATAACAAAGATGAGGATGTACATGAAAATTTAAAGGGGGAAAAGATTAATGTGGCTGAAAGGGACAGTCTCCTCCTTGTTTGTTGCAAGTATCATATTTATTCCTACCTTTTGGACCTGTGTACATTTTATCTTTCTTGCTTCTAGTGGCCTTTACTTTGTTAGGCATTTATCAACACAGGACCTACCTCTTCGCTGATGCCTTCTCTGACATCTCTAATCTATAATGTTATTTCTCATCAATGAACCTCTGTTGAATTCATACTTATTTCTGAGAACTTTTCCACTGAATTCGTTGTTTCATTTTTTTTCCTCCCTCAGTACCCAAACTTGTAAGTTCAATTCTTTTTTTGTGTCCCCAAATAATCAAATAAATTCTTATTAAGTACTTGACTCTAAATATGCCCTAGCTACTCTGCAGGTAAAGTCTTAAATAAAATTCATGGAATTTTGTATTCGTCTTACTTAAACCAGATTGAGGCTTTCTTTTGTTCCCATAATACTCATTGCTAAACACTTAAGCTTACCTCCTTCTGAATCAGTTTTAAAATAACTCTGCACAATTGGCTCTATGTGTCCAGTGCTGACCACATATTCAATTTCACGGAAGACACAAGTTGGTAAGATGCCCTTGCTGTAAAAACTTGCATACTCAGTTGATTCTTATCAAAAGTTGAACTATACCAGAGTGCTATTTTTAGCATTGCTAAAATTACTTCTTGAGAAATTATTTCAGTGGCCTCATCTACTTCTCAGAATGTAAAGGCTTTACTATAGAAATATTAGCTTTTTATTTTGTTGATATGCTGCTGCTGGTTGGGCAACAATCAGTTTATTTATGGTCATCTGAAACCATTGCCTGGGTTAAAGGGACTTTTTTCTCTCTCTTTCTTACAGTCCTGTCCTCAAATGATTGAGTGCTTTTGTTTTCCCCTTTTAGTTCTTCACAAGATAAATATCAGAAAAAAAATAAAACAAACAAACAAAAAAAACCAATTGTCTCAAAAAAATGGTTGTTGCTAAGAAGCAGAAAATATTTGAAAAGCAACAATTAATATTTCTCCCAAAATATTAAAAAATTTAGATTTAGGCTTCAATACCAACCCACTTGTAAATAAATTTGTCTCAGAAAGATTTCTACTCATTTCCCAAAAAAATATTTTTAAAGCACTTTTTTCTTTTTCCATCCTCCACCACCCTTCCCGGAAGCTAATGCTACTATAAAAGAGTTTTTAGTAATTCTCCTATTCATAAAAATAAATCATAAATCACTAAGAATAATTTTAAACATATGTGACAACTTCAATGTCATTGTTACAGAAGGGAGCCAAAGATTAAAGTCAGAAAATTTTGATTTTTGTTTAGTTCTTCCACTTACAGACAATGCCATCTTTTCTCTTTCTTGATCCCCAAATGCCACACCTATAAAATGGAGGTAAACATACCTACCCACAAGAGATCATGGGATGGCAGAGAGAATCAAATTATGCCCAATATGTTACAATTACTTTAAAAGCAGCAAAATGTTTTATGAATTCAAGGAACCTAATTATTAGTAATTTGATATTATAAATTATATACTCTATGCCCAAATAACAAGGTCTTAAAATCTAATATTTTCCTCAAAGTTCAAACAAAAACCGATTTCTATTCAATAGACATTTATTGGCTAAATCTAAGATATCTAGTTCAACATGATTAGCCTAATATAAAAATATACTTCTAAATTTTAAAATAAAATACAATTCTGCCCTGGCCGGTTTGGCTCAGCGGTTAGAGCGTCGGCCTGCGGTCCAGAGAGACCCGGGTTTGGTTCCCGCTAGGGGCATGTACTTCGGTTGCAGTTTGTCCCCGGCCCTGGTTGGTCGTGCGGGTGGCAGCCACTCGATGTGTCCCTTTCACGTCGATGTTTCTCTCTCTCTCTTTCTCTCTCTCCCTCCCACTCTATCTGAACAAAAAATGAAAAAATGTCCTCAGGTGAGGATAAAAAAAATAAAATAAAATAAATAAAATAAAATACAATTCTTAAAAAAATCTAGAAAATCTATTATAATTAATATAAAATATATTCAAATATATTCAAATTAATTATATCTATTATTTTATATGCTAATTAGCACTCAGACACTAGATAAGTGCTTCACATTCATTATGTCATTTAGTTCTCACAACAACCACAACCCTGGGAGGTAGGAATAATTCTTCATTCTACAGATGAGTCATCCAAGGTTCAGAGAATGCCAGAGACCTGTCAAAGTGTACAGGTAATAGATAGAGGGACTGGGATTCACACACAGATGTGTGATCTCAAAATCCTTACAATTTACTGCCTCACATATTTTAGAGTACAAGAAAGAATAGTATATAACAAAATCAAATGATGCAGTACCATTTATAAGTGCAATGAATCAAAGAAGGGATCTGGAACAAGAAGGGAAGGCTTCATGGAAGCAGTGATGTTGAGTTGTAATGTGAAGTGTAACTTTTAGTCTGCTGACTAGTCCATGAAGCACTAAGTATAGACTATGCACAGAAGAGATACTTAACAAATACTTGCTGAATAAATAAAATAAAAGTGATTTCCCTAGGCCTGATACTGAGCATTTAAGTTTTTTTAATTAATTTATTTTTGTTACAGATGTTTCTCCTTTTCCCCCTCCCGATCCCACCCTCCTCCCCCCAGCATTGTTGTCTATGTCTATTGGTTATGCTTATATGCATATAAGTTTTTTGGTTTATCTCTTCCCTCTCCACCCCACCCCCGACCCCTCCTCTAAGGTTTGTGAGCATTTAATTTAATGAATCTACTAAATCCATTGTTTTTATCTATTCCTTGATGGATAAACGTTCTTTTCCCCTTATTTACCTGCCTTGCTTAACATTTAGTTAGCATACATAGATCCAGATGCTCTGAGTTCTCACTGATGTTATCACATTCTGAGCCATGTTCATATTGAGAATCTATTTGAAAATCAGTCATGTAAAAACTCTCTAAATAAAGAGTTAGCTCCTGATTCCTAAAAGACTCAGTACATACAAAAGAATTTATTCTAAAGGAATATTTTCAAAACAAGACTTTGTAAATAATAGAGACAAATTTCCATCTGGGTAAATGACAATTAATTAGCCTTTTAGTGATGACTATTATGATCTTCCATCTGGCTAACTATTCATTTTTGCCTTTTAAATTAAACTAAAAGATCATTGGGCTATATTTTATGTCCCTATTCAACAATTTTAGGTTTCATTCATTATATTGCTGAGGACATCATTCAAAATGGCATTTTTGTATTTTAATCTTTGCTAAATATTGAAATTAGACAATCAAAATGCTTAAAGCCATTTCTTTCTCTGATTCTCCCAAAACTAGTATTCTGCATCAGCCTAGACTCCTCATTTTTAAAGTAATGCAAAAGCCAATTCAAACTGGCTTAAACAGTAAAGAGAATTTATTGACTCATGTAACTGGAAGGTTGAGAAAAATGGGAGACTTCAGTGTTGGTCTGATTTGGCAGATCATCCTGGCTTTTTTCCTTCTGCTTCTATTTTCCTTTTAATCAGCACCATTTAATGTCTTTCTTCTCTGCTGTGGTAAAAATACAAAAACCAAACCAAAACAAAAAACCCTGCATCATTTCCACATATTCAAATCACACTGGACTTTCAAGATGGCAGTGGAATAGGTGAATCTTATACTCACTTCCTCCCAGGACCAAACTGGAAATACAACTAAAGTAAAGAACAATCACCCTGAATAACCTACTAAAGACTACCTGAAGAGGAGTATTATAATTGAGGATTTACAGAAGAAGCCACATCGAGACTGGTAGTAAGGGTGGAGACGTGCAAAGGGCTGACCCTTCACCCATGGGTGGCAGCTGAAGTGCTGGAGGAATACCTCAGTTGTCAGGGATTCCCCCTGAAAAGTGTGGGGCCTAAACCCCAGGCTGGTCTCCCCAGTCCAGAGCACCAGAGCTGGGAAGAGGCACCCACATAACATCCAACTGTGAAAAGTAGCAGGGTTTCTGTCCGCCAAGGAGAGATGGAACTTTCTGGAGACACAGGAGCCCTCTTAAAGGGACAATGCACAAAATTTCTTTTGCAGCCCCTCACCCTGGACTCTGGCAGAGGGAGGGCAGTTTGAATAGAGTCACCTGAGGAGAGTCTGGGGTTTGAGGCTCTGGGGAGGAGGCTGGAGGAACAGCCACCAAGATCCCTACACTGAGTCATTCTCCAATACCGAAGTTGCCATCTTTCTTGGGCAGGGCACTTCTCTGCCAGTGGCATCAGCCTGGGGCAAAGCAAGTACCCCACACTCTGGACTTTCTCTTGCACCACCCTGTGGAGCTTAGGCCCTGCTAAAAGTCAGCTGCATGGGCTGAGGTGTAGAAGTCTGAGCCATCCCCCCCACCCCAACACACACTCTCTCCTGTGAACCTGACTGGTGCTTCTTCCTTATTAGAGATCCAATAGAACCACTCTTCCACCTTCCAGAAGACCGTAACTCTGGGCTCTGGAAGCCCAACCCACCTGACTACTAACAGCTCCACCTGGACAAAGTCAGGGAAAATTCTGAGACAGACTCAGTCATGTAGCTCTGGGGTGGGGACCACTCACCACCTTTTCCCTGAAGCTTGAACAGCACCTACCCCTCAAAGGAGATCTACTAGCCCCATCTTCCAAATTCTGCCAGAGCCTCTTTCAGTAACTGAGTCTAACAGGTAGTTGGGAAGCTGAGGCAGGCAGAGGCAGATTCTAGGGTACTTTGGGGTATTTGCTGATCTTTCCCCAGGCCTGGTACTAGTTAAAGCTAGCATTGGAACACAGTGTGGTCCTTCTAGTGTGAACCCAACTCAGTGGAGGCAGCTACAAACTGTGCATCACTTGTAGCTTCAAACAGGTTACAGAGGGCCACACATATGCAGCATCTGACATTGGCTGGCACCAGAGTCTTTCACAAGTGGTCCAGAACCAACACACCAAATACCCAGCTTCAGACAACATTGGAGCAGAATCCAATAAACTTCACAAAGAGCATAACCAAAGAGAGATCACAGCAGGCACTATACTCTGCTGAAGTGAATTCTGCTTTTATATTTTCTTTCTTTCTTTTTTTTTTTTTTTTTTTTTTTTGTCAGCACCTACAGAGCAGCTTACACACCATGATTGTAGTTGAACCTCACAGTCAGCCAGCCTGGGGGGGTCATCCCACACATAGAGGGGCCAATAGAAATTAAGACTCAATTGCAATAAGAGGGCCCACATAAGCCACACAAGTGACATTCTTAGAGCACCCAGCTCAGGAGATAAAGAAGACCACCCCACTGGGTCCCAAAGGACACCTACTACATAAGGTCAAAACACAAAGACTGGGAGTGATAGCACATCTATCTAATACACAGAAGAAAACACAAAAAGGCAGCCAAAATGGGAAGACAAAGAAACAGGCCCCAAATAAAAGAACATGAAGAATCTCCAGAAAGAGAGCTAAATAAAATGAAGGTAATCAATCTATGAGTTATAGAGTTCAAAGTAATGGTTATAAGAATGCTCAAGAAAATTAGTGTGAATGAGAACAGAATGAAAAAGAAATAGAAACCATAAAAAGAACCAGTCAGGAAAGAAGAATTCAGTACCATACCTGACATCAAGTATACATTGGAAGGAATACAAAGTAATTTTGGTGAAGCAGAGGATTTAATCAGTGATTTGAAAGACAAGGTAGAAAAAAAAACACCCAACCAAATCAGCAAAAAAGAAGAAAGACAAAAAAAATGAGGAAGTTTAAGGGAACTTTGGGAAAACATAAAGCATAACAACATAACATCAGAGGGGTACCAGAAGGAGAAAAGAGAGATCAAGAGACCAAGAACATATTTGAAGAAATAATAACTGAAAATTTCCCTAACCTGGTGGAGAAAAAAAGATGCACAAATCAGGAAGCGAAGAGAGTCCCAAACAAGATGAAACCAAAGAGGCCCACACCAAGACACATCATAATTAAAATGACAAAGGTTAAGAAGAAAGAAAGAATCTTAAAAGTAACAACAGAAAAGCAGCTAATTACTTACAAGGGCACTCCCATAAGACTGTCAGCTGTTTTCTAACAGAAACATTTCAGGTCAGATGGGATTGGCAGAAATATTCAAAATAATGAAAAGCAATAACCTACAACCAAGTATACTTTACCTAGCAAGGCTATCATTTAAAACTGTAGAAAAAATAAAGAGCTTCCCAGACAATAAAAATATAAAGGAGTTTGTTACCACCAAACCAATATTACAAAAAAAAGTTAATGGGCCTGCTTTAAAAAGAAGAAGGAGGAGGAAGAGGAGGGGGAGAAGGAGGAAGAAGAAAAGAAGAAGGAGGAGGAGGAGGAGGAGGAGGAGGAGGAGGAGAACAAGAACAAGAAAAAAAAAACAAAAAGAAACAGAAGAACAGAACTAAAAGAATAAAATTGCAAAAAATATGTACCTGTCAATAATTATTTTAAATGTAAATGGCTTAAATGATCCACTCAAAAGACATAGGGTAGCTAAACAGATATGAAAGCAAGACCCATATATATGTTGTCTTCAAGAGTCCTACCTCAGAACAAATGATACACACAGACTAAAATAAAGGTATGAAAAAAGACATTTCATGCAACTGAAAAGGAAAAATGAGCTGGGGTAACAATACTTATATCTAACAAAATAGACTTTAAATCAAAGGCTATAGTAAGAGACAAAGAAGAACACTATATAATGATAAAATGAGCAATCCAACAAGAAGATATAACTCTGGTAAATATATATGCACCCAACATAGAAGCACCTAAATTTGTAAAGCAAATCTTAATGGATATAAAGGGAGAGATTGATAGTAATACAATCATAGTATCAGATTTTAACCCCGTATTTACATAAATGGATAGATCTTCCAGACAGAAAATCAACAAAGAAACAGCAGCCTTAACTGACACACAGGATGAATTTAATTGATATTTTCAGAGCGTTTCACCCAAAGCAGCAGAATACATCCTTTCGAAGCACACATGGAACATTTTTTAAGAAAGAGCATATGTTAGGTCACAAAACAAGTCTCAATAAATTTAAGAAGATTCATTTTATATCAAGCATCTTCTCTAACCATAATGGTATAAAGCTAGAAATCAAACACAAGAAAAAACTCACAAAGTCATGGAGGCTAAATAACATGTTACTAAACTATGAATGGGTTAACAGTGAGATCAAGAAAGAAATCAAAATGAAAATAAAAACACAGTAACCCAAAATCTATGGGACACAGTAAAAGCAGTCCTAAGAGGGAAATTCATAGCATTATAGGCCTACCAAAGGAAACAAGAAAAAACTCAAATAAACAATCTAACTATATACTTAAAGGAAAATGAAAAAAAAAAAAAGCAACAAACAAAACTCAAATGAGTAGAAGGAAGAAATAATAACAATCAGAGAAGAAATTTTAAAAATAGAGTCTAAAAATCAATAAACATGATCAATTAAACCAAGAGCTGGTTTTCTGAAAAGATAAACAAGATTGACAAACCTTTATCCAGATTCATCAAGAAAAACAGAGAGGACCCAAATAAATAAAATCAGAAATGAATAAGGAGAAATAAAAGCTGACACCAAAGAAATATAAAGGATTACAAGAAAATAAACAACTATATGCAAAAAAATTGAACAATCTGAAAGAAACAGATAAGTTCCTAGAAACATACAATCTTCCAAAACTGAATCAGGAAGAATCAGAGAATCTGAATAGACAGAATACAACTAATGAAATCGAAGCAATAATCCAAAAACACCCCACAAATAAAAGCCCTGGACCAGATCGATTTACAGGTGAATTTTACCAAACATTCAAAGAAGAACTAATACCTAGCCTTAAAAAAGTATTTCAAAAAATGCAAGAGGAGTGAAAACTCCCAAGTTCATTTAATGAGGCCAGCATTATTCTAATTCCAAAACGAGAAAAAGACACTACAAAGAAAGAAAATTATAGGCCAATAATACCCTTGATGACCATAGATGCTAAAATCCTCAGCAAAATATTAGCAAATCGGATTCAGCAATACATTAAGAAGATCATACATGATGTTAAATGGGATTTATTCTGGGGATGCAAGTTTGGTACAATATCTGCAAATCAATTAACATGATATACCATGTAAACAAACTGAATGATAAAAACCACATGATCAATAGAAGCAGAAAAACATAATAAAACCTAGTACCTATGTATGAAGAAAACTCTCAACAAAGTGGGAATAGAGAAACATACTTCAATGTAATAAAGGCCACATATGACAAACCCACAGCAAACATCACATTCAATGGGCAAAAACTAAAAACGTTTCCCTTAAGATCAGAAAAAAGACAAGAATGTCTGCTTTCACCACTCTTATTCAACATAGTACTGGAGGTCTTAGCCACAAAAATCCAACAACAAGAAGAAATAAAAGTCATACAAATTGGAAAGGTGAAAGTAAAATTGTCATTATTTGCAGAAGACATGATATTATACATAGAAAACCCTAAAGACTCCACCAAAAACCTACTAGATCAAATAAATAAATTCAGTAAAGTAGCAGGATACAAAATTCATATTCAGAAATCGGTGGCATTTTTATACACTTTCTGAGAGTTTTAATGAACTCTCAGAAGGGGAAAATAAGAAAACAATCCCATTTACTATTGCAACAACAAAAAATAAGGTACCTGAGAATAAATTTAATGACAGAGGTAAAAGACCTGTACTCAGAAAACTACAGAACATTGAAGAAAGAAATTGAGGAAGATACAAATAAGTGGATGCATAAATGGTGTTAATGGATTGGAAGAGCTAACATCATTAAAATGTCCACACTATCCAAGCAATCTATAGATTCAGTGCAATTCCTCTTAAAATGCCAATGGCATATTTCACAGATCTAGAACAAATATTCAAAAATTTTATATGGAACCACAAAAGACCCCAATAGCAACAGGAATCTTGAGAAAGAAGAACAAAGTTATAGGTATCACAATACCTGATATCAAACTATACTACAAGGCTATTTTAATTAAAACAGCCTGATACTGGCAAAAGAACAGGTATAGATCAATGGAACAGAACAGAGAACCCAGAAATCAACCCACACCTATACGGTCAACTAATATTTGACAAAGGAGGCAAGAGCATACAATGAAGTAAGGACACTCTTTTCAATAAATGGTGTTTGGAAAATTGGACAGGTCCATGCAAAAAAAAAATGAAATTAGAACACAAACTCACACCATACACAAGAATAAATTAAAAATGGATTAAAGATTTAAATGTTAGACTCAAATCCATAAAATCCTAGAATACATAGGGAGTAAAATCTCAGATCTTTCTCATAGAAATATTTTTGCCAATATGTCTCCTAGGGCAAGGGAAACAAAGGAAAACATAATCAAATGGGACTACATCAAACTAAAAATCTTCTGCACAGCAAAAGAAACCATCAATGAAATGAAAATATATTTGCCAATGATACATCTGATAAGGGGTTAAAATACAAATATATTTTTAAACTTACATAACTCAACACCAGGAAGAAAAATTCCAATTGAAAAATGGGCAAAGGACCTGAATAGACACATCTCCAAAGAGGACATACAGATGGCTAATAGATATATGATAAAATGTTCAATGTCACAAATCATCAGAGAAATGCAAATTAAAACGACAATGAGATATCACTTCACACTTACCAAAATGGCTACCATCAATAAGTCAACAAACAACAAGTGCTGTCAAGGGTGTGGAGAAAAGGGAACCCTAGTACACTGCTGGTGGGAATGCAGATTGGTGTAGCCACTGTGGAAAACAGTACGGAGCTTTCTCAAACAATTAAAAATGTAACTGCCTTTTGAACCAGTGATCCCACTTCTGTGAATATATCCTAAGAATCTTGAAACACCTATTTGAAAGAATATATGCACCCCTATATTCACAGCAGTGTTATTTTCAATAGCCAAGATCTGGAAACAGCCTAAGTGCCCATCAGTAGAAGAGTGGATAAAAAAGCAGTGGTACATTTACACAATGGAATGCTATGTGGCTGTGAAAAAGAAGGAAATCTTACTTTTTGCAACAGCATGGATGGACCTGGAGATTATTATGCTAAATGGAATAAGCCAGTCAGAGAAAGACAAATACCATATAATCTCACTTATATGTGGAATCTAATGAATAAAATAAACTGACAAACAAAATAGAAACAGATACATGGAGACATGGAACAGGCTGACAGCTGTCAGAGAGGAGGGGTTGGGACTGTATGAAAGAAAGTGAAGCTATTAGCCAAAGAACATGTGTGCATAACCCATAGGAACTGACAACAATGTGGTAATAACCAGAGGGGAGGGGCGACAGGGCCTGGGTGGAAGTGGGGCAAAGGCAGTGGGGGATGAGGACATCTGTAAATAGTGTCAACAATAAAAATAAAGTTAAAAATAAAATCACACTGTCCAGAGAAAAGTACTAATCAGCTCCCAGAAAACTTCCCTTCACATCTCAGAGCCCAAATTAGGTCATGTTTTGTCCTAAGCCATTAGAGAAAGTACTCACTGATTTTCTTAGATTTTTCTTCTCTGAACCCAGGGACTAAGAGAATGTGATTAGCTTGTTCAGGTTAAAAGAACTTGGACCCACCCCTAGAATTGTGGACATAGTCACTCTCTCCCTGTCTCATCCCACTGCTAACTGCATGATCACTACAAAATGGAAGAGAGAAAGATGGGACCATGGGACACAACCACAGTATCCACCATACCATCCTAACTGGTCAGACAGTCCTTCCCCACATGTCAAAAATCCTGTTGCCTATGTCATTCCTTAATCCACAAGATGTTCCAGGACTTTTCTTTCTAGCAACCACTCCCCTAAATTCCTCCCTCATGTTCCATGGATTAGGCAGACTGGGGATGCAGCCTTCAAACTGTGAATCAAAGTTAGAGAAAGAGGTACCACCAATTATAGCCAAGTATTTAATACACTGGTTTATCAAAACACAGATTCCTGGGCCTATCCACCGGCATGCTGTGACACAGGCATTCCTAAAGGGGCACACGGAGACTGAGAAAAGTCAAACAAGCAACTTCACATTTCTGAGTACAACATCTTTTCAGGATTCAGTGGGGACATTTTCTTCAATGGCAGGTACCCGGCCACCAAGGTAGTATTCCTACTTCTTCATAAACTGGTAGTAACATTCATCCATGTATTGGCAACCTGTCCAGGAATGTGTTCAGTGGGTGACTATGGCCATTCTAACATTAATTAGTGTAACTAACTGCTTTGGCTCAATACCTCAAGGGGATTTTTTTTTTTTCCAGGAACAGACAGATTAATACTAGCTAAAGGTATTTAGATCTATGTATCTAAAATGTATTTTGGCAATAAAAAGAGACTCCATAAAAACCCTGCACTGGAAACAAAATATCTCTAAAGGAAGAAAACAAAGCAAATGTCCATGTAAAGCAGAATGTGATTAGTTTAAGCAACCCACTTTGAAAAGAGAAAATCGTCAAAATAAGCTGTCCGGGCACAAAACATGAGACACATTCAACTAAATTTCCTGTTATCTCTGTTTTTATGCAACAATTCTTATTATCACTTTCAAATGGACTTCTGTATTCTGAACCCTGAATTAGAAATGATATATGTAGCAAAGTTTCATCAAATTCATCAGTCAGAAAAGTAAAGCTTTTCATTTATTTATTTATTTATTTATTTATTTATTTATTTATTTATTTTTTTTATTTTTTATTTTTTTTAAATCCTCACCCGAGGATATTTTTCCATTTATTTTCAGACAGAGTGGGAGGGAGGGAGGGAGGGGGAGAGAGAGAGAGAGAGAGAGAAAGAGAGAAAGAAAGAGTGATAAACATTGATGTGAGAGAGACACATCAGTTGGTTGCCTCCTGAGACCCCGACTGGGGCTGGGGACTGAACCACAACCGAGGTACATGCCCTTGACAGGAATCAAACCCGAAACTCTTCGGTCCGAGGGCCGATGCTCTAACTGCTGAGCCAAACAGGCCAGGGCAGAAAAGGAAAGCTTTTAAAATCTCATTTAAACATGGTTTGTCTGTCTAGTAAACAAAATACATTCTCTAATTTAAACTCTAAGAAAGCCTAATTAATTTTAATGCCACCTTGATTACCTCCACTATTGATCCACGGAAAGAATTTACTAACATGCTGAAACAGTTGAATGCCAGTGTCTGCTTTTTCCTTATTTAGCACACAATTAAAAAATCACAAGATAAGGTAAGAATCCTGGTTCTGTGTTCCAAATAGAAAAAAAAAATTCTCACATCTCTCAGTCATCTTTACTGTATAGAATGATGGAGTATTGGCCACTTTCATTTACAACTTTACTAATAAAAATAAATATGTTGTGCTCTAGCTGGGTGGCTCAGTTGGTTGGAGCATCATCCCATATACTCAAAAGGTTGCAGGTTCAGTTCCTGGTGAAGGCACAGATCTAGGTTGCGGGTTCAGTCCCCAGTCAGGGTGTGTGCAGGAAGCACCCAATCAATGTTTCTCTCTCTTCCCATCTCTTTCTCTAAAAAATAAAAAAGAAAACATATCCTTGGGTGAGGATTTAAATAAATAAATAAACATGTTGTCTTTTAAGAAGTTATTTTCACTCTGAAGATATTTTTCTGTTACCTTCCTGATACAGAAAAAAAAGATAAGTCTTTCAGAGGCCACAACTGTGAAATGTTTTAAGTATATGTCTCCATAGAAAAACGTCTTTCTTACAAAAAGAACCTGCACTGTAACTGAAAAACAAAAATGCTTTCCAAGAATGAATTTTACTAAATAGTGCAAAGATTATAAATTTAGTAAAATTTCCTTCTAGTCATGATAGGAGACAGCATAGAACATGGAGGTGATTGTAGCTCTATTACTGTTAATACCTTGGTAAACATCCTTCTTGAGAGAGTAAAGAAATAAAATGTTTTCATGCCAAAAATGAAGATGGTTGTTTTCTAATTACCATAAATAATGTCTGATATTTCAAATAACCTGGTTGCTGACCCGAGCTAGAGTCCCGAGGTCTAGACCAGCCTCCAAGTGAAGTATGCTGGCTGGAGGACCAGAGTGCAGACCCAAGGTTTCTCAAGAGACCGTGTCCAGGCAGTCTAGTTTAGGCATCAGAACCAGGCACAGAGGCAGAAGACAGATGTGAGCTGGAAAGTTAGACTAGAATAGAAGGTATGGATGGAGAGAGAACACAGCAGGAGTTTGGAATGGAATGTTCCCCTAAGCCTCTAAGCATACTTGGATGACCTTTTAACATACCCGAGACTTCCAGTAGTGGGTAGGGAGGGTCTGTTAAAAATGCTATGTTGTGCCCTGGCCGGTTTGGCTCAGCGGTTAGAGCATCGGCCTGCAGTACAGAGAGACCTGGGTTTGGTTCCCGCTAAGGGCATGTACCTTGGTTGCAGTTTGTCCCCGGCCCTGGTTGGTCGTGCGGGTGGCAGCCACTTGATGTGTCCCTTTCACGTCAATGTTTCTCTCTATCTCTCTCCCTCCCACTCTATCTGAACAAAAAGTGAAAAAAAAAAAAATGTTATGTTGCTTCAGACATAACCTAAGAAGCTCACAGAACTCTCTGCTCAGATCAATTTGAGAGATTTGTTTTTATTTGTCTGCATCCATGCCTGAGGCAACTTTGTTGTCAGAGAAAGAGTTGAACATCCTTGTTAGAATGATCTGTAATTTTCTCTAAAGAATAAAGTTTGATTGTCAAATATATGCAAAATAATTTTTTCCAAAGTCCAAACGGGAAAATAATGAACTTCCTCAAAGGTTTCCTTATGAGATCATGAAAAGCATCTTTCTCTCCTAGGGAATGAGTGTCCAATCCAGGTTTTTATAAGAGACCCACACTAAAAGCACCTCTTTCCTAATTTGTAGGTAGGATTTTGAGTTCCACGAACTGTTCTAGGCCCTCCCTTTCTGCTTTCATTTTTGTCCCAAGATTCCCTGGGGGTAGTCAGGACAGACCACGGCTATCACTGAAGCCATGTGAACAAGTGCCCAGCTCACCTCGTTGGGTTCCAACAACATCCAGTGAAAGATGAGTTTATAGGCTCATAGGGTAAGAGTCTGAAAAATCCTTCTGTGAGAGCAAAGGACTAGACTGGAAATCTCCACAGTAATCCTTACTCCTCTTCTGAATTTTCCAAGCAAATGGTTAAAAGTACCTCTTCACTCATCCACAACCCCTAACCACATATCGGTAAATAGCAGAGACAATGTCCCTTAATCAAGAGGTAATTCCTGTTATCAGGGTTCAAAGATCCTCCATGAATTGTGCTAATGAAATTTCCATTATTGAAAGTCACCCAGAGAGCTGTGGTTTATCTTTTACAGTTTTCCTACAGATTCAGGTAAAAATGACTATCTGCTCTTAGATGGACACAATTCTTTCCCTCTAGTTCCAAGAAGTTAAATAACAAAATAATTGGTTGATCATTATTTTAAAAAAGAAAAAAAGATAACATGGTATTTATTAAGTCAAGTTTCTTTTTTTTTTTTCAGGTTTCAACCCAAACACTGTAAAAACACATGGTAAGTCTGATTATTACATTCTCTTTGAACTCTGAACCCCCTTTTGAAATGTAGCAGAAAACTGAAAATGCATATTTCATCAGAAAGAAATGTTCATTAAATGTGTGTATGGACTACATCTCACAGAACATTTGCATTTCTGGGAAAATGTCTAGGAAACATAGACATTTAATATATTTACTGACTTTACCTAAAATGAAAGCCATAGGCTGTGAATAGCTCTTACAGCTTAAAGTGAAGACATTAATTTATGCAATTTCCTGACTTCAGCAAATAAGATGTTATCCCACTTGAGAGAGGAGCTACTGAAGACTAAAGAAATTAAGTGACTCACTTGAGGTAACAGAGTTAGTAAGTGGAAGACAAATAGTAGACCCCAGTTTCCATGCCTCCTAGTAAAGGGGTTCTTCCCAAATATTTATTTGTAATTGGAGGTAGCGAAATAAAAACAAAATTGTATGACTGTCACAAATATTTTCAATGACTCATTTTAGAAAATTATCTTTTCACAATTATATTTATTATACTTTAGAAAATGATATCTATGTGATTTCAATAATTAAAGAATAACCAAATGGGATAAAAAGTCATTCTACTTATGTGACATCCCCCTCTGCAACTCTCTGGCAGGATGCAATGTATGTTAGTGGATAGAGAATAAAACCAAAATAAGTTGAATCCTGAAATTTAAGTTTAAAAGTGACTGAGGTTAAAAAAAATCAGGAAGTAAAAGAGACCCAAGTAATGAGTCTCCATAATGTAAAATAGCAAGAATTAGTAATACCGTTTTTATTGTGAATATATATACATATACATACATAAATACATAAGTACATATTTCCCTTTAAGTAAATATATTTCATGATAACCTTAAAAACTACTTACTGTTTCCCTGGCCGGTTTGGCTCAGCAGTTAGAGCATCAGCCCATGGACTGAAGGGTCAAGGGTTTGATTCTGGTCAGGGGCACATACCTGGGTTGCAAGTTCAATCTCCAGCCCCAGTCAGGGTTGTGCAAGAGGCAACCAATTGATGTGTCTCTCTCACATCAATGTTTCTCTCTCCCTCCCAAACAACTAATACAAAATTTCACTCCATGAACACAGACTTTAAGTTGATTTCTAACACATTCCTTTTGTATTTTAATTCCATTAAGAAAAGTGTGTGCTATAGTTAATTCTCAGGTATCTAAAATCCTCAGAAAAGTATTCATTCTAAAGAGTTATGTTTTAGTTCTTTTTCTTTATTGATTTGAGAGAGAGAGGAAAAGAGAGAGAAAAACATAGATGAGAGAGAACATGAATTAGCCACCTCCTCCATGCCCCCCACTGGAGATTTGGCCCACAACCTGGGCATGTGCCCTGACCAGGAATCGAACCAATGACATCTTAGTGCATGGGTTGACACTCAACCACTGAGCCACATTGGCTAGGCTAAGTTTATAGTTTTCAAAAGCAAACTATTTTTATTTTTATCATCTAAAATGGAAATATTTCTAGAGCTATTCCTAGCCTACTTACCCAAAGTGGACAGAAAATAATTTTCCCTTTACTGACTTAGAAATTTTTTATAAAGAAAATGCCCTCTGGGCCCACAGAGTTGTACACGAATATTTACCTTACATGAAGATTTACCTCTATTTCAAATGGCTCTCACAATACTATTCTTTACTAGTAATTATACTTTTTAATTCATGTTTCTGACTTCTGCCTCACTATCAGATCATCAATGTATGCAAATAATTCATAGTAGGGGAAAGAGGTTGGGTTAAATGGTCTCTAAGGCCCATTCTAAGTCTATAATTCTTTTCTTTCTGCTGTCATTTGCCTTCCTAAATTGGTAAGGATGCTTTCAGCTTCAAGCAACAAGACCCAGCTAAAGGTGACTTAAAGGACACATCATCTCATCAATTAAAAGTCTAGAGGTAATCTCAAGGGCTTATAAATTCACTGGTTCTTCAGAATCAGAGCTCCAGTTCAATTTCTCTGCAATTCTCTTGGCTTTCCCTTTACAGTTCCAATGGGGCCCTAATCAACTACCTTATCACAGGCAGACAGCATTGCACAGAGATATAATTTCCAATTTTTCCTGTCTCGGGTCCCATTTTAAAAGAAAGAAAAATTTCCCAAAAAACCTCTCATGAGAGTTCTCTGGTGTCATGATCCCTAATACAACTCCTGCCCAGAATTAAGTTGTCAAGGGAAGACCACCATGACTAGATGATCACAATCAGTGTTTATCTATCTGGGAAGATTTGGCTAAATAAGGGTGAAAACACTAAGGCCTGTTTAACAAGAAATCAGGAGAGAAATGGCCATTAAATTTCTACTAATACTCTCTTTTTACCAATTCAAATGGGCTGCTTCTTCTCTGATAATGGACATAAAAATCAAGAACATAGGCTACTGAATTTATGAATAAATTAAGAATAGATGCACAATGAGAGATGTCTATATTTTCCCATGAGTACAATGTGTGAATCTTATTGAATTAGCTTCATGACAATTTTTTAAAGTCTTAGAAAATTCTTTGTCCTGATTCCTTGCTTCGAGCCAACTTATATATAGCTAAACATTTATTCTTTTAAAAATATTGACTAAGAACATCCTAAAATGCTGAGCATTCCACTGAGCAATGGAGACTCAAGAGTGAGCAAAAGAGAAATTATTAACATAAAAAATAGAGCTTACAGTCTAATGGACTATAGCTAAGCTATGGTAAAGAGTGTTGTTAAAAAAGGAGACAACAGGTTCAAAATGGACTCACTTGTGTTAGGCCCCATGTCACATAACTAAAACTTATGCCTAACTTAATTAAAGTTTCAACCTATACCAGGAATAGACTGTTAAACCAGTCAATCTGGAAATACCTGGTCAGCACTAGTAAGACAACTGACATTCCCTAAAGAAAGGTGACCCTGCCACAAGTAATCAGCTCTGTGTTGTATAACCTCTATGTCCTTCCTCTTTCTGCCTATAAAAGTCTTTCAGTTCACACAGCTCTTCAGAGCTCCTTGCTATTTGCTAGATGAAACACTGCCCAATTCATGAATCATTGAATAAAGCCAATACTATCTTTAAAATTCATGATCTTTGAATTTTATTTTTAACAGTGTTATACTAGTTCATTCCCAAACAAGGATATGAACTAGAAACCTGAAGTGGTATAAGTTTCCTTGAATAATCATATTCTATTAACATGTGAAATTGTGTTTTCTTTTCATCCAAAACAAGTACTCAAATCTCGTTTCTCATTTTTGCTTTCATGTACCCATAATTTCAACATAATATTGTTGTAGTTGTCATTGTTGTTGTTGCTTTACCTTCTTAGAAGAATATTTAAAATATTCTGTCTGATCTGTGGGTGAAAGCTCTACATTAAAACTGACTTAACTGGTGGCTTCTTTATTCTACCACTCCATACTTGATCAAAAGGCTGTCCGACAAGATTTCTTCAGGTAATATAATATTATAGTGGTTTTGTCCTGTTGTTCCAGCAAATTGTCAGTTTTTATTACTTTAAAAGCAACAAATATCCCTTATTTTAAATTTAGATTAAAAATGAAATCATTTCCATGAGTTGTCAGTATCCTATTCATTTATGCAGTTCCCTCAATCTTTCCTTTCATTTCCTTATCTCCATCTCCCCATTACAAAGAGCCTATCAGTCGGTGTCCCCCAAAGCAATCAAGTAAAACCATCTTGATGTCACACAATTTTTCTCAGTTAACAAATCCAGAGTAGTCAATCTACTCTTTTTGCCTCAAAAAGACACTACATTTGAAAAATTCATATAGATCTTTTTATTTCTTAAAATCTGTATTAAATATTTCCTGATAATAATACAAAATAATCACTACACTAAATTTGATGATACAAAGTTCTTAAACCTGAAAGAGATCACTATAAAAAAGACATACATTTAAAATTATATATGTGTTATACAAAATATAATTTATATTCCTTATTATTTTAATATTACTAATTATTTTAGAAGTAACCCACAAAGTAAGAAAGATAAAAACTAATGTTTGCTCATATGTTCAATTCTACTCTTACGTTGGCATGCAGAGTTGGAACAATACCAAGCATTTGGAATAAGTACCCATAAGTTTTTCTCTTGATTATACACAATCCCAACCAACATTGTTGACTTGCTGCAACAACTGAAAACAATTGTTCATTCTTGGTAAATGCGGTCTTCTAGATTCTGAGTTCCTGAGGACAAACACTACATTTATTCAACCTTGTTTGCCCTAACACCACCCAGCAGAATACTTTCTATGTTACAGTCACTCAACAAACACCCAGCCTGTTAAAATATTTTTTCCCTTACCTCCTTGTGAAAACTAAGTTGTCAAAGGCTATAGTAACTATTAGAATAGTCTGGAAGTGAAAAAAGTCAGCTAGCCTAGGAAAAAGGAGTACCTTTGACCATTTCCGGGAATGGTCATATAGTCAAATTGATGAACCTACCTACCAGGATCAGGATCTTACTATCTACTTAGGATGCTAAATATACGTAATTATACAAAAATAACTAGTAGGAATCAAAACACATGGCACAAGTGTGCTAGAGATAAGCATTAAGAAAGTTCAAAAGATGAAAAAATAACTCCATCCCAGAATGTAAAGAAAAATCTTTATGGAAAAGAAGGACCTATAAGTAAATCCTAAAGGCAAAGAGAGTTTCAAAATGACAAAGTGTGATGGTGGGAACTGAAGAGGGTATAAATAAGAGTATGAAAAAAAAAGAAAGTAAGGGCTGCCCGGCCAGTGTGGCTCAGTTGATTGGGCATTGTCCCATGAACTGAGAGGTCTCAGTTCAATTCCCGGTCAGGGCATATGCCCGGGTTGTAAACTCAATCCCCAGTAGGGGGCATGCAGGAGGCAATAACTATGCACTTATTAATAATCATTTTAAATATAAAATGATCACTCGGCTGGTGTGGCTCAGTGGTTGAGCATCGACCCATGCACCAAGAGGTCGCTGGTTCGATTCCTGGTCAGGGCACGCATTCAGGTTTCATGTTCAATCCCTGGTAGGGGGCCATGCGGGGGAGGGGGGCAGCCAATTGATGTTTCTCTCTTATTAATGTTTTTCTCTCCCTCTCCCTTCCTCTCTCTCTAAAGAATCACTTAAAAAACATATTTTAATCTAACAAAATAGAAACAGAGTCATAAATACAGAAAACAGACTCAGCTATCAGAGGGTAAGGGAGTTGGGGGTTAGGTAGAAAAAGGTGAAGAGATTAAGCAAAGAAAAATAACTCATAGACACAGATAATAATATGGTGATTACAAGTGGGTGGGGAGAAGTAAAATTGGATAAAAGGGGTGATCAGTGGTGATAGAAGGAGACTTGACTTGGGGTGCTGAACACACAATACAATATAAGGATGATGTATTATAGAACTGTATACCTGAAACCTACATAATTTAACCAATGTCACCCAAATAAATTCAATTTAAAAAATACAGACAACACTAAGTAATAGCGAGGATGTAAAGCAACAGGAACTCTCATTGCTCATTGGAATGCAAAATGGTACAGCCCATTTGGAAGACAGTATGGTGGATTCTTAAAAAATTAAACATACTCTTACCATAAAACCCAGCAATCTTGCTCCTTCATATCTACCCAAAGGAGCTGAAAACATGTCCACACAGAAAACAGCACATGTGTATAGAAGCTTTATTCATTATTGCCAAAACTTGGAAGCAGCCAATATATGTTTGAGTAGTGAATGGATAAATAAATTGTGGTACATCAAAACAATGGAATATGATTTGGTGCTAGAAAGAAATGAGCTATCAAGCCATGAAAATACATGAAGGAACCTAAATACATATTACTAAGTGAAAGAAGCCAATCTGAAAATTTACACTCTGTGACTTCAGCTGTATGACATTCTGATAGAGCCAAACTATGGAGACAATAAGAAGATCACTGGTTGCTGAGGCAGGTGCATGAGAGGAGAGAGGTGAATAGGCAGAGCACAGAGGATTATTAGAGTGATGAAATACTCTGTATGATATTATAATAGTGGATATATGTCATTACACATTTGTCCAAAATCATAGACTATACAGCACCAACAACAAACCCTGAAGTAAACTATGGACTTGGGGTAATAATGATGAGTCAATCTTAAGTTCATCCTTGGAAAACGTGTACCATTCCGGTGAGTGATGTTGATAATGGGGCAAGTGATACATGTTTGGGAGCAGGGGTTATGGGAAATATCTGTACCTTCCCCTCAATTTTGTTGAAAAGCTAAAACTCCTCTTAAGAAAATAAAATCTTTTTTAAAAAGAAAGGAAAAGTACAGACATATTTAGGGGATAAAAGTACAGACAATTCAAGTAGAGAAGAAAGTTCATGTAAAAAAGAGGCAGAAGACATCTACTTCTGACAGCACTGTAGACTAGCTACTTGAACTTCCTTCAATCAGCAACTGGGAAAATAATGAACCTGAAATTTCAAGACTTAATCTCCAGACCTTTGAAGGTGGACAAAGAGCTCCTAGGTGTGTAGCACCTCCACACTCCTTTAGAAGTAATATAAAATATTTGCCAGAGGAAAAGCTTACCACCACAAGCCCTTGGACTTCCAAATATGAACTCGCAATCAACAAGGAATTAACCCATATCAAGAGGGAAAGGAGGAATGGTAAACATTAGATTGGATCTGCAAAGAAACCATTTGGGGATTATAAACTACCAAATAAAAATAACTGTGTGAAATGTTTAAAGAAATAAAATATGAAATCATAAAAATGAGCAATCAACAAGTAATTGTCTAAAACAATTGGGTAGATTTATAAAAGTAGCAAAATAGAACTTTTAGAAATAAAAAATATATTATAGTGGAAATTAAAAACTGAATTGTTGGGTTAAAGAGCAGATTAGGTCCAGAAGAAAATAAACTATGGGGGGGGGGGAGTAAGATTATCTCAAGTAAATGCAGAAAAAAATATTTAATAAAATTCAACATCTATTCATCATTAAAAAGAAAACTCTTGGAAAACCAGAAAAAAAATTCTTATCTGATAAAAAGAAATTATAAAATTCTGAAGCATTCCCTTTAAATTAATTTTTTAAAAATAATGTCCTTTGCCATTGCTTTTTTAAAAAGATGATTAAGAGAAAATATAAAAATTACCTTAGTCACCTGAGGATAGGAAATAACTTTTTAAAAGAACAGAAAAGTTATTCATCATAACAGAAAAACAAATACAACCACAATATAATTCAAATTTTCTATTTTATCCAAAGACACCAGTGAAAGGGAAGAGCAAAGTGTAAAGTGGAAGAAGATATTGGTAACATGTATAACTGGCAGACAATTTATATATAATATAAAGAATTTCTACAATTCAATAGGAAAAAGACAGAAAGTCCAATGGAAAAATGAACAAAAGACATGAACAAGTGTTTTACAAAAGAGGAAATACAAGTGAATATAAACAAGTAGAACTGTGCTTACCTTTAATAAGAAAAATATATAAATTAACACATTAGATATAATTCTAAATTAGCAAAAAATTAAGAACTCTGACAATAAAAAGTGTTAAGTTGTAAATCAACAGAATTTTAAAATATATTTTAAAAGAAAAATTTGACACAATTGGTGATTTTATTTTTTTCTAAGGAAGATTTACACTTATTTGCAGCAGATTGTTGAAAAAGCTAGCAATAGAAGATCACCTTATTCCAATTCCAGGGAATGAGATGATTTGGATCTGAATAGTCCCTACAAGGACCAGTCTATTTCCCATTCCCTCTTACTTCCAGGGTAAAATCTCTCAAGGTCCCATCTCAAAGTATAGAAGAATTATCAGAGCTCCCACTTGACTAGCCTATACATCAATTTTTGTCCCCGTATCTCTGAGAAACTATCGAAATGGCAGCCTCTCATCCGTCTCTTCCTGAGTTATCAGAGGCCCTCAAGGTAAAAGTGGCCCCAAATTCCTTACTTGCGCCTCTGGGTTTCTCTTCTTCCAGGTCTTAGCACCATAATTCTTCACAATTCTTACTAGATTTGTGCTGTCTTTTTTGTTTGTTTTTTATTGAGATATAGTTGGCATATAATACTATATTCATTTCAAGTGTATAACATAATGATTTGTAATTATATATGTAATGCAAAATGACCACCACAATAAGTCTAGTTAACATCTGCCACCATACATAGTTACAATTTTTTTTCTTGTTATGAGAACTTTTAAGATCTACCCTCTTAGCAAATTTCAAATATGCAGTACGGCGTTGTGATGTCTTTAAATAGATGTATATAACTGGGGAACAGGGGCAGTTTCTGTAATCTTCCTTAATGGGAAAGCTATTCCAAAGAACCAGGTCTAAATTACTGGAACTAGAAGTCAAACAAAGAACTTCTCAAAATTCCCTTTCCCTGATCTTTGTCCTCTCCTCCCTGCAAATGGTGCTTGTCCCCAAAGTCTCTGTCCCATCCACCCTGTAAAATTCCTAGCCAAACATTTCCGAAGTTCAATGGATTGACTAGTTGTCTCTCCTTTAACACCTTATTGTCCCCAACCCACAGCTCTCTACTTTTCTGAACAAGCTACCAGCGGTTCTCAACCTGTGGGTCGCGACCCCTTTGGGGGGTCGAACCCTTTCACAGGGGTCACCTAAGACATAACAGTAGCAAAATTGCAGTTATGAAGTAGCAATGAAAATAATTTTATGGTTGGGGTCACCACAACATGAGGAACTGTATTAACGGGTTGTGGCATTAGGAAGGTTGAAAACCACTGTCTCTCTACTCCTTCAGTTTTCCCTCTCAGCCATTCCTTTGATCATCACAAAAATAAGGACTGGAAGTCGTCTATACTGGGGTGGATTGTTAGTAGTTTTAATTCTTTAATTTTATCTGTATTTTCTAAAGTTTTACAACAAACATGATTTGTTAAAGTTACTGTTTAACACTGCAAGATTTCTTAACAGATCATAGACCAGTGCTATTTCATACCTATGCATAATTTGATATTTACCTCTGCTATAATCAACTCAGCATGATCAATTTGCACAGGTGATTTCCCTGTTTCATTAGGACTCTGAAACTCTGCAGCTGCTTTTATGTAGAAAACAAATTCCCATGCAGGTGTCCCTGCTTAAATGACAGATTCACAATTCTGTTTCCAGGCTTCCCTTTTAGCCTTCACTTTTACTCATCTGGCATGCATAAGTCGAAAATAAAGGCCTTTTTCCCCCCCTCCTTCTTCTTCTTTTCTTTCTTAGTAGTGTAATGGGGATAACATTTTTTGAAATATTTTCAGATGCACTTTCCCATCCTGTAAATCATACTGTCCTCTGACTCACTTCCCAAAAAATGGCTGACATCAGCTAGAACAATAAAGTCACTGCTCAACTTTGACTGTCAAATTAGATTTTTAAAAATTTCTAACATGAGAACAGTCTTGAAAGGTAGCCTAGGTTGAAAGAGAAATATTTTATAAATTCTTAAAGCTCCAGTTAACATACCAAGAGCCAGACCTTTGTCTCTGGGTCATGAGTAGAGGTAACTCAGGCTGTGATACAATAATTATCCCTACCACACAGAAAGCAGGAAAGCCTGCCCATTGAGGCCTGTGGACTGCAGAATAAAGGAAGACAGAACTAGAGGCATACCTCAGAAATACTGATGTTTGGTTCCAGACCACCATAGCAAAGCGAGTACTGCAAAAAGAGTGAGTTGTAATCTCTTTGCTGGTGGAGCACTTTGCTGTCCATTTGTAAAAAAGCACAACACAATAAAGTGAAGCACAATAATACAATATATGTCTGTAGAGGGAGGCATCAGACATATACACCTTGTACCAAATTCCAGGGAGGAAGTACATCAGAAGAGTTAAGGAATCTTGTACAATATGCTCCATTTGGAACTCTAGGAGGAGACAAGGATGGCCCCACATCAACGTAGGATGCTGCTGCATCAATACAGTATGAGTATTCTGTGCAAACAGGCAGAGAGGAGCTGGACAAAACACTCCTTAGCCTCCCTTGGCTATTAGATGATGAAAAAGAGACCTCGAGGCTATTGCAAGCCCGTGGGAAAGGGCTCAGTTGAGGGCCTGTAATGCTCTCATGGAACCACATTGGTTATGGGCAATATGACTCTTCCAGAGGCTGTGAGCTGGATAGATGAGGGCTGCAGGAGGGAGGGGAAGCATGGCTCAGACTCAGAAAAGCCTGCAGCTCAGGCTCTGACTAATTCAAGAAAACAAAATGCAATTTTATCTGCCACACATCAGTAGTCCCCAACCCAAGAGGCCTAGAACTATATGCAATTATGTATACAGTGCAGTAGGGACCAAAGAGGCAGAAAGGGAAGCAAAGGACCTGTTGGCAGGTGAAGATCCTTCTTACCTACCACCACAAGTTCATGTTAATGCCCCACATATCCATGCACCATTTTGGGGAGAAACAAGAGGAATAGGAAGAAGTCTAAAATGCTGAGCACTTAACAAAAGAGAGTGAGTTTCCTAAAAAAACAGTGTTTATATGGGCAGAGACTCAGACTCAATTGATTGGAAAGGTATAGTTTGCTCCTTTTTACCCACACCAAGAAGCATGGTGGAGTCCATGAGAAAAATTAGATTTCTCTGTAGAAAATAAATCATTCTTAAGCATAGAAATAAACCTATTCATGGATGAATATTTTATTTATGACAAAAATAACACTACAAAGCAGTAGGGAAAGTGTTCTTTTCAATTTACGAAGCTGGAAAAATTATATTACCATATGGGGCAGAAATGAGATGATCACTACATTGCTCCATACACAGATATCAAGTCCAGGTGGCAAAACAAAATGTCTACTAGAACCGTGCTGCCCAATATAATAACAGCTAGCCACATGTGGCTATTAAACACTTGAAGTTTTGAAACTGACTACTATGACTTGAGATACACTATAACTACAAAATATATACCAGATTTTGAAGACTTAGTATGATTTTTTTTTTAAGGGCAAAGGAACTTTTTTTTTCCTTATTGATTTTTAGAGAGAGAGGAAGGAAGAAGGAGAGAGAGGTAGAAACATCGATGAGAGAGAACATTGATTAGCCACCTCCTGCATGCCCCCCACTGGGGATCAGGCTCACAACCTGGGCATGTGCTCTGACCGGGAATCAAACTGGTGACCTCTTTGTGCATGGGTTAATGCTCAACTGGGCGGTATGATTTTTTTTTAATGTAAAATATCTCATTGATCATTTTATATTGATTACATATTGAAATTATATTTAGAATATGTTGGTAAAATAAAATATATTATTAAAATTAAATGCACCTGATACATTTTACTTTTTTAAATGTTTAAATTTTTAAGTTACACATATAACTCTTATATTTCACTTGGGTAGCTGTAGGCTAAAAGTAAATATTGGAGAATATCTTCTTAATTTGTGTAAGGAAAAGATTTTTTAAATTGGACAGAAAATCACTGATCATAATACAAAAGAGTAATAAATTGCATTACATTGAAATTAAAACTTCTGTTCACCAAAATACACCATTAAGTAAACTACAGATAAACCACGGAGTGGGAGAATTTTTTGGCAACACAAAAAGAAGTAACAAAAGACTGGTAGACAAAATGTGTGAGACATCTACTACAAATCAATTTATTTAATGAGCAAGAGATTTTAATGGGCAATTCACACCCAAAAACGGAAATCTGAATAGCCAGTAAGCATATAAAAGGGTACTCAGCCTCCTTAAGATAGTAGAAATGAAAATTACCACAATGAGATATGACTACACATTCACCAGCAATGACTAATATGAAAAAGATTAATAATACCAAGTTTTGGCAAGAATGTGAAATCACAAGAAGTCTCCTACAAATTTCAAATTGATGTAACCAATTTGAAAATCAATTTGTCACTATCAAACAAAGTTAAACATACACACACCCAGAAATCCCCCTCTTAGGTTCATGTACCACGCACATGTACAGCAGTGTCTGCTGCAAAAGACCTGAATAGACACTTCTCCAAAATGACATACAAATGGCCAATAGACATAAGAAAGAAAGGATGTTCAACATCACTAATCATCAGAGAAATGCAAATTAAAACCACAGTGAGCTATCACCTCACACCTGTCAGAATGGCTACCATCAATAAATCAACAAACAAGTGTGGGTGAGGATGTGGAGAAAAGGGAACCCTTTGTAACTGTTGGTGGGAATGCAGACTGGTGCAGCCACTGTGGAAAGCAGTATAGAATTACCTTAAAAAATGAAAAATGGATCTGCCTTATGACCTAGCACTTCCACTTCTGGGAATTTATCCTAAGAAACCTGAAACACTAATTCTAAAGAATATATGTACCCTTATGTTTATTGCAGAGTAATTTACAATAGCCAAGATTTGGAAGCAGCCCAAGTGTCCATCAGTAGATAAATAGATAAAAAAGCTGTAGTATATTTACACAATGGAATACTACTCAGCCAAAAGAGGGGATAAAATTTTACCATTGGCGACAGCATGGATGGACCTGGAGAACATTATACTAAGTGAAATAGCCAGTCAGAGAAAGACAAGTACCATATGATTTCACTCATAGGTGGAATTTAATGAACAAACTGAACTACCAAGCAAAATAGAGACAGACTCATAGAGAGCAGGCAGACAGTTTAGGGCAAGGGGGTTTGGAAGAATAAAGGGACTGAGCAAAAAGAAAAAAAAGAGAGAGAGCACTCATGGACATGGACAACAGTGTGGTGATTGGACAACATGTACGTGGGTAGAGGTGGAAGAGGGCATAGAGGGATAAATGGTGATGGGAAAAATTAAATTATTTTTTAAAGACTAGAAGAGCCACTATTTTCCTTTGCGATTTGAATAATAGTGTTATATTTGGCACCCTGCTATGAGTATGTCTCTATAGCCTACTACATATGGTTATTTCAGGTAGGATTTCCCGCCTGTCTTACTCTAGGACAAACTTTCAAGGGATGCAAAATTTTATATCACTATATCCATGTAAATAATTCTCAGGAATCCATCCCACCTCTATGTTAATATTTAAATGTCTAAACATCATCATAATATTATTACTTTATTTTTAGTCTCTGCATATACAAACTATATTTTTTTGCTCTCCAATTGGGATGTATTGCTCATTGAAAGTATAAAATTAAAATACAACTTTGGGCCCTGGCCACTTTGGCTCAGGAAGTTAGAGTGTCAGCCTTCAGACCAAAGAGTCGATTCCCAGTCAAGGGCACGTACCTTGGTTGCAGGTTCAATCCCAGCCCCGGTCGGAGTTATGCAGGAGGCAACCAATCTATGTGTCTCTTTCACATTGCTGTTTCTCTCTCTCTTTTTCTCCCTCCTTCCCTCCCACTCTATCTGAAAAAAACAAACAAAAAAAATGGAAAAATATTCTCAGGTAAGGATTTTTTAAAAATACAACTTTGGGAATGCCATTTAGGGGAGGGAAGTGGGGAGAGATTAACCAAAAGACGTATATGCAGATATGCATAATCAATGGACACAGACAATAGTGCGGTGAAGGCATGTGGGGAGGGAGTGGGGGGTCAGAGGGGGGGGAAGGGGACATCTGTAATACTTTCAACAATAAAGATAAATCTTTTAAAATTTTTAGAAAATTAAACATCACATTCCTAATCTCACTTGATTTCACTTGCTCAGATTCTAGGTGTAAACCTAAGCCTCCGATTCAAATAATTTTGATGTAACCCTAGGAAACTATCTTTTAAACTTTCCACATCAACTCACAAAATTCTGGGGTATTTAGCTGCTTTTTTTCTTGGTAAAATATACTACAGAGGGACTACTCTCAACCATAAACCTTAGTAATGCTCTCACCTGTTGTATTAGTTTCCTGAAGCTGTCATAGAAAGTATAACAAACTTAGTGTCCTAAAACAACAGACATTTATTCTCTCACAGTTCTGGAGATCAGGTGCCCAAAAACAAGGTGTCAGCAGGACCAAAGTCCCTCCAGAGGCTCTAGAGGAAAATCCTTCCTTGCTTCTTCCAGATTCTGGTGATCATCAGCATTCCTTGATGTGTACCCCGGCATTGTAATCCCTGCCTTCATCTTCACCTCACATTCTCTTTTCTCTCTGTGTCTTCTCTTCTGTCTCTTATGAGGCATTTGTCAGGTAATCTAGGTTGATTCATCTCAAGATGCTTAACTTAATTATATCTGCAAAGAGCCTTTTTCCAAATAAGATCATGTTTCTGTTTCTGATTAGAGGCCACCATTCAACCCATTGCACCTGCTATTGTTGGAGGAGGTTATGGGGAGGACATGATCCCCGGTTGGTCCGAATGCTGGCCCCAGGTAACCAGAGGCTTCTCATCCCCCACCTCGGCATTAGAATATACATTCTGCCTACCACTCCCACGGTAGAAGCCAGTTTCAATGACATAGCCTTGAGACAGTAAGATGTTGGTGAGACCACCTGGACTATATACCTGTATGAATGCTGTTAAAGCCTCTATATAAACTTTTAAGATTTTGGCAGACAGATGTGGAGATCTACTCGTCTAGTGACCACCCCAAACAAGCTTTTTATGTAAGTTCCCTTGCTTATTAAATCTGCCACAACTCATCTGGACTGGCCTGCATCTTTCTTGTCTCTCCTGACCTTGGTGTATAGGGGCCAGTTTCAGATTTCATCCGGGGAAATTTCCAATGTTGCAAACAACAGTTATACAGAAGAAAAGAAAAGAAATCACACAAAATTTAAAGGATGTAAGAATAATAGAAGCAATGGTACTATTTTGGATGGGCTTTCTTAACAAAAGTATATACATTGTGTATTCATTTTCATACATCATACACACTCAATTACAAACTCTTAGTAGAACAGTGACTAGGTTGTATTCAACTTTGAATCCTAACACCTAACCTAGTGCTCTTGACATAGTAAACAGTCAGGAAATAATAGAAAATGAACACATATCATATAAAATAATTTGTGGTTACTTAAGGACCACCAGTTTGCCTAGACTCAGAATTTGCTTTAATATAAGGAAACAGATTTGCCTTTTTATTCTATCTGAAAATCTTGCATGATATTACTCACTGACAACAACAAAAATTGATACCCAGGAATAGAAAGGAAGAAATGAAGTAGATAACAAAATAGGTATATATATGTGGTTGCTATGGAAAACTTAAAGGAATCTTAGAGCGGTAAAGAGAGAAATTGATGGAGCCTCTGTTGGAGTATTCTGACATGTCCTAGAATGCTTTTACAAAAGCCCACATGAATAGTACTAAAGACGTGAATGGTGGACAAAAGAATGAAGACACTCAGGGAACTGACTACAAGATAGAAGAAAAAATTGGGATGACTTATCTTGGAAAGAGTAAATAGCCCACCTACACACAACTTTTCAATGGAAATAGAAATTATAATGTCAGAAATAAAAAATGACTGTCAAAAGTATATTAAACCAACTCTATAAGTTGTAAAATAGGAGTCATAGGTTTACTGAGACAAGATAAAAATTACACTTCTTTCAGTAAAAATTCAAAACCTGATCATTTTATTATCACTCAAATGCCAATCAGTGTCCAGCTTGTATTATGCCTGTTCATCTACCCACAGAACAGTGTGTCTGTGTGTGTGCATGTGTGTGTGTGTGTATTGTGCATGTACAGTGATGCATGAACAAAATAGTTTTGCTCTGTTTTGATTGTTTGATATTCTGGTCAGGATCAGCTATAGTTTCTTTCTTGGTATGTGTGATTATGTGAAAATTATGTCAATACAGAACTTGTTATCATTTTTAGAAAAGCTGTTACAAGATTACCCAGAGAGTTACAAAGGATAAAATCTGCATAAAAAATATTCTGTCACCATCAAAAAACTTAATCTTCTGGAAAAGATTAAGAACCAAGTGTACTTATTTAACACTCACTGTCCAAAATTCCCAATGACATGGTAGTAAAAATATATATATAAATAACAAAAATATCCTAAGAGCACTAGTAATAGGAAACATAACTTTCACTGAGCAGAGTGGAGATAGTAATATTTTTTCTAGAGGGTGGAAAGAGAAAGCAGCAATCCAGAAAGTTCACCACAAAGCCTGCTGTGGAAGTGGTCCCTCGTCCATCCAAGTAAGCCCAGAAGAGACCCAAGAGCCAAGCCAGGAGGGAGAGAGGATGGCAACAGGAAGAGGAGCAGAAATCTGCAGGATTTATAAGTCTGCCTATAAAATTACTTCTCTCCTGCTTTCCTTCCCTCCTCCCAAACACTCTGGTCCTCCACTGAGAGCTGCTGTGTTTACGTCCATTCACAAGACATAACATCTGAGGAAACTGATCTTCGCCCTGGCAGGTGGTTCAGTTGGTTGGAGTGTCATCCGGTACACCAAAAGGTTATTGGTTTAATTCCTGGTCAGAGCACATACCTAGGTTGCAGGTTCGATCTCCGGTTGGGGCGCGTATGGGATCGATGTTTCTCTCTCCCTTTCTCTCTCCCTAAAATCAATAAACATATCCTGGGATGAGGATTTAAAAAGAAAGGAAGAAAGAAACTGATCTTCTACCTCTGGGCCATCAGAATAAATCCCTTATCCTTTTGGAAATATTCCTGCAGGTTTCCTGCACGCTACTCTTCTCTGCCTAACACAACGGGCACTTCCAGACTTTAACCTTCTCCATGAATATGAATACACAATCAAGAAATCTCCAAGATTTCAGGGAAAACACACAAAAGCAAAAACTAAGGCAAACAAATAGAACAACTGACCCCAAAATATTGATTATTCAAAAAAAATAGAGAACAACTTAATTTTTATCCTAATTAAGATTCTAACAATGAAAAACACTTTGCTCTTAAGATTGGGATACATTGCGGCCATGCCTTGGCAGACAGAGAAAGATAAATACCATGTGATCTCACTTGTAAGTGAAGTCTAAAACAAACACATTCATAGATACAAAGACCAGATTAGTGGTTGCTGGTGGGGGTGGGTGTGGGGATGAGGGGAGCGAAATAGGTGAAGGGGGTCAAAAGAGTCAAACTTCCAGTTATAAAATAAGTCATGAGGATGTAATGTACAGTATGGTGACTATGGTTAATAACATTGGATGATATATTTGAAGGTTGCTAACAAAGTACATCTTAAAAGTTCTCATCGTAAGAAAAAATCTGTAACTATGTTTGGTGATAGATGTTTACTAGGCTTATTGTGGTGATCATCTGCAATATATACAAAATCGAATCATTATGTTATACACCTGAAATGAATATAATGTTACATGTCAGTTATATCTTTCATATAAAAAAAGGACTGGGATAGGATTCTATGCCAATGAAGCAATCAGAGAATTTTTTAAATTGCCTTGGAAAGCTAAAATGTGTTTGCTGATTTTTTTTTAATCCAGTAGAAGAGCTAGAAGGTACAATTGAAAAAATGGAAAGGAAAAATGAGAGAAAAGGAGACAGACAAGTGCTTCTCAAATGTTAATATTCATACGAATCACCTGGAGACCATGTTAAAATGCCGATTCTGATTCCCCAGATGTGAGATTCTGCATTTCTAACAGGCTCCCTAATGATGCCGCTGCCGCTCATCCACAGGCCTCAGCTTGAGTAGCAAAGGCTTAGAAAGACATGTACTTGTGAACTTTCAGAGCAGTCAAAAAACTTTTTTTAATAATGAGAAGAAAGTCCTAGGAGTGGAGTCCAGTATCAGTCTCAAACCATGTGGCAGAGTTAAAAACGAGCTCAGAGTCCTGAGCAAGGCTGAGTGCTCCCACGGAGCTCCCTCCTGCCTTTCGCCCGCCTCCAAGGCCGCTGCATCCCCAGACAGGGTTTACTCCCCTCCTCAGACCAATTCAGAGATGGTGAACTTAGTGCTGTCTCACTTAGGAAGGCGAAGTTTAATAGTGACAGAATTAAGACTCGGCCATGGTACCACTTATGAAGCAGGTTCTCACCACTGAATCTGCCTGTGTCTTGATCTGGGACTTCTCAGCCTCCAGAATGGTGAGAAATAAATGTATGTTATCTGTTTCTTTTAAAGACTAGGTCATGGTATTCTGTATCAGAATACTTCTAATTGATGGTATAATGCAAACAGAAATATTCAGTTTCTTAATTTAAACATTTTGAACATGGCTCTCATTAAAAGACAATAATCACAATCTTCTGACACTGACTCTCCTTTCCCTACCCCCAAGGTAATATAATCACACACACATTTCCAAAGTCTTTTATATAGTAGAAAAGTCACTCTGTTCAGGAAGCTACATACTTTGAATTTTTTGATTTTATTTATTTTATTTTTTGGATAGTTTATATATATATATTTTTTCATTTTATTAATTTATTTTTGTTACAGATGTTTCTCCTTTTTTCCCCATTGACACCCTCCTCCCCATCCCCCCACCCCGTCCCCAGCTTTGTTGTCCATGTCCATCAGTTATGCATATATGCGCTTAAGTTCTGTGGTTTATCTCTTCCCTCCCCCCCACCCCCTCTTCTGAGGGGTGTCAGTCTATACCCTACTTCCACATCTCTGGGACTACCCTGTTCCTCAGATTGTTATGTTCATTATATTCCACAAATGAGTGAGATCATGTGATATTTGTCTTTCTCTGCTTGGCTTGTTTCGCTTAGGATAATACTCTCAAGGTCCCTCCATGTCGTCTCAAAGGATAAGAGATCTTTCTTTCTTACAGCTGCATAGTACTCCATTGTGTATATGTACAGTGGACGAATGAATTTATTGATTTTAGACTACATTGTGTGCATTGTTTGCTGTTTTCAAGGAACTCCTGAAGAGTAAAGAAACATTACATGTTTTAGCAAATGATACTTGAATATTCAGGTAGCTGGTGAATCAAGAGGCTTGCTAACCTTGTTTTGCAAATTTAATTTTTTGTTTAAAATGTCTAATACCTACTGATCGTTTCAGAGATTTGCATCTATCTTTTGCTTAAAAGTTCTTTATCACATACTAATTGTTAAAATCTTTCTAAAGAGTTTCAAACTGAAACTATTGACCATTTTCTTTGTCCCATAAAGTAGAAGCAATTTCATACTTTCATAATTATAATTGAGGGAAACAATGAGTGTTTATAAAAGCATTTGAGAAAGAATGGAGCATTTATTCCAAAAAAATTATATATATATATATAAATTTCCAAGATTTTTTAAAATGCCTTCTTGGAAGAAAACATAAACTCTGATCCTTAAAAAAGTTCCTGGCAACTCGGGAAGTAGAGTATAAATATAGTTTTTGCTGAAAATATTGCTGCCACAATACAATGCCACTCAGGAGAGACCCTGCAAGACAGTGGTGAATGGAAATCCCTCCAGTGGGCTCAAGTTGGTAGATGAGTTTTAAGGAAAATATTAAGAAGTTTTGGGCTCCCTGACAGGAAGCACCAGAAAAGCTAGAAGCTGCTAAAAATAAACTTGGCCTCTATTATTAACTAAAGGTTTGTATTCCCTCAAAATGCATATGTTAAAATTTTCACCCCAATGTGATAATGGGACCTTTGGGAAGTGATTAGGTGTCCTTATAAAGACAATCCAGAGAGCTCCCTTGCACCTTCCATCATGTGGGGACACAGTGAAAAGTCAACCATCTGTGAACCAGAAAGTAGGACCTCCAAAGACACCGAGTCTGCTGGCACCTTGATCTCAGACTTCTCAGCCTTCACGACTGTGAGAAATAAATGTTCAACAAGTAAGCCACCCACGCTACAGTATTTTTGTTATAACAGCCCAACATACTAAGATGACCTCTTTGCGATTTCTCCTACAGCCAGGCAAACTGTCTTAGCTGAGAACCGCTGATCTAAGAGACACATTAGACAAAGTAGGATAAGAATACAGACTTTCCTTCAGGTCCATAGCATTCCATCACTCAGGCAGGAAAACACTTATGTAGGATTTATCTTCCCAATATATTCAGGGCAGCTTTCACTTGACTTTATAGAATTACAGGTTCTTCCTCATAGGAATCTTCTTCAAAGGTATCTTCATTCTTTCAACGACTCTGTATAGATTTTCAGTATACTGTTTCCACTATCCCTTTCTTTTTTCCCGGTCAGATAATGTGCATCCTCCTTGGTTGTTCAGCATTCTAATCTAGATTTGAATTTCCCTTTTATTTCTTGAAACTTCTGGTAGAGATCTGGTGTTTTATCTTTTTTGTTATTCCTGTCTATCTCTTTGCATTGACTATTGTAATCACTCTCTTTATCTCTATGTGATAGTCATTGAAAACCTACATTCAGCATTCTTACCCTGCTGTTGACACCTTTAACTTAGGCCTCTAACCTGTCTTTAATCATGTTTTGTTTCTTCCGTCATCCATCTTGATTTTTCTATACTTTTTACTTCAAAGGTGCCAGACAAGGTATCAAACAAAAGCAAAGGTGTCAGACAAGGGTAATTTTATCTTCCTATTTGTTTAATCTGTATGCAGAGCTCATATGAAAACCTGGGCTAGACTCAGAGGAAGAAAGAGTAAAAATTGATATAAGATATTAATTAAGATATGCAGATGACACCATCTTACTGGCTGAAAGCAGCAGTGATTAGAAATGATTTCTGGAAAGAAGAAAGTGCCAAAGCAGGGCTCTGTTTGAACATCAAAAAGACAATAATCGTGATTACAAAAGAAATACGCTTCTTCAACACAGACAATGAAGACAGTGAAATTGTTAAAGATTTAGCTTCCCTTAGTTCAGCCATCAGTCCAAATGGGGTCTGAGGCCAAGAAATCCAGAGAAGGCTGAGACTTGGAATGACATCAATGGAAGAATTAGGAAAGAATCACTAGAGCAAAGATGTCATTAGAGACCAAGGCTAAGCTCATCCACATCCTCATATTCCCAATTACTATGTGCAGATGCAAAAGTTGGACAATGGAAAAGGCTAATAAGAAAAAAAAACTGATTCATTTGAAATATGGTATTGGCAGAGAGTTTTAGGGATACCTCGCACTGCCAGAAAGATGAATAAGTGGGTCCTAGAGCAAATTAATCCTAAAACATCACTGGAGGCAAAATTGACAAAACTGAAGCCGTCCTTCTTCAGGCAAATTATGAGAAGACAGGGTTCTTTGGAAAATACAATAATGCTGGGAAAAATAGAAGGCAGCAGAAAAAGAGGAAGACAAATATGAGATGGACTGATTCTATGAAAAAAGCCACAAGCATGAGTCTCCAGGAGCTGAGCAGAGCAGCTGAGGACAGGACATTGTGAACATCTCTCATTCATAAGATCAATCTCCCAGAGTCAGAGCGATTCAGTGTCGCATGACACACACACAGGACATCCACACATAGCACAGAGTATGAAATTGAGTTTTCAAACACAACCCCTGTTCATTAAAATCTCCATTACATTCCATTATCCGTCATTATCTATACATGCATCATTCTAGAAGCACTAGTTTTCTGGATTCCATTTTAGAGATTGAACTGGAAGGTGTCAGAGGAGGTAAACACATGCATACACATCCACACACAGAAAACCTGTTCGAACTTCTTTTTTATCATTTCTGGATTTTTTTTCTAAGACCGCTGGAGTGAATGATACAAAATCTCCGGCCCTGTCGTTGTTATCATCACCTTTGCTTCTGATCTCTCTCTCTCTTTTCTCTCATCTTTTTTTTTTTTTCTATCACCGGTCACGTCTGTGACTCTCATATTTCACACAGGAAAGTCTGCCTTTTACTAGCATCACTATCTTAGAGAGCCCTCCTCACCTTCTGTTCATACAGAGAATAAACTAAACATCACTGTGTAATGGCTTCAGTTGTCCTTGCTCATTGCACAAGTGAATTTGAAAAAAAATTTCCAAATGAAGACACTTCCATTTTTAACACATATTACTTCTGGGCTCAGTGCCACTCAGGTGTCTGAGGGAACCAGATACCTAAAGTTTATTGTAAACAAACGTAATGATTCTAAGTTTGTTTATCATAGTTCCAACAGTGATGAATTTGCAAGTCTATGCTTTTATTAAGAGGAGATATAAGAAATGGTCTTCTGATGAATGTCTCACTTCTATAGAATCATTTTTCTATGCACTGTTGCTATTCATGTTGCTGAGGCACTTTGATTTACTCATTTACTTAATGAACATTTGTCAAGTTTCTATTATCTTTGAAGCTCCTTGCTAGGCATTGGCAATATAAAGATAAGAAAGGTAGAGTCCCTCTTCTCAAGGAACCCAGAGTCTAGGGAGGAAACAAGCAAGTACACAACTAATTTTTATATGATTGATAAACACCATAGCAGAAAAAAACACAAGGCACAGTGGGAACTCAGAGGAGGGAACCTGGGCTGTCCTCACATGAAGTGTGACATGTGAGCTATATCTTCATGGATGGGTAGAAGTTTCAAGATCAATAACCTATGAATAGGACAGTAAAGAAACTACAATTGCCAAGGTATGGAAGCACAATGTAACAGCATCTCTAGAGGACTGGGTGCTGACAATTAAGAAAAGAAATCTCAGAAGAAGTGCAAGAACATAATCCAGAATGCTCAAGATTGGTTTTTAAGCCAAGATGCTCAATGGAGAGCCAGTGAAGAAGTTTATGCATAAGATTATTATGATCAGATCTGCATTTCAAAATCTCACTCTGGCCCTGGGCAGTTTGGCTTAGTGGTTAGAACATCAGCTCACATACCGAAGAGTCGCGGGTTCAATTCCGGTCAAGGGCATGTACCTCAGTTGGAGTTTGGTCCCCGGCCCTGGTTGGGGATGTGTGGGAGGCAAGCAATCAATGTGTCTCTCTCACATCGATGTTTCTCTGTCTCTCCCTCCAACTCTATCTGAAGATAAATGGAAAAATATCCTTGGGTGAGGATTAAATAAACAAACAAAACAAAAAAACAAAAACTCATTCTGACTGTATTACAGAAAAAATTGGAGCAAGATAAAATGAGAAGCCAGATGACCAGCTAAGAGAAATAATAAGAGCTAACTCTAGTAGTAGCCAGAGGGTGGGAGTAGAGGAGACAGACTAGAGAGACATTTAGGAGATAAAATAAATCTGTAGGTGGAGGAGACAGAGCAAGGGAGGAATGGAAAGTAACAGAGAAGAAAAAAGTCAAGCATGCCATACAAGTTTCCAGCATGAGAAGTCGATAATGGCAGGAAAAGTTCTAGAGGTCAAAATGAAGAGTTTGTTTTGGAAATGTTGAAGTTAAGTAACCTGTGGGATATCCTACTGGAGATAAATAGCAGTTTGCTACTTATAGATTAGGATCTCAGGAGAATGGTCAGGACAAAACAAGACATATAGGTAGTAGTTTAGATAAAACTCCGCCTCAAATCACCACTTGTAATGGAAACCACACATAAGTAGTATCACACTTAGAAATTCAGTGTTCATAGAAACCCTGCCCACATGGAGACCAACATTAAGGATCATTCAGAGTCATTAAGGTATTGGCTCTGTCTTCTGATAAGAAAATCCATATAATCCTTCCAAGTGAAACCGTGTTCTCTTCCTTAACCTTGTAGTTTATCAAAATCAAGTTCTCTCTTCTCCCAGGTTCTATTTATTTATGCATTAAACTTATATTATTTGCTATTCAACATGGTCCAAATATCAATAACCTTATCTGTTTAGCCCTGACCTGAATCCTGAGATTACGGGCAAGAGAGACCTTGCACAGATCTACGGTACTTCTTTCAGTCTAATGTGGTTGTTCTACACTAGATTTTTAAAATTCTTTACTAAAAAATGAAATAATTATGTCATGCATTGAAATAAATGATACTCAGTTATTAGAGTCATTCTAACTATTAAGGTATTTTAAAATTTTCTTCAAACAATAAATGCTGACTTTCAAAAACATCAGTAGAATGGCCTCCTGATATGGTCAGTGTCCCAATTCATAAGATATTTACCATCATCTCATTCAATCCTACAGTTCAGAGAATAGATTCTTTAAAAAGTAAAAACAAAAATATAATTTGGTAAAAGTCAAAGCTTCTTCCTGAATCTCACTTCAATACAGTTAGGTTTTGCAAGACAATAAAATTCTAATCTCATCATGATTGATACATATTTACACAGAATTTATGCAAGAATTAATGAAGACCTGGCCAGTGTGGCTCAGTTACTTGGACATCATCCCTTCTACCCAGAAGTTTGCTTGTTCGATTCCTGGTCAGGGCACATGCCCAGATTTCAGGCTCAATATCCAGTAGGGGGCATGCAGGAGGCAGACAATCGATGTTTCTCTCTCTCTAAAAATCAGTAAAAAATTTTTAAACAAAGAATTAATGGACATTAAGAAAGTCACTCCATGCATACTAATATAAGATTATACCTGAAGATATATAAAGTCACCCACAGCTGGAAATATGCTAAAATAATAAGACTACATTTGGATATGTTGTTTTAATTATGATTTCTTTTCTATTTTTAGATAATACTGATCTCTACTTACTTGTATTAGAGATACATTATTTAATTTAAATTTTTATTCTTTAAAATTCCTACATATAGAAAATTAAGAAAATACATCACTGACATATGTAAGAGTTTCTACATTCAGAAAAGTCCTAAGAAGGGTTTATATTTTCATCTCAGAGAGAGAGAAAAAGGAAATAGTCACCAGTTTATGTGTCTAATTTTATTAGATAAGTAGGGTTTAAGATGTGTTCACTTGATGCAAAAATTGGTACCATGGTTATAGGAAGGATAAAACACACTCTTAGAGGTCAGACAAAAGAACTGTGCCTGTCCTACTTTTCATCTCTTAACTTCCATATTATCCCTAAATTACTGAGGAAGGAAATATTTATTGAGCAGCCACCTAGCCAGTCTTATGGTAATACACACTTTACATAATTTAATCCTTTCAATGTTCTTTATTATTAGCCTCACTTTATAAAAGAAAAAAAAAAGCAGCTTACTTTAATAAAGGCCTTGTGGTGATTCTGAAATATGTTTATAAACTCTTTTCAAAAGTGGAGTCTAAGTCTCTTCTTCTTGAGTGTGGGTTAGACTTAGTGACTTAGAATATAGCTAAAGTGTTGCTTTGTACTTTCTGAGACTAGATTATAAAAGACATTGAAAATTTCTCTTGGATGGCTCACTCTGGGGCACACTAGCTGCCGTGCTGTGAGAATATTCAAGCAGCCTTCCACTAGTCAGTTCTGGCTGCCATAACAAAATACCACAGACTGGATGGCCTAAACCACATTCTGCAAGATAGAAGTACAAGATCAAGGTGCCATCTGATCCAGTTCCCAGTGACAGCTCTTTTTCTGACTTGCAGAGGGCCGTCTTCTTTCTCACTGTGTCCTCACACGGTGGCGAGGCAGAGCTCTGGTATCTCTTGCCCTTTCTGTAAGGGCACCGGCCCTATCAGATGAGGGCCCCACCCTTAGGACCTCATTTAACCTTTACCACCTTCTACCAGGCTCTTCTCCAAACACAGTCATATTGGAGGTTAAAGCTTTAAAGTAAAATTTTGGGAGACACAAACATTCAGTTCATAACATACGCCTGTGGAAAAGTTCATGTGGCTAGGAACTGAGGACGTCTGCCCACGTTCATGTGAGTGAGCCAGCTTGGAAGCAGTTCCCAGTTATAATCAAGCCCTTGGCTGACTGCAGCCCAGGTCAATATCTTAAATGCACCTCATGGGAGGCCCTGAGCCACAGCCACCTGGCTAAGCATATCTAAAATTCGTTACTCTCAGAAACTGTATAAGAACATAAATATTCGTGTTTAAGCTGCTAAATTTGGGGGTAACTTGTAGCAGCAATAGGTAATTAACATATATAAGTCTCAGTCAATAAGTAGTAAAACAGGGATTAGAAACCAGGTTTTTCTATTGCTAAGGTATGTGCTCTTTCCACTGTCCTCAGTGCGCACTCCAATATTTACTTAAAATGTATTCATTTATAGTGAGAGTTTACATATATGACCTCAGTTAATCCTAGTAACAATTTTGACAGATTGGTTTTATAATAATAGCATACAAAGTATATTTTTGTAATTAAAAATAACAAAACAAATGAAAGATATCTTTTGATATTACAAAGCTTTACCTCTAGAGAACACTTCAATCTGCCTACCTCTCTCCATCTCCACTATGACCACCTTAATCTTTGCTGCCATTGTCTCTGGCCTGGATAACTTCAGTGGCCTAACTGGTTCCTTGCTTCCATAGTTTTCTTCCCCAGTCTGTTTTTCACAAGACAGGAGAAGTAAACTTGGTAAAATGTAAACCAAACCATGCTACTCTCCTACTTAAAATGCCTCCATGACTTTGTGTGACTCCTTTTCCTGGTTGTACTTAATATATCCAAAGCAGAGTGAATGGTACTGATCATTTGGTCCCTCAGCTGGGGGTAACCCATTGCCACCGCAATACAACACAAACTACAAGAGCACCTCATGTCTTTTCAATTCCACATTGGTCTTTTTTCCTCCCATGAACCCATCCTCAATCTGGTCTCAGAGTCTTTGCAACTTATAAGCCAAGGAAGACTATGATCACAAGGGAATAAAAGATAAGCTCAGGGGTTTGAAAAATTAGGGAATAGTTAAAGAATACAAACACTAAGAAATAAAGACAGGACACTGAACATTTTAGAACATAGGCTAGAGTATAATTAAAGTTGATGGCCCAACTGGTGTGGCTCAGTAGGTTGAGCATCATCCCATGCACCAGGAGGTTGATGGTTCAATTCCCAGTCAGGGCACATGCCCAGGTTTAGGCCTTGATCCCCAGCAGGGGGCATGTAGGAGGTAGCCAATTGATGTTTCTCTCTCATCAATGTTTCTCTCTCTCTCTCTCTCTCTCTCTCTCTCTCTCTCTCAAATTGAAACATTTTTTTTAAGTTTATGGGACACTTTAATAAAACATTCCACATTAGTTATAAAAATAGAAGCATCTGTATCTATAAGTAACTTAAACAAATCTGAGTTTACTTCCACCCCTAATTTTTCTAGCCAAATAACATTAGGTCAATAGGTCAACTCATCTCTCTGTTTTGCCTTTATTCTGTTGCACAGTATCTCAAATTCTTTCTTCTTCTGAGTTGGTACTGACCTTAACAATAGACAGGTGTATATGAAAAGGCACTACACACTCCCATTGCACTAAGCTCAGGGCTCTGACATTGCAATCACCTTAACCGTGATTCTGCTGCTCCTGGTAAACACCTCTTATGTGCTAAGGCCCCATGCTCTCTTTTGATTGCCTCTTCCTTTTTCTGCTTCCCTTTCTATTTTTTTTACTTTTTTCTCAACCCTCTGCATCATGTACTCCTAATACCCCACCAGACCCTTTGTGCTCTATTCTCTCTACAACTTCTCTTTCCCTGCCTTTGTTCAACACAGGAAAACAAATAATTTTCTCAGAAAGTCTATGTTTACATGACAGTGGCACCAAAAAGACAATTACACACACACACACACACACACACACACACACAAATCCTACTTATCTAGAATCTCTGAGACTAGTGATTAAGAATTGTCTTCATTTTTAACTCTAGTTATCTGCAACTACGTAGTGAAAAATAAAATAACTGCAGTAGACTTTCCTCCTCTTAGTGATACCATTGTAATTAAGCCAGATATTAATAATCAGAAAAGGAGCAAAGGGAAAGCCAAATAGAAGCATGCCCAGTAAAGTCTGGGTGACACAGGGAAGATAGTTGCCTGTCAGTTACATCTGGAAACAGGTCATTGGCCAGAATAAGTGTGGCCACTGCAACTGCAGGAAGATTTGATATGTAAACTCCTGAACAAAGGAGTTCCCTCTCTTGGTTCTTGCTCTTGCTGCTCGTACCTGGCTCCTGGCTTGTGGGGCTCTCATGCTCTGCACACACCCAATGATGTGGACCCACCACACAATGGACTGAAGGACTGTGACTAGCCTGATGCTTTACCAGACCCAGTTCCACCATGAAAAGGAAAATGTGGACACTGGCCTTGCTTCTAGCTCTGCTGAATCCTCAGCTACCCCCTGTCCAGGACTGGTTTAAGGGAAGTGGGAATTTGCAAACCAAGGAATGTAATTCTGTACAAATAAAGCTTTCTACCACATCTCATTTTCCCATGGGGGCCCTCCAGAAATGCTTATTCCAGCAGCTCCCCAAGAAACCCACTCTCACTAGCAATGGAGAAGGGAAATTGTGCAATTCTCCAATAACACTAGTTAGGTTTTAGGTTTTTCTAATTCAGAAGACAAAAGTCAAATATGGAGATCTGCAGTGGAGACTAATATACCATCTCTCAATAAATGTATCACAGTTTTCCTTCCAGGGGTAGATGACATTATTCTTTTTAGTTTAACACCATATGAAAGAGTTAACTTATGTTCTACATCTAAATTGTATTAGTAAATCATTACAATAAAACATTACAATCACAATTCTGCGCTGTGAGAGGCATGAAAGAACTGAGAACACCTAAAGAAGAACACCAGATTAAAACCTCCCCTCTTACACTTACTTTGGGTAACAGACACCCTGAGTAGAATGGTAAAATTTCCCCTATTATTTAAATTTCTCTCTCTCCTCTCACTTTCTCTCCCTGCTTTCTCTTGCTAAATTTGCCTAAATTAAATGCACATGTGATGTGACTCCAGCATATACGTGTAAAGCCATTACCTGCCCCATCTGAATGACAGCTGCTTTGAGATGGATGGAAACACCCTCTCCTTGTTTTTAGCCATAACCAGCTCCTACATGTAACTTATTATGGTTGTAAGGGGTGACTACCAAGTCTGGAAATACAGTACAAAATGAATAGTTTATTGATGTCATATTACAATAAAATAATATTATCTGTTCTGGCCAGTGTGGCTCAGTGGTTGAGTGTCAACCCATGCACCAAGAGGTCACCAGTTCAATTCCCGGTCAGGACACATGCCCAGGTTGTGGGCCCAATCCCTGATGTAGGGCATGTGGGAGGTGACCAGTCGATGTTCTCTCTCATCAATGTTTTTGTCTCTCTCTCCCTCTCATTTCCTCTCTCTGTAAAATCAATAAAGGAAAAAATAAAAATAAAATTAATAACAATAATATCTGTACTTCCAAATGCTATGACCACCCCATACACAAAATACTTTGAACAGTTGTAGTCTCTATTGTTTGAGAGGCCATGAACTAAAATAAACAAATAAATAACTATTGCTGATAAACACTTAAAAGTGGTAAGAGTATTTAAAATAACTTATGTCAAACACATAACTAAAAGTTTAAAGATAAAATGTATGCATCCAGTTTTTCTTTGGGGTAGTAAGAAAAGAGTCGTGTGATAATCGAATTTTTTCTTAGTTTCTATTCTTAAAATCATGTAATTGCACTTGCCTTACCACTCAAGAAATGAAAAATATGTATTTGTATCAGTTACCCACTACTTAGGAGATTTGGGGGTACGAACTTTTCTTTACAACTCCAAGCCTATGTCTAAAAAGTAAAAGTTAGATAAACTTCCTACCTAGTAGTTTTAGCAACCTTTACTTTCTCCTTGGAATAAAAGCAATTAGGTGTTAATTGGACGGTTGAAGGAGAACCTGCTGATTTCCAGGCACACTGGACGTGTCAGGTTAAAAGCAGAGTGATTGTTCTCATTGATTAGTCTGGACACCCAGTAAGCCATTTCGAGGACCCAGGACCAGTCTCAGAAAAGAGCAATGTGGGCTCAAAATGACCAACCAGATATACAGAATCACGAGCATTTCATTTTCTGCCAATAGTTTTGTAAAAACTACAGGAATAGAAAATTAAAGTTTTATGGCTGGACAGATGGGCATGCATGCTGGGAAGTCATATAGCTGGCTGACACAAAACGGATGAACAGCCTCCGATTTTCATAACAGTGCACTTGAAGACACAGCGTATTTCCTGCCTGAGCAATAAGGAATAGGAAAGAGCCTTTTCCAATATTTTTCCAGATAGTTAAATGTGAGTGTCTAGAGAATTTCCTTTTACAATTAGCTTGGCTGTGCTTGGCATGCCTCCTACCAGGATTCATTATCCACTCAGCTTCAGGTGCCCGAGGGAGGTGGGGGAGAAGGGCTGTGTTCACAGGCCTTGATGTCTGCTGTCTGTTCATCTTGTCTAACTATGGCAGCAGCTGAATTACATTTTTGCTCCTCTGGGCTATTTATATTTAACACAAGATTCAAGCAATGGTTCCCAAATCCTGGTCTAGTAAACATTAAAAACACAGTTTCTTGCCCAGCCAGTGTAGCTCAGTGTTTGAGTGTCAGCTCATGCACCAGTAGGTCACTGGTTCGATTCCTGGTCAGGGCACATGCCCAGGTTGTGGGCCCCGTCCCCAGTGGGGGGCATGCAGGAGGCGGCCGGTCAATGTTCTCTCTCATCGATGTTTCCATCTCTCCCTACTTCTCCCTTCCTCTCTCTCTAAAATCATTAAAGGAAAAAAATTTTTTTTTAAATACAGTTTCTTGGGACCACACTACCTAGTTATAATTTAGCAAGGTGGGAAGTGGATATATACTTTCCAGAAAACTATATTTTAACTGGTATTCCCAATAAATACATTTACATTTTAAAATCACTGCTCAGAAGATAAAAAAGCATCAGAAACCAAAGTAATAAATCTCTAATACTACTATTTAATACACGGGCAATGAAAATAAAAATTTTGGAAGGGAAATCACACATTAGCAGCTGCCTATCCACTTCTGCATGAAATAGAACCAGGTCGGGCTGTTTTAAATTTCCATCTGGCCAAAATCTAAATGCAGAAAAGTTGAGCTAAATGACTTTTCCAACCTTACTTCAAGGATTATATGCAGTAATGAGCTGGTAAATGTTTAATAACCAGACCTCCGAGTAAAGATGTGTGACGTGTGATGTATGAGTGTGTGTATGTATGTGTATGCTTATTATAGAATTCACTGATATAAAAGATATATAATATACAACTTGTAAATAATAATAAAATATGCAATATTCTTTATTATAAATTCCACATACCTATCATTTCAGTGTGACTTGTTATTCTTGGAAAATCCACTATCAGTTTTTATAATTCTATCTCCAAGATGGTCACAAAATGAGAATATGAATACACACTTTATTACTATCCAATTCAGTTAAAAGATCACTCACATCATCAATAAAGGAGTGCCTGTTATAGCACTAAAATTGTTGTTAATTTTGCTTATGTGAAGGAGTAAGACTTAAGTGAAATAAAAACAGACTATGCAGGAAATTTCTCACTTGTCAACAATGTGAGTGACTTCTTGGCTAAACTGGAAAATAGTTTAGATTTTGACTACTGGAAAAAAAGTTCATCGTGTTTTTTTATGCTCTTCACAATTTAATAACTACAGACATGGTACATTTTCTTTAATCAGCACGTAACATGGTCTCCATCACTTTTAAAATATAAACAATCAACAATGCACTAAATCAAGTCCTAATCTGCACCATTTGCAGATTTCTATGGTGCAGAGATCCTCCACCTGGCTGATTTCAAGGTGCCAACTTGACACCACTGAGGGCCGAGTGTGGAGCAGATGCACAGTGATGTCTCTTCCACCGGACAACTGATGTACATAACCTCAAGAGCAGAGGTAATGGCTAAAAGTAATCAAAGAATTAGGAAGTAATGAGTTTTGAGTATTTAGTACTTTAGTATTCATATAAATTAATTATACGTTTATATAATTTAATTTTAATAATGGTTGTGTTTAACAAAAGTTTCACAGAATTTTTGAAAATTTAACAACTGGCTCTCACAAGATACTTAGAACCATTGTTATGTGTGTACTTAACATGTATAGGCGAGAAGCAGAAGGCAAACAGGTTAGAGAGCCCATGCTGTGGGAGAGGGAAGCAAGAGAGAGAGAGAGAGAGAGACTGACTGTGTGAGATAAATTTACGTAAAAAAAAAAAAAAAACCTTATGTATCTGCAACCTCCACTCTCAAATATTCCCATTTCTTAATTATATTGGTGGCAAATCACCAGCAGAATCCTCAACAAAATGATAGAAAACAACCAACTGACGGTGGGCCATGGTCACTGGGCATGGTGCTTTGTCTAAAAAGAGTGGACCAGCCCTGGCCAGTTTGGCTCAGCGGTTAGAGGCCCGGGTTCAGTTCCTGCTAAGGGCATGTACCTTGGTTGCCGTTTGTCCTCGGCCCTGGTTGGGGTCGTGTGGGTGGCAGCCACTTGATGTGTCTCTGTCATGTCGATGTTTCTCTCTCTCTTTCTCTGTCTCTCCTTCCCACTCTATCTGAAGATAAATGCAAAAATGTCCTCGGGTGAGCATAAAAAAAAAACAAAAAAAAACAGTGGACCAGTGGTTTTCAACCCTCTTGCTTATCAGAATCAGCCATAATTTACACACACAGAGGTATCAATGCCACCTAATCCAGAATTTCCTATGGTGATTTTTCATTCCAAACTACTTTGAAATTTTAACCTGGAATGTTCAGCATTTAATGTGGTTTATTGATTCACATCAGGGTCCACTTCTGAAAGCTCATCTTGACTCTAGGGGACTACCACATCAATTTCAACAAGTATATAAAATAATCCATTTTTGTGTTTATTTATTTTTTAATTTTTTTTCCTTTTTTGATTTTAGAGAGAGGGGAAGGGAGAGGGAGAGAGATAGAAACATCAATGAGAGAGAACATCGATCAGCCGCCTCCTGCATGCCCCCCACTGGGGATCAGGCCCACAACCTGGGCATGTGTCCTGAGTGGGAATCAAACCAGCGACCTCTTGATGCATGCATGGGTCGATGCTCAACCACTGAGCCACACAGGCCGGACTCATTTTTGTGTTTAAATAGGACATTGTATGCAGCAGATTCTTTTAAAAATCCCCTTGAAAGAGGCATTTTATTTACAAAATTTTTTATAATTGTTTTCTAATATTCAGTCATAAATTCCTCATTAGTAAAAAGTTTATATTCACAATATCCTATTGCCTTGCTATATTTTCAAAACAGAAAGATGAAGAAGAAACAAACTTTGATCTGACTGACAATGTGATGACAGGGACAGAAAAGTATTTTTCAGGACATATTTTCAAAATTGTGCACATGGAATGATTTTTCCAGTTTGAAAAAATCCCATTACTTTAAATGGGATTTACATGGTTACATTCCAAAATACTTTGAAATTTTAACCTAGAATGTTCAACTTTGATGGTGTCTATTTGACTTAAGCCCACATTGGATAACTTACTTCATAAGTCACTATTTCAACACTCAAGTACTTTGAAGTTAAGAAATAACCACCTAACATTTTTAAGCTTTCAATCAACTTTAACATAATTATCAAGCTAAGTAAAAATCATCTTACTAGCAAAACGCAAATGTATTTCCAAAAAACCTTTTTGTAATCAAAACAGTGTAAAATAGAGATTTCCAAGGATTCGAATCTGAACCTAAATTTAGAAATACTAGTGATCATCTGATGTTTTCATGCTTAGCACTATAATAAAAGCAACACATCAAAATATTTATATTCAGTACTTAAATGACTAGCCTTGAAGTTGTCACATTTTAATCATTTTTCTAGTTGGTAGTCTCTCATCAGGAAGTCAGTGTTCTGATAACATAGGAGCAGTTTTGGTGGAAGCCGTCCTGAGTCCCCATCCCCTCCAAGTACATATGGCTTCTCCTCCCACCCCCAACGCCACACAGTGATCCTGTCAGTACTGGTGACTGTTTCTCCCACAGCACAAATCATTTTGGATGATAATCACTTATATGAAGTTAGCAGAACTCTAAGGCAATCAGTGGGCCAGTTTAGGGTTCCATTTTTCATTTGCTCCTAAACTAACACCCAATTTTACAGACACCAGGATTAATTCAACCACCAGGGCATAGGCAGAAAACTGAGGCACAGACCACAAAATGTCACTATCTATCCACAGTACTAACTTTCCAATTATCGTTTCATTTTTGTTTACTTATTTCCATCTGTTTATTGCTTACCAACCCTTCTAGTCAATATATTAGTCACATACCACCTGATGTTCCTTGGCGCTCACTCCAGTCCCCGTTAAACTAAAATTCTAAAATAGCTTTTTAAGTACTAATTTTTTATCGTTGCCAGTGTGAGACTGTAAAACCTTTCTTATCCATTCATCGCATCAAAAACTTGATTTCCCCAGATGCTAAATCATTAATCTTGTCTGGATGTATTTCAAGATCAAAGCTTCCATTTTCATAAATTTACATGACAACCAGCAATAAACCCTCGATGCCTACCTTTTTCCTTTCTCCTTTTTCCGATCACAACCTGACTAATCCTTCCTCTGAAGCTGATGCTACACTACTTCTGAATTTGGAAACAAAGAACATATTTAGAGGATTAGATGTAGACCATGGCAGCAAGAAATTCGTTTACGTATTTTTTCTTTTTCTGAGCACATGCAATAAATGAAAAGCTCTGCAGGTTAATAGAAAACATGGATGTTATTATACATGCTGCTTTGTTCCCTCTAACTCTTCAAAATATCCAAGACCAAGGCCTCACAGAATTGTCTGTAACAGAACTTTGCTGCCACCAACTGAACACACTCACCTACTGCAAGGGGATGTTTTTACACTTCAGGGCTAGAAAGGAAGATGAAGGGAAGGTCACATATTCTCTTGGCCCAGACCTCAAACCCGACCCAGAACTCCATTTCTAATCAGTAATTCCACCAGAGCAATAGCAGCCCTCCCTGTGCAACCCTAAACCAATGTACAAAACTTCTCCTTTATTTGTAAGCACTTTTTCATTCATATACACAAGCATAAATCGAAGGTTTTGTGCCAGGAGTGCCTGTCATGAAATGACGATGCTGGGCTAAGTGGGTGACTAGGCCAGACGAGCAAACCCTTCTATTTTCATTCTCACTGGTGAATTCTTGCCAAAAAATGTGAGGAAGTCTCCACAGGTGACCAATTTTTTTCTCTCTGGGCCAAATCCAAAACCATCTGTTAAAGAGATGAGATACCATTTAGTCAGGTGGCCCCAGACCTTAGCAACACATCATAATCGCCTGGTAAAATATAAATGCCAAGACCCCTCCCCAGAACTGCCAGTCAGAACCTCTCAGAAAAGGGTTTGGGCACCAGAAGATCCCAATTCACAGTGACAGTTGAGGACCATCAGCTTAGTCCAATTCCCTCATTGTTGGTTCAGAGGAGTAAAAGCAATCCACCCATCTGTGTGCACAGGTCCTCGAAAACAGCTCTGAGAAGACCTGGAGTGCTGGCTGCAGAGTGTGGTACCTGAACTCACTGAAGAGATGAGACTTAACCTGTGTGGAAACACCTCCAGCATGCAGACTCTTGCCCTACTGCTTTGTTCTTCCGAACAATTCAGCATGAGCAAAATTAAAATGCTGATTGGATCGAGAAAACAGTCCTTTGCAGATAAGAATAATAACTCCAGTTTATTTTCATTTCATATCTTCCCTATTTAGACTGAAATGTTTGCCTTCAACCATGAATGCAGAAAATATCTTTACTGTGAGTCAAATATGACCTACTTTGTTAATTCCCATGACTCTAATTAATTTTCCCCAATATAGACAGCCCACATATGGAACGTTTTATGTAAAATTAATATATAGTTGGTTTTGCATGTGTTTGACTTAGTATTTAAAGTATGTAAAAGGAAACAATTTAAAGCATGGTATGATATTTGTTCCTACAATTTTGTAATTATTGGGTGGTTTGTTTTCCCTCTGTCTTTGGAAGGTACATTTTAGGTTCGTTTTAGTGTCTTATGGAAAAGATTTGTCTACCACCATTAATGAAAGAGTTAATGTTTTATTTCTTCTTATTCCCCACCCCTAACTCTACCAGGCCTGTCCCCATTCAACCCTAGCCTTCGCTCAGCTACCAGTAACCTTGCTTCAAGTTTGATCCTGGTTCATCCACCCTCCTACTTAGCGGTGACCTTGACTTGCTCCCCTAGTGAGTGCCCAAGAATGCTTAAAATTAAATGGGCACTGCTTACCCCACCTGATTCAATGGCTCTGTCCTTGAAAAAAATAAGCTGTTTTTACACAGCAGAGATTCCTATTTTTGGAAATTCAGTTTGCACTGATTTATGGGGAGGGGGCAAGTAGGCAAGAAAGAGCTTGGTGGTGGAAGCGGCTGGACTCCACCATAAGTGAGAGCTACAGATCTGTGCAAGGCATGACTCCTCACCAAAAACCTGATAGGATGAAGAAATGAGGCATCTCCTGGGGGCAAATAACCAAAGGAATGAAGTAGTCAGGCAGACAAGTTGCTTTCACTTAACAAAGCCTTCGTAGTTGTGGGGAATAAAGGTATTAGCAACTCTCTTTGGTTACCATGTTGAAAAGTGTACAGCTAGAAGCAAAAGTGTGTTTTATTACTGCTTCTTAACAGAATACAGAATGGATTTTGAGATTCTGAAGACACTAGATAATACAACTATGATTTTGGCCCCTGAAGGACTTCAGAACATCAGTGGAAGGCAGAGAAACCCAACAGATATGGTTTACTCAAGTACCAGAGGACAGATCAAAAGAGTGCCCAAACCAAAAAAGGAAGGAAAAAATGAGGGACATGTAGTCATTGGAAATAGTAAGTCAGGGGTATTGCACACACAAAATATTTCTGGAAGATTTCTATTATTAACTTAGAAGGTTTACACGGGGATAATGGTGCTGAATTAGCAGATGAAACTGCTGTCGAGCACCCAGTAAGTTTCAAGTGCGAGTGACAGAAATGAGTGGGTTCTACCCCAAGATGCTTCATTTACCCTCCCACCTGTGAACATATATGTTTTGGAAATATAACAATATGCATTCTCCTTAGTCCTGATGTGCCCTTATTATCACAAACTAAAAGTTCCCATAACAAGTGGTTAGTTGGTGGGGGAGGGAGGAAAGGCAATATCTTGGCTAATTATTGTCATAAAGAATAAATAATATTAAACCTAAATCTATTATATTTGTCAGATATTGTCCTCGAATTAAATAAATGGCACCAAACTAATCCCATTCAATAGACTCATTCTTACAAGAGTATATTTTGCAGCTAACTCATTCTAGAGGTGCCAATAATATAGATTTGTATAAAAATCCAGTCTTTTACAGAGATCATACTGAAGTTCTATTATAGTAAGGTAATACTTGGCCTTGAATATATTCAGGCTGAAGTAATATCTTTGATGCCTTAAGGTGTAAAAATTCAGGGATCACAACCAAAAACTTGTCTAAGTTTTCAAGTTGTAAAATTCCTTATTTTATAAAGAAAAAATGTGAGTTTTTTCCCCACTAGTGCCTTTGAACTGACACTGCAGGGGACAGGAATTGAATTTCATCAAAAAGATCACAGAGAAACAAATATATTTAGTTGTGTTCCTCTGGACAGTAAATGACCATATGTAACATCTGTACTGACTCCTCAGAGTCTCTCGAGTCCCATGGAGATGTACTTGGCTGGTAGCTGGCTGCTTCCAGTGGGTTTTGATGGGTCTGTGGGCCTGCAATTCTTAGCTGTACTACTCTATGTATTATAGTCAGCTGCCATTTGCTATTAAATGGGAAAGTCTTCCAGCCACAGACAGCTGTATCATTGTACCAGGGCAGTCCCCTGCTGCTATAAAAATTCTCATGCACATTTGTTATAGAGAGAAAGTTTATTGGAAGTTTATTAGAAGTGTAGCTGGACATCCATGATGTGTCCCTATGGCCATCACTTAGGGTAAACTGGGAAGAAAAATATAAACATCAAAAATTTCTAAAGCCCTCCCTGAAGTGGCTCAGTTGGTTGAGCGTCGTCCCCTGTGCTGAAAGGTGGCTGATTCAATTCCCAGTCATGACACATGCCCAGGTTGCGGGTTCGATCCCACTCAGGGTATGTGTGCAGGAGACAGCCGATTGACATTTTTCTCTCACATCAATATTTCTCTCTCTCTCTCTCCCTTCCTCTGTCTCTAAAATCAATAAAAGCATATTTTTAAAAATTTCTAAATATCATCTTTGTTACCTAGCATTTTTAATTAACCAATTTGAGAATTTGGTGGAAACTTCTAACATGATTTGATTGCCACACAGAACTGGTGGTATACGGATACGGTTCCACAGAGATAAAAACTATGAAACTCCAAATCTAGGGAATCCACTTCAGTGAATATACTGAGTCACTGTAACGTAAACACTATATAAATTACATGGGGCACACACTAAGTATCTAAGAAATACAGTTGCAGAGAAGGGGCTGTCTCTGCCATACTCTCATTATTGATGCATTCCTATTATTGTAAGGTACATCCTCTAATCCCAACAATCCCACCATCACAGATGTACCCCCATGTAAGACTAGTGGTCTCAAACATTTAGCTGAATCATTCAGACCCTGATAAACATGATATCCCAGCTCATAATTGCTGAATGATGAGCTAGCCTTTTGTGTAAACAGAGTGGGCATTCATCTCAGTTGTGACATTTGAGTGCTCCAGGAAATCCTTGGTACCAAAAACTATCTCCCTGATTTTAAAAATGTCAGTCTCTGAACTTTCACATGTGGGAACTCATCCTGTATTCTGTTTTTAAATGGAAAATATTTCACAAAAGTTTACATATTTTATTATCCTACACTAAAATAGTATTTATCAGAACTAAATTCTTCACTTGGGACTTGAAACACTGCGACCTGAAAGAGAAGAGACAGCTACAAAAGAGGGAATAACCAAAGAAATGAAACTAGAATACAAGCACTGAGAACTTGTCCACTTCCTTAGCTGGCTAGCTGCCAAGCCCCCGGAGACATCCTGGCACACCAACATATTCCTTCTATCACAATGCTGGCAGAAAAAGAAAATGTCACAGGAGATGAGATGGAACCAGGGGAAAACTTGGCCATGGAAGATACTACTTCACAACAAGTTTCCACTATGAAAGACAGAAAACCCTACTAGAAAGGAGGGCAAGTCACATTACAGCTCCAAGTTTGTTTCCCTATGAATAAAATGTTGAAAATACACCAACCACAGCCTACCTTGATCCTAGTGAGTATCTAATAAGAACATGTAAGTGAAAAGATTTTGAATATCATAAATATTATGCAAAGGTAAAATATACTGCACATATCAGATTCTTTTTACATGTGACAACAAATAAGGGTATTTTTTTCTGAATTCCTGCTTGGTGTCAAAATGTGAGCCTCTGCTGACACTCCGTGACCCAAAGATAGCGTTGAAGAAATGCATGGTGCCTCCTTGGCCATCCTCATTCCTTTCTCATCTCCACATTGGAGGTGGCATGGACAAGAATGGATGGAAAGATGCTGCCTGTTTTCTATTTCTCAGCCTCTCTGGAGCTGCCACTGTAGAGATTCCTTTTGTATTTTATTTGTTTTTCTGTCTCTCTACCTGCACATCTCTAGCTGAATCCTCAGAAGCTCTGTGTGAAGAAAATGAACACAGAGAGAAAGAATTCATAGAAAAAGAATTGGTGACATGTAAGTTACTAGAAGGTGGATTTGTAAAATAACCTTCACAGTCAGAGCAACTGTTAACCATTCTTTTAACACTGTGACACACTACATTGAACAGACTAGTGAAGACAGACAACAAACCACACTTTCAATATGCAATGACACTGAGGAACTTATTCTGGGAAGTGGCTGCTATAATGAAACAAAATGAGAAGACAGAATTTTAAAGAATAGCTAGACCAAAAACCTCTGGGATCCACATCACTTCCTCCAGGAACACTGGCTTTATTTCAGGTGGCCAACGTAGTCACTAAATTTATTCTGTGGTACAAGTTCTAGAAATCAGTATTGATTATGCCTTCTAAATTACTTTTATTTACTTTTAAATGTAGATCAAGTGGAAGTCACAATAACTATTCTATTCCATCTATCTGACTAATAATGGACAACCTCCTTATAATCACCACTGCTCTAATCAATAACAGTAAAACTGAAATATGGCTTCAAGATGTTATAGAGTAGCTTAAATTTGAAAGCAATATAAATAAAATAAGGCATTGAGAAAAAGGAAGACAAAGTAAAATACAAGAAAAAGAATAATTTATTCAGTCAAAACTTAATCAAATTATATTTGTTGAACACTTACTATATTCAAAAGCTATATTTCTACTTAAGCACATTATTTGAGTTATTTCTCTTACTAACACTATAGGAGAGATAATATTAGCCCCATCTTGGAGCTGAAGAAATTGAGGCTCAGAGACATTTCTCCATGGTTATACAGCTAGAAAGTTAAGTAAGAGATGTTCAAACTGACCCTAACTCCCAAGTTCTTTCAATATAATAACTTACTTTTAATGTATCAAGTTTATTATTTTATTGATTATACAAACAATAGGTTCAAAAATTATAAAATAGGGTGCCAAAGCCACAGAAGCTAGAAAGTATTTGTAACAAATGCTAAATGATCTTTCCAGCAACTTTAGGGAAAATGAATATGGTTATTTTAGGGATAGATGAAGAAAAGACTGAAATAGGGGTCAGTTAATACCCTCATGAACACTTTCCAAGAAGCAAGGAAAGATAATCACCAGAAGCCATTAATGTTCCAAACAAATGGAAAAATAGGTTGTAAACAATGACCAGGTAACATAAGAGTTCAAGTAATCTAGGCAAATATAAAGAAATGTGAACATATAATTGAATAAAGATAAATATATTTTCACTATAGAAGCCAGCAATCCTTATTTAAAACATTTCTCATTTTCTAAGATTCCAACCATATTCTTTTCATACTTGAAAACTATTTGCACATTTTAAAGAGAGCAGGGCAGTACTCAAAAAAAAAAAAAAAAACTGGAAAGCTAGAGCAGAAAAGAGTTCTATTCTCTTTTTGTTTAAGTTCCCTATAGCATCTTAACTTTGGTATAATTTTCTCTTTTTTAAAATATGTTTTTATTAATTTCAGAAAGAGGAAGGGAGAAGGAGAGAGAGAGAAACATCGATGAGAGAAAAACATTGATTGGCTGCCTCCTGTGTGCCCCCTACTGGGGATTGAGTCCCAAACCCAGGCATGTGCCCTGACCAGAATCAAACCGGTGACCTCCTGGTGCATGGGTCAACACTCAACCAACTGAGCCACACGGACTGGGAAGTATCATTTTCTTTCCCCCTCTCCTCAGCACATCACTCTGGCAAAATGATGAGGAAAAATAAAAAATAAATTAAAAATACTGTTTTAAACCCTGAATAATTCTCATTACAAGTAAAGTGCTAGCAGAGTTCAAATTAATCGAAAGGAAATTGAGAAACATGCTCAAATTATGAGACAGGAAAATGCCTCGAATTTTTTAACGCAAAGTAACTATCATTTTCCTCAGAGAGTAAGCATGTTGTCTATACATAGAAATGAACTGGAGAAATGAGATAATCTGAAAAACACAAACCCCAAACCAAAAGCTCTCTATTTTGAACATCCAGATAATTTTTATACAAGATATAATTTGTAATGGCTTATGTTATCTACACCACAGTCTCTTTTTAGTTAGTCTGAACTCTGATACATATAAAAAATGAAAAATGGAATTCAGCCCAATTGCTCTGCTTTGAGAACAAAAATGAGGTACTGCTACAACATGGATGCTGCCCATGAAATATACAAGATCAATGAATTTCAAAAACATTGTGTTAAGGAAAGAAACTAGACCCTAAAGACCATAGAGTGCATGACTTAACTTATATGAAATGTCCAGGATAAGCAAATCTATAGAGACAGAAAGTAGATTAGTGATTGCCATGGCCTGGGGGTGGGAATAGAGTCATTACAAATAGACAGGAGGTTACTTTCAGGGATGATAGAAATCTAATCTAAAATTAGATTGTGATGATGATTTCACAACTCTGTAAACTTAGTAAAAGTAATTGAATTGTATACTTGAGCAAATTTTATGGTAAATAAATTATATATACCTCAATAAAGCTGTTACCAAAAAAATGTTTTTACTGTTTTAATGACAGTTCTAAAAAATGCAATTTAAATTCTGAAAATGTCCCTTTACTTTTTGTTAATGTAAAATAAAAATGGTTCTTCAACAAGAATTCTCTCCTGTCATTTCTCATGAGTATGGAGGATCCAATAGAGTAGTATTTATATCTTATTTCCTTCTGAAACTCTTCCTATTCAAATTCAGATAAAAATCTAAGCTGAAACCATGAACCTTTGAAACCACTGACTCTTATTCTCTTTAATAAAAGTCCAGGAAAGGGTCAAATTTAGGGATGAGCCAAATTCTGGACTAGGAGAATACTTAGTGCTATGTATGTCTGACTACACCCATAATACATTTATTTGAACACAGCTGCTCTCTGTCAAAGTACTTTATATTTTGGAATATAGATCCTCTTTTAAAAATAAGGTTTTTGAGACTGTGATTGATAAACTTACTTTCTTGAGCTTTCAGAATTAGTGGTAATGCTTTCCTGGACCTGAAAAGGACTTTTTATGTCTCGTTTTTACATTATGGGCCAGCAGGTTGGGTTAGTCATGCTCATTAATGAGAACTCTTCTGGATTTAATGGAGCAGTCACAAAACCAATTTGAGTAGAAATAAGTTAGCAGTAATAGAAAGGATTCTTACCTTTGTGGTTTTAAAGGATATATATAGACATTACTAACAGCCAAACTAGTTTACCCAAAAGACTTTTTGCTTTCTATAACAATCATTATAAAAAGTATCTTCAAGTCTTGAGAGAAGAATAAATTTATTTGAATTAATGCAATTGCTCAGCAACTATACTATAAGCATGCACTACTATGTAAGAGATTTAACAGTGGTAGTTAAATTTACCATTTAGTTCATAGATAGAAAAATAGCAAGTAAGTAACACAAAAATAGGAGTAAGCCAGAACCAGAGGTGGGGTGAACATCACCAGAGATCAAGGATGTTGGAGCTGAGAATAGGATTTGAATGTCACTAGTGGCTTGCTTCAAGGTGAAGCAGCTGAATACTTCACTTTTACCATATTCTTTGTTTAAAAAAATCTACCTCCTTTTTAAATACAAACCCTCTTTCTTTTTTAAAAAATATGGTTTTATTGATTTTAGAGAGAGAGGGAGAGGGAGAGATAGAAACATCAATGTGAGAGAAACATAGATCAGCTGCCTCCTGCACACACCCCACTGGGGATTGACCCGCAACCCGGGCATGTGCCGTAAGGGGAAATTGAACAGGGACCTCTCAGTCCATGGGAGGACACTCAGTCCACTGAGCCACACCGGCTGGGATAAAAGCCTTCTTTCTAATCTGCAACTCCATTTGGAGCAATTACTTTCCAAACCTGCTGGACAACTGACTCCCTCAGCTTTCTTTCCATTGACCTCCTGGATTAGGTTCACTGTTTCTTACACTTTGTAATTTCCTCTTTCTTGGACCCCATTTTCTTTTAGAGAAACTAATCCTTATGATTTTTTAATAACAGGTACATAAAAGGTAAACTGACTAAGGCTATCTATCCCTAGAAATATCTTAGAATGCCTCACACTGGACAGTTTATCATTAAAGTTTCCAATTATTTTCTCTCAAAACCATATAGAATTGCTTTGTTGTCATCCAGCATCCATTGTTGCGGACGAGCAGTCTGATGCCACTCCGATTACCCTTCCTTTGTAGGTAACCTGTTCTCTCTCATACTTGTCTTTTCTCTGATGTCTTAGAATTTCACCAAGATGTAGTTCATCAGGTCTCAGTCAACCGCACCTTTTTGATCTGAAGGTTTGTGCCATCTTTCAGGAGCCCTAAGACTTCTTTGTGTCATTGGCTCACTGAACATATTGGAAAGATTCTTGATTATCTATCAACATTTTTTAGTGACAGCTTGATTAATTACAGCACAAACACTCAAACTAGGCTCCCTACACAGAGAGTTCAGTTGCTTTCCATGTTGCGGTTGCCAGTCTGGCAGGTGGGGGTGGGGAAGCCTGTGCCCACAGTGGGCACATGTAGGAGAAAGAGGGGGGAGGGGACAGCAGTGGGCACTAAATAGGGATCTGGCCCACCTGCTCTGCTACAGCCTTTTAACCAACTGCCTTGGAAGTGCCCACAGCACTATGTTGCTCTTAAACTTACGCACTCAGAACCTGTCCAGGACTCCTGAGAAGAGAAGGCTACCACCTCAGTCAGAGCTTTTCTGGGCATAGAAAAGTAGTTCTGGGCAGCTACTTTTCCCCCTGGCATTTTATCCATCCCTTGTAGTTTCAGTCCACCAGGAATTCATGTCTCTGGTCCACTGGCCCCAGCCCCACTTCATTCTCATGCCCACACCTCATTTTCTTCATGTATGTTTCAATGTATCCTCTTCCTGTAAGTATAACATCATTTCAGTAGCATTTCAGTAACTAAGGAAGGTAAATAAATGCATCATCCCATCCACCATATTGAAGCAAAACAAAAACAGAAACTACACAAATATATTGAATTATGAAATTTGAGGAAGTTCTTTTCTTTTCTTTTGTTTTCTTTGTTTTGCACCAGAACTGAAGAAGTGAAGAAGTGAATATTACCTGAGAAAAGATTTTGATTGTAAGTAGAGCTTGCATCAGGATTTTATTTATCTATATTTTTGTTATTCTGCTATGTTCCAAATATGTTTCAATATATTTAATACAAGAGCAAATAAAATCTGAAAGAGGAGAAAGTATGAAAATTAAGATGGGGTGATGATCATTAGTGAGCAGGTAGAATAAGAATAGAAAAGACAAGAGGAAGCCAGAAATCACTTTAGCACACAACAAATGCATTCTATAAAGTGGAAGCCAAATTTAACAAAAAGTTTTCTAGTAACCAACACAAAAAATATAAAAATTCTGTCCCATATATCACCATTTTCACAAGATAGAAATAAACCAGGTAAGAAAAGAAATATATTTCCGATAAATTTTTATTACAAGCAATATTGTGAATATCAACAATAAATATAACAACAATTTTCTTAGAGGAAAGGCTCAGAGAGTTAGAATAACCACGAAAAGAAAGTTAACCATGTGCTGGGGAGAGTAAAAAAGGTTGCCTTATTAGAAATGAGATGGTAGAGCTAAAGAAACTCCAGTAGGCTCTTCCATTTATCACCTTCTTGTTGTGTTTTCACTGTAAAGATTTATATAATATTGGAACCCATGTATACTAGAGGCCCTCTAGTTCCACTCCATTTGTTATACATTTGAACAAATGATTAATCAGCTTCTAATTGACACTTTCAGTATAAAGAAATTCATCATTTTCCAAGGCAATCTATTTTACTTTTTGACACTTCTATTTATTAAACATTTATACTTTATGACCCAGTGATTCCACTTCTGGGATTATATCCAAAGAAACCCTAAACACTGATTTGAAGGAATGTATGCACCTCTATGTTCATTGCAGCATTATTTACAATTGTCAAGATTTGGAAGCAATCCAAGTGTCCATCAGTAGATGAGTGGATTTAAAAAGCTGTAGTGTATTTACAAAAAGAAATACTACTTGGCCATAAAAAAGAAGGATGGATCTGCAGAGTATTTTGCTAAGTGAAATAAGCCAGTCAGAGAAAGACAAGTACCATATGATTTCACTTATATGTGGAATCTAATGAACAAAATAAACAAACAAAATAGAAACAAACTCACAGATACAGAAAACAGACTGACAGGTGTTATAGGTGATGGGGTTTGGGAGGCTGGGTAAAAAAGGTGAAGGGATTAAGCAGAAAAACAACAACAAAAAACCACACAGACAATAGTATGTTGTTTAGAGGGAAAGGGAGATGGGGCAGGTAGAAGAGGATAAAGGTGACAGAAGGAGATTTGCCTTTGAGTGGTGAACACACAGTACAATGTATTGATGATGTATTATAGAATTATACACCCGAAACCAATATAATTTTATTAACCAATGACACCCCAATAAATTCAATAAAAATTAAAATAAAAATAATAAATAAATTATATATATATATATACACACACACACACACACACACACACACACACACACCCCTTATATTGAATCAACATATGCTTGCATCCATTGGTCCTATACCTGGTGCCCAGAGTTGCATACATTCTTTATATCCTCCCCCACTTGGTCCTATACCTGGTTTATGCAGTTGCATAAATAAGCCTTACTGCTTGCCCTGTGAATGTTTGTAGGATCAAAAGAAGAGAAAAATGATATTGGTTAATAAGAGAGAGAACCAATGCACATTTTATAGAATAACTTTGAAATAACAGATTCCTGGAAAACTAAATTCTTGGCTCTTCATTTATAAGAAGATATTTTTAGTCACTAAAACATAGAATGACCAAATATTCTTATTTTGTATAAATAAGTTATTCTGAATTATTTTAAAAGTGAATTATTAAAGGAACTATTTTTTCTATATTTTCTGAAAAGGTTAGTTGGAATAATGTAGTGCTAAACATTTTTTTTTTAATCCTCACCCAAGGATATTTTTCCATTTATCTTCAGATAGAGTGGGAGGGAGGGAGAGAGAGGGAGAGAGAGACATGGACATGAGAGGGACACATTGACTGGTTGCCCTCTGCAAGACCCTGGAACCGTAATCCTGGAACCGCAACCGAGGTACCTGCCCTTGACCGGAATCGAACACGTGATTCATTGGTCCGCGGGCCGATGCTCTATCCACTGAGCCAAACCAGCCAGGGCTAGTGCTAAACGTTTTAAAAGAAAGAATTTCTTTAAAGTATTTTCTAAATTTGAATGAACCTATGAGTAGATGAGAGACAGTCAAACTATTATTGAACTCCATTTTTTAAGATGTTCTTATATAGAAAGAGTATTCTTTGAATCTAAAATGACCTTCTCCCATATGAAGAGGATAATATTCATTTAACCACTATTTTAGATTTTACTTACTGAAAAAAAGCATGGTTTTTAGATACATTTACCACCCTTACAACAAATGCAAGAAATCAAATTTTTATTTTTTTCATACATATTTCCTAATAACACAAGGTGTACAGTGAAAACAAACAAACAAAAAGTAAAGAGAACGGACCATTAAAATATTCCAAAATGCACATGAGTGGCCTCATTCACCTTCCAATCTCTGGCCTTCGGTGTTGGGCAAAGTAGGGCAGCCCAGCTGTCAGATGCCTGTGGGTTCTCTGTCCTTCAGGCTTTGGGCACACGATCTGGGGATCAAAGGATCGAAGACTATCCTTCAGCCCTTACAGTACCCACTCTCCCTACCTTGTCTCTTGGCTAGTTGCTGAGGCTTATATCTTTATTTAATTCTCTCTGGAATGTGAATTAAAAGAATTATAAAATAATCCAAAAGAAGAATTGATTTTAACCCTACCATGGAGAAAATTGGAAATTATTTAAAGTGTCAAGGAGCAGAGTGAAATCTAAGTGTCTATGATCCTTCACATTTAAAACAGCAATCAGCTGCTCTTTCTCAATATAAAACTCTTTACCTTAGTAGCAATATTCAACTACACAATGATAAACCGAAGCACTTTGTGAAAATAAAATTATCTCATTCTTTGATAATGAATAGATATCAGTGTCTGTCCAATTTGGGGTCACCCAGTTTCACAGTTTCCCAAGACTACACCTAGTGTTACTTTCATATTTTGTACAAAAACCATGCCTCAGTTCTAATACAGAGATATGAAGAGACTAAACCATCTAAGAGTATTCATTCTGGAGTAAAACTTGATATGTCACTAACACATTTTGGAAAAAAAATAGGATGAGTTTTGATTCTTACCCACTTTAAGTAATTATTTTCCTTTTGATAATTCCCGGTAGTATTTATCTTTTTGAACTCTAACTTGTCCCCTCGCTGATAACTTAGGAGATGTAAATGCTTCAATTAGTCATGAATGTTCTATGATGTTATGCTTTAAATGGAAAAGTTTTGAGGTCAGGGAAGGAGAAAAATTTCATATTATTGACTCTTTGAGGATACTGTCTACTTTTCTTCTCCATGTCTCATCTTCTGCTCTAGCTGTTCACTCACAGTTCCCAAATCAATGAAATTAAAATGGAATCAATTTTCATTTATAATTCTGTGGTTGTTATGTAAGAAATCCTCCTATCATTGAAAAAAATAAGTGTTTTTAAGGGTATAACTGAAGAAAAGACTATTTCACAAATGGTACTTACACATAAGAGACATAATAGCTAATAAAGCCTGAGAAAACAGTAACTCTTAATCTCATAGCATTAAACTTATTAGGGGAACTTCATTCACGGTCTCCCTTCTATCATCCTTATTTTCTTCATCATACACCACTACCTAATTATTCAAATTCAATTTTTCTGCACAAGTCCTGAAGGCATTGGTTGTCACTATGACCTCTTTTCTGTGCCTATTGAACATTACAGAGAAAAGGTATAGGAAAGGATAAAATACATTTATATCATCTCATTTGATTCCAACAATAGAACTCTGAGGGAGGGAAGGAAAGAGGGAAGTATTATGATCATGCCCATTTCACCTGGAGAGGAAAAATCAATGATCAGGCCATTCGCCCAGAGTTGGAAAGTTTCAGTCAGAGCCAAGACCAGAGTTCCTGTCTTCTGGGCTCCAGTTGAGCTCTCTTTCCACATCACAATGAGTCTTCTCTACACATTTCCCAGATGGCCAGTGTCCATTCTCAGTTTCTTATTCTTCTTTTCACAAAGGAAAGGGAAAATCTGATTTGAATTACAGTAAAGGATGCAGATCTGAAGTATTTATATTATTTGAGAGCACATACTTTCTGTAAGTTTCCAAAATCATCTGCATTGTGACAATTTCTAGATGCAAGAGAATTTAATCTAGTTTCCCTGCTATTACATAAATTTATGCAATGTATTTTTTTCTTTTCTGCTCAAATATTATTTAAAATCCTGGATTTTACAATATTTCAGTAATGTTTCTGTTCTTTACCCAAAACTGGTCATTTCTAACACACCACCACCCAGTATCATTTATTTTATTATGTAGCTCATGTTTGTGAACACAGGCCATACTCTAAATCTGCGTAAAGTTGTCTTTCATGTTCCACCTTAAGCAGCTACCACATTTGTAAGGCATGCTTCACCTATGTAACATCATTCAATAATATCAAAGAGAAACATGTATGTTTACATGTATATGTATATCTATTTTGGTGCATATCAAGCATTTACAGTACATTTGACATTTCCTGTGATTTAAAAAAATAATGATTAACATGTGCAACCTTAAACTATGAAATGCTTGAACAATTTAATCTGCAGCATCTGTGTGCTACCAGAACTGGCACTACTAATAAGCAGAATCTCAAACCCATAACATCAAATCTTTCTCCTTTTTATTGTAATTCATAGCTTGATCATCCAGAGTAATGTGACTTGCACATTATTATTCAGCACAATCTCATCAACTTTTTTCTTTAGCAATGATCTCATGACAAAAAATTAAGCCCTTTGAAATAGCATTTGTAATTAATCCATTTATATAAGATTAACATGTCAAATATCACAAGAGTACATGTAACAGTCTTCTGAAGCCTAAAACCCTCTGGTCACATTTCACTTAAAACCATACAGAGTATTATCACAATGTAATCAGCAGAATATACATTTCTAGGTGGTCCCTCTGTTTTATGTTCATTCATTTATTTCACAAATATTTATTAATATGTCAGTGTTCTAGGCACCACACTATTGGAGTCTAGAGAAACAGAGAAATAAGGCTAAGTCCTGGTTCTAAAATCACTCACAGTCTAGCAGTGGTTCTCAACCTTCCTAATGCTGCGACCCTTTAATACAGTTCCTTATGTTGTGGTGACCCCCAACCATAAAATTATTTTTGTTGCTACTTCATAACTGTACTTTTGCTACTGTTATGAATCGCCATCGGAAATATGTGTTTTCTGATGATCTTAGGCGACCCCTGTGAAAGGGTCATTTGACCCCCAAAGGGGTCACAACCCACAGGTTGAGAACCGCTGGTCTAGAGGGTAAGAAAGTCTTCTTTTAAAAAATAATAATAAGTTATTCCAATGGGCTATAAGAGATATAAATAGAGTCAAGGGTCTTAGATGCATAGAGTCAGGAACAACATCCCTACACACACACACACACACACACACACACACACACACAAGACTCCAAGCAAAAAGAGGCATTAAAAACTATGGTATGTTCTGAGAATAACAAGTAACTCAGGTGAAACACATGGCAAACTATCCAACATGTCATCCCTCTTTTTTCTAAAATAATGGCCAAAGGTAACACTACACAAGAGTGTGGCAGAAAACAAAGTTAAAAATGAAGATCTGGCACAGATTTTATATGGCTTGTAAACTGTGCTAAGGAGTTTGAAGAGGATTTGGACTTTCTCCAGATGATGGGAAGCCACCTGAAGTTTCTAGCAGGGAAGCCATGTAAGAGACATTCTTAAGAAAAGTAATTATTGTGACTGGTGTGGAGAACAAATTGTATGAAAAGAAACTGGAGTCAGAGAAACTGATCAGAAGACTACTGAATTAGCCTCAGTGAAGACCTGAATAAAAACATCAGTTGTTCCTAAGGTAGTGGGGGAGGAGACACATGGACAAATTCAAAATATACTTAATGCAAAAAGTAAAAGATCCTTCTTTAACAGCCGAATAGTATTCCATTGTATAAATATAACACAGCTTTTTTTTATCCACTCATCTACTGATGGGCACTTGGGATGTTTCCAGACCTTAGTTAGAAATTAACCAAAGAACATATATACATGTATGTACAACCCAAGGACACAGATAATAGTGTGGGGAAAGCCTAGGATGGGGCAGGGGTTGGGTGGCGGGGGGCAAAGGGAGTGGATATGGGGGACATCTGTAATACTATCAACAGCAAAAAAAGAAAAAATATATTTAATGCAGAGACTTCAAAATAAATCAACAGTGAGTTAGTTAGTGAGTAATTGGGCATATATGGTGAGAAAGAATGATGCCAAGTTTTCTGACAAATGACTAAGTGAATTAACTACCTCTGTGATGAGAATAGCATAACCAAGAATGGAGAGAAGAAGGGATGTAGTGACATTATCTGGGTATTCATGAGGAAACTGTAAGCTCCGGAGAAAGAAGTGGAGGACCAGGAGGGTGAAAGGAGCTAAGGTTAGAAATGAAAATTGTAGAATCTTTAGCAAATAGATGGTACTTACAGTCCTATTGTTGAATAAAATTGCCTAGGAAGAGCATGTATGCTCAACCAATGTGGCTACTGGTTGAGCATCAACCCATGTACCAAGAGGTCACCAGTTCAATTCCCAGTCAGGGCACATGCTCAAGTTGTGGGCCCGATCCTCAGTGGGGGATGTGCAGGAGGCAGCCAATCAATGTTCTCTCTCATTGATGTTTCTCTCTCTCTCTCCCTCTCCCCTCCTCTCTCTCTAAATCAATAAAGAAAAAGAAAACATTGAAAGAGCATGTAAAGTATAAAGTATTATATAATCTTCTTTAGTTCCTCTTAAAATACTATCTCTGCAATGTAAAAGTTGGTAACAAAAAAGTAAGTTCATTCTTCTAAAGCAATGGCAAAATTAAGTAGAAATATATACAATGCTGTCAGCATTAGCCACTTTACTATTTAATTCATTTATTGCTGCACTAGGAAGTAGTTAGTGAGAAAAAGAAGAAGAATATTAATAATTCTCTAAATAAATAACCAGAAGTTCCCATTGACAGAGTTGAAAAAAAAATAATTCAGGAGAATATAGAAAGATGTACTATTAATCATATCTTGATTGTTTTTAAGAAGTTATATAGTTGGAAAATAATGGGTTACATTTATCTAATGTAACATTAGGCAGTCTGCTAAATACTTTATATGCATTAGTTTACTTAATACTCATTAGATACTATTATAATTCCATATTATTACATGCAATAACTAAGGCTTATAAATTAAGTATCTTGCCCAAACTTACAAAAATATAAATGAAAGAATTGTGATTTGAATCCTGGACTCTCTAACTCCAAGGTACTTTCTCTTAACCGTGGCACTATAGTTCCCAGTGCTGTTCATGTTAAATACCTCCTGATTATTAAATTCCATTTTCCTTATTGAGCACATGGAACTAAGTCTACTATCATCACTTCTATTTAACATTGTACTGGAACTTCAAGCCAGGACAATTATGTAAGTAAAAGAAATAAAAGGCATCCAGATTGGAAAAGAAGAAGTAAAACTATCCTTATTCAAAGACAACAGAATCTTAGATAGAAAAAAATCCTAATTAATCCACTAAAAAACTACTAGAACTAATAAATGAGTTCAGTGAGATCACAGTATATAAAAGAAATATACGAAAATCAATTGTATTTCTATACACTGGCCATGAACAGTCTGAATATGAAATTAAGAAAACAAGTGCATTCTTAATAACATCAAACAGAACAAAGTACTTAGTAAAGTTAACCAAACAAGTGCAAGACTTGTAGACTGGAAACTATAAAACATCACTGAAACAAAATCTAAACAAATTGAAAGTCAGCCAATGTTCATGGCTCAGCAGAGGCATATTGCTAAATTGTAATACTACCCAATCTGATCTACAGATTTATGTAATCTCTATCAAAATTTACACTGGCTTATATGCAGAAATTGGCACAGTGATCCAAAAATTCATGTAGAAATATAAAGGACCCAATATAAACAGTCTTGAGAGGGAAAAAAGACCAAGTTGTAGGACTCACTTTCTGATTTCAAAACATACTACAGGCTAGAATAGCCAAGCAAGGGTAGTACTGGCATAAAGACAGACACGTGGGTCAATGTAACAGAATTGAGAGCCCAGAAATAAACCCTTAGTTTTATGATCAATTTGTTTTTAACAAAGGTGCCAAGAAAGTCCAATGGGAAAAGCCAGTCATTATAACACATGGTGCTGGAACAAGTGGTTATGCACATGCAAAACAACAATTACTAAATAAATAACTTGGACCCCTAACTCACACCATAAAGAAAAAAATAGATTGCAGACATAATTGTCAGAGATAAAACTATAAAACACTTAGAAGAAAAGTTTGGAGTAAAATTTTGCAAACTTGGGTTAGACAATGGCTTCTTAGATATGACAGGTGGCAAAAAAAAAAAAAAAAAGGACAAAAGGAATTTCACCAAAATTTAAAACTTATACTTTAAAAAATACCATCATTAAAGTGAAAGACAACCCTCAGAATGAGATAAAATATTTGAAAGTTATATATCCAATGAAAGTCTTAATCCAGAATATATGAAGAACTCTTACAATTCAATAAGAAAAAGACAAATAACTCTAAAATGGGCAAAGGATTTGAATAACATTTCTCCAAAGAAGATACACAAATGACAAGCACATGAAATCATTCTCAATGTTACTCATCATTTGTGAAATTCAAATCAAACCCAAAATGAGATACCACTTTCCACACACTATAATGGCTATAATAAAAAAGACACTTATACAACAATTATGAACTCACAGAAAGAGAAACTAAAAAAACAATCCCATTTACCATCTCAGCAAAAAAATTAAGATACCTAGGAATAAACTTAACCAAAGAAGTAAAGGACCTATTTGCAGAAAACTACAGGACATTGAAAAAAAGAAATAGAGGAAGATATAAAAAAAAGTGGAAGCACATACCTTGTTCATGGATTGGAAGAATTAACATCATTAAAATGTCCATACTACCCAAAGCAATCTATAGATTTAATGCAATCCCCATCAAAATACCAACGACATATTTCATAGAACTAGAACAAATGCTTCAGAAGTTCATATGGAACCAAAAAAGACCCCGAATAGCTACAGCAATCTTGAAAAAGAAGGACAAAGTAGGCGGGATCACAATACCAGACATCAGGTTATACTACAAAGCTACTGTAATCAAAACAGCCTGGTACTGGCACAAGAACAGGCACATAGATCAATGGAATAGAACAGAGAACCCAGAAATTGACCCAAAACATTATGCTCAACTAATATTCGACAAAGGTGGCAAGAGCATACAATGGAGTAAAGACAGCCTCTTTAATAAATGGTGTTGGGAAAATTGGACAGCTACATGCAAAAAAATGAAACTAGATCATCAGCTTACACCATACACAAGAATAAACTCAAAATGGATAAAAGACTTAAATGTGACTCATGAATCCATAAAAATCCTAGAAGAAAATGTAGGCAACAAAATTTCGGACATCATACACAGCAGAATCTTCACTGATATATCACCTAAGGCAACAGAAACAAAGGAAAAAATGAACACATGGAACTACATCAAACTCAAAAGCTTCTGCACAGCAAAAGAAACAACCATCAAAGTGGAAAGGCAACCCACTGTATGGGAGAGCATAACTGCCAATGATATATCAGATAAGGGATTAATTTCCAAAATATATAGAGTGCTCATACATCTCAACAAAAGGAAGACAAAAAACCCAATTAAAAAATGGGCTGAGGAACTAAATAGACATCTCTCCAAACAGGACATACAAATGGCCAAGAGACATATGAAGAAATGCTCAACATCACTAATCATCAGAGAGATGCAAATTAAAACAACAATGAGGTATCACCTCACACCTGTCAGAATAGCCGCCATCAACAAAGCATCAACCAACAAGTGTTGGGGAGGTTGTGGAGAAAAGGGGACTCTAGTACACTGCTGGTGGGAATGCAGACTGGTGCAGCCACTATGGAAAACACTATGGTGTTACCTCAAAAAATTAAAAATTGAATTGCCATTTGACCCAGTGATCCCACTCCTAGGAATATACATACCCTAAGAAGCCTGAAACACCAAACAGAAAGAATATATGTAGCCCCATGTTCATAGCAGCACTATTTACAATAGCTAAGATCTGGAAACAGCCCAAGTGTCCATCAGTAGATGAATGGATTAAAAAGCTATGGTACATATACACAATGGAGTACTATGCAGCTGTAAGAAAGAAAGATCTCTTATCCTTTGCGATGACATGGGAGGACCTGGAAACTATTATCCTAAGTGAAACAAGCCAAGCAGAGAAAGACAAATATCATATGATCTCACTTATTTCTGGAATATAATAAACATAACAGTCTGAGGAACAGAGTAGTCCCAGAGATGTGGAAGTAGGGTACAGATTGACAATTGCCAGAAGAGGGGGTGGGGGAGGGTGGCAATGAACCACAGAACTTGCAGGCATGTACTCATAACCAATGGACATGGACAACAAAACTGGGGGCGGGGCAGGGAGGGAGGGGGGAGGGTGACAATGGGGGGAAAGGAGAAACATCTGTAACAAAAATAAATTAAGAAAATTAATTAATTCATTCATTCATTCATTAAATAAAATAATAAAAAGACAGATTATAACAAGTATTGATGATGATGTGGAGAAACTGGCACACTTATATACTGCTGGTGGGAGTGTTAAATAGTGCAGTTTCTTTGAAAAACAGTTTAATGGCTCCTCAAAATGTTAAACATAGAATTACATATGACCCCAAAATTCCCCTCCTCAGTATTTACCAGGAAGAAATTAAAACATGTCCACACAAAGACTTGTACACAGATGTTCACGACAACATTATTCACAATGGTAAAAAGTGGAAACAGCCCAGCTGATGAATGGATAAACAAAATGTAGTACATTCATACATTAAAATATCATTCAGTAATAAAAAAAGAATGAAGTACTGATTCATTCTACAATATGAATGAATATTAAAAACCTAAATATCAGTGAAAGAAGCCAAACATAAAAGGCCACATATTGTATTATTCCATTTATCTTAAATGTCCAGATAGGCAAACCTACAGAGATAGGAATTAGACTAGCAGTTGCCAGGGGTTGTGTGAAGGGAGAGGGAGAAGTTCTTCTTAATGGGTACAAAGTTTCTTTCTTTTATTTTTAATTGTGGTAAAATACACATCAAAATTTATCATCTCAATCATTTTTAAGTATAGAGTTCAGTGGTATTACATATTTTCACATCGTTGTCCAATCATTACCAACATCCATCCTGAGAACTCTTTTTATCTTAAAAAACTGAAACTCTGTATCCATTAAATAAGTCCCTTTTATCCCTCCCCCCAGCCCCTGACAACCACCACTCTACTTTCTGTCTCTATGAATTTAACTACTCTAGATAGTATATATAAGTGGAATCATAGAGTATTTGTCTTTTTGTGACTGACTTATTTCATTTAACATAATGTCCTCAAGGCTCATCCATGTTGTAGCATAAGTCAGAATTTCTTTACTTTTTAAGGCTGACTAATATTCCATTGTGTGTGTGTGTGTGTGTGTGTGTGTGTGTGTGTGTACCACATTTTGATTATCCATTCATTCACTGACGGACATAGGGATTGCTGTCACCTTTGGACTACTGTAAATAATGCTGCAATGAACATAAATGTACAAATATCTCTTTAGGACCCTAATATCAATTATTTTGAGTATGTACCTAGAAGTGGGATTGTTGGAGCATATAAGATGGTATTTTTTAAGGTGATAAATGTTCTGGAATTAGACAGTGGTAACAGTTGCACAACTCTGTGACTATATAAAAACCACTAAACCATATACTTTTTTTAAAAAAAAGAAAGATTATGTTTATCTTTTGAAGGAAAGAAAAATAGATGCTCGCACATTTGCTATTTAATTACAATTCAAGTGAGGCAGTTTATCTACTAAATTCAACAAGCAAAAAATGCTTTAGATTTATAAATAGTAGACTAAAGAGAGAAGGGAATGGAGCAGGAAAAACAGAGAGAGAAAGACAATTTAAAAAATTAAAGCCCTGGCTGGGTAGCTCAGTTGGTTAGAGTGTCATCCTAATATGCCAAGGTTGCAGGTTTGATCATTGGTCAGGGCACATACAAGAATCAACCAATGAATTTTTGGTTGAATAAACTGAATAAATAAATGGAACAACAAATCAATGTTTCTCTATCTATCCTTCTCTCTCTCTCCCTCTCTCTCTCTCTCTCTCTCTCTCTCTCTCAAATCAATAAATAAAAAATTAAAAAATTAATAGGAGAAAAAATAAAAATGAATATGAGCCCACATCAATTTTGGTTAAAGAGTAAACATCTAAAATTATCTCAATCCTGCCTAACTCTTATCTCCCTATAACACCAACCCTAACATAATCACCCTAGCCCAGTTTCTTCTCAGATTTCCTTCAAACATATGCATATAGATCTGAGGTAAAGTGCTCATGTTATAATTTCCAATTCACTTAACTTGTGTGGCTCAAAGTAAATTATCATCTATTAAGCAGAACATTTCACTGGAGGGGGCTGATTTACAGAATCATAAAACTTGGATTCAATTCAATTCATTTATTTTCCAATCTTATATGCTGTCAATTTGAAGTTCTGAGAACAGTGCCTATGGTAGAAAACTCTCAATTTCTCATCATATTAGTAGTAATTGGTTTAGCCCTGGCCAGTTTGGCTCAGAGGTTAGAGTGTCGACCCACAGAACAAAATTGTCGCGAGTTGGATTCCGGTCAAAGACACGTACCTTGCTTGGTTGTCGTTCGGTCCCAGCCCTGGTTGGGGTCGTGCGGTAGGCAACCAATCGATATGTCTCTCTCACACTGATATTTCTCTCTCTCTCCCTACCCCCTGCCTTCCTCCCTCCCTCCTTTCCACTCTATCTGAAGATAAATGGAAAAATATCCTCAGGTGAGGATTTTTAAAAAAAGAGTAATAATTGATTTAAAGATCTAATAAAAGAAATTGAGAATTCAAAATAATATCTATGGTTCATTTAAAGATGTGCCAACTACAAAATGCTATAAAATCAATACAACCTTGGAAGTGAAACTGCAGTTGACTAATAAAAACTCTAGGAGATTTCCATGACAGCTGTGCACTCGTGATAAAGATGCAGAGGTCACAAATTTAGTGAACTGCTGAACACAAAATAAAAAATATGAACCACTTCTGCATGATATACAATATATTTTAACTCATTATCTATGAAATATTGGGCAAGTCACTGTGTTAATATTTTCATTGAACTAATATGGGATTATTCCAGTTACATTGTTTATATTCTAAGCATATTCTTAATGACTAGAAGGTAATATGATTGTTAACTAAAATTTTTTAAACATTTTTTTAAATGTCTTCTAACAATGTAAGATCTTTATGCTGTTGCTATGGATTCCATAGAATCTATCTCATCTTTCATACACACCAAAAACAGGGGAGGAGAACAAAATAATAAAGAAGATGAAAATGAATAATTGATAATCCAGACATTACTCTCTTGAATAAATTTTCATTCTTATCATTCTTATCACTCACTATGCACATTTCCAGAGCACCAACTCTGCAACAGCCTGTCTGGGCTTCGGGATTCAGAGAAAAAAAAAATATTAGAACCTCAGACAACCTTGGGTCACCATTCTAGCAGGGCAAAAACTAGCTGGAGCAGGGCTGCAGTCACACTCTAAATGGAGCATAAGCTCTCTAGCCTGACACACTTTCGCTTGACACATTTTCTTCATTTATGTCCTCTCCTTGAACACTACAGGTTTTGTCCACAGGATTGAGTCTTAAGGAACTTCAACATGTGATAGTCCAAAAGAGAAAGACAAATTTGCCAAGGAAGTTGAGAAGAATGAGCCACAGAAGTCAGAGGACAACTTGGCAGTGATATGAAGAGAGTGATTTCAGAAGAGAGAGTGACTAACTCTTTCCAGTGTAGCCAAAAAACCAAATTAGATAAAAACTGAGATAAACTCATTTGGTTTATATAGAAATGAGATTGGGAGCTCTGTCCAGTATCTTCTTTTAAGGACACCAGTCTTATTGGACTAGGGCCCACTCTATGAGCTCATTTAGTCTCAATTATTCCCTCAAAGCTCTGTCTCTAAGTACAGTCACATTGGGGGTGAAAGCTTTAACATGTGAATTTTAGAGAACAGAACTGAGTCTATAACATGGATCAATGGGAATTTCTGGTTCCTTGACCCCTTTACTTTTCTCCCAGTCCATCAGCCCCCTTTTGTCTTTATTTCCCTACTCAGCCAGCTTGGAGTCTGCAATTCATTTTAGTAACACTACCATGTCTACAATTTCAATTTTCAACTAAACACCAACATTTGCCAAATTTATATCTCTATCTCGGATTTCTACACTAATCCATATATTCAGTCTCTTAGTCAACATTTCCATTTGGAAACCTTGATGCACTTTGAACTCAAAATGTCTATAGTTTTCATTATTTTACTCCTCCTACCTACTCCCTTCCCAATGTTCCTAACCTCAGTGAGTAGCACCATCATCTATTTCCTAGTGAAATTCAGAAGTCTAGAAGTCTCTATTAACAATTCCCTGTCCCTCAACTTCATATCTAAACTCTATGGTCTTATCTCCTAAGCATCTTGGTCTTACCCTATTGCTCTTAATTCCTAACCATCTCTCATATCTGTCTTCTCCCAGCTACTCTTTTAATCCCAGCTACCATCCTCTCTCACCATCACAACACAATAGCTTATTAGCTGATCTCTTCATATTCACTTAGTTTGAATTCAATTCAATCATTTATCAACACTGCATACAGTGTGGTCTTTCCAAAACACAAAACTAATTATGTGCACCAAGCTCCCCCTCTTCCTCCAGCCACTTCAATAGCTCTCCATGTTTCCAAAATCTATAACATAGCCTATGAGGCCCCATATGTTTAAGCTCCTGCACATCTCTGCACTCACATATCCTTACTGTCCCCCCACATTTGTATTCCAGTCACACGATGACCTTCTTTCAGTTACTTAAATGTACACATTTTCTCCTATAATGGGACCTTTACACATGTTGAAAAGGTCTTCTTCTCATCCACATGCCTCTCTCCCTACTCTTTTCTCTAATTAATCTTACCCACATTTGGATCTCAGTTCAAGCACCACTTAGTCAGTAAGCCTTTCAGACCTAGTCTAGGTCTTTGCTGTTGCTCTCATAAAAATTTTTATCTTCATGCAAGAGCTTTATCTCAGTCTGTAATTAAATATTTTTCAGGGTGTTTGATTAATGTCTTCTTTCCTACTAAGTAAAAGTTCCATTTATTCAACACTGTTACCTCCTTGACAACAGGGACTATGGGTACTTTTTTATCCCCCTTGATTTCTATTGCTTAGCATAGTATATGGTACATGGTAGGCCCTCAATAAGTATTTGTTGAATAAGTGAAAGTCTGTATCCTTTCTAAATAAGCTTCATTCTATCAGCCAGTGCAACTTACAAAGCCAGTTTCAAAGAGAGAGGAATAGATTCCATGAATTGATGGGAGGAGTTACAAAATTGAAAATGTGGGGTTATAGGGAACTTTGGCTCATTTTGCAGTCTACCATACCATTTATTGGATAGCCAGTGATTTATAGCATAATATGGAATATAAAGGTGAGCTAGGAAAATAAGATCCTTAATGTCAGGAATTGGAATGCAGAAACACAAGGAGACTGAGCAATGTAAAGTGAGAGCTGAAGCTGGAAGGAGTCAGACAGGGTGACTACAATGTGCTCTATACCACCCAAAATTATAAAAGAACTAAAACTCTAAATAGCACAGAAAGTTAATAGAGAAAGAATAGCTCCAGTACCATTCTTGTGATGCAGAATGATGCAGAGATGCCATGGGAGAGACCCTGAGAAAGACCCTGAGATGGAGAAAGGAGATGGAAACCAGAGCTGTTTAACTTCTGCTTAAACTTTCAATCCCATTTCTAATCCATACATGGTCCTACAATAGGCACCAGTTTTATTTAGGCTGAGATCTTTCCAACCAAAAGCCAAACCAGATCAGTTTATGAAAAATATCTTCTTTTTTTCTTTTTCTTTCATTCTAAATAGAACTATACCATTCACTCACCTACCCTCCAAAAAGTTGTTTTTGTTTGAATGCATAAATAAATTGTGTGACTGGGAACAGCAAAAAAATGAGACTAACTCTTTAAAATAGCACTGTACACTGAATGTATGCAAGTGACAAGATAAGGTTAATTTTCATAGAAAAAAATTCAACTATAGAGTGATGTCAGAGTAATGGCAGTGTGAGAGATCCCGTTGGTCTCTCCCTCTGAAATTTCAACAAGTTGATTAGCTATAACTCAGAAAAGGATCCCCTGCTCAGCATATAGTCACACCTGAGAGATCCATGCAGTGAAGCATCTGAAGGTGGGCAATCAGGGGAGGTGAGAAAGGATGAGAACTCATACAGTCATGGAAGCAGCCCTGCACCTGGGAACTCACAGCTAGCTTGGCCTGGAGAGAGGAGGAAGCCAGTGGTAGCAGGCACTTCCTTAAGCCAGGAAGAACAGAGTGTCTCTGTGAGCACTCCTTCAGGAGTTAGCTGCAAACTGCAGTTGAGCCACCTGAGACACCTGGGCAAGGACACAGTATAGGAATTCTGCCATGGCTTTCCACTGTTGGACAGTCAGTGTTCTAAACAAAGAAATGGAGCCACAAAGCCCTGCTGCACCTTATACTCTCAAAACTATATTGGGTCAAGGAGCACATTATCTGTAAACTGATAAAAATTACAGCAGAATTGCTATTTCCCTCTATGACTGATCCCTGGTTGGGGTGCATGGGAAGGGACCTTGCAGAGATTAGGGGTCACCATTACCAAGAGAGCAAAACAAACCCCAACCCCAAGCACTGTGGCTATCCTGATGACACATGCAGAGGTCAGCTTTGGGATTTCATAGAGCTAAAAAAAAAAAAAAACTTGTGATTCAGTGGCACCTACTAGAATATAGTAGAAAAACTTTTTCATAGAAATATGCTAGAGAAGGGCCAATAATACATAGATGCCTAAACAGAAGAAGCCCAGAAAATACAATGAATAACTATGGTAGTGAGGTAGCTCAGAAAAAAATTAAAAATCTAGAGAAAGCAAACTGGAATACATGGAAATATACGATATAAATGACAGATAATTCAAGATTGCAGTTGTGAAAATACTCAAAGGGATGTGAGGAAAATACAGAAGGCAATTTAATGCACTCAAAAACAAATTAATGAACAAAATGAGTATTTCAACAAAGAGATTAAAACTTTAAAAAAGAACCAAACAGAAATCCTGGAGAAGAAGCATTCAATTAAGGAGATTAGGAGTGAACAACTCAGCATAAGAAACAGAGTCATCCAGATGGAGAAAATAATTACTGATACCAAAGATAGAAATCTACAAATGACACAGAGGGAAGAAGAGAGAGACCTGAGCAACAGAAAGAAAGAGAGAAAGAAAGAAAGAAAGAAAGAAAGAAAGAAAGAAAGAAAGAAAGAAAGAAAGAAAGAAAGAAAGGAGCTCTACAAGTACTATCTGACTCCATCAGAAAAAGCAATAAAAGAATAATAGGCATACCAGAAGAAGAGAAGGATAAAAGAATGAAGAGCCTATTCATAAAAATAGTGGAGGAGAACTTCCCAGACTTATGAAAAAACTAGATTCTTGAGTCCAAGAAGCAAACAGACTTAGTTACCTTAATCCAAAGAGGCCCTCTCTAAGGCACATTGTATGAAAACTGTCAAAATTAATGACAAAAAGAAAAGTTTTCAAAGTAGCCAGGGAAAAGAAGGAAGTGACCTACAAAGGAAAGCCCATCCAGTTATCATCGGACTTCTCAGCAGAAACTTCACAAGGCAGATGTGAGTGGAATCAAATATTCAAATGACTGAGTAAGAGAAATTACTATCCACCAACAATACATCCAACAGTTATTCTTTAAATATGAAGGAGAAATAAAGACTTTTCCAGACATACGGAAGCTGAGGGAATTTATCATGAGAAAACCTCCATTGCAGGAAATACTCAAGGGACTTATTTTACCTGAAACAAAGAGCATAGGGTCACAACACAATGAGTAAGATCACCAAAAAAATTAGAGAATAAACATAGATAATTTGTGACATGTTTGTGACAGGGGGAGGGAGTAAAGATCTGAATTGGCAAAGGAGGATGGAGATCAGATGCACTCAAAAGAAAAGAAAAAAACTGTATACATGCAACTTTCTTTTTCATAAACCTAATGGTAAACACACACACACACACACACACACACACACACACACACACACACACACACCCCAAAACTGAGACATTGAGCTTAAAAAAAGAAGTGACAGTCCGGCCGATGTGGCTCAGCGGTTGAGCGTCGACCCATGCACCAAGAGGTCACCAGTTCAATTCCAGGTCATGACGGTTTGGGGCCTGATCCCCAGTGGGGGCATGCAAGAGGCGGCCAATCGATGTTCTCTCTCATCGATGTTTCTATCTCTCTCTCCTTCTCACTCCCTCTCTCTCTAAAATCAATAAAGGAAAAAATATTAAAAAATAAAATAAAATAAAAAATAAATAAAAAGAAGTGACAGAGGAAAGAAGTATGGCATACCATCACACAAAAACAATAGACAAAAACACAAAAGACCCATTGAAGACACAGAGCTCCCAGAAAATAAAGGATAAAATTGCTATAGAAAATTCTCATACATCAGTAATTACCATAAATGTAAATAGACTGAATTCACCAATAAAGAGGCACAGAGTAGCAGATTGGATCAAAAAACAGAAACCAGGAGAAACATCTGGCCTCAAGAGAAACATCTAAGCTACAAAGACAAAGGTAAATTCAAAGTGAAAGGATGGAACATGATTCACCAGGCAAATAACACCTGCAGGAGAGCAGATGTAGCCATACTTATATCTGACAAAATAGATTTCATAGTAACAAAGGTAACAAGAGACTAAGATGGACACTATATAATGATAAAGGGGACATTACATCTAGAAGACATAGCACTTTAAAAATATGCACCCAATCAGGGATCACTAAAATATATAGAGGAACTACTCACAGAAATAGAAAGAAACAGATAAAAACACAATCTTAGTCAGGGACCACAATATTCCATTGACAGCTCTAGAAAAATCCTCCAAACAGAAAATCAATAAAGAAATATCAGCCCTGGATGGTTTGGCTCAGCGATTAGAGTGATGGCCTGCAGACCAGAGAGTCCCGGGTTCGGTTCCCGCTAAGAGCACGTACCTCGGTTGCAGTTTGTCCCCAGCCCCGACTGGGGTAGTGTGGGTGGCAGCCAGTCAATGTGTCTCTCTCACATCGATGTTTCTCTCTCTCTCTTCACCCCCCCTCCAGCTCTATCTGAAAATAAATGCAAAAAATGTCCTCAGGTGAGGATAAAAAAAAGAAAGAAAGAAATATCAGCTTTAAATGACACACTAGAACAAATGGATATAATTGGCATTTACAAAGCCTTTCATCCCACAACATCAGATTATGCATTATTCTTTAATGTACATGAACCATTTTTAAAGATAGACCATATGCTGGCTCATAAAACTAGCCTTAACAAACTCAAGAAGACTGAAATCCTACCAGGCATATTCTCTGACCACAATACTTTGAAATTAGAAATCAACTGCAAAAAAGAAGTAAAGAAACCCACAAATATTTGGAGATTAAAAAACATACTACTAACAAATGACTGGGTCAAATAAACAATAAAAGGTGAGATCAAAACATATATACAGACAAATGAGAATGACAATATGACATATCAAAACATCTGGGATGGTTCAAGGGGCAAGATGGCTGAAGCCTAAGGAAGTTCCGTCCAATTGCTCCTACCACAGGACCAGACTCGAGGCTAAATTGCAGAACGTTTGACTTGAAAAAACACCTGAAAATAGCTGATTAGAAATAATGTGAGCAGGGAGTGTGGAGAGGGGACAGGAAAAGGCATGGAGTGGGTGAGTCAACTCGCACAACCTCAAAGTGGGGCTGGAAAGATGGAAAGAAGGTGCAGAGGTGATTCCTGAGCACTATCCCAGGCTAAAAGCCACTGCTGAATTTCAACACAGCCTGGGAAGCTCACCCTGATTACGGTTGGTGGAAGGGGCCACAAAGCAGACTGAGAACCTGAGGAGGGGCCTGAGCAGATCACCCAGCATTGAATCTGAGGGGCTGAATATTCACTGAAAGAACATTGACAGAGACTAATCAGAGTGCCCAGGGAAAGAGACATTATCACAGCAAGCGAAGAGAAGGTGTCCCTTCCCTTACCCCTGGGACAACTCTTGGCTGGAAATCAGCACCCTAGCAGCTGGGCCTGGTGGTACAGGGGATTTGGACATCTGGCCAAGTGGAGCCTGGGCAGAAGTCCCACCCAGTGAGAGCCAACTGTGGTGAAAGATTAGAGAGCCAAGCAGGGTGGTTTTTTCTCCTTTTTTTTTCCTCTTTTCTTTCTTTTCTATCCTCTCCCACTTGAGGTGGTAACCAGGCAGAGCTGAAGAATTGGAAGAAGAGAAAGAGATAGCCTGCCCCTCCTACAAATTACAGTGCCCCCCCCCCCAAGGCAAATCTGTTTAAACCATCCTGATCCCACCTGATACCCAGCAGAGCCAAGTGCCAAGGGGGAAGGAAAAGGAGCACAGAACAATTACATTCAAGTGGTGAGCCCCAAAGGAGACCCAGCCTCTGGGCTAGGGAAGCCTTGCAAACCTAACTGCTTGGGAGCCCATGCTGCAGAGCTTCAGCCAGGTGGCCCAGGGCCAGGCAGGGACAGTGATTCACATTGGCGTGCACCAGAGTACTGGCCAAGAGGACAGGGAATCACACATCAAGAGGCCAGATCCAACAATATCACAGCAAAATCCAGTAAGCTACACAAATAGCAGATCCAAGACTGTTTTCTTTGTTGTGGTGGTGGTTGTTGTGTGTATGTGTGTGTTTTTAATTCAATTTTTTTCTTCCTTTTTTTAAATTTTCTTATTCAATATATCATTTTATTTAGCATTATTACTTTTTAAAATTATTATTTCATTCATAATTTTAAACCTTTTTTTATACTTATCCTATTTCTGATCTCTGCCTTCATTGTTTCACTTTTTTTTTCACTCCTCTAATTCTTTTAATCTCACACCTTCTAGTCTGTGTGTGTGTGTGTGTGTGTGTGTGTGTGTGTGTGTGTGTGTGTTTTCTGTTTGTTTGTTTGTCTTTTCGTCTTTTTGCTGAGGATGTTGCTTTTATTATTGTTGTTACTGATCTTTTTTTTCTGGGTACTTTCAGATTTGATTGAGATTTGCCTTGTTTTGTTTCGCCAGCACCTATATAACAGTTGGAACAACAGGGTCAGGGCTGAGACTCACAGTCAACAACCCTGAGGGCTGAACCCACCTACAAACAGATAATAGCAATCAAGACCCAAATTCAACAGGAGAGCCCATATCTCCCACACAAGGGTCATTCCTGGAGCACCCACTCAGAAGATCAAGGAGACTACCCCACTTAGTCCCACAAGAAGGCCACATCACCAAGACTGGGAGGCATAGCCGTCTTATTGGATACATACTGACCTGGCTATGTGTCCCAGTGTGCCTTACCTGTCCTCAAACTACCAAATTGCTAAAATGGTGGGACACAAAAAAAGAAAGAAGGAAAAGGAGAAATCACCAGAGAAGAAACTAAATGAAATGGAGGCAAGCAGTTTGCCAGACAAAGAATTCAAAGTAATGGTCTTAAAGGTGCTCAAACAACATAGCAAGAATTACAAGCAACTTAATGAGAATTATAAATAACTCAGTAGGCACTACATCAATATGAAAAAAGAGGTAGATGATGCTATGAATAAAAATCAAATGGAAATGAAGAATGACATAGCTGAAGTAAAAGATAACCTGGAAGGATTCAATAGTAGATTAGAAAGAGCTGAAGACCAAATTAGTGAGTTAGAAGACAAGGTAGGGAAAAAAAAACAAATCAGAGCAATAAATGGGGGGGGGGGAATTAAAAAGCAGGAGGAGAATTTAAGGGAGCTTTGGGACAATAAGAAATGTAACAACATTCACATCATAGGAATACCAGAAGGAGAAGAATCAGAGAAAGGATAGAGAACCTGTTTGAAGAAAGAATTACAGAAAACTTCCTTAACCTGAATAAGGAAAAAGTCACACAAGTCCAAGAAACACAGAAAGTCCCAATCAAGAGGAACCCCAAAAGATCTACACCTAGACACATCATAATTAAAATCGCAAATGTTAAAGACAAAGAAAGAATTTTGAAGGCACCAAGAAAGACAGAAAGTTACCTACAATGGATCTCATTAGACTGTCATTTGATTTCTCAATAGAAGCACTGTAGGCCAGAAGGGAGTGACATGAAGTAAACAAAGTAATAAAAAGAAAGGGACTGAATCCAAGACTACTTTATCCAGCAAGGCTATCATTCAAAATTGAAGGTGAAGTAAAGAGATTTGCAGACAAAAATGTCTGAATGAGTATTCTACCACCAAATCAGCACTGCATGAAATGCTAAAGAGACAGTTTTTTAAAAAAAGAAAAAAAATAAAGAAAGAGAAACAGGCATAAAGAATAAAAATGATGCACATCAAAATTACAACTAAACTACAGAACAACCATCACTCAGAACTGCCTGAAATCGAGCTGAATGGAAGTCCTACAACTATAAAATTAAGGAAGAAGCCACATTGAGACTGGTAGGAGGGGCAGAGGGACAGATGGGCTGGTCGCACACCCATGAGTGGCAGATAAAAATCAGGAGGGATACCTTGGCTTTGAAGGGCCTCACTGAGTAGTGAGGGGACCCTGTCCCACACCAGGCCCCTAGCTCAGGGTTCCAGTGTCAAGAATAGAAGTCCCCATAACCTCTGGTTGTAAAAACCAGTGGGAATTGAGGCTGGGAGAAGCTGAGTCTCCTAGAGTCCCAGTCAGTTCCTGTTAAAGGGCCCATACACAGACTTACTTAGACTCACTCTCTCCAGGCTCAAATATGGGGGAGGCAGCTTGAAAGGCACCAGAGACATGGGGAAGAAAGGAGTTGTTTGATATTCAGGTAAGAGCTGGAGAAGCAGCTTTCTTCCAGACAGACATGCCAGCAGAGGCATTGTTCCTTTGGTGAGCCTTTACCCCATGGGCCCAGGGGATGAGCACCATATCTGGGACTCCAGCAACCTGGAAGACACTGTCTGCCTTGCCCTGGTGATTCCTTGAGGCCCTGCCCCACCCAACTTTCGGTCCCATCCAAGTTGTTTCCAGTGGCTTTACCACAGGATTGTATATCTTGACCCCTGCTTCGGATTTTCCTAAATTCTTTCAAACAAGCAAGCCCCATACCTCTCTCTAAGAGGCCCAAACCTGTCACTAGAAGCAGCCAGCCTAGGCTTACAGCTTGACTTTGCTTGGGCACCTTCAAGCCTAGCACAAGAAACAGCCATCTGCAGATCATTATGTAGCTTATGCCTGGTGGTCCTGGGTAGAACACAGGCAGTGGCTGACCTTGACCCAGAGCCAGCACATCCAGTGAAGAGCTTCAGACCACATCAAAGCACCACAACCCAAACACCTCCACAAGTGCCACACTCAAGGATAGATTCAGTGGGTACCAGAGCCCTACTGAAATAAGTCATGCTCTGTGTGGTGGGCCCCTGCACAACTGATCCTTCAAGGTAGTCCGAGGACAGAGGTCAATGGTCACAGCCAGTCCTTGCCAACAGCAATCAAGACTTAATTACAACAGAAGGGTGTACAGTCCACACTAGATGTGCACATTGAGGGCCCAGCTGAGGTGATCAGGGAGGCTGTGCCTGGGTTGTGGTTCAGTCCCCGGCCCTGGTCGGGGTCGTGCAGGAGGCAACTAATCAATGTATGTCTCTCACATCGATGTTTCTCTCTCCCTCTCTCTCTCTCCCCACCTCCCACTCTATCTGAAGGTAAATGGAAAAATATCCTTGGGTGAGGATTAAAAAAAAAATACTAACAGCATATTTCACAGATCTAGAACAAATATTCCAAGAATTTATATGGAACGAAGAAAGGGAGAGGTTGTGGAGAAAAGAGAACACGCATTCACTGCTGGTAGGAATGTAAACTGGTACAGCCACTGTGGAAAACAGCCTGGAGATTCCTCAAAAAATTAAGAATAGAGATTCCATATGACCCAGCAATCCCTCTCCTGGGTTTCTACCTGAAAAACTGGAAAACATGTATTCAAAAAGATATATGCACCCCGATGTTCATTGCAGCATTATTCACAGTGGCCAAGACATGGGGACAACCAAAGTGCCCTTCAACAGAGGATTGAATAAAGAAGATAAAACTCAGCCATAATAAAAGACAAAATACTGCCATTTGCGACAACAGGGATGGACCTTGAGAATATTATGCTAAGTGAAACAAGTCAGCCAATGAAAGCTAAGAACCATATGATTTCACTCATATGTGGGATATAAAACTGGAACTTGTGGATACAGACAGCAGTGTGGTGGTTACAAGAGGGAAGGGGGTGACAGGTGTGGGGATAGAAGGGTGGGGCCCTAATATATGATGATGGAAGATGATTTGACTTTGAGTAGTGGGCACACAATGAAATATATAAATCTTGTATCACAGAAATGTACAGTTGGAACCTATATGATCCTCTTAACCAACATCACCTCAATATATTTAATTTAAAAAGAGAAAATTCTGTGAAGTCCTTTGTAAAGAGTCAATGTTCACACATAGGTGTGCAGGAGATACCCCTTTAGTCTATCTTGCTTTTCTCCAATGTTTTCCACTTGAGAACCAGTGATACAAAGAAACATGGACTTCATTACAAGATATAAACATTACAATCTGCATCAAGAAAATTGTATTACAAGCTAAACATTACCCATTTGTATTTGCAGCCGAGTTACAGTCCACTAAATCCTAAGTACTTTTTTTTCAGCCAAAGCTATATTGCATTTCAACTCTTTTGTTAGAAACTGATGCTAGGAATTGACAAGATAATAGGATGGAGAAAGTTTTCAGATCTCATTTACAGCAGATGGGAAAAGGGTCAGTTTCCTGGGTAATGAAGCATTGTCTGGTTGCCCCTAAATCACTCCAAACTCTACCCGGTCCCCAGAGGCTTAGAAAGCATCTGAGCTGTCGATATCCTTCAGAGCATTATTTTAACACCTCAAAAAAGAAGAGTTATAATAAAGGATCTGACAATTAGGAGACACAAATACCAAACTTCAAATTTTGGTTTAAAAAATAATAATCCACTATCCTCTTTGTAAGACAGAGATACTTGCAATTCATAGAAACGGCTTTTAATTTATATCTAACACTAGATCTCTTTGTCTATTTTGTTCTTTCTCAAATTAATGTATTTTAAAGGCTCCCCTTGACAACTTGTTGCTAACAAAACACAGAGAAAAATACAGGAGCACTGTTTCTGCCCCTCATTCCAACTCTACTCTTATGTCTCCATTCTTTAACCTATACTTTTCCTCCACCCTTATCTTCCTGAACAGTGTCTGATCCTGTGAGTTATGCATTTTGCTCCCCTGGAAATGCAGGGAACATACTGTTGAGAATTAATAAAGGAGAACGTAGTCCCTGATGTTTTTTAATTTCAGCATTAAATAGCTGTCTTTAGTCCTCATGGTTTGTTCAGTTATGTTCCCACAGAGTGTCCTGTTATTCTGAAGTACAGAAGGCTTTCATAGAGCTCCCAGGATTTCTAGAATGACAATGCATATACTATGATGGGCATCTAGATAAGGGACTCACTTGTCATGCTCACTAGCATCCACAAATGTAAGGAGAAACAGTATTTATATGCAAACATCATTATATTCCAGACAAAATACCATATGAATCAATCTAGAAATTTTCTAGTCTCCAAAAATTCACCCAGGTCCAAAACTCTTTTACCCAGCCCTTCTAAGCCTTTCTATCTTATAGCACTGAAAATCAGGAGACAATAAACACTATATGGACTATCATTGTGAGCCATGTTTTACATGTTATTAAATTTCTGACTTGCAACAGCTTGATTTATTTGAGTCCTGGTTTGTAAGCCTAGGCTAATTTATGGTGACTAATTCATCATTCATGTCTTCATTGATTCTGAAAAGCTCCCCCCACCTCCCTGACGGTTTACCTCACACCAGCTCACATGAACTTCTCAATTTGTGCAAAGATTTTTGGGGTTCTTTACAGATTTGTGTGCATGATAGAAGAAACAAAAATGATTTCAAGAGAGACCTAAGTAACATGTGCCCAGCCATGAGAGGGCTGGGAAAAAGATTCATAGATGCATACACACGTATGAGGTCTCATATACTAAGGTATGTAGCATACAACAGAGAATATTCACTTTCTCTTTCTTTCTTAAAAAAAAAAAAAAAATTTAAATGAACCTGACTCAAATTTAACTCTTTAGTTTCATTCCTACTTTATAATATAATGGAAAAGGTGGCATTACTAATAGTAGTGGAACTACTAAGGCTATTATAAAATTTGTAACATTTCCATGTTTTCTATTTCTCATTTTCTAATATCCTCTATTTATTACCACATATTTATCAGCATAAAAATTCTTAAAATAAAATATCTTGTCACTTATGTTCGGGTAAAGTAAAAAAGTAGGGAGTTAGGGACTAAGATGCATCTCTCTGCTCCTGGTATTCAAAGTACTAAGAAGGGAGAGAAAAAAGGAGGCACCCCTGAAGCCTGTCTGGTCAGGAGGAGCCGGGCTGGGCCAGAGAAGGGGCTCTGGGCCTGAAACAGGGAGATCTGTGGGATGTTCTCCAGCAACTCGGTTCACTCTGTTTTCACAACATTCTCATAATTATCTCAGACCCGGAAGCACTGACCAGCAGATTCTCCTGAGAAGGAAGCGATAATGAATATATTCTTAAGATGGAGAAGAGCAACTTTTTATTTTATTTTTTTTATATTAATTTGTTTTTGTTACAGATGTTTCTCCTTTCCCCCCCCACTGACACACTCCTCCCCATCCCCCTCACCCCATCCCCAGTTTTGTTGTCCATGTCCATCAGTTATGCATACATGCATATAAGTTCTGTGGTTTATCTGTTCCCTCCCCCCCCACCTCCTCTTCTGAGGGTTGTCAGTCTGTACCCTACATCCACGTCTCTGGGTCTACCCTGTTCCTCAAACTGTTATGTTCATTATATTCCACATATAAGTGAGATCATGTGATATTTGTCTTTCTCTGCCTGGCTTGTTTCACTTAGGATAATACTCTCCAGGTCCCTCCATGTCATCTCAAAGGATAAGAGATCTTTCTTTCTTACATCTGCATAGTACTCCATTGTGTATATGTACCACAGCTTTTTTATCCACTCATCTACTGATTGACACTTGGGCTGTTTCCAGATCTTAGCTATTGTAAATAGTGCTGCTATGAACATGGGGGTACATATATTCTTTCTGATTGGTGTTTCAGGTTTCGTAGCGTATATTCCTAGAAGTGGGATCACTGGGTCAAATGGCAATTCAATTTTTAACTTTTTGAGGTAACACCATAGTGATGCTTGATATGATTTCAATTTTCTTGAATTTGTAGAGACTTGCTTTGTGTCCTAACATGTGGTCTATCTTTGAGAATGACCCATGTGCACTTGAGAAGAATGTATATTCTGCAGCTTTGGGGTGAAATGTTCTGTAAATATCAATGAAGTCCAACTGATCTACTTTGTCTTGTAAGGACTCTATGTCCTTGTTAATTTTTTGTCTAGAAGATCTATCCAGTGGTGTCAGTGGTGTGTTAAAGTCACCCACTATGATCGTGTTGCTATTGATCTCTCCCTTGAAGTCCTCCAGAAGTTTTTTAATATATTTTGGTGCTCCCGTGTTTGGTACATATATGTTTACCAGGGTTATATCGTCTTGTTGGATTGATCCTTTTAATATTATGTAGTGACTTTCTCTGTCTCTTATTATGGCCCTTGTTTTGAAGTCTATCTTGTCCGATATGAGTATTGCTACACTAGCTTTTTTTCATTTCCATTTGCTTGGAAAAATTTTTTCCATCCCTTCACTTTCATCCTGTGTGAGTCTTTTGTTGTGAGGTGGGTCTCTTGTAGACAGCATATATATGGGTCATGTTTTCTTATCCAATCAGCTACCCCATGTCTTTTGATTGGAGCATTTAAGCCATTTACATTTAAAGTAATTATTGATAGTTATTAGTTGCCATTTTAATTTTATGCCTGTGTTCCTCTCTCTCTCTCTGTTTCTTCTTCTTCTTACAACAGTCCCTTCAGCATTTCTTGCAGTGCTGGTTTGGTGGTGGTAAATTCCTTTAGCTTTTTTTTTTTTTTATCCATGAAGCTCTTTATTTCTCCTTCAATTTTGAATGATAGCCTTGCTGGATAGAGTAGTCTTGGAAAAAATATGGAACGCTTCACGAATTTGCGTGTCATCCTTGCGCAGGGGCCATGCTAACCTTCTCTGTATCGTTCCAATTTTAGTATATGTGCTGCCGAAGTGAGCACAACTTTTTATTTTTTTTAGATCCTCACCCAAGGATACTTTTTTCCATTTATCTTCAGATAGAGCGGGACAGAGAGAGAGAGAGAGATAAATATTGATGTGAGAGAGAGAAACATCAACATGAGAGAGACACATGGACTGGTTGCCTCCCACATGACCCCGAACAGGGCAGGGGACCGAATTGCAACCAGTGTGCGTACCCTTGACCAGAATGGAAACCGTAACTCTTCGGTCCATGGGCCAACGCTCTACCACTGAGCCAAACCAGCCAGGGCAAGAAGAGCAACTTAACATGCTTCTAACACACTAGCAGGGTGAGTGTTGATTATTTTCAGTCTCATTTGTTGATATACTTCGGTTTGGTTTGGATTTGGAATTTGGGTTTGGATTTGATTTGATTTGTTTGGGGTGGCAGTTTAAATTCTGTTCTCTTACTTCTAATAATGTGAAAATAACTCCACAGGTTTGCTCCTAACTTCCCTGCTGTCTTCTGTATATTTCATTCTCTCTTACTCACCTACCTCCTCTGCCAGTTCTCAAAATCTTCTATGACTATAAATACACCTTACATTTACATGGCATTTAGTATAGAAGTACTCACACATGTCACTTGAAACTTATAATAACTCTATGCAATGCATATTGTTGTCACCATTTCACGAGTGAAAATATAGAATTAGGTGACATCAGAGGAATGGTGGGTGGTGTAAGAGGTCCCCTTGGTCTCTCCGTTAACAATTTGAACAGCTATAATTTAACAAAGGATTCTCAACAGACAAACAATTCTGAGAGATCCATGCACTGAACCATCTGAAGGTGTGCAGGTGGGAGAAAACTGAGAAGATGCAAAAGGAGAAGAACTGAGATAGGCCAGAGATGCAACCTAGACCAGAGCTCACAGCCCAGAGCTCCCTGCAGGGCTCAGCTGGGAGAAGGGAAGAATCAGGCTGCCACTGGCATTCCCTTCAGCCAGGAAGAGCAAAGGGATATGGTGAGCTTCCCTGCAGGAGTGGGCAGTATGAGCTTCACCTAAGCCCAGTGACCTGGGCGGGAACGAAGCACAGAAGTGCAGGCATGCTTGTTTAGCAATCAGCATTCCAGACAGAGAAACAAAGCCATGGGGCCTGGCCACATCCCCTCACCCTCCCAGAGCTAGCCGCAGGCCCCAGAAGAGGCTGTAGCAGTGAGTGTCCGGTTGAACCGCACATTATCTGCAAACCTGAGAACTGGTACTACAGAAACAATTTTTTGAGTGATAGGTGTACTCTGTGACTAATCCCAGGGTCAGGAGAAGACAGACAGGGAAGGCAGCAGAGGTCTCCCAGTCACAATTATTGGGAGGGCAAAGCAACAAAGAAAGCACACAGATGTCCCCAGCTCACCTCAACCCCACACATCAAAGCGGCACTGCTGACAGAGTCTGGCTGCAGAGGACAGCATTGGGATTTCATGTATTTGAAACCCCATGGCTGACCACATTCCCCCACAGGCTTGGTCCCCTGAGACCCAGGTGGCGTGAACACAGAAGAGACACCCACCTTACCAGGGAACAGAGGCCATTTTTCACCATCCAGCAGGGATCTAAAAAACCACTGCAGTGCAAGAGAACTAAAAAAACTTGTGATTCAGTGCCACCTACTGGAAGAAAATAGAAAGACTTCTTATCTATCTACTAGAGAAGTATCACTCATACAATGAATCAAATACCATAATAGGCAAGGTAATGGGGAAGCTCAGAAAGAAGATAAAAAGGAGCTGGGGTCCTGGCCAGTTTGGCTCAGTGGTTGGAGCGTTGGCCTGCAGACCAGAGTCCTGGGTTCGGTTCCCGCTAGGGGCACGTACTAAAAAATAAATAAATAAAAATAAAATAAAAAAAGGAGCTGGGGCTTTGGCTAAGGGGATGGTGTGGAAATTATTAATCTTGTATAAAGCAACTTAATAAATTGTTTCAAGGTTTCCAAAAAAAAAAAGAAAAAATCTCAAGAAAATAAAACCTTAAACACATGGAATTAAATGACAGAGAATTCAAGATTTCACTTCTAAAAAAATTCAATGAGATGCAAGAAAACACAGATAGGCATAAACTCAGAAATAAAATCAACAACAAAAAATGAGTATGTTACCAAACAGATTGAAACTTAAAAAAATAAAATAAAATAAAAATTCTGGAGATTAAGAACTCAACTAAAAAGATAAAGAATGACCTAGCGAGCACAGGAAATAGAGCTGACCAGATGGAGGAAAGAAATAGTGATATCAAGATAGAAATATAGAAATTATGCATAGGGAAGAAGAGAGATGTGAGCATTAAAAAAAAAGAAAGAAAGAAAGGAAAAACTCTACAACTATTGACTGCATCAGAAAGAGCAATATAAGAATAATAGCATACCAGAAGAAGAGAAGGACAAAGGGAAAGAGAGCCTATTCAAACAAATATTTCATGAGAACTTCCCAAACCTATGGAAAGAGCTAGCTCCTCCAATCCAAGAAGCAAACAGAATACCTAATTACCTCAATCTGAAAAGGCCTTCTCCAAAGCACATTGTATTAAAATTGTCAAAAATTAATGACAAAGGAAGAATTCTCAAGGCAGCCATTAAAAAAAGAAAAGAGAATAACCTATAAACTTTATAATATAAAGGAAAGCCCATAAAATTATCATCAGACTTCTCAACTGAAACCCTAAAACCTAGAAAAGAGTCAAATCACATATTCAAACTACAGGGAAAGTCTGAGATGGTGACAGTGCAGGGGGAAGTGACACTTACCTCATCCCAGGACCAAACTGAAACTAACACTAAATTATAGAATGATCAACCTGAATAACCAAGCTAAGACTAGCTGAACAGAAGTCTTATATGCAAGGATTTACAGAAGCAGCCACATCTAGACTGGTAGTAGGGAAAGAGATGTGAAAAGGGCTGGCCCCGCTCCGGTGGGTGGTGACTGAGACCAAAGGGATATCTTAGTTCCAGAGGCCTCCTCTGGGGAGTGTGGGGTCTTAACCACATGCAGGACTCCACAGCCCAGAGCACTAGAGCCAGAAAGAGGTGCCCACATAACATCTGGCTGTGAAAATCAGCTGGGATTCTGTCCAGCAGAAAGAGATAGGAGTCTCCTAGAGACACAAGTACCCTCTTAAAGGGCCAATGAACAAAATTTCATTCACACCCACTCACCCTGGGTTCTGGCAGAGAAAGAGAGGAACATACTAGAGTCATGTAAGGAGAGATGGGTTTTGGCCATAATACCTGTGATGACTCACTCTCCCACATTGCAGATGCCAAATTTCTTGGGTGAAACACCCCCACACACACAATGGCATCAGCCTGGGGAATATAATATCCCTACCCTCTGCCCCACACTGCTGAGCTTTGATACTGCTGAGGAGTCAGCTACCTGGGCAGGGATATAGAGGTCTGAGCAGACTCAAGAGGTATCCATACTGAGTTTTGTAACTGGGGTTGGGACCACTCATCCCTCCTTACCCAAAACATGACTAGCACTCCCCATCACAGGAGAGCCACTAGCCACGCCCTTCTAACTCCTGCTGGCCCCTCCCTGCTGAGCTGGATTCCACATAGAATCCAGGACAGACTGAGTTGTGTGGTTCAATAACAGGGGATATTTTTTTTTTACCACAGACACCACAGATACACAAAGGATCATACTAGAATACTATGAAAGACTATATGCTGCCAAATTCAATAACCTAGAAGAAATGGATAAGTTCCTAGAAATATATAACCTTCCTAGACTGAATCATGAAGAATTGGGAAATATAAGTAGACTGATCAGCAGGGAGGAAATTTAAACAACCATCCAAAACCTCGCAAATGTAAAAGTCCAGGACTAGTTGGCTTCACTAGTGAATTCTACCAAATATTCAAAGAAGATTTAATACCTATCCTTCTCAAACTCTTCCAAATATTGAAAAAGAGGCAGTTAATTCCTAACAAAATGTATGAGGTCAACCCTGATACCAAAACCTGACAAGCATAACACATGAAAAGAACATTACAAACCAATATCTCAGATAAATACAAATGCAAAAATCCTAAACAAAATAGTAGCAAATCAAATACAAAAATAAATTTTTAAAAAATTACATCACAATTAAGTAGGGTTCATTCTAGGGGCACAAGGATGGTTTGACATACACAAATTGATTAATGTAATACACTACATTAACAAAACAAAGGATAAAAATTGTATGAGCCTGTCAATAGATGCAGAAAAAGCATTTGATAAGATACAACATAAATTTATGATTAAAACACTCAATAAAATGTATGTAGAAGGAAAGTACCTCAACATAATAAAGACCATATGACTAACCCTCAGCCAATAGTGAAAAACTGAAAGTTTTTCCTCTGCAATCAGAAACATGACAAGGAGGCCCACTCTCACCACTCTTATTCAACATCGCTCTGGAAAGTCCATGCCAGAGCAATAAGGAAAGAGAAAGAAATATAAGGCATCCAAATTGGTAATAAATGGTGTCACTTTTTGCAGATGACATAATTCTGTATCTAGAAAACCCTAAAAACACCACCAAAAAACTATTTGAAACAATAAACAAATACAGTAATGCTGCAGGATACAAAATTAATGTACTGGTTTTCTGTATACTAACAATGAAACTTCAGAAAAAGAAATAATTTTTTTTTTTGCAATTAAAACAAAAACATATAAAAGACCCCGAATAGCCACAGCAATCTTGAAAAAGAAGGACAAAGTAGGTGGGATCACAATACCAGATATCAGGTTATACTACAAAGCTACTGTAATCAAAACAGCATGGTACTGGCACAAGAACAGGCATATAGACCAGTGGAACAGAACAGAGAATCCAGAAATTGACCCAAGACATTATGCTCAATTAATATTTGACAAAGGCAGCAAGAGCATACAATGGAGTAAAGACAGCCTCTTTAATAAATGGTGTTGGGAAAATTAGACAGCTACATACAAAAAAATGAAACTAGACCATCAACTTACACCATACACAAGAATAAACTCAAAATGGATAAAAGACTTAAATGTGACTTGTGAATCCATAAAAATCCTAGAAGAAAATGTAGGCAACAAAATTTCGGACATCATACGCAGCAGAATCTTCACTGATACATCACCTAAGGCAACAGAAACAAAGGGAAAAATGAACACATGGGACTACATCAAACTCAAAAGCTTCTGCCCAGCAAAAAAAAAAAAAAAACATCAAAACAGAAAGGGAACCCACTCTATGGGAGAGTATTATTGCTAATGATACATCAGATAAGGGGTTAATCTCCAAAATATATAGAGTGCTCATACAACTCAACAAAAGGAAGACAAAGAACCCAATTAAAAAATGGGCAGAGGAACTAAATAGACACCTCTCCAAAAAGGACATACAACTGTCTAAGAGACAAATGAAGAAATGCTCAACATCACTAATCATCAGAGAGATGCAAATTAAAACAACAATGAGGTATCACCTCACACCTGTCAGAATGGCCGCCATCAACAAATCATCAAACAACAAGTGCTGGCGAGGGTGTGGAGAAAAGGGGACTCTAGTACACTGCTGGTGGGAATGCAGACTGGTGCAGCCACTGTGGAAAGCACTATGGTGTTACCTCAAAAAATTAAAAATTGAATTGCCATTTGACCCAGTGATCCCACTTCTAGGAATATACCCTAAGAAGCCTGAAACACCAACCAGAAAGAATACATGTACCCCCATGTTCATAGCAGCACTATTTACAATAGCTAAGATCTGGAAACAGCCCAAGTGTCCATCAGTGGATGAATGGATAAAAAAGCAGTGGTACATATACACAATGGAGTACTATGCAGCTGTAAGAAAGAAAGATCTCTTATCCTTTGAGACGACATGGAGGGACCTCAAGAGTATTATCCTAAGCAAAACAAGGCAAGCAGAGAAAGACAAATATCACATGATCTCACTTATTTGTGACATATAATGAACATAACAGTCTGAGGAACAGGGTAGACCCAGAGATGTGGAAGTAGGGTATAGACTGACACCCCTCAGAAGAGGGGGTGGGGGGGAGGGAAGAGATAAACCACAGAACTTATGCGCATGTATGCATAACTGATGGACATGGACAACAAAGCTGGGGACGGGGTGGGGGGATGGGGAGGAGGGTGTCAATGGGGAAAAAAGGAGAAATATCTGTAACAAAAATAAATTAATAAAAAATGAAAAAATAAATACTCATAATGTCACCTGTGAAAAATTAAAATAAAATAAAATAAAATAAAATAAAATAAAATAAAATAAAATAAAATAAAATAAAATACCTAGGAATAAACTTAACAAAGGATGTGAAAGACCTATATACTGAAAACTACAAAGCATTATTAAAAGAGACTGAAAAAGACAAAACAAATTGGAAAGATATTCTGTGTTCATGGATTGGAAGAATCAACATAGTTAAAATGTCCATATTACCCAAAGCAATATACAGATTTAATGCAATCCCCATCAAAATCCCAAAGTCACTTTTTAAAGAAATAGAACTAAAAATCATCAAGTTTTTACGTAAACACAAAAGACCCTGAATAGCTAAAGCAATTCTGAGAAAACACAATGAAGTTGGAGGTACAACACTACCGGATTTCAAATTATACTAAGAGCAACTATAATCAAAACAGCATGGTATTGGCAGAAAAACAGACACACAGAAAAATGGCACAGAACTGACAGCCCAGAAATAAAACCACATGTCTGTTGGCAAATAATTTTTGACAAAGGAGCCAAAAAACATACACAAAAGAATAAAACTAGACTAAAGCTTTCCTCATGTACAAAAATTAATTCAAAATGGATCTAAAACCTAAATATAGGCTCTGAACCAATAAATTACATAAAAGAAAACATAGGTACTAAACTTATGGATGTTGGTTGTAGAAAATATTTTTATGAATTTGAATCCCATAGGCAAGGGAAGCAAAGGCAAAAATAAATGAATAGGACTATAGAAAACTAAAAAGCTTCTGCACACCAGAAGAAACCACCAATAAAGCAAAAACACAAACAATTGAATGGGAGAAGATATTTGCAAACAACAGGCCTGACAAGAGGTTAATATCCAAAATATATAAAGAACTCATAAAACTCAACACCGAACAAACAATCCTAAAAAATGGACAGAGGACCTGAATAGACACCTCTACCAAGAAGACATACAATTGACCAACAGATTTATATACATATGTAAAGATGCTCAACTTCACTAGCTATTAGGGAAATGCAAATCAAAACTGCAATGAGATACCACCTCACATCTGTTAGAATGGCTATTATCAACAAGACACTAACCAGTGGAGAAAAAGATACCCTCATTCACTGCTGGTGGAAATGTAGGTTGGTACAGCCACTATGAAAACAGTATGGAGGTTCCTCAAAAAAATTGAGAATAAAGTTACCATATGACCCAGCAATCCCTCTTCTGGGTATCTATCTGAAAAGTTTGAAAGCGTTTATTCACAAATATGTATGCACCCCTATGTTCATTGCAACATTATTTACGGTAGCCAAGACATGGAAATAACCAAAGTACCCTTCTATATATGATTGGATTAAAAAGATATGGTACATATACACGATGGAATACTACTCAACCATAAGAAAAGATGAAATACTGCCATTTGTGATAACATGGATGGACCTTGAGAATATCATGCTAAGTGAAATGTCAGTCAGAAAAAGCTAAAACCATATGATTTTACTCATATGTGGGATATAAAGCTGACACTCATAGACACAGACAATGGTATGGTGGTTACCATAGGGAAGGGTGTGGGGGGCACTAAAGGGTAAAAGAAGTCAAATATATGGTACTGGAATAAGATTTGACTTTGAATGGTGGGCACACAATGCAACATACAGATCATGTATCATAGAAATGTACACTTGAAACCTATACAAACATTAACCAATATCACCAAAAAATATATATAATTTTAAAAAGAAGAACAGTGCCAAAGCCCCCATGGAACCCACCAAGCAGCAGAAGGATACTGCACCATAGGACATGCCACAGCAGAGAACCACCAGCCCCATTGCAGCCATGAGCTGTCAGCAACACAGACCCTACCACAGCAGGAGCCATCATCACACTAGCCCCACTGCAGCAGAGAGCTGCCTGCCCCACAGCAGCAGAGAGCACAGGCCTCATCACCACAGCTGCCAAGAGTCGTCAGACCCACTGCCACCGCTGCCTTCAATGAGAGCCGCCTGATCTGCCACAGCATCTGTCAGCCCCACCACCACCGTCACCGTGCCCTGCCGGCCCTGCTGCCACTGCCACTGAGAGCCGCCAGCACACCCAGATGACTAGACCAGATTCTGAGATCCAGCATGCAGAACTTGCAGCAATCCAGCCTGCCTCACCCAGTCCCAGACCAACAGACTGCTAAAATGGCGAGACAAAGAAACAACCCTCAAATAAAAGAAAAGGAGGAATCACCAGAAAAGGAACTAAATGAAATGGAGGCAAGCAATCTTTCAGATAAAGAATTCAAAGTAATGGTTATAAGGGTGCTCAAACAACTTAGTAAGAACTACAAGCAACTTAATAAGAACTATAAGGAACTCAGTAGGAGCATCAGTAGCATGAAAAAGGAGGTAGAAACCATGAATAAGAATCAGACGGTTCTGTGAAATACGTCACTGGTATTTTGATGGGGATTGCATCGAATCTATAGATTGTTTTGGGTAATATGGACATTTTAATGATGTTAATTCTTCCAATCCATGAACAAGGTATGTGCTTCCACTCTTTTATATCTTCCTCTATTTCTTTTTTCAATGTCCTGTAGTTTTCTGCAAATAGGTCCTTTACTTCTTTGGTTAAGTTTATTCTTAGGTATCTTAATTTTTTTGCTGCGATGGTAAATGGGATTGTTTTTTTAGTTTCTCTTTCTGTGAGTTCATAATTGGTGTATAAGAATGCTGTCGATTTCTTGACGTTAATTTTGTATCCTGCTACTTTGCCAAATTCATTTATTAAGTCTAGTAGATTTTTGATGGAGTCTTTAGGGTTTTCTATGTATAATATCATGTCATCTGTGAATAATGACAGTTTCACTTCCTCCTTTCCAATTTGGATCCCTTTTATTTTTTCTTCACGTCTGATTGCTGAGGCTAAGACTTCCAGTACTATGTTAAATAAGAGTGGCGAAAGTGGGCATCCCTGTCTTGTTCAAATTCATATGGAACCAAAAAAGACCCCAAATAGCCACAGCAATCTTGAAAAAGAAGGACAAAGTAGGTGGGATCACAATACCGGATATCAGGTTATACTACAAAAACTACTATAATCAAAACAGCCTGGTACTGGCACAAGAACAGACATATAGACCAGTGGAACAGAACAGAGAATCCAGAAATTGACCCAAGACATTATGCTCAATTAATATTTGACAAAGGTGGCAAGAGCATACAATGGAGTAAAGACAGCCTCTTTAATAAATGGTGTTGGAAAAATTGGACAGCTACATGCAAAAAAATGAAACTAGATCATCAAATTACACCATACACAAGAATAAACTCAAAATGGATAAAAGACTTAAATGTGACTTGTGAATCCATAAAAATCCTAGAAGAAAATGTAAGCAACTAAATTTCGGACATCATACGCAGTAGAATCTTCACTGATACATCACCTAAGGCAACAGAAACAAAAGGAAAAATGAACACATGGGACTACATCAAACTCAAAAGCTTTTGCACAGCAAAAGAAACAACCATCAAAACAGAAAGGGAACCCACTCTATGGGAGAGTATTATTGCTAATGATACATCAGATAAGGGGTTAATCTCCAAAATATATAGAATGCTCATACAACTCAACAAAAGGAAGACAAAGAACCCAATTAAAAAATGGGCAGAGGAACTAAATAGACACCTCTCCAAACAGGACATACAAATGGCTAAGAGACAAATGAAGAAATACTCAACATCACTAATCATCAGAGAGATGCAAATTAAAACAACAATGAGGTATCACCTCACACCTGTCAGAATGGCCGCCATCAACAAATCATCAAATAACAAGTGTTGGCGAGGGTGTAGAGAAAAGGGGACTCTAGTACACTGCTGGTGGGAATGCAGACTGGCGCAGCCACTGTGGAAAACACTATGGTGTTACCTCAGAAAATTAAAAATTGAATTGCCATTTGACCCAGTGATCCCAGTTCTAGGAATATACCCTAAGAAGCCTGAAACACCAATCAGAAAGAATATATGTACCCCCATGTTCATAGCAGCACTATTTACAATAGCTAAGATCTGGAAACAGCCCAAGTGTCCATCAGTAGACGAATGGATAAAAAAGCAGTGGTACATATACACAATGGAGTACTATGCAGCTGTAAGAAAGAAAGATCTCTTATCCTTTGAGACGACATGGAGGGACCTCAAGAGTATCATCCTAAGCAAAACAAGGCAAGCAGAGAAAGACAAATATCACATGATCTCACTTATTTGTGACATATAATGAACATAACAGTCTGAGGAACAGGGCAGACCCAGAGATGTGGAAGTAGGATATAGACTGACACCCCTCAGAAGAGGGGGTGGGGGGGAGGGAAGAGATAAACCACAGAACTTAAGCGCCTATATGCATAACTGATGGATATGGACAACAAAGCTGGGGACGGGGTGGGGGGATGTGGAGGAGGGTGTCAATGGGGAAAAAAGGAGAAACATTTGTAACAAAAATAAATTAATAAAATTAAAAAAAAAAAAAAGAATCAGATGGAAATGAAGAATGACATAGCTAAAATAAAGAATATCGCCCAGCTGGTGTGGCTCAGTGGATTGAGGGTCATCCCATGGACTGAGAGGCCCTGGTTCATTTCCTGGTCAGGGCACATGCCTGGGTTGTGGGCTCATTCCCCGATATGGGGTGTGCAGGAGGCACTTGATCGATGTTTCTCTCTCACATCAATGTTTATATCTCGCTCTCCTTCCTCTATCTCTTAAAAAAAAAAAAAAGAAAGAAAGAAATAGCGAAACTGTTTGAAGAAATAATGACAGAAAACTTCCCTAAACTGGTAAACAAATACTCCAAAAATTTATATGCAATTAAAAAAAAAGGCTCTGAATAGCCACAGCAATCTTGAGAAATAAGAACAAAGTGGGAGGGATCACAATATCATATATTAAGTTATACTGCAAAACCATTATCATCAAAACAGCCTGGGCCCTGGCCGGTTTGGCTCAGTGGTCAGAGCGTTGGCCTGCAGACCAGAGAGCCTGGGTTCGGTTCCCGCTAAGGGCACATACCTCTGTTGCAGTTTGTCCCCGGCCCCGGTTGGGGTTGTGTGGGTGGCAACCACTCAATGTGTCTTTCTCACATCGATGTTTCTCTCTTTCTCTTCCTCCCTCTCTCCCTGCCATTCTTTCTGAAGATACATGCAAAAATGTCCTCAGGTGAGGATAAAAAAAAACAAAAAAAACAGCCTGGTACTGGCACAAGAACAGGCATATAGATCAACAGAACAGAGCAGAGAACCCAGAAATTGACCCAAGCCAGTATGCACAATTAATATTTGACAAAGGAGGCAAGAGCATACAATGGAGTAAAGATAGTCTTTTTAATAAATGGTACCGGGAAAATTTAACAGGTACATACAAAAAAAAAATGAAACTAGACCACCAACTTACACCATACACAAGAATAAATTCAAAATGGATAAAAGACTTAAATGTAAGTCATGAAACCATAAAAATCCTAGAAGAACATGTAGGCAGCAATATCTTAGATATCTCACGTAGCAGAATTTTCACCGATACATGGCCTAGGGCAAAAGAAACACAGGAAAAAAATAAATGGGACTACATCAAACTAGAAAACTTCCGCACAGCACACTAAACCTGCATCAAAATGAAGAGGGAACCCACTGTTTAGAAGAATATATTCGCCAATGATACATTGGATAAGGGTTAATTTCCAGAACATACTCATATAGCTCAACAAAGGGAAGGTAAATGATCGAATTAAAAAATGGGCAGAAGACCTGAATAGACACTTCTCCAAATAGGACATACAAATGTCCAAGAGACATATGAAAAGAATGTTCTGTCACTAATCATCAGAGAGATGCAGATTAAAACAACTATGAGGTATCACCTCACATCTGCCAGAATGACTACCATCAACAAATCGTCAAACAATAAGTGCTGGTGAGGGTGTGGAGAAAAGGGGACTCTAGTACACTGCTGGTGGGAATGCAGACTGGTGCAGCCACTGTGGAAAACAGTATGGTGTTTCCTCAAAAAATAAAAATAAAAAATTGAATTGCTGTTTGATCCAGTGATCCCACTCCTAGAAATATATCCTAAGAATCCCAAATCAGAAAGAATATACACACCCCTATATTCATGGTAGCACTATTTACAATACCTAAGGTCTGGAAACAACCTAAGTGTCCATCAGTAGATGTGTGGATAAAAAAGCGGTGGTACATTTACACAATGGAATGCTATGCAGCAATAAAAAAGAAGATTCTCTTACTCTTTGAGACAGTATGGAGGGACCTGGAAAGCATTATGCTAAGAAAATAAGCCAGTCACATGATCTCACTTATATGTGAAATCTAATGAACACAAAAACTGATTAATGAAATAGAAACAGAGGCATGGAAACATGAATCAGACTGACGAACCTCAGAGGGAAGACGGAAGTGGGGGTGGGGGCGGGAAGAGATTAACCAAAGAACATATATGCCATTTATAGGCATAGCCCATGGACACAGACAATAGGGTGGTGAAAGCCTGGAGCAGGGCAGGAACCGGGACAATGGGGGACATCTGTAATACTCACAACAGTGAAGATTTAAAAAAGTGTAAAAATAAAATAAAAAAAAGAACAAGAGCAAAAATAAATTGAATTAAAATCAAATGCTGTTTTTTCAGTTTTAGTAACATTTAACCTTATCGAGTACTTGTAAAGAGCAAAGCTTTGTGCTAGACACTATATTTGCACTCTTACTTCTCACGACAGCCCAGAGAGCTCAGCATTATTAATTCTCTTTATGTTACAGATGAGAAAACACAAGCTCTAGCAAGATTAAGTAACATGGCCATCATCACACAGCTAGTAATTGGTGTAGCCAAAATGTTCCTGACGTTACTAACCAGTGAACAGCAGAGCCAACACTAGGACCCAGGTTTTCTGATTCTGAACCAGGGGTAAATCGATTACAGTTCTTTTGTTTCCACTTCAAGCCCCGTGTCCTGGCAAAACACATTTGGTTGTTTCTTTTGTTAAAACATTCTAAATAAAAGGGATGGATATGCCTAGCCAGTGTGGCTCAGTGCTTGAGCGTGGACCCATGCACCAAGAGGTCGCTGGCTCGATTCCCAGTCAGGGCACATGCCCAGGTTGTGGGCCCAATCCCCAGTGGGGGGCATGCAGGAGGCAGCCAATCGATGTTCTCTCTCATCCATGTTTCTCTCTCTCCCTCTCCCTTCCCCTCTCTCTCTAACATCAATAAAGAAAATAAATAAGTAAATAAAATAATAAATAAAAGGCATGGATACAGAAAACTGACTGACAGCTGTCAGAGGCGAGGAAGTTGATGGTTGCATGAGAAGGGTGAAGGGTTTAAGCAGAGAAAATAAAGAAAGACTCATGGACACAGACAACAGTATGGTGATTGTCAGAGGGAAGGAAGGGTGGGGAGGCAGAGAAGGTAAAGTGGGATAAATGGTGATGGAAGGAGACTTGACTTGGAGTGGTAAACACACAGTACAATACATAGATGATGTATTGTAGAATTGTATACCTGAAACCTGTACAATTTTAACAACCAATGTCACCTCAATAAATCCAATAAAAAATAAAGAGAACACTTCAAGCAAAAAAACAAAATAAAAAGGTATGGAATGCATCAAAATAAAAAGAAGTATTTTCTCTAGAAGTCGTGCTTACCACACCAGAAGGCAGTGCACAGAGACTTAAAAGACCACACTGAAGCAAACACATCCCATAATTTATCTAGTGTTATAAAAATGAAAGACTTCTACCATTTTTTGGCAGCTTTGCTGTCTTAAAGGTGAAATGCCCTCAGGGTCCATCAGGAGGTTTTGTTCTTTTGGAGTGCTCGTTCCAAAGTGGGGTTTTTTTTGGTCTTTAAAATATTAAGTAAACACTGAAAAGTACTTGAATGGGCTCTAGGGGTCCCTCTGGTTTGACTCAGGCTCTTCAGCAAAGCTACTGAAGTATAGATCTGGAGAACTAATCAAAAGAAAGCCAAATTCACAGCTTTCTTTAAATATTTTATAGGGTAACGTTTTAGTGTTTCACCTGCCTGCTGCCTCTGCTGATTTGCGAGCAGCTGTCCTAAGCACGTGGACTGTGCTGCCTGCGTGGACCCCTTGTCCACAAAAGCAAGACCTGGCAGCGGGGGACAGGCCAAGGAGAGGAAGGCATCGGCACCTGCCTGCTGCAGCCTCCTTTTTTTTTTTTTTTTTACTTTCCCTCAGTAGGAAAGCACATCAGGAGCTGCTTGCGATGAACAATAATTTGCCAGGTTTTCTTCACCCCTCTGACAGCAGCATCCACAAGGACCACTTAACATTGCACAAAGAAAATGGTTCCCAGTCATTGACTTCCTCCCCGCAAGCAGCCAACCATTTCACAAATGAGGACCTGGAGAGCAGCAGGAACGGCTCAGCTCAGGCTCATCCCTGCTGCTGGGAGGAACAAAAACCTCCACTAAACACTCAGTTTGCCAACAGCATGTGTCAGTCTACACACACAGGCTTTTTGATAGCCACTCTCAGTGAAACTCCAACACAGTCCTCACCCATCTGAACTCCCAAAGTTTCAAGAGCCGAATCAGTCAGGGGATTTATCTTTAAGGCGTGTCCTATACTCAGTGAAGGAAAAAGCAACTGAAAAGCTTTTTCCAGACTAGCCAGCAGACTAGCAGGTGCACATGAGCGCGCGCACACACACACACACACACACACACACACACACACGTTGCGATTTTCTTTCCAGATTCCAGCAATAATCACCATCAGTTTAAGCCCCTAAAATAGGTTTTTATGATAGTTCAGACAATCTGAACTCCATTTCTCTTTCTGCTTCTCCAGAGACCTGAGCTACTATAGCATGGGTAAGGGGGAGAAAAATGCAGAAACTTCATACCCACAATATTTCTCTTCTTTTCCCAAATCCATATGTGCCCTAAATCTTCCCAGTTAGCCTGGAAACAGATGAGATGTGGATCCAATGGGCATGTGGAGTTGAGACACAGCCCCTGGTACATCTTTACATCCACTGATTTACAAGAAGGATGAGGACACTCAAAGGCAAAGAACTCCAGTATGGTCCCAGATTAGAGTTCAGACACAGATGGCATGTCTGGCAGACAAGGGTGAGGAGGGAGATGAGGTAAATTGCCTAGGAGCACTGCAGAAAGAAAGAAACCATTCCAAGAGAAGAAGGTATCTAGCATGATGAATAAGACTCATCAACAGAGCCTAAAGTTTAGAGGAAAGTGGCAATTATAGCTATTTTGAAATAGCTATTTGAACTTGCCTGTACCCAGAAGAAAAGCATCATGGAGAAGCCGCAGAGCACATGGCCAGCCAGGGCAGAGTGGATGGAGGGAATTAGTCCCAGTAGAGCAGTGGCAGCAGCAACTGACCCATTAGCATTTGTGAAACCCCTAGAGACCCACTAAGAAGACTAGAGTCTGAAGAAACAAGTCAGTGTTGGGGGTTATCTAGCCGGCAAAAATCTAGAACTGCACATTAGTGGCACCATATTCATAACTTTTGGATGTTGCAGATTACTGAAGCTTGATTATTCAATCCTCAAATACGTACTTTTAAAAGGTTATAGCCACCCATTGTACAACAGCTAATTGAATTCCTAGCAGGAATTTCATACAAGAACCTCCCTATATTTTCAGCTGTTCTGAAGCTTTGCTGAATCCCCAGTCAGGTAGTGTCTGAAGTGTCAATATGTACAATAGTATCTGAGATACAATAATATCTCCATTTAGACTACTGTGGAGATTTCTGGTGTTCAAGGGGATTGGCCCTTTTGGACTCTGCATTTGCAAATCTTGCCCTCTTATCTTCAATGCTACCCTAAATTTAAAAAATAAATAAATAAACAATGCAAATTATAAAGAATATGTGGTTTTGCTTTGAATGAAAGTATATTTGAGCTTACCTCATTTCTTGACCAAGTCTTTTGAGATATGACATCAGAGAATTTACATGCCCTGAGGCCAAACAATTTGTTGCAATGCCTTCCAAATGGATGGATATTGAAAGTAATTGGGAAGGGTTTCAAAATTATGTGAAGGAGCAATAGTCATCTGATTTTCCTGACTCCCTTGACAACAAAACCCCTTGAAAGAACTGTCTCCACTTCTTTTCCTCTCCTTTTTTCCTGAATCCACTCCAATATGTTCTCACAAACTTTATGTTGACAACTCCAATGTCAACTCTTAGTCCTTATTTTATTCAATCTGTGAGCAGCAATTGACACATTTGTTCACTCTTTTTCTGGCTCCCAAATTTATTTCTCTGGTCTGGGCCTCTCCCCTGATGTCCAATTTCATGTATCCAATGGCCTATTTCACTTCTTCACTTGATAGCTAAGGCATTTCAAACTTAACGTGTATAAAATCAGTCTTCATTTCTTTTTCTTCTATCCTGTTCCCTCTTCCTCAGTTTTCTTCAATCGCAATAAATGTCAACTCTGTTCCTTCATAGATTAAAAACCTTAGATTCATCTTTGACTCACTCTCATCTTTTCCTCATACCCTTTTATCAAATTCATCAGCAAATTCTATAAGCTTGAGCCTCAAAATATGTCCAGAATATGATCAATTCTCAACACCTCCATGGTTGCCATAGTCTAAGCTTCCATCACCCATCATGTGGATAATTGCACCGGTCTCCTAACTGATCTTCCTCTTGCCATTCTCTTGTTCCCTAACAGTCTTTCTCCACACAGCAATCACAATGTTTCTGTTAAAACATAATCAGATCAGATCATTTCTCTACTCAAAATCCTTGCATAGCTTCTATCTATCACAGAGTGCAATCCAAAGTTCTTATTACCATGTCTACAAGGCCTGACCTAATTTGGAGTTCACCATCTTTTTGATGTTATCTCCTACTACTCTCTCCCTCCTTCCTCCCACTGCAGCCTTGGGGCCTACAACACCCCAAACCTGCTCCCATCTCAGAGTCTTTACACTCACTGTCCCCACTACCTGGAGTTATCGTCTTCTACCTCATGGCTCACTCTTTCCCTTCCCTCTGGTTTCCTCTCAAATATCCCCTCATCATAGATGCCTTTTCTGACTCTCCAGCTACATATAAAAAGAACACCCCTGCTTCTACTTGTCACTCACCTACCCCTTGCCTAGCTTTGCTTCTCCTTCACAGCACGAATAATCACCTGACATAATTATTTGGCCCCCATTAGAATGGAAGCTTCATCGGAGTAGAAATATTATCTGCTTTGATCACTGACGTACCCCATCACTCAGAACATTATCTCATCCATATCATATTTTATCTCCTCCAAGACTTGTATTTTTACATATTTTAACATGTATAAATTGGGGGTGCATCTTATAACGTGCAATATTTTTTTTTCCTTTCTTAGTACTCCATGTAACAATGGTCTATGTATAACTGACATCTTAGATTCAATGAAATATGGTTTTGGCATTCAAAACACATTTTGAATAACAAATAAATCCCATTTATTGTATCTTCAGAAGTGCAGGGCTCAGCCTTTTGGGCAAAAGGCTACGGAATTACAATTTAGTATATAATATAATCTACTGATTTTGAATGTTTATCTAATTTATACTAAAATAGGGAACAACAGAAAAAAAACAGATTAAAAGTATCAAGGAAAGGGAATTATCAAGTTAAAATAGCCTAGAGTAAGGGACAATACAGTCAAGAGAATCACCAGAACTTATTTAAAAACCAAAGATAATAAATCAGACTTACAAAATTCACTAGCCCCCGAGGGAAACACTGTACTAACATATAAAACAAAAATTATTCCTAATGGTAACCTGAGACCTAGTCATCACAAAATGAATAAAATATTTAGTATGCTCAGTTTAAGAAGCAGAAAGATAGATAGCATGTTTGTGTTAGATTTCCTTCAAAAAAATGCTTAAAATAAAAATAATTTATTTGGGTTTTAAAAGTAATAAAATTTAATAATCTGGAACATTCATTTCAGTGGCACGCTTATGGCCCTCTTAATGATGTCATCATCATCAGGGTAATTCTCGGAGAATTTCTATTGGTATGCACTATGCATTTGAACTAAATTTCACGATCGCATACTAGGAGAAAATCTGGGGAACTGCAGGGTTATAAAACCTTTTACATGAATTCTAATCTTCTACTTTGATAGATGCTCTGAGTTGAAATTTATTGGACTAAAACTGCTCATTTTCTTGTGCTTACATATTACATGCTTGTTTGCTTCATGCAAGATAATGGAGGGAAAAAAATCAAAATTTTCTAATTGTAATTCTCTTTTTCTGCTCTGTTGTTTATACACCCTGTTAAGTTATATATGTCATTATAAATTTAGAAATTTTTTTATTAACATAAGCAAATAAAGTGAAAGTAAAGTCAATAGGTAAACCATGTGTAGTTGGGAAAGGAGGGTAATTTGGGGCAGAGCTGAGATTACCTTATTGATTTCAGCTACATTTAAATGTAGTCTATTAGTGCAGGCTTGTGCTGTTCATATAAAGTCAGAATTATTATAATAAAACTAATATCCTATATCTCAGTTATTAAAATGTTCATTCTTTGACATCTGCTCTCAAAATATATAATAAAGGAAGTAATTCAGCAACATAGAAAATGATTATCGGTGTTATATCTTATCTCTGCTAGTTCATACTTTGTTCAATAAAACATTACTTCTTCAATAAAAAGTATTGAAATGTTAACTTTGTTAACTTTGAAGGGACTTTTAATCTCTTCAACTTCAGTTCCTCAATTGTTACATAGGATTTGCAATTCCTAAAATATTAGTTATAAGGACAAAATAATGCCAGTGAAGTAATCAGAATGATGTCTGTTACACAGAAAAACATTAATTATTATGAGTAGTAGTATTCAATTTGTTGTTGTTATTATTTAGGAATTAGAAACTTGGGCTAAAACATCAATTTAGAAACAAAGACAACGAATTTTATAGAATTTCTACTTGGGCTGTTTCCGTGAGGACTTGGAATGCGAACAGGGAGTAAAGGCTGACCCCTCATTTGAGTAATGGAGGAAATGAGGGGAAAGGCTGTGGAGGATTGACTGCATTACCTCCTCACCCCCTTCCTGTACACCTATTGCTGCCCTATAACGTTGCAGTGCTCTCCCAGTCTGCACTGGGTGCTCTGTCCCACTCTAGTTTCTGGGCTCCACCTACTGACCTGTTTTAGCCATTGGGACGGCAACAAGCAGAAGCTTGAAAAAGCACTTGCACATTTCCACTGGTTCTTCTACTCTGCGTTTGCTGTGAGAACATGCCCAGTCTAGCCACTGGGCGTTGAGACATGAAACAAAGCCCAAGTGTCTCCCCAGCTAAGGCCTCTCTAGATAGGACAACAAGCCATCCAACACCCAAATATGTGATCACCAGTCATGATGGGTCAATAATAAGTTACCCCAGCCAAGACTAAAAGAACCGCCCAGTTCACCTGAAACCTGGCAAGTTAAATAAATGTATTGTTTTAGTCAATGAGTTTGGGTGGTTGTCTTGCAGCATTACTATGGTAGTAGTGGTGGTAAATAACTGATATGGAAACTGATATTGGGCTATGTAGAAACAGTGAAAAGAATGATGCCCCGGGTCCTTGCTAGTGAAAAGGACTACAGTGACAGGCAATAAAACTTTCAAGGTATCAAGGGCCTGGGTGCTTGCCTTCCAGTGTGGTAAGGAACAAAAGACTGTGTCTCACTCCAAGATCAGTCTTGGAAAATCCAAGGGATGAACTGAATGGTGGTAGCTTCAAAGAAGAAAGGAAACCTGGCAGAAGTCCTGGTTATGTAGCAAGTAGGAGAAGGAGAAGGGGGGAAATTAGCCTGACCCTGAGAAAGAACTGTAGGTTCAACACAAGGACACCCCAAAGTGTTCCCCAATATTCATTCTGACAGATTTGTCCACAAGTCATTCTACTTTTTCAGTCAGTCAAATGTTTTAAATGCTCTATCTTCCCTATTACTCTCCTATTCATTTTCATCATCAAAATCATAAAGACTTTCTTCCTTTTCACCTTATTACAAAATAACTTCCTTTCTGGCTTGACCTGGTTCACTCTCCCATTATGAAATCCACTATTAACACTGCTACCAGATGATTTTTAAAGTAAGGTTAATCATATTTCTTTGCTATCTAAAAATCTTTAATGAATAATTGCCTATTAAATAACTTATGCTTGGATCACCCTTTTATTTAAGATTCTCCACAGAATAGCCACAACCTTTCACTCCAAGATGGATGGATAGGTGGATGAATAGGTAGGTAGATAGATAAATAATATAGATAGATAGATGAAAGATAGATAGATAAATAGATAGATGATAGGTGATAGATAGATTAGATGATGATGATAGATAGATAGATAGATAGATAGATAGATAGATAGATAGATAGATAGATAATAGATAAAAAAACTGACTCAGACTAAACTATTAGCTACCAGGAGAAGTTGATTTTACCTCAAGGGTTAGAAATGTGACTTAGTGTGGGTGGCTTTATGTACATATTTTTGAGTTATATATTTGCAGTTCTGAGGAGCATCCAGATTGTAATTCAGTAATTCAGACTGTAATTCAGTAATTTTAACCTTAACTTTGCACTGAAATCACATGGAGACCTTTAATAAATACTGATGCTTTGATTATGGATTAATTGGTATGGATAACCAGGATTTCTTTTATTTTAAATTTATCTTTATTGTTGAAAGTATTATAGATATCCCTCTTTTTTCCCCCATTGACACTCTCCTTCCTGCTCCAACCACCCCCACACCCTCCACTTTCACCACACCGTTGTCTGTGTCCATTGGTTATTCATATATGCATATCAGTTCTTTGGTTTATCTCTTCCCTCTCCCTCACCCCCCTTCCCTCTGAGATTTGTCAATCTGTTCCCTACTTTCATGACTCTGGATCTACTTTATTCGTCAGCTTATTTTGTTCTTTATATTCCACAAATAAGTGGAGCTTGTTTCACTTAGCATAATACTCTCCAGGTCCCTCTATGTTGTCTCAAAGGGTAAGGGGTCTTTCTAACAGCTGCATAGTATTCCATTTTATTTTTAAAGCTCCCTCAGTGATTTTAATATAAGAATCACAGTTATAATTGAACTATGCTGTTTGTTTGTTTTTTGTTTTTAGTATCAACAAAGATGCCTTGCCTTAGCATACATCTAGCATTTTATTGAATAATGCAGTGAGAAGTGCATAACCTTGGCTTGCAAGTACATTTCAGTGTGTTGGTATCTGTTGAACAGAACTGTGGACTGTGCACTCTATCTCTACTCTCTACTCCCCACCCCCCTCCCCACACACTGAACTAGAATTCTTTTGTAATAGCAGCAAGAGAAAAATGAAAATTTGTTGCCATTTGATGCAAATTGAGGGAGCCCATGTGACATACATTAAAAAAGCCAACTGATTCGGTGCCACCCTGCCGCAGCCATGTAAAAGTGCCTAACAGTACATTCAAGAGCTGCTTGCTCTGCGCAGATAGACCATGTTTTGGCTGCCCCTATTATTGCTTCATATGCAAATCTGGATATCAACATAACAGCCAATTTCCACTTGCAGATACATCTTACAACAGGATCTTAGTGGTTTCAATGAGAATCCATAGTTTCTGATTACAAATAGAGTTGTTTTTCACAGGCAAGTCTAACTATTCTTTCGTCAGACCATGTCAGCCCTCAGAAGGACAAATTCAAAAGATTGAATAACTGCCAGCTGGTGTGGCTCAGTGGTTGAGCATCAACCCATGCACGAAGAGGTTGTTGGCTCAATTCCCAGTCAGGGCACATGCCCAGGTTGTGGGCCCAATCTCCAGTGCAAGGCATGCACGAGACAGCCAATCGATGTTCTCTCTCATCAATGTTTCTATCACTCTCTCTCCCTCTCCCTTCCTCTCTCTCTAAAATCAATAAGGGAAAACAACAACAAAAGATTAGATGACTATTATTAGAGTATTTGGTTCTAGTTTTGGGTTTTTTAAATTTCAGCTCACCCATTCACACTTCCCTCCAGTCCCCAGTTGGAATCTACACAAAGCTTTTTGGGAAGGAATTGGATCACACCACCATAATGAGTAAGGACACTGAGTAGTTGGTTAATCCCCTACCACCATCCCCTTCATGTGATCCTAGGAAGCTCAGCTTGGCCAAACCTTTTCTGAAGCAGTTAATGGTGCCTGCCTTGTTGGGAGTTTGCTGTATCTTCTGCCTGAAATAAACAGCAGAAAAGATTCCTTTCTTTCAACTAGTCAGTCATAGATGGTCTTTGACCTACATGATTACAGCTGCTTTGGTCCTAAAAAATAGCCCTACTCTTTACCTTTTACAAAATCCTCTGTGCCAAAACTAACACCGAGTTCCCAGGAGGCAGGACCTGGGGTTATTTAGGTGATGCCCACTATTTAAAAGTGACTTATCCCTTCAACTCTCTCCCACCTCAGAGCAACCTCTTTGTCCCTCAGAATTCTCCCCTTGAGTATTTAGAGCAGCCTCTTTTTCCTCCTTCATAATTAAACAGTCATAAATCTAGTGTCTCAGAGACAAATGCTAAGATAGAAGGTCCCCAAAGCCACCTCATAAGATTCCTAGGTGCACTAAAGGAACTAGGTCTCCTAGTGCCTGGCCCATTGTCCCAGAATTCTTGAGGCAGATATGCAAATTCACCTGTCCTTGCCTCTCACTGTTCAAGCTTCCTTGTCAAAGTTATACAAACAACAGTCAATTGTGGGTGAATATAATATTTTACATATTTTCATTCAAAACCATTTTGATGCTTTGATACATTTAGTCTTCTTTGTTCTAAATCTTTTACTCTAGTCTTCTTTCACCTTAACTTCTCTAATGCTAAAATACATACCTAGGGTTTTTTTCTCCTTTTTTTAGGGTACATTTTACAATCCTCTATAGAACACTTAAGTCACTATATTATATAGTATAACACTAATCAAATAGAAAAGGGGAAAAAAGGCTCAACAACACAGTTCTTTATCACTGTCATACAATTTTGCGTTTAACCTAGTCTAAAAAAAAATCACTGCAGTCTGCTACTAGAAAGTACCCATGAAACAAAATGTTAACCATAACTCCTAGTGCCTTAGGTATTCATAACAGCCCTCCTTCCCATCACAACTGTGTGAGCCCATTTGTGCCTAACACACTTCTCAATCATGCCTGATGAATGAGAGCATCTTCCTGAAGGAGTCACTCAATGTAGTCTCTAGACAGCTCCAGTTATCACCTGTGTTATTATACCTTAAAAAAAGAATGGTCAGCTCAACTACCTTAGTGAAAATACTGTGGAAATAGCTTTATTAATTACTACTGAGTTGCAACCAGTATTAACTTCCATTTAGTATATATAACTATTTAAAAGTATTGATGTTACTGCTATAGCATCCTATGACATTTTTACTGAATCTTTTGAATGTGTTATTGCCCTTGGATTCATAGTTGTGAATAATCCAGCTCACTTTGCCAGATACAAAAACAGTTCTGGGGCACCTTTTCTCAAAGCAGTAATTCTAGAAGGCCCATCAATTCCTCTCTATTGTCTTTGTAAAACATAACTCACCAACAGCCTGGAAAAGGCAGCTCTACATACTTCACGCTCCACCATTTCTGGGTAAAGGAATTGTAACCAGGATGGAACCTCTGACCCGAGCTGAGCCAATGAAATTCCCTCTCAAAAAACATTTTAAATTCGGACCCAGAGAGTGAGTCAGTCAATTATTTATGGTCAGCAAGCAAAGCAATTTTGCGTGAAAGCGGAGAAGCCAGTCTGCAAAAAGAGAAAGCAGAATGTCTTATTTATTGCTGCATAACAAATTACCCCAAAGTTCGGTGCCTTAGAACAACAAACACTTATTATTTCACAGTTTCTGAGGGTCAGGAATCACAACAGTTTAGCTAGGTCGTCCTGGTTCAGAGTTTCTCATAACATATTCAAGTTGCCATCTGGGACTTCAAGGATTACAAGACCAAACTGCAGCTAAAAAATCTATTTCCAAGATCACTCATAAGGCTGTTGGCAGACTTCAGTTCCTCCTGGGAGAAAGGCCTTAAGGATTTGGTTCATTAAGGAACTCTCCATAGCTCTGCTCCCTCCCTGGTAGCTTGCTTCCCCTAGTACCAGTAACTCAAGAGAGGGAGAGAGAACACACAACTAAGATGAAAGCCAAAGTTTTTTTTTTTTAATCTAATCTCAGAAGTGACAGTCTATCCCTTTGTTATATACATATCCATTGAAAGTGAGTCCAACTCATACTCAATAGAAAGAGATTACACAAGGGCATGAATACTAGGAGGGAGAATCACTTGGAGCCATCTTAGAGGTTGCCTACAAGAGACCACACCTGTGGCCCTCAACAATTCACATCTTTCTCACATGCAAAACTCATCCCCTCCCAAGGTCTCAAGAGTTCCATTCCATTACAGTATCAGTTCAAAGTCTAGAAACCTGTCATCTCTATGCCATCTAAATTAGGTCCAGGAGTTGATGAAGCTTCTCAGGTATAGTTCCTGAACTACAGCTCCTCAAATACAATTCCTCTTGAGTTATAGACTTGTGAAATTAAAGTTATTGGTCCCTCCTCCACACACACACACACACACACACACACACACACACACACACACCATACAATTAGGACAGGTATTGGAAAACTGCTATAGGCATTTCTGTCAAAAAGGGAGGAAGGATACATAAAGGAGTCACTGGTCCATAGTAGTTCTGAAATCCAACTGGGCAAATGTTAAATGTTCCTTGATTGAATTCCAAGACTGGGAATAATTTTTCCTAACTCTCAACTCTACCTTCTCAGTTATTGTTTCTGCCCTCTGTGTCTTCTTTCTTTTTTGTTGTGAAAGGGAGCATGCGTTCACAGCTAAGTATAATAGTTATCACAGCCTTCTTCCTTCCAGTGTGATTCTGGGGTCCAAAGACCTTTCCTTTTCCCGTACTGTCTCTGCCCTCCTGAATCTAAGCTGATGATGTTTCTGCATATGTAACTCTTTCAAGAACTTTGAGGGGTCTCCTGTGAATCATCTTTGGGTTCATTCCTTTAGACAAAAACCACACTCACAAATCTTGCGATAAGGGCTTCTCTCTTTTGAGCCTTGGCTGAGACAGCTGAGACATAATGCTCTTAAGCTTCCTAGACATACTATTGTTTCATTGAGAGCATGTGAAACACACTATTACAATCTCTTTAAAGGGCCCTTTGTGTAACTGAATAGTGTACTGGGCATAATCTTTTATTTTTCTGAGATCTTAACAAAAGTTTTGACAGTCACCTCCTTTGCTTCATCTTTGGACTATTGTTCTCCAGGCAGTGTCCTGGATTTGATCTTTGATCTAAAGCCATTTCAGACCTCAGAGGGAAGGGGGATAGGGGGACAGGAAGAGATAAACCAAAGAACTTACATGCATATATGCATAACCAATGGGCACAGACAACAGTATGATGAAGGCAGGGGGTAGCAGGAGTGGGGAGAAGGGTGTCAATGGGGAAAAAAAGGAGGGACATCTGTTATACTTTCAACAACAAAGATTTTTTTAAAGCCATTTCTTAATTTTGGCATCAGTCACCACTAGGAAAAACAGAATTTTCAAAACTGTCAAGTCTTGGCTCCTTTTTACTTAATATCCCTACCTCAATTTAAATTATTCCTCTCCTATATTGCTATAAGTAGCAAGATAAAAAACAGACAATACCTTCAACACTTCTTGGAAATCTCCTTAGCTAGATCACTCAGTTCATAAAGTACACTTTCTCATTTTCACATTACTACAAGCAATAGTGTTGTTAGATTTTCTGCCACTGCATAACAATGATTCTCCTTTCCTTTAGTTTACTGCCAGCATTCATCCTCCGCCTTATAACAGACCAAGAGGCTTTTATTATTACCTGACTAAAGGGGTCCATGTGCCCTTAAGAGGGGTCCACATCAAAGCCCAATAAAACATGAACAGGAGTTTGCAGCGAAGAAAGTAAGGGTTTATTTTAGGAAGTGTCCCACACCCAGAAACACAGGTGAGCTCATGGTCAAAGACCTGGTTTCCCAGGCTTCATCTGGTTTTAACAATTTTCTGGATCTGGAGCTAAAACCAACTGAGGCCTGGATGTTATCTTTAGTTTGATTGAAGCTCTGTCTTTGTGGGCAATAGACCCCAGGCTCTGTTCCTAAGATTATTTGATTCCTACAGGGTTACCCTATTAAAAGCTTCTTCAAGGCACTTTAGAATTTCACTAAAACTTTGCTCAATTCTCATTCCAAAGCCACTTTCAAACATCAGGTTTTCATGATGGTAGCAGTCCACTTCTAGGCACCAAAATCTGTATTATTCATACCAAAAATTAGCAGCTTAAAACAACAAACATTTATTATCTCACTATTTTTGTGGATCAGGAATCAGAAGCAGTTCAGCTAGGAAAGAAATGTTGGCATAGAGTGACTGATAGGTTACAGTCAAGTGGTCACCCGGGACTGCAACCTCAAAACCAAATGACTCAACTGGATATAACATATCCACTTCCAAGTTCATGGGTATAGGCAGGTTTCAGTTGCTCACAGGCTTTCAGAGTGAGGACCTCAGTTTCTCTCACAGACTATTGGACTGATGACCTCTGTCCTTCACCACACCATCTGGGCCTCTCCATATGGCTGCTCAAAACATGGCACTCTGCTTCCCCCAGCACAAGTGTTCTGAGAGAGAGAAAGAATGTACACACCCAAGATTGAAGTGTAAACAAAAGTTCCACAGGACTCCTCTGAGGGATAAAATAGTTTTATTCTGATATGATTTGTAAATCAGAGACATGCTCTAAGGTGGGAAGCACAAGGCAAGAGTTTTAAAGGGGAGAATTGCAAGGCATTGCCCAAAAGGATGGGTTGCTAGGAAAACAAAATCATAAATTTACATCATTCATGTTCTGATTGCTGCAGGCAACTGGATTTTCAGGGGTCTGCTGACTAAGTGGTTAGCAAGTGGGATTGTGAAATAAGAACAATGGTTTCAATTGACTCATGGTCAGCAGGTAGAATCACTGGATATGGCCAACAGTTAGAGTCATGAGACATAGTTAGTAAAGTGGGGAGCATAAGGCAGGGACCAACACCCTAGTTTCTCTTCAGAGTCTGCAAAATAAATGAGTAAAACAAGTTTTATAGTAAAACAGACAATGCAAAGAATATAGTTCATCAGGTAGACAGAGTCAGAGTTTAAACCATAAAATGGCCTAGTCACTTGAGCAAGGTCCGAGGTCAAATTGCAGAAGGATCCTGCTATTCATCCCATTACTTCCACCTTTAGAAGTGGGTCAATAAGTCCAGCCCACACTCAAGGGGAGAAGATTACATAAGGGCATGACTACCAGGAAGGGGTGGTCATTATGGAACATCTTAATAACTGCCTACCCCAGAGACCACAAGATAAAAGATGAAGATCATGTAGCAAGAGAGAAAGAAAGATCACCTGATAAATTTCCAGTCTCATGAGGCCTGTCTATTTCCAATAGTTACAATCACTGAGATTTCTCTGTCATTTAAAATAAATGGGCATATGCTTCAGCAACAGTGATTGAGTTTCTGCTCCTTAAAACCAAATTATTCCACCTGGCTGGTGTGGTTCAGTGGTTGAGCATCAACCCATGTTACCAGGAGGTCACTGGTTCAGTTTCCAGTTGGGGCATATGCCCAGGTTGTGGGCCAAGTCCCCGGTGGGGGGCATGTAGGAGGCAGCCGGTCAATGTTCTCTCATTGATGTTTCTGTCTCTCTCTCCATCTCCCTTTCTCTCTAAGAATCAATAAAGAAAAATATTTTTTAAAAAAAAACAATTATTCCTAAAACTGTATGTCACTTTCTTGAAGAGTTTCACTCACCTCTGTTAAACTAAAAGCATATATAAGACATCCCTCTAATGTCTAAACAAGACTCAGAATGTCTGAACTGACCTGCAGATATTGTAGATCAGGCATGTTCTGTATTCTGCTGACCCTGTCGGCAAAAAGCTCCCTGCCAGCACATTAAGGACAGTACGCTTATATTAGAAGCTACGGTTTTAATTTCTGTGACATGTAATGAGGCAGTCTTACTAGCCAGAATATTTTATTAGGTCATAATGTGTTAAATGTAGTTTAATCAAGAGCTGCCATTAGATAACTTCCCAATGAACTTTGGCTGTAACATGATCACATAACAAATCATCTATGGAATCCTTCTGAAATAGTAAAGAAAGATGGACCAGCCCTACAAAGTAAGCAACAATACTCTCATAACTAGTAATAATAGTGATGAAAATAGCTAACGTTTATTGAGCACACACATAAGGTTCTCTTATAACTCAAGATGGCATACTAGTAACACCCATCATTTTCTACTTACACACACACACACACTTTTAGAATATTTAACTTGAGGTTAAGGAAAAGAAATTGTACGTATAGGTTACTAATTGCTAATATCTGAAATATGACATTTAATCTTCACAACTCTATAAGATAGCTACTTTGATTATTCCCATTTCAAGGCCAAGGAAACTGAAGTTAAGCAACATTGAACAACGAATTCAAAGTCAAATAGCTTGGTTCCTGATAGTCATATACCTGGATACTCCCTCTCTCATTATATCAGGGATGGTCTGTGGGTCAATCATTATGGCAAAAGTAACGGTGTATGACTTTTTATGCTAGGTCATAAAAGCCATTTCAGGTTCTCCCTTGCTCTCTTGGATCACTCATTTCAGAGGAAACCAGATTCGATGCTTTGAGAACACACAAGAAGTCATAAGAAGAGGGCCATGTGTCAAAGAATTGAGGCCTCCTAAGCACCATCAACTTGCCAGTGAGTCATTGTGGAAGTGAATCCTCCAGCTCCAGTCAATCCCTGAGGTGACTGTCACCCCAGCTAGCATCTTGACTATAATCACATGAGAAACACCAGGTGATAAACACCCAGGTGAGCCATGCCCAAATTCCAGACCCACAGAAACTATAAGATAATAAAGATTGTTTTTTCAAGCCACTACATTTTGAAGTAGTTTGTTGCACAACAGTAAATAACTGATGTAGCAGTAAAGCTGGATGCTCCTTCCTCAAGTTTTCTCGTGGATTGTTGTCAGTATGTTTGCCAAGGCTGAGGTTTCTTCTGGAGAACAACATGCTTCTAAGCTCACTCATGCAACTGTTGGCAGGATTCAGTTATTTGCTGGTATTTGGTCAGAGGCCTCCCTCAGTTTCTTGCCACATGGACCTTTTCATAAATTTGCTCACAACATGGCAGCTAGCTATTTTCCCTTAAAGCAAATGAGAGAGAATAAAAGAAGAATGCCCAAGATAGAGAGCATAGTCTTTTTGTAACCTATTCTCAGAAGTGACAGCACAACCAACCTGCCATATTATATTTCCTAAAAGTGAATAGCTTTTATGAAGTAAATCCAGCCCACAACTAAGGAGAGGAGATCATGCAAGAGCATGAACAGCAGTATGAGCAGTGATGATAACTGGGTGGGTGTACCACCCTAGGATATGACTCCAGTGATCTGAGTTGATGCTCTTCATCATTATGCTCTATGCCTCCCTTCATCTAATGGTGGATTCCATTCACAGAAATAAAATCCAAGCATCAGCCTTCCCTTGTAATCAAAGTACACCTCTCCAGGATATTTGTACAAGGATGATTAGGCTGAAGACTGCTCATGAATCAACCCAATAGAATACAGCTGTTTCAACTCACCAATCATATTTCTCCCTCAGGTGAACTCAGACTTAGTCCCTTCACTCTTCAAAACACCGCCAACTCAAGACTTTATTAATAGAGTTTTACTGATGCCTCCAGGGTAACTGAAATTATTTACTGCTTCACAGCATATATCTTTAAAAATGAACATTAGCTAATCCTGTCTTTAAAATTATTCCAGCCTGCGAGGCATTGGCAAATTCTCACCTTTCCCAAAGGTTCCGCCTGCTACTTTATCCCTCCCTCTCCAGGGCTACCACATAGATTGTGCAGGTTGCTCACTGCACAAGGCTGCTTGGCTGAAGTGGTGAGTAGGGGACTAAAATTCAGCTCACATTCTGCTCCACAGTCTGGGGCACATGTCCTGGGGTGGGGCCACATCTGTCTGATATGGGCTAGTTGAAGTTCTATGCACTTTTCTCATGTTTTCCAGGCCGTCTTCTCTTACTTCTAAGCTATTCCTAGAAACTCCTATGACCAAAAAAAAAAAAAGAAAGAAAAGCCTGTTATTATGGGGAAGAATGGGAGTTGGGAAGATGCTACAAACAAGAGATAGAGGCTGTATGGAGGCTGAGGAGAGCAACTTTGCAGATAAAAGGTATACCTAATGGGCTTTTTGGATTGAAGTGCTGTTCACTTAAAATATAAGACACTCTTCCACTTGCTCACTACTACCTAGTCACATGATCAAAAGGATAGGGTATGAAATAAGGATAGATATGATGCTACAGCCATGTTTGGGTTACACTCCAGATTTCTTGCTTTGCTATACGGGGCACTTTTGTTCTACTCCTCTCACTTCTTGTGCATACCAAAGCCTATATTTCTGCAAATAGCCCTCATAAAGATTTTTGCTAAACCAAAGGCAATATCTACTACTCCTATAAGAAGGGGCTGCTGTCAGTGGCTATTTAAATAACAATGTTTCCTCTCATCAAATAAACATAAGTCTCCCCACCAAATCAGTGATGTTCATCAAGACAAGTAACTTTGGTTGAGTCTCTGGCATTTTCACACACATCATAGCATCAAATAACCCTAGAAAGTATTATTTTCCCATTTTACAAATGAATAATTACAGGTTAAGTAGGAAGGTTAAGTAACTTCCACAAGGTAATAAGACATGGAAAAAACAAAAACCTGATGCTACCTCAGAGTAGACAGTGTCAGAACTGAATCAATGGGGTGTCCAAGAATTGCTTGCTGGTGTTGGGAGCCCCCTATCTCCTCATTTTAGAATTGGGTCTGGAAACCCAATTTAATGAACTTCAAGACAGATTGAAAGGTTAGCAGCATATTATCCTTAGGAAGACTAATAGGCATTTAAATTTTATATGGCCTCAACAAAACTTAAAAAGACCAAACACTTAACACATCCAATCTCTGTGTCCATGTCATGTTTTGCACCCAGTATGATAATTTACATGCAACAGAATGTATAGTTTGGAAGTTTCAGCTGAGGCACTAAGATAAGATAGATATCAGATACTGAAATAATTTTTGAGGAAAAAACACATGCAGATTTTCAAGATATTTTTTCAAAACTAGATCAGAGTCTACCCATAGAGAGAGATAAGACTTGCAAAAATATAACTGGGGAGAGGACTTTGTGAGAAAGATGAGGATGCTGTATTAGGAACTCTAACCCATTGGATCGCTAAGAAATGATGGAGGGATTTCTGCTCCTTCACCTCAAGGGAAGGTGCTTCAGTGATATCATCTATGAGATGTGTCTTCTAGCATCTTAAGATTCAAAGGTTGACTGCCTCCCTAGGAAAACTGGGAGCTGCTTTGGTGACAAAGCAAAGGTGGGTTGCTGCTGCATATAAAAAGTAGCTACATTTGCAGCTAAAACACATGTGAGTACTGAATGTAGACCAGATGTGGACCTCACAGCAGTCAGCTGAAAGCCTGCCTAAGTCAACCCCCTGGAAGGGTCAATGAGACTCCAATAACAAAAGACTATGTGTGAAGGACAGCTGGCACTCAGGATCAGCTTTATGGAACACAACCTGCGCAGTTACACAGGGCCTTGCACTTAGAAAGGCTCCATGCTCACCCAGCCAGTGTGGCTCAGTGGTTGAGTATCGACCCATGCACCAAGAGGCTGTTGGTTCGATTCCCGGTCAGGGCATATGCCCAGGTTTTGGGCCCGATCCCCAGTGGAGGGCATGCAGAAGGCAGCCTATGTATGTTCTCTCTCATTGATGTTTCTGTCTCTCTCTCTCCCTCTCCCTCTTCTCTCTCTCTAATATCAATAAAGAAAAAAAAGTTTAAAAAAAAGAAAGGCCCTATGCTTGATTTAATGCTCTAAGTATTCAAATTCTTAATAAATATATCTTTCAACTAGTGTTTGTCCAATGGGACAATGTGTGTCTGTCATTGCTTGCTGCCCAATTTGCATATTTATGATGACCCATGAACACAGAATTCCACTGGACCCAGGATGTGTGGGAGTTCATGAAACTCAAAGTGAGTACAAGCTAAACGTGGTATGGGTATAACCGAGTAAGCAGAGGTTGCTGACAGGCCCCAGAGGCCATGCCTTATATATGAATCAGAACTTATTTCAAACATGAAAAGTAGGCAATGGCATTCTAAGAAATACAAATGACCAAGGAATCCTAATCATATTCTTTCTTACTCATTTATTTCTCTGAATTAACTAACCACTTACACTAAAAATGATGACATAGAAGGAAATGGAGACAGGACAACTCACAATTCCTTTGCTTTCAGTCCTCCCTTACTTATTACTAAACTCAAGACAGACAGGGTGAGTAGAATGTACATGTATCAAGATATGGAATAAAAACAGTAGAGTTCATTTTGTGCATCATTTCCACTGTTCTGTACAGGGATGTTCCAGCTGCAAAAGACAAGCTGTCATTTCAGGATTTTGCGTACAAGTTAAATGCGCTTATATTTGCTTTGAAAATTGGCATTGTAAAATATAAAGATGAACAATAAAATCATGCTAATTTTATTTATTTTTCCTTGGGTTGACATTACATAGCAAATAAAAACAGCATTGACAAGTCAAGAGAAAGATTATGGAAGAAAGAAGAAAGCTTTAGGACTTTTAAAGGCACCTTTCCCCTGCTTTTTTAATAAGGTACCCTGCGTTTCATTTTGTACTGGACCCTGAAAATTATGTAGCAGGTTCTGACTATACAACCACTTAAGACTATACTCTTTCTCTTAATCCCCTCTCCTCAGGGCCTTGACAGTGGAGGGTCAAAATACACAGTTAGCAAGCTGGGAAAGAAAGAGAAATAATAATGGGGTGAGTAGGACAAGACCCTCCTCCATTTCAACACATGGGCCTTGCTGGGGAAGAGGAGAAATTTAACATTAATGTTTTGATCATTGTTGGGAAGTAGACATTCTAATGTTTGAATCGAGGCTGGCTTTGACCTAAAGTGACATTAGTCCAGTCTGTTACCTAAATGTGAGTAAAAAAGTAATGAAACCAGCCCTCCATCCAAGGGGAAGGAGAGAATATTCCATTAAATACATTTTAAAAGAGCAATAGGGGGCAAAGGTAGAGTTGCATTTTTATCCTATCTCATGAGTCATGCTTGTTCAATACCCCAGTTAAAAATGAAACAGAAAGTTTGAAAAGGTCTAATCAGAGTTTTGTCTCCATAAAAAAATAAAAAGAAAAAGAAAGAAAAGAAAGCTTTTCTTGGTTTAGTACACTTCAGCCACAGAAATTACACTGAAAATGATCAGATTCCATTGCTGACTTTACCTCACAAATTACCCATATGTTCCAGCTCATGTTACAATTCTTTTGGGAGCATTAAAATGATTTCAATTTTCTCACTCAATTTCTTCTATCTCTGCTGAAAATAAGAGATGACATTGTATAACAAGAGTAAGTCACTTTAAATTAGAGCAACTTGACTTTTGTCTTGCAGTCAATCAAATGTGGATCAAATGTGTTTTTCTCCCAAAGAAAAAACAAACTGTGAAAAATTTATAAAGAAGCACTTCTTATATTTTTAGAAATATAAAGGTTTATTTTCAAATCCCTCTATTTTTAATCTTCTGTCACACTGATAAGCTGTGAGTTTTAATTTATCACTCTACCATGTCTTCAAAACAAGATAAAACCAAGAAATTTTTCTGAAGGGATGAACACAAAAAAGTTTCTGTTATAATACATATCTTTAAAATGTAGAACTAGGAGAAGATGGCAGTGGGCAGGACCGGAGGGAGGGTGAGTGCGTGAGAGAGTGAGCTAGTGTGTGAGAGAGTGTGAGTGGACGTGAAGGTGGACGACCAAACTCGAGCAGTGCAGAGACGCAGAGCAGCAGGTTCCCATGCTGTGGATGGGAGCAGCCAGCTACCATGGTAAGCGGCTCTTCAGGGCGCTTCTCCCTGTGCTGCAGGGAGGTCCCACCATTTTGGAAGATCCCGGGTCTTCCCTGGGAGGAGGGAGTGGGAGCGGCTAGGGCCCAGCAACCTGAGCCCACCAGTGCACCTGGCACCATAGGACCAATGGACACCCTGTGTCAACACAGACCAGTGCACAGTAGCAGAGCTGCCAAGGTGCCTGCTGCGGAAACTGCAAAAGGCCAGGAGCCCAGCACCATCCCCCACAGTAGCAGCCCGATCAGAGTCAAGATATACCCCCAGCAACACAGGCTGGGGAGCAGACATCCATCCCCAGGCAACAGAAGCACAGATCATCAGCTGAGACCCATCCCCAAAAACTACAGCAAAGGCTGAGCAGGAGTTGAGCCCCACTGGGCAGCAGTGCTCCCCAGCAGCCACCCATGGGACCTGGGGCTCCAGAGGGGCCTGTGTGACCCAGCTTCCCACAGTGCAGGCAGGGAGTGCGACTCCAGCAGGGCGTGAACTATACAGCTACAGGTGGCACCAGCAACCAGCAGGGAACACAGCTTCAGAGGGGCCCTTGCGATCCAGCAGCAGCACCTACCAGGACACACCAATACCAGCCCCCAGTAGTCAGTCCTCCAGGATCCACAGCAGGCAAGAAGTGACATGAACAGAACAGTCTGGGAGGTGCAGCAGCCTTATTTTATATACAGTGAGCTGCCTAAACATGCAAACATCCCTCACCAGGTCTAGAGCTACCAGAAGGCTAAAATGGAGAGACAAAGAAACAACACCCAAAGGAAAGAAAAAGAATCACCAGAAAAGGAACTACAAAAAATGGAAGAAAGCAACTGGTCAGATAAAGAATTCAAAACAATGATTTTAAGGGTGCTCAAACAATTCTGTGAGAAGTACAAGCAACTTAATAAGAATTATGAAGAGCTCACTGGGAACTACTTCAGCTTAAAAAAAAGAGGTAGAAGCTACACATAAAGAGGTAGAAGCTATGCATAAAAATCAAGAGGAAATAAAGAATGACATAGCTGTTATGAAAAATACCTTAGAAGGGTTCAATAGTAGATTGGAAGAAGCTGAAGATCGAATCAGGGACTTAGAAGACAAGGTAGAGAAAAACACCCAAATAAAGCAGCAAATGGAAAAAAAAAATTTTAAAGCAGGAGGAGAGTTTAAGGGCGCGGTGGGACAATACAAAACATAACAACATTCGCATTATAGGGGTACCAGAAGGAGAAGAATCAGAGAAAGGAATAGAGAACCTGTTTGAAGAAATAATGACAGAAAACTTCCCTAAACTGGTGAAGGAAAAAGTCACAAAAGTCCAGGAAACACAGAGAGTCCCAAGCAAGATGACCCCAGAAGGCCCACAGCTAGACACATCATAATAAAAATGGCAAACATTAAAGACAAAGAAAAAATCTTAAAGGAAGCAAGAGAGAGACAGAAAGCTACCTACAAGGGAACTCCCATTAGACTGTCAGCTGATTTCTCAATAGAAACGCTGCTGGCCAGAAGGGAGTGCATAAAGTGTACAAAGTAATGCAAGGCAAGGATCTGAATCCAAGACTACTCTATCCAGCAAGGCTATCATTCAAAATTGAAGGAGAAATAAAGAGCTTCACGGGTAAAAAAAAAAAAAAAAAAAAAAAAGCTAAAAGCTAAAGGAATTTACCACCACCAAACCAGCACTGCAAGAAATGCTGAAGGGACTGTTGAAGAGACAGAGAGAGAGAGAGAGAGAGAGAGAGAGAGAGAGAGAGAGAGAGAGAGAGAGAGGGGGGAACACAGGAATAAAATTAAAATGGCAACTAATAACTATCAATAATTACCTTAAATGTAAATGGCTTAAATGCTCAAATCAAAAGACATAGGGTAGCTGATTGGATAAGAAAACACTACCCATATATAGTGTTGGGTAGTGTTACAACAAAAGACTTACACAGGATGAAAGACTTACAACAAAAGACTTACAACAAAAGACTTACAACAAAAGACTTACAACAAAAGACTCACACAGGATGAAAGTGAAGGGATGGAAAAAATTTTCTAAAAAATGGAAATGAAAAAAAAGCTGGTGTAGCAATACTCATATCTGACAAGATAGACTTCAAAATGAGGACCATAATAAGAGACAGAGAAGGTCACTACATAATGTTAAGAGGATCAATCCAACAAGAGGATATAACCCTGGTAAACATATATGCACCAAATAAGGGAGCACCAAAATATATTTAAAAACTTCTGGAGGACTTCAAGGGAGAGATCAATAGCAACACAATCATAGTGGGTGACTTTAACACCCCACTTACCACTGCATAGATCTTCTAGACAAAAAATTAACAAGGACATAGAGTCCTTACAAGACAAAGTAGATCAGTTGGACTTCATTGATATTTACAGAACATTTCACCCCAAAGCTGCAGAATATATTCTTCTCAAGTGCACATGGGACATTCTCAAAGATAGATCACATGTTAGGACACAAAGTAAGTCTCTACAAATTCAAGAAGATTTAAATCATATCAAGCATCTTCTCAGATCACAGTAGCATGAAACTAGAACTCAATTACAATAAAAAGACACAAAAACATTCAAACACTTGGAGGCTAAATAGCATCTTATTAAACAACGAATGGGTTACTAACGAGATCAAGGAAGAAATTAAAAACTTCCTGGAAACCAATGAAAACTAACACACAACAACACAAAATCTATGGGACACAGCGAAAGCAGTCCTGAGAGGGAATTTCATAGCACTACAGGCCTACCTCAAGAAAAAAGAAAAATTCCTAATTGACTTTCTAACCCTACAATTTAAAGAATTAGAAAGTAAACAAACAAACAAAAAACCCAGAGCAAGTAGAAGGAAAGAAATAGTAAAGGTCAGAGCAGAAATAAATGACATACAGACCAAAAGATCAATCGAAAGATCAATGAAACAAAGAGCTTGTTCTTTGAGAAGAAAAACAAGATTGATGGACCTTTAGCCAGACTCACCAAGAAACAAAAAGAGAGGACCCAAATAAACAAAATCAGAAATGAAAGAGGAGCAGTAACAACTGACATCACAGAAATACAAAGGATCATCAAAACATACTATGAACAATTATACGCCAACAAATTGGACAATCTAGGAGAAATGGACAAATTTCTAGAAACACACAGTTTCCCAAACCAGGAAGAGATAGAAAACTTGAACAGACCAATAACAACAAAGAAAATTGAAGATGTAAATAAGAAACTCCCAGCAAATAGCATTGCCCGGTTTGGCTCAGTGGTTAGAGCGTCAGTCTGTGGACCAGAGAGTCCCGGGTTTGGTTCTCGCTAAGGGCACATATTTTGGTTGCAGTTTGTCCCCGGTCCTGGTGGGGTCATGTGGGTGGCAACCACTCGATGTGTCTCTCTCACATCAATGTTTCTCTCTCTCTCTCCCTCCCGCTCTATCTGAAGATAAATGCAAAAATGTCCTTGGGTGAGGATGAAAAAAAAGAAACTCCCAGCAAACAAAAGCCCAGGCCCAGATGGCTTCATGGGGGAGTTTTACCCAACATTCAAAGAAGATCTAACACCCATTCTCCTCAAACTATTCCATAAAACCCAAGAAGATGGAATACTTCCAAACTCATTTTATGAGGCCAGCATAATCCTAATTCCAAAATTAGATAAAGACACTACAAAGAAAGAAAACTACAGGCCAATATCCCTTTTGAAAACAGATGCCAAAATCCTTAACAAAATATTAGCAAATCGGATCCAGCAATACATCAAAAAAATTATTCATCATGATCAAGTGGGATTCATCCCAGGGATGCAAGGATGGTACAATATTCACAAATTAATAAATGTGATACACCACATAAACAAAATGAAAGATAAAAACCAAATGATCATATCAATAGACACTGAAAAAGCATTTGACAAAATCCAGCACCCATTTCTGATAAAAACACTCAACAATGTGGGAATAGAGGGATCATATCTCAACATAATAAAGGCTGTATAAGAAAAACCTACAGCCAACATCATACTCAATGGGCAAAAACTAAAAGCATTTCCCTTAAGAATGGGAACAAGACAGGGATGCCCACTTTCGCCACTCCTATTTAACATAGTACTGGAAGTCTTAATCACAGCAATCAGACATGAAGAAAAAATAAAAGGGATCCAAATTGGAATGGAGGAAGTGAAACTGTCATTATTTGTAGATGAAGTGATATTATACATAGAAAACCCTAAAGACTCCATCAAAAATCTACTAGACTTAATAAATGAATTTGGCAAAGTAGCAGGATACAAAATTAACGTCAAGAAATCGATGGCATTCTTACACATCAGTGATGAACTCACAGAAAGAGAAACTAAAAAAAAAAATCCCATTTACCATCATGGCAAAAAATTAAGATACCTAGGAATAAACTTAACCAAAGGAGCAAAGGACCTATTTGCAGAAAACCACAGGACATTGAAAAAAGAAATAGAGAAAGATATAAAAAAGTGGAAGCACATACCTTGTTCATGGATTGGAAGAATTAACATCATTAAAATGCCCATACTACCCAAAGCAATCTATAGATTTAACACAATCCCCATCAAAATACCGATGACATATTTCACCAAGAGGTCACCGGTTTGATTCCTGGTCAGGACACATGCTCAGGTTGTGGGCCCGATCCCCAGTGCAGGGCATGCAGGAGGCAGCCAATCGGTGTTCTCTCTCATTAATGTTTCTATCTCTTTCTCCCACTCTCTCTAAAATCAATAAAGGAAAAAACATTTTTTTTTCTTTTTAAAAAAATGTAGAACTATAATTATTTCAAATAGCCCACCAAAATTAGCCCCCACTAATCAATAGATTTTGTTTCTGTGATTTTTTTTTCCAGCAAAATAGAATTAATATGCAGAACTTCCAAATTCATGTATCACACTACAAAATGCCTTTACAATATTTTGAGAGAACTAATCAATACAAGAAATTTTATATTAAATGAAAATTCCAAAACAAACAAACAATATATATATATATATGTTGCTATGGATGAAAAGGGGACATGATAACCTGACAAGCTCAGGGAAGACCTGTGTGGTGGCCTTGCAAACTCAGACCTAAAGTAATCAGGATGGTCTAAAATTATAACTTTTTAACTAAAAGCAATTTATGGCAGGTAGTCATGTCCTAGGCCGGCATCTTCCCTGACAAAGGTCAGTCTTTACCTTAATTGAGCCTGTCTGTTGTCTTTTAGCATCGATGATAACATACCTTGGGAATGTCAAAATAATTTTCTGTTTTCCGGATCCTGCCAAGCACAGGCACCACTCTACTGAGACCACAAATCCCCTCATCGTTATTGAGTTAATTGTTGACTGTTAACTATCCTGTACCCACCTGTGTAAAAGATGTAAGTGTCTATTATTTTACTTCTTATCCAATCCCAGAGGTTTCCCCGCTTTGCTTTCTCCCACCTCCCTAATCTTTCATCAGTGGATTTCAAGTAACCCACTTGCGTCTTCTCTTTTGATTGTAATGTATGAAATAAGGTGCACAACTGCCATTCTCTGGAGCATTATCTCAATCCATTGAGATTTTGCTTCCCGACAACTGTTGACAGTTTTGGCTCAAATAAACTCACAAAAATTCTTCACAGGTTCAGATGTTTCTTATGATGACATTGCAAAGTTAAATGTTAGATTTAGAGCAGATAATAACTACAATAGATCATGGACTCTGGGTGTGTTAAAGGATTTTCTGGTGAAGTAAATGTTCATGAACAAACAAATGACAAGTTTATGAGACATGTCTGTTCATATGCTCTGTCTCTGAAATTATGCAGAAGCTGTGAAATGGCTAGAAATTCCGAGCCCCTCAAGAGTCCCTTACAGTTTCTTTATTGGTTGTGTTTGTTTGTTTCCTTCTTTTTTCTAATTCTTCACCATCTCTATAGTGCAGAAACATTCTGAATGACACCTCACTGACTACTGAATGAGTGCCTTTTATGGCTAAACATTGTGCAAGGTGCTAAGAAACACAAAAACTAGTGTCTTCAGACTAGTATAGAGTTCGGAGATGTAATGCAGGATTTCTACTGAAATTTGAATTTTAGATAAATGAGTAATTTTTTAGTAAAGGTGTATCCCAAATATTTCATGATATATTTTTATTTTCCAAAACTGGCAGCCTAAATCAGTGGAACTAATGGGTTTGTTCCTACACTACAGAATCGGTACCTGGACATCTGGACACCACCAGCTAAACTCTGACCCTCCCTGCCCACATCTCTACTGGTGCTCTCCCTTTGTCCCTCTTCTATGTTGGCCTATTTTTTCTGAAGCTGATGTCTTCTTTTTTGGAATTGAGAAGGTAAGCCAGGTTCAGCCCCTTAGGCAGTGCAGAGACCCCACCCCTGGCTTTTGTTAATTCCTTTACATCTGCCAACTGCCTAAACTATAGCAGAACTTGAAACCCCCCAAATAGCGAGAGGCTTATCACGTATAAAAGGCGGCTGGAACCCAGGCGTGGGACTCAGCCTTTGGAGGTGACTCCGCTGGGACAGCACCAGTGCGCATTAAACAGTCCTTTTGTAATCCTCTGAATGTGTGCAGTCTGTCTCTTCTTGCCAACCGAATTTCTGCCACAACAGAATTACATCTTTTTTTCCCAATGAAATATATTTTTAAGTTGCATAAGTAATGATGTGTGGGAGGAAAAACATTCTGAGCTCTTACATGTTTGATAGTATCTTTATTCTGCCATCACATTGATTGATATTTAATCTGAGTATAGAATTCTAGATTAGAAATAATTTTCCCTCAGAACTTTAAAGATATTGCTCCATTGTCTTCTAGCATCCAGCATTGCTGATAAGAAGTCCAAGGTCAGTCTGATTCTCATTCTTTTTACAGGTGACCTGTTTTGTTTTTGTTTTTATTTTCTGAAAGCGCTGATAAGCTCTTCATTCTTGGTTGTATGCGTTTGTTAGGGCTGCCTTAATAAAATGCCACAGAATGAGTAATTTAAACAACAGAAGTTTACTTTCTCACAATTCTGTATGCTAGAAGTCCAAGATACAGAGGTCAACAGGTTCATTGCAGCAAAATATGGAAATAACCTAAATGTTTGTCAATGGATGACTAGATAGAGAAAATGTGGTATATATGCAATGGAATATTATTCAGTCATTTAAAAAAAAAGAAGGAAATCCTGCCTTTGTGACAACGTGGGTAAAACTGGTGGGCATTAATGCTGAGTAAAATAAGCCAAAGAAAGATAAATATTGCATGATATCAGTTATTTGTGTAGTCTTTAATAGAGTCAAACTCACAGACTCATAGATAGAGAGCAGGTACACAGCTCTGGTGGGGGTGGGGTGTTAGAGGGGGTGGAGGGATTAAGCAAAAAAGAAAAAAAGGGAGAGAGAATTTATGGGCACGGACAACAGTGTGGTGATGGTGAGGGGATGGGTGTGGTGGACATGGAAGAGGGAATAGAAAATATAAATGGTGATGGAAAAATAAAATAAAATATAATTACAAAAATAAAAAGTTTTTTAAAAAGTCAAATTCATAAAACAAAGAATAGAATAGTAGTTGTGCGGTTGCCAGTAACTGGGGGAAATGGGGAAAGGTCGGTCAAAAAGTACAAATTTTCAGTTATAAAGTGAAAACGTACTTGTAATCTAATGTGCAGCATGGTGATTATAGTTAGTAACACTGTATTATATACTTGAAATATGCTAAGAGAATAGATGTTAAGTGTTCTCACAACAACAAAAATGTCACTTTGTGAGGTGATAGATGTTAATTAACCTGACTGTGGGAATCATTTCACAATGTATATGTATATCAAACCATTGTGTTGCATGCTTTAAATATAGTATCATTTTGTCAACTATGTCTCAATAAAGCAGAGGGGCTGGAAATGCAAATTCTCCAGTCCCACTCCAAGCTGCAAAATTAGAAACTCTGGATTTTGAGTTTAATAAGTCTACTGGGCGATTCTGACGTAAACTAAAATTTGAGAACCACTGGGTTAGCCTAAAAGAAAACAAGCATCCGTGTGCATATATGTTCTACTGCACAGCCTTGTAGTACTTGGGAGGGAGGGCAGGGAGAAAGAGATGTCCCAGGATAACATGATGATGTGTCAGAGCGGGGAGCTGTGGTGTCCTATATGGAAAATTTGACTTGAAGAACTAAAATTTAGATAATTATAACCCTCTAAAAAAACAAAAGCATATTTAAAGTAATAGTGAAAAGAGTATTTGATTTATTTTATGTTTATCACATGATACCTTTTGGGCATTTGTCATAGGCTTCTTTTTCCTTTCTCTTCTCTTCTTTGGTTCAGGGAAAGGCAGGATGGTTAAACCCACAGGGTCTGGAGCCAGATTCCTCTGACTTCAAATCCCAACTCCTTCAATTTATTAGCTGTGCAGTGTGGGCATGTTAACCTCTTTCCATTTCCTCATCTGTAAAAGTGGGCATATAATCATTGGACCTCTTTCACGAGGTTGCTATAAAGGTTAAATAGTCCATACATGTGCATAGCAAATCCTATATAAGTGTTATCTATTTAATAATCATTCCCTTTTTTATGTCTATCATACTTAAATTATTTGTTTCTTAACTCCTTGTGTTACAATAAAACAAGAATCTTGTTCAAAATCTATATATTTAATATGTAGCATGATTTATCTATTTCAGTTTAGGTTGAAAGAACAATGTGACAATGTTTGGCTGAAGTACCAGAAAATCCTTAATGATCTTCCTTTTCTTTTCTTTTAGTTGTCAATGAATTATGTATTGAAAGGTAATGTATGATAATGAGCATTTTGAGGATATTTATAGATCTGGTACTGTAAGAGTTAACTAAAGCACTTATCAAAGGGAGAAACTAGCTGAATAGAAACTAGATGAATTTTTTATTAAAGACTGCTGTGGTTTCTGGAGTGTGTTTTGCATATAGAAATATAAGTCACAGCACTGAAAATATGAAAAAAAATTGTTGATTGTTATGAATGTTTTCATGAGGCATACTGAGTCCAGAAACATTTTTCTTTCTTTTCATTTGACTTCCTTCTTGGATAATTTCCTAGGATTTCTTAGTAGATTCATTCCACTTCAGCAAAGTAGCAACTACACCAAATCAGTTTTCTCAACCAGAGGAGACATCAGATCACCAGGGAAGTTAATTCAAAATACACATCCCTGCCACAGCCTACCCTGAAGAGCTTATCAAACTTTCTCAAAAGGGGTCCCAGGCATGTGTACTTAGAAAAGACTCCTCAAGAGATCAGAGTATTCTGCTCTCCATCTCATATTAAGCCCCCAACTCCACACACCATACACACACATAACTGCAAACCACTGTTCTAGTTGGTAGCTGGTTCCCCAACAGAAGCATTCATAACATGCATTCCACATGAAACAGCACTGTGTGATCATTGAAAAGTCAAGCTCTGGAGTCATGTTGGGTTTGAAGTGGGGCTCTTGTGTGTGTGACCTTGGCTAGTTCACTCTCTAATGCAACCGAAACTATTACTGTTACTTAGCTATAAGTAACATTGGGTGTTTTCTATGTTCTAGGCACTGTGGTAAACACTAAACATGCATTAACTCAGTTCTACAACAAACCTCTGAAGTTGGTGCTATTATTATCCCAATTTTATAGATGAGGAAATTAAGGCTTAGAAAGAGGATCAGTAATTATTATTTTGTTGAAAATTATACAACCAAACAGTAATGGAGTTAGGATACCACCCAGACTGTCTGACTGTAGGGACCATGCACTTGGCCAATTCACTGTATGGACGCTCAGAAACACTGAGAGATGAAAGAGAAAATCTGCAAAGAAAAATAGGAGTTGATGAATCTAAGATAGAAAGAAACCAAAATGAAAATCTATGAAATAGAAATGATGTGAAAAATAGGAATGGTGGATAACATTCAAAGGAAAGTAATGGGAAGGTTGCCCATAGAAGCATTTTATTGATACCAGCTTCTTCCCCACAACTAACCTGTTAAATAAAGAATGGCTGATGTCATTTTCACACTTGGCCTTTTTAATAGACTTTCCCTGAAAGCATTAAATGGAAGTCTCAGTACAACCACTGTGCAGAAAGTCTGGAAAACAGCAAGCCCAAAACTAGAACAGGAAGATATAGGGCTCTGGGAGGGAGGTCTCCACAGGGATAAAAGGAGACTACACAAAGCAGATGATATGTTGGAGAAGTTGGGTGAAAGATTAAGGCAAAAAATATATAGGATAATTTTGTAGATATACAAAAGAAAATTAGAACTTCTTGACTTTGTATTGAATAATATTTACCCAAAATAATTATGTGAATACTATTTATGGCTCTCAACTTTTTGGATGAAACTATAGGCCAATCATAGAAGACCTAATTTTGGTTACAAAACAGAGTGTAACTATCATTGTGTTAGATTGAGTTCAGCTAAGAGAAACCCAAAATAATAATGTCTTCAGACACGACATAAGCTTTCATGTGAACAGTCTATAAGCTATCTGAGGCTGGTATGGCACCACCCATTAGGAGAGACCCAAACTCCTTCCACCAACATGGGGCTTATACTTCAGGACCTACTATGGCTGCTCAAGCACTAGACATACCATCCACATTCCAGATTTCAGGAAGAAGGAAGGTATGGGGGAAAATGTGGCTCTCTCTCTAGGGACATTTTCTGAAAGAAACACTCAACACTTCAGCTTACATCCTGCTGGCCAACCACATGGCCACACCTAGTCACAAGGAGAACAGGAAAGGTAGTTTCTATTTTGGGCATTTGTCCACCTAAAACAGAGATTCTATTACTAAGGTGGAGGGAGGAATGGATATTGGGTGCAAATTATCACTTTTGCCACAATATGAAAGAACAAATAATATAGAATTTAGAAGATAAAAGTAGGGAGGGGAGCTGAAGAGAAGAGTATAAGTAGTTATAAAATAAGGAATTAAGAAATACTATTTATGTTTACAAAAAATTAAAAGTACAAGTGAGAAATTAAAAAATACTGTAGTAACATAGCTATTGGGCAGAGAAAAGGAATGAAGGTGGGTATTTAGTATAAAAAAGTTAAATCATAAATTTCTTATGTTCTGTCTGAAAAACAAATCTAGGGAGGAAAGACAAAGGATAGGAAAGCGGCTACAAGATAGACAGTGAGGGTCAACCCACTGAGAGAAAGTAGCAGTGAATTTAATATAGAAAGATTTGGAAAGTAATAGAGAGCATTTGCCTTAAGAACTATACAGTAAATGTTGTTGGTTTCTGAATTAAAGGCTTATAGATTTATTTTATTTATGAATTCCCTTCTTCCCACCAAAAAAATGTTTTTAACCTAATCATGGTTCACATGCATCAAAGAAGTGATAATGATATATATCCTTATTAATAAAAAGTGAAAACTGAAATTAAGTTATACATAGAAAAGATGCAATATCTTTTACATTCAAATTCCTTTAAAAAGGCCAAAAGTCTCTTTCAGAATCTCAAACATGGCTATCCATTACTTTACCTTCCAGTCAAACCTGCTTTTCCATAGTCACTACCATTTTGAAAAAAGTTTAAACCATTTCCATTTCTTTTACACATATGCTTCAATATTAATATCAAAAAGTCAGAAAAATATTCTGTAAATTCTGTTTATTTTTTAAGATGCTTAAAAGTGATGTCAAAATGTTTTATCATATTTTATGTAATATTTTGGGGAATTTTAGCTGCACTATAGGTTGAAAAGGCTTGGAAATTTATCTATCACTTACAATATAATTTTTCAATAAGAAAATATGCTCTGAGTGCCATACGATTCATCTGAATAATTGGAAAACACACACTTATACTGAAGGGAATACTTTGACTCCTTCATGCATTTGATCTATATAATTCTAAGTCACAAAGACACCTGAAAAGTTAATATCATGATGATGAAGGTGTAAACAGATAAATAAAATGACAACTAAGACCAGATGTGACTTGTTTATTGTACTACTTTGTGCTGTCTAAGAAAAGTACATTTCTGGATCAATGCCACGTTTGAAATCCTGCAGTTTTGTGTAACATCAGCAAAATAGAGCCTAATGTCAGCAATGTTTTCCTGGTCTGGTCATATCTCATGAAGGGAGATTGTCAGCTTGCCAAAGAGAATATTGTATGCCAAGCAATGCAGTAGAAAGTACTAAATCCTATCACTCAACAGCATAGAATAAAATTCAGTCACATACACCTACAATCATGGAAAATGGTGATAAGAAATTATCATTCTTATTGGCCATTCAACAAAGTTTATTTATTAATTATGAATAATTAGCCTTCTGCAAAAACTATTTAGTCAATAGCTTTTGTCCATCCAACAGAACCCCAAAAGTTTCACACAAAAATGCTCAGAAAATATTTTTTCAATTAAAATTAGCCTTGTGTTGAAGATGCCTAAAAGTAAGAAATTATAGAAAGCCCAGGTTATAGCACTGGAGCTTGAGTTGACTATCACCTTACTAAGGATTACACCTCTTGGTTCCTGGAAAGGGTCAAACTTCTTTGCTAAGAACAGCCATTAAAATGTGTTTACTCAGGAAAAGAATTTTAACCAAACAGAAAAGGAGAATTTCCACAAACAGCAACTCTTGCAAACAAAAGCTTTGTTATCCTTGGATTCTTTTCATTATATATTACTTTGTTCTGCCATGACTGACAGGAAGAAATCTGCCCTTCAGAACAGCCATCTTTCTTCAGAATTGCTGATTTCAGAATATGTCATGCCATCCTGTGATCATTAGAACAAAACATTTTAAGGAAGAGCGTATGTTTTTCTGTAGAATTCTCTGAACTCTGGCTGTTTCTCCTTGGCATATTTATCTATGGTTTAGCTGAAATTGTTATAATTATAGAGGGTAACATTGCTCGCAGAACAGGCATGATCCTTGAAGAGGCTACATTTATTCCATTTTATTCATGACTTCTTTCTTATGCTTTAATTCTACTTTGCAGTTTATAAATCATATGTAAGTTCTCATTAGGCAAAACGTCAAGCTTGTACAATTTCTTCTATCAAGGAAACAAGACTGTTTTACATTTTTTTGTTTTTTCATTTATTTTTATTGTTGAAAGTATTACAGATGGCCCTCTTTTTTCCCACATTGACCCCCTCCACCCCACTCCTGCCTCCCCATGCCTTCACCGCACTATTGTCTGTGTCCACTGGTTATTATATATGCATAGCAGTTCTTTGGTTTATCTCTTCCCACCCCTCCCCCCTTCCTCTGAGATTCTTCAGTCTGTTCCCTGCTTCCATGTCTCTGGATCTACTTTGTTTATCATTTTATTTTGTTCATTAGATTCCACATATAAGTGATATCATGTGATATTTGTCTTTCTCTGACTGCCTTATTTCAATTAGCATAATACTCTCCAGGCCCCCCAGTGCTGTCTCAAAGGGTAAGAGAGCCTCCTTTTTATAGCTTCATAGTATTCCATTGTGTATATGTACCACATCTTTTTTATCCACTCATCTCCTGATGGGTATTTGGGCTGTTTCTAGATCTTAGCTACTGTAAATAGTACTGCTATGAACATAGGGGTGCACATATTCTTTCTGATTGGTGTTTCAGGCTTCTTAGGCTATAGTCCAAGAAGGGGGATCACTGGGTCAAATGGCAGTTCCATTATTAATTTTTTGAGGTAACACCATAGTGTTTTCCATGGTGGCTACACCAGTCCGCATTCCCACCAGCAGTGTGCTACAGTTTTCTTCTCCCCACATCCTTGCCAGCACTTATCGTTTGTTGATTTGTTGATGGCAGTCATTCTGGCAGGTGTGAGGTGACATCTCATTGTCATTTTAATTTACTCTCTCTGATAATTAGTGACATCAAGCATTTTTTCACATGTCTCTTGGCCATTTGGATGTCCTCTTTGTAGAAGTGTCTATTCAGGTCCTCTGTTCATTTTTTTATTGCATTGTTTGTATTCCTTTTGTTGAGTTGTATGAGTACTTTATATATTCTGGAAATTAACCCCTTATCCAATGTATCACTGGCAATTATGTTCTCCCATACAGTGGGTTCCCTTTCCATTTTGATGCTGGTTTCTTTGCTGTGCAAAAGCTTTTAAGTTTGATGTAGTCCCATGTATTAATTTTTTCCTTTGTTTCTCTTGTCATAGGCGATGTATTGGTAAAAATTCTGCTACATGTGATGTCTGAGATTTTGCTGCCTACATTTTTTTCTAGGATTTTTATGGTTTCACAACTTACATTTAAGTCTTTTATCCATTTTGAGTTTATTCTTATGAATGGTGTAAGTTGGTGGTCTAGTTTAATTTTTTTGCATCTAGCTGTCCAATTTTTCCAACACTATTTGTTGAAGAGACTGTCTTTTCTCCATTGTATGCTCTTGCCTCCTTAGTCAAATATTAATTGAGAACAATGGTTTAGGTCAATTTCTGGATTCTCTATTCTATGACATTGATCTATATGCCTGTTCTTATGCCAGTACCAGGCTGTTTTGATTACAGTGGTTTTGTAGTATAATTTGATAACCAGTATTGTGATCCCTCCAACTTTGTGCTTCTTTTTAAAGATTGCTATGGCTATTTAGGGTCTTTTTTTGGTTCCATATAAACTTTTGGAGTATATTGTTCCACATCTGTAAAATATGCAGTTGGTATTTTAATAATAGGGATTCCATAGAATCTATAGATTGCTTTAGATAGTACAAATATTTTAATGCTGTTAATTCTTCAAATCCATGAACACAGTATATTCTTCCACTTGTTTATATCTTCCTCTATCTCTTTTTTCAACATCCTATAGTTTTTCAAGTACAGGTCTTTTAACTCCTTTGTTAAGTTTATTCTTAAGTATCTTATTTTTTTGTTGTTGTTGCAATGGTAAATGGGTTTGTTTTTCTAGTTTCTCTTTCCAAGAGTTCATTATTGGTGTATAAAAACGCCATTGATTTCTGGATGTTAATTTTGTATCCTGCTACCTTGCCAAATTCCTTTATTAAATCCAGTATTTTTGGTGGTGTCTTTAGGGTTTTCTAAGTACAATATTATGTCATTTGCATATAATGACAATTTTACTTCTTGCTTTCCAATTTGGATCCCTTTTACTTTTTTCTTCTTGTCTGATCACTGTGGCTAGGGTTTCCAGCACTATGTTGAATAAGAATGGTGAAAGTAGACATCCCTGTCTTATTCCTGTTCTTAAGGGAAGTGATTTTAGTTTTTGTCCATTGATTATGATGTTGGCTGTAGGTTTGTCATATATGGCATTTATTATGTTGAGGTTTGATCCATTTAGTCACACTTTGCTGAGAGTTTCTATCAAAAATGTGTGTTGGATTTTGTCCAATGCTTTTCTGTGTCTATTGATATGATCATGTGATTTTTATCTTTCAATTTGTTTACATGATGTAGCACATTTATTGACTTTGAATGTTGTACCAGCCTTGCATCCCTGGTATAAATCCCACTTAGTCATGGTAAATGATCTTTTTAATATATCGCTGGATCAGATTTGCTAATATTTTGATGAGGATTTTGGTATCTATGTTCATCAGGGATATTTGCCTGTAATTTTCTTTCTTTGTAGTGTCTTTACCTGGTTTGGGAATTAGGATTATGCTGGCTGCATAAAAAGAGCTTGGAAGCCTTCCTTCCTCTTGAATTTTTTTGAATAATGTGAGGAGAACAGGTGTTAGTTCTTCTTTGAATGTTTGGTAAAACTCCCCTGTGAAATTGTCTGCACCAGGGCTTTTGTTTGCTGGGAGTTTATTGATTACTGCTTAAATTTCATTAGCTGTTATTGATCTGTTAAAGTTTTCTGAATTTTCCTGGGTGAGTTTTAGAAGATTCTATGTTTGTAGGAATTTGTCCATTTCATCTATGTTGTCTAATTTGTGGGTTTATAATTGTTCATAGTATTTTCTTACAAGCCTTTGTATTTCTGTGGTGTCAGTTGTTACTTCACCTCTTTCATTTCTGATTTTATTAATTTGGGTCCTCTCTCTTTGTTTCTTGATGAGTCTGGCTAAAGGTTGATCAATCTTGTTTATCTTTTCAAAAAACCAGCTCTTGGTTTCATTATGTAGTAACCTTCTTTGTCTCTTGTTATGACCTTCATTTTGAAGTATATTTTGTCAAATATGAATATTGCTTCCTCAGCTTTTTTTTCATTTCCATTTGCAGAAAAAAGTTTTTCCATCCCTTCACTTTCATTCTCTGTGAGTCTTTTGTTCTGAGGTGGGTCTCCAGTAGATAGCATATAAATGAGTCATGTTTTCTTATCTATTCAGCTACCTTGTGTCTTTTGATTGGAGGATTTAATACATGTTATTATTGATAGGTGCTTATTTATTGCCATTTTTATTTTTGATGCCTATGCTTCTCTCTGTATATGTACCTTATTATTATTACAGCACTCTCTGTAACATTTTGTGCAATACTGGTTTGATGGTGACAAATTCCTTTAGCCTTACTGTCTATGAAGCTCTTTATTTCACCTTCTATTTTGAATGATAGCCTTACTGGGTAGAGTAGTCTTGGTTTCAGATTCTTGCTTTTCATTATCTTGAATACTTGAGGCCATTCCCTTCTGGCCTGCAGTGTTTCTGATAAAAAAAAAAAAAAAAATCAGCTGACAGCTTTATTGGAGCTCTTTTGTAGGTAACAAATTGCTTTTTTTCTTGCTGCCTTAAAGATTCTCTCTTTGTCTTTAATTTTTGGCTTTTTAATTATGATGTGTCTTGGTGTGGGTATCTTTGGGCTCTTCTTGCTTGGGACTCTCTGAGCTTTCTTAACCTGTGTGACTTTTTCCTTCACTATGTTAGGGATGTTTCCTGCCATTATTTCTTCAAACAGGTTCTCTATTCCTTTCTCACTTTCTTCTCCTTCTGATACTCCTATGATGTGGATATTGTTATGTTTCATATTGTCCTGAACCTCCCTTAAACTGTCCTGTTTTTTCAATTGTGTTTTCTTTGTGGTCCCTTGATTGATTTTTTCTACCATGTCTTCTAATGAACTAATTTAGTCTTCAGCTTCCTCTAATCTGCTGTTTCTTCCTTTTAGTGTATTCTTTATTTCTGCTGTCATTCTATTTTCTCACCTGTTGTTTTTCATAGTTTCTATATCTGTTTTCATGCTGCTGAGCATCCTTATAATCATTACTCTGAACTCTTTATCTGATAAATTGCTTACCTCCATTTCAATTAGCACTTCTTCTGGAAAATTCTCTTGTTCTTTCCTTTGCAGCTTGTTTCTTTGTCTCCCCACTTTGGCTGCTTTTAGTTTATTTATTAGGTAGATCTGCTATGTCTTCAAGTCCTGGTAGGCTGGCTTTCTGTAGTGGGTGTCTTGTGGAACTCAGTGGTGTAGTGTTCTTGATCTTCTGAACGGGGTGCTCTAGTAGTGATCCTTGTGTGGATTATGTGGGCCCTCCTATTGTAATTGTCTCCTGATTGCTATTGTCTTTTTTGTGGGTGGGTTTGGTCCTTGGGCTGGCTGCCTATGAGGCTCAACCCCAACCACATTGTGACAGCTGTTTTTCAGGTGCTGACAGAAAAATACAAGATAATACAAGACCGAACCAAAAACAACACATATACACACAGTAAAAATTAATAACAAGAACCAACACAGCACCCCCACCAATAAGAAAGCATCATAAGAGAAGAGAAGAGGGAGAAAATAAAATAAAAAGGAATATTATAATACAAGCTTCTTAGATAATTGGAGCAGAAAGAAAGAATGAATGAGGTGAATTTGAAAGAAAGGAAGGTGGAGAAATGAAAGAAAAAATAGAAATAGAAGAGAAAAAGATAAATATATACATGTGAAATAATAATAACTAAAAAGGTGATAATACTGAATAAAATAATATATGGAATAAGAAGAGAAAAACAGAAAATAAAATAAAATTTTTTTAACAGCAATGTAAAAGAAAAAATAGATGGAAAAAAGGAAAAAGTTAAGTAAGGGGTATGAGCAAGAAAAATAAGCAGAAACAAAGTAAAATCTAAAAACATAAAGAGAAGATGATATACAAAATAATATTCAACAAATAAAAAGAAAAATAAGTGGTGTTTGGCTCCACAGATTTTTGTGCCTACTATGTTCACCTTTTGGATCTGCTATTTGTGGTGTCTGTCAGATTTTGCTCAGATGTTGTCCAAGACTGGCCCCTTGGTGTGCTGATCACAGGCCTTCTGGTAGGTTTTCTAGTGCAACCAATGTCAGTTACTATCCTGCCTGGCTTTCCAACACAAACCTGATATTTTCCAGTGCAGAGACCCAAGGTGTCCAGTGAGTGAGTCCTCTGAAGACCAGAGACTAGGTCTGCCTTGGGACTTGCACCCAGAAAGACCCTGCTCTGAAATGCTTTCCCTTCCCCCATGGATCTTAGCTCTGTCGGGGTATCTGGAACCTGGCTGGGGTGGTTTAAGCAGAGTGTTGGGGGTAGTATGTGTAGCCTATAAGAATGGAGGCAGCTACTTCCTCTTTTTCCCAGAGCTGAGCTGGCTGGCTGTACTCACTAGAAAGTCTGGATCTGCTTTCCTGTAATGGCGCTGAAGGGCCCAGTACACACCCCTCTGTCTCAGGGACAGAAACACATCCGAACTGAAACCCACACTGCTGCAACACCTCAGCTCGGCCTGGCTACCTGACATTCACCTACCACCTCTCAGAGTAGAAAGGGATCAAAAAAACAAAAACAAAAATATAAAAAATCAAATACAAAAATCAGCCTCTGTGTGCAGCCAGCTGCCCCTGGGCAGGGTTTCTGTTTAACATCCAACTGGCCAAGTGTCCTTGTCCCCTGCACTGTCTGACCAGGCCGTAGGGGCATAGATTTCTAGCCTAGCACTATTCTCTCTTAGCTGGGATCACAGCAGAATGGGGCTGACCAGCAGATTCTCAGGTTGGTGGCAGGGTGCCTTCAGTGTGCTTGAGGTGGAAGTGGGGTAGGGAAGTCCAATCTATCTTTTTTCCCTCTACTTACACCCACCAACTTTCCTGCCTCTGCCCAGTGTTCTACCAAGGGGGTGGAGACTCTCTCCCCGGCACTGCTGAGTGTACTGTCTAGCTCCCCCTCCGCTGTGGAGCTCTTTGGTGTGGAGCTTTGCTACTTGGCCCCTCTGGCTCCTCCCCCAAACCCAAATCTGAGCAATCGTGCTGCCCACCCACCCCACCTCCCCTACCCCTCACCCCTGTGCTGCAACAAAGAGATTGCTCTTTCCCTGGGGTGCTACAGCCTGAGCTTCCAGGGTGGACCCACTCCACCACTTTCCACAGCCTGGTGCTACACGGGTTCCCCTACCCCTTTCTGTTTTTCTGAATTGAGTATCCCTGCCTGGTGCTTAGACCCACCACTCACAACACAGGAGGGGGCTCCACCACCACAATATCTCACCTGTGTGTGTTGGCTCACCCTCTCCCATCTCCTGTCCTTTCTCTGCCTTCCCCGTTCACAGTATTTCAAATCAGCTTCACTTAGAGGGGTTCTTCATGCCAGTTGCCCTGCAGTTTAGTCACAAACCCATCTGGTGTTGGAAGAACGCAGTCAGAGGTCCCGTCTATTCTGCCCTTATGATGGATCAACTAAAATGTCTTAACGTTTTTAAAGGGAACTTCATTCTTTCCTTTCAAAATAACATATTTTAGATATTTGGGTTAGGGTTGGTTAATTGTTCCACTGGTTTAAATTAAGGAATCCATCTTCAAAAAGCCTCTTTCTTGGCTTGCCCTCTTACATTTTAGAGTTGCTCGTGTTTCCTTCCAGGGTCTCCAAAATTTACTTCAATCAGTCTTCTCAGCGAGCTTATCTGAAATACGTTTCCACTGAGATTCAATACATAGTTGTCTCCCCTGTCAACACCACCAGCCACATTTCTTCTGAGTCTTAGTACCATAAAACTGTCTACTGGGCTGCCTCCCAGAATGTCCCAAAGACTTATAACTATACTTATCTTTTTCCCTTCACATTGTATTATCCTTCCTGTGAGCCTTATCTCAATAAATGACACCTCTATTACCTGAACTAGAAACAATAATTATCCTAAAAATTTCCCTTTCTCTCATCCCCAGGCATCTAATCAATCCAACAAATCTGTGGATGTTTGATCTTAGAAAGTCCCGGTAGAAACATGCCAGGAGGAGCTGCAGGCCTCCACAGTTCCATCCCCATATTTCCACCCACTACACCTACACACACGAATCTATTTTTCTGTTTTCTTAAGCTTCAGGGTTTGATTGTGTGTGTGTGTGTTCCTGAAGGAAAGAGAAAGATCAGCCTGCAGGATTCAGGAGAGATGATGAAGTAGTATAGAAATGGAGAGCACTATGGTATCTATTTTCTAACCAGTTCAAAGAGATTAGTCTGACCCTCTGTAGAGAATGGGATGCAGGCAAAAGTCAAAGACTCTTTTAGTGAGGGTAATTATAAGGCTTTCTGTAGCTCTGGCCCTATCACTTCACCCCTGGACATTTGAAGTTGCCTATTACCTGACTTCCTGTATCTTGTGATAGTCACTTCAGTTGACTGTCCACAGAACTACCAGAGTAGTCCATCCAAAGCATTAATTTAATGATTTCAGTTCCATGTTAATGAGACATCTAAAGCTACCCATAATTTTAAAATGATATGTCTGATTTGCTCCCCTATTCTCTCCATCAGTCACATGTTCTGGCTACATCAAACCACTAGTAGTTATCTGAATATATAACCATGGTTTCACATATGCTGTCCCTTCTTTGTGAGTTACCCTCCTTCTTCCTCAAACAACCAATATGCTAATATTTATTTTTTCTTTAAAATTATTCAGGCATTGTCCTATAAGGCAAGCCCTTTTTGGCCCCTAAAATGATTATATACCCAGTGTCCACATTCCAAAAGCACTCTACGTTTGCCTCTACCACACTCATTCACTGTTGTAAGGTTTTTGAGGAAATATTAGTCATCTTTCTTTTATTTCTGTGCTATCTGGCACATAATAGATATGCAATAAGCTTTTCTGTGTAAACAATATAACATTGTTTTCATAGAAACATATTTTTTAGTTCCAAACAAATTGGTATAGAAATATATCTTGTGAACTCAATCTGTTCATAAGTTTTATAGGTTCTATTCTGGGAAATTGAAAGTCACTTTGTATACCACACATATGAATAATCAATTGTCAAACAAAACACAATCAAATACACTAACTCCAAAACTGCATTAAGTATAATTTAACTTTTATTAATTTAACACCTTTTTAATATCTTGGAATGCCTCATAGTCACAATTTCCTTTGCGTTGTAGATAAAAGATGGTTACATAATGATAAAGATTTTTAGCCTTGATACTGGGACATTTGGTATATTAACATTTATTATTTTTGCTAGAATTAATTCTAAGTTGTAAGTCATACATTTTACAAGGGATGATCTTAGCTATAGATGTTACCAAGGCAACTTTTCTAAGATTTTTAAAACAGAAGGTATGGAGGAATCCCAGACTCCAACCAAAACTCAATTGGAATTGTAATGAAAGTCACCTTTCTTTGGTCAAACTGTAATTTACGGAAATATATCCAATGTCAGAGATCTCTGTAAAATACATAGAACATTTATAAAATGTCCTTCAGAGGTAAATCCTCTAAAAGTGCACAACATGCCCAGCTGGTGTGGCTCAGTGGTTGAGCATCAACCCATGCACCAAGAGGTCACTGGTTCGATTCCTGGTCAGGGACTATGCCCCAGCTGTGGGCCCGATCCCCAGAGGGGGGCATGCAGGAGGCAGCCAATCGATGTTTTCTCTCATTGATGGTTCTATTAATATCTCTCTCTTCCTCTCCCTTCCTCTCTCTCTAAAATCAATAGAGAACAAATATTTTTTTTAATTAATTAGTTTAAAAATAAATAAATAAAAATAAAGGTACACAACATACTCACTTGTTGAAGATCATTTGTGCAAAGTTAATATGCGGGTCCACAAACAAAAATGCTTTTTTCTCTATCTTGCTAAGTGCCTTCTATTTGCAGACTTACTAGATTCATATGTTTTCAAACAAAAGGGTTCTTCTAGAACATTGTGCTGAAAATACAACATCTAGTAATAAATATTATAATTATAGAAAAACCCTTTATTTGAATAAATCATGTGTGCCCCATGCACAATTAGCTGATTTTCTGTGTTATGATTTGAAATGCCTTTCACATTAAGGTATGTGTTATTATTTTATGTATAAAAATAAGGCTATTGAACTGCTACCAGTGTGACTTGTGTGTTGAGCTATTTTTCCAAACAGGAATAATAGGCTTTCACTTCGACAACCACATTGTGATCAGTAGCAAGTATGTATGAAATGGCCACCTAGAATTCTGGCATTGTCTATAGTCCCATAATAGAGGTTTATTCTGTGTAATGTAACAGGCATCTGAGAGGATAGAACTGATGACTTTGACTTCAGCCTCATGAGTAGTAGACTTCAACCAACCAAGAGACCTAAACTTAAAGTTACACTAACCATAACTCAGCAGAGTTATGCATTCACAAGTAAAACTGGCTATATGCTTCTAGTGATATCAAAACCACAATCATGATTTTTTTCTCACTTAAAAACTAAATTCCACTGCTCTAATCATCAAGGAACACTGAGAGCTTCTAAAAGAGTTAAATAAAAATATATATATATTATATCAACATATACTTTGGTGTGTACACTAGTCCTCTGACACATATGAAATCTTGGATGATGGTATTTGTTACCAGCTAACATTATATCCTCCCTTTTCAGACTGTTTCTTCCAGAGGATAAGTCTCTTTTTTACATTCCACAATTTTTATTAGCACTTTTCAATGAAATGGGCCTTTTTATTTTTAGCTTTTAGATTAAATTCCCTTTGATGTATATTTCAAGATTCCCTTTAACTAGCTCAGCATTACCGATCTCACTAAATCCGTATTCATTGCAGGCACGACTGTTCCCTTCTCTCATCACGGCAGCATCCCCTAACAGAAGCGATTCCAAGGTTCTTAGAAAAAAAGGATTCATGTTTAATCTATTAGAAGAAATTTAAGGTGGCAGGATTTCATTTATCTAATCTATATACATGTGTATAAGATACAAGAAACTCCAGAAAGTGCTACTTGAAACTATTTTTTGTTTTGTTTTGTTACAAAAGCAATATGTAGGACCTATATACTGAATTACCATTATTCTGGCTTAATTTGATTATTGTGGGACTTGGAATGTAATGTCTAAGGAACACCTACAAAATGAAGTTCAAATGAAGGACTCAGATCTCAGACAAAGACAAATTGGGAAGTAATGAAATGACCAAATTGGCAAGATTACTTCAGCCTTTGTTTTTCTAATCAATAGAGGGACAGTTATTTACTTCACTTGCTATTTTCATAGAAGCATTATGGGAGAAAATGAAAGAGCTATAAAGCTCTACAGAAGGGATCGTCATTCAGACAAGGGGAAATAGCACCTAAGTCCCAAGAGTTTGGATAAGTAATTTTTCAAACTTATGCTTTCATGTGTAGTTGACAATAAAAGCCCAGTGTTTTATAATGTCTACCCAAAAAAGTTTTTTCAAATTCTCTTTACACTTATTTCCAAATGGAAAATCAGTATTTCTATTACAGGGTCAGCTTTTACTCAAGCATATCTCTAATGAATCAAAATGTCTTCTTCAATTAAATATTATAAACTGATCATTCACCTATCTCAAAGGCTGGCAATAGATGTCCTACGGAGAATGAGTATGTATAAGATAGCAGCTGCTGACTTCTTTTAGTGCCTTTGAATAAGGTAATAGTCACTAATTTAGTTTATACCTGAATGGGTGAACAGGGCATGTGCAGCAATAAAAGTCAAGGCAGAACAATAGGAATTAAAATACAGGTATAAAATGCTACAAGAGTTAAAGAAATCCCAGCTAATTAGGGAAGTGTTATGACTTTCCTAAAGAGAGAATAATTGAGAGTCATCTTAAACTGACTATGAATTGTAGATGCAGACATAATGAATCTATGAAATAAGGGAGTTGAGTAAAAAGAAAAGCATTGAAATGGCCTAATATGCAGAGAAGAAAATAAGTACCAATCTAGTTAGGTTGAATTGTAGAATTCAAAAAAATAGAATGGGAAATGAAGTTGGAAAGAGGTAGGCCAAGGTAATTACATGGGAGGTAAAAGAAGGAATTTCTGCTTTATTCTTCAAATATAGGATTTTATAGTTGAAAGGAGCTATAGAGCCATCCAGGACAGCCTGCTGATTTTTCAGTTGGAAAAACTGAGACCTATACAAATAACATGAATTTTCCAAAACTGCATTTCTAGTTAGTGGCAAAGCCAAGATATGAATTAGAATCTCTAGATCCCTCATCTTTCCATTTCTCTGCTTCTGAGCAGAGGAGAGACATTTAGAAATGTGTTATGGAAAGATCACCCTGGCAGTGTCAAGAGAATGGGTTAAAATGATAGAGAAAAGGAGCAGTGATTCTGTTAAAAAGACTAAAGAGACTAGTCTAGGTGGGAGATAATGAGAGCCCAAACAAAAGTGAGAGTAAGGAGAATGGAAAGGACCAGACAGATTTGAGTAGCATTTCCCAAGCCTGCGGGGTGTTACTAAATGATATGAGGGAAAACATGGTTCTTGCTCATTTAATTTTGGAAATGCTAGGTTAAGCCACGATGAACAAATGTCTTCACTATAGGATTTCTAAGAGGCTTTACTATCCTAATGTGCATTAAGAATCTCCCAGAAAGAGATACAACAGCATTGTCCAAAGTGCTTTAAACAGAGAATTTTTTTCTAATGGAGTAATTAATAAAGTTTTTATAGAAAAAAAAGTTGTATAAAACCAGGTCAAAGACATGATAAATACAGAGAAATTTGTAAGTGATTGTATCAATATGGAAAAAAGAAAAAGAACTCAAAATCAACTCTTCAGGTTAACAGATCTCAATGTAGGGAAGAGTTGGTTGTTTTAGCACCTCAATTTTGGACTATAAATCACAGTCCTATACCCCACTAGCATCAATAACAAGAATCTAGTTGCTGTCCTAGCTAAATCTCTTCTTCTTATGGCATTTCAACCAATTAGAAGGTCTCTCTCAAAATTTTTGAGAAAACAGTTGTTTCCTAAGTGACTAAGATTTAAAATTAAGTGTAGAAGTGTTAAAAGAGTTTAACTTTAGTATTAATATTTGTTTGTATATTGGTATTTTATATGCATGTATTATTTAAGAATATTTGGCCTATTCAAATAACAGTTCAGACTTATAATTCTAGTTTAAAATATATAATTGAATAACTGATTTATTTTATTATTTTAAGCTTTACTGAGATATGATTGACAAATAAAAATTGTATATATTTAAGTTGTACAACATTTTTTTTACAACTTCTCCAACACTTGTTATTACATATCTTGTTTATAATAGCCATTCTGACAGCTGAGAGGTGGTATTTCATTATAGTTTTGATTTGCATTTCCCTAAAAGCAAGTGAAGTTGAGCACCTTTTCAAGTATGTGTTGGCCATTTTTATGTCTTCCCGGAGAAGTATCTGTTCAGACCCTCTGCCCATTTTTTTTTAATCCTCACCCGACGATATTTTTCTATTTATCTTCAGATAGAGTGGGAGAGAGGGAGAGAGAGAGAAACATCAATGTGAGAGAGACACATCAACCAATTGCCTCCCACATGACCCAACCAGAGTGGGGGCGAACTGCAACCAAGGTGCGTGCCCTTGATCGGAATCGAACCCACGACTCATTGGTCCGTGGGCTGACACTCTAACCGCTGAGCCAAACCGGCCAGGGCACTTCTGCCCATTTTTTTAACTGGATTGGTGGGTGGTTTGTTTGGTGAATTTTATGAGTTCTTTATATATTTTGGATATTAACCCTTTATTGGAGCTGTTGTTTGAAAATATCTTCTTCCATTGGTTGGTTGCCTTTTTGTATTGGTGGTGGTTTCTCTGGGTGTGCAGAAGCCTTTTAGTTTAATATATTCCCATTTATTCATTTATTTATTTATTTATTTATTATTCTCACTCGAGGACATGTTTTACACTTATCTTCAGATAGAGCAGGAGGAAGAGAGAGAGAGAAACATTGATGTGAGAGAGACACATCAACTGACTGCCATTCACATGACCCCAACCGGGGCCGGGGACGAACTGTAACCAAGGTACGTGCCCTTAGCGGGAACCGAACCCTGGACTCTCCGTCCACCAGCCGACACTGTACCCGCTGAGCCAAATCAGCCAGGGCCCATTCATTTATTTTTGCCCTTACTCCCCTTGCCTTTGGGGTCAAATTCATAAAATCTTCTGTAGGACCAAGGTCCACAAGTTTAGTACCTATGTTTTCTTCAATATAATTTATTGTTTCAGATGTTATTTATAGCTTTATTTGTGAAGTTCAAATTTGAAATTATTTATTCATATTTCTTTATAATTTTTAGAATTTATATATAAATATATATATAAATATATATAAGTAGCTAACTATAAATATGTGTGTGTGTGTGTGTGTGTGTGTGTGTGTGTGTATCACACACATATATATTTCTGCAATATGGTAGGCTGAGTACCTTGACCAACACTGCACTAAAAACAGATACAATGCTGGACAAAATATTTTTAAATCTTACTAAATGCATCTCTAAGCTAGCAAGAAAGGCAAGGAATACTCGAGCAAAAAACTTAGTGAAGCTAAAACCCCGAGGGGAAGAGGGAACACTGACACTGGTTTTAGCCTTGAATGCATTTGCCAACCCAGGTGAACCCAAGTGTTTGTTCCCACAGTCCTCAGGGCCTGAGAAATAAGACCTCCTTAAGATGAGGCATCAGTCAGGAAATTGTATGCCAATAAAGCTGGGAGTCCACAGGACAGCACACCAAATCTAAGATAAATTAGTAATAATCCCTAATCTCTACTGAGACTTGTAAAGAAAACTGCCTGTCTAAAATTTATTTGTAACCACAAGCTGGCCTTTCTTCAGGTTTGCAGCCTAAATTCACATTACCTGAATAGAGCAGAAAGCCTCATTCCTATAGTCTTAATTTTTTAACAACTCTATGTACATACATATGCATTATATTTAGCACTATAGTATTAAAAATAATGAGCTATTTTAAAGACTTGGTCACATGAAAATTTTGCAAATGAAGTTGACTGATAAGATCTTTTATATGGCTTTAAAATTACATCTTTTGTGTATCTTCTTATTTGATGACATCACTTTCCCAATCATGAGCCCAGCTGTCTGATTACTTATAGCCTTATATTGTCAAGTTTTCACTCACTTTGCAAACATCCACATATTGTCTGTCTAAGCACCATCACAAAACTATCCAAAAAGGAGGATAAATAAAATAAACTTAGTTAAAGAACCTTTTTTAATAAATGTAAATTAAATATCATTTCTATTTCTCGTCCCCGTCTTTACAAAAGTGTCAGAAAAAATAATTTAAGATGAACAATTGAGATAACTGACAGAGTGGTCCCAAAAAGGCAGATTCCTGAACCTATGCCACATGAAATATTCATCTGAAAAACTCATTATATAAGAGTCACCTGGCCAACTCAAGAAGTCCAAGAATCAGGACCATAGAGGTTGCATTCTGGGATCATGAGCATGAGGTTGGATGTCTCACTTTACTGAGAAGAATCTAAATAGTTCAGCATGGTTTTGTTTCTGCTTGACTTATTTCTCAGGACCTGAGTCCACATTGTTATCTGCAGTCTCCACAGAAAAATGTGGAGAGTGCATCCTAAAGAGAGGGTACATCCAAAGTGGTGGGTTCATTAGGAATGTGAGTTTCCTGGCCAACTCTGCCTGTTCTGCCATGATTCTGTGGTCTCTAATGTCTCTAAGAGATTGCATGCTAGACTCAAAGGGAGCCAATCTGGTTGGCATGACCCCTCCCAGGCTCATGGTTCCATGAGCCAGCATGGTAGACATAGCATAGGGACCCTTCACCATTGGAAACACCTACCCATCCCAGAAGGATTCTGCCTTTCAGGAAAAAACTGCACGCAGATATTGGAAAGAAAAAAGATGAGGGAAAGGTGATAAAGTTTCAGTTTGAAGAAGCAGCTAGGGAACAGAATCAGTCAAGCAGACGTGTTGGTACACCTTCTAGAGTATGGGAAAACCCACATAGTACCAAACACCTTCCAAGTTGCTGGCCATCAGTGATGATTAATTTTATGTGTCAACGTGGCTAGGCTATGGTGACCAGTTGTTTGGTCAAACACCAGGTGATGTGAAAATACTTATTTTATTTTATTTTATTTATTTTTTTAATCCTCACCTGAGGACATTTATCTTCAGACAGAGCAGGAGGGACAGAGGGAGCAAGAGAGAGAGGAATATCGACATGAGAGACACATCGAGAGGTTGCCACCCACACGGCTCCAGTCCAGGGCCAGGGACAAACTGCAACCAAGGTACGTGCCCTCAGCAGGAACCAAACCTGGGTCTCTCTGGACCACAGGCTGACCGTTGAGCCAGACTGGCCAGGGCTGAAAATACTTTTTGATGTTAGTAACATTTAAATCAGTAGACTTTGAGTAAAGTAGATTACTCTTCATAATATTGGTGGGCCTCATCCAATCAGATGAGGGCTTTAAGAGCAAAGACTAAAATTTTCTGGAAAAGAAGGAGTTGACCTCAAGACTACAACATAGAAACTCTTCCTCAGTTTTCAGCCAGTTGCCCTATGGAATTAGGACTCAAGATTGCAACATCAACTCTTACCTGAGTCTCCAGCCTGCTGACTTGCCCTATAGATTTCCAACTTGTCAGCCCCCACATTCACTTGAGTCAATTACTTAAAGAGCTCTCTCTCTTCTCTCTCTCACAAGTAAAATAAAATATTATTTTATTTATTGAACACTTGGATAATTCTTAACCAAGCATATACAATTTTCTTTTTCTTCTTTAGCTAAAACTATTTAAAAAACTATATATAGGAAACATTGTTATTCTTGCAGTTTTGATATTTAGAGTGGATTTTAAAGTAAATGTTCCTGTGAGATTACAAAGACTAAAAGCATTTTGATAACATTATTTACAGAAGTAAAAGATGTGTTTATCACAATTTTATGTAAAGGAGAAAACTACTGCCTAAAATTACAAATAACTTATTTTCATAAGTGTTGCCAATTTGAAGGGAGGAAAAAGATTCTTAAGCCAAAAGCTTCAAGTAGCCTTGGACTGTTAGTGCAAGCATATATACAAGTCAAAGAAAACTAAGCAACTCACATTCAAATATCACTGAACATAAAGAAAACCAGGCACCAACACTGAGAATCAGTAGACTTTCTAATATTTCAGATATTGAAAATAACAGACATAATATAAAATAATGAGTATTAACATATTATATTTAAAGAACTAATATACAAACTTGAAAGTATAAGCAAGGAACAAGATACTATAAAGAATAATTAATACAAGTTTGTAAAACAAAATAAAATGTCTAGGTATAAAAAGAATAATAATTGAAATTATAAACTCTATAAATATGTTTAACAATATATCTGATAGAAGCTAAAGGGATGACTAGTAAACTTTAAAATAGATCTGAAGAAAATATTAGAATGAAACCAGAAGCACAAGATAGAATATATAAAAGAGAGATTTAGAGACCTAGAAGATAGAGTGAGAAAGTTTAACAAAAGTCTAATACGTTCTAGGAGAAAGAGAGAATAGGGTAGAGTCCATTTTTGAAGAGATAATGACTGAGAAGTTATAAAAATACACAAATCCACAAATTTAATAAATTCAATGAACCCTAAAAGAACAAATAAAAAAATATCTACACTTAGACACTTGATGGTGAAACTCGAGAAGACCGGGAGGGTAGACTACTTTGTTCACTATTGCACCTCTAGTGTTGGGCACTCAATGTGTACTTGATGAGTGAATAACAGAAGATTATAAACAATGGGAAGGTCATTGCTTGAAATCACAGATGTGGCATAGTTCTGAATAATGATGAGTCTTTTGGGACCTACACTCATGGATGTTTGAAATGGAGTGGAATTTGATGCTAAAGTTGAGAAAATAGAAAAACTGATTTTATTACTCTGTATAAATGTCTTACTCTGTTCAATGCCTTAGAATATTCAAGGCCAAAATAAAATCAAATATGCTAAAAAAAAAATCTTTGTTCTTAAAACTAGTCATTGTTCCTGGTCAGACAAAAAAGTATTTTGTTCCAAATTCATTTCATGCTAGCCTGGAAAAAAAATATTATGAGAAGCTGTGGTAGTTAGGAAAGCTGTTCACAAATATTCTGACTCTGTATCATTTCAGGCATGTGGTATGAATGCACTTTCCTGCCTACTTGAAGTTAGATGTGGCCATATCACTTGCTTTGGCCAGTGAAACAAAAGAAGTGACATGTGTTACTTGCAGGTGGAAGTTTTAAGAGCTAGTACATGCTTTGCCACTACCTTTCTTTACCCTTTGCCATGGCAATGTTCCAGATAGTGGCTGCTCCTCAACCTGGGTCCCAGACAAAGCAGCACAAAGATCCTAAAGTTTCCCCAGGCACTGGATATATACTGTAAGTAAGAAATAAACCACTGTGCTCTGTCTGGTTTGGCTCAGCGGTTGGAGCATCAGCCTGCGAACCAAGGAGTCATGGGGTCGATTCCAGTCAATGGCTTATACCTCGGTTGTGGTTTGGTCCCTGGCTCTGATCGGGGTAGTGCGGGAGGCAACCAGTTGATGTGTCTCTCTCATATCAATGTCTCTCTCTCTCTCTCTCTCTCTCTCTCTCTCTCTCTCTCTCTCTCTCTCTCTCTCTCTCTCCTTCCCTCCCACTCTATCTGGAGATTGGGTGAGAATTTAAAAATAAAAAGAAAACAAAAGAAATAAACCATTGTGGTTCTAAGCCACTGAAACTTAGGAGTAGTTGAATGAGCATGAAGCTAGCCTTTCTTAATTAATACAAAGGCACTAAAGAGTTTCTACACTTCTGTAGACCATTTGGCCTGACCTACAGTGCTTACTCTAAATTGGAAGATTCAGATTATGTATTCAGAAACATTTTCTCAGTGACACAAAATCACAGAATGTGGTGCCAAATAAAGTGGTAGAATTGTCTTTTCAGGCAGTGCTTGAGGAGAAAATTGTGTCTAATCTGGTTCAGGTTTCAAGCTGCTTAATGGTAAGGTAGTATATTACATACCCACTCAGATCCTCCCAGCCTTCTGCTTTTGCACTCTAGCTAATGCCATGTCTAGAAAGGAATAGGTTACAGAGAAGAAAAAATAATATGGTTCATATTCTAGGTTAGTCAGCAATTCCTACAGAATATGTTCATTATTTTAAGATTTACAGTGACTCTTAAAGTAAAATTGGTGAGTTATAACAGCCCTTTATATAAGTTACTTGAAAAAAATTAAGACCCCAGCAGTGTCTATAATACACATAGTCAAAGCAAACTAATCATTTTTTTCGTTTGTTCAAAACCATGTATTAATCACTAATGAAGTTCCAGGCACTGGGCTATACCCCACAGATACAAAGGTACACAGGAAATAGTCCCCATCCTTCAGGGACTTACAGAGGCAGAGTTCTCATCTAAAAAACAAATTACAGGACTATGTATAGTTGAGGGATTAAATAAGCTTTACATGATCACAGAGAGATAAGAAAGTAAGGAACAAAATATGTTAGAGCAAGCTTCCAGGTAGGAAAAAAAAATGCATGTCATTAATTGTTGCTGAAATTTTATATATATATATACATCATATATATATACATATAAATATACAGATATATATATATGTAGTGAGATAAAAAAAGATACGTATGTGTGTGTATATATATTCAGATTTTAGCTAATTTATATAAATAATTTATGCCTTTATCCAAAATGAATCTGAAAATCAATTGAATATTTTAGAACAAAAATAGTAAGACATAGCAAATTTAGGTTTTCAAAAGCGTGGGGGACGAGAGCAGGGTGGAAGGGGTCAATGGGGGAAAAAAGGGAGACATCTGTAATACTTTCATCAATAAAGATAAATTTTTTTTTTTTAAAGAGAGAATTACAGGATCATAAAAGGCCTGAGTTGTTACCTATGGCAAGTTACCTTAATATCTGAATCTCAAATTCTGATCTGTGAATGGAGATAATGCCTACCCTGAAAGACTATTCGGAGGATGAGAAATAACATAACCCAGTACCTGGTACATACCTTGCAAACAATTTGCCTTCAATAAATAATCGTTGCTATGGTTATAGTTGTTTTTTATTTGTTATCATTAGGATTAGGAAGCTGAACTTGATCTGCACTGACCCTAAAACGTGCTGTGGAAGTTGTGTTTTAGAACTAAGCCTTGTTAGGACTTTATTATGTATTGTCTTTCTATTTGCCTTTTCTTATAAAAGTATACTATAAACTTTACTCCCCTCAAAAAATATTCAGCATCTGGGCTTTTTGATTATTTGAATGCAAAATCAACAGGAGTTTATACATTTTAAGGAAATGAAAGGAAGAAAAGCTGGAAACATGGTAAGTTGGAAAATGTATAAGGAAATGAAGGATTTGAAGACATCTGGCAACCTCAGTCATCGAATCAAAATATCCATCGAGCTACAGTTACTGCTACAGGCTTCTTCCAGGCATAAAGTATCACAGCCATCTTTAACATTCCTTCTCCACTATACAAGCAAGGCAAACTACTCCATAGCTAAATAAATACCTGGAGTGGTTATTACTGTACTCTTGGTTACCTAAATTACTCAAAAACAGTACCCATGCTTTCTAAATAGCTATGCAATACTTTAAACAGTAGGTACATAACATACTAAGAATAAATGAGAGCAGATATAATCTCCTCTAACAAGCTTTTATATGTACTTCTTTTTTATTTTTTATTTTTATATTTTTGGTCAAATAAAATGAGACTGCAGTCAAGAGATAAGAACATCTCCTTAGTCTATCACTGCAGCTGATTAGAAGTGAAGATTTAGCAATGAGACAGCTAATGTTATACATAAAATACCATATAAACCTAGAAACTCAAATCTGTATTACAAAGATATTTGGCACGTTTTGCAAGCAGAGGCACTGACAGCTTTTGTTCCAGACTCCTTTTTAAGGATGTTTGTATTATAATCAGCCTTGAAAACGGAATATAGTATCTCCTTTGGGAGCAGAGGGCAGTTTATTTGCTGCCCAGTATAATAAAGAGGATGCCTCCAGGTTAGAGTCTGGGCAGTGTTGTTTGCAGCCCACTAATGGAAGACTGGAGTTCTGTAAGCTCAGAGTTCCTCAGGTGGGATGCACACCCACTGTGTGATCATCATCCACCTGGATGGCTCCACATTGCACCCCTGGGACTAAGTGAGCAAGAGAAGCAACATGACCACGAAGCATATGCTACTTGTTGTGCCATGAGCAATAGTTTTCTTCTCTGGCCCAGGGGTCTCATGTCTTTGTTCAGCATCCATGAAACTGTCAGGCTAACTTGTTAACTTTCACATAATATCTCAGACCCTTCACAGTTCTTGACAAAACACAGCTTAAGAGTGAACTACTTTGAGAACCATAAGCACACTTTAGGAGAATGGTGGCTTTCACAATAAAAATATTTATGGAGAATCTAGCATGTACAAAGCACAGTGCCTCAATTCTCAAGTCCCAAATTCTAGTCATATCAATATGAGGGTTGAGTGAGAATGTAGACATTAGTTTCTTTCAGGAAAAATCAATGTTTTAAGACTTCAGGAGAGTTAAGTGAAAATAAATTCCACTGAAATGTGGTTGTGATACCATTGTAATAAAACTAGTTATAAATAACTGGAAAGGAGCAAAGGGAAAGCCAAATATTATAGGCTTATTGTTTGTGCACCTTTGCCAAGAAGCTGCAGTTTAACACTCCCAAAGGGGCCATCGGTCTATTCCCCTCGGATCTCTTGGGGAAGGGACTGAACAGAGTAGAGAATAGATGTGTGTCCAGTAAAGTCTGGGTGAAATAGGGAAAGTACTTGCCTGCCAGTCACACCTGGGAACAGGTCATTGGCCAGAGTAGATGTGGCCAGTAAAAGTGATACCGTTACAATAACCTGATTATTATTGAACAGAAAAGGAGCAAAAGGGAAAACTACATAAGATAGGCATGCCATTTATAGAGCTTTGCCAGGAAGCTGCAATTAACACTCTCCAGGTCTATTCCCCACAGACTGATTAGAAAGGGACTGAACAAAGGCAGTTTGGACACATGCCCAGTAAGGTCTGGGTGACGTGGGAAGGTGCTTACATGTCAGTCACACCTAGGAACAAGTCAGTGGCCAGAATAGGTACAGACATTATAAGGGTACAAAATCTCAATATTTAAACAAACAAAAAGTTCTCTCTCTTGGTTTGCTTGCTCTCTTGGAACTCCGGTTTCAGGGGGAGCGTTCCCCTGCATTCACCCACGTGGCCCACAGCCATCTGGACTCCACCCAATGGACTGACGGATTGAATCTAGCCTGATGCTCTGCTGGACCCAGCTCCACCACGGAACAAGAGCTCTGGACACTGGCTCTGCTTTTAGCTTTACTGAACCCCCAGCTACCACTCTTTCAGGACTAGCTTTAGGCAATTGGGACTTTGTGATCTGGGCCCCGAGGCTAAGGTGACTAGATTCCATTTTTATGTAGGCCCCTTAGCTAAGGCAACTAAATTAACTCCCTTTTTATCATCAATAGACCTTCCTCGATATTCTTCCAATAATAGGTTAATTACCCCTAGATGTAAAGGAATTTTGCCTAAGATTATAGTTGCCCCATGTGTTGGGAGGCATTTGCAGTTTCCCAAGTATAGGTATTTGCAGGTATTCACAAGTACTTGTGCCGTCATCAGTGAATAATGCTAATTTTGACTTCTGTAATCTCTGTATCTCACACTTTTGTACTAGTCCCCTGAGGGGAGGGGGGCAAAAGGAGGAGGAGGCTTCTGTCTTTAAAATGGGACGAGCAAGAAGAATCAGGGTTGCTGATCTGAGGGGAGACTATGCCCTCTGCAGCCCGCCGGCGAAATAAAGTGCTCCTTTACAATTTGGCTGTGCGTCTCTGGTTATCTTGTGATCATGTTACAACATTTGGAACCCAAGGGATATAATTCCATGCAAATAAAAATCATTCATTCTCCCATGCGAGTCTTAGAAAATTCATTTCCTCAAGATATCACAAGAGCCCCACTCTCACTAGCAGTGGAGAAATTGGACCCACTCAAATCTGTGGCAACCAAGCATGGGAATATTTTAAATATTTAATCTCCTAAACAAAGGAGTTTACTTTCTTGTGCTTTTCTTCTTTTGGCTCCTGGCTTGCAGGGGCTCTCTCATGCTCCTGAATTTGCCCACATGGCTTATGGCCATGTGAACCCCACACACAATGCACAATGGACTAATGGACTGCAACTAACCTAATACCAAACTGAACCTGGCTGCAACGTGAAACGGAAACTTTGGACACTGGCTTTGCTTCTAGCTCTACTGAATCCCCAGCTACACATCTTCCAGGACTGGATTAAGGGAAATGGGACTTTGTAAACCCAGGGATGGAATTCCATGCAAATAAAAGTCACTCATCCTCCTGTGTGAGTCTCAGAAAATTCTTTTTCTCGATATATTGTAAGGACCCCATCCCAAGCACTCAGTGGGGTAAGGGATATGTCACTTCCTCTTATAACAGTTGTAGTGGCACAATTCTAATGTGTGTATTGCCAAACTTCTAAATTCCAGTGTCTTATGGATCTTCAAATGTCAAGTCTATGAACGACTAAAGTCTAAATTCACAAAGACAGATTTGAACTCTGCCCTGTAGAATTGGAGGGAAGAAGTGACATTACCCACTGCTCACATTTTATATCCCTTCCTCATCAAGTATTAAACCTACTGTTATTACATCTGTAGTCAAAAATGGGCCACATGTTAACTTGATAAGCTCAGAGAAGCCTGTGTGGCAGCCTTGCAAACTCAGAGACCTTAAAGGATGGTCTGAAATTAAAACTTTTTAACTAAAAGCATTCTATGGCAGGTAGTCAAGTCCTAGGCTAGAATCTTCCCTGACAAAAGTCAACCTTTATCTTAACTGGGCCTGTCTATTGTCTTTTGCATCTGCATTAACATTCCTTTGGAATGTCATGGTAACTTACCTTTTTTCCAGACCCCTTGGGACACAACCAATGCATGAGGGTGAAGACCACAAATCTCATTGTTATTGTTACCATATTATTGTTGACTGTTAACTATCCTGTACCCACCTATGTAAAAGATGTATGTGTCGCCCTGGTGTGGCTCAGAGGTTAGAGAGTCAGCCCTTTGGCCAAAGGGTCACAAGTGTGATTCCCAGTCAAGGGCATATACCTCAACTGCAGGTTCAATCCTTGGCTCTGGTGGGGGTTATGCGGGAGGCAATCAATCAATGTACCTCTCTCACATTGATGTTTCTCTCTCTCTCCCTTCCTCCCTTCCTTCCTCCCACTCTATCAAAAAAAAAAAAAATGTATGTGTCTATCATTTTACTTTGCATCCAGTCTCAGAGGTTTCCCCACTTTGCTTTCTCCCACCTCCCTAATCTATCACCAATGGATTTCATGCAACCCACTTGTGTCTTTCCTTTTTATTGTAATGTATGAAATACGGTGCAAAACTGTCATTCTCTGGAGCATTATCTCAATCCATTGAGATTTTGCTTCCCAGCAATTATCAACACTTTGGCTCAAATAAACTCACAAAAATTCTCTATAGGTTTGAATGTTTCTTACATTGACACATCCAATCTTTACTAAGCTCGTCTAAGAACATGTACTTAAGAAAGAAAAATGTCTTTCACTTCAATTCACTATACTTAGAGGGACTATATAATTTATCCTCCCACCAGGGACACTTTTGAGAAGTGAAAGGGTTGTATTATTAATAATTATAATGAGGCAAGAGACATAAACCAGGACTGACCAAGGCAAACCTAGACATATAACTGTAGTAGGCAGTTAGACAGACATAAGCAGAGCATGGACAATGGGCCAGGTACAGAAGGTCACCAGGGTGAAAAGCCTCAGGTGCCAAGTAAAGAACAATTGTAGGGTGAGACCTCACCCCTAGGGTGACATTTCCTCCCCTAGAACATTGCTGATCATGCAGCTTGGACCTCCTAACCTTTTTTCCCTAGAGATAACATTTAGGCCTCAGTTGTATTTCAGCTCCAGGCCCAGAAAAGCAGCAAAACCAAACAAGCAGTGCCACAGCTGACCTCAGGACCAAAACTGCATTGGATAATGACCCCCTGCCCTGGTGCTGACCAATTAATCAGTGGGGACCTAGACCCTGAAAGGACACACCTGGAAAGCTGCTCAATATTCTATTGAGATCTTCCTCTGATACCTCCCCTATAATCCCACCCTTAAAACCCTTAGGACAGAGGACCCAGTGTGCTGTATCTCCCAGGAGCACACTTACACCTTTCCCTTTCCCTTTCCCTTCCCCTTCCCCTTTCCCTTTCCCACCCCCAGGTATGTTACACCATTACCTTCCTCACTCCCAAGCTTCAAGGACCCTTTCTTTACCTCCATAATTTGTTTCCTAAACCCATTTCTTCTACAAATTACTTCTTCTACCTCTGTGCTTTTTTAAATAAATGTTCTCTTATAGCTGGAGTCTTGACTCTGAATTCTTTCCTAGCCAGAGCTCAAGTACCGAGGTTGCTAAAGCCAGGTCCAGTCTGACCCCACTGGTCTAACACCTGGTGCCGTTTCCACTGCCTCCAACATAACCAGGGTGAATATATCACCTACATTCCAAGGAGTTCAAAGAACCAAACCTTTAACAAACCCATTCAGAGTTTGGGAGAAAATGTTTTCATCTTCAGCTCTAGTTGCTAAGCTCTCACTTTCAGGTTAGTTATAAACTTATAATTAGAACAAAGCCAACCCAAATCTAACCCATGTAAACAGGACTGCTTTACAAGCAATTTTTCAAAGTATTTCCTGGTACTGGCTCAGCATATTTTCACTCCTCACTGAGAGTTATTTATTTTCAAGTGACTTGCTAGATTTCATTCAGTGCTATCCCTGCAGGGTACAGAAACCACAACTAGCACCAAGAGGAGTCGTACTGCCAGTTCCCTAAATACTGCACTGTTAATTAATCTCAGTGAATAATAGGGTTTCTAATGCAAATTATTCTGAATCGTCATTGCCCAAAGGTGTTTCTAATGATCTGTGTAAAATGTCAGAAGATACCTTTAGTCACCAGGTGACAGAGAATTTGGACAAGCAAGGAGGGAAGTCTGGTTGTTCTAAAATCAGTGGTAGCTTAATTAAAAGAAAAAATTATTTAATAAAAATAAATAATAAGTCAGTGGTACCTTGATCAACGGAAGTTTGTTAGAGATGTAGAAAGAATTTTATTTTCCCAGTTGTTTTCTCATCCTAAGGAGCAATTGCAGTGAAATTAAGACATGAAATTTCATTAGGAAGTGACTATAATGGACAATGAGTAATGCAAACAACTCTGGCCATTTCTCTTCAAGGCACACTTTCAGAGAGATTTGATTTCCTGTTTTTTAAGCATAGTTGGTAAGGAATTCATGTTAGCATTGGCATTTGAGTATTTTGAAAAAAAGGATTTGTACTGTTTATCAACAAGACTTAATCCAAATGAAACTGACACAAAATGGGTTCGAGGCCACCTGTCACTACTTGAGCCAAATTAAGTATAGACAAGGTTGAATCACATATGAGCATTTATTCCAATAATGTCAGCAGTGTGGAGAGAGCAGCAGGTCATCCTGTAAATTCTGCTCTAACTTCTTCTATCAGTGGGCTGATTATATAGAGATAAGAAGGGGGCTATGTGCAAGTGGGTAAAGGGGCAGGGTCTGTGGTCCCTGTGTCTCCTGCCAGGATCTTGAAGTTCAATAACAATGTAGTTGATTTTCTATAATGTTAAAACAGCTCCCCCCATTTCTGGGACTGGAGAATGGTTGGCATTCCTGAAGCAAACTCCTGGAAGGTGTGAGGGTCCAGGCACCACAATCAAGTCGAGTCCTATCCTTTGCTTGTTCTCAAAATGCATTTTCTGAGTAATGGACCCATTCAGGCTCTGGGGCATGTTATCTTTTTTACAGCCCTGTTTTTCTTCTTGCAGCACATCCTCCAGTTTTCTAGGGTCTGTAAGAAAAACCTCTTACCTATAGTTAGTAAGGTAAATAATCATTAAACAACTGTAGTCCTCCTATTCCTATTATGTGCCCTTCCCCTTATCACAAACATTGTTATTGTTGCCTCTTTTTTTTTTCATGTTATACATTAAAGTTTATATGAACTTTAAATTGAAACATGCAACAATAAATAAAATGCTCATAACCTCCTCATGGGGTAGATTGCTGTCAGAAAAGAATTTCCGGTTTTTGATATTCTTCTTTGACTTATTCAATTCTAAACATTGATTATCCCAAGGAAGTACAGAGTAAGGATTTATTTATCCACAGATAAACTTTATGCCTTTGAGGTTGCGCATTTGTGATAAAAACTGTATCCCTTCAATATCCATTATTTCTTCCTTTTATTATTACCCTTACTCAAATATTAGGTAGGCACGTTGCTTCCAAACTATGTTCCCAGGCTCCCTTGCAGTTGTGTGGGTTCTATAGTCCCCAGCAGTCTTTGCAGCCAATAGGATTGTAACAGAGTAAAATACTCTTTCTCTATTGTAATTTTAGCCTGGCCTTTAATTCTACCATGGCCATTAGGCTAATAGCTCCTGCTATAGATATGCTAATTATCTAGAGCAGCGGTTCTCAACCTGTGGGTCCCAACCCCTTTGGGGGTCCAACGACCCTTTCACAGGAGTCTCCTAAAACCATCGGAAAACAAAATTACAGTTATGAAGTAGCAACGAAAATAATTTTATGGTTGGGGGTCACCACAACATGAGGAACTGTATTAAAGGGTCGTGGCATTAGGAAGGTTGAGAACCACTGATCTAGAGGAATCCTGCTGGAGGCTTTTGCAAGGACAGCCCCTTTCAGAAGGTGCCTTTCCCAAAGAGGTGGGGAAATCTGTACAAAATAATAACTGTATCAAGTATTTACAGGAGTCTCCAGACCAGACTCAGATTAGCAGGGGTCAACAGACCAGCCAGGAACACAGAGATTTTGAAATTTCTCACTCTTCCTTGGATCCCTGTCTATGGCCCTCACCTACCTCTTGCTTCACCCCTCCTCTCTTCCTTTGACATAAAAGACTCCAGAATTCTGAACTCTCTTAAGATGGACTTACAGAAGCTATAATAAGATATCCTATCTTATCAAACTGGGTCTTCTCAATCAATAAATCATTCCTTACTTCAAACTCTGAAGTTTTAAACATTGGCCTTTTTTTTTTGAAGCGTCAGGCACACAAACCTTGTACCAGTAACAGGATAACCTAAAGTGATGTGAGAGCCACTTAAAACACTTCTTAGCAAAGAAAAAATTCAAAGTCAAGGAACTCAATTATAAGAGAAAATTTATTTAGAAAATCACAGAGGTAGAAATGTTGAGCCAGCTGGGCTGTATGGGCTCAGATTATGAGTTACAGAGGCAAAAGAAGAGCCCTTGGAGTTTAGGAAAAAGAAAGGCAGAGAGAATGCACCAGGGGAGAAGAGAGGGGGACAGGAGCAGGTGTGCTCCAGAGTGAGTGAGCCCATGAGCCCTGGAGAAAGAAGTGGGTAGGGAAAGGCATAGGTATAGTCAAGAGAGAGAGAAGAGCACATGCTGGGTCCTTTGTCCTGAGGGTTTTTATCTGTTCTCTATAAGGTGAGGATCTTAGGGGAGGTCACAGGTGAGGATCTCAATGGAATATTCATCAGCTTTCCAGGTGTGTCCTTTCAGGATCATGATCTCCACTGATTGGTTGGTGCCAGGGCAGGGGGTCATTAGTCATTGCAGCTAGTCCTGATGTCAGCCATGGTGTCACCCTTCCAGGCCTTGCTGCCTTTCTGGGCCTGGAGCTGAAACACAACTGAGGCCTAGATGTTATCTCTAGTTTGACCAAAATTCTGTCTCTGTAGTCAACAGATCCTTTATTCATAAGATTATTTGATGTGAGCCAGAACTTCATTGTCCTGATGGCTTAATATTTAAGGGAGTGGTTGTGCAAGGGCTTGGATGGGACTCATTCGAGGCTGTTCTCTAGCCCCCTTGTTCCTCCTCTAAGGGGGTCTAACCAGATGACTAGTGACTCGGCAGAAGAGGAAAGGTCAGGGGAGAGTCTAAACCTCATGACCAGCAATATCTGATGGGAGAAAACGTCACCCTGGGGATGAGGTCCCACCCTACAATTGTCCATTGCTAGGAACCCAGGGCTTTCTGCCCTGGTCACCTTCCATACCTGGCCTATCATTCCTACTCTGCTCATACCTGTGTAACTGCCTACTACAAAGCCAAGGTTAACACCTAGATCATGGAGCAATGAGTTAAAAGGTGCCTAGGCCCCTGAGCTGTCTTGTGGAATAGGCCCACCTTGATACCTTAGACTACCTTCAAATTCAGACTAACAGAGAAAAATTTTCTATCTTGTGTCTATGTAAGGAAAATCCAAACCCGTAAGAATTTTTATGAGTTTGAGTAAAACTGACAACAATTTCCAGGAAGCAAAATCTCAACAGATTGAGAAAATGCTCCAGAGAATGGCAGTTTTGCAGTTTATTTTGTACATTACAATAAAAGGAGGAAGCGTAAGAAGTGTTACGTGAAATTCATTGGTGGTAGATTAGGGAGATGAGAGAAAGCAAAACAGGAAAATCTCTGAGACTAGATAAAATGAAGAGACAGATACTTCTTTTACATTGGTGGGTGTAGGATAGTTAACAATTAACATTTACATCACATAGAGATGGTTTTCAGGAAATAAAATAACCATGAGGTGTTCCATGGTCTCCTGCTCTGGTAGGAAATTATGCCCTGAGGGTCTGGAAAATGGGGATTATTCTGACATTCCAAAAGTATGTTATTTTAGCCTCCAAAAGACAGTAGATAGACTCAGATAAGGTAAAGATTGACCTTTGTCAAGGAAGATAGCAGCCTAGGACATGACTACCTGCAATAACTCACTTTTAGTTAAAAATTTTTAGTTTCAGATCATCCTATGCGGCTACTTTAGGTCTCCGAGTTTGTAAAGCCTGTCATGAAGGCCTCCCCTGAGCTTGTCAGGTTTAGTATGTGACCCCTTTTTTTACCACACTTATTTAAGTCATTTTTATTTTTTATTTCTCCTAAAGCAGCCAAAGTATCCTAATTGATAAAATACTATATACTAATTCATTTTAGGACTGCCCTGCTTGTTATTTATCTGAGATCACTTAAAAAAAGTTTGCATGTGGATGATAAATGTCACTGTTAAAACACAAGAAAGTCTAGTCCAGGGATTTATTAGAAAACAAATTTTAAACTCAGGTACTAATTACATTTTACTGCTCATCAGTTTATCTGCTTATATTTTAATGCATCCTGAGATAGTTTACTATATTGAAACCTTGGAGCTCAAATGCAGTTACTTTAAAACAAGACATGATTTTTTTTTTCTCCCCGGCAACCACTTTAAGTTAAATTTCAGGTCTTCCAACTTTCTTTCATCTCTTTAATTTTAATGTCACATAATAAAAAATGAAATTCTGTTACTAACACAATATTATAGCTATCTGTCAACGATAAACGCTGGTAAAATAGCAGTATATCTATCTGCTAGGAATTTTACTTCAAGAACTTAACAGTTTTATACTAGCATGGTTTTAGTCTTCATCGTTAAGAGAATATTCACTATACCATTATCAGTGAGGCATGAACACAGCTTGTAACTTTAGACTGGTAAGATTCACTTTGTAATTATAGACTGCTTTCTGCTATCTGTTTTCTTTTATATTGGTCATTGGGAATGACATAAATAAAAAATGTCACAAGAAGCCCCACAAACACCCCCACAGAGGAGTCATGTAATATTGTTATATTTCCTGAGGCTTTTCTTTTATTTATTCATACATCCATTCATTATTTCATTCAACAAACATTTGTTGAATAGTATACTGGATTCAGGAGGTTTAACAGTGAATAAGATACATTTTTTTCCCCAACAATGCTAGCAGATCATTGTATAAATAGGTAAAAAATAATTTTAAAATTATGTGAGTGAATGAAAATTTCAATCACCAGAATTTCTTTGTGGAATGTATTGCCTCATTGGAAAAAAATACATAGCTATGCCACATTAGAGGATGCATGTGACCCCAAATTTCATGCTCCAATTTTTAAAAATGTTGGTTATAAAAAAATGTGTGTCCTGCTAACTGATTAAATGAGTAATGTACGTATGTATATGTGTAGAACTGAAGCAGAGTTAATTTCATATGCAGAAAAAAGAGAACAAGGAAAAAGGAGGTTGCTTTTGATCTTATGAGAACTTATGAAGCTTTTTCTGGATATAGTAAGAGGTTCAACAGACAGTAAAAGGGAAGTAGTGCTATGAGACCAAGAAGTTCTTGGTAGGTTGTGCCCCAGTTGTGAAGAGTCTTATATGCTATATTCAGTAGTTTGGAGGTTATCCTATAATGACAGAACTGACAGATTTTAATAAGAAGAATGAGAATCAAATATGTATTTATAATAGATAGTCTAGCAGCACTGTAATGGAAGCTATTGCCATGGCTAGGCAATAAACAATGATGCCATGTCCTAAGGCAGTGCCTTCCTGATAACAGGTGAGGATGCTTTAGACTAAAACTATTTCCTTTAAAAGCAAGAACAAGACAGGTATGTCTGCTTTCACCATTCTTAGTCAACACAGTACTAGAAGTACTAGCCACAGCAATCAGACAAGACGAAGAAATAAAAGGCATACAAATTGGAAAGAAGGAAGTAAAATTGTCATTATTCGCAGATGACATGATATTGTACACAGAAAGCCCTAAAGACTCCACCAAAAAACTACGAGATCTAACAAATTAATTAGACAAAGTAGCAGGATACAAAATTAATATTCGAAATTGGTGTCATTTTTATACACCAATAATGAACTATTAGAAAGAGAACTTAAGAAAACAATCCCATTTACTATTGCAACAACAAAAAAAAATAAGTTACCTAGGAATAAACTTAACCAAGAAGATAAAAAGAACTGTACTTGGGAAATTATAAGCTACCGAAGAAAGAAATTGAGGAATATACAAATAAATGAAAGTATATACTTTTTCATGGATAGAAAAATTAACATCATCAAAATGTCTATGCTACCTAAAGAAATCTACAGATTCAACACAATTCCTGCTAAAATACCAATGGCATATTTCACAGAACTAGAACAAATATTCCAAAAATTCTTATGGAACCACAAAAGATCCTGAATAGCCTGAGCAATCTTGAGGGGAAAAAAAAAAGTTGGAGGTATCACACTACCTGATACCAAACTATACTACAAGGCCATAGTAATCAAAATAGCCTGGTACTGGCACAAGAACAGGCATATAGATCAATGGGACAGAAGAAACAGCACAGAAATAAACCCATGCCTTTATGGTCAATTCATATTTGACAAAGGCAGTAAAGACATACAATGGGGGTAAAGACACTCTCTTTAATAAATGGTGTTGGGAAAATTGGACAAATCTGTGCAAAAAAAAATCAAACTAGACCACCAACTTACACCATACACAAGAAAACACTATAAATGGATTAAAGACTTAAATATAAGTCATGAAACCATAAAAATTGCAGAAGAAAACATAAGCAGTAAAATTTCAGACATTTCAGATTTTTAAAAATAAGTTTTAAAGAAAATAAATATGTAAGTATATTTTGTTGTCACAGACTGGTGAAATTGAGGATATCATGTTATACCTACAACATGTGCATTTATTTCCCAATTAACACAACCAAAGCATCATTTGACATATTTCAGTAACACAGAAAGCTTTTTTTTTTCTGGCTTTATTATGGGCTTCAACTTTAAAATCTTCATAATTTAATTAAATTTTCTGTCTTTTTAAGATGGCTGAATTCCAGAGTTTTCTAAGGCAAGTGATGGTAAGGCCAAAATAATGGGCATAGTAAGGTCATTTCTGCAAAATTTTCAGCAAATATCAAACTCAATTTAATTTTTTTCTTTTTCTTTATTGATTTTAGAGAGAGAGGAAGGGAGAGGGAGAGAGAGATGGAAACATCGATGAGAGAGAACATCGATTGGCCGCCTCTTGCATGCCCCCCACTGGGGACTTGGCTCACAACCTGGGTATGTGCCCTGACCGGGAACCAAACCGGAGAACTCTTGGTACAACCACTGAGCCATACTGGCCGGGCTGTCAAATTCAATTTAAGAGGCAAGGAGTAAAAGACAGAATCACTTTCTAGGTATTAGAACAGAGGCCTTCAAATGCCAGGGAAGGGTAAGGAACAACAGCCAAGGGCAGTGACTGGCAGAGGCAAATGAGCAGAGGAAACAGGATTTGAGATGACTCAAGCCAGTCCAATCTAACTCCAAGGTACAGTATCTTATAACTAAGACAGTTGTTGAAATTATACATTATTAGGCACCTCTTGCGATAGCTTATAACTATTGCCTTTTACCCAAGGCTTTGTTTCCTGACCCCTGTATATACCCCATGCCCAGTTTAATGATATGGCCTACTACATAACATAATTCAAAGGCAAGTGGAACCTGATTCACTGACCCAAAATATCAATCCCACGAAAGAATTGAATTAGTTAGTAATTATCCATCAAGACCCTTGGTCTCCAAGATGAGCAGCCACAGCTGTTCTGAGACAATAAAACTTAATATTTACTCTAAAGCACAGACCAGATTGCTATCTTAGTTTTGTGGGCATTAGGCCGTGTCTCTGAACGAGAAGCCACTGACTAGTGACAGATGCTCACTGGAAAAGGCAGAAGACCATCCTTAGGACAAAATCAATAATGAGACATACAACCAATGCAAAAATAAGAGCAGGGGGTCAAGTCAAGGATAGAAAACAGCTGGCACAACTGGTTTTGTAAACCCAGTTCTGCAAAGAGAGTTCATCGTCATGGGGCAACCAGAAAGAGGCATGCTGAAAAGGGAGAAGTGTGTATACTACACAGTTTTGCCTTGATTTGATGCTGACATTATTTTTTTTAAGGGGGATTAGCTTCTAAATGACATTTATGGCTTTTTAAAGTGATCTAATAAATTATGACACAGAGTGAAAACTAGATAAACAAGTGCAAAACTATTCTTAAAATATATCCAAACAGATTTGTAGTGATTAAAAATAAAGTCAAAGAAATTATCTGTGATGTATGGTAAAAGAAAAATTGCCCCAGACCAGTTGAACAGTCAAGGAAGGCTTTATTCAAAACTGTTGCAATAGAGGAGAGGGATTATTGCAATAGGAGAGAGAGAGAGAACTCAATTCCGCAGAAATAAAAGGCAGGAGGATTTTTAAAGGCTGGAGTGAGCTAACTGACATTATGGAAAGATTATTCCATGTAACTAGTCCATCTGCATTTTCTGTTTGGTGCTTATTAAAGTTAGGCTTCTACCCTCCCACAAAGACTGGGAGACTAGGGCCCTATCTTTCTCAATGATTACATTTCAAAGGGAGGAGTAAAACATTTTGAGGTTGTGGAAGATTTACATCTCAAAGGGGTAGAGGAAGAATTTACAATAGCAAGGTTTCTAAAGTAAATGCTCTAAACGGAGGTCAGGGGTCAATTGGCAAGAAGAAGGTTGTCTAAAGTTTAGTCAGGCTGAAGGGAAGTTACAGTCTTGGTCACTATTTTCAATCTTGGAATGGACATGCTGAAACCGATTTGCATTGGTTCAATAAAGATGCCTTTCTCCCTGGTTCAGCCCATGAATCTATTTTGCAGGTTAATTGCTTCAGTGAATAATTACTCTTAAGGTAAACAGCAATCACACTAAAACCCTCTTTGCAAATTCTGTTTTCTACTTTCAACTTAAATCCTCCTTGGGGACTTGTTACCACCTAAACACACATTTGGTATTTAACCAAAAGTACTCTCCCACCTAGGTTAATCTTTCAAGAGGAGAAGATTCCAAGTTTAATGGTCCACCCCTGACTACGGGAAAATCTTTTCTGCAAAGGAGATATATGTAGGAAGCTATGACCCAGTCTGCATTTCAACTTAAAACTCTTAATAAATGCTTCACTTCCTTCATGTGTATATCAGTCACCTGTCATTCAATGGGACCAGAGTGCAGGAATGAAATGTTTCTGACAACTGTTCTAACAAAAACATAATGAAATTCTTCTGATGAATCCCATTTTAACAGGTCATGGCATCAGATTGATGGGTCCAGGAATTCATTTGATTACTGAAGCTTTGCAGGGGAAAATAAGGTCTGAGAAAAGCAGCTGATAAAAAAACACGGCAAAGGTTGAACAAATCAGAGAAATGATCAGCCTAATGAGCCACGAAATTATTTATTTGCTTGTAAAAAATAAATTAGGGATAGTTCATCATACATAACCAATACCTGTTTTAGTTGATGGAACACATAATTGCTCAGACAAAAAGAAGCAGCTTCGGGTATCCAGGTGTCAGTCTCTGGAGGGAATTATTGGATTTTTTTAAACAATTTGAAAACTCTAGAGACATACTCAGAGCCAAAATAATTAGGAAACCATTGTTGATTAAATTCAATATATTGTCTGATGGGGCTTCCAGCTTGTTAAGGTGGTTACTACATAAACAGGGAATGAAAGCACTGAATCCTGGTTTATTTTGTTATTTGGCTTCCATTCGTTCATGCCTATCAGAATGTGTTGAAGCTTACATTGCTATTTCGTCTCTCTGCTTTCAGGATAATCTAACCACCCCTCCTCCAAAATAAAGTTTGATAATGGTTATTAAAGATCTGCTTGTCTTTCTTGACTAGCTTTACTCTTACAGTAATTTTTGCATATTTCATGCCCCTTCATTGTGGGTTGATGATAAGGCTCTTATTCTATTATACGTGTAGATCATCAATGTTCTATACACAGAAAATTAATATTCCCGCCTTCTACCCTTAGGACAAAAGAGTATGCATTCCAGTCCCCATCAAAATCCCAATGTCATTTTTATAAGAAATAGAGCAAAAAATCATCAGATTTTTATAGCCCCACAAAAGACCCTGAATAGCCAAAGCAATCCTGGCAGAGGGGTGGGGACAGCCAGAGGTATCACACTACCTCACTTCAAATTATACTACAGAGCTATGATAATCAAAACAGCATACTATTGGCACAAAAACAAGAAAAAAACAAACAAACAAACAAAAACAGACACACAGACCAATGGAACAGAATTGAAAGCCCAGAAATAAAACCAAATATATATGGGCAAATAATTTCTGACAAAGTAACCAGAAAATCACACAGTAGAGAAAAGGTGTCCTCTTCAATAAATCAGGCTGGGAAAATTGGAAAGCCACATGCAAAAGAATGAAACTAGATTACAGTTTGTCCCTATGTACAAATATTAATTTAAAATGGATCAAAGACCTACATTTAAGACCTGAAAAATAAATTACACAGAAGAAAACATAGGCACTAAACTTATGGACCTGGGTCTTAGGAAGATTTTATAAATTTGATCCCAAAGGCAAGGGAAGTAAAGGCAAAAATAAATGAATGGAACTATATAAAACTAGAAAGTTTGAGCACCGCAAAAGAAACCACCAACAAAACAAAAAGGCAACCAACCAAATGGGAGATGATATTTGCAAACAACAGCTCCGACAAAGGGTTAATATAAAAAATATATAAAGAACTCTTAAAACTCAACATCAAACAAACAATCCAATTTTTAAAAATGGGTAGAGGACCTGAACAGACGCTTCTCCCAAGAAGACATACAAATGGCCAACAGATATATGAAAAGATGTTCAACTTCACTAGCTATCAGGGAAATCCAAACCCAAACTACAATGAGATACTCCCTCACACCTTTTAAAAAGGTTATTATCAAATAAAATACATAATAACAAGTGTTGGAGAGGTTGGAGAGAAAAAGGAACCCTCATTCATTGCTGGTGGGAATGTAAACTGGTATAGCCACTATGGAAAACAATTTGGCGGTTCCTCAAAAAATTAAGAATAGAGTTGCCATATGACCCAGCAATCCCTCTCCTGGGTATCTACCCAAAAAAACTTGAAAACATTTATTCTATGTTCATTGCAGCATGGTTCACTGTGGCCAAAACATGGAGACAACCAAAATGTCCTTTGAGAGAGGATTGGATAAAGAAGATGTGGTACATATATACAGTGGAATACAGTCAATCATAAGAAAACATGAAATATTGTCATTTTCGACCACATGGATGGACCTTGAGAATACTATGCCAAGCAAAATAAATCAGTCAGCAAAAGCTAAGAATCATACGATTTCACAACTGAAACTCATAGACACAGACAACAGTGTGGTGGTTACCAGAGGAAAGGGGGTGGGAGGTGGCTAAAGGGGTCCAAATAGATGGTGACAGAAGATGATTTAACTTTGGGTGGTGGGCACACAATGCAATATACAGATCATGTATCATAGAAATGTACACTTGAGACCTATATAATCCTATTAACCAATATCACTCCAATAAATTTAATTTAAAAAGAGTATGCATTTCTACTCCTTTGGTCACTGATCAAATGTGGTATAGATGTGAGATCCAGCTTTAGAGCCCAGTAAAGACAGTTATTTGTCTTCTCTTCAGTATGATAGTTAGCCGATATTTCTGTTCAACACCCTTTGACATCTCAATTTGGCATTATATGCCAGTGTCTTTTTCTCATATAATTACAAATGAATGCAATTTTCCCAAATAGTATAAGATGCATTGTGAATGACCAAGAATATAGTAAATATTTTACACTATAAAAGCAAGGAGACCTTTGGTGTACATCATTAAAACAAAAATAGCCCTGGCCGGTTTGGCTCAGCAGTTAGAGCGTCAGCCCACGGACCAGAGAGACCCCGGTTCAGTTTCCGCTAAGGGCACGTACCTCGGTTGCAGTTTGTCCCTGGCCCTGGTTGGGGTCGTGTGGGTGGCAACCAGTCAATGTGTCTCTCTCACATCGATGTTTCTCTCTCTCTCTCTTCACCCCTCTCTCCCTCCCGCTCTATCTGAAGATAAATGCAAAAAAAGGTCCTCGGGTGAGGATTAAAAAAAAAAAAAAAAAGCCAAAAACAAAAACAGGCTGAGTGGTTGTTTTTTTTTTTTTTCTTTATTGATTTTAGAGAAACATTGATGAGAGAGAACATCGATTGGATGCCTCCTACATGTCCCCCACTGGGGACTGGGCTCACAACCTGGACATGTGCCCCGACCAGGAATTGAACAGTGACCTCTTGGTGCATGTGTTCATGCTCAACCACTGAGCCACACCAGCTGGGCCTGAGTGTTTTGTTTTTTTTTTTAACTCTTTGTTTTGAAATGATTATAAACTCACAGGAAGTTGTAAAATAATTACATAGAGTCTTTGCACTCTTAACCTAGTTTCCTCCAATAGTGACATCTTATACAACTGTTGTATAATATCAAAACCAGGAAATTGACACTGATAAAATATTGTTAACTAAACTACAGAATTTATTCCATTTTCACCACTTTACAAGCACATGCTTGTATGTGTATGTGTGTGTAGTTCTATGTAATTTTATCCCATGAATAGATTTGTGAAACCACCACCACAATCAAGATACAGATCTGTTCCATCACCACAAAGGAACTCCTTCATGCTACCATTTATATTTGCACCACACACTCACTTTATGCCCACCCTGTCCACGCCCCTGTCAAGCACTAATCTGTTCTCCATCTCTATAGTTGCATTGTTTCATGAAGGCTATGTAAATGCAGTCATACTGTATGCAGCCTTTTGATATCTTTTCCACTAAGAATAACACTCATGAGATCCATCCAGGTTATTACATAGCTTGCACTTTTTATTGCTGAGTAGTATTCCATGGTATGGATGTTCCAGAGTTTAACTATTCAACCTTTGAAGGATATGTGGGTTGTTTCTAGTTTTTGCTATTACAATTAAAGGTGCTATGAACACTCATTCATGTCTTCGTGTGAACATAGGTTTTCATTGCCCAAGAGTTCAATTGCTGGATCGTATGGTAAATGCACATTTAGCTTTATAAGAAACTGTCCTATTATTCTGTAGAATGGCTGTACCCCTCTACATTCCCATCAGGCATATATGAAAGATCCGGCTTCTCCACATTATTGCTAACATTTAGAATTTTCACTACTTTTACTTTAGCTGTTCTAATAGGTGTGTACTGATATCTCATTGTGCAGATTGGATTTTTATCCATTAATTTCACATTAATAAGCTACAGACTTCTACATTTTTCCCAGCATTCTCCATTATAGATGTACTCTATATCCATAAGCCTTTAGTTTTATCTTCACTCTTCTACCCAACCTTCTCTCCCCTTTACAGATATAATTTTCCCCAAAGACTACCTGTAAAACAGTCTTTAATTTTGTTCTTATCTTTAATCACATCTCAAAATATTGTAAGACCAGGTAGAGAAGTCGAATTGGCTTGCATTGAGGAATGGGGAAGCAAGGTACCCAAAGACTCCATAAAGCATAAATTATCAACTTCATAAAGCATAAATCAGACCTTAAAGTGTCTGATTTTTTAAATAAGAATTTACATGGTTTAAAGTAAGAAAGGGAATGCTTGTAGGGGCAGTTTCCCCTAGTCAAGCTAGTAGCTATGGATTCCATGTCCTACCAAAAAAGTGAGGGTTTTTTATGTTCTAGGAAATAGTTTGGGACTGAGAAATTGAACTGATTTTATTTGGACAAATAAAGGTATGAAATCCAGCTGTGGTAAAATCAAACAGAGACAAAGATTTAATTCTTGTGGCTTCAGAGTAACCCAGGAAATCGATCACCTGCTGTGCTGTCAGAGGCACCTTTCTGGCTATAGCAGCTCCATAATGGTACCTCAGCCCACACCATAGCTCTTCAATGAAAAGACTTCAGTGCCATCTACTGAACCATCTTAACAATGTATCACCATGGGATTATGAGGTTGCAGAAAAATATATTTTGGTTTTAAATATGATATGATAGCATATTTAATGTCAGGAAAACATGTTCACAATTATTAATATGCATAAACCAATGTACACCATACACAAGAATAAATTCAAAATGGATAAAAGACTTACATGTAAGTCACAAAACTATAAAAATCCTAGAAGACATAGGCAGTAAAATCTCAGACATCTCTCTTAGCAATATTTTTACCAATACATCTCCTAGGACAGGGGAAACAAAGGAAAAAATACACAAATGGAACTACATCAAACTAAAAGGCTCTGCACAGCAAAAGAAACCATCAACAAAATGAAAAGACAACCCACTGTATGAGAGAACATATTTGTCAATGATACATCTGATAAGGGGTTAATTTCCAAAATATATAAAGAACTTAACAACTCAACATCAAAAATACAAACAATCCAATTAAAAATGGGCAGAAGACCTGAACAGACATTTCTCCAAAGAGAACATACAGATGGCCAATAGACATATGAAAAAATGCTCAACACCACTAATCATCAAAAAGATGCAAATTAAAACCACAATGAGATATCACCTCACACCTTCCAGAATGGCTACCATCAAGAAATCAACAGACAACAAGTGCTGGTGAGGATGTGGAGAAAAGGGATTCCCAGTGCACTATTGGTGGGAATGCAGACTGGTGCAGCCATTGTGGAAAACAGTATGGAGTTTCCTCAAAAAATTAAAAATGGAACTGCCTTTTGTCCCAGCGATCCCACTTCTGGGAATATATACTAAAAACCCCAAAATATCAATCAGAAAGACTATATGCACCCCTGTGTTCATAGCAGCATTGTTTACAACAACCAAGATCTTAAAACAGCCCAAGTGTCCATTGGTAGATGAGTGGAAAACAAGCTGTTGTACATTTACAAAATGAAATACTATATGGCTGTAAAAAGGAAGGAACTCTTACCTTTTGCAACACTATGGATTGACCTGGAGATTATTATGCTTAGCAAAATAAGGCAGTCAGAAAAAGACAAATACCATATGATCTCACTTATACATGGAATTTAATAAACAAATAAACTGACAAACAAAATAGAACCAGAGACATGGATACATGGTACAAGCTGACAGATGTCAGAAGGGACGTGCGTGGGGCAGACAGTATGAAAGACAGTGAAGAGAACAGCCAAAGAACATATATGCATAGCCCATAGACACAGACAACAGTGTGCTGAGGGCCAGAAGGTAGGGAAGGCAGAGGCTGGTTGGAGGTGAGCAAAGGGGGGACATCTGTAATAATGTCAACAGCAAAAAATAAAATATAAAATAAGCACACATATAACAAAATTACAGATAATCAAATTTTGTACAAACAAATAATACTTAATGCATATGCGCTCAAAATTTGTGTTTTCTGTTACAAAGTCAAATTCTGTACAGTTTTGTTATCTAATTTTGGTTTTTATTTTCTTTATTATTTTTTAAATTTACTTTTCATTATAGTTGACATAAAATATGAATTATTTTTAACATAGTGCCTGGACATTTATATAACTTACAAAGTGATCACCACAATAAATCTGGCATTTATCTGGCACCATGCATAGTTATTACAATATTGTTGACTATGTTTCTTGTTCTGTGCTTCACATCCTGTGACTAATTTTATAACTGGCAGTTTGTACATTTTAATCCCCTATACCTTTTTCTCCCCTTGTGCCCATTCCCTCCCATCTGGTAACCATTAGTTTTTTCTATGAGTTTGTTTCTATTTTGTTTGTTCATTTATTTTGTTTTTTTATATTCCACTTATAAGAGAAATCATATGCCATTGTCTTTCTCTGTCTGACGTATTTCACTTTGCACAATACCCTCTAGGTTCATCCATGTTGTTGCAAATGACAAGACTTCATTCTTTTTTATGGCTGGGTAATATTCTATTGTATATGTGTACCACTTCTTCTTTATCCAATTGTCTATCAATGAATTCTTACATTGTTTCCATATCCTGGTTATTGTAAATAATGCTGCAAGTAAAATAGGGGTGTATATATCTTTTTGAATTAAAGTTTTTGATTACTTAAGATAAATATCCAGATATGAGATTGTTGGGTCATATGGTAGCTCTATTTTAATTTTTTGAGGAATCTTCATGCTGTTTTCCACAGTAGCTGCAACAATTTACAATCCCACCAAGAGTGTACAAGGGTTCCCTTTCTCCACATCCTTGCCAACTTATTCGTTGTTGCATTTGATAATAGCCATTCTGACAGATGTGAAGTGATATTTCATTGTTGTTTTCATTTACATTTTCCTGATGATTAGTGACGTCCGGGATTTTTTCATGTTGGTCATCCTAAATCCTCTTTGGAGAAATGTCTATCCAGGTCCTCTGCACATTTTAATTGGATTACTTTCTATTTTGGGATTTTTTCATGTTGGTCATCCTAAGTCCTCTTTGGAGAAATGTCTATCCAGGTCCTCTGCACATTTTAATTGGATTACTTTCTATTTTGTGCTAGAAGAATCCTAACTCACTAAAGTATTGCTGGCTATGTTTTGCTAGTTGTTGTTTTCTTTTTTTCCTTTTTATTGAATTTATTGGAGTAACATTAGTTAACAAAATTATACAGGTCTCAGGTGCACAATTCCACAACACAGCATCTGTACAGTCATCCCTCGTTTATCGTGGTTAATCAATCCCAGACTCTAGCGGTTGCACCTGACGTTGAAGGATTCCTGGGGTGCTCGAATACATAGGCCTACAGTCCATACATAGAGTAATTTTAATTTTAATTGTAATACAGGGGTGTATAATTGACTCAGACAACCGAGCGCGTGCTGTATCATTTTCACTGTCTCGATCAACTTTTTAATGAATATATTTGAAAAAACCGCGATAGAGTGAAGCTGCGAAAGTCAAAGCGCGAAGTGGCGAGGGACGACTGTACATTGCATTTTGTGTTCACCATCCCAAATCAAGTCTCCTTCCATCACTATTTATTCCCACTATGCCCTCCTCCACCTCCCCTTACCCGACTCCCCCTGGAAATCACCAACTGTTGTCCATGTCCATGAGGTATTTCTTTTATGCTCAATCCCTCCACCTCCACCCCACCTTTGACAGCTGTCTGCCTGATCTCTATCTATGAGTCTATCTCTATTTTGTATGTTAGTTCATTTTGTTCATTAGATTCCACATATGAGTGAAATCATATGGTACTTGTTTTCTCTGACTGGCTTATTTCACTTAGCATAATGCTCTCCAGGTCCATTCATGCTGTTGCAAAGGATTAAGATTTCCTTCTTTTTTATGGCTGAGTAATATTCCATTGTATAAGTGTATAACAGCTTTTTTTATCCACTCATCTACTGATAGACACTTGGCCTGCTTCTAAATCTTGGCTACTGTAAATAATGCTGCAATGAGCATAGGGATACATATATTCTTTCAAATTCGTGTTTCAGGTTTCTTCAGATGTATTCCCAGAAATGGAATCTGTGGAATTGCTGGGTCATAAGGCAGTTTCATTTTTGAAAATGTTTTTATTGATTTTTTAGAGAGAGAAGAAGGGAGAGAGAGATAGAAACACCCACGTGAGAAAGAAACATCAATCAGCTGCCTTGTGCATGCCCCCTACTGGAGACTGAGCCCGCAACACCGGCATGTGCCCTGACGGGTGATCAAACTGGGAACTCTCAGTCTATGGGATGACACTCAATCCACTGAGCCACACCGGCCAGGTAGCAGCTCCATTTTTAATTTTTTGAGGTAACTCCATACTGCTTTCTGCAGTGGCTGCACCAATTTGCATTCCCACCAAGAGTGCATGAGAGTTCCCTTTTTTCCACATCCTTGCCAACACTTGTTGATTGATTTATTGATGATAGCCATTCTGACAGGTGAGAGGTGATAACTCATTGTGGTTTTAATTTGCATTTCTCTGATGATTAGTGACATTGAGTATCTTTTCATATGTCTATTGGCCATCTGTATATCTTCTTTGGAGAAGTGTCTCGTCAGGTTATTTGCCCATTTTTAATTGGATTGTTTGTATTTTTGGTGTTGAGTTCTATAAAAGATTTTTATAAAATTTGGATATTAGCCCCTTATCAGATATATCATTGGTGAAAATGTTTTCCCATTCCGTGGGTTGTCTTTTCATTTTGTTGATGATTTCCTTTGCTGTGTAAAAACTCTTTAGTTTGATGTAGTCTCATTTGTTTGTTTTTGTTTGTTTCCCTTGCCTGAGATGTATCAGAAAAAATACTGCTACAAAAAATGTCCAAGATTTTACTGCCTATGTTTTCTTCCAGGATTTTTATGGTTTTGAGTCTAACACTTAAAGATATATAAGACCTGTACTCAGAAAATTATAGGACACGGAAGAAAGAAACAAAAGAAGATACAAGTAAGCCCAGCCTGCAGAGTAGATTGAGCATCATCCGGTGGACCTCTGAGAGGTCCTGGTTTGATTCCCAGTCAGGGCACGTGCCCAAGTTGCAGGCTCGATGCCCAGTAGGGGGCATGCAGGAGACAGACGATCGATGTTTCTATCTCTATCTCCCTTCCTCTCTCTCTAAAAGAATCAATAATGACATATATTTTTAAAAAGCTACAAATAGCCCTGGCCGGTTTGGCTCAGCGGTTAGAGCGTCGGCCTGCGGTCCAGAGAGGCCCGGGTTCGGTTCCCGCTAAGGGCACGTACCTCGGTTGCAGTTTGTCCCCGGCCCTGGTCGGGTCGTGCGGGAGGCAGCCACTCGATGTGTCCCTTTCACATCGATGTTTCTCTCTCTCTCTCTCTTCCTCTCTCTCCCTCCCACTCTATCTGATGGAAAAAATGTCCTCGGGTGAGGATTAAAAAAAAAAAATGTCCATACAACCCAAAGCAATCTATAGATTAAACCCAATTCCTATCAAGATGCCAATGACATATTTCACAAAACTAGAACTAGTATTCCAAAAATTTATATGGAGCCACAAAAGACCTCACATAGCACAGCAATCTTGAGAAAGAAGAACAAAGTTGAAGAAATCACAATACCTGATATCAAACTATACTACAAGGCCATAGTAGTTATAACAGCATGATACTGGCAGAAAAATAGACGTATAGATCAATGAAAGAGAATACAGAGTCCAGAAATAAACCCATACCTTTATAGTCAATTAATATTTGACAGAGCAAAAACATATAATGAATTAAAGATAGTCTATTCAATAAATGGTGCTGGGAAAATTGGACAGATACATGCAAAGAATTAAACTAGAGCACCTTCTTACACCATACACAAGAATAAACTCAAAATAGATTAAAGGATTGTTTTTTGTTTTTGTTCTTTGATGTTGAGTTGTATTAGTTCTTTATATTTTTTGGATATTAAACTCTTTATTGGAAATATCATAGACGAATACCTTCTCCTATTCAGTAGGTTTATTTTTTTCTTTTGTTGATGGTTTCCTCTGTGGTGCAAAAGATTTTTAGTTTGATATAATCCCATTTTTTTATTTTTGCTTTTTTTTGTCTTTACCTTAGGAGATATATCCAAAAAAATATTGCTAAGACTGAAGTCAAAGAGTTTATTGCTTATACTTTATTCTGGAAGTTTTATGATTTCAGATGGTACATTTAAGTCTCTTTAACCCATTTTTAGTTTATTTTTGTATATGGTTTGAGAAAGTGACCTCGTTTCTTTTTTATTTATTTTTTTCTTAAATCTGTCCAGTCTTCCCAACATGATTTATTGAAGACACTGTATTTTCCCCATTGTATATTATTGTCTTTTTCACAGATTAATTGACCACATAAGTGAGGGTTTATTTCTGGGCTCTCTATTCTGTTCCATTGATCTATGTGTCTGTTTTTGTGCCAATACCATACTGTTTTGATTACTATTGCTTTGTAGTATAGTTTGAAATCAGGAAGCACAATGTCTCCAACTTCATTCTTCTTTCTCAAGATTAATTTGGCTATTTGGGGTATTTTATGGTTCCATATATATATACTAGTATTATTTGTTCTAGTTCTGTGAAAAATGCCATGGGACTGCATTGAATCTGTAGATTGATTTGAGTGATATGGACATTTTAATTATATTAATTCTTCCTATCCACATGCATGCTATATGTTTCCATTTATTTGCACCTTCTTCAATTTCTTTCATCAATGTCTATATTTTCAAGAGTACAGGTCTTTTACCTCCTTGGTTCAATTTATTCCTAGGTATTTTATTCTTTTTGATGTAATTGTAAATGGGATCATTTTCTCAATTTCTCTTTCTGATAGTTTTTTGTTAGTGTATAAAATACAGCAGATTTCAGAATATTAATTTTGTATTCTGCAACTTCTGAATTAGTTTATTAGTTCTAATAGGTTTTTTTCATAGAAGCTTTAGCATTTTATATAGAACAAGTTTTAATTGTAAAAATACTTTAAAGAATGAAAGAGCTGTCATCCATTTTCCACATCACAATAAATACTTTTATAATATTCAACTCTGTTCAAAACCCCAGACAAATCAATAAAGTAAAAATATTCTTTATAAATCTTTGCTGGAATTCCTGAAAGTGTTATTGTTCAGTGAGGCCAGTGGTGGGGGTGAGTGTGAGCTCATCCATAGTGGTTTCAAATCAGAGAAATGAAATTTTTTAATGCTATGCTTCACTCTAGCAGAATTCAAAAGAAAAAGACTGTCTCATTAAGTTAGATAAGGTGATAATGGTACATACCATTTCAAATTGGAAACACCAAAAGAAAGATTTATAGATTTGAAAAAATATAAATGAATCAAAATGTCGACACCCAAGCAAATCTTTAGTGTGTGAGTTAATATATACTTTTCTAAGAATGTAAATTAAAATTTGGCAATTTTGATTACTAATATACAGTTTGCTATATAACACATTTTCTCTTTTGAAACTTGATACTCAAAATCAATTTAAACATATTGGGAACCATATTGTTATTTTTTAAATGTGTGTGTGTGTGTGTGTGTGTGTGTGTATGTGTGTGTGTACATATACTCATTACTGATCTCATAACCAATCTCAAGTCTCATTTGATACATCACATCTGGAAATTTGGGATTTAATAAATTTGCATCACCCTGTGTCATTATATCATAAACAAGCAAGGGAAGATTTCAGAAGAACTTCAGGAACCAAATGGTTAGAGAAAGAGAAATGTAGGGCAGGACTGGGAGACATAGGAAAGTACACTTTTTTCCTGTCTTCAAAGGAGATATGTTCTTTTCTCCAAAGTTATATTGTTCCCCAGATGACAGACTCCAAAAGTAGCATATAATGCTATCATAACAGCAACTATTTCAGCCATCTTGCTGCTGTTAAAATACAACCAGGCCCATGCTGGGATTTTTAAAATACCATTTAATAGCCTTAAAGAGACAGAATTTAAAATTAGAGCAAAGTCTGACTAATTTACATTTTAATACTAATTCTAAATCATATTCTAAGACATGTGGTTGCCATTATAAAAAGTGAATTGCAAACTGACATTTTTCCCTAAAGTATACATTTAGGAAAACTAACATACAAGTTTTTGTTCTGGATTTTGTAGGGAAAAAAATTTCCTTCAATGGCTTGGTTGAATTCTACTACTCATGCATCTATGGCAGCATGACACTATTTCCATGCTTTGTCTTCAAGTAGTTGAGCTGACTAGAGGTTTGAGGATAAGGAATACATCTGTACAGATATTCAAGACACAAAAGGTTCACATTGTTCGTTGATAGAGAACTTGAGAGATAGATATACAGTATCACTAGAAGCCTGCCTTGTGCACATGGCATCATATCTCCTGATAACTCTGAGAAGAGAGTGCTCAGGTTATCTATTTCTGGCGTGTCTGGGGCTTTCGCAGAGTGTGCAGAGGAATGCAATGTGAGCAGGTACACATGCTCAGTCAAGTGAACGTTCATGCTTCACATTTCTATAATTTTGCCACTCTGAGGTGATGAATTTGACTTAAAAGTTTTTTCACATAATTATCCTAAACCATAAGTGACACTTTAATCTTTAAAGTCAAAATGGTGAGAGACGGATATTGGAAAACTACACGAAAAGACAGTGGCCAGTGAGACACGTAGCACGGCTTGCAGTAAATGGAATTTTTCAGTCCACTTAGATATATCGCTAAGAATAGAATAAAAAAAAAACAACAACACATAAAACTGTAATGATGATGACTTTATTAGAAAAGAAAAATGAAACTATAGTGATATGTAAAGCATAATTATAGAAGACTATTTTATTACAAATACACATACCACTGTAAAGATTGTCCTTTCAGCTGTCCGAGGCGATTGCTCAGCTGAACTAATAAGTCTGAACTGTTTTCTAATTCCTGTGTAAGGATGAAGGTATTGGAAACTTATCATGAATAATAAAGAAGAAGTATATGTACTAGGGAAAATGCACCTGTGCATTGCTATTCTCTGTCTGACTCTCCAACTGCCACCATTAATATTTTTTGTGTTCCTCACAGCTGTCAGAACGTGCTGCCTTCTGCTTTATTCTCAGAGCCTAAACACGTCTTTTCAAGCTTCATGGTGTGCATGTTAATGTTCAACCAAAGCATATTATTCATTCTAATTTTGATCTTATCAAAGGCAGGACAAGAATTTTAAATGCTACAACCATTCATACTAATTAGAACTGTTTAACAGCCAGCCTTAGCTTTCTCAAAGATTAAGGCATGAATAAGAAATAGGCTCCACAATTAAAATGATAGCAATAGCATAGAAAATTTTTCAATTTCACATTTGTTTATTTTATGTTTTAAATCCAATTAGGTACTATTTTCAAATAATCAGAAATCAGAGAATATACCATTTACACAAGATATGATCATAGGAGTTTCAAGCCAAATGCTACCACAGAGATCATTTATCACAACTCCCTAATTTCATAAATTAGGAAGCTTGGAAGAAATTAGAAGTCCTAACCAAAGTCACACTGTGAGTTAATGGCAGATTCAGGATTTAAGATCATGCTCTTCTGCCCTAGCTGGTGTGGCTCGGTGGTTAGAGTGTCAGCCATGCTCCGAAGGGTCTCGGGTTCGATTCCCAGTCATGGGCACGTACTTGGGTTGTGGGTTTGATCCCCAGCCCCAGTCAGGGCATGTGCAGGAGGCAACCAATTGATGTCTCTCTCTGCTTTTCTCCCTCTTTCTCTCTCTCCCTCCCTCCCACTCTCTCTAAAAATCAATGGAAAATATATCCCTGGGTGAGGATTAGAAAAAAAAAAGAAGCAGCATGCTCTTCTGTCTCCTAGCCAAGACAAAACAGAAGAAAAATTTAAAACACTGAAAAAATTAGCGCATTTAAAAGATATTTTAAATTGCCCTATTCTCTGTTCAAGTCATAATGATCAAATTTTCTTCTTTACAAGCTTTCTACTTGTGCTTTTCTATCTAAAGCAGTTACATCACCTCTGCCAGATCCTGCAATAAGAGTTTTAACCCTGACCCCATCAGAAGACCTGTAACTGATTAATGTGCCACTTCTCAAAATATCGTGCTATCCTGGTGTGGTCTTTTGCCACTTTATTTGGACTATTGATAATCTCAATACTTGGCTTGGCATGGCTTTCCACAACAAACACTTTTCAAAAGATATAACCTTACTCAAACAAATAAATAGAATGTTAATTAGTTCACCATTATTTAAATCATCTGGCCCACTTGGAGGTTTACAGCCTACCTTTAGGCCATCATGGTAAAGTACACACATGGATTTCCAAGTGCATAAACCCCTAAAGTCTTGAAACACAAATTAAGTAAGGATCAAATACATAAAGGACACACTGAGCATGTTTGCTGATTTAATCATGTAGAATGGTCTACATGTAAAAGAGAGGGCAACATGTGAGATAAAGCTGCTTTGAAAAGGATTTCTAAAGAAAGTTCGAATTAGTGATTTTATAAGTAGAATATGTTAAATCAATTGTTGATGAGAGACTGATGAGAGTTTGTGAATTTTCTACAAGATATGGGAAAATGTATAACTAAATTTTGTTAAATGAAAAATATTTTTAGCGGTGAAGACAAATAGGGTGAGCTTCTTAATTTTCCATATCTTGTGTTAACTGGAAATTTAGAAAGGTCAGTAGAAAATTATCAAACCCAAAGAAGCAAAATAGATGTCCTATGATAGTAAATAGGCAAACAAAATGGTTTCAAGTATATGTTACTAATTAATTACATTGAACGACTTAGAATTATATATGCAAAACACAAATGCAATAAGGAAAAACAAAACTTGAGAAAAAAAGAAAAGAGGAAGAATTCAAAATAAGTAAAATACATATTGGGTAATTGTCCATCATACACTTAAAAGATGTGAGAATCAATAAATTTTGTGTTTGCTTTTTTATCTGTTCCCTGTGAGGCATGAAAGAATTTCACTTCCTTTTAAAAGGAAACTTGGAGAAACAGAATAGGTATAATTTTCTTGTTCTAAGACTAAATTGTGTTCTTAGATATCAAACTTCTGAGAACCAGAATAAAAATAGCTATTAAACTTTCTGCACCATACGTTCACTCATATAATCCCTGTTTTTCCACAGTCAATACACAATGAAAATCAACAGTCTCCTCTGTTTTGACTGGGGAAAGAGGACAATGGGTAGAAACCTTCAAATGGAAGAGAACCATGGTCTATAAATTCAAAGTGCTTTTGTACTTTAATCTCGCCCTTCTTAATCATCAAACTAATCTTGTCAAGAATCTCAGAAATACTGAAATGTCAAATGACTTCATTACTGTATTAAGTCAGTGTCAAGGATTAGATCCTGAACACAAAGACAGATGGGAAAAGGCTTCTGGCCCCAGTTCTTTCTTATCATGTACTTGGCAAACAATGATAATATATATACCTGTATATATATATATATATATATATATATATATATACACACACACACACACACACACACACACACAACTGTTTGCAAGATAGGGTAGCAAAGAATACACACCTTTGAATGAAATGGTCACTTAACAATAAGGCATTTCCTTTACAAGATCTGAAAATCAGTTTCAGTCCATTCCATTGCACTGATTTCTAAGATGAGGACAAAGACCCATTGAGACATCTTTAGCTTATAAAAATGCATCCTCTTCCGGCACATACTCTCTCTCTCCATCACCTCCCCCCCCCTTCTTTACTAAGGTGCATATCTTTACTTTCTTTCTGCAAAGGAACTTCTTGCCTGGGTAACTTGTTTCCTGAATCCACCCAGTCCAGCTGTCTCACTTATTCGCCTGTGACTTTCTTTCTAAAGGGCCAAGGCAGCTCCAGCTAGACTCACTCCTGTTGCTATGAACTTACCTCTTCTATCTTAAGCCCTTCCTTTGTTTCACTGTCCCCAGCTTTAATAAACACACTCTCAGAATCACCTGGACTCCTATCATGACAGCTTTCCTGTATGAAGTCAAGGAGAGAGAACCCACATCGCTACTAACAATATGAGCAAATGCCTTACCTAGTCCGACCTCCGTCAGGTGGAACTTGCACCCTTTTCCTCTACCCAAATAAAACTTGCTTTTTCTCACTCTGTTTCATTATATCCTAAGAAGACTGAAACACCAATCAGAAAGTATATATGTACCCCTATGTTCATAGCAGCACTATTTACAATCACTAAGATCTGGAAACAGCCCAAGTGTCCATCAGTAGATGAGTGGATAAAAAAGCTGTGGTACATATATACAATGGAGTACTATGCAGCTGTAAGAAAGAAAGATCTCTTATCCTTTGAGACGACATGGAGGGACCTTGAGAGTATTATGCTAAGTGAAATAAGCCAATCAGAGAAAGACAAATACCACATGATCTCACTTATTTATGGAATATAATGAACAAGGCAGGCTGATGAAGGAAATAGACCCAGAGACATAGAAAGGAATATGGTTCAGTCTGACAAACCTCAGAGGAGGGGAGCAGGGGGAATGGATGAGATGAACCAAAGAAGGTATATGCATGTATGTATAACCAATGGACATAGACAACAATGCTGAGGCGGGGGGAGGCGGAATGGGGAGGAGGGTGTTTTGGGGGGGGCAAGGAGAGACATCTGTAACAAAAGTAAATTAATGAAAATTGGAAAAAGAAAAAAAAGAAATTTTTCCTGGGCAAATCAAGAAACTGGAAGTTGTCTGATATGCAAAAGGTCCCAGACAGAGTGGGAGCAGGGCCAGCCCCCAGCAGGGAAGCTGTCCAGTAACAAACATAAAGATTTATATATTGAAGTCTGAGCTTCCAGTAATTCAGAAGGTGACTATATTTGAAGGTAGTATCTCTAAAGAAATAAGTTAAAATGTGTGGGCCATAACCCAATATGACTCGTGTCCTTAGAAGAAGAAAAGATTGGGACACAGAGGGAAGGTCATATGAGGACACAGGGAAAAGATGGACACCTACAAACTAAAGAGAGAGACCTCAGAAGACACCCACCTTGCCAACAATGCGCTCTTGGACTTCTAGCTCCAGCATGGTGAGAAATAAATTCTGTTTGTTAAGCCACCCAAACAAATAAATAAATTTTTTTAAAATGCATTCTCTTTCAAAATAAAATTGACTTAGAGAAACATAAGATTCTATAAGTGAAGATTACAAAAACACTTTTTTCCCCACATCATGAAGATAGTTTGTTGTATTATGCGGTGCACTTCATGTATTCCCAGGTGCATATCAATGGTTCTGTTCCTAGCACGCACATCCTCATGGCTAGCGATGAAGTCTGTTTCTGTTGTGACTGTCAGTGTTGTTTTGACTGCCTTTAACCTCCTTGGCAACTTGAGAATCCTTTTGTCAGGATCTACACCCATAAAGTGACTGTGGCATGGCCTTTGTTGATAAACTGTTCTCACTTCACTGACAGATATTTTCTGATGTCTTTAATATAGTGACAGTGATCCCACAGTGACAGCTAACACTAGAAAAATTCTACAGTTCAATTGCAGCTACAAGATGTAAAAGAAGAGACAGAAGACCTAGGTAAATTGAATTGAAGAGTCATAGAATATAAAGGTAAACGTCTTGTAGGAATGTTGAGAGTATCTGGTTATGTATATCCTTGACAACATTAGGCATTATGCTATTTTTAAATATTTGTCAATTAAATTAAATATAAGTCAAAATTTGTCAATTTAATTTGTCAATTAAATATATCTTGTCATAATTTATCTTTTTCTAATTTAATATTTCATGGCAATAATTTGTCATTTCTGTTCTCTCTCTTTGCCTGTTTTATATTGAGGACATTTTCTTTTTTATTGAATTGGAAGATCACTTTATGTACAGAATATCAACTCTAAATTTGAGACTATACTAAGGGATATATGATCAATATCTCTTTGATCTAAAATACCTACAACAAACATTTTTTAAAATGTTATTCATTAAAATTCTATAAAAGTAGAAGAGTAAAATATTTCTCTGCAGTCAAACAGGAAGAAAGGTTGCTTTGGAGCTTGGATTTTTGGAAGTTTCAGGTATAAAAAAGAAACTGGGAAGTTATGGGTGTGTAATGTCCAGCAATCTAAATGTCCAGCAATGGAAGATTAATTAAGTAAATTATAATATAATCTATATAATAAGATGCTATGCAATTGTGGTAGGCAAGCTTATAGTAGGCAAATCCCCATGATGCCCATCCCCTGGTATTCATGCCTTTGTATCATCCCCTCTATTTGAGAGTTGGCTGGACCTAGTGACTTGCTTCTAACCAAAACAATATGGCAAAAGCGATGAGATGTAGAAAGACTCTGGCTTCTTTCACAGTCACCCACTCTTGCTCTCTCACTTCATCTGATAGAAGCCAGTTGCTATAAGCTGCTCTATGGAGAAGCCCACATTATAAGGAACTAAGGCGTGGCCTCCAGTCAACAATGAATGAGAAACCATGGTCTCGATCCAATGGTCTGCAAAGAGTTCGATCCTGCCACAAGCATGTATGTGAGCTTGCAAGCAAGTCTTGCACCAGTTGAGCCTTGATATTTCTGCAGGCCCCATGCAGGCAAATCTTTGTTGCTTTAAGCCACTAAGTTTTGTAATAATTCCCTATGCAGCAATAGATAACTAATGTAACAGTTATTACAAATGATAATGTGATGAAAAGCAACAACCTACAACCAAGATTACTCTATCCTGCAAAGCTATCATTTAGAATCAATAGACATATCAAGAGTTTCCCAGATAAGAAAAAGCTAAAGGAGTTCACCACCACCAAACCAGTATTATATGAAATGTTGATGGGTCTTCTTAAAGGAGAAGAAGAAGAAAAATATGATCAATAAAATGGCAATAAATACATATCTATCAACAATTGAATCTACAAACAAAATGAGCAAGCAGAACAGAAACAGACTCCTAGATTCAGAGAACTTTTTGTTGCTTGCCAGATGGGAGGGGGGTTGGGAGGATGGGTGGAAAAGTTGAAGGAATTAAGAAATACAAATTGGTTGTTAGACTGATGAACCTCAAAGGGAAGAGGGGAGGGAGGGTGGGATGAGATAAACCAAAGAACTTCTATGCATATATGCATAACCAATGGACACCAACAACAGTGTGGGGAAGGCAGGAGGGGGGCGGGATTGGGGAGGAGGGGGTCACTGGGGAAAAAAGGGGGGACATCTGTAATACATTCAACAATAAAGATGAGTTTAAAAAAAATTAAAAGATTACTTTAAGGAAGATCCAAGATGGCAATGGAGTAGGTGGAATGTGCTCACCTCCTCCCAGGACCAAAGTGGAATTACAGCTAAAACACAGAACAATGAACCTGAATAACCAACTTAAGATTAGCTAAACAGAATTCTTATAACCAAAGATTTACAGAAGAAGCACATCAAGACTGGCCACCTTTCTGCAAGTGTCAGTATGGCTGGGTATATTTAATGACTCTTTGTCTCACCTGGCACAGTCTAAGGATGACTCAAACCCCACTCATTCTTTTGCCATGCTGAACTTGTCAATGTGCTGGCATTTCTCCTCAATCTATGCAGCCAGGGCTTTTGCAAGCTGCACTTCATGTCTTACATAAAGTTAACTCCAAACAGACCAAACAAGTCTCACTATAAATAAGAGACCCACCAAGAAGTCAATGACAGGTAAACATGCCAATGCCTCAGGAGGATGTGGACAGTGAGAAATGGACTCAGGCCATTGGGCAACAGTTCTACCTCCACCTTGCCCAGCTTCCCGAAGATGGGCCCAAATTCCAGCTCCACAGAGGACCCCTCTATTGATCATCTGCACAGGGACAGCCCAGTCACCATGGAGCCTCCAGCCACAACAGACCCCTCAACATTACACCTGGAACATGGCAGCAAGGCCAATGCAGATTGATCATCAGTGATGTGGTTGTGGTGAGGGCAGAGTTGTATGTAAAATGTCCTCACCTCTATGACTACTTAATGATCATTCTCCTTCATCTCTATTTGTATATTTTTGTATCTGTATAAATTAAAATATAGTGAAAATAGAAGAAAAAAGGAAAAAAGAAAATAATAAAATCAAGGACCTACAACAAAGATTACTCTACTCGGCAAAGCTATCATTTAGAATTGAAGGAAAAATAAAGAGCTTCCCAGACAAGAAAAAGCTAAAGGAGTTCATTACCACCAAACTAGTATTCTAAGAAATGTTAAAGGAAGTTCTTTAAGAAGAAGATAAAAAATATGAATAATAAAATGGCAATAACTACATATCTATCAACAATTGCTTTAAATGGAAATGTATTAAATGCTCTAATCAAAACAGAATGGTGGCAGAATGGATAACAAAACATGACCCTTACATATGCTGTCTACAAGAGGCTCATTTCAGATAAAAAAAATACACACAGACTGAAAATAAAGCAATGGAAAAGATATTAATGAAAATGGAAATTAAAAACAAGGCTAGCAATATTTATACCACACAAAATAGCCTTTAAAACAAAGACTATAACAAGAGAAAAAGAAGTACCCAGTAATTCCACTTCTTGGTATTTATAAAAAAAAAAAACACCCAGTCTGGCCAGAGTGGCTCAGTGATTGAGTGTTGACCCAGACACCAAGAGGTCACCGGTGCAATTCCCAGTCAGGACACATGCCCAGGTTGTGGGCCCGATCCCCAGTAGGGGGCATGCAGGAGGTGGCCAGTCGATGTTCTCTCTCATCAATGTTTCTATCCCTCTCTCCTTCTCACTTCCTCTCTCTCTAAAATAAAAATCAATAAAGGAAAAAAATTTTTTAAAAAAACACCAATTGTAAAAGACATATGCACCCATATGTCCATTACAGCATTATTTACACTAGCCAAGATATGGAAGCAACCTAAGTGTCCATCAGTAGATACATGGATAAAGAAGTGGTGCACATATACAATGTAATATGACTCAGCCATAAAAAGGAGCAAAATCTTGCCATCTGCCACAACATGAATGGACCCGGAGGGTATTGTGCTGAGTGAAATAAGTCAGACAGGAAAAGACAAATGCTATATGATTTCACTTATATGTGGAATCTAAAAATAAAAATAAAACAGAAACAAACTCATAGATACAGAGAGCATTTTGACAGTTGCCCGATAAGGGGTTGGGGATTTGAGAAGATGGTTGTAAAGGGGGAAAGAATTAAGAAGTACAAATCGGTAGTTACAGAACAGTCATGGGCATGTCAAGTATAGTACAGGGAATATAGTCAATAATACTGTAATAACTATGTATGGTGTGAGATGGTTACTAGATTTCTGGGGTGATCACTTTGTAAGTTATATAAATGTCAAATCATTATGTTGTACACCTGAAACTAATATAATATTGTATGTCAACTGTATTGAGAAATAAAATTTATTAAAATTAAATTAAATTAAAAGATAAAGAATTGCTTTCCATTTTGGTAGATGGGATAATAGCATTATGCTTATGGTATTTTTTGTCTATACTGAGTTATTAAAAAGTAAAATTGTATTATTTCAGGAATTGGCTTCAAAATAGTTCAGAGGGAATAAAAGGAGTGATGGGTAGAGTTGGGGAGACAGGGTAACAGGATTGGAAAAAGAATAAGTGTCAAAGCTAGTTTTTTAATACATTATATAATTTTCTTTACTTATAGGTATGCTTGAAAATTTCCATAATAAAAATTTAACAAGTTGAAATGCCTTTTAAAAGAGGGTTTTCTCATAGACTTTCAGTCTTAGTCAGTTCAGACTGCTATAAATATACTATAGACAAGATGACTTTAATAACAGAATTTTTTTTTTTTCATATCTCTGGAGGCTAGAAGTCCAAGATCAAGGTGCAACGTGGTCAGTTTCTGGTAAGGACTCTCTTCCTAGCGTGTGGATGGCCATCTTCTCACTGTGTCCTCACAGGGTGAAGAGAGAGCAGCTCTCTGGTTTCTCTTCCTGTAAGGACATTAATCCCACTGGGCAGGGGGTGGGGGGAACGGTCATCCTAAAAACGTCATCTAATCTATTTATCTCCCAACAGCACCATCTGCAAGTACCATCACATTTGGGTTAGGGCTTCCACATATGAAGTTGAGGAGGACACAGTGTGGTCTACAGTGGCTTCCTACTCGGAGAGGCGCCCTCTCACAGGGGTAGCTGTCAGCTGATGGCCACGTTCACTGGCCTCCATGTGGACCTTCATGGCAGCTCCACCAGCTTAGCGCTTTGTTTTCACTTGCACTGTGCCTACTCCTGCTCAGCACACTCCATCAGGTCTGATTAAAGGGCTGATGGCATCGCCACGCTACTGTTCTTGAATTTTTTTTGTCTGACATGCCAGTCAATAGTCATGCTGAATTGTCTGCCTGGCAGTCCTAGTTATTGTCCCAGGTACCAATGATTGTTTGTGCTAGTGCTCTGGTTACAAATTTGCTGGGACTTTAAATACCCTGTCATGGTCTTATTTCCCAGTTAAGCCCTGTCATTTTTAGTGTGCAGTTTTGCCAAACACAAGGTTTTTTCAGGAACACACATTACATTTTGCCAGGAATGCCTGTATATGCAAAAGTAAAGTATAGAAAAAAGCAAGTTATTAAATACTTTATATGTAGCATGATTCAATTTTTGTTAAAACATACATAATATCCATAGGAAAAAAGCTTTTTGTACTTGTTTATATGAGTTTTCTAATTTTTCTACATGCATTTTTGTGGGTTTATAAAGGAAATAAGAGTTTTTAAAATTAAAAACCAATTGCAAGGCCAAAGTCTGACGATTTAGACAACTAGAAAGGAATTCAAGGGCTAAAATATAGTAGTGGGATAAACACTCCATTCTGAGTGCCTCTAGGGGACACCTTTCACTAACCCCACGCCAGCAGAAGTTAAATCGTCTTTTGCCAGGGTGAAGAGCAGAGTAGACTAAGAGTGGGGGGTTGGCTATTCTGCATCTTCCTTTTTTTTTGGACAAAGGCTACTGAGAAGCCAAAAATGACAGAGTTATCCTAAACTGAAAGAGGGGAAGAAACAACAACTCAATTTTATTTAAAACAACAACAGCTTATACTGTAATAGTCACTTTAAATATATCATCTATCTATTTTCACAGTATTTCTTGACATATGTATAACTGTCTTCACTTTACAGATGAGGAAACAGGCTCAGAGATTTTAGTAACTTAATGAGGTTTGACGCTAGTAAGAATAGAGCAGGAATTCCAGCCTATCTTTGTCCTTAATATTTGTATTTCATAGAAAAATCACACATACTGGCACTGATTAAATTATTTTATAAGCAACTTATTTTCTCAAAATTGGAGTATGTAAAAAATATTATAAATAGACTCACTTTAAAATGGAGTCTGAGCCTGGCCAGTGTGGCTCACTGGTTGAGTGTCGACCCATGCACCAAGAGGTCGCTGGTTCAATTCCCAATCAAGGCACACGCCCAGGTTGTGAGCCCGATCCCCAGTGGGAGACATGCAGGAGGTGACCAGTCGATGTTCTCTCTCATCAATATTTCTATCTCTCTGTCCCTCTCCCTTCCTCTCTCTTTAAAATCAATAAAGAAAAAATATTTTAAATAAATAAAATGGAGTCTGCCATTCCAGAGAGGCATGCCAAACCTTTGAAATGTTAAAACAAGACAAAAGAACCTTCAGGTTGGGCGTAAAATAATATTGTATTCCAAATAACTGTTTGCAAAGATAACAAGGAAGCAGATATTATTATGCCTACCAGACTGATGACTCCTGGACTGAAAATTAAAACATCGTCTAGAATTAGCCTCTCTATGTTATGTTATCTGCACCAACAGAAATGCCTTCTTTCTGCTCTTGTGATTGTTTCCCTTCCCCTTCTCATAAATACCCCTTGCCTTTGTCTCCACATCAGGACACCATTTGGGTTTCTGCCTGAATCCTGCTTTCGGAAGAGCTATTCTATTTTTACCTCAAATAAACGCTTGTTGCCTCTCGCTTTGGCCTTTTAATTTTAGGTTAACAACTCTTTGTGTGACTTTGGAAAATATCAGTTACCATTTTTATGTTAAATTAATCCTTAACATTTATTCAGTTCTATGACTCTGATAATAAACTCACATAAACATTCACCCAGAGATATGCAGTTGTTCTTGATTATCCTTGTCCCCCAAATTGGAGAAAGCCCACTTGCTAAAAGGCACAGTGAACTGGAGCTCAGGAGGTCAGCATTCCTGTTCCCCCTGACTGGCATCGCTGCACTGCCTCTCCAGGCTCTCTGTAGGGGCCCCGAGGGCACAGCATATAGGCTGTAGTCTACCTTCCAATCTTTCTCTGTCCTTCTCCCTTCTCAGTGGGCCCTAAATACAATTAGCATTTCCTTCTGACCATGCAAATTATGCTATTAGTCTAATCATTACACTTTTAAATTCAGTTTCAATGTGTTTATTTCTAATATTTTACATGTGGAACCTCTGAACCTTGGAAAGCCCCAGTAAGCACACACTAATTTGCTGTAGCTGCTAAACTATTTTCTCTTTTTCTAATTCTGCCCACACGTCATTTTCTCTTTATTTGACCATTGCAATTCTCTTTGCTGCCCACCTTGCCTTCCCTAAGGTCAGTCTTGATCACTCATGAGAGTTAAGGGGCACTACGAACAACAGAACTCCATCCACCAGCCATTTCACACTCTTATATTACAAAGATAATTGACATCCTTAAAGAAAGCTCTAAAGTCCTTTGTCATCTAATGCCTTCTAAATTATCCCCCCCAAATCAATTTTGGTAATAATAATTTAATATTGAATAATGTTATTATATTCTGGTATCTAAAAATTAATAATACTTGCATAAATGATAACTTTCAGCTCTTCATAACTGCAAAATCCCATTTCCCTAGTAGGCTATCTAGGACAATCACCTTCATTGTGTTGATTTGAAAGCATGCATCTGGAACACCAGAACTGACCACCATCTTCACAAAGTCCATTGTGTGTCAGATGCCAAGGTAGCCAAAGAGGCTTTACATGAGAGCTAAAAAATATTTATCTTGTTTAAAGCATCCCTGAGCCCTGGCCAGAGTGGCTCAGTTGGTTGGGCATCATCCTGTGGACCAAAAGGTTGATGGTTTGATTCCCAGTCGGAGCACATGCCCAGGTGGTGGGCTCCATCCCCAGTAGGGGGGCATGCAGGAGGCAGCCAACTGATATTGCACTCTCCCATCGATATTTCTCTCTCCCTCTCCCTTCCTCTCTCTCTATAAAAAAATAAATAAATAGCCCTCGTCCATTTTTCTCAGTGGTTAGAGCATCGGCCTGCAGACCAATGAGTCATGGGTTCAATTCCAGTCAAGGGCAAGTACCTTGGTTGCGGTTTGTCCCAGGCCCTGGTCGGGTGGTATGGGAGGCAACCAGTCGATGTGGCTCTATCACATCGATGTTTCTCTCTGTCTCTCTCTCTCTCCATCCCTCCCACTCTATCTGATAATAAGTAGAAAAATATCCTCAGGTGAGGAATAAAAAAAATAATAATAATAGTAAAATAAATATAAAAAAGCATCCCTAAGCAAGAAAAAAATTATCTTCCAGTGGAATTAGATCACTTTGGACCTGCTTCTCATATTCTTATTTGCCATGATCTTGGCTGTCTCCCCAGTTTCCAGGCTCATTCTGCAACCAAAGCTCTGGCTCAACTGTTCAGCTCTACATTTTCTGATGTATCCTATTTTCAACCTTGATTGCCCCCATGATCCTGTCTCTTGGCTCATAGCCTCAACCTGGTGCCCACTTGGTGCTTTCTGGTTCTGACCATGTTTGATTAATCAGCCCTGGGCAGTAAGGGCAACATGCTGGACACATAGGAGGCTGTCTAATTAACGAACTTCTTATAATATTTTTTGTATAGCCATATTAAGACTCTGCTAATGAAAAAAATTCTGACACCTGCTAAATGTTAAGATTTTATTCAGAACTATTAAAATAGGTATCAAGACAACCATAATAGGGAAGAAAGACTGGGCTCAATGTCAAATACAGCAAACACAGCTGAGGATTTGGAGCCAAGGAGCAGAATCTGGGGTGGGGGTGTCAGTGGATAGAAAATTGCTAAGAAAAGACTTCGAGGGTAGGAGGATTCTTGCTAAACCAACTAACTGAATCTCTCTAAACTGACTTAGCAGGATACTTGCTAAAACTGGACTCAGCAGGCTGAAGACAGGACCCAAGGACAAGAACTGGATAAAAAGAGGACTCTGATCACAGTTTAGTCAGAGAGAGTCTTTGTCACCCCAAATCAGCATTGGTAAACAAAAGAAGGAAAGAGGGAAGTTAACAGACTTTGAATGACTGTCTGATTATGATATTTTGTTATAGATGGTACTTTGTATTTTAATTAATCATAAGTAATATAAAGAAGGTATCATTGTCCACACCTTACATATGAAGGAACTGAATCTAAAAAAAAATTAAATAATAGACCTGGGATCAGAAGAGCTGAACTAGATGTCTTCTTTGCCCTGTAACCTTTCACCATTTCTAGTGACCTTAAACAACTCTCTTAACCTCTTTCAGTCTTAGTTGATGTGCAAAATGGAGACAATATACCTTCCTCTTCGGTCTTTAATCAACAATATATTATCTATATGAGGATGACTCTTGAATCTCTCTCAAATTCTATTCCTAGATATCTCCAACTGCCTACTAGATAGATGCTCCTGAAAATAAATGTCCCAAATTGAATTTATTATCTTGTTTCAAAATGCCTGGTCTGCTTCCTAAATTCTTTATCTTTAAAAAATATGTTTTTATTAATTTGAGAGAGAGAGGAAGGGAGAGAGAGAAACATCTATGTGAGAGGGAAACATCAATTGGATGCCTCCTGCAAACCCCCTACTAGGTATTGAGCCCACAACCCAGGCCATGTGCCCTGACCAGGAATTGAACTGGCAACCTTTTGCTGCATAGACGACACTCAACCAACTGAGCCACACCAGCCAGGGGCTGCTTCCTAAATTCTTAATCTTATTAAACGACAGCTATAACTTTTTCCAATCTAGAAATATCATAGTTATATTCTAGGTACTCATGACTCCCATACCCAAATACACATACTGCTATAAGTAGATACCTAATCCTAATAGAAACATTTCCTAAAACCACCTACTCGATTATGTCTTTATGGCCACTCTGTTCATGCCCTCATCATGTCACCTAGGCTGCAAAAACAGTCTACTGGTGATCTCCTTACCAACAATCACTACATGCCCCAGTCAGTCCTCTTAATTGTCATTACTGTCATATATATTTAAACTGAATCTGGTCGTGCCACTGTGGTGTTTATAAACTCTGTAAGCCTTTCACTGCCTACCACTGAAAGCTAAACTCCCTGCTGGGCATACTGAGCCCTTCACAGTCAGCCTAAACTTCTTGCTGAGCACCACCTCTCACTGCCCTCCTCACTGCGCATCCATTCTGGGACTTCTCCCTCTGTTCCCTGCTCGCTCTGAAATACCCATCCCCTAATTTTACACCTAGTAAAATACTTCCAGATTCATGTCAAATGTCATCTCCCTCCCTGAACTCCTTTGGCATCATCTCCCCCTCCTCCAGACAGCCACAGCACCTTGTTCACACTTCTAGCATAGCCCTCACTCTCAAAGGAAGCTAATGTCTCACAAATCTGTTTCTCCTATCAAACTAGAAGCTTCTTGAATGCAAAGACCATGTGTGAGTCATACTTGTGTCCCCTGAGCCTTACTATAAAATATCAACATCTATAGTACATCTCTTAAACCACAAAATTATAGAATTAAGAGAGCTTTCTTTGCTCATCATTAAAAATCAAGAAAATGAAGACAACTACAATTCAGTGTGCAGTATTTATTCAAACTCAGTAAGGTTTCCATTCATTTAAATTTAAGATAAGACAGGATCCCAATAAACTTTTCCCTAGAATTAAAACACTTTATTGTATAATTATAGACCATATTTTAAAAATTAAAGTGTGTTGCTTCCTTGGGGATTCAGTTTTTTCATTCCATTTACTATTCCTATGGCATGTACGATAAGCCTCCTAAAGTTATCTCCAAAGTAGTTACTAGAATAAAATAAATGTAAATAAAATACTTTAAAGCTGCTTTAGTAATATTAAATCATCACTGCCCATAACTTCCCAACGTATTATCTGGGTTGCTTCAGTTAAAAAATGGAATTCTAAGACAGAAAAGCATTAAAAATCATTCTGCATTAAAGTTACTCTAAATGAATTAGTAACAACTTATTAAAAAAAAAATAAGCTCATTATTTACAATATTTTCCCTGTTTTACTTATCAAACAGATGAGCTACAAATATTATAAACTTTTTATGTTTACAAAATATAATTGTTTTAATTACATAATCTGTCTTGTAAAACATTAAACTTTATTAAATAATGTACCTTAAATTATGATTCAATCTAAATAATTATTATAAAATCTATAACTAAATTCTGTGATCTTTATGATCCACACTGACCCATCCAGAATTACTCTGAACTACAATTTAAATCTGTGCTGACATTTAGAACTTTTTCTGAGTGACGTCTTTCAACAGACAGAATCATGTAGATATTATACTCATGGTTCTTTGCTTTAGAACTTAACATATCTTCTTGGCTCTAACCTTCATTTATCAACTACACTACATTGTAAAGAGTGTTTTATTTACATGCTTTCCAAAATATTGAAATGTAATTTTCTGCAGGTAATTTTCCCAATGCTGTTTCTCTGGTGGCCCAGTAAAAATGTTATCTACTTTTCAGGTGTATTTTACTTTGTCAGAAGCTAATGGTTGCCTACTTAACATCCATTCTCCCCTTCTTTCCCATTAATGGGATTCCAATTTTGTTGGCAGTACCCATGTGCTCAAGAAAAAATAATAATAGTAACACCTCTATTTCCCAACCTCCCTTGCAGATAGGGATGGCCATGGCACATAAAACAGTCCAATGCCATGAAAGTGGAAATTGTTGTTGGGGCTTCTGGAGAAGCTCCAAAAAAAAGGGAATCTAACTCAGTTAACACACTCATTTTTGTCCTTTGTTTTTCCTCTTTTTTCTTCTTTAGACTTTGAGAAAAGGGCCAAAAGAATTACAGTAATTTCAGCCCTGACACCAGTAACCGGACTTATCATTCCATAAGAAAAAACAAGTTCCTATCTTGTTTAAGCCACTGCTCTTTGAGTTTTCTGTCTCATGCAGCTGAACTGAAACCCTGAGAAATCCATACTAACAAAGTAGTGTCAATTACTAGAATCACTTTGCATACCTACCCGCACAAAAGAACATCACTGCTTTTCACACATGGACTTAGTTAAATTTTAAATTCCAGCACCTGAATAAAAGTCATTAGACAAATTCAATTTTGTCTATGTACGAAAACCTTTTGAGAGAGTGGGTCCCAAAAGAAGAGTACAATACATAGTAAAGAGGCAAGACAATGAAAGAAAGGAAGGTCAGCATCCTCAAAGACAGATGCCTCCACAATAGAGCACTGAAAAAGAATAGGCACAGTCCAACAGAGCTGTTTCTGAAAATAATGGCTATGATAAAATAAAATAAAATAAACACAAAAAAACGAAGGAAAGGAAAGACTATGAACAGCATAGCCTTTGAAATATGTAGAATGTTACAAAACTAATGATTTGTTCTATATATCTGTTCTTTACATCATGGCTTCATTATTTTGTTTGAAATTCCCAGGACATCAGACATACTCATAAATGCCAAGTCGTACATAAAAGATTTTAGATTCATTGCCTTGTCCACTGAATATGTTTTAAATGCCTCCTATATGCCAGACACTATTCTAGGCCCTGGAGATATGGCCGTAAACAAGACAGTCAATGCTTCTGTTGATAAGGAGCTGACAGTTTGCAGGAGAGGGAGACAGATGTAAACAAGTTAGACAGTGCTTAAGTGCCGAGAGGAAAAGAAGGAAGGAAGGGGTGTGAGACTTCAGGGGAAGGTACGATTTTAGATGGGATGATGAGGAAGCCTTATCATTTAGGCTTTTTGTGGAAATTGTTAGTCTAGGCCAGCAGGAAAAGATCTAGGCTAGCAGGACTAGAGGAGAAGCACCAATTTCAGACTAACGTGATTGTGTCACATCTCAGGCACCACATCCATTTGCTCAACATTCATTCATAACATAAAAAAGTTCACATTTGACCCTCACAGTTTCCAATGACATTGGGGGGGGGGGTGCTTATATTTTATAAAATAATAACAATAACAGAATTCTTACTATATCATAAGAAATTTTGCTTTTAAACAATTGGTCATAAGAATCTATATTTTCATATTGCTACCAATTTTTAAAAAGTGATGGCACTTGCCTTGGCCAGTGTGGCTCAGTGGACTGAACATCGTCCCATGGACTGAGAGGTCCTGGTTTGATTCCTGGTCAGGGCACATGCCCGGGTTGGGGGCTCCATCCCCAGTGGGGGGTGTGCAGGAGGCACCCGATTGATGTTTCTCTCTCACGTCGATGTTTCCATCTCTCCCTCCCTCTCTCTCTAAAAAAATCAATAGAAACATATTTTTAAAAGTGATGACACTCAAGTATTTCTTGCACTTTTTAAATCTCAGGTTTTCAAAAATGTGTTGCACGTATTAAGTACTAGTTTAAACCTTCAGAAGATTTTTATCCTGTAACACAAGAAATTTTCTGAAAGGGTATTGCTTGTGTGAAGAAAATTAAACACCTGTCTCAATTTAGAAGTAGGTCTTCAAGAGTATCCCTTAAAAGGGTTATATTCTTAGGGGTCTGAAGTAGTAGATTGAGGTCTGTAATGTATATCAAAATGGAAATTTTATTTTGATAGACTTATATCATTCCAATTGCTCCACTGAAATGTAGATATAAGAATACTAAAATCTTCTGCATTAAAATTTTAAACCTGTTGCTCTAAAATGAATATATCTGGACTGCCTATGTGCTTGGGGTGAGTCCTCCATCCTCTTATTCTCCCACAGAGAATTTGATTGCATTCAAACTACCCAGCTGGAGAATTCAGCTACCTTCAGTAAAGTTGATATGGAAGAAGGATCTGTGAAGAGCTCTCCTACCTGGCACAGAGTTTGAATGTGGCCTGAGGTGGCCATCACCACCTCTTCATAGCTGAGGAAGGAGGAACAGGCATCCCACCATCTCTTTCTGATACTTCTAGCATTTATGAATTTACCACTCTAGAAGATGAGAGAATAAATTTAATGTGTTCATGCTTGTTTTCAGAAAAAAACCCTTCTTGTTACTTTGACTCATCTTTCCCTCAATACACATATCAATTAATACATCCAATTACATTTAGGAACTTTCATTAGTATTCAAACCATTTAATTTAACCTACCTTACAGGTCCACAAGTCACAGAATTATAAATAAATAAATAATGACAATTGTCTCTTTTACAGACCTTTGTCTTAAAAAATAATCATAGCATACTCTTGTAGAGTACTTGCAATAGCAGGTAATGTTTAGAATACTCTAAAACTATTCATTTATTTGACCCTCCAACGAACCCTAAGAAGTAAGTGCCATCATCATCTTACAGACAAGGAAACTAAGCAACATGGAGCTAACTAACTTGTCCAACATCACACAACTTGTAAGTAGTGCCAGGATCGGACTCGACAGTGTGGGCTCCAGACACTGGACTTTTAACCACAATGTTATGCTGTTTAACCTAAGTTCTTAGTGCTCTGTTTTCTTCAGGTGAATTATGTCTACAAAATATGAATCTGTTGTTCCACAGATATGTAATTGTGATAAAGTAAGGTGATGCTAGATAAGAGGTAGCCAAGGTAGTGAAGCGTATATCCATGGAAATATATCTAACAGTACAAATTGTTAAACAATAGTTAAATAATCCAAGTAGGTAGAAAGAAACTCCATATGAGTTTAGAAGAAAAACCTCTAAACCAAACTTATTAGCAAATGATTCAAAATGAGAGTGGGATTTGAGGTATTATTTTTAAAGAGAGTGAGAGAGAATAGGATTTGGGAAAGGAGGCATAGAAGAGAAGATCAGCTTGAGCAAAGAACAGGGAGGATAAAAACAAAGGATTGTTAACAGAACAGCAAATATACCAACTGACAGAGAAGTGGATTCACCAGCACCAATTGATGGGCTAAGGATCTGTTCATTTATGTGTGTAATGTTCTTTGGATATCTTGGGAAAACTAAGTATTTATATCTGATAAGGGGTTATTATCCAAAATACATAAGAAACTCATACAACTTAACACCAAAAGAGCAAACAATCTGATTTAAAAATGGGCAGAAGACCTGAATAGACAGTTCTCCAAAGAAGGCATAGAGATGGCCAATAGACATGTGAAAAGATGCTCAACATCACTAATAATCAGGGAAATGCAATTAAAAGCACAATGAGTTATTACCTCACACCTGTCAGAATGGCTATCATCAATAAATCAACAAACAACAAGTGTCAGTGAGGATGTGGAGAAAAGAGAACCCTTGTGCACTGTTGGTGGGAATGCAGACTGCTGCAGCCACTATGTAAAACAGTATGGTGTTTCCTCCAAAAATTAAAAATGGAACTGCCATATGACCCAACGATCCCACTTCTGGGAATATATCTGAAGAAATCCAAAACACTAATTTGAAAGAAATCATATGCACCCCTGTGTTCATTCAAACACTATTTACATTAGCTAAGATAAGGAAGAAATCTAAGTATTCATCAATAGATGAATGGATAAAGGAGATATGGTACAAATATATGATGGACTATTACTCAGCCATAAAAAGAATAAAATCCTGCCATTTGAGATGTGGATGGACCTACAGGATATTATGCTGAGTTAAATAAGTCAGACAGAGAAAGACAAATACCATATGATTTCACTTACATGTAGAATCTAAAAAATAAAATAAATGAACAAACAAAACAGAAACAAACTCATAGATACAGAGAACATTTTGATAATTGCCAGATGGGAGGGGGTATTGGGAAGACAGGTGAAAAGGGAGAGGGATTAAAAACTACAACTTGCCAGTTATAAAAACAGTTATAGGAATGTAAAGTACAGCTTAAGAAATATAGTCAATAATATTGTAATAACTATGTATGGTATCAGAAGAGTACTATACTTATCAGGGTGATCACTTCATAAGTTATATAAATGTCTTATCACTGTGTTGTACACCTGAAATTAATAAAATGTTGTATGTCAACTGTAATTGAAAAATAAAACTATATATTAAAAAGATAAGCATTTTTTTAATTAATTTATTTTTGTTATAGATGTTTCCCCTTTTTCCCCCATTGACACCCTCCTCCCCCTCCCTCCCTGCCCTGTCCCCAGTTTTGTTGTCCATGTCCATTGGTTATAAGTACATGCGTACAAGTTCTGTGGTTCATTGCTCCCCTCCCCCACCCCCTCTTCTGGCAATTGTCAGTCTGTACCCTACTTCCACGTAAAAAGATAAGCATTTAAATGAAGATTATTGCTATTAACTTTGCTTCTGGATATTTCTTTCACCCAATTCTAATTTTCAAAAGTCAGAAAAACTACTGGCTCTCTTAAAAACTAAAACCTTTGGCTTCCAGATTATTCAGTACAGAATCAGAAAATTGGAGTCAGACCTGTGATCCAATCCAGACTTACCACTTACTTGTTTGAGAGCTCTTAAACTCTCTAAATCCCAGTTTTCTTCTCTGTACTATGGGAGAATAGTGCCTTATTCATTTGGTATGCTAGGAGAATTAAAATGAGATGATGTCACCCTAGCTGGTTTGGCTCAGCGGTTAGAGCGTCAACCCAAGGACCAAAGGGTCTCGGGTTCAATTCCCAGTCAAGAGCATGTACCTGGGTTGCAGGTTTGATCCTGGGCCCCGGCTGAGGAAGCAACCAATCAATGTGTCTCTCACATTGATGTTCCTCTCTCTCTCTCTCCCTCCCTTCCACTCTATCTAAAAATCAATAGAAAAATATCCTCATGTGAGGATTAACAAAAATTAATTAATTAATTAATTTTAAAAATGAAATAATGCCCTGGCCGGTTTGGCTCAGCGGTTAGAGCGTCAGCCTGTGGTCCAGAGAGACCTGGGTTCGGCTCCCGCTAGGGGCGCATACCTTGGTTGCGGTTTGTCCCCAGCCCCTGGTGTGTCATGCGGGAGGTGGCCACTCGATGTGTCTCTTTTGCGTCGATGTTTCTCTCTCTCTCTCTCTCTCTCTCTCTCTCTCTCTCTCTCTCTCTCTCTCTCTTCCTCTCTTCCCTCCCACTCTATCTGAACAAAAAATGGAAGGATGTCCTAGAGTGAGGATAAAAAAAAATTAAAATTAAAATTAAAATGAGATAATGTCTATAATCATTGAGTATCAGTAGAAGGCTCTCAATAAGCATGTTTCTCCCACTCCCCTTTTTCCCTTCCCTACACACACACACACACACACACACACACGGGCACGCTAGTATCTTAAAGGGATTCTTAATATCACCCTGTACACCCTTCTTGATTTAGAAAGAAGAAAAAAACCAAAGGTTAATAATGTGAATTATATATCCCCAAACAATTTGAAGATAGCAGGCTAATTCTTAACTTTTTATTTGATTTTAACTTTTAGCTTGCTGGAGAGGAGATTTGCATTGACTATGAGTTTGCTTGAAACAACCACTGGAGAAGGCACCTCTGCTCTAAGGTTGAGCTCACTCAGAAGCACTCTGTCTGCTCTATCTTAGCTGGAGCTGGTAACTGGCTTCCCAACTCTGTGGGACTCAGTTTACTTTAGATATTTCCTTCCTCCGGAACCCTCACAATCACAGTCACCTCCCGAACAGTTCAGTTCTGCTCCTGCCTACCTTCTAGGATGCTATGAGATTGTTTCAGGACATTTTTAATTGAATCTACAGAGGATAATAAAGTGGAGAATACAGGCAATATTTCAGATAATATTGACAAAGAAATCTGTTGCCAGTCCAAAAAAAAGTCCCAACCCAGAAAAAGCTGAATACCAAATAAATTTTACTAAATAAAAGCTCAGCTACTAATCTCACTCTGCCAATGCAAACATAGCATTATAGCCTCATAAAACCACACACACACACACACTCATAAAGGGGAGAGCAAAAGTAGGTTTACAGTTGTAATACAAATAAATAATACAATAATAAATACATAATAATAAAGAATAAACCCTGCTTCGCATACTCACAACTATAACCCTACTTTGCCCACACTGGTATATACATATAGGTAGGCCTAGGGGGAACAAAACCTTATATATCACTCTCTTTTTATTTCTTAACCCTCTCATATGCCAAATGCTCTTTCACTCTCTGTGGTTCTTCATCTCCTTTAAAAACAATAGCAGCACCTGGCCAGTATGGCTCAGCGGTCGAGCATCAACCCATGCACCAAGAGGTAGAGGGTTCGATTCCCAGCCAGGGCACATGCCTAGGTTGTGGGCCTGATCCCCAGTGGGGGGCATGTAGGAGGTGGCCAATTGATGTTCTCTCTCATCAATGTTTCTATCTCTCTCTCCTTCTCCCTTCCTCTCTCTCTAAAAATCAATAAAGAAAAAAATTTTTTCAATACATAAATAAAAACCCTAAAAAAAAAAAAAAAAAACCAATAGCAGCAACTTTTTTAAATGGCTAGCTTGCATTTATGGAGCATGTCTTATGTAACATTTTATTGAGTTTTTTGTATACATCATTGCATTTAACTCTTACAACAACCCTGTGAAATGAGTATTATTATGCCAACTTTACAGGTCAGGAAATTGAGAAGTAAGGCAGTTAACAACCTCAGTTCTCACAGCTAAGAAGGGCCAGAACCAGGACCATGTGACTTCCAAGTCCTGTGTGTAATAGATGGTTTAGCATACCACTCCTGCCTGTCTCTAACTAAGGTGCATAGGTGGGCACAGACAAGTGACTCAAAGCACGGGCTGGAGGAACCCAGTGCCTCCAAAGTATTTTCTCCACTTTCATATTTTCTACAAAATGGCTTTGGTAGACCTTAACATTCTTATTTTTCTCAGCTTCTAGCTTTTCTCAAAGCTTCCTCTTCCCTTTACAGCCCATCAACTACTCAGCTCACACATCTGGGTCCCACACGCCCATCTATCAGATAGTATTCTCACTCAGCATGGATATTAGCGCATCTAAAACTCACATCTACACTTACAATGACTCCTATTTTTTACTCAGGGGTTATAGTCTCCATACATATATGAGAGGAAAGAGTTTGACACCAAATAGCACTAGATTGCTAGTCTGAAGTATCTAAATGCACAATTTGTTCATAGGCAAAAACCTGTTAGCAATCTACGTTCATTTAGTTTTATTAGTTGTTCCTTTAAATTAAAAAGGTAGGGATAATTACATTTTCATAATCCCTAAACTATTTCTGACAGACTAAGCCTAGTACACATCTAGTAATGACACTTGTATAATAACCACTTGTAAGGCAAAACTAGGGATTAAAACGATAAGCTTGCATTATAATGTTCAAATACATAAAAGGAACAAAAATAATAATGCAGATATCCTTTGTTACACAGAAACTGCTCATGTAGAATTTTGGAGATTACAGAATTTAAGCCAAAGGAAAGTACTCAATACCCCAAGAGTCAAAAGAAAAATAAAATAGATTTGAGTTTTGCTCTGTTTTGCTCAGTATTCATCCATAAGGAAAATATGCCTATTCCTCATTCAGTTACATGCCTTTCAAAACTGAGGTTGTTTGGAGAGAAAGGCAAGACGACTGAAGCCTAAGGAAGTTCCGTCCGCTTTCTCCTAGCACAGGACCGGATCTGAGGCTGAACTGCAGAACTTTCAAGTTGAAAAGCCACCTGAAAATAGCTGACTGGAAATACTGCAAGCAGGGAGCGCAGACAGGGGACAAGAAAAGACATGAAGTGGGTGCGCCAACTGGCGCAGCTGCCCAGCGTGGCTGGAAAGATGAGGGAAGGTACAGCAGCACAGCTCCTGCCCCCTGGGAGCAGGGGACTCAGCCCTACACAGACATCCCCAAATAAGAGCAACAGAGAAGGGAAGGGGAGCCCTCTAGCATGGGACAGTGGGAATCAGAGGGGATTCGGCCCACCAGGGGGACTCAGCACTACCCCAGGCTAAAAGCCAGTGCTTGGTTACACCACCAGCCTGGAAAGCTCGCCCTCACTGTGGGAGCTGGAGAGGCCACAGAGCAGAATGGCACCTGAGGAGGGGTCTGAGCGGATCCCACAGCAGTGAGTCTGAGGGGCCAATTATTCGCTAAAGAACTTCCACGTAGGCTAGTGAGATTGCCTAGGGAAAGAGGCATGATCCTCCCCACCTCAAGCAAAGGGGAGACGTCCCTTCTCCCACCCATGGGACAGCTCTTGGCTGGAAATTGACACCCCAGCAACGGGCCTGGCAGAGCTGGGGATTTGGATGTCTGACAGGGTGAAGCCTGGGCTGAAGCCCCACCCAGCAAGAGCTAGCTGTGCTAAAAGATTAGAAGGCCAAGCAGGGTGGGTTTTTTCTATTTTTTATTCTATCCTCCCACTTGTGGTGGCAACCAGGGTGTATCAGCAACCCAGGCAGAGCGACTAGGTTGGAAGGAGAGAAGGAGAGAAAGTGACTGCCTTCCCCTCCTACAAGCACCAGGCACCACCCCCAATGCAAATCTTTTTATTTATTTATTTTTTATATATTTTTATTAATTTGTTTTTGTTACAGATGTTTCTCCTTTTTCCCCCACTGACACCCTCCTCCCCATCCCCCTCGCCCCATCTCCAGCATTGTTGTCCATGTCCATCAGTTATGGGTACATGCATATAAGTTCTGTGGTTTATCTCTTCCCTTCCCCTCACCCCCTCTTCTGAGGGTTGTCAGTCTGTACCCTACATCCACGTCTCTGGGTCTACCCTGTTCCTCAGATTGTTATGTTTATTATATTCCACAAATAAGTGAGATCATGTGATATTTGTCTTTCTCTGCTTGGCTTGTTTCGCTTAGGATAATACTCTCCAGGTCCCTCCATGTCGTCTCAAAGGATAAGAGATCTTTCTTTCTTACAGCTGCATAGTACTCCATTGTGTATATGTACCACAACTATGAGATATCACTTCACACCTGTCAGAATAGCCGCCATCAACAAATCATCAAACAACAAGTGTTGGCGAGGGTGTGGAGAAAAGGGGACTCTAGTACACTGCTGGTGGGAATGCAGACTGGTGCAGCCACTGTGGAAAACACTATGGTGTTACCTCAAAAAGTTAAAAATTGAACTGCCATTTGACTCAGTGATCCCACTTCTATGAATATACCCTAAGAAACCTGAAACTCCAACCAGAAAGAATATATGTACCCCTATGTTCATAGCAGCACTATTTACAATAGCTAAGATATGGAAACAGCCCAAGTGTCCATCAGTAGACGAATGGATAAAAAAGCTGTAGTACATATACCCAATGCAAATCTTTTTAAACCATCCTAACCACACCTGATACCCCACCCAGCCCAGCACTAAGGTGGAAGGAAAAGGAGCCCAAAACAAGTTCATTCAAGCAGTGAGCCCCAAGCAGATGCAACCTCTGGGCTAAGGAAGCCATGCACATCAGATTTCTTGGGGGACCCACCCTACAGGGCTTCAACCAGGTGGCCCAGAGCCAGGCACAGACAGCGATTCATGTTGGCCTGCACCAGAGAACTGGACTAGAGGGCAGGGACTCACACACCAAGGGGCCAGATCCAACAACAGCAGAGCAAAATCCAGTGAGCTAAACAAAGAGCAGATCCAAGGTTTTTTTCTTTGTTGTTGTAGTTGTTTTTGTGTGTATTGTTTTTTTATTCAATATTTTTATTCTTTTCTTTTCCCATTTTTATTTTCCTATTGTATATTTTATTTAGCATTACTTTCTAAAATTATTATCATTACTATTTCATTCATTATTTTCTACATTTTAATTTTTTTAATTATTTTTATTAATTTATTTTTGTTACAGATGTTTCTCCTTTTTCCCCCATTGACACCTGCTCCCCTTCCTTTTAATTTTCATACTTACCTATTTCTGGTCTCTGCCTTCCTTGCTTTCATATTCTTTTCTTTTTTACCACCTCTAATTCTTTTGTCTTACACCATCCAGTATTCTTTGTGTGTGTGTTTGTGTGTGTGTGTGTGTGTGTGTGTGTGAGAGAGAGAGAGAGAGAGATAGAGAGAGAGAGAGAGAGAAGAGAGAGAGAGAATGTTTTATTTTATCTTTTAATATTTTTTGTTAAGAATGTTGCTTTTATTATTGTTGTTGTTGATATTATTTAGGATTCTTTTTAGTCCAGTCTAGTTATCCCTTGTTTTGTTCTGTCAGCACCTTTTAAATAGTTGGTATGACAGGGTCAGGGTTGAAACTCACAGTCAACCATCCTGAGGGCTGAGCCCACTCAAGAACAGACAACAGCAATCAAGACACAAATTCAACAGGAGAGCCCACATAACCCACACAAGGGTCAATGCCAGAGCACCCAGCTCAGAGGATCAGGAGCCTACTCCACTGGGTCCCACAAAAAGGCCATACCACCAAAAATGGGAGGCATAGCAGTCTTATTTGATACACGTGTCCCAGTGTACCTTACCTGGCCCTGAACTACCAGACTGCTAAATGGTGAGACAAAGAAAAGAAAAAATAATGAAAGGAAAGGATAAATCATCAGAAAAGGAACTAAATGAAATGGAGCCAAGCAGTTTGCCAAAATATTCAGAGTAATGGTCTTAAGGGTACTCAAACAACTTAGTGAGAATGACAAGCAACTTAATGAGAACTATGAAGAACTCAGTGGAAACTACATCAGCATGATAAAAGAGATAGAAGCTATGAATAAAAATCAAGGAAAAATGAAGAATGTCATAGCTGAAGTATAAAGAAAAAAGAAAACCCTGGATGACTCAATAGTAGATTAGAAGGAGCTGAAGACCAAATCAGTGAGTTAGAAGACAAGGTGGAAAAAACACCCAAATAGAGCAGCAAGCAGGAAAAAAAAAAAAAAACACACAGGAGGAAGTTTAAGGAAGCTTTGGGACAATATGAAACATAACAACATTTGCATCACAGGGGTACCAGAAGGCGAAGAGTTGGAGAAAAGAATAGAGAAGCTGTTTGAAGAAATAATGACAAAAATTTTCCCTAACTTGATGAAGGAAAAAGTCACATATTGAAGGACACAGAGAGTCTCACTCAAGATGAACCCAAAAAGATGCACAATTATACACATCATAATTAAAATGTCAAACATTTAAGACAAAAAAATAATCTTAAAGGCAGCAAGAGACAAACAGAAAGTTACCTAAAAGGGAGCTCCCATTAGACTCTTAGCTGATTTCTCAATAGAAACATTGCAGGCCAGAAGAGAGTGGCATGAAGCATACAAAGTAATGAAAAGCAAGGGACTGAATCAAAGACTATTCTATCCAGCAAGGCTATCATTCAAAATTGAAGGTGAAATAAAGAGCTTCACAGACAAAAAAAAAAAGCAAAAGGAATTTAGTGCCACCATACCAGCACGATAAGAAATGCTAAAGGCACTATTGTAAGATGAAGAAGAAATAGAGATAGGAAAAAAAAAGTCATAAAGAATAAAAATAACAACAAATAAATCCTGTCAATAATAACCTTAAACATAAATGGCTTAAATGTTCCAATCAAAAGACATAGGGTAGCTGAATGGATAGGAAAACAAGACCTATGTATATATTATCTACAAGAGACCCACCTCAAAACAAAAGACTCACACAGGATAAAAGAGAAAGGGTAGATAAATTTTTCATGCAAATGGAAACAAACAAACAAAAAAGGCTGGGATAGCAATCCTCATATCTGATAAATAGACTTCAAAATCAAAGCCATAATAAGAAACAAATAAGATCACTGGATAACATTAAAGGATCGATCTAACAAGAAGATATAACCCTGGTAAAAACATATGTATCCAATATAAGAGCACCAAAATATATTTAAAAACTGTTGGAGGACTTCAAAGGAGAGATCGACAGCAATACAATCATAGTAGGGAACTTTAACAACCCATTGATATCACTGGATAGATCTTCCAGACAAAAATTAACAAGGAAACAAAGACCTTAAGTGATGCTCTAGATCAGATGGATTTAATTGGTGTTTACAGAACATTTCACCTCAAATCGGCAGATTATACATTCTTCAAAAGTGCGCATGAGACATTCTCAAAGATAGACCACATGTTAGGACACAAACCAAGTTACTTCAAGTTCTGGAAGACTGAAATCATATCAAGCATCTTCTTGGATAACAATGGCATGCAACTAGATTTATTGTCATTATTAATTACAATAAAAACACTCAAAAACATTCAAACACAAGAAAGCTAAATAGCATGTTATTAAACAATGAGTGGGTTACCAATGAGATCAAGGAAGAAATCAAAAACTTCCTGGACACTAATAAAAATGAGCACACAACAAAACAAAATCCATGGGACACAGCAAAAGCAGTCTGGAGAGGAAAATTCATAGCAAGAAACTCCAAAAACAAAATTCAAATAAACTAACCCTACAACTTAAAAAATTAGAAAGAAAACCCAGAGTATGTAGAAAGAAGGAAATAATAATATCAGAGCAGAAATAAATGTCATAGAGACTAAAAAAATAAAAATAAAAAATATCAGTGAAACCAAGAGCTGGTTCTTAGAAAAGATAAACAAGATTGATCAACCTTTAAACAGACTCAAGAAGAAACAAAGAGAGAGGACCCAAATAAATACAATCAGAAATGAAAGAGGTGCGGTAGCAAATGACAACACAGAAATACAAAAGATCGTAAAAAAATACTATATACATTTATATGTCAGCTAATTATTCAACCTAGGCAAAATGGACAAATTCCTAGAATCATACAGTCTTCCAAAACACAACCAGAAATAGTCAGAAAACCTGAACAGGCCAAGAACTAAGGAAATTGAAGTAGTTGTCAATAAACTGTCAGCAAACAAAAGCCATGGCCCAGATGACTTCACAGGGGAGTTTTAACAAACATTCAAAGAAGAACTGACACCTCTTCTCCTCAAACTATTCCAAAATATTCAAGAAGGAAGACTTCCAAGCTCTTTTTATGAGGACAGCATAACCCTAATTCCAAAACCAGATAAAGGCACTGTAAAGAAAGAAAATAACCAGCCAAAATCACTGATGAACATAGACAGCAAAATCCTCAAAAAATGTTAGCAAACTGGATTCCGCAATATATTAAAAGAATTATTCACCATGACCAAGTGCAATTTATCCCAGGGATGCAAGGCTGGTACAATATTTGCAAATCAATAAATGTGATACACCACAAAAACAAAATGAAATAATCATATGATAATATCAATAGATTCTGAAAAAGCATTTGACAAAATCCAGTACCCATATTTGATAAAATATTCTCAGCAAAGTGGGAATAGAAGGATTATACCTCAACATAATAAAGGCCATATATGACAAACCTACAGCCAACATCAAACTCAATGGGAAAAAATGAAAAGCATTTCCCTTATGAACAGGAACAAGTCAAGGATGCCCACTTTTGCCACTCTTTTTCAACACAGTACTGGAAGTCTTAGCCACAGCAGTCAGACAAGAAGAAAAAATAAAAGGCATCCAAATTGGAAAGCAGGAAGTAAAACTGTCTTTATTCGAAGATGACATGATATTGTACATAGAAAATCCTAAAGACTCCACCAAAAAACTACTAAATTTAATAAATGAATTGGGCAAAGCAACCGGATACAAAATTAACATCCAGAAGTTGAGGGCATTTTTATACACCAATAATAAACACTCAAAGAAAAATTTTTTTAAATCCCATTTACTGTTGCAACAAAAAAATTAAGATACCTAAGAATAAATTTAACCAAGAAAGTAAAAGACCTCTTCTCAGAAAATAACATGACATTGAAAAAAGAAATAGAGGAAGATATAAAAAAGTGGAAGCATATACCATGTTCATGGACTGGAAGAATCAACATCATTAAAATGTCCATACTACCCAAAGCAATCTACAGATTTAATACAGTGCCTATTAAAATACCAACAGCATATTTCACAGATCTAAAACAAATAATCCAAAAGTTTATATGGAATCAAGAAAGACCCTGAATAGCCACAGCAATCTTGAAAAAGAAGAACAAAGTTGGAGGGATCACAATATCAGGTTGTACTACAAAGCCAATTTATTCAAAAGAGCCTGGTATTGACACAAGAACAGGCAGATAGATCAATGGAACAGAATGGAGAACTCAGAACTCAACCCAAGCCAGTATGCACAATTAATATTTGACAAAGGAGGCAAGACATTACAATTTAGTAAAGACAGTTTCTTCAATAAATGGTGTTGGGAAAATTGGATAGGTACATGTCAAAAATGAAACCAGACCACCAACTTACACCATACACAAAAGTAAACTCAGAAATGGATAAAATACTTAAATGTAACTCATGAAACCATAAAAATCCTTGAAGAAAATATAGGAAGCAAAATCTCAGACATCACACATAGCAGAATTTTCACTGATACATTGCCTATGGCAAGAGAAACAAAAGAAAAAATTAATAAATGAGACTACATCAAACTAAAAGCTTCTGCACTGCAAAAGAAACCAGCATCAAAATAAAAGGGAACCCACTGTGTGGGAGAACATATTTGCCAATATTACAGTGGATAAGGGGTTAATTTCCAAAATATATAAAGTACTCATACAACTCAACAAAAGGAAGACAAACAATCCAATTAAAAAATGGGCAGAGTACCTGAATAGACACCTCTCTAAACAGGACAAACATATGGCAAAGAGACATATGAAAAAATGCTCATCACTAATCATCAGAGAGATGCCAATTAAAACAACAATGAGGTATCACCTCACACCTGCCAGAATGGCTGCCATCAACAAATCATCAAACAACAAATGCTGGGAAGGGTGTGGAGAAAAGGGGACTCTAGTACACTGCTGGTGGGAATAAGACTGGTGCAGCCACTGTGGAAAAAAATATAGTGTTTCCTCAAAAAATTAAAAATGAAACTTCCATTTGACCCAGTGATCCCACTTCTAGGAATATATCCTAAGAATTCTGAAAGACCCATCAGAAAGAATATATACACCCCTGTGCTCATAGTAGCACTATTTACAATAGCTAAGATATGGAAGTAGCCCAAGTGTCCAGTAGTAGATGAATGGATAAAAAATATGTGGTACATATACACAATGGAATACTATGCAGCTGTAAGAAAGAAAGATCTCTTACCCTTTGAGACAACATGGAGAAACCTGGAGAGTATTATGCTAAGCAAAATAAGCCAGTCAAAGAAAGACAAGTACCACATGATTTCACTTATTTGTGGAATATAATGAACACAATAAGCTGCCAAACAAAATAGATCCAGAGATATGAAAGGAGGGAACCGACTGACAAACCTCAGAGTGAAGGGGTTTGGAGGGGTAGGAAGAGATAAACCAAAGAACTTATATGCATATATGCACAACCAATGAACACAGACAACAGTGTGGTAAAGGTTGGGGGGCGGGGGGCGGGAGCAGGGAGGAGGTGTCAATTGGGGGAAAAAGGAGGGATATCTATAATACTTTCAACAATAAAGGTAAAATTTTAAAAAATTAATTCAACATGGATCAAACTTATGCTACAAACAGTAGAAGTGTCATTATCAAAGTATATCACTATTTCCCTGGAGTAGAAACCTCTGTAAAATTTCTAGTACAAAGAATTTATGCATTTTTAAATTTTTATTGATTTTTTAGAGAGAGAGGGAGGGAGAGAGATAGAAACATCTATATGAGAGAAAAACATTGATCAGCTGCCTCCCACCCTAAGGAACAAGCCCAAAACCCAGGCATGTGCCCTGATTGGGAATCAAACCAGGACCTCTTAGTCCATAGGACGATGCTCAATCCACTGAGCCACACCAGCTGGGCAAATTTATGCATTTTTAATTGAGCTAAGCAATGTTAAATTGTCCTCCAAAAAAACCCCTCATATTGTATTAAATTGTATTTTTACTAACAGGACTCGAGAGAACCTATATTTTCCAACCTATATTTTCCTATATTTTCTTTGCCAGCACAATTTTCCCAGCCTGATAGATAAAATATGGCGTCTGAAAAAATATTGTATCTCATTGCTGTTGTAACTTTCATTTTCTCCAATTCCCTCTAAGCTTGAGTATATATATTTTTTGTATTTATTAGCCACTTTTATTTCTTCTTCTCTGAATAACCCATCATGTAATTTGCTCAGTTTCCCACTGGACTGCTTTGCTTCACTCGTTGGTCCATAATGTTTGTGTACCAGACATTAGGACTCTGTTATGCATGTATTATGAATATTTTATCCCAATCTGTCATTTCTCTTTTAACTGTCTCTCATCTTACAGAAGCTTTTATTTCTAGGTACTCAAATCTGTCATTTGCTTTCCTTTTAAAAAAATTCTTTTGAATTTTTTTTCAGTTTTTTAGAATTTTATATATTACATTTAAATGTTTAATCCATCTTGTATTTATTTTTTTATGCAGTGTGAGATAAATTACTTTATTCCAAATATAATGAGCTAATTGTCCAAAAGCCATGTCATTAATAATTCTGTTTGCCCTTCAACTAATTTGAAATTTCATCTTTATAACACACCAAATCCTCATTTATGCATGGTTTTGCTTCATAACTATTCTGTTGCATCATACCATTTACTTGCTATAGACTTGTGATATATTTTGCTGTATGATAATGCAAATTTAAAAAAAGGTTTTTTATTCTTTGTTGATTTTAAAGAGAGAGGAAGGGAGAGGGAGAGAGAGATAGAAACATCAATGAGAGAGAACATCAATTGGCTGCCTCCTGCATGCCCCACACAGGGGATCAGGCCCACAACCTGGGCATGTGTCCTGACTGGGAACAGAACCAGCAACCTCTTGATGCATAGGTCGACGCTCAACTACTGAGCCACACAGGCCAGGCAGTAATGCAAATATTTTATGCTTTAACACTTTTTCTTAACTATTCTTTGATTTTTCAATTTTCCAATAAACTTGAAAATGAATTTTCCATGAAAATTTCTAACTTAAAAAAAGAGAAATGCAAAGTATAAAATGATTTATTCCAAAAATATATAAAAGCAGTCTTTTGACAAAGTTAGAAAAATAAAATTAATTTACGTACTTCTAATACTATATTTCCTCTGCTAAAATCAGCTCTTTCTCATTTCAACTCTTCTTGAAGGCAACACTACATTGAACTCTAGAGAACGTAAAATATCTCTTCAAATATGAAAAAAACCTTGGCATTTCTGAACCAGGAAATATTGATAGCTTATTATTTTCTTAAGTTGCTTGACCCTTTTATTTATGTTCCAAGTATTTTTCTGGCCTCCAAAATGGGTATGGGAGTCCAGGAATTATAATTTATCCTTCTTTGTAACTCCTGAAGTCCTCAACATATGGTTGACTGTTCAATAAATAACTGTGTAATCTAAAAGGATAATTAATTTATGTGAGTTGCTATTTCAGGTGTGAAGAGTCTTAATGTCCTACAGAAAAAGCTATCAATGAACTGCATAATGAAGACTCAACAGGAGAAACTAATCAAGTGGGGCACCAGCATTCTGAAGAACATATTAGAAGAAAGCAGACCCTCTCTAAATATCACGTGATAGAGGCTCATTACGGAAAGACTATACTTTGAGCAAATACTAGGCAAACACTATGACAATTCTGTGATTCTGATTGGGGTCCTAAAATAAGAAGCTGACAACCCAGAACTAATGACATGAGAAATGTAGGAGTATATCCCTGGGACAAAATAAAAAAGAAAGTATGGAGAGAGGATGTTTGGGAGAACAGAAAGGAAAACTGATGAGAGAAGAAGGGAAGGGAAGAGAAGTCCAAAAAGAACAGAATACTCAGAACTATTTTCTTAGTGGCCCTAAGTAAAGGTTACCAATGGTACACTCACAGAAACTGTGATCAAAATTCAGTATTTCTTTCACTTATTTAACAAAGATATATTGTGATTCTGGTGTCAGATACTGTAGTCGGAATTAAGTATTCAACAATGAACCCTATACCATGATAACTCTCTTCACTGAGCCTAAGATTTGTGTATAGATGTATGCGTACCTAACAATGTATATTTCTTTCTCATGTTATTGTTTTTATAATTCTCAACATATCCTTCTGTATTTTCATTAAAATCCAGAATAAAAAATAAAAATAAAAAACATTCCAGGCCCTAACTGGGTGAGTCTAACCTGACCACGCTCAGGTCTTGTCGGGGCAGAAGATATCGAGGGTATAAAGCCAAATAAGCAGCACTCTACAGAATCATGTTTTGCTGAGATTTATTCTTTTCTGAGTATACTACACATTACAGTTGCTGGTTTGCTTTACTGCTGCTGCTAATGCTAAAAGGGACATCTGGAAACTAGAGATTAAAAGTTTCCAGCTCCACATGAGCTCAGGGTTATAGCCCCAGACCTTGCACAAGTGACTCTAATCAATTTTGCCAGGCTTCTCACTAATAGAATCGGTGAGATCAGGACTGGTGTGTCCAAGGTCTCTTGTACCAAGATATATTTTAAAAGCTAGTCTTTTGGAATTCTGTTTTCCTCTGTAGTCCAATACGCCACTGGGGTACACTGAAGCAGGGTTCCTAAGCTCACATTTTACATGGAGAATCGGAACGAGCCAGGGAAGACTTGAAATTCAGTCATAAGCAAGTGTTCAGGCAAGTTACTTCATGCCTCTCTCCCCCACACAGGCTACATACAGATCTAAAATTGGTCCCACTGGGGCCTGAGACAAACAGTTCCCAGGATGAATACGCTGTGCTAATTGCTCTCCTCTATTCATTTGTTCCCTGGTTTTCCCTGCTCCTTACCTTTGCCCCTCAGTACTGCTTCAGGGGAAGGAATGTGTTCTTTTCTCCCTTACAAAATCGAACGAAAATACTCCTAAGAAAGGGGTTGTCGGAAATAAGAAGTAGGAGGACAAAGGGCACATGCCGGAAAAGAATCCCTTAGACACAACTTTGCATTTTGGATACGTCTTCATTCACAACCTGTGCGAATGAATCCTTGAGGCCAGAAAAAGGAGCACCCCAATTCTTGTATAGCCCAATAAGGTCAATCATCCATCCCTTTACCTCTTCCTCTTCCTTCCGTAAGCTGCCCTAATAAAGGAGTGGGTTCCCCTCTCCTCTTTTTATTTTTACTGTGAGTGGCAAAGCCTCAGATGCACATTTTGTTATTCCAGAGTCCTTGTGAACAAAGACACAGGAGATGTGAGGGGCATGTTAAGCAGCCATTCATAGCTCATACAGTGAGTTTTAAGAAGCCCAGGGTCAGCACAGCGGTCACCTCAAGCCAAACTTTTAAGCTAAGGGAAAAAGAGAAATGGTGTTTTGAGCTTTATTTACCACATACTGATAATTCAAAGAAAAACAAAAATAGCAGAGACTAAATGCACTGACTGTTATTGGCGCCAAGATGCCGGGGCGGGGGGGGGGGGGGGGGGGGACAGATTTTGAATGTGCAAAATTGAAAATTAAAAAATTACAATACTTTAAAATTTTTATTTGACAATATTTTTGTGTCCTGGCTTCCTTTTAGAACAATCTCAGGATCCAGAGTTTCCCTTTTCTAAAACAGTGTAATCTGTAAAATGGGGTGGCTGATGATAATTATAATACCAATATTCATAGTGCTGTTGTGAGGCTTAAAGTACTTAGAATAGTGCCTGATTTTTAGGCTATGTTAAACAGCTTGTCAAAATAAAGTTTAGGTTTGTTAAAACAAATTAATTTTAAAATTTAGATTGTAATGTATGTATCACCTCCTCTTGTCATTAAAATATAATCAGTAACCTTGTTTCTCACTTTTTAAATTTTTAGATGATTGACATTAGAGCACTTTGGCCTCCAATCTTCCACTTTATACATCAAATAAAACTCAAAATTGTATTTTCTAAATAAGCATTTTGTCTCTTCTTTTTCCCCCTAAACATTACAGTACCTAGCAAAAGAACTTAAACTTGAGTGGATTATTGCGAAAACCGACTTTCTTAATAACACACTCTTCCGTTCTAAATGACATAGGGAGAACTATATAGGCTAGGTTATTTCCCTATGGTTTTTTCATTTGCAGGCTGTGCATCCAAGCATGAACACAACTAAGTAGGAAAAAAAAAAAAAGCAAAAAATGGCTTCAGTTACTGAACCCTATAAGCCAATAGAAAAAGACGCAGCTAAAGGTGCCATTTCCCATCTAAATAGCTACCTTAAATGCATTTCATTGTGATACTTCCAACTTTGGATGGTATTTTAATGGAAGAAAATGGAAGCTAAGGCCAGTTTGAGCAGCACTGTATTACAAGCTGTAGCCATGACTCAGTGTAATTTGATTTAACCGACTTCAACACTGGCTACACAATGCATTTCATCATGAATTTCAGCTTTTTCTCAGCAGAACTCTTTTGAATCCTGATTTCCAGCAGGAAGATTCACATCACCTGTTGTAATTCCTAATTAGCATAGTGTGGATGACCAAAATCTCATACATATTCAGAATAAAGTCAGGCCAGTAAGGGAGCGCAAAGCAAGCTCAAGGGGGGGAATGTGGGTTATTTATTAATATGAAAAATGATAAAGACTCCTGGAAACAAGGTATTTAAAGTTTTCAACACAGTATGAGTTTAGAGTCAGAGTTCCAAGCCTCAGAAGAGTAACTAATCAATTTAGCCATAGTTGTCACCAGTAGCCTTTGTAAGGTTGAAACCAGAGGTAACAGGTGTGCCACCAAGATTTACCATTAATTTTATTTTATTTTTAAAATGTTTTTATTGATTTTTTTTAGAAAGAGAGGGAGAGAGATAGAAACATTGATGTGAGAGAGAAACATTGATCGGCTGCCTCCAGTGTGCCCCCTACTGGGGATCAAGCCCACAACCTGGGCATGTGCCCTGACCCGGAATCGAACCAGAACCTCTCAGTCCATGGAATGACACTCAATCCACTGAGCCAGACCAGCCAGGCAATATTTACTATTTATTAAGTCACGGTTCTGTCCATCCTCTGTTCCTGTTCGAGCTGTGCTCAATGAAGGGATGTCCATCTAAAGCCCTGACACTTGATACAGATGCTTCATAAAATTCAGCATATTAAAGACACATTGATTGATATAATTCCAATTAAAAATAATATTGTCAGGGTAAAAGCCTTCATTTCACAAAACTTGAAAGCTATTTTAAAGGCAGATGAATATGTTTGTGAAGAAATTGCTAAGTAAAATCCCCAAAAGTAAAGTTTGAGACCATGTCAGAATTGTTTAATTGAGCATTCACTGACTAATTAGAATTATGTGATTTTGATAATGTTCAACATTTATAAAATAAACCAGAATCTATGTACTGTGCAACCTGGCATTAAAAGAAGAAACAACAAATCTAAATGGATCAATCAAAATGGGGGGAAAAAAGAGCCAAATTAAAAGCAGCAACAGATTTTAAAGTATCCCATACATCACTTTGCTTTCAATGTTAACAAGAAAACAGACTAAATATGATCTAAATGGGACAAGCCCTTTCAACAGTGCCTTCAAATATGTTGACCTACACAAAGCTCAATGGCCCTTAGAAACACTAGGTTGGAAATTTTCTGAGAAACACTTGATCAAAGCCTCACTGATTAGCCCCAAGTTGCATAATCAAGTGCCCAAGATTTTTTTTTAAATCATCTGACCTTTCCTTTGGAGATAGATAAAACTAACTCTTTTAGCTCCCTCTTGTCCTCATGCGCACACACACACACACACACACACACACACACACACACCATAAATTATTAACAACAATGAAAATAGAAAACAATAATCAGCTTTTCTAAATAACAAAACTAAGTTTTGAACCCAGCTATTAAAATATAAATAGCTTGTGAGGTTTTTTCTAATTCATAAGTAACACACTACTTACATATTTTTTTAAAAAAAGAAAAAATAAACAGAAATGCAAAGAAAACAGAAGTCATCTATTATCTCATCACCTAAAAAAGTAAATACTAATGTTTTGGTGTGTACGCCAATCTTCATATATAAATGTTTTTAGTTTTTATAATATTGGGATTCCACAGAATTTTACAAACTTAACATACTACAAATATTTTTTTTACATCATTAAATATTCTTCTACTTATTTTAGTAACTAAATTGTATTGAACCAATCTCACTTTCAGATGATATAAATAATGCTTTGATTATCCAAATACATTAATCAAAAACAGTTTTTCTGGGAAACGTTCCTAGGAAGGAATTGTTATGTTAAATTATATATGTTTTTAATGTTTTGATATATATTGACCAATTGCCTTGTAGTAGGCTCTTTTTTTTTTTTTTTTAATGTTCCATGTTTTACTTAATTGAGCTGCTAGCTAGATTAGTAAAAATCACAGTTACTTAGAATCTTCCCGTGGTTCACGCAGAAGGTTTCCACAATTCTGGCCTCCTGTACACCAAAGATGCATCAGTTAGAGCTCACGTGTCATTGTCCACCATCACAACCTATGGCCCAGATATGCCACCACCAACAAACATCTGGGCAAGACCCTCTAACATCAGCACACACCTTCTGATGGGGTTGTATAAACACCACCCCTTTGTGATTGGGTGGCATTCATAGAGGGGGGGAAATTGCTACATTTTCTAAAAATATTTCAGAAATGATGATTTCATATTTCAGGAAATTCTATAGGAAGTCACAAGACCCAATTTATATTTAGAGTAATTCCTAAATTGGGTTTCTTTCAAAAGACCTATTTTGAACACTGTTTTCACAAAGATTCTTCTTGGTTATGATTAATTTAAAGGTGAATCCACATAGCATACCAGTTAAGGGCAAAATCAAATTCAGCAATTAGCCTCCCTGTCTTTGGATTCGTTTTCTGCTATTTCCTAGTTCTGTGGTTCTGAGTAAATTATTGAAACTCTCTGTGCCTCAATTTCTTCACATGTGAAATTTTATTGTAATAAGAGTGAAATTCCTCCCACAGTTGTTCTAAGAAAACATTAAATAAGAGAAATCTGTATAAAATGTTTAACACCATGCCTAGCACAGAATAAGCATTTGACCTCTCTAGGTAGTTGTTACTATTAAGCAAAAATGGTCATTGGCTCTTTGAAGCTTGTTGCCCTTCATCTTTCATCAGCCTAATAAAAGAATGTACATTCACCTTGGCCAGTGTGCTCAGTGGTTAGAGCATGGCCCACACTTGGAATGGTCATGGGTTCGATTCCCATTTAAGGGCACATACCTGGGTTGCAGGTTCAGCCCTGGTCAGGGCATGTTTGGGAGGCAACCAACTGATGTGTCTCTCTCACAATTTCTCTCTCTCTCTCTCTCTCTCTCTCTCTCTCTCTCTCTCTCTCTCTCTTCCCCCCTCCCTTCCTCTTTTCCCTCCCTCCTTTCCTCCCTCTCCCACTCTCCCTTCCACTCTATCTAAAAATCAATGGAAAAAATGTCCTCGGGTGAGGATTAACACCACCAAAAATAGAATGTACATTCTGTGCAGTCTAAGCGGAAGTGAGGTCTTTTTTTTTTTGTCTCTGTGATGCTAGAAGAACTTCCATGACCCCTAGAAGCAGAAGGGTGCAGAGTGTTGATTAGCAGTAAGATAAAATCCTCCTGGGTTCTTCCATCGCCTCTGCCGCAGAGTTTACAATGAAACAACACTGACATCTAGTGATCAGAAAGGTAAATTACATGTTTTGGCAAAGAGCAAATGTAAAAGCTTATGGTCTTGGCCCAGGGAGTTTTTCTATTATTATTTTAGAAGGAAATTAGTTAAATCTAGATAGATCATTCATATGTTATTTAAGTTGGCTATACCTCATTCTTTGTTTGCATAGAAATTGTTTTGAACAAGTGAAATCGACATTATCCATCACATCAACCTTTGTTCTTTTCTTTTAATCAATTTGATTACCTTAAAATCCCAAAAAAGAAAAATATATTTAAGAGAAAAATTAATATATGTTCATTTTCCTTTCAAAGTACACACATAAAAGTCCATCAAAGTAATTAAAATTAATCCAACATAATACAGCAGACATAAAATACATTTACAGGCTTTGAATAGTGTATATATTAATTTATGAATTCCATTTTACACAATTTTATAATGAAGATTAGAGGAGTAAAACCAGTGTTAAATAAGACATAACCAATTAAGGATTTTTATTTTTCATTTATGTTTTTCTATAACAAAGAGGAGTTGGAAAGTTAATATTTCAGGAAAGAGTTTAACATATCAATCATCTAAAAAGCTTTAAGGCACGGCCAATGCGGCGCAGTAGTTGAGCATCGACCCATGCACCAAGAAGTCACTGGTTCGGTTCCCGGTCAGGGCACATGCCCAGGTTGTGGGCCCAATCCCCAGTGGGGGGCAAGCAGGAGGCAGCCAATCGATGTTTTTTCTCATTGATGTTTCTATCTCTCTCTCCTTCTCCCTTCCTCTCTCTCTAAAATCAATAAAGAAAAAATATTTTTTTTTAAAAAAAAAGCTTTAAGATAATCTCTTATAAGGAAGTTAGGCACAAGAAATCCATTATCAATCCATATTTACTGAAGCTGTGCTAGTACCATTTGCCTTGTGTTATAGTCACTTGGTTAAACCCTTGCAAGTAAGCCTGAAGGTTTAATTCAGCAGCAGGACCTCAGAAATGCTAATAGGAGCAACAACTAGATTATAAGAACAAAACTAAGAGTGATCTTGAGTCAACAGAACCATTGGTTCATTATCACCTTTGTTAATAGCATCTACCACTTGTACAGAATTTATAATGTCTCACACTCTGCTAGACTCTTCTAATTCATAATTGTTCATTTATTCAACAAATACACTAGTGTACAGTGCTGCCAGACCATGTAATAACAACGGTGGCTTGCCACAGACACAATCCCTGTCCTCATTGAGGTCAGAAGCTACTGGAGAAGACAATAATAATCACCACATTGGATATAAATGTATAACTGTCTTATGGGCTGAGTTGTGTCCCCCCAAATTTTATATATTGAAGCTGTAGACCTAGTACCTCAGAATGTGACTATATTTGGAGATAGGGCCTTTAAAGAGGTAATTAAGTTAAAATGGGGCCTTAAGGATGGGCCCTAATCCAATCTGATTGGTGTCCTTATAAGAAGAGAAATGTGGACACAGACACCAGGGATGCACACACAGAGAAAAGATGATGTGAGGATTCAGCGAGAAGAAGGCCATCTGCAAGCCAAGGAGAGAGGTCTCAGGAGAAACAAATCTGCCAACACCTTGAACATGGACCTCTTGTCTCCAGAATTGTGAGAAATTAATTTCTGTTGCTTAAGCCAGCCAGTCTGTGGTATTTTATTATGGCAACCCTAGAAAACGAATACACTGTGATAAAATGCCATTTAGGGTAGATTCACAGAACTATGAGCACATACAATAGAGCATTTGACTTAGAGTCAGAGAAAAATGAACTCTGAAGAATGATTCGGGGTTATTATATCTGAAGGAGAAGCAGCATGTTGCAAACTGAGGAAGAGGGTGCACGAGCCCTGTGGTGGGAAGAAGCAGGGCCTTTTCCAGGAACTGAAGGACAATCAATGTGGCTAGAACACAGGCAGGGATGGGGGTGGGGTCATGCTATGAAATGAAGCTGAAGAGGGAAACAGAAACCATATCATGCAGTTACTAGCAGGCCAAGAGTTAAAGATTTTGGTCTTTAATCTGAGAAAACTGGAAGCCACTGATGTGTTTTAAGCAAGAGATAGTATAATTTTGAATTTCAAGATCATTCCAGCTGGAGTAGGGAGAACAGACTGGAAGGCAGCAATAAAGAAAATGAGGAGACCAGTGGGAAGTTATTTCGATGTCTAGAGTAAAGAAGTGATATACTGAAAGAGAGCGATAGCAGTGAAGACTGAAAGATGTATACACATTCAAGAGATATTTAAAACATAAGGACAGAGGGACATGACAATTGCTTAGTTATGAGGGGTGACGGATAAAAGTCTTTCCAGATTTCTGGAAATGGATAGATAAAAATGGAACCATCCTCTAAGATAGGGAAATGCATGAGAACAAAATTTGCAAAAGAAAAAATGTTAGCTTTATTTTGAATTTGTTGAGTCTGAGGTTGAGTGTCAACTTTTTTACATTGAGAGGTCCAAGTAGAATGTCAAGAAATTAGTAAGAATGACAAGTTTGGAGCCCAGAGAAGATGTGGATTAGGGAACAATTCACATGTACATGATAAGAGAAACCATGGGTGTAAGTGGGAATACCTAGGAAATAAATATGAAGTAAGAAGAAGACAAGGACTAAGTTTAAGGAACCCCAAAGGAGTGATCAGAGAGGTAGGAGGACACCCAGCGGAAGTGCAATGTTATGGAGTCTGAGATGCGAATGGCTGCCAGTATAGAATGCTACTGAAAGGTTAGGATCAATGTAGGAATATGTGAGTGTTGTTTCAGGATTTAGCTGAGGGATGAATGGAAGATGAGAAAAATAGGAACAATGAAAATAGATGAGTATTTTGAGATATTTTCCTGGAAGAGGAGGGAAGTAGCTGTGAGGTTGACAAAAAGTTTGGGTGTAGTTTTTTGAGTTTATGGGTATGGTGGACAAATATGCCCCCTCACAATTCATATGTTGAAGCTCCAATCCCTCAGTGTGATAGTATGAAGAGGTGAGGCCTTTTGGAAGTGACTGGTATTAGCACCCTTATAAAAGAGACTCCAGAGAGCTTCCCTGGCCCCTTCCACCATGTGGTAGACCACCCAAAGGGACATCAGCAGTCTGTAACCCAGAAGAGGGCTCTCATCAGAACTCAACCACACTGGCACCCTCATCTTGGACTTTCAGCCTCCAGAACTATGAGAAATAAATTTCTGTTGTGTATAAGCCTCCACTAGATGGTACTTTATTGTAACTGCCCAAAGTGCCTAAGAGAGAATGTAAATATAGAGGAGGTCATGAAAATGGAGTCTCCATGATAGCATTACTGCCCTTGTAAGAAGGGACATCAAAGCTTCCTCTCTCCACTATGTGAGAAGGAATAAGAAGGTGGCCATCTGCAAGCCAGGAAAAGAGCCCCAACCAAGAATCAAATCTGCTGGCACCTTGATCTTGGATTTCCCAGCTTCAAGAACTGTAAGAAATAAATGGTTGTCGTTTAAGTCACCCAGTATGACATTGTGTTATAGTAGTCCAAGTTGACTAAGACAGTGGGAGTTGTTGCTTTTATGGGGGGGTGATTTGGTGGGAAATTAAGAAACATGTTTCAAAGCTTATGAGAATCACACCATCTCTGAAAGAAAGACATTTTGGTTCAGATGTTATAGATCAGGAACCCAAAGATCATAAAGATTAAGAAATTAGTCGTAAATAATACAGCTAAAAAGTGATTGAATCAGGCCCAATCCCAGGTCTGCCTGACTCCACTTCCTATGCTGCCTCCCAATAAATACCTATTGTGCACCAACTACATGCAATACCAAGTGACAGAATTCAAATATAATTACGATTGGAGACATTTTCTGTACATAATATAATGATGACCCTCCATAAAAACAAAAGCTATTCTCTAGTACATACCAGAGAGACCTTTTCTTGCCCTTAGAATTGCCAATTCTGTATAGTTACAACATGACACAATTTAGAACTGCCTAGAAATTCTTAGCAGCAAAAAGCAACCAGGAGCTGGGGGAAGAGATGAAGAAATGGCATATTCAAAAGCAGGAAAGAGAGCACAAAGGCATGATCTGATCCTCAGTTAGGGTTATGACATTCTTAAACATCCACAGAGAAAAAATATGGGATCACTAATTTATGTAATATTATTAACACTGTTATAGATCTGATGGTATCATATCTCATTCCTAACCCACGTCTCCCTTCTGAAAAATGTTAATAGGCTAACACGGAAGTAGTTAAAAGATATTTTTAATGGAACACACTATCTTTGTTAGGGCTATAATCCATAACTACTACTTGAATTCCACCAAGAAACAGAACCGCAAGAATCCCATACACATACCTGTTTTTTGTTCTTCTCCAGGGAGTATTAAAAAAAAAAAAATTGAAAAGTTTCTATTATAGTGACTGTCAACCTCAGCTACACAGTGGAATCACTTGAAAAGCTTTAAAAATACTGCTTTTAAAAACACTAATGCTTGGATCCTACCCCAGATATTCTGATTCAGTAGGTCTTGAGTATGGCCCGTGCATTGGAATTTTAAGTTTTCCCCAAGTTATTCTAATGTTTATCCACAGGCCACTGAGATCCATACAGAGGCTCTCTAGGAGAGTTAATTCTTGCAATAGTGTTCATTCAGACAGATACCATACTAAATGCTGGGACACAGACAAGTAAGACAAGATCTCTATCCTCAAGGAGCTTGTCTCTTCATGAAAGGGTCAGATGGAAAACAAAACAATTACAGTATCTTTATTTTTTTAATGTTTTTATTTATTTTTTAGAGAGAGATAGAAACATCGATGAGAGAGAAACATTGATCAGCTGCCTCCTGCACACCCCCTACTGGGGATCGAGCCCACACCTGTACATGTGCCCTGACTGGGAATTGAATGAGGACCTCTTGGTCCATGGGATGACACTCAATCCACTGAGCCACACCGGCTGGGCAATTACAGTGTCTTTAATAAGTCTTATAATAGAGATATAATCCAGATGCCAACCCCCCACCACCCCCTTCCAATTAAAGGATGCCATTTGTTGTCAGGGTTCAGAATATTTGGTCCCATTATCTCCACAGCAGGTGAATTTTTGTCTAGGACAGTTCACTCAAAAGGTAGATGCTCCCTCCCCTCCTGAGACCTAGGAGTATATGAGGAACAGCAAAATAGCCTGTAGAAGACTCTGTTGTTTGGCTTCTTTAGATATCCTCTCACCCACCACTACCATGTCTTCCTTCTATGCAATCAGAACACCAATACTGTGTTTAGGTAAATGTCAGGAAAGTCAGGCTTTCTCTCACTGGTCCAAGAGTTGAATCATGATCAATTTGAAACAGTCATGCTAACAACTTTCTACTTTGCCAGATATGGTCTTTCCCAAACTCCTTTGTAACTACAGGTAACCAGGTGACTTGCTTAAGCCAATAGACTAGAAGGAGAAGTACGAAAGTGGACTTCTGGGAAGACTTTTCCATGACAGAAGGAATCTTTTGGCCCTTTTCTCTTTTTTCCTATCTTAAAAGAAGATGTATTGTTGGGAGCTGAGGCAGATATCTTGAGACCATGAGGCAACAAGCACAAACACAAAACCAACATGCTGGGAAGAGTAGGCAGAATGAGTGAAAGAACCTGAGTCCTGTATTGTAACAGGCAATAAACACTTTATAGTACTCTGACTAACCATGAAATAGAATTAGAATAAAATATACTAGCAAACTGGTAAAAGGAACGTATATACTGACAGTTTCCTTATAAGCATATTGCAGGCATCAGCAGTTCCAGTTCCTGCTTGTATGGGAAACAGCCTTGACCATGACTTCAGTTGATATATATCACCCAACTGCAGGAATATGGCTGGCACTGACCAGTTCCAGTATGCTGACACTAAAGATCCATATCAGGACCAGCTAGGACACTGCCCTGCACAGCCCTTCCCCCTGATCTCTTTGTCCTGCTTTCCCTCTCCCTCCCTATAAAAACCCCTGCCTGCACTGAAATGTTATGATGGTCTTTAAGGCATGAGCTTGCCACCTTCTCAGGTTGCCAGCACCTGAATAAATCACTTTCCTTTTCATCAACACCTGTCTCATATGTTTGGCTTTCGTGTAAACGGGTAGCCAAACCTTGGTTTCAGTTACAGTATGATGTGATTGAGCCTCTGCTCCAGCTCAGGACAAGCTTCATCCAGATTTCTTACTTTATGCAAAATATAAATCCCTACTGTTTTAAACTACTCTTATTTGGATTCTCTGCTACTATCAAAATCATTGATAACTAATATACAGCCCTTCTTTCTTTCCCACTTTGTCATTTTGGCCTCCAGAAAGCTAACTATATTAGATACCAATGTAATTATGAAGTTCTTTACTTCAGGGAAGTTCAGAAGAGAAATACACTGTGGGATAGACAAAGTTAACATTTTCGTTAATCTGGACTTTTCTTTAATTCAATTTATTAGGGTGACACTGGTTAATAAAATTATACAGGTTTCAGGTATACAGTTCTACAATACATCATCTGTACATTGTATCGTGTGTTTACCACCCGAAGTCAAGTTTCCCTCCATCATCATTTATCCCTCTTTACCTTCTTCTACCTCCCCTACCCTCCCTTCCCTCTGACAATCATCATACTGTTATCTGTGTCCATGAGTCTTTCTTTTTCTTTCCTTTGCTTATGCATTATTTATATGAGGCATCTCAAGACGTTGGCTTTCATCTTTCACAAAGGAGAGTGACCATCTCATAGCTGTCTCTGTTTCTGATCAGGCCCACTGCCCATAAGTTCACCCTGCTGTCAGGGTTTGCACTGTTAAACTAAGGAAAGACATTTCCCAGGATCCCCTTCCCTGTATGGTTCTGAGAGAGGTTGGACAAAAGAACTTGCATGAGATTTAAAAGGCAGAGATAAAGCAGTGACCATTACTCTCTGAAGGTCAATGTGGACAGATACAGAGCTATACAGGTGCAAAAATAATGAGAAGGTTCCATTTGTTCCTCGCTGTCTTGTGTTCTATGCCCAACTGTTCTTAAATGCTGACCTAATTGACCCTAGGCCTACCACCACACAATTGGCTGTAGACCCACTAGAGGCAGTAGCTACACAGAGGCAAGACCTTCTCCTCCACAGCCTCACTTTGGTAGCTGGACATGTTTGGCTTCTCAGATGGACCAGTGAGTCATTTGTTTTCTGATCCTGCCACTCTCCTTCCAGATCTTCACTTGCCTAGCTCCTCAATCATATACAGTCTAATGCCTATAATAATTCCCTATTACATAACACTCTGCTGCCCTGACTAATATTCCTGCCCCCCCACTCCCTACATCATACATAAAAAGAGCCTTTCCCAATTTCTTCCTCAGACCAGGTGGTGAACAGTGATATTACCCTCATCCTATTTCGGTTCTTTAATCAAAGTGAACATGTTCCCCCAATTCTAGTTCCAGTTCCCTCCTGTGACAGTGGCAAGCCTGCTGATTCCCTCACTAGGGGACCAATTAAATAAGCACTTTTCTCAGTGACAAACATTAGCTTTCCTTGGAGACAATAAGTCTCCATGTATAAAATACATATATATATTTCTCCAATAGTAGGGCTCAGGCTTGCCATGAAGAAACAAAGGGCAACTTATTTTATTCAGGAAAAACTGTGGTCTGTTCAACTGGGCTGAGATCAAGCAGAGAGTTACACAGCTTCACCCTGCCTTCCAGGTAATGGCCCCATCTCAGGTTGTATCCTTTCAAGTTAAGCGTCTCTCTTAGATGGAAAAATTGGGGAAGAGGGATTATTTTGGCAATTTATCCCACCATAGAGTATGAAATAAGAATGGAGAAGACACCAAAGATAGAGTGATAAGTGTAGCTGGGGAAAGATGGAAAAGGTTTCACTTAGGAGGTTCTATTGGTAGAGAAGGGAGAAAGATTTTCCCAAGTAGAGTATCTGACTCTATCCATTCCTGGGTCCACATAGTAAGAATTAGAATAAGAAGGTGACACAGAAATATCTGAGTCTACTCCAATTCCTGCTTCAGACAAACTAGCTCCTTGCTAGGAAAGAGGAAGGAAAAAATTATCACAGCAGTTCAGTAAAATATCAGCCTTGTTTTATTACATAATATTTCTAGTCACAGATTTTAAACACTAGAATCCAGTGAATCATAACCCATAATCATTTTGGTAAAATAGTAAATGTTAGCACAGAAACCTCTTCACAACCATTTTTCTGAGAGGAAGACAAGAATTGTCATTTAGACCTTTCTCAAATTTCAAAGCTGCCAAAAGATATAACTTGACCTCCTAGAATAAAAAGAAATGACATCAAAAGCAATCTATTTTTCCATAGTCTTATCAAAGGAAGCAGGTATTGTTTAAAAATTAAGACTTTTCCTTAAAGACAAGTAGCACTTTAATACATAAAACAGATCATAAAGTTCAGCCACAAAATTAACTTTTCCCTCAGTGAACTTTTCTTAAGCTTCTGAAATATTGCCATGAAAGATCAAATCCTTGGGAAATTCCATAGAGCAAGACTGTTCAAATAATGTTCAGGTTGAAATATCTGAAAGAGGCAAACAAACGTGCTTACCATTTGAACAGGATGAGACTGGAGTGGGTGGAAGGAGGTGAAATGCAGCTTCGAAAAGTAATTTAAATATAGCCAATATTAATCTCCCAACAAACTCACATATGAAAGAAAAACCACTTGCATTGATTATAAATCAATATAATTTTGGTCAACAAAAACTTGAGGCATCTTGGTGCTCCCACATACACTCCCAGGATTTAACCAAGGTTCCATGATCTTACTTAACACCGTTGCAAACAAAAGACATTTTGGTCATATTCCCAAACAGCTCATGCCTGTGAGTTGGTCTCAATGGTTTACTTCCAATCCTCTACTGCTTCCTTGCCACAAATGGGACACAAGAATCTGCTGAAGTTGGAAACCCAGCACTTGGTGCTGCCTCCCTGCTCAAACAACCTCGCCTCTGTAGTTTGGCTGTATCTTTGGAATACAGCCAAGGGTAGTATACTCTACAAGCAGTACCCACAGATCTCCTTGCCCTTCTAGTCTTGGATGGTATCCTCAAGCTCCCTCCAGCTCCTCCAGGATACCCTGCCTCAAACTCTATCATCCCCACTTTTGAACAAAACATCCTGGTGGCTGCTATGGTCTGACTGTTCATATCTCCCCAAAATTCATATGTTGAAACTTAATACCCATTAGGAGGTGGGCCTTGGGGATATGATTAAGTCATGAGGGTGAAGCCCTCATGGATGGGATTAGTGCTTTAATAAAAGAGACCTCAGCTCTGGCTGGTTTGGCTCAGCGGTTAGAGCATCGGCCCGCAGACCAATGAGTCACGGTTCTATTCCGGTCAAGGGCATGAACCTTGATTGCAGTTCATCCCTGGCCCTGGTCAGGGTCATTCAGGAGGCAACCAGTCGATGTGTCTATCTCATGTCGATGTTTCTCTCTCTCTCCCTTTCTTTCCCTCTCTCTCCCTCCCACTCTATCTGAAGATCCCAGGTGAGGATTAAAAAAATAAATTAAAATAAATTAAATAAAAGCCTGTTTGCAGCAGTTCCGAGAGAGAGAGAGAGAGAGAGAGAGAGAGAGAGAGAGAGAGAGAGAGACCTCAGAGAGTTCCCTAGACATTTCTAACATGAGGTTACAGCGAAAAGACAGGCCTCTTAGAAGTGGGTTCTCCCCAGATACTGAATCTTCCAGAGTCATGATCTTGGAATTCTCAGCCTCCAAAAGTATGAGGAATAAATGTTTATTGTTTATAAAACACCCAGTTTATTATATTTTTGTTATAGCAGTCTGAATGGACTCAGACAGTAGCGAATCAAACCTAGAGCTTAAGTCATTATCTAAAACAGTCTCCTCCCTCCAGGAGCCCTCAATGCCTCAAACTTCACTCACTCACTTGATTTATTTTGTTCACAGCACTTTTTTGACATAAGATATTTGTATTTCTAATTGTATAGCTCTCCCTATACATTTCTCCCTATGCATCTTCCTATCCATTTATATAAAATATAAACAAGTACCCAGGATAATGGCTGACATGTTATAGATGCTCAATAGAGTTGTTGAATAAGTTTGGAGCACAATTTAGCCACCAAACAATAGTTTTCCTGTCCTCATGAGCAGGGAGGGTTTAATCATCAAACCAAAGGAAAATGTTAGTTTCCTATCCATCTAGCACACCAAATAAAGGGAAGAAAAGCAAAAAGTTATGTTTCCATGTTTAAAATAGTCTGAATGGGCCTGGCCAGGTGGCTTAGTTGGTTGGAGCATCACCCCGTACACATTAAAAAAAAAAAAAAAAAGGTTGCAGGTTCAATTTCCCACCGGGGCACATACCTAGGTTGCAGGTTCGATCCCCAGTCAAGGTGCATATAGGAGGCAACCGATCAATGTTTCTCTCTCACATTGATGTCTCTCTCTCTCTCTCTCTTCCCCTTTCCTCTCTCTCTAAAAATCAGTAAATATATCCTTGGGTGAGGATAAAAATAAATAAAAATTTTACAAAATAATGGTCTGAATGTTCTTATCTTGCCACATATGTGTTCGATTTAAGTTATTATTATGCAGCCTCGGGTCTCCATGAATTACCCACATTATCCTGAAGCTAGTTTGTTGCAGGAATGAGGACATACAGTTTTCTCCCCATGCAATGCAATGGAAGAAACTTGTGAAACCTGAGGAAAGAGGAGGAGGAGGGCAGAAGGGACTCCTGATCTTGCTGTGCATGCTCTACTTCTGTTCTATTTTCAATCATGAAACTACATCATGGGGTTCTGGGACACTGTATTAAAACCCTCTTATTCAGAACAGTGAAAAATAGCCAATTAAAGGAAGAAAATACATAGAAATTAAATAAAAACTGTAATTGCTAAATAAAAAAGAAACCCTTGAGAGAAAGATGTCTTTTAAAATTATATTCTCATTTGTTTACTTTTATCTAGACTATAGAAGAAAAAAGTAGAAATCTATTTCACGAAAAAGTCAGATGTTATGTCTCTTTATCACTGTGTGATTGCACTTATAATGTATTCATCAGGCTTGTTGACTCAAGTTGTTACATTCTAATATAGAGTAGCTAAATTGTTGGAACACAGGTGCACACTCACTCAAAGAGAACATGAATTTTAATATCTAATTTTATATTATATATCTTGAGACGTTTTACTGTGGTTGGAGATCCTTCCTGGAAGAGCACAGTAGAATATTCTGCCATTTGTATTTTATGTGACAAAACCAACAGGTTCGTTGTTTATTCCTAACTAAAATTGAATTGTCCAGAATTGCAATTACTGTCAGCCTCTAAAAAGCTTATCTCATGTCTCATAGTTTAATTGAATTGTTTTCTGAGACAGTCATTCCTTTTCAATTTTATAAGACCATACATGCTCATATTATTGTTCTTTTGTTTTCTTTCCTCAGAACTCTGCTTGTTTTAATTTTTAGTCATAGTAGCCTAAAATGACCCTGTTTCCCCTCCTCACCCCAAATTCAAGTGAACTGCACTTATGGAACCATTTTACATCTTTCCATCTATAATTCCATAGATATGATAAAAAGGCATTTAATAAGGAAGGCAATGAGTGAATCATTTATATTTGCAAGTGGTCAAAATCATAAAGGGGCAAAGCAAACTTAATTCTACAAACCAATGATTCTTAAGTTATGTACCTGGAGATACACTAGTTACCAAAAAAATCAAACCATAAATGAAGGAAGGCATTATGTAGTCATGCCAAACTCAGAGCTGTAAGTGCTCTGACCAGAGACAGCCCTTGGGGAGCCAATGAGCTCTCAACGAAATCTGCTGTAAAGCAAGTGTACAGGGGTGAGCAAAAGTAGGTTTACAGTGTGAGCACATGAAACACCTACTTTTGTTCACCCCTGTATATAACCACAAATACTTTTGGAACATTAAAACCTAAAATAAGTCTATACTGAGGAAAATGTCATCCATAAATACATCACAATTTATTGAAGTCTTAATCATTCTTGGCACTATATTAGACACTACAATAATACAAAAATGTTAAAGTTTGGTTTAAAATATAGTTATACTACAAATGTAAAAAGGAATCAAAAAGGCAAAAAGAGTTTTAATATTATTTTATTATTAAAAATTTGTCATAGGCTTCCAGTCAAGATGGTAGCATAGGTAAATGTGGTACTTGAATCCTCCCACAACCATATCAAAATCACAACTAAACTACAGAACAACCATCATTCAGAACCACCTGAAATCCAGCTGAACAGAGTCCTACAACTAAATATATAAAGAAGAAGCCACATCAACTGGTAGGAGGGGCAGAGAGACAGAAAGTGCTAGTCCCACACCCACGTGCGGCAGATAAAAATTGGGAGGAATATCTCGGCTCTGAGGAGCGACGGGTCTCAGCCCTATACCAGAACTTCCTGCCCAGGGTTCCAGTGCTAAGAGAAGTTCCAGATTTCTGGCTGTGAAAATCAGCGGAGATTGTGGCTGAGTGAGATGAAGGGCTCTGGAGTCCAAGGCAGTTCCTCTTAAAGGGCCCATGCATAGACTTAGTCAGACTCACTCCCTCTGAGCTCCAGCACTGGGGCAGCAGCTCGAAAGGCACCAGGAAAATACAGGAGGGGCTAAATTAGCTGGCATCAGGGTGAGAGGTAGAGTGGAAGCTTTCTACCAGACAGAAGTGCTGGCAGAGGCCACTGTTCCTTTTCTGAGCCCTTCCCCAACAGAGCTGGCAGGTGGGCACCATATCTGAGCCTCCATCAACTGGCTATAATTGTTTCCTCCACCCTGGTGATTCCCTGAGATCCCACCCCACCCAACTTAGGGGCCCACCCAAGCTGCTTCCAGTGGCATTTCCATAGCAATGGCCTGTCTTGACTCATATTTCACTTTACTAAATTCTCTCCAACAAGCATCATCTGGCCTGTGTGTGTCCCATACCTCTTGCTAAGTGGCCACAAGCAACAGGTGACCTTGCTTTACAGCTTGGTCTCTCCTGTGCACCTCCAAGCCCCACACAAATAGCAGCCATCTGCAGATTGCTTTGTAACTCATGACAGGTGGCTCCAGGCAGTGGCTGACCTTGGCCTGCACCTCCCACAAGGTCCCAGAGCCAGCACACCCAGTGGACAGCTTCAAATCATGCAGAAGCACCACCCAACCACCTCTACAAGCTACACACTCAAGGGACAGACTCAGTGGGCACCACAGCCCCACTGAAGTAAGTCCTGCTCCATGGAGTGGGCCCCGGAACAGCTGATCCTCCACTGGTAAGTAGTTGGTCCTCACAGCCAATTGGCCTTGGGGGAAATCCCTCCCACTGAAGTGCCAACAGCATTCAAGGCTCAACTAACATGAGGGTGTATATAGCCCACATGGGGTGGGGCCAGGGGACTGTACCTGGAGTACCCAGTGTCGGTGAACTGGGAGGCTGTGCCACTGGACCCTACAGGACACCTACATTAGGCCACTCTACCAAGCCTGGGAGACATAGTAGTTCTACCTATATATAGAAACAAACACAGGGAGGGTGCCAAAATGAGGAGACATGTGCCAAATAAAAGAACAGAACAAGCTCTGGCCGGTTTGGCTCAGCAGTTAGCGCATTGGCCCATGGACCAAAGGGTCACGGGTTTAATTCCCAGTCAAGGGCGTAAACCTTGGTTGCAGATTCAATCCCTGGCCCTGGTCAGGGTCGTGAGGGAGGCAACCAATCGATGTCTCTCTCTCACATCAGTTTCTCTCTCTCTCTTTCCCCCTTTCTCCCTTCCACTCTATCTTAAAAATCAATGGAGAAATATCCCTGGGTGAGGATTAACAAAAGAAAAAAAAAAAGAACAGAACAAAACTTCACAAAAAGAACTAAACAAAATGGAGACAAGCAGAATTCAAAACACTGGTTATAAGGATGCTCAATGAACTCAGGGAAAATGTAGACTTGACTTTGAATTAAGAAAGACGCCAGCAACAGAGAGCTTGTGTGTTCCAGGGAGCAGTCTTGACCAACACTCAGAACAAACACCAAGACTGAATCCAGCTGTCTAAAGTAATTAATTGTCAGAGCTCAAGGTGGATCTGTATGGTACTCAGTATTTAAGTGTTAGCAATTATAAATTCAAAAGTGTAGCTAACATCTAAAATGATGGAGAGTATCAGTGCTGCTATTTAAGCTTTCTTTTTTTTTTTTTTAAATCCTCACCCAAGGACAGTTTTGCATTCATCTTGAGATAGAGCAGGAGAGAGAGTGGGAGGAGAGAGGGAGGAAGAGAGAGAGAGAAAAACATCGACATGAGAGAGACACATTGAGTGGCTGCCACCCACACAACTCCAACCGGGGCCGGGGACAAACTGCAACCAAGGTACGTGCCCTTAGCGGGAACCAAACCCAGGCCTCTCTGGTTCACAGGCCGACTCTCTAACTGCTGAGCCAAACTGGCCAGGGCTATTTAAGCTTTCTTGATAACAAGGAAATAGGAAAAGGAAGCTTTATTTGCAATCTGAAAAACCACACACCAAAAAGAGAATTCGTTTCTACCATTATGCTTTCATAGTAGCAGTAACCAAAGAATTCAGAACCAAAGGGTTCAGGAATTCAAGAGTCCGTGAAATAGAGGGAAATATTAGATCTACAGGCACTGGTCTTCCTTTTGTTTGAGGTGGGTGTTTGTTACATGTCCTGCTTAATATGGAATGAATAAAACCCATACAGGCCCTAGCTCATCCAGAGATGGTCTCCAGTTGTCACTTTAGCTATAAGGCAGAAATGCTAGACAATTTCTACTATGTGACTCGAAGAAATCTTCAAGCCATACCTGCAAAAGGAACTGACAGGTAATTGCCTCTAATCCAATTCTCTTCCATCACCAAATGGATTTCAAAATATAATTCAGCTTCTCTTTTCATTTCTATCCAACAAAACTGCTTGCAGAAAATCACCAGTACAACATAAATGCTGTTTTATTAATGTACATTTGTGCTCGTTCAGCCTTCATGCATGAATTTATATTGTTAATAACAGATTGAGCCCATGAAGAGGGCTGACTTTATATGTGGGTAAAATCCAGGGCTGCCACCTGATATAATGTCAGGTATATGACAAATGGCCCAATTTTTCCAAATTCACCATTGATGAGATTGTAAATTGGTGCAGCCACTGTGGAAAGCAGTATGGAGTTTCCTCAAAAAACTAAAAATAGAACTACCATATGACCCAACAATTCCACTCCTGGGTATTTATCCAAAGAAATCCACACCACTAATTCAAAAAGATATATGCACCCCTATGTTCACTGCAGTATTATTTACAATAGCCAAGATATTGAAGCAACTAAAGTGCTCATCAATAGATGTGTGATACATAAAGCTGTGGTACATATAAACAATGGAATACTACTCAGCCATAAGAAAGAATGAAATTTGCCCTGGCCGGTTTGGCTCAGCCATTAGAGCTTCAGCTCATGGACCAAAGAGCCCCAGGTTCGATTCCAGCCAAGGGCACGTACCTCGGTTGTGGTTCGTCCCCGGCCCCAGTTGGGGTCGTGTGGGTGGCAACCAATTGATGTGTCTTTCTCACATCAATGTTTCCCTCTCTCTCTCTCTCTCCCTCCCACTCTGTCTGAAGATAAATGTAAAAATATCCTCGGGTAAGGATTAAAAAAAAAAGAATGAAATTTTACCATTTGCTGCAACATGGATGAACCTGGAAGGTATTATGCTAAGTGAAATAAGTCAGACAGAGAAAGGCAAATACCAGATGATTTCACTTATATGTGGAATCTAAGAAACACAATAAGTGAACAAACCAAACTCATAGATACAGAGCACAGTGATGGTTGCCAGATGGGAGGGAGGTTGGAGGGCAAGATTAAAAAGGTGAAGGGATTAAGAAGTACAAATTGCCAATTATAAAAACACTCACAGGGATGTAAAGTACAGCATTGGGAATATAGTCAATAATATTACAATAACTGTGTATGGTATCAGATGGAGGTACTAGACTTACTGGGTAAGCACTTCATAAGGTATGTAAATGTCTAATCACTATGTTGTACACCTGAAACAAACAAAATTGTTGTCAAATATAATTTTAAAATAAAGAAAAATAAATTTAAAAAATACAAAATATAATTTTAAAATTAAAATTGTTTTGCTGAATCCAGGAGCCTCTTTGGATAGCCTTGGAGAGTATTATAATTAGTTAATAACTGATTCCCAAGAATTAGTTATTAAACAATATAAAGCCAGTCATTTAGAAAAACAATTCCTTATGTACAATAAAAGTACCTAAAATTTTCTGTTTATTAGATAAAGATACAATAACAGACTATATCTTATTGGATTACCTTATCAGTAAACAGTTTTAAAAACTACGTGAGCAAAAAATTAACCAATCATTTATATTTAAGTACCAAAACTAGGGCTGCCAAATTCTATGGACTTTTCTCTGTTCTGATCTTCTTGAACCTTCCAGTATTATTTTCCAATCTAAATTCCTCTCTTTCCTTGGTTTCCATGACTCCATTCTCTCCAGGTTTTCTCACAGGTCATTTTTCTTCCGTCTACTTCCTGGCTCTTCTTCACCTGCCTCTAAATGCTGAAGTATCCCAGTATTTATTCCTGGGTGTTCCTCTCTTCTCTGTACTCATTCTCTAAGTCACCTCATCAGTTTTCACAGAAATATAGATTATTTGTATGCTGATGATTCTCAAATTTGCATCTCTAGCTCAGAGGTTTCCCTTTAAGCCTCAGACTCAGACAACAACCATTTAGAACTTCTACTTGAAGGTCTTACAAACATCTCAATTTTAACATATCCAAATGGGACTCTTTACCATACTCTTTATCAGCTGGATTGGAGGGCACCTGTCTAATTGATCCTAAGTCATCCTTGAATCCCCACTTTCTCTTGTTCCCCTCAACCAATCTCCAAAAATATGTCTTGAATCTACCCACACCTCTTTTGTTCCTCTGCACCAGTGGCATGCCAGGTGACCGTTATCTCTTACCTAGGTTACAACTGTCTCCTTCCTGATCTCCCGTACTCCAACCCACTGGACACATGGATGCAAAAGTAACCCTAACACACATTTTGAACCAGACATTTCCTTTCTTAAAGCCCTACTGTAACTCCTGTTTCACTTGGAATAAAATCTAAACTCCTTAACCTTTACACAATGTCTTATAATATCAACCCCCCACCTATGTCTCCACTACTCTCCACCTTGCTCTGAAACCTCCCGTCACTCCTCCTGTAGCTCATCAAGCCCTTTTGCACCTCAGGAACTTTGCTTGGACTACAGGTGTGGATAGATTCCAGATGTATTTTTGGAGATGGGTTGAAGGACACGAGAGAAAGGGGAGATTCAAGGATAACTCCTGTTTGGTTTTCCTTTCACTTTTCACATGACCCTCCACATCGTTAGCTCCTCATTCTTTATACCTCAGCCAGCGCTGAGCATCACTGAGCTCAAGCATACTGACACTCTGAGGCTGTCCCCTGCCACTCCATATCCCTTCTGTTAGGACTGGTGGGACTTCCGGCACAGGAGCAAGTACGGAAGAGCTCTGCCAGGTGTGTGGGGGAGTCAGCCTCCAGGTCACTCTTGTAGCAGACATGAATTAAAGGGTCATCAACAAGCCCGGCTGGTGTGGCTCAGTGGTTGAGCATCGACCCATGCACTGAGAGGTCACTGGTTCAATTCCTGGTCAGAGCACATGCCCAGGTTATGGGCCAAATCCCCAGTGGGAGACATCAGGAAGTAACCAATCAATGTTCTCTCTCATCAATGTTTCCATCTCTCTCTCCCTCTCCCTTCCTCTCTCTATAAAATCAATAAAGAAAAAAAAATTTAAAGAGTCATCAACAAGACAGTAATCCACAAAATGAGACTATCCTTATTACACAACTTACATAATTTTCTTGACTCTGAACGCGCAGTCAGCCCCCCAAAAGACCATTTTGTCTATTCCATTCTGATAAACATGGCCAAATACAATAAATTTTAAATCACTTTGAGTTTAAAACTTCTTCCATTTCAGTAAAATGCAAGGAATATCTCAGTCACCATTCGCAGCCCAGAGGTTTGTTTCTGAGCTCTCTTTCCCTGTACCCTCTTTACTCTAAACTGCCAGAGGAACCAGTTCATTGCTTCCTGGCAGCAAGTCAGTAAAGACAGGGCGAGTCTGCTCATAAGAGACAGTTGGCACAGCTGGTTCACAGTCCCTTTTCTTCTGTCCCTGACTACTGGCAACCTCACTGATCCATCGTCTGGTGCTGGTGGCGTCCAGCTGCTGGCTCCATGTTAGGGCAGGTTTGATGGCTGTTAAGCATCCAGCTGGGCAGTGTCTCCTACACTGCTTAGTGTCAGGAGAAAGACTGCAGTTTGCCACCTCAGCTCCACCATCTCTCTAGGAGTCCAGTCTACAGCCCCAGATACTTAGCCTGCTCTAGATCTCAAGGAAAAGTATTAATATCAACTATGATAGGCTCAGGCATGAATCTAGGGGATCTTTGCCTTTTTCTGACAGGCTGTGCACTCTGCCGGTTTTCTGTTGTCCTCCCAATTCCAGAAATTGGTTATGTCTATATGTTCTGCTTCTCAGAGAGCTCCAGAAAAGAAGCTACCACCAATGCCTGTATTAAATACCTCAAACTCTAAAAGAGTTTCTTTGGGACCCTAATTTCAGCACATAATAGGATAGGTAGAACATTCTCCTCTCTTTGCTTGAGGTAGTAGGAAGGCACAAAACACCTAACACTAATGTTCCATAAATTCTTCCGTGTCACAGAAATCTCCAATTTCCATCCACTTGCCTGGCAAGGTCTACATCCTGTCTAGACATTACCATTGTCCTCAGAGATCCTGAGTGGAAAATGATCCTGAAAAGAGGGAAAACACACTTTATATTTTAATGTCTAAAGTTATTGCTGTGAATATATGAGCAGTATTCGTCTCATATCCCCTGTCAAAGATTGAGACCATTATTTAAAATCTAAAACCAAAAGCACGAAGATAAAATTAATGCTTATTTCAAGTACTGACAAGCTATGTTGGTTAGGCAGAACAAACTTCTGATCTTATAAAGCATTCCTGGGAAATGTTTATTGATTACAGAAGTGAGAGTAAGGTGGCATCAACCTTAGAAGCATGTTTTATGTTGATTACAAAGGCAGCAATTTGATGTCAGCCTTAGAAGTGTGTTCACTGGAGTGAAGCCACCACCCATTAGTGATCATTGTCACTAATCAGTGACAGGTTTAAAACCAGTTCTAACCCTACCATAGTCGTAGAATTATCAATCATTGTCTAGGACTATGGAGAGGTTTTTTTATTTGTTTGTTTGTTTTTTTACTCTCAATCTCCTTTTGATCCTCTCTCAGCCAAAGCTGCAGGAAAGATCTCCAAGACTGTCCACATCTTCACCATTGTTGTTGAGTCTCAGAAGTTGATGTTTCATTTATGGATGCTTAATTTTCAGTTTGTTTTTCAGCATGATTTTGCCTCTATTAGTTTTGGGATCATCTGTTAGGAGAGCGATGTGTAGAAGCATTCAAGACTCTGGATAATCATGACATGACTGTGAAGAAATCAAGAATAACTAAGGTGCTATAAGAAGGCACTCTAGAACCTTGGCCTATGATTTCATACACTGGACCAAGAAAACAAGTTGCAACAACTTGTCTACCTTACATGGTCAGATTGCTTTGTAATTTTGCTTAGATAGAGAATGTTTCACCATCCCCAACCCTGGTGTTAATCCAGGTACAAAATAAAGTATTACTAATGGTACAGTTTCCACACTGGCTGGCCAAAAAAAAAAAAAAAAAAACGCAAGGTTATTATGTCATTTGCAATAATTTGGGCTAAGTAATTTAAATGTTTATTCCACTATATTATTTACAGAGTTGGGGACAAAATTTGAGACCATCTAGATTATTCAACTCCTATGAATGGAATTACTATGTCTCAAAAGACTCTTTGGAGAGTTATTACTCCTAATAAAATTTTTATCCCTTTAGACATTTTTAAGAAAATATAGTTTATTGAAGCTATAGGGAGTCATTCTATAGGAATGATGTAACTAATAGCTCCATAAAACAATTAGTCAATTACTTAGTTGGTATTATCAACCACTGAGTTGGTATTGAAAAGCCTATTTCCACACAGGTACAAGAATCCAATAGCTGATGAGAAATGCATTCAACTTTATTATAACTGTAGGCTTACTTCCTTTGAGTTTGTCATTACAGTCACTATTATAGCTTAAGAACATCTGTAGCCTCTACTTGCAGTACAAGGACAGTTTCCTTTATTTATAGTGTCTAAAAAAGACAATAATCATGGGTAAGGCTAATCTTTAAATTGGCTGCACTAGCAATATCCTGGGAGAGCTGAGTTATAGAGTTATGGTAATAATTATCCCTAGACTCATGCATGTTCTTAGTGTAGCAAAAGAACTATGATAAATTAACTCAGAAATGTATAACCTTAAACCAGTAAAAAAGAAAAATATGACAGAATTTATGATCACATGGATGTAGCAATAGACACAAATGTTGTTTTTCACCAGCTCCAAACTCTGGCAATTTATATCATAACCACCAAGAAAGTGGGAATACTTTGAAATGCTCAAATTGATGAGTCTTTAAAGGCAAGGCAGTATGACTGACAGCCTGAGACTACTATCACCCTGAGCTCCGTCCTCAGCAGCTATGAAAGTTACAAGCCTAAGATACTCACCCTTGCTTCAGAGGTGAATGGAGGAAAGCACATTGAGCAGATAGATGTAGCCCTACTGGTTGAGAGGCTACATCTTTCTTCAAAGACATTTAGGTTCAGCTCCAGAAAGAGTAAATATTATCATGAATGAATGGAATGGGTCATTAAGTATTTTTTAACTGAATTTATTGAGGTGACATTGGTTCATAAAACCATACAGGTTTCAAGTGTACAATTTAACAAAACATCATCTGCACACTGCATTGTGTGACCATCGCCCCAAAGAAGTCTCTTTTCATCCCCATTTACCCACCCTTTGCCCTCTTCCACTACCCCGTCCCCCTTTTCCCTGGGCTTTCACCACATTGTTGTCTGTGACTGTGTATTACATATATATATATATATATATATATACACACACACACACACACACACACACACACACACACATATATGTATATATATATACATATACACACATATATATATACATATATACACATATATATACATATATATACACACACACACATACATATATATATATATGTTTTATTTTTCTTAATTCCTTCATCTTCTTTCATCCAGCCCTCCAACCCCACTCCCTTTTGACAGCTGTCAGTCTGTTCCATCCATCCATGTCTGTTTCCATTTTGTTCATGAGTTTATTTTGTTCAGTAGATTTCACATATAAGTGAGATCATATGGTACTTGTCTTTCTCCAACTGGCTTATTTCACTTAGCATAATAAGCTCCAGGTCCATCCATGCTGTCACAAAAGGTTAGATTTCCTTCTTTTTTACTGTCAAGTAGTATTCCATTGTGTAAATGCACCACAGCTTTTGTATCCACTCATTTACTAATGGGCATTTGGGCTGTTTCCAGATCTTGGCTATTGTGACTAATGCTGCAGTGAGCACAGGGGTGGATATCTTCTTTTGAATTAATGGTTAAGGTTCCTTCGGATATATTCCCAAAAGTAGGATCGCTAGGTCAAAAGGCAGTTCCATTTTTTAATTTTTTGAGGTAACTACATACTGTTTTCCACAGTGTCTGTACCAACCTGAATTCCCATCAACAGTGCATAAGGGTTCCCTTTAGTCCACATCCTCCCCAGCACTTGTTTGTTGATTTATTGATGGTAGCCATTCTGACAGGTGTGAGGTAATATCCCATTGTGGTTTTAATTTGCATCTCTCTGATGATTAGTAACTTTATTTTTTCATGTCTATTGGCCATCTGTATGTCCTCTTTGGAGAAAGGTCTATTCAGATCCTTTGTCCATTTTTAAATTGGATTGTTTGGTTTTTTGGTGTTGAGTTGTGTACATTTTTATATATTTTGGATATTAATCCCTTATCAGATGTATCATTGGCAAATATGTTCTCTCATTCAGTGGCTTCCCTTTTCATTTTGTTAATAATTTATTTTGCTGTGCAAAAGCTTTTTGGTTTGATGTAGTTCCATTTGTTTATTTTTCTCTCTGTTTCCCCTGCCTGAGGAAATATATTGGCACAAATATTGCTGCAAGAAATGTCTGAAATTTTACTGTCTATGTTTTCTTCCAGGGTTTTTATGGTTTTGTGACTTACGTTTAAGTCTTTAATCCATTTTGAGTTTATTCTTGTGTATGGTGTAAGCTGGTGGTCTAGTTTCAGTTTTATGCATGCATCTGTCCAATTTTCCCAACACCATTTATTGAATGTTCTTGCCTCCTCTGTCGAATCTAATGGGCCATTACATATTTTAAATGTACCCTAATGAATGAACTGTGAAAACATTCATCCTGCCTCAGAAACATCACTCCTCTGTACGCGTGAAACTGCATGGCTCCTGTCTCTCCTCTCCTATTCTTCCCCACCCATAACATTTAAGCAAAAATTTAAAACTCTGCAAGTGTGCTTTCAGATCATTCCCTCTTAAGCCATCATTTTTTTAATCTAATGGAGCCTGTGTTTCTGGGTGACCATGTCTATCTGATTGGACCAGGGGAGGGAAAAGATCTTTAGATCCTAAGTGAAAAAAATTGATGAGATGATCCCTCGGGTGCATAGATTAATACCTTGAAATACTTTTCCAACACACACAAGCTGCCACTAAGAATGAAGCCACTGACTTCATTTCCCATTTCCTGATGTCATTCTCAGTGACCTCCGTTTTAGGGAAAGAGATAAAGGACCAGAAGAGTGCAGTCTCCCCCAAGCAGTTTATGAGACATCTACTGGGGCAGCTCCTAGGAGCAGGGCCAGCAGCTACAGGCAAGAGATCGGGTCTTGCCACAGGATTAAATAAAATGGTGAGGTTGTTGAACAAGGTCCTAACATTGGGAAGTTCATCAGTTAGAATCCCTTTTTGTGTTTCCAAAGCACAGCCTGAGATGTGGGCAGGGTTCTCAAGGTGATACTTTTCAATGCCCTTCCAACCTTTGTGGAACTGATATAAAGGGCTCTACTTCATAAGGTTGGGTTCTTCGTTTACTTAGCAAAAGATACCAAACCTAAGCTGAAGTGAAGTGATAAAGCAGAAACACATACAGCTTCTGAGGCCCACCGAAGTTCCAAACTGGGGCATAGAGTCCACTTCCTCACAACACCCCATATGAGATTAATCAGTCAAACTCTAAGGGTGGTTGAAAGAGACAGACACTCACATTAAGGAATCAAAAGTAAGGAGAAAAGGTGTCAATAGAACAGGAGACCCTGTGATAGGGAAGACCATATCTATGTGGGAACTCCACTGCCTCTGTATATAAATAGATCCAAGAACCCTTCAGCACACCATAATCCAGTACTGCAGCAGCATTCCTAGACTGGACCCAGTTCCGAGTCCCAGTGTAAAGCTGGATCACTGATTCTGGGATAGCACTACCTTTTAAAAATGACAAAAAGGATACCAGCAAATTTTCAGGGTTGGCCCCAAGCCCTTGAACAAGTTGCATTAAATAGAGAAGCAAACTGACTCTCTTCCAAACTCTAACCTGTGTACGGTGTGGGACATATTGCTTTAGCCTGAACTAAAGGGCACCACGTATGATTCTAGGTGTACTTGACAAGCTAACAGCAAATCTGTCATTTAGACAGCGAATTACTCCTCCCTTCTCTGACAGGGGGGTCATGCATGGCCTTTGTAGACAAGCTAATACCCAGAGCAAGTAAAACCAAGGGTATGCTTTTACCTCTTACAGACTTGAATCTTACCAAGGCTTCTTTCTTTTTGGGTATACTACAAGGTCTTTTTCCTTCCCATAAACAACAACCAAAGAAAGAGAGAAAGCTGGTAGTTTGCTTGTATAACTCAATTATATTTTTCAATTTAACAAACAATGAGTACCTACTTTTTCCAAGCATTTTAAGAGGAATTTTTTTTTAATTAAAATCAATGAAATTAGATGGTACTTCCAACTAGAGCCCTCCAGAATTTTGTTGTTTGAGAATTGAAAGGACTAGAAAATGTTAGGAACAGTAGGTCTCCAAAGGACATCCAAAACAGGGTGCTCCCAAGAAAGAGAAGGTGACTGCTCTCACCGTCTCCTGCTTAAACATCAAGCAAATTTCAAATTGGTGTCCCTACCTCCTACCCATTATTTTCTCTCCAATCCATTTTTCCCACACCATCAGAGCCATCTTTCTAAAAAAGTAATAATAATCTTAGCATCTTTTCCTCTTTTCTTTCCTCAATAATCCTACATAAAGTCCAAACTTCTTATCATGGCTTCCCCAGCCTTCTATCATCTGACTCCAACTCCTCTTTCCAGTGTCATTCCCTCCTTTGCAAAGGCTAGCCTATCTCTCCAACTACAAACTAGAAATTTGAAAAATGCTATTAATTTTGTTATAACTTCATAATGTCTGTGGCAGCTAGGATAATACTATGGTAGCTCTTTCCCAGAAACAGTCTTGTGAAATCCCCGAAGGAACCAATGGTTGGACTCTGATCCAAAATATAGCCCTTAAATTAAGAAGCATCCGCATTGCAATGAGCAGTGGGACTTTTTAGGAAAGCTACTTACAATATTATTTGTGCCACAATGAAGGGAGACTCAGGCCAGCATTTTAATGAACATCATAAAATCTGCTGAGAATATGCCGTGATCAAAAACCCTAACCTAGTACTCCTCTGGGTTGGGATAATGTAATGGTTCTAAATGTACCCCGGAGTCTTATGCTGCCATTGTTCTCTCTGAGTGGTCCCCTTATTTGTAGGGGAAATCATAAATACATTTCTAGGTAGATAATCGGGCTTCAGCTTAGAAAAAGGAGAAGAGAGGATGCTACTTTCCTTTCTGGCATGCCCATCACCTGGTCTGGACCCCCCTCGCTGCTCTGTGCTAGACTGGCCACACTGGGCACCATGTATCACCTACTTTCTTTATCTCCCTCCTGCCCTGCCCAGTGTGATTCAGAGTTTCTCAGTGCCTTGCTCCCAACTAGAAGTTGATTGGATTATTGGTCCCACGTGTTCCTCTGTAATAGCTTATACATCCACTCCCTTTGCCAAGTCATATTACAGTGCTCTGCCACTGTGGGTAAAATATACTTTCCTGCCCCTTTGATATTGACATTGCTCTGGCCATGGAATGTTAGTGGATGTGACATAAACAGAGACCTTAAATGTGACTTCATAGTTTGGCTTGTGTTTTTGTGCTCCTAAGATTTGCCCTGAGAAAAGTAACACCTCGAGGTAGCTACTCGTCCTAGGAAAATTAGAAAATTTGGGTGGAAGATGTAAATGCAACCGATCCCAGTCAAACCCAGTAGAGCCACAGCCAACCCACAGCCCATGAGCAAAAATATATAAATGTTTGTCTTTGTAAGGCACTGAGTTTTTGAGATGGTTTGTTGCTCAGAATTATTGTGGCAAAAACTGAATACACTATCTAATAAACCAACTTTCATGAAGGTAATAATGATCAATATTACCTCTCATATGTCAGGTTTTTATCTATGTAATGGAAACAAGAAGAACTTAACTCACATGGTTATAGCAAGAAATAAATGAGATAACAATTGAAAAGCCCTTACGTAGGGTCTGGCCCACAGAAAAACAAAAACAAAAAATATATATATAGTCATTTTGAGATTATTTCATTAATCTGTTACCTTTCCAAGTTTATTTGTATTTTCAGATGTTTTCCCCAAACAGAAAGGTTAAATTTATAAGTACAACTTCTAGTTGAGGCTTCTTAGGTACTCTCTGCCCACTAAGCCACAATATCTGTTTGGGAAGGCCCAAAGGATTGAAAGATTTAGAGACAGATATCTGAAAGAAGGGAGAGAAAACAAAAGAGCATTGACTTAGAAAATTTAGGAAGAAAATATACTTGGGAGAAAAAATATTCAGGCCAAACAGTCTCCAGTAAGATAAGTAGCTTGACCAAAATCCTATAATTTCAACTCTCCCCTGACTAACACAGCCAAGATAAGCCTTCATAAGTCCTTCCTAGCACTAAGCATTTGCCTCCAACAAAGCCTCTAGTCCAGTTCACAACTCTTCAAAGCTGTCCTGTGTAGGAAGCCTTACTATGCCTTGGGAACACAAAGGCACTCCGTCAGAATCATCACTGATTCCTCCAGGTCCCTTCCGAAAGGAATCTATTGTTCTCACTGAATTCTGACTAAATATGACTTCCCACAGAAAATTTGCCCTTTTCTTTTTCTAAATACTTCACATGATTTGAACAAAACTACTTTATGCTCAGTTACACAGTATTTTTACCTATAGTATTTTTAAATAGGACAGCACTTTAACACAGAGGAATTAATTTCTAATGTTGAACTGGAAACAGTACGTCAAGTAAATAGTGAAGAGAGATTTGGGAGGGAGAGGAAGTTTTATAAGGCCTGGCAAATCACAGCAAATAGCTATCCCCTTATTTCATCCACCGACCAAGCCAATAATCGTGGCTGAATCAGGACAAAACTGCAGAAGGATTTCAATTGGTTTCTAAAGATCTTGAAAAGTATGCTGTGATCATTTCTCTTAGAAAAAGGAATAGGTCCAATATGAGTAGTTTTTATCACCTACCCCTTGGACATCAAGGTTCTGAGTCCTGCAAACGTGAATGTCTATTCTGAAGGAATCTAGTGTTTTCTAAGAAAATAGGACACGGGCACCTACTATGTACTCGGCTAGGGGATGTACAACATTATAAAGTAGGTACAAGGTCAGCTTCATGAGCATGTGACAATGGCAATCACAGACAGTCCTGATCTCAGAGGGACCTTATTTAAAAGCTCTGCTGTCACCATCTTGAATTTTTTAATAATTTTATCTTTGCCCTGTCCAGTTTGTCTCAGCGGTTAGAGCACTGGCCCGCGGACCAGAGAGACCTGGATTTGGTTCCTGCTAGGGGCACGTACCTCAGTTGCAGTTTGGGGTCGTGTGGGTGGCAGCTACTTGATGTGTCTCTCTCACATCGATGTTTTTCTCTCTCTCTTTCTCCCTCTTTCCCTCCCACTCTATCTGAAGATAAATGCAAAAATGTCCTCAGGTGAGGATAAAATAATAATAATAATAATAATAATAATAATAATTTTATCTTTGATCATGTTTTTTAGTTTGGGCTTTTTTTCAGCATGTGTTTTATAAGTGAAGTTTAATGGGACAATGGAGCATGCATGTGTCAGCTGTAACTAGCCACTCCAAATTACCCAAAGAAGCTTCTATAACATGCTTATTTGGGTCTCACTAAAATCCAAAACATAGTTGGTCCACCAGAATTCTGTGATCATAGTCCATACAACACATCTGTAACTAAGTGGGATCACTAACAGATCAGAGTCCATGCTTTACCCTTTTGAACCAGGACTTGCTTGAAACAAAAAACGAGGTAATGGTACTCTAAGAAACATGAAGGAACAAGGAACACTATCATAGCCTTTTTTAATCATGTTGCTTCCCAGTACCACTAATGCTGAAAATGATGACATAGAAAAAAAGGGAAAGATAAGGCAACATACAGTTTTCATTTTTTATATATATATATATTTTTTTTTCAGAGAGAGTAAGAGAGAGAGAGAAACATCAATGCGAGAGAGACACATTGATTGGTTGCCTCCTGCACGACCCCAGTGGGGGCCAGGGATCAAACCTACAACCCGTGTATGTGCCCTGGACTGGGAATTGAACCCACGACCCTTCAGTCCACAGGCCAATGCTCTAAACCCTGGGCCAAACCAGCCAGGGCAGTTGAGTTCATTTTAGTCCTCATTCCTTATCAGTAAGTTGAAGGTAGAGAGTGTTGGTAAAATGTGCCCATATAAATAAGTAAAATTAAAATTAAACATTAATTTTGGGGATTCCAAGATAGCGGCAGATTAAGTGGAAGCTACACTGACCTTCTCCAAGCACCAAACTGGACTTACAACTAAAATATAGAGAATTCATCCTGAATAAAAAACTGAAGACTAGCTGGAGTCCTTATAACCAAGGACTTTAAGAAGAGGCCACATCAAGACTGGTAGGAAGTGCAGAGGCACCTGAGGGCTGGCTGGGCTTCCACAGGCAGCAGCTGAAGTTCTGGAGGATATCTCAGCTGCAGGGGGTTCCTCATGAGAAGTCTTGGATCTAAATGTCAAAACAGGCTCCCCAGCACAAAACACCAGAACCAGAAAAAGTACCCACATAACATCTGGCTGTGACAAGGAGTGGGGTTTCTGTCCACCAAGGAGAGATGACTAGAAATGCAGACACCCTCTTAAAGAGTCAACACACAAAATTTAATTTGCAGCTACTCACCTTGGGCTCCAGCAGAGGGAGGGCAGAGTTGACTACAGCTGTGTGAGGAGAGTCTGGGGTTGATGGCTCTGGGGAGAGAACTGAGAGGACAGTCTCCTGGACCCTTGTGCTGAGTCATTCCCTCATACTGCAGAAACCATCTTTTTAAGACAGACCTTTCCCATCCATGCAGCATTCGCATGGGGGGAAGCATTAGCCTCAAACATTGGAATAACTATCACCCCACCCTGTGGAGCTTACAGCCCGCTAAGGACTATAGCCAGAGGCTCATTAAGTGACTGAGACTAACAGACAGCCTGCAGACAGAGGTGGATCCCTGGATGCTTTGAATCTTTTGCCTGACCTGCTCCTAGGCCCAGGGCTAGTAAAAGCAGACCCTGGTGCTCATCTTGGTACTTTCCAGGTGCATCAAGCTCCAGCAGAGGGAGCCACAAATGGTGGACCAGTGATAGCTCCAATCAGGTTGTTCAAGGTCAATCACAGATAGTGTCTGACATTGGCTTGCACCAGAGTCCCTCCAAAGAGACCCAGGACCAATACACCCAGTGGCAAGCTTCAGACAAAGAACAGGATCCAATAAGCTTCACAAGCAGCATAATCCACAGGGAGATATTGGTAGTCACCAAACTCTGCTGAGGTGAATTCTGCCTCATGTGATCAGCACCTGAAAACCAGTCTACATGCTGTGTGGGAGGTTAAGCCTTACTGTCAGCCAGCCTGAGGGTTGAGCCCATGCAAAAACAGTCCAATATCAATCAATACTCAATTACAAGAGGAGGGCCCAGTGTGCACGAGGGACATTCTTAAAGCATCCAGTTCTGGTGATCAGGGAGATTTGACCACTGGATCCCACAGGTTACCTACTGCATAAGGACACCCTACCAAGACTGAGAGTTGTAGCAGATCTACCTAATACATAGAAACAAACATGCAGCCAAAATAGGGAGACAAAGAAACAAGCCCCAAATAAAGGAACAAGAGAATTCTCCAGAAGAAGGTCTAAATGAAGTGGAGGTAAGCATGCTCAACAGCATGAAAAAGGATGTGGAAACCATAAAAAAGGAACAGTCAGAAATGAAGAATGCCATATCTGAAATAAAGAATACACTGGAAGGAATAAATGGCAGGCTCAATGAAGCAGAGGATTGAATAAGTGATTAGGAAAGACAAGGTTGGAAAAAAGCAAAGAGAAAAAAGATGTCCCTGGCCTGTTTGGCTCAGCAGTTAGAGCAAGCATCGGCCTGTGGACCAAAGGATTGCAGGATCTATTCCAGTTAAGGATACGTACCTGTGTTGCAGGTTCGATCCCTGGCCTGGTTGGAGTTATGTGGGAGGCAACCAATTGATGTCTTTCGCTCACACCAGTTTCCCTCTCTCTCTCTCTCTCTCTCTCTCTCTCTCTCCCCCTCCCTCCCTCCCTCCCTCCTTTCCACTTTCTCAAAAAATAAATGGGAAAACATCCTCAGGTGAGGGTTAACACAACAAAATAAAAAAAGACTTAAAAAAATTAGGAGAATTTAAGGTAGCAGTTCTCAACCTGTGGGTCGTGACCCCTTTGGGGGTCAAATGACCCTTTCACAGGGGTCGCCTAAGACTATTGGAAAACACATATTTCCAATGGTCTTAGGAACTGAGACACTGCTCCTCTATCTGTCTCCAGGCAGGTCCGCCCACATGCAGATACACCCACATACAACATGAGGAACTGTATTAAAGGGTCGCAGCATTAGGAAGGTTGAGAACCACTGGTTTAAGGGATCTTTGGGACAACATGAAGAGTAATAACATCTGCATCACAGCGGTACCAGAAGGAGAACAGAGAGAGCAAGGGATCAAGAATCTGTTTGAAGAAATAATATCTGAAAACTTCCCTAACTTGGTGAAGGAAAAGGACATACAAGTCCAGGAAGCACAGAATTGCAAACACGATGGACCTAAACAGGCCCACACCCAGACACATCATAATTAAAATGCCAAAAGTTAAAGATATAGAATCTTAAAAGCTGCTAGAGAAAACCAGTCAGTTACCTACAAGGGAGCTCCCACAAGACTTCCAGCTGATTTCTCAACAGAAACATTTCAGGCCAGAAGGGATTGGCAAGAAATATTCAAAGTGATGAAAAACAAAGACCTACAACCAAGGCTACTTCACCCCAGCAAGGCTATCATTTAAAGTGAAAGGAGAAATAAAGAACTTCCCAGACAAGGAAACGCTAAAGAAGTTTGTTACCACCACAGCAGAATTACAAGAAATGTTAAAGGGCTTCCTTTAAGAAGCACAAGAAGAAAAAAGAGAGAAACATATTTTAAAAAATAAAATGGCAATAAATATGTGCCCAACAATTATTATTTTAAGTGTAAATGGCTTAAATGCTCTAATCAAAAGTCACAAGGTATCTGTATGGGTAGGAAAACAAGACCCATCTATATGCTTTCTTCAAGAGACATCAGAACAAAAAATTCACACAGACTAAAAGTAAAGGGATGGAAAAAGATATTTCATGTAACTGAAAAGGAAAAAAATGCTGGGGCAATACTTATATCTGACAAAATAGGCTTTTATTTTGTCAAGGATATATTAAAAGACGAAGAAGGACACTACATGATGATAAATAGATCAATCCAACAAGAAAATATAACCCTTGTAAACAGTTATGCATCCAACATAGGAGCACCTAGATTTGTAAAGCAAATCTTGATGGACATAAAGGGAGAGACTGACAGTAACACAGTTATAATAGGGGATTTTAACACCCCAATGACATCAATGGATAGATCTTCCAGACACAAAATAAATAAGGAGACAGTGGCCTTAAATGACACACTAGATCAAATAGATCTAATTGATATCTTCAGAGCATTCCACCTCAAGGCAGCAGAATATACATTATTTTCAAGTGCACAAGGAATGTTTTCTAGGATAGACCACATGTTAGGACACAAAACAAGTCTCAATAAATTTAAGAAGACTGAAATCATGTCAAGTATCCTCTCTGATCATAATGCTATAAAACTTGAAATCAATCACAAGATGAAAACTGAAAAACACACAAAGACATAGACACTAAATAACATATTACTAAGCAATGAATGAGTTAACAATGATATCAAGGAATAAATAAAAATATACTTTGAAACAAATGAAATTGAGAACACAACAACCCAAAAATCTATGAGACACAGGGAAAGCAGGCCCAAGAGGGAAATTCAAAGCATTACAGGCCTTTCTCAAGAAATAAGAAAAAGCTCAAATAAGTAATCTCACTTTACACATAAAGGAACTTGAAAAAGATAACAAACAAAGCCTACAGTGAGCAGGAGAAAGGAAATAATAAAGATCAGAGCAGAAATAAATGAAAAGGAGTCTAAAAAAAATACAAAAGATCAATGAAACCAAGATCTGGTTCTTTAAAAACATAAACAAGATTGACAAACCTTTAACCAGACTCATCAAGAAAAAAAGGGAGAGGACCCAAATAAATAAAATCAGTAATGAAAGAGGATAAGTAACAACAAACACCAAAGAAATACAGAGGATTGTAAGAAAATATTACAAACAACTATATGCCAACAAATTGGACAATCTGGAAGAAATGGACAAATTCCTAGAAACATACAACCTTCCCAAACTAAATCAGGAAGAATCAGAGAATCTGACCAGACTGATTACAACTAATGAAATTGAAGCAGTAATAAAAAACTTCCCACAAACAAAAGTCATGGACTAGATGGCTTCGCAGGTGAATTTTACCAAACATTCAAAGAAGAATTAACACTTATCTTTCTCAAAGTATTCCAAAAATTTCAAGAGAAGGGAAGACTCCCAAGTTCATTTTATAAGGCCAGCATTATCTTAATTCCAAAAGCAGTAAAGATACCACAAAGAAAGAAAATTATAAGCCAATAATCTTGATGACCGTGGATTATAAAATCCTCAACAAAATGTTAGAAAACCAGATCCAGCGATACATTAAAAAGATCATACACCATGATCAAGTGAGATTTATTCTGGGGATACAATATCCACAAATCAATAAAAGTGATACATCATATAAACAAAATGAAAGATAAAAATAATATGATCATCTCAATAGATGCAGAAAAGCATTTGACAAAATACAGCACCCATTTATGATTTTTTTAAAAAATATCAGCAAAGAGGGAATAGAGGGAACACATCTGAACAAATAAAGGCCATATATGACAAATTCAAATCTAACATTATACTCAATGGGGGAAAACTAAAAACATTTCCCTTAATATAAGGAACAAGACAGGGATGTCCATTTTCAATATTCTTATTTAAAAGAGTACTGGAAGTCCTAGCCACAACAATCAGACAAGAAGAAGAAATAAAAGGTTTCCAAATTGGAAAGGAAGAAGTAAAACTGTCATTATTTGCAGATGACATGATACTGTATATAACCCTAACAATTCCACCAAATAAACTACTCGAACTGATAAATGAATTTAGCAAAGTAGCACGATACAAAATAAATATCCAGAAATCAGTTGCATTTTTATACACCAATAATGAACTTCCAGAAAGGAAAACTAAAAACAGTCCCATTCACAATTGCTTCAAAAAGTATAAAATACTTAGGAATACGTTTAACCAAGAATGTAAAAGACCTGTGCTTGGAAAGTTATCAGATTCTGAAAAAAGAAATTGAGGAAGATACAAATAAGTGGAAGCATATACCACTTCATGGATAGGAAGAATTAATGCAATTCCTGTCAAGATACCAATGGAGTATTTTACAGAACCAGAACAAATGTTTCATAAATGTGTATGAAACCACAAAAGACCCTGAATAGCAACAGCGATCTTGAGAAAGATGGGCAAAGTTGGAGAAATCATACTGCAAGGCCATAGTAATCAAAGCAACATGGTACTGGCATAAAACAGAAATATAGATCAGTGGAACAGAATAAAAAGCCCAGAAATAAATCCACACCTTTATAGTCAATTAATATTTGACAAAGGAGGCAAAAACATTCAATGGATTTAAGATAGTCTATTCAATAAATGGTGTTGGGAAAATTGGACAGGTACATGCAAAAAAAAATTAAATTAGCCCTGTCCAGTTTGGCTCAGTGGTTAGAGCCTTAGTCCAAGGACCAAAGACTCACGTGCTTGATTTCAGTCAAGGGCACGTACCTTGGTTGCAGTTCGGTCCCCGACTCTGGTCAGGTCATGCGGGAGGCAACCAGTCGATGTGTCTCTCACGTCGACATTTCTTTCTCTCTCTCTCTCTCTCTCTCTCTCTCTCTCTCTCTCTCTCTCTCTCTCTCTCTCTCCAACCCTCCCTCCCACTCTATCTGAAGATAAATGGAAAAATATCCTCGAGTGAGGATTTAAAAAAAAAATTAAACCACCTTCTTACACCATACATAAGAATAAAATAAAAATGGATGAAAGACTTAAATGTTAGACTCGAAACCATTAAAATCCTACAAGAAAACATAAACAGTAAAATCTCGTAGCAATATTTTTCTGATACATCTCCTTGGGCAAGGGAAACAAAAGAAAAAAAATAAACAAATGGGACTACATCAAACTAAAGAGATTTGCACAGCAAAGGAAGCCATCAACAAAATGAAAAGACCACCCACTGAATGGGAGAACATATACACCAATGATACTTCCGATAAGGGGTTAATATCCAAAGTTTATAAATAACTTATAAAACTCAACACCAAAATACAAACAATCCAATTAAAAAATGGGCAAAAGACTTGAACAGACACTTTTCCAAAGTGGACATACAAATGGCCAATAGACATATGAAAAGATGCTTAATGTTACTAATCATCAGAGAGATGCAAATTAAAACCACAATGAGCTATCACCTCACAGCTGTCAGAGTGGCTACCATCAATAAATCAACAAACAACAAGTGTTGGCGAGAATGTAGAGAAAATGGAACCCTCATGCACTGCTGGTGGGAATGCAGATTGGTGCAGACACTGTGGAAAGCAGTATGTTGTTACTTCAACAAATTAAAAATGGAACTGCCTTATGACCCAGCAATTCCACTTCTGGGAATTTATCCAAATAAACCTGAAACTAATTCAAAAGAATATATATACACCTATGTTCATGCAGCATTATTTACAATAGCTAAGATCTGGAAACAGCCCAAGTGTCCATCAGTAGGTGAGAGGATAAAAGCTGTGGTACATTTGCACAATGGAATATTACTCTGCCATAAAAAGGAAATTTTACTCTTTGGGACTGCATGGATGGACCTGGAAAACATTAAGCTGTGTTAAAATAAGCCAGTCAGAGAAAGACAAGTACCACATGATTTCACTATGTGGAATTCAATGAACAAACTGAACTACTAAGCAAAATAAAGAGAGACTCATAGATAGAGAGCAGTTAAACAGCTCTGGTGTGGGGAAGGGGGCTGGGGTGGGGGGGTTGTGAGATTGAGCAATAAAGAGAGAGAACTAATGGACATGGACAATAATGTGGTGATTGCAAGGAGAGGGGTGGGTGGAGGTGGAAGAGGGCACAAAGTGGATAAATGGTGATGGAAAAAATAAAATAAAATAAAGTTAGTTTTGTGCAGTTTTTTCCCCCACTGTTCTGGTAAGAATGAAATATATATGCTTGTATGACCTATGAAATGCTGTGTATTCCATATATGAGTTAAATGTCTTTATATGTGCATTTACAATTAAATATTGTAAATATATATTGGCATTATACAATATGAAGATGAGTGGTAAATTTTATGGTAATAATTTAAAAATTTGAACAAGGCATCTGGCATTTTCCTTGTGCTGTGGGCGCCACAAATTATGTATCTAGCCCTGAGTAGGTACTACTATCCCCCATTTATAAATTGAAAAAATGAGAGAAGGTGAAGATTATGTAGCTTTCCCAAAACCACAGAACCAGCAAGTGGCAGACACCAAATTCAAACATAAGCCTGACTCCAAAGATAATGCTCTCTACCCTTCCATACTGCATGCAAACTGCAGCCAGGGAAGGGCCCAAGAGAAACTACAGTCTTGAGGCTGAATCTGATCTTCAACTCCTGCCCCAGTACACTTGTTTGGAACAAAATTTGGATTAAGACCCACCCCGCATACCAAAAAGTAGCTTCAAAGTTAAGAAGGCTGTTTTAAGAAACTTCTTCTAGCATTCTTTTCACTAACCCGTGATTTAATTCCTTAGTTTAGCAGATTCACTTAAGATCATCAGATTCAAATATAAGTTCATCATGCTCAGTTGTCAAATAAGAACCTTCACTTTTCTCTCAAACTCTCTCTTTTCTAAATCACATATATCTAAAGGCTATGTATTGAGTCACATGGAAATATTTCATTTTCTTTTTTATATGGGTCATAATTACCAACTAGATGGTCCAAGAAATCACGCTGATATGACTTCAATCCAAATGTTTCTAATACCTTTTGCCCAATTCATCTTTTTCCCTAATATTTCATAAGCATCCTATTGTCCATGAGACCTTGGGCCTCTAACAATTTATTTTCTGGCTTAAGGAGACATTCTCCTCGATTAATAGATTCTAAGCCTTCTCTCTCTCGCCTCTCCTTGTAGCATTTACAAAGTGAGAGTCAGCAAGCATATAGACTAATAGTTAAGGGATAATTCTTTGCTACCTGTAGATGGTCAGTGAGAGAGTATTTTTTTACCATACCTACACAGGACAAAGTGTTTATAAAGCTAGAAAATACAAATTAAGATAAAGATATTTCCTTTAATCTTCTTGAAATAGAAGTTACCATCCATATTTTCAAGGTATTTTGTTCTTACATATATATACATATTCAGTTTTTCCCTGTAGAATTGTGGAGCTACTGCCAAAGCTGGAAATGTGAAATATTTGTGTCAAAAATTTTATCACAGAAACTCTTCCTTTGAGATTTTCAGAGAACTGAATATATTTTATAGTTATTTCCAGACATAGAACACAAATACTGTTGTCAAGAAAATGTCCTCTAGGAATGATGCAGCAAAGATGTTACTGTCAGAAAAATAATAAGTTCTTCAATGATAATAATTTCTATAATACATTTCTGAAAGTGTAGGAGTAACACTACATAAATATTCTTATTTGAACTTGAGAAGACATGCATAAACATAAACTGTATTAATAGGTTTAAAAATTATACTACATGAAGTCTTGAAAAATATTCCTTATGATATTTAAATCCATGGAGTCTCACTGCTAGCCAAAGAACAAAATGAAAAGTGGAGAATGCAAAGACACACAACCCAAGACTTTAGACCAAACCTAAATATAGTATATAGTCATAAAATGTTTTAAATAAGAGAGAAATTACAATTTTTCTTATGCCAAAAACTGCTCATCTGGTCTCTCCATTTCCAAGGGAAAGAACAGTGAGCTTACTGTATAAGGAAACTAAAAGTATTCTTATTTAGATGCTACCTGAGAAATTATATGATTTTAATTTAAAGAAGCATAAATTACATAAATATAATGTAATAAATATGGTATTTTTGATGCTGTGACATCGATATTGTGATAGCCAGCTTTCCAAGATTGCCCCAATAATCACTGTCTCCTGGTACTCCTCATACCCATGCCCTTAAGTAGTCTTCTTCCACGCTGAATCACGGCTAGCCTGTATGACAAATACTGCAGAAATAAAAGACATTGACGCTTCAGCCTTGTTCTATCTTGGATTACCAGCCATGCAGAATGCCAGTCGCCATGCCATGAGGACACTCAAGCCGCCTGTTGAGAAGCTTTGCTGAGGAGGAATTAAGGCCTGCCACCATTAGCCAGGACCAACATGCCAGGCACATGAGCCAACCACTTTGTATACAAGTCCTCTAGCCCCTATCAAGCCTTTCTATGGCGGTAACCTCATGAAAGACCCCAAGCTAGCCCAGCCTGTGTGGCTCCGTGGTTAAGCGTTGACCCATGCACCAAGAGGTCGCCAGTTCAATTCCCAGTCAGGGCACATGCTCAGGTTGTGGGCCAAATCCCCAGTGGGGGGCATGCAGGAGGCGGCCAATTGACGTTCTCTCTCATCGATGTTTCTATCTTTCTCTCCCTCTCCCTTCCTCTCTCTCTAAAAATCAATTTAAAAAAATTATTTAAAAAAAGGAAAAGAAAGATCCCAAGCTAGAATCATCTAGCTAAGCTGAATTTCTGACCCACAGAAATAATAAATGTTTATTGCTTAAAGAGCTAAAGTTTTAGAGCAATGTGTTATGCCAGCAATAGATAATAAACTGGCCTTCTCAACCTGATAGGTAGATGTTCTGACATAGGAAACCTACATCTTGGTGAGATCAGAAGAAATTAATTATTTGCTTTACAAGTTAATAAATTCAATTTTATCAGGTTACCAAAAGTGATGAGTCCCTAGAAGATCACTCATGCCCACTAGATGTCAAACTCACAACAGTGTTACTCTTTTTTGTTGTTGTTGTTAATCCTCACCCCAGGATATTTTTCCATTGATTTTTAGAGAGTGGAAAGGAGGGAAGAAAGGAGGGAGAGAAACATTGATGTAATGGAGACACATCGGTTGGATGCCTCCCGCATGACCCTGATGGGGCCAGGGAATCAAACCTGCAACCAAGGTATATGCCCTTGACTGGGAATCAAACCCACGACCCTTCGGTCTGCAAGCCAACACTCTAACCACTGAGCCAAACCAGTCAGGGCACAACAGTGTTACTCTTAACCTAAAATGCCAATTTAATAATTTACAATGGCAAGTGGACCAGCCATTGCTCAGAAGGTTAGGTGTTTTCAAGACGACAAATTAAAATCTAATTTTTTTTTTTTTTTTTTTGGTAAGCCTAGAAGTAGAAAAAGGATCATTGGATATTCTTACAGAATATGCCCACAAATTATGGGAGTTGAATTTTAAAATCCTTTCTTTTTTCTAGAATATCTCTTTTAAAAGAACTAGTCACTAGAAGCAGAGTACTCTTTAAGCCGGCAAGTATAATAACTTACAGAGATATTTAAAGCAATAAATGATAGAGCTACAGCAGTTTAAGAGACTAAGAAACACTGGAGTACAGCCCTAAGCTTTCAGGGAGTGTTTATACTCTCCCATAAAACATCTCTTCATTTTACAATAGAAATGCCCTGCTGCTCTGCCCCAGCCCCAGCATGCTTCTGTGTTGAGGTGCTGCTGGAACTCATTTGCAAACAAAGCCCCCAATTTTCCTATCCCTCTGAATGCTTCTCCCCCACATAAATGTAAAACTAACTCAGTTAAACCAGACTAGGAAAGTTTCTTTGCCTTTCCTTTTCATTTACTTCCTCTTCCTCCACCCCTAAATTCTTGTCTGGGCGCCTTTCTCCTCCAGAGAGCTAATTCATTTAATGTCTGATAATCTATTTCATGTATTATCCTTCCCAACCTTGCATTTTTACCAGGTAAAATGCCTATCTAGACATATTTCAGGTTTCAGGGCCTCTGATAAGGTCATGATTTTTAAGCTACAGTATGTATAAGAATTATTAAGAACTTTTTTTTAAAATGCAATTCCCTGGTCTCACTCCTACAGATTTTTAATCCATAAATCTAAGGTAGGCCCAGAAACCTGCATTTATAACAAATGGAAGTAATCTGAAAACCACTCTTTGATGATATGTAAAGAAAGATATTTTAGGACTAAGGAAATCTAGATATTAAAAACCAGCAGCAAATAAAGCTTCCTCCCTCTTTCTTCAACCAATATCAACACCTCTTTGCAATTATAGTTATTTCATTTCCTAATCAGTTGGAATTATCCTGCTGTTCACCCTGAAAATCCAGACCCACAAGTGTCTACTTTCTCAACAGGCAGAGAAATTGCATCTTGGTTCAGATGGACTTCATGTTAAAGTTAGGCTCTTGCTCTCAAGAGCGTTATACTAGTGACATAATTGATCCATATGCCACGATTCCTGGCTTAAGTCTCTTTCTTATTCTGTTCTTTCAGCACTTGCCTGCCTGCCAGGATTTCCAAGCTAGATAAGCTGTCAATCACTGATGACCACATACTCCATTCTGCGGAGCCAGGTCCTTGACATTCATCCTCCTGAGCCCCTGTTTTGCCAGGGGTAGTTAGTAGACCACTCACATCTTCTAAAATGTGGATACTTGGGGATGGAACCCAAAAACACACACAAGTTCCCCATTTGCACTCCATATAAGAATCATTAGCATTCAGCAATTTCTCAAAATTGCCTAATGATAAAAAGCATCACTAGGTGAAAAATACAGTTTCCCAGATCTTACCGTCCAGTGATTCTGATTGGGGAAGGGAGGGCTTTATTTTTGACAAGTGTTACAGGTAATTCTAATATCAAGCAAATCGGAAATCCTGGCCTAAAGTAATGATTTAAGAATTTTACACTAAGATAGCTTTCTGTGTTCAGTTTTATATTAGGTTCAACATTAAACCTAGATGCATGAAGCTAGCTGGTATTAGAGAAGTAATCCTCCGAAGATAACAAGTAGCTTAACAAGAAGTCTTGCACTTATACTTCATTCCTCACATGCAAATATTTTCAGTGGCAATGAAGGGATTTTTAAACAATACTTGAGTCTTTAAAAACTCATGTTGCAAGAGTGAGATTTATCAATTCCCTTTTAAAAAATAAATTACTTAAATTCTTTAAATCATGTTTCAAATTCAGCCTTGCAAATAAAGCATTTAAATGGGAAAATCTTTGGCAGAAATATTATAATAGTATATATATATTTATTATATAAATAACATTATGTTTATATTTTATTATTATGATACATAATATAAGATTATTTAAACTACTTATCTTTGGAACACTATTCTAAATACACAACTGCCACTGAAGGGTGTTGTTTTTTTTTTTTCATTCAATAAAAGTTTATTGATTCCTGTTTAGCAGGCACAGTTCTAGATGAGAATTGGGCTTATTCAACACTAAGTCCCTGCCCTCATGGAGCTGACATTTGCCATACTGTCATGAAGACAATAAACAATGTAATGTCTGATGGTGATAAAAACTAGGAAGAAATCTAGAATGTGAGGGTAGAAAATGAAAGAAGAGAGGAAGTGCTACATTTGATAAAGAGGTCAAGAATGATTTTCCAGCCCTGGCCAGTTTGGCTCAGCGGTTAGAGCATCAGCCTGCGGTCCAGAGAGACCCGGGTTCGGTTCCCGCTAAGGGCATGTACTTTGGTTGCAGTTTGTCCCCGGCCCTGGTTGGTCGTGTGGGTGGCAGCCACTCGATGTGTCCCTTTCACGTCGATGTTTCTCTCTCTCTCTCTCTTTCTCTCTCTCCCTCCCACTCTATCTGGACAAAAAATGGAAAAATGTCATCAGGTGAGGATAAAAAAAAAAAAGAATGGTTTTCTAAGAAGGAAATGAAACAAGGGGACAAGACATATCTGGGGGAAGTGCATTCCAGATAGAACAGCAAGTGCAAAGGCACTGGTGCAGTAAGGAAGCTAGTAAGACCAGATGTCTAGATTTCACCATCTGGAGATCCTTCACCAAACCACACTACCTCTAAGTCATTAGGGGTGGCCCGAGGGTCTTTATGCCATATACACTGTCTAGGTTTGAGGGTGTCTATAAAAGCCCAGAAGTCACCATGCTGCCCTGACTGGAATGGATATACCCCTTAAATATACAATATTGACCCAGAATCTCAGTGTATCATAATATTAGGGGGACTGGAAAGTAATGTCGTTAAAGTAATGCCATGTTAAGGGCGGAAGTGGAAGCAAATCCGGGTCAGACAATCGAGGAACTGTCAAACACTCTTAATGAACCTTGGTCGAACATTTGCAGCAGATTGGTAAAGTAAGCAGAGCAGGTGTTCAGGTCCCGCATAATCTGTCCGAAGAAAACAAAGCTAACCGGTCCACCACACGCAACTTATTGCTTCAGCGGCACAATACAGAAGCGTTTTTTGATCGCTTGATTACTGGAGATAAAAAATGGGTCCTCTATGATAATCCAAAATGCAAAAGGCAGTGGCTCTCTCTGAATGAATCGCCACGAAGTACAGCTAAGCCAGGTTTACACCCCAAAAAGGCACTTTTGTGTGTTTGGTGGAATATTCATGGGGTTATTCATTTTGAAGTGCTGAAACCTGGACAAACTGAATGCAGACCTTTACTGTGAACAATTGGATCGAGTAAATCAATCTTTAATTGAAAAGTGTCCAGCGATTGTCACCAGAAAAGGCGTTATTCTGCAACAAGATAATGCAAGACCGCACTGCGCAAGACAAACCCTGGAAAAAAATTAATGAATTGCAGTGGGAGGTATTGCCTCACCCATCATACTCGCCCAATATTGCACCATCAGATTTCCATTTATTCCGATCGCTACAACATTTTCTAAGTGGCAAAAAATTTGAAAATTTGGATGATGTCCAAAATACCATCTCCAGATATTTTGCTCAAAAACCAATTGATTTTGCCCTGGCCGGTTTGGCTCAGCGGTTAGAGCGTCGGCCTGCGGTCCAGAGAGACCCGGGTTCAGTTCCCGCTAAGGGCATGTACTTCGGTTGCAGTTTGTCCCTGGCCCTGGTTGGTCGTGCGAGTGGCAGCCACTCAATGTGTCACTCTCACGTCGATGTTTCTCTCTCTCTCTCTTCCTCTCTCTCCCTCCCACTCTATCTGAACAAAAAATGAAAAAAATGTCCTCGGGTGAGGATAAAAAAAAAACAATTGATTTAATTTATCGATCCAGCATTGAAAATTTGCATACTAGATGGCAAAAGGTTGTGGATAACAAGGGTGATTACATAATTGATTACAAATAAAAACTTGTTAAAAACTTATCTGTTTGAATTTAATGTAAAAAAACGACATTACTTTCCGGTCCCCCTAATAGAAACAGCTCTGATCTGGGGATCGGGAAACCTAGGGTTTATTTTAAGTATTCTGAGTTAAATGTCAATGGCCTGAGTCTCTGTCATCATTTCAATAGATCTCTCTTAAATCTCCAAATATCTTTGGAATTTAATTTTAGTTATATAAACCACTGATTCCCTAATATAAAGTGAGAATGGGAAAAGGGGTTCAAAGTTTAGATAATAAGACCACTCATCTGGTGAACCTCCTTTTATGAACTGTTCAACAATAATAAAATTACAGGAAGTTCGAATTTCCTAGATGGTATTCCATCACAAAATATTTAAACTATTGAGGACTATAGCTCAAAGTTGGAGGTGGGAAATGCTACATGGTCTCTAGTTTGTGCACTTAATTATACAGAATCCCTCTCTTTGGCAGTGTCATTTTTGGGGAGATAAACTAGTGATTTATCAAGGACCTAGTGATTTGTATAGTCTTCATCTGAGACAGCAAGGAGTAATGGAAAAGCACTTGTATTTGGAAGACATAAGAACCAAGTTCAAATCCTGGCCATCATTTATTGGCTGTGTGACTCTGAACGAATGATATAATATTTCTGCCTCAACCATAAAACAAAGGTAACAGTTTTTGCCCATTTCTATCATGAACTTTTATTCTGAAATAATGTTTTAAAAATAAATTATTTATGAAAATGCTACCTGAACTACCAATTGCTATACAAACATGTTATTTTCCAACTCTGCCTTATTCATAGCATAAATAATTTTCCTTATCAAAAAAAAGTTTCACTTCACAAAATATTTTTACCCACCTTCTTTTCCTCTTATGTTCTATTGTATCAATCAAAGCTTTTTCACCAATGTGTCTGCCAAGTTCAGAGATCTTTGGGCCCATCTGGCCTTTGACACACTGATGCTAACACTAATGCAGACGGTTGGTGCAGGAACTGGGCAGGACTGGAATGCTCAGAACCCTCACACTCCATCCCAGCTTGTGACCAGCCTTGGGGCCAGAGGGCTGCTGCTGCATCCTCTTCTCACTCGCTGTACTAGCATCCTACTGATGCTATAACAAATTACTGCAAACAAAGTGGCTTAAAACAACACAAATGTATTCTCTTACAGTTCTGGAAGTCCTAAATGGGTCTTAACTGAGTGTACTAAGTAGTCAAGGTGTCGGCAGGGCTGTGTTACTTCTGGAAGCTTTTTCCAGCTTTGAGAGGCCAACTGCATTTCTTGGCTCATGGCCCCATCCTCTATCTTCAAAGCCAGCAACATGGCATTGTCGAAACTCTCTCTCCAGGGGCCACATTCTACCCATCACACTTGATCTATCTACTCTATTTTTTGAGACTATCTCAAGTTCAGCTGCAAAGTATGAGCCTGTGTGCCTAGATCCCTAGTATACTTCTCCCAATAAAAAATAGACACAGACAACTTTCACTTTAAAGGTTTGTATTGCTAATCACTATGGAGGAGTTAATAGAGGCAATAAAAATACTACATGAGGAACACTGTAAAGGTCCAGGAAAACTTACAAAGTCTGAATAGACCACAGTGGATAAGAGCTCATACTTTAGTATCCACAGGACCTGAGTCAGAGATCTAGTCACCAACGTTGAATTAACGAATGTCTCAATTTATTCATGTTGGTTATCACCAAAGTCAGACTGCAGATATATTTCAATTCAAATCAATCTCCTCTGGAAAGGGGAAAATGGACAGTTTTATCTGCAGGATTGAAAAGTGCAAAATGTGTGGCAAGAGTCTATAATGCCCCAGTTGGGGCATAGCATCAGGAACCTGGCTACCTGGCCAACTACTTAAACTCCGGTGTGTGTAAAGCACTTAGAACAGTGCCTGGCACACAGGACAAGCTATGAAAGTGTTGGCTTTGCTGTGATGATGGGGGTTTCCATAATGGTCATGCAAGAAATAGTCTAAGCAAACATTAGACCTAATTCTATTAACATAAACATAGAGTAGGAACAATTACAGTGTGGATGACAATGAAAGTATTAGCTAAACTTCAGTGGTTACTATATGTCCGGCACCTTGCCGGGCAATTTATATGATATTTAATCCTCACAACAACACTATAAAGTAGGTCTGTTATAATTACCATTTAACTGTGAGGTTTTTATCATTTTTTTTCCCATCCCTATACTTCAGACAGTATTGTTTCTTACCTCCCTGGTTTTGCTCACACACTCTCCTCCACTAACCTTCACCATGTATCCCACATACCTCCTTTGCCTGACCACTTGCCCACCTCTCTCCATGCCCTCCCAACTGGGTTAGGAATGCTTGCTCTGTTTCCCCATAAAATACTGTTCACATCACTATCACACACACAAAGCTCTCTCTTATGTACCTCTCTCCCCACTGCACTGTGACCTCTTAAGAGCCACGCCACCTCTTCCTAACAGTTACAGTCCGGCCTCATACACAACTGGCACAAATAAGTGTCCCTTGGGAGGAAGGAAATACTAAAAGATTAGACAAAGAAAATCATTAGAGCAGCATATAAACATACAAAGGTGTATTATATGGGGAAAACCATATCACAGATTAGAACAAAACATCTGCCCTATCTCAGGGTTAGGGATAGGTTAAATGCATTCTGTTTCCTCCATAAGCTGTCTTCAGTGTTTCCCAAGATACTGAAAGTCATGGAAGAGTGCTACATTAAACGAGCAGAACACAAAATTATATAAATACTATTACTACAATGTGTTTTAAAAATAACCATATGGATAGAAAATATGCTATAGACTTCCGGTCAAGATGGCGGCATAGGTAAACGCGGTATCGCGTCCTCCCACAACCACATCAAAGTTACAACTAAACTACAGAACAACCATCATTCAAAACCGCCTGAAATCAAGCTGAATGGAAGTGCTACAACTACGAAATTAAAGAAGAAGCTGCATGGAGACTGGTAGGAGGGGCGGAGGCGCGACAGGCTGATCCCACGCCCACGTGTGGCGGATAAAAATTAGGAGGGACACCTCGGCTGGGAAGGTCCTCCCAGAGGACTGAGGGGTCCCCGTCCCACACCAGGCGCCCAGCTCAGGGTTCCAGTGCCAGGAAGAGAAGTCCCCATAACTTCTGGCTGGAAAAACCAGCGGGAACTGAGGCTGAGGCGGCTGGAGCCCCCGGCAGCTCCTCTAAAAGGGCCCGCACGACTTCCGGTCAAGATGGCGGCCTAGGTGGATGCGGAATCGTGTCCTCCCACAACCACATCAAAGTTACAACTAAATCACAGAATAACTATCACTTAAAGACCACATGAAATCAAGCTGAATGGAAACCCTGCAACTACGAAATTAAACAAGCAGCAGAATGGAGACGGCATACTGCCCTCCAGGTCCCTCCATGTTGCCTCAAAGGAAACGAGATCCTGCAGCCAGGGGTGCATGCGGAAGCTGAGCGACCCCCCCCACCACGGAGGAACCCAGGAGCGAGGGAGCCGAGCAACCCCCCCACCACGGAGGAACCCAGGCGGAGCGAGGGAGCCGAGCGACCCCCACACCAATGGCGGAAGCCGGCAACACACAGGAGAACTGAGCAAACTGAAGGTCGAAATTGACCCAGAGACATGGAGGTGGAGTACGGGATGACGGGCCTCAGAGGAGGGGGGGAGGTGGGGGAAAGAGATGAATCACAGAGCCTATGTGCATGGGTGCATAACCAATGGACATGGACAACAGAGATGGGGAGGAGGAGAAGGGGAGGGGGAGGAGGGTGTCAATGGGGGAAAAAAAGGAGAAACATCTGTAACAAAAACAAATTAATAATAAAATAAATTTAAAAAAAAGAAATATGCTATAAGTAAAAATATCAACAGTAGTGTGTGGATAGGTCAACTGTGGGCAGTTTTCTTTTTCTCTTGTTTTATTTTTTGAATTTTCTATTAAAAATCAGATTATTTTTATAAATATTTTTACACAATACACATTCATTGTTTTTTATTAGAAAATTCAGAAAAACAAAAACAAAAAATTTAAACATACTCCCACAATACATCGATGGATAGATACATAGATAGATGTGTATGTTTCACCTGATGGGTTAAACCTTGTAGGGTACAAATAGGAAACCTTTTTTACCACCTCCTTCAGATTGGATCTGTCTACTCTCCCTTGTCCTCCCCTGGAGGAGTGGGTCCTACAGATTTGCAGGCCACTTCCAGCAGTAGGAACAGTTTATCCTCTCCCCCACTTCAGAACTGATCCAAGGATTAAAGCCCTACAGGGTCTGGGAGCCAGAAGAAGGACACTTTTGTTATCTCCCATTCCTTGCTTTACCTCCTCCCCCCTTCTTCTGGTTCAGACAGAAGGTTGGGTTCAAACTAGCAAGAGGGATGAGAAGAAAAGTCTTTTTTACTCAGCTGATACCCTTGTGGTCAATTACCGGCTATCAAGCAGGCAATCAATTTCTAGTTCCCTCTCATGGGGTAAAGAGCATTAGTTTCATCCTTACTGAGAGACACCTGTGAACCTGCGCCGGCAACTCCACCTGTAACATTCCGACACCAACGATGCTCTCCAGGATACAAACACTCCCCTCAGCATCTGCTTTTTGGTGGTTTACCCACAGCTTCTTCCTACTGAAGCCCCGCCCCAGAGCAAGCAGCCCTCTTGGGTGAGACACTTTATAAAGACCATTAATACCCTCCTCAGTGTCTACTTGGCTCACAGGACTCACAAATCTTTGTTCCTTCCTATTCCCATTTCTGCCCTATCTCAGGCAGCCTCCCAAACTGAGGACTGTCCCAAGTGAGAAGCAGTCACCAGTTTCAATCTTCCTTATATTTGTCCCCAAAGTCCTGGGCACAGGTATCCAACTCGCATAAAAGCTCTCACGTGCCATATCAATGTGTTTGTGCTGTTCAGCAGACATCCAGCAGAGGAGCAAATGCAGTCTCCTTCTTACAAGTACCCCTCCATCCTCACTAAAGGCGTGCTCTTGTGACTCTCTCCACTTGGCTTATGGAGAAGACTCCAAGACCCATCTACTACAAACTCCTGTCAGAGTCCTCCTAATAATGTCCAGGCTGCACGTAAGCAGGCTGCTGGTGACGACTGAACACTGGTCTGGGCTGGTTCAATAGCTCACGAGTCTTCTGGTACCATGAGCTAGCATCTCTTTTGAAAATCTGGTCAGCCCTGGCTACTTTGGCTCAGCAGTTAGAGCATCAGCCTTCGGACTGAGGGGTCATGGGTTTGATTCCTGGTCAAGGGCACGTACCTGGGTTGCAGGTTCAGAGTCGTGCAGGAGGCAACCAATCGATGGGTCTCTCTCTCTCCCCCCTCCCTTCCTTCCACTCTGTCTAAAAAAATCAATGGAAAAATATCCTCAGGTGAGGATTAACAACAAAAAAGAAAGAAAATTTGGTGGTACTTTTTGTCCAGTGTCTGCAGCTTTGAGGATCTAGGCAGAATTCCATGACAACAGAAAAATTGTCATTTCACCAGTTACACACATATACTTTTACAAAAATGGGATTTTATGGATTCATTAATAAGCATTATGTCTCAAAATGTATCGCTGGCCTGTATGTCCTTGGTACTAAGAGAAATAAAAGGATGAATATGATAAAATCCCTGTCCTTTAGAAAGCCTGCAATCCAGCAAGGAAGCCATATGAATAAATAACTGTAATAAAAAGCATTACAAATGCCGTAAAAGTGACAAAAACAAAGCATTATAGGTGACACTGAAATGGAAAATTGCTTCCAGTGTGGAGTATAGAGGACCATTTCTCAGGAGAGGTTGCATTTCAGCCAGATTCTGAAGAATTGGTAAGATCTCAGTCGTGTGAAATGAGGTGGCAGAACGCATATCACAGAGACAGGAACTGCATGAGCCGAAGGGCAGAGACTGAAAAGCATAACATTTCTCCAGGGAATACTGAAGTCCAGTTTTCTGGGTAATGCAATACTGTGGAAGAGAACTGTGACAAGGTCTTGGGGCTACCTCACAAGGGGTAGCTAGAGATTTGGATTGTTCATTTGGCAGTGGGGAGTCACTGAAGAATTGTGAGATACCAAGTTGAGCAAGGAAGAGCTTAAGGCAAGAAGGAAAGTATCATGGAAGCACAGGCAACAATCCCTGCCTGCACTAGAATGGTGGCAGGGGGAATGCAAAGGAATGCACACTGATTCGGGTGACAGTCCGCAACCTTTCAAGCATTTAGCCCGTCAATCACCAATCACCCTCATAACAGCAGTAAAGTCTTGCTGGAGAGACTGGCTTGACTGTTCGCCAGTAATGAAGGATTTGCACTGAAAAGACGAATTCCCACTTTCTATCCCCCTTAGGGCCAGGGGAATGCATTTTCAAAGGGCTGTCTAGTGTTAAGGGTCCAGGCCAAAGTCATGGAAAGAAACAAAGTTAACTAGCTCATAAGGGAATCAAACTCACCAACAGAGACAGAGTCACAGGCCCGTGTCTAGAGGCTTAAATGGCAGGACAGAGGAAAGGGATGGCAAATGGACTAACATCTTCTTGAACCTGCCTCCATAATAAAATTTCCTATAGTAGCAAAACACTGAAATGGTAATGGTAAGTAATGATCTGTGCTAATGGAGAAATAACAAGAAATGCTACCTATGGGTTGTAACTATTTAGACGTGTGGTGCTAATTTGAAGTGCTATATAGCTCTCAATTTCTATACTAGTTGCCCTAATAATGTGTCAGTAAGACCAGGAATTCTTCATGTTGTAGGCTGTTGTGAATGAAAAGGAGCTATACACTAACCTGACAAGCTCAGGGGAGGCCTGCGTGACAGCCTTGCAAACTCAAAGACCTAAAGCAACCACAAAAGATGGTCTGAAATTGAAACTTTTTAACTAAAAGCAGTTTGTGGCAGTCATGTCCTAGGCTGGCATCTTCCCTGACAGAGGTCAATTTTCACCTTAATTGAGCCTGTTGTCTTTTTTCATCTATGGGAACATACCTTTGGAATGTCAGGGTAATTTCCCTTTTTCTAGACCACTCAGGGCACAACAAATACACCAGGGCAGAGACCACAAATCCCCTAATTGTTATCATGTTTAATTGTTGACTGTCAACTATCCTGTACCCACCTATGTAAAAGAAGCATGTGCCTGTCCTTTTACTTTTTATGCAATCCCAGAGGTTTCCCCACTTTGCTTTCTCTCACCTCCCTAATCTTTCACCAATGGATTTCATGTGACCCCTTTACAGCTCCTCTTTTGATTGTAATGTATACAATAAGGTGCACAACTGCCATTCTCTGAAGCATTATCTCAATCCATTCAGGTTTTGCTTCCAGGCAATTGTCGATAGTTCTGGCTCAAATACTCACAAATTTTCTTCACAGATTTGAATGTTTCTTATGTTGACACTCTTTATTTTAATAATCATTAAAATGTCAAGCTTAATGGACGCTATGACTTTGCAGCACCCTGAACCCAATCCAGCACCCTGTAGCTACCTTGATGTTTTGCAAATTTCACTTTGATGCCAGATATAATTAGTAATCAAATGTTTCAAGATTGGGTCAGAGGGGAAATAATGAAAGGAGAAGACACTATCATTGGCAAAATGAAGGTCATCTTTATAGAAGCAGGAACACCAACTGCGCACGTGCAGCAGAAAAATCAATGAGCTTATGGATGGTACTGTACTGCCATCTGGAGGCATAGCAATATACCCATAACATGCAGCCTGGTTAAAACTGGAAATCTGAAACAAATGCAAGTACAATTAAGGTAAAACGGAAAAGATGTGAAATTCTAGAGTAATCTTTTCAAAGACCTCCTGCCTCAACAGGAAATAGAAATGGCTTCTGAATCAAAAATAAAGGTGAGGGTGTTTTGAGGTAAAGGATATGCATTTTCCCAGAAATCTTGAAATATAAGGGTGAATGAATTAACAATGGAAATTGAAGCAGTATGAAGATCAATATAAGTGGGTAAAAAGAAATTGAGCGAGAGGACAAGAAAAGAAGGAATTATCTGGGGAGGCAAGTGACTTGAATAGCAAAAGAGGGTCCAAAAGATAAGGGGAGGGGGAGAATGAGGAATTTCAGTTATAAGAGGAATAAATTCTGAGACCTAATGTACAGCATGGTGACTACAGTTAATAATAATGTAGTTAACATTTGAAATTTGGTAAGAGTAAATCTTAAGTGTTCTCACCCATACACACAAAAAGTGATAAATTTGTGAGGTGATACATATGTTAATTATGTATGGTAATCATTTCACATTGACTATGGTAATCATTTCACAATATATAATATATCAAAACATCACATTATATTTCTTAAATATATATAGTTTTTATTTGTCAATCATACCTCAACAAAGCTAGAAAATAATATCTGATCTGTATATATAATACAATTGTATATATAATACAATTCCCTTCGCCAGACAAAAACTAAGGCAGCCTTCACAATGTCTCTGGTCATTTTAAATAATACGAAAATTTCTCCCTGATAGCAGATGCCTCTGAAGACTGAGACCTTCCTGGGGCCTACCCCTGATTTCAGCAGCAACTATGGAGGACAGCTCCAGGGGAGCTGAGACTCACCCAGAGTAACTGGACTAATAGAATGCTGGAACATCCTACTAAAGGTCAGCTGAGGTACCAATTCAGGGATGATACTCGGCAAGATAGGGCACTGTCCTCCTGGATGCTGTACATGCAGTTCAACCAATGGCTGGCATAGAGACCTGTGACCCAATAGCTGAATATATGGGTAGAGAACCAAGAGGTGGATGTGGTGTTGGCCCATCTCTCCATCACTCCCAGGGACTCCATGTACAGAACACGTGCTTTCCTTCCCACCATCGTGGGCTGTCTAACTATGGCTCTTGGGTCTCAGGGGGGTAAATATCATATGATGAAATGCACCAACTGGTAAATTTTCATAGATTTAATCAATACTAGGGATTTTCCCTGCATTTAAACAAGGTACTCCCTCTCTACTCCTAGGGGAGTTAAATATAAAATAGGGACAAATAAGCATGCCTCATCTTAACCAGTGGTACTACTGCCTTGCCTAAACTGTCCACAGCTACAGCATTACCTTAAATATATCATGGTGGACATAGATGCTCTAACCCAATGAGTACTACACGAAAATTAAATTAAGTGTTGGCACTTGACAAAATGGTATACCATGGACGTTCTCCTCCTGTTAAAATAGTTAATATGGCCCAATGTAAACTAAAATATTCAATGACTGAACTCCATTATATAAGACCATTTATGGAAGGGGTGATTGCCCTAACTGCTTCTCTGTTTAACAGTCCAATTTTGCCTGTATCTTAACTTGGAAAGAATGAAAAGTGCCTCCTAGTGAATTGCCACAACCTTAAATTCTGTAGCCCACCTATCAGGGCTCCTATACACAATGTTATTGAAATTACTGACTATCCAATCAACAACTGATAAATATTTTGCTATTACAGATTTGACTAATATGTTCTGTGAAGTGACTATTTCAACAGCCTCTCAGCTGCAGTTTGCCTTCAGCTCCAAAAGGGAACAATATACCTTTACTCAGCTGCTCATGGGACACTTCAACAGTCTTAATATCACACACAATCTTTGCAAGCAAGACCTTAACTATATCCAATTTTTTTTAGGATCACAGGTATAATATTACATTGATGAGATTCATTGGAAGTACCCGTTTGGGACATACAATTACTCACAAAGGAGCTCAGAAAAGGGAATGAGTCATCATCCCACACATAATACAGAGCCCCACTGTTTCAGCTGAATTCCTAAAAAGTATTCAGTAAGCCCTGGCCGGTTTGGCTCAGCGGTTAGAGCATTGGCCCGCGGATCAGAGAGTCCCGGGTTTGGTTCCCGCTAAGGGCACGTACAAAAAAATAAATAAATAAAAATATATTTTAAAAAAGTATTCAGTAAAACAAGGGCTACTCCATCCCGGACACTGTCAAGAAACAGCTATTGACCATTTCAGCACCCAAAATGTCTTTTAGTTCTTTGGGGTTCTGGAGACAACATATTCCTCATTAACAAGTTTTACTTAAGCTCATTTATACTATTACTTACAAATCGGCCTACCTTAAAGGGTCTCCCTCCAACAAAAGACTCTAGAATCTATCCAAATTACAACACAACAGGCATTCTCAATAGTACTTGAGAGACTCCTTCACTATAAAAGCTTTAGCAACCTCGTCTCAAGCCTCCTGGGGTCTCTGGATCCACCCATAATGGCCATAAGTTGTACATGTTTTTTATGCAAAAAACTGCTCTCCTCAGCCTGTGCTATACACCACTTAGAGCAGCAATTGCTGCCCACACACTTGTCTCTCCTGGAAATGGAAGCTGTCACAGGCCCTGAGTTCACGACCCTCTAGACCAGTGGTTCTCAACCTGTGGGTTGCGACCCCTTTGGGGGTCAAACGACCCTCTCACAGGGGTCGCCTAAGACCATCGGAAAACACATATTTTCGATGGCGATTCATAACAGTAGCAAAATTACAGTTATGAAGTAGCAACGAAAATAATTTTATGGTTGGGGGTCACCACAACATGAGGAACTGTATTAAAGGGTCGCGGCATTAGGAAGGTTGAAAACCACTGGTGTAGACCCAGCTGTCCATCATTCCTTGGGCCATGGAAGACCCTCTAGACCCAGCTGTCCATCATTCCTTGGGTCATGAAAGACCCTCTAGACCCAGCTGTCCATCATTCCTTGGGTCATGGAAACAGTACCCCACCAGCTCGGCAAAGCTATGGAGGCCTACTTACTACAGAATGGAGCCAAACCTGAACCCCCAGGCATATTCCACCTTGCAGGAGTGAGTGGCCTCCCCCGACCTCAGTTTTTTGCCAGATGCTATGATGCTGGAGAAGGTCAAACTTCTCCCAGATTCCTTGGCTACCTGGAGGACCCCTTGGGATCAACTGACTGAACAGCAATGGGAGTTTGTGCACTTTACGGTATTTTTCAGGCATAAGGAAAGCAATCCTAGATGGAAGGGCAGAGAGTTTGAAGGAATAAAAAGTAGTAAAAATGGTAAGTATGTGGATAAATCTAAATGAATATTGACTATACAGAACAATAATGAAATAATAACATTTATGGGATTTCAAATATATATAGAGTTAAAATATCAATAATAATACAATAACAATAGCATGTAAGTTAAGAGGGCTCTAACATCACTTAGGAGGAAAGTAAAAGTATAAAGCAATATTAGACTTTAGTGAGTCAAAAATGCATGTTGTAATTTCTAGGGCAACTGCTAAAAGAATAGTAAAAGAATGTCTACCTTTCAATCAATCAAAGGAAAAACTGGAATAATACATAGTAAGTCCAAAACACAAAAGCAGAGAAAAAGCATACAGAATAGGTAGGACAAAAAAAAATAATAATAAAATGGTAAACTTAAAGATATGTCAATAATTAAATAAAATGTAAAGTAAATATCCCTATTAAAAGACAAAATTAATTATAGTAAAGGAACAAAACCCAATTATGTGCTGTTTATAAGATACACATCTAAAATGCAACATACAGAAAAGGCAAAAGCACAACAGAACACAAAAAGCTATTCCATGCAAACACTAACAGAAAGCTGATATATTACTAATATAAAAAATAGACTTTAAAGTAAAAAGTATTATTAGAGATATAGAAGGTCACTTTATCATCTTAAAAGGTTTACTTCACCGGGGAGTTAAAACCATTTAATTTGTATACCCCTAACTCCCACCTTTCATTATTAAGTTCCCAGAGAGAAATTAAAGTCCAAATATGAAGAAATAAAAGTCTCAAGGAAATTAGAGCCTACAGTTGACCCCTTCAATCTCTCATTCTGCTCACTGGCCACAGGAGGGTAACCTCAGAGCCCTTGCTGCCTTCTTCAGCTGCAGCGCAGTGGTCTTTCCCTAGAATGAGTGGTGTTCCTTCGGCACCACCTAAATCAAACTAATCCTACCACCAACCCTCAGGCGTCTAATTTCTCTCCTTCAACGTGTCAATACAACACACAGAAATATCAATGCCACTCCCATTTTAAAATTTAGAACCAAATGTGATAACTGGCCCAGTGGCACTTTCCAAACAAAACAAAGTTCCCACATTCCTGTCACTTACCATGACCACAGCAGAGAATTGGTGTTACCTGAGAAAAGTAAGGTAGATTTATAAAAGCAAGAGAAAAAAGAAAAAAGAAAAAAAAAAAAAAAAACAAGAAACTCTCCGTGGTTTCTGTCTTGCCTGGATGCTGGTCAGTCTACGCTAAACATTTGGAGACTACAGCGCATAAACTTAAATGCAAGTGAATTCAATTAAATCCAAGGCTTACAGAAGCTCCAGGTGTTGATAATTTGTGAAGTTGCTGTTGTCTTCTTTTTTCCTGGGGTCCAAGGAGAAGCAACAATCTCTATCAAGGGCTTCTTAGCAAAACTTGATTTTCCTTATGTACTGTAAGCTCCAATCCCGGGAGCACCACACTGTTCTTTGATAGTCTGAAAAAACCACGTGGGGAAACAGAAGGGAAGGACATCGCCTTTATCACTTACACATGGAGAAGACCTGATGGAAGATGGCTGGGAAAGTTTCTGAACTCAGCCAGGGTCGGGCAGGGGCTTATCTAGTAGTGGGGAGGGGGAAGGTGCAATGCTTGGAACAGCTTGCATGACTTGTTGGCTGTCAAGGATGTGGGAAGACACCCAGGTATGTGCTGCTCTGCTCCTTGTGGCTGCTGGCCAGGCAGACACCTTTCAACCGACTGGGAAGGGGAATCGGGCTATATGCTCACATGACCCCACACCTTGGTTTTTTAATTCCCAAGGCTCTAGTTAATCTTCACTACTCCAAGGGCAACATCAAAAAATAAAAACCCAAATAAATCATAATTCCTTGCTACTGTCTAGGTTCCCACTGCAAAAGAACCTGATCTTCCTTGGAGAACAAAACTCGCCCTTGCTGAAGACCAGAGACACACGGTGAGGAGGAGAATGGCCTTGTGCAACCTAATCACAAAATACATTCTCACAAAGCCTGAGCACCCAAGATCTGCTGTTTTGACATTAGTTTTCCCTGGTCCCAGGGCGAGTTTGCCCTCTCCCTATGTACTTTGCTCATAACATCTGATGCTGTCTCTGCAAGACTGTAAGCTCCTAAAGAGGTTCTCCTTGCCCTGAGAAAATACTTTCTCCTTCTAACAAGACCAGATCCCTGCTCCCAGTCAAACCTGTTCTGGTCCCAAAATGAACCCGTTTTCTTGCCAACCCCAGCCAAGGCCCCATGCCAGAAATACCATCTGCTGCAGCTGGGCTGCCACAATTGAAGCCAGCTGCTGCATACCACATGAAAGCCGAAGTCTTCCCACACAGCACTTTGACTCTAAATCCCAGGCTCTCTGTTTATACTCACTCAGCTCTGCAGTAGACAGCAAGTTTTAGGAACACAAGGTGAGGTTTGAATGACATTAGGCTGGCATTAAGCTCAGATCTGCCGTATCCTCACCTCTCCTGCCTGCACATTTCCAACCATGAGAGCTATAGTTAAGAAACAGTAACCAGTTGGAGAAATCACTCCTTTATTAACAGGCAAGGCAGCACCCAATAACTCCCAGTGCGAGGTCTGACGGAAGCTGGGTTGAAGAACGTGGCTTAGTCCTGAAGGCTTACATGGGCTTTCCATCTCCTCCCCCACATCAAAAATGGTAAGACTTGAAGAGAAAATAGACTCTGCCATTATGTAACCACCCAGCTGCAGACATGGAACAGGGGAGAGGGGGAAAGACAGACAGACAGACAATCTTGTCTAGACAGCTCAACGTGACAATTCAAGACGAAAAAGAACAGGAAAATGCCTGCCCTGTTCTAAAAAGACAGGACCTGCTTGGGTGTACTTACCACATGAGGGTAGGAAAAACAAAACAGGACATCACTCATAGGTACTGACATTTAAAGCCTACCAGTAATGCAGGGCCCAGTGAATGTCCTGGGCCCTAGCCAACCAGATTATCAACTTTTCCTCCTTTGGAGAGGGGACACTAAGAAAAGGATGAACAGAGGGCAAAACATGTAGGAAAACAGATTTACACAACACATATGTGCCACACACAAGACATACACATACTAGGTATCTACCTAGGCTTGAATATAAGAGAAGGCTCAATTTCTCCTGGAACATTAGGACATCATCAGAGGTAAACAGATAACTTCATAAGAATAGGAACCAAGACACAAAACCAGCTGTATTGGATGAATCAGAGCTAGGACTATGGTGAGCCAAGAGTGGTGCCTCGGGCCTCTTTAAATTTCCTGCCTAAGCTTCCAACTTGCTTCACCTTTGTCCTGGCCCTGGACTGAATTAACATGTGGGGTCAGCAGTGTGATTCAGAATTGAGTGAATGCAAAGGAAACACAGAAATCCAGCTCTAACTCACAAAGGAGACTCAGAGAAAGGTGCAACAATTCAGCAGTCATCACTGGATAACCAGAACCCAAGTCTAAGAGAGCAAGTGTCCTCTACCATGTCTTAGTCATCTATGAAGTATGTATATAAAATATTAAAATTTTTATTTTAAGTCTCACATTGTATTTTTTATCTATTACTGCATAACAAATTACCCAAAAATTAGTGGCTTAAAACAACATTTAAGATCTCACAGTTTCACTGAGTCAGGAACCTGGGCACCACGTAGCTGGGTCCTAGGCTCAGGGTTTCTCACAGGCTGCAATCAAGATGTCAACTGGGCCTGGCCAGAGTGGCTCAGTTGGTTGAGCATCGTCCTGTGCACCAACAGGTTGCATGTTTGATTCCCAGTCAGGGCACATACCTAGGTTGTGGGTTCAAACCAGGTTGGGGCACATACATTGATTCTCTCTCTCTCTGTCTCTCCCTTCTCCCTCCCTCTAAGCATGTACTCACGTGAGGATTTAATATATATATATATAATATCGATCAGCTGGGTCTGTAGTCATCTCAAGGCTTCACTGAGGAAGCATGTGCTTCCAAGCTCAGTCATGTGATTATTGGCAAGGTTCATTTCTTTGCTGGCTATTGGTCAGAGGCCTCCAGTTCACTTGGGCCTCTCCAATATGCAGTTTGCTTCATCAAAATAAGCAAACCAAAAATGGCAAGAAAGTGCCAATAAGACAGAAGTCATAGTCTTTTATAGCCCAGTCTTGGAAGTGACATCCCAGCACTTTTGCATATTCTACTCATCAGAAGGAAGTCGTTAGGTGCAGCTCATATACAGGGGGAGAAAGATTACATAAGGATTTGAAGAGGTAGGGATCATTGGAAGCCAATTAGGAGGCTGTCTACCACATCCATGAAAACCAGGGTTAAGAGAAGATAAACTTTTCAAACTGTGACAGGTATATCCTATACTTACCTTGTATAATAACTCAAACAGAAATTTCCCTGCTTGAAATTCGGTGACCCCAACAGCTTTTCATCATTTGATTAATATGATAAAGAATTAAATGACAAAAATTAAAGATTAAATGATTAATGCCCAGTCCGGCCAGTGTGGCTCAGTGGTTGGGGGTCAACTCATGCACCAAGAGGTCGCAGGTTTGATTCCCAGGCAGGGCACATGCCCAGGTTGTGGGACCAATCCCCAGTGGGGGGCATGCAGGAGGCGGTCAATTGATGTTCTCTCTCATCGATGTTTATATCTCTCTCTCCTTCTCCCTTCCTCTCTCTCTAAAAAACTCAATAAAGGGAAAAAAAGTTTTAATGATTAATGCCCATAATAAATCACTGTACCACCAGAGGTCTTTACATCATACTCAGATAGGTGGGCCTCTGTAGGGTATATCTGTGTTTTCATCTTCCCCATACACCTTTTTCCACTGAAAACCCACCCCTTCTCCATCCTGCACGGTTCTGATGAAACGTAATCACAAAGCCCTGTCTGACCACTGGTTAGTCACATGACCATCCTCCTTTTCACAGTGACTGGTCAAAGGGGTGGGTACATGAGCCAAGCAGGGTCAGAGTCCATCCATGCGATTTAATAGGAGAATACTGGGAGCAGAGGGTCTCTTACTTTTGAATTTATGAACAATAAAAATGAAAGCTTGTAGCTGTGAGAAGCCACCTTTCCCACCACAGAAAGGGGCTGTTGGTGAAGCTGAGAGAGGAAGAAAGTAGAGAATGAGATAGCTAATGATATCATTTGAACCCCTGAATAGCATCATGAAGCACTCTCACCAGTTCTACTCGGAACGTCCCAGTCACACAAGCCAGTAACTCCCATTTTGCACAAGCCTGTTGGGTTTCTGACTCTTGCTTGTAACCAAGAGTCATGACTAATACAGGCTTGTTTCAAACTAACTCTTCTTACTAATATGTATAGTCTATCTCTGTGTAGTTCTCAAACCAAGAAACACAGCAGAGTTACCCAAAAAGGTTTTTTGTAAATACAGATTTCTAGACCTTACTCAAACCTACTGTTTCAGAATCTTTAGGTGTATAATCCTCATATCTGTATTTTTTAGTTTTATTTTTCAATTACAGTTGATATTCAATATTATTTTATATTGGTTTGGGGTATACAGCATAGTGGTTAGATAATTATATAATTTACAAAGTGATCCCCTGATGACTTAAGAACCCAACTGGCACCATACATAGTAATTACAATATTATTGACTATATTCCCTATGCTGTGCTTTACATCCCCATCACATATCTGTATTCCTTTAATTCCACAAATGATTCTAAAGCCTAGCCAGTACAGACAACCACTAATCTATCTACAAAAGGACAAACTCCAGATATTAAACTGGCTTTCTGCTACCTGAATTGCAGACATGGAATTTCAGTCTAGAATCCAGCAAAGGAAACAGGTTGGTTTCCCTACACTGACCATCATTACGCTCTGTTTCTCCCAACAGAAAATCAGTGAAATATATTTTTAAATACTTTTACAGAACTTATTGATTTTTCTTACTTCTACTGATAGAAATCATTAGTGGGAGGAGTACTATAATCACAAATGTGGTAAATTTATATATATAATGCTCCTTCAGTTCTTTATCATTAAAACCAGAATGGGAAGTAATGGCTTTCTAATGCAAATTTCTATATCGAATGGCACAAAACAGAGCCAAGTCATGTTTCTACATCTTTTTATACCCCCATCCTTTTACATCTGTGCCTGAACAAATTGATAAACTAATCTTAGGTTCTCATATTTTAGCAAGAGCAAAGAAAAAGCATCTTTCTAAAACCATGACATCAATGTTCCATTTCACGTTCATGATATAGGAAACCTCTGACCAGGTTTGTCCAAGAAAACCTTGGACAATCCTGTAAGGCAGGCTGGTGGGGCTGGCGGGCACTTCTCAGCATTTGCAATGTCACACCGATTCCTTTACATCTGAGTATACTCATTTGAGAACTGGCACTATGACAGGATGGCAAGCAAAGTTTAGGTCAATCTGTTTCCACAGGATAATTTATATTATGTCAAGGGAAAAATGCAAAATAGCAAGAGATGTTCTACATTCTTTCTATCCTAAACAGTTATGGGAATCTTTGCATGTTTGCTATTTTGTATTATCACCTAGAGAAAGGCCCCTCTCAGGGCTCCTACTAAGGAAAACTAGTGATCAAATGTCATCCCTGATGATCACCTTGGTATAAAATCAGGAGACAGATCACCATGGAGGAACCAAGCAGTAATCAGATAATTTCCAGAGTTTGATCATGGTCATATGGCTTTCAGTCCACCTCTTCTAAGACTGAAGACTAATAAGGAGATATTGCCAGTTCTGCTTAGACTCTTGAAAAATTAAGCAGAGGAATTTCATAAGCTAGGGAAGGAGAAAGGGATAAGAACCAGTAGAGTTAATATTTGACTAGTGATGTTATCTTTTTTTCCAGCTTTATTGAGGTATTATTGAAAAAGTTACTGAAAGTGTGAGGCAGAGTACCAGAGAGAAGGAAGCTGCCCAGACAAAAAGATCCATAAATCGGCCTAGGGTGCCTCGAGTCTTTTGCCAAATGATAAGTTGTGCACATACACACAGAGAATCAACAAAGCTGCACAAAGAACTACTATTGGAAAAAATAATAATTGCCAGGCAGCTGTGAGCTGAACAACTACTGGAGTTGACCCAAGTCCAGGAGCCATTCTAGTCCTGATCTACTGAAAATCCTACAGCATTCAGCAGACACCTCAGAACGATTACACTTTAGAAGCGGGGCTAATCTAGTCCTAAAACATATAGACAGCTTATTCTAAAATTTATACAGAAAGGCACAGGACCTCACATGGCTTTTAAAAATTATTTTTAAAGAATTAAGGGGGAAGAAACACTCTATCAAATATTAAGGGTTACTGTGTTGAGTCCCCAAGACCACGCCAGGTTAAATGATTTGCCAGGAGGACTCACAGGACCCAGTCATACTCATGGCTATGATTTATTACAGCATAAGGATATAAAGCAGAGTCAGCAAAGGAAAAAGGTACATAGAGCAAACTTTGCAGGAAACCAGACTCACATTTCCAAGAGTCCTCTCCCACTTGAGTCATAGGAATTGCTTAATTCCTCCAGTAACAAGTTGTGATAACACATTTCGAAATGCTGTCTACCAAAGAATCTCATTAGAGACTCGGTGCCCAAGTTTTTTACTGGAGAATGTCATGTAGACACACTAGCACATACCAAATTTCAAGATTCCCAGAAAGAAGTCAGGCGTTCAGCATAAACCATCTTTATTTGCAAAGTTTAGGCAAAGTGGGCACTGTTAGGGTGGGAATGACCCTGAAATCCTAGTTACCAGATACCAGCCAAGGGCCAGCCTTGGAAGCTGACCTTTATAAGGGTAGAAGTGACAGGTCTGCTATATTAACTCATTTTTGCACACCATACAGCTTCATCACTATATAGCTACAGTAATCAAGACAGTGCAGTACTGGCAGAGAGATAGATACATACACCAATGGAACAAAATAGAGAATTCAGAAGTGAACCCATACAAATAGATCCAACTGATTTTTGACAAAGGTACAAAAACAATTCAGTGGAGGAAGGATAGATAGCCTTTTTAACCAAAGGGCACTGGAACAATTGGACACGTACCCACAAAAGATGAACCCTGACTTAAACCTCACATGTAATACAAAAACTAACTTCAAATGGATCTTGGACTTAAAGGTAAAACATATAACTATAAAAAAAAAATTAAATAGGAAAAAAATCTTTGGGATATAAGGCTAGGCAAAGAGTTCTTAGACTTGATACCAAAAGCATAATTCATAATATAAAACATTCATAAACTGGACCACATCAAAACAAAAAATATTTGCCCTGTGAGAGATCCTGTTACGAAAATGAAAAGACAAGCTAAAGCCTGGGAGAAAATATTTTCAAACTACTAATCTAACAAAGGCTTTTATCTAGAACTCTCAGAAACAGTAAAAATCGAAATCCAATTGGAAAATGGGGGACAGACATGAACACATTTTACTGAAGAGGATACACAGGTGGCATATAAGCACCCCAACCAGGGATCAAACCCACAACCTAGGTATGTTCCCTGATTGGAATCGAACCCACAACCTTTTGGTGTACGGGATGATGCTCCAACTGAGCCACCTGGCCAGGGCCTGAGGAAATTATTTTAAATTGCCACAGTCTGCCCTCTGGCCAAAATTTTTTATTCCTCCCTCATGCAATATATATTCACCTCTTCTCAAGACTCTCCCACATTCTCATCCCGTTATGGCAACAACCTCAGGTTTAAAGTCCAGATCTTATCATCTAAATCAAGTCCAGGTACGGATAAGGGTCCACGCTGTTTCTGGGGTTCAAATCTTGATCTGAAAACTACAAACTAAAAAGAGAAGTTATCTGTTCCACACAGACCCAAAATATGGTGGTGTGAAAGGCACAGAGTAACTTCAATAAATAAATATCCATTTAATAAAGGAAGAAAATAAGCCCTGGCCGGTTTGGCTCAGCGGTTAGAGTGTCGGCCTGCGGTTAGAGTGTCCAGAGAGACCCGGGTTCGGTTCCCGCTAAGGGCACGTACCTCGGTTGCAGTTTGTCCCCGGCCCTGGTTGGTCGTGCGGGTGGCAGCCACTCGATGTGTCCCTTTCACGTCGATGTTTCTCTCTCTCTCTCTTCCTCTCTCTCCCTCCCACTCTATCTGGACAAAAAATGAAAAAAAATGTCCTCAGGTGAGGATTAAAAAAATAATAATAAAAAATAAAATAAAATAAAGGAAGAAAATAGGAAGTCATCAATTCACTGAAATCATCTAATCCAGCTGGGCATACGCTACCAGTTGATGATTGGAGCCGAATCCTGCTTCTCGGGGAATAATTTTCCATGATTTTTGGCCCTTCCCTCTGAGATCTTGGTTTTTCCCTCTAAGTCATTCTTCTTTTTCCTTAGAACTAGTTCACCATGTCTGCAGCTGTGTAGCCTACTCACCTGCTTCCTGCCCGTAGATGTTTGAAGATCCAAAAGTCTCTTTTCATTTCATACAGTCTCTGTTTTGTTTTGGGTTTTTTGTTTGTTTCAATTAGAGTTGATATAATTTCTATACAAACTTCAGGGATTTTCTGTGTATCAATTTATAACCTGTTCCATTAGATAAAAGCTAAATAAAAAGCTAAATAAGCTTTTTTCTACCTTGGGCTCCCTGTGAGACTGCTATGGGGCAATGCCCTAAAGATTCTTAGAAACTGTAGTGTTTAAGAGACAGAGTCTACACTGTAAATGTTTAAGAACATTACAAGCCCTTTTATATGTTTCTGAACTCTTAACAGAAAGTTGTATAAACACAACCTTGGCTTCATCTTTGCCTTAATCCATGCTTTTCTAACAGGGCCTTGGGTTTGATCTTTGTCCTGTGGCTCTACCTTACTTTGAGTATCTTCTGCTGGGAGAAACTAAGGATGAGAAATAGTTTCATTTTCAGATCTTGCTACTATATAGCTCTTCTAAATTCTGTTTGAAAATTGAATAGTTTCTTCTCTTGTACAGCTTTGTCTACCCATACCTTATGATGCACAGTTAAAAATCAAACAAAAAACACTTGACTTTTTCAACATTCTGCCTCAAAATCTCCTAAGCAGGATCTACCAGTTAAGTACATAGTTTTCCATGTTATAACATTTGCTAAAGCCTCTGCCATGACACAACAAGATTCTCCCTCCTCTATTTTCCTTACTTTCCTTTAAGTCTTCATTGACACCCTCTTCCATGCCTGTCGGGATTCCATTCACAGTCTTCTCTACGTCCTTTTGACGTCTTCCTGACATCTTACCGCAAAGCCAATGCCACATTTTAGGTTTTTACAACAGCATCCCAAATTTTGTTCCACTTATCTAATGCTGTGTAGCTACTTCAAAAAACAATTGCTTCACTCAATGATTTCATTATATCTCACAATTAAGAGAATCAGGAATTTAGGCAGGTTTTGGCTAGGTTATCTTTCCACTTCTTGTGGCATTACAGGAAGTCACTCAATGGTATTCACCTGGTGAATGGGAGGCTTAGTGGGTTCAAGACAGCTGCACACACATATCTGACACCATGGCAGGAATGACTAGACTGCTGGGCTCTGCTGGCTCTGTTGACCAGAATGTGGTCTCTCCAGCCTGGTATGTTTTCTCATGTGGTGGCTCAGAGCTCTAACAGTGAGTGTTCTAATGAAGAAAGCACAAACTCCATGGTCTTTCATGACCTAGCCTCAGAAGTCATGGTGTTTCATTTCTGCTGTATAGTATAGGTCAAAGAAATTGCTAGCCTACTCAGATTCAAGAGGAGGGGGCAGAGGCCAAGTGACTCAATGGAAAAAGGGTCAAAAAATCTACAGCCACTTTTAAAAACAACATAGCAGATCTGCACTACAGGAAACATTAAGGAAGTCCTTTAGAATGAAGCGAAATGATACCACGTGGAAACTTAAATGTACACAAAAGAATGAAGAGCACCAGAAATGGTAAACATGTAGGAAAATAAAAAGGATAATTTTAAATTTCCTAAGTTCCCATGTTGCGTTAAAAATATATGACAACCACACACAAAAGACAGGAGTTAATAAAATGGATCTGACCTTATGTGATTGCAGAATCACTCCTTTTATCAACCAGCATGGAAAATGTCAATAGTCAATCAATGAAGCAAGGGAGATAGAAAAGGTGCCACTTTCAAAAAGTACAATGGAAGTGGTAACAACATATCACAGTATCAGAGCAGGGAGGAGGTCTCTCTTTGAGGGGTCACTATAAGCTGGTTGTATTTGTAAGATGGCCTCTTCAAAGAGGCTCTCTATCTCCAAGTTCAGATATCAATGTCCTCCTCTCATCTTTTCAGGCACTCTTACTACCCCAGGGTATCACTTTCTTAACCCTTGGGAGACAATCTGGACCTCTACCAACAAAGTTTAATCATTCAAAGCACAAATTCAACATTGGAAAAGTGATAGTAAAAATAGTTTACTACTGATAATATGAGTCCTAAAAATACTTATTAAAACCAAATAGATCAACATCTGTGTATGTTTAAAGAAAACATTATTATTAAGTATTTGATAGGAAAAGTTTGAGTTGATTGTAAACCCATTCTCGTTAGTACAAGAAATTTCAACCTTAACACTTGTCAGTGAAAGAGCTATTAGATTTAGAGTATCAAATTTTTAAAAATCACATTATCTAAATTCGAATTAATGACATTTCTGTGAATTGAAGAAAAGCAATGAATTTTCTTCTAGAATTTGCCACCACATACTTATGTATACAAAAACTGGGCTAGACTTCTGAGGTTAGGTCATAAAAGGCCACGCAGAATTTGCCTTGTTCACTGACAACTTGCTCTTAGAGACCTGAGCCACCATGTGAGAAGACACCATACTAAAGAAGCCACATTCTGGTTAACAGAGACAGCTGAGCCCAGCCTTGTCTGTCAATGATAACTATCCAGAATCTGAGAAGCACATTACTAATACATCTTGAAGAGGACTTTGTGTACTCTTTTCAAGCAGAAAACCTAGTATTAAGAAATCATGTCCAAAATTGCCACTGCAGGTGGCAGACTTTGGAAACTGACGGTATCTACTCAAGTTTAACATATGCATACCCTAAACCCACTAATTTCACCCCTAAACATATTCTCAACATACATAAGGAACATGACACATGTACTAAAATTTCAAATCAGAACTTCTCATATTAGCCAAAAACTGGAAACTGCTCAAATGCCTATCAACAATAAATAGGACAAAAAACATTATGTGCTATTTACAAAACAGAATACTAAACAGTTGTAAGAACAGTCTACATGGAACAACATTAATGAATCTCACAACCAATGCTGAGAGAAAAAGAGCTAGACACAAAGGGTACATATTGTATGATTCCAATTCCATAAAGTACAAAAATAGGCAATACTAATCCATGCTGTTAGAAATCAGGATAGTGGTTACCCTTGGGGCAGCAGGTAATGATAGGAAGGTGAGGTTGGGGCATTGGTAATGTTCTGCTTCTTGATCAGGGAGCTGCTTAGATAAGTGTGGTGGTTTAAAAACATATCCATGGATCCTTTGACATTCTTCCCATCAGAGGGTGAAGTCCAATTCCTTTCCCTTGAATATAGACTAGCCTTAGTGACCCACCTCCATTATATAGAACGCACTGGAATTCACAGTGCATGAATTTCATTGCTAGGTTAGAAAAGGCACTAGAACTTCTACCTGGCTCTCTTTCTTGGAATGCTCACCCTCAGTGCCCAACCACCATGCTGTGAGAAAGTCAAGGAATCACATGGAATGTATTCTGGTCACAGACACAGCTAAAGTCCAGTCAACAGGTAGCATCAACAGCCAAACATGTAAGTGAAGGAAATGTCAGATGATTCCAGCCCTCAGCCTTCAAATTATTCCAGCCAAGCCCTGAACAAATTGCAAATTCATAAGCAAAATAAAAGTTGCTATTTTAAGCCACTAAACTTATTTGTTATACAAATATACATACCTGGAACACATAACAAGTGTGCTCGTATTGTGAAAATTCATCAAGATACATGCGTAATTATGATATATACACTTTCCCTTATATATACTAGGAAGGTTTGAATAAAAGTTTGAAATAAAAATCATATCATAAAAACAAGCTCAAATTTCTCATCAAACTTTTAAATAGATTTTATGCAAATTCAATATTTCACATCTCCCTCATACTTTGCCTTTTCCTTACAATTACATAATATAAAGAAAATATAACAAGTTTTTTCACCACACCCTATAGAGACACCTCCTAATGTCCATCAGTTTACTCTCACACACTGCCCAATTCTAATTATTTAGTATGTGTGGATGTAAAAAAAAAAAAAAAAGTTGGGAAGCACTGTTATAAGATACCTGCACAGCACCATTCCTTCTTCTTCTGTTAATAGAGTCTCATTGTCCTTTGGGAAACTACCTCACTTCTGATCAATCAAGGTAGCTGACCTGATTTTCAGCTTTTTCTTTAATTATATTATACCTCAAACCCTTCCAATAGTTTCTTATTTTAAGTTAGCAATATCTGGTCTCTAGTTTTGGCAATGTAAGAACACTTACTGATGCATATCTCCAATGGTAGCACACTGTGTGATATACAGTTGATAATGAATAAATATTAAATGTTTATAAATGATATTATACAACTGATTTTTGACAAAAGCAGAAAGGCAACACAGTAGAAAAGAATAGCCAGTCAGCAAATATTGCTAAACAATTGGGTATCCATATGTAACAAATATGAACTTGGATCCATGTCTCAGACCACAAATAAAAGTTAACTCAAGCCCTGGGCAGGTAGCTCAGTTGATTAGAGCATCAACCCAATACACCAAGGTTACAGGTTTGATCCCCAGTCAGGGCACATACAAGAATCAACCAATGAATGCATAAATAAGTGGAACAACAAATCAATGTTTCTCTCTCTCTCTCAAATCAATAAATAAAATTTTAAATGGTGGCTATGGTAAATTAAAAAACAGCAACAATTAACTCAAAAATTTGTCATAGACCTAAATATACAGCCTAAACTAGAAAACTTCTAGAAGAAAACATAGGAAAAGGTCTTTGGGAGCCTAGAGTAGGCAAGATTTCTTAGAAATGACACTAAAAGCATAACCATAAAAAAAAAAAAAAACCAGTTTGGACTTTATTTAAATTTAAAACTTATGCTCTTCAAAATACACTGTTAAGAGAATTAGGGAGAAAGCCACATACTGGGAGACAATCTCTGTAAAGCATACATCTGATAAATAATTTGTTTCCAGAAAAATATGAAGAACTCTAAAAACGAACAACCCAACTTTTTTTTTTCATCTTCACCAGCGGACACGCTTAGAGAGAGGAAGTGAGAGAGACAAAGAGAAATATCAATTGGTTGCCTTCTGTATGTGCCCCAACCGGGGATCAAACCCGCAACTCAGGTATGTGCCCTCACTGGGAATCAATCCAGCAACCTTCGGTGCACAGGATGATACTCAACCAACTGAGGCACCCTGATCGAGCACAACCCAACCTTTTAATGGAACAAAAATCTGAACAGACATCTCACTGAAAAGATACACAGATGGCAAATAAGCCCATAAAATGATGCTCAACTTCATTAGTCACTAGGAAAATACAAATCCAAACCACAACAAGATATGACTACGCACTTATTAGAACAGCAGAAATTAAAATCGACTGATATACCAAGTGCTGGTGAGATTATAGAGGAAATGGAACTTGAATACACTCCTAATGGGATGTAAAATAGTACTACCACTCTGGAAAACAATTTAGCATTTTCTTACAAAGTTAAACATACATCTACCATGAGATCCAACCATTCCACTTCTAGATTTTTACCCAAGAAAAGAAGGAAATATACAGAGGTGGGCAAAAGTAGGCTCATAGTTGCATTGTGACATTCTTTTGAGTTAATAAAGTTATTGTAATAATGATAACCTGCATGTCTTTTTCCATATGAAGTACTGTAAACCTACTTTTGCCCACCCCTGCAAGTCCCTGTAAAGAGTTGTACACAATGTTCATAATAGCTTTATTGGTAATAACCCAAAACTAGATGCAACCCAAATGTCCATTAACAGATAAGTGAATAAGTAAATTAGAGTACATCCATATAATGGAATACACTCAGAAAAAAAAAGGAATGAACTATTGATACACAGAACAACATGGATGAATGTCAAAATAATGGCATTAAGTAAAAGAAACTAGAGCACCTCCCACCTAAAGAATATATACTGTCTGACTCTACTTATATAAAACTTCAGAAAATGCAAATTAATTTATAATAACAGAAAGTGGATCAGTGGTTGCTTAGGTGTGGAAGGAAAAAAGGAATGAGAGAGAAAAATTACAAAAGGATATGAGAAAACTTGATGATTGTAGTGATGGTTTCAAGTGGGGTATACATATGTCAAAACTTATCAAATTATATATTTTAAATATGCTCCATATATTTGTCAATTATCCCTCAATAAAGCAATCTTTTAAAAAAAAAAAAAAACTGCAACTCAGCTGTCAGACTTTGGGGGAGCAGAAAGGAAGCAGAATGAAAATCTGGGTTAAAGACCTCAGTGAGATTTGTGAATTACCCAAGTATGCAAGGAATCCATGCTTCCCTTCCCTAGTCAAGTCTCAACTGAATTTAATGAGCCATCTCCCTGTTATTCTCCAGAAATGGTGACAACCACCACTATTGGGTCTGTTTTCTGGAAGAGAATGACCCAATCCATATAAAATTAATTCCATGTGTTATGAGAGATTGTCAATTAAACATATAATCCAATTTATAAACATTTTAAAGGACTTTCAACTTGCAGAATGGTTTTAATATTGAGAGTGAACATTTTTGCATGTGAATTCCAATACACACTAGTTATTTAATCTCTCAGAGCCTCAGTTTCCTCATTTGTGAACTACCATAATAAGAAAATGCAGGAAACTAAAAAAAGCAGACTTTGACGGTTAATTCTTTTTTGGGGGGCAGAGCCATCTTTCTTCCCCCTCTGCTCTGAGAGATATCCATTTCTTCCCATCTCCACCAGCAGTAATTATCTTCAGTAAGTCAAGCTTCTCTCCCAGCCTCCATCCTTCTATCACTGGACTCCTTGAGAGAGGTCCATGAGGTCCATAGCCTGGCTGACTATCACATTAGTCAAGAAGGCATCCAACCTCCACTACACTCAGCTGTGACTAAGGACCACAATGATGTGCTGGGCTGACGATGAGTTCTTCAAATTGTGTATTCTAGAGGTTGAGCTTCACTTTCCAGACAATCATTATCTGTTGAACGACCAGATGAGGAAAATCTCAACAGTATCCCATTTCTAATTGAGGGTGGAGGTAGTTTTCCAGGGTGGCCTGTGTTCTACGGGAGCAGAGCCATGTGGGTTTTGACTCTTTAAGGGAGGACAGAACTAGGGCCTACTGTACAAGAATTATGGTTGAGCCCACAGACCCTAGCATTAAGCAACTCTAGCTTAAATTTACGGCTGTCACTTAACGTGTGCGGCCTTATCATATCCAAAACAAATATTTTTCATCTCTACAGTAGGTATCTAATTTCTTTAAATGGCATTAACTTCCATTACAAATTACAGCATTTTGGCCAAGCACTACCTTCAACACTAATGGCAGCATTTAATACACTAATTCAAAAATTTCCTAAATAGATACTTAAATCAAAAGCTTGAATAATTATAACTCACTGAAAAAAACAAAGCTTTCACATTCTGAGTTAAGAATTTGAGAAGACAAGACCTAGAATCAAACTCAAATCAAGGTCCAAAAATGGTACAAATCTCAAAAAGCCAAACGGGTTTGCCACCTAAGATCCGCCTTGGTGCAAACCCTGCCCACTTTGGCGGCTCCACTCACCCTCCAACACTGGAACCCCGCCCCTCTCTGCGAGGTCCCGCCCCCCGCACCTGATGTTGGTTCCCATTGGGCAAAGCTGAATACTGTGTACACACCCGACACACGCACGTTTGACCAGGGCGCTTTGCGCCTGCGCAGCAGTGCCGTCAGGCGGCTGGGAACTGGGGGCTGGGGGGAGGGAGGCGGAGGTCAGACCGAATCTTCCTCCGTAATAAGCAACGCGTCCCGCGGTCCTGGCTCCGTGGGTCCGGTCGGATCGGGCCTGGGCGCCGGAGCTGCTGTGGCTCCCGCCGCGGCGGGTGCGATGGAGGCCGTGCCGGAGCCCAGCACTCACGCCGGGGGAGGCCGAGACAGCCGGCGGGTCTAGTACATGAGGCGGCAGCGACGGCAGCCCGGGCTCTCCATGAGCAAGCGGCGGCGGCGACGGGTGCGGCGGCACCGGCGGTTTTCGGTCCCCGGGGAGGTACGAGCAGTCGGCTTCCTGGTGGACCGAGGCTGTCGGGTGTGGAAACGCCTTCCGCGGCCCGGTCCTCTAGCCCATTGCCAGCAGTCCCAGGCGCTCTGCGGGGCCACTGCCGGAGCGGACGGGGGCGTCCAGGCTTCTACACCGGCTTCTGCTTCGGGGCCCCGCCCGCGGTGCGCCAGTGCCCGGTGCCAGGCCTCCGGGGGCGGCGGGCCGGGGCAGTGTGGGCGTGGCCGGCGCGGGGCTGCAGCGGGGTAACCTCCGCGCTCCCAGCCGGTCCCCGCCCGGGAGCCCCGTGCTGCTTCGTGGTGGGGCGCATGACCGTTTTTCACATTATTTCGGGGCGCCGATTCCAGAGGGGACTTTAGGACTCAGGAGCTTTTAGGGCGTCCGGCATTCAATACGTTGGCCAAATGGTAGGGTTCTCCTGACCAGCGTGGACTGTGGAGTACAGATTGTCATCCTTGGAAATGACCGCAAAAAAAAAAAAAAAAAATTGGTGTTTTGCCGAGGAAATAAGAGGTCGGGGGAGTTTAGCAGGTTTATTCAAACTGGAGGGCCTGTTGAGGCAGGAAAATAAAGAGAGCAGGATAATTCCTCCAGGATTTCTAATACAGTGCCTAACGAACAATCTAAGAAGGTGTGGTGAAAACAAAACAGGCTTAAGTAAAGCTCTTTGCAGTCATTTGTCCATCTTTTAAAGTAATTTTTAGTAATTAGTTTGGGACAAATTACCACATTAGTGTTTATATTAGATTAAGCGCCCTCTAGTTCTTACAGTCCTCTCTACCGCCCTCTTCCCAGCCCCCACCCCCAGAAAAAGGCTAAAGAAGTTTCACTACAATATATAATATTGTAGTTTAATTCTTTTAGAGTATAATTGTTGCTTCGTAGAGCTGTAGTTACTCTTCATTGGGTCATGTCCAAAAGATAATTTTGGGGGGAAAAATAACACTAGAGATTTGCGATTCCTTTTCAATGCAATGTTTAGGAATCTAAACTCAAGCTTTTGATCTTATGACCTTGCTACAAAATTATTTAAAATTCAACAGAAATAAATCAAACCGTGAAGAAAGTTATTTTCATTTTTAAAGTATTTGAATGCCTTACGATTTTTTCAAATCTGCTCGGGAAATCTGTTAGTTCTTAATAAGAGCTGAGTTTGTTTGCCTAGGTTCCAAATTTGCCACACCCTCTTATTCTTAATTGGTTGACTACAGCCAACCCTTTACTAACTGTATATAAACATATACACTTCAGGTTTAAATATAGTGTTGAATGTTTTAGAGTGCAGAGTATCTTTCTTCAAGTCAAAAATACTGTTTAATATATCATAGAACTGAATTTTTAGTTTACTACTATTGTAAAATCATCTTGAACGAACTTCTTCGTACAAATAAAACATAGGTCTGCAGTATTGAGTGTTGGTTCATGTTATGCTTGGGAGGGTGTGGCATTTGAAAAGATGGTCCAAATAGGATACTGACCTTCAGTCACCTTTTTTCCTATTCCTCGGATGCTTCCCTTTTTTCATAAAAAATATACTTTTCCATAAAAGCAATATATTGGAAAACACTATGATGTTTTTAGTATAGACATCTTTTGTCCCAAGTAAAGCAGTTTTTCTATTGTTTAATTAGGACATCATCCTTTAATTTTTTTTCATGTTTTGCTCTATATAACATATATATGATATGAACATGTTTATTAGAATACTGTCGATGACTTTAAAGACAAAATACTTAGTTATTCTCAAAGTTGGGGGAAGGATAGTTGCCAATTTAAATAGGGAGGACATCTTCAGTTCATTCCCAAAACATGCAGAGAAGGGAATCAGGATACTTACCAACTTCTGAATCAGATCTTCACCGCATGGCCTTTGTAGTTCAAATTGTAAACTATATAGCATGGTCCTAAATTGTAAGTAAAAATTCCCAAAGTTCATATAAATGATATTTGTATTAGCTGTGCTACTATTCAGTTAATTTCTCACTATTATTCTTCATATGTTATCTTTCAAAGCTAATCAGCCATTATTCTGTAGCCCAAATAAGGATTCCATTACAGTATATTCATTTTATAAGTGAAACCACACATATTAAGAAAATGAAGCACAGCTTTGATTTTAGAGGGTGGAAGAAGTTTTCATTAGGAATATACACAACCAAATTTAGATTGTATCTTTAAATAGCTTTACTTTCATTTAAGATTTTTTATTAGAGTTTTTTATATCACAGATAAAAATCTTTAGCATAATTAATACAAATGCCTATCAGATAGCTATTCTGTACCTCAAAAAAAGAGTTGCAGCTTCTTTAGAGGCCTTTCCAAAGACCATGCATATTGCCCCCAAAATGACAGCTAGAATTGTTTTAGATCTTTTTATTGCATTGGGAGACCATCTAACCAAATTTAATTTAAATCTTTAAATAGCTTTATTTTCATTTAAACATACATAGTCATATACATGTTCTATTTTTAACTTCTAAAATGCAGGATGAAGACACTGTTTGAAGAGATCAAAGCATCAATTAAAAATAACTATAACCAAGATCGCTCATTTTGGAGGCCTGTTCTTCCTTGGGGAGGTGTTTTTACTATCAAAGCTGGCCGCAAAGCAGTATCCTGTACACCACTCTATGTTGAAATAAGACTGAAAAATACCTGTACCATAGATGGATTCTTGATGTTATTATATGTCATTCTTCATGAAAATGAAAATTTTCCCAGGGAACTCTCTCTTCATTTAGGTAGAGAGTTTATAGACTGTTTTCTTTATTTAATGGACACCTACAGTTTCACAACTGTGAAGCTACTTTGGATTTGGGACAAGATGGAAAAACAGCAATATAAATCCGAAGTTCATAAAGCTTCATTAATAATTGATTTGTTTGGGAATGAACATGATAATTTTACAAAAAATCTCGAAAATCTCATGTCTACCATACAAGAGAGTTACTGTTCCAACTGGCGATGCCCAACTCGGGTGCAGGAAGATCAGCAGCGTACAATTAATATAAAGTAAGTTGCTCTAAAGTCTGTTTTATTGGCTCTAAAGTCTATTTTGTCACTTTTAGAAACTATACTTTTTAATGAAGTGCTATAGATATAAATCTATAATCAAAGTACTTCTTAAAGCACAACCCTGTGTAATTTCTTACACATAAATCAACCACAAATTCAAGATTCTTTAGTCCTATGACAGAAATATCCAAACATCTTAGAATTTACTTTACAAAACCAACTGATAACTATTTCACTTGCAAAATAATGAGTTATTCAGACTACAAAATATTTTGCTCTTGCTTTGTCTTTACTAATGTGACTGTAGATAATGAATTCCTGTGTCACAAATGTAACCTCTTGAAGAACACTATCCAGTGTAAAGTTCATTTCCCCCCTTAAATAGATCTCTGTTGAGTGAGCTAGTTCTACGTGAATAAGAAGATTGAGCCCTAGCCCATGTGGCTCAGTTGGTTGGAGCATCATTCCACACACCAGTAGGTGACAGGTTCAATTTCCAGTCAGGGCACATGCCTAGGTTGGCGGTTCAATCCCCTGCGGGGGCGCATACAGGAGGCAACTAATGGATGTTTCTCACATTGATCTTTCTCTCTTCCTCTCTCTAAAATCAATGTATTTTTAAAAAGAAGATTGAAAGTACTCCTTCATGTTATGGTCAGAGCATAATTATAGATCCAAATCTTAACACCTGGAGATGTGGCTATGAGGAGCATTTTCACTGACTAGGAAATGCTGGTAGCCTGCTACGTATTTTCAGAGACAAGGCAGACCTCTAAGCTGATAAATAACAGGGAGGAAGGCCAAATTAGCAAACCCTAGTGGAGTGCTGGGAAACATTAAAGCCACCAAGGGACATGAACTGGAAAAGAGGTAATTGCCAGTGGGAAAAAACAGGACAGAAAAATAGATCCAAACACACTGTTGTCAGAAAGGGTATTTGGCCCAATGGTAGAGAAAAACTACCCAATAGATTGTTCTCTTTGAGGAATATACATCACATACCCTAAATTATTAAATTCATATTTCTTTGTAGCATATTGTTTAATATTAGAATATCATGATATACATGTAAAGCTGAAGATATTTTATTCTTTTTAGAGTCCAGCAATTAATGTCTTTCTTTTTCTGAAACACACTTTTTGCATTTTCCTGTATTGCTGATATGAGGATGTTGATTATGAAATATATCAGGTAAAAAAGTTCTGTTACTCTAAATCAGACTGGACTAAAAAGCATTTCAGAAATTTGTCTTGTTTTTTTTAAAACAAATATTCTAATTTGAATATGTTTTGGATAATGAAATATTTACAATACTATATTAATACTAATATTTTGTGCTCGTGATAAAATATTTTTATCATATTCTTTATGACTGTTTTAAGCTTTTGCCTATTTTATTTAATCCTATATTTAAAACAACTTTTGAAATATGTTGGAAAAAATTTTAACTAATCAGGTAAGTGGCTGCAACTTAGGCTAGCAACTTTAGTAACTAACCAGCTGCTTTCCTGATTCTGGGTCCTACTTTCTTCCCCCTAGACCAGAATCCTTTCTGTTGAATCCTCTGGAAAAATTTTTAAATTAACAACAACTACATATTTCAGCATCAGTTTACAGAAAGCTTTGATGTTTCATGGAAAGTTTCATGCATTGACATATATTAAATTTAACTGGTTTCGCCTGGCTAATGTGGCTCTGTGGACTGAGTGTCATTCCATGGACTGAGAGGTCCTGGTTTGATTCCCAGTCAGGGCACATGCCCGGGTTGCTGGCTCAATCCCCAGTGGGGGGCATTTAGAAGGTGGCTGTTCAATGTTCATCTCTTGCATTGATGTTTCTGTCTCTCTCTCCTTTATTCTCTCTCTCTAAAAAATCAATAAAAACATATTTAAAAAAAATTTTTACCTGGTTTCTACACTATCTACAAGAAATACAAAGATGACTAACAGGTTATGTTTTTATTTGGTTTGCTAATAATGAATTGACCTATAAATTTTGTGATCCTAATAATGTATTTACCTTTAAAATGTTGAAGCAGTTCTTACATGCATTTTTAATTATTGTAGTCCTCCCCAAGAAATTCCACATGGAAACTTGATACGACTGGCTGTGGATGAGTTATTCTGTTCCAGGATTGAACTGTGTGAAGAGCATGGGTAAGTATATGATTGACATTTAAGATGAAAGTATTCTGTGTTGTTTATAAAGAAACCTGAACTGATAGGCTCTTTGATGTTAATTCTATATGAAATAGCTACTCATAAGTATTTAGGAAGTCTAACATTTTTAAAATCTTAACACTTTCTAGTTTCCTATACTATCTTATGCTGTATTGTCATTATCAAGTAGAATATAATACTATATAGTTAATTGACGAATACAAAGCAAATGCCTTTTCTTTTTCTCCCCACTGCTGAGTAGGTACAATAAAACCTTGGTTAACCGGAACCCAGCTAATCGGCACCCTCAATTAACTGGATTTTTTCTGCACTCCTCATTTAGGAGAAAGAGGTAAATTACAACCCAAATATGTAACATAATAAAATAATAAAAAAGAAATCCCAAGGGGCAGAAAGAATATATTCATCCCAATCTACATTATTGTACAATGAGAATTAATATATAGAAGGATGATCTTACAACTAATTAATCACAAAAGAAAGAATAAAATATATTCAATTAATTGTACTTAAATACAGAAAGTGAACTAATATATTTTAGCAACAAATACTGAAACAAAATGGTTTTCCTGTTAAATTAGTTTAGTCAGTGATGTTTGTTAACCAAGAGACTGTATGTACCCTGAGCATTCCGGTTAATCGAGATTTTACTGTATAACTGTATTTGTTGAATTCTGATCCATAAGCTTAATACCTGATGCTGCTAAGAAAACAGAATTTGCTTCATCCTATGGCAAAAGGAAGCAGTTAGAGAATTTTATCCAATCTAAGGAGGCCTATAAGAATCATATTATTCCCCCCTCTGTCATTATTTCCCTTTGAAACCATCTTAGATAAAGAAAAATGTATCTAAAAATAAAAGCTACTTACTTTTATAAGCCTAGATTAAAATAGTTTGCTTTTCCTAGAGTTCTAAAAGTTTCATTTCTAGCAACTAGAATATCAGAACTTGTAAACTTATGGTAATAGACATACAGAGGTATGCAAAAGTAGCTTTACAGTTGAAATACAAATAAATAATACAATAATTAATAAATAATAATACAAGAATAAACTGGTTTGTGTACTCACAACTGTACACCTACTTTTGCCAACCCCATATAAGGTATTAATATAGCCACACCATTATCCATACCTAAAAAATAGATATTTGTGCTTATTATGACATGAAGAAATAAAGACAAGCCAGAACTGATCAAAGGAAGCTTTATTCCAAGTTTAATAAAGTTCATGCCTATTTTCAATTTCAGGTGTGGTGGCTTAAGAGAATTCTCCCAACGAGTTTTCTGCCATGGGGCACCTCCTTTTGTTGTCTTAAATATGCAGCATTGGAAATCTGAAGATCTAGCATATGTACCCTATTACTTGGATTTATCTGATCACAAGTAGGTGGTTTTTTGTTTTATAAAACTAGTGGAATAAATTTATTTTGTTTTTCTGTTATTCTGTTATGATTTTGTCTATCCCTTGAGGAAGTATTTTGAAAAGATCATAGCTGTCTCTGAATTTATGTATCCTGAATAAGATCGGAATCTGTTACAGGGAGTTAGTCGCCAGCAGTGTTCATCGTGGTTAGGTGCTTGGATTATGGAACAGAGTTGGGTCAAACCCAGACCCACCTTTTATAAGCTATGTGACCTTGGACCAGCAACTTAACCAGTTTACTTATCAGTTTTCTTATCTATAAAACAGAGATGACGGTACCTATCTGGTGCCAATACTGTGAGGATTTAATTTACATAACACATGAGAAGTGTTTAGGATGGTACCTACACATAGTAAACAGTAAATTCTAGCTACTGTATTTCAAATCAAAATAGTATATGGTATGAAGTCATCACTTAAAAATAAAACATTACTGGCCCTGGCCGGGTAGCTCAGTCGGTTGGAGCATTATCCCGATGCACCAAGGTTGCAAGATTTGATCCCCAGTCAGGTCACCTTTAAAAAAAATAAAAATATTTCCAGTCAAGATGGTGGCATAGGTAAATGCAGTACTCGCCTCCTCCCACAACCACATCAAAATTACAACTAAACTACAGAACAGTCATCATTCAGAACTGCCTGACCGAGCTGAATAGAAGTCCTACAACTACGAAATTAAAAAAGAAGCCACATCGAGACTGGTAGGGGGTGGAGGCGGGACAAGATGGTTACATCCACATGTGGCAGATAAAAATCTGAAGGGGTACCCAAGCCGGTTTGGCTCAGCAGTTAGAGTGTCAGCCTGTGGACCAAAGGGTCTCGAGTTCAATTCCAGTCAAGGGCACGTACCTGGGTTGCCAATTTGATCCCTTGCTCTTGTTGGGGTCACAGAGGAAGCAACCGATTGATGTTTCTCTCTCTCTCTCCCTTCCCCCCTTCCACTCTATCTAAAAAAAAAAAAAAAAATCAATGAAAAAATATCCTTGGGTGAGGATTAACCAAAAAAAAAATTGAGAAGGGTACTTTGTGAAGGTCTTCCCTGAGGAGTGAAGGGTCCTCATCCCACACCAGGCCCCCTGGCTCAGGGTTCTAGTGCCAGGAAGAGAAGTCCCCCTAACTTCTGGCTGTAAAAACCAGGAGGAATTGAGGCTGAGGGATGCTGAGGCTTCTAGAGTCCCAAGCAGTTCCTCTTAAAGGGCCCACACATGGAATTACTCCCACTTGCTCCCTCCAGGCTCCAGCATGGGAGAGGCAGCTTGAAAGGCACCAGACACATACAGAAAAGAACTGAGTTGTTTGGCATAGGGTTGAGAGCTTGGAGAGGCAGCTCTCTCCTGGACAGATATGCTGGTGGAGGTGGCGGTTCCTTTGGTGAGCCCTTCCCAGACGGGACCAGCAAATGGGTACCATATCTGGGACTTCAGTAGCTTGACTCACACTGTCTGCCCCAACCTGGTGATTCCCTGATGTCCTGCCCCACCCAACCTTCAGACCCACCCAAGCTGTTTCCAGTGGCTTTACCATAAGATTGGCCTGTCTTGGCTCCTGCTTCATATTTTCCTAAATTCTCTCAAACAAGCAGCATCTGACCTCAGCAAGCTCCATACCTCTTGCTAAGTGGCCCCAGGTCTGGCACTAGAAGCAGCCAGCCTTGGTTCACAGCATTACTTTGCATGAGCACCTCCAAGCTCAGCACAAGAAGCAGCCATCTGCAGATCGCTTTGTAGCTTATGCCTGGTGGCCCAGGGTAGAACACAGGCAGTGGCTGACCTTGACCCAAAGCCAGGACACCCAGTGGACAGTTTCAGACCATGTCGAAGCACCACCACCCAACCGCCTCCACAAGCAACACATTCAGTGGGTGGACTCAGTGGGTACCAGAGCACTGCTGAAGTAAGCTTTGCTCTGTGTGGTGGGCCCCTGCATGGCTGATCCTCCAAGGTAGTCAGAGGCACAGCCAGTCCTTGCAGCTGATCAGCCTGAGTAAATCCCTCCCATTGATATGCTAACAGCAGTCAAGACTCAATTACAGCAGAAGAGTGTACAGTCTACACGAGGGGTGCACCTTGAGGGCCCAGCTGGGGTGATCAGGAAGACTGTGCCACCGGACCCTACAGGACACCTACTATAATAGGTCACCACACGAAGCCTAGGAGACATTGCAACTCTACCTAATACATAGAAACAGACAGGGAGGCAGCCAAAATGAGGAGACAAAGAAATGCCCCAAATGAAAGAACAGAACAAAACTCCAGGAAAAGAACTAAATGAAACAGATAAGCAATGTGACAGGTGCAGAGTTCAAAACACTGGTTATAAGAATACTCACAGAACTTAGTGAGGACCTCAAGAGCATAAAAAAGGACTGGTCAGAAATGAATAATTTACAGGGATTCAGTAGTAGAGTAGGTGATGCCAAGAAGCAAACCATTGATTTGGAATATAAGGAAGCAAAAAACACCCAATCAGAACAGCAAAAAGAAAAAAGAATCCAAAAAAATTAGGATAGTATAAGGAGCCTCAGGAAAAACTTCAAGCATACCAACATTGGCATCATGGGGGTGCCAGAAGGAAAAGAGAGAGCAAGAACCTGAAAACCTATTTGAAAAAAATGATAGAGAACTTCCCTAAGTTGGTGAAGGAAACGGACATACAAGTCCAGGAAGCACAGAGAGTCCCACACACACCAAGAGACATCACAGTCAAAATGTAAAAGGTTAAAGACAAAGAGAGAATCTTAAAAGCCGCAAGAGAAAAGCAGTTAGTTACCTACAAGGGAGCTCCCATAAGACTGTCAGCTGATTTCTCAAAAGAAACTTTGCAGGCCAGAAAGGAGTGACAAGTGATGAAAAGCGAGGCCCTACAACCAAGATTACTCTATCCTGCAAAGCAGTCATTTAGAATCGATGGACATATCAAGAGTTTCCCAGACAAGATAAAGCTAAAGGAGTTCGTCACCACGAAACCAGTATTAAATGAAATGTTGAAGGGTCTTTTTGAAGGAGAAGAAGATCAAAAATATGAACAATAAAATGAACAATAAAATATAAACAATAAAATATGAACAATAAATACATATCTCAACAATTGAATCTACAAACAAAATGAACATGCAGAACAGAAACAGACTCATAGATACAGAGAACTTTTTGTTGGTTGCCAGAAGGGAAGAGGGCTGGAGAGATAGGGGAAAATGGTGAAGGGATTAAGAAGTACAAATTGGTTGTTAGACTGGGTGGGAAGAGATAAACCAAAGGACTTATACGCATATATGCATAACCAAGGGACACAGATAATAGTGTGGGAAAGGCAGGAGGGGGCCAGAAGTGGGGAGAAGGGCATCAAAAGGGGGGGTGGACATCTGTAATACATTCAACAGTAAGGATAAGTTTAAAAGTCTTAAACATTTTATTCCAAATTATGAGTTACATTAGTTTTACAGATGGATGTCTTTTTCTGAGAATAGAATGCAATCAATCTCAATTTTTTCTGAGTTAAGAATTTAGGGAATATTTATCTTAAGAACAAAGTATTGTAATTTTCTGCTGCACTTTGTCATTGAATTCACAGGTATTTGTTGGAAGGTGCCACATTATTTAACAAAGAGGAACATCATTATTCTGCAGCTTTCCAGATTGATGGACATTGGATGCACTATGATGGCCTCAGAAATGTGAATTTAATTTTGTTAAATAAACCCCCCGAGTTCCTCCTCTTGTCATCATTGGTTTATATTCGAGCAACAGAGAAATAAATACACTGATGCTAAATTTAATTGTTTCCCTCCTGCCCATGCTCCCTAAGATGAAGGGCTTTTATTTGGTATATACTTGGTATCCAAGGAAATAGTTCAACTATACTAGTTTCAGAGGTGTATTTACCAGTGTGTAGCCCCAGGTAAATGTTTTATATAGAGAATCTATGCAAAAATGTTTGTATTTCTTTTTTCTATATCCTGGGTTATTTTTATATAAGTATATTTTATGTTGAAATAAAATATATCTTTGTATTTTTTTATTTATATGTACCTCAAAGATTTTTTACAATTCTGTCCTTGAATCTAAGAAAATACTTTGTCATTTGAATTCTCAATTTGGGGTTTTGTTTGTTTGTTTGTTTGTTTTGATAGTCAAATAAAACCTGGGTAAAAGTCAGTGTTTCAATTTATGTAAATTTCACAGTTCAAAATGTATTTGACTTTATTTCTTTGCCCTACCTCACTATAAAGTGCACTATTGGATCTAGTATGTATCTGAACATACAAGTTATAGATGGCTTAGTCTATTTTACCTGTTGTTTTGCCTAATTTCTCTGAAGCAATTTTTTAAACATTTTTGGTGAGAATAATTTCTTTATAATGGCAAATTCCTCTAACCGTTTGCTGAAGTATTATAAACCTGCCAGCAGATTTTGTGTTACCTAAGTTCCTGAGCTTAATTGTAGTTATTGTTAAAAATAACTTATATAACTAGTCTAAACATTTATCTCATAATTAAATGTAATGGAAATTACCCAATAAAAATGTATTTTGCAGATAACTAAAAAAATTAGGCAACTGAGACTAATGTTGGATTAATAGTAGAAATGTACTTTAAATATATACTTAAGAGGAAATGGGTTCTTGGGAATATTTCTTTACCTAGTAAGTCATACTGACACAGGAAAAAAATACTTATATTTTTGGAGTAACATCTGCTGGCTCCCTTTAAGTAGTAAATTGGTAACATGAGGCATTGATTTGCAATAGGAATCACTAGAATTGTATAGATATCAGAATATTGTGTTTCTTTTCAAAGACCCTAAGATCTCTCTCTCCTTCTCTTTTGCAAATTAAGGGGAAAATTAAGTAATATTCTTAAGGGAAAATACTTTTTGAAATTTATTATAATTTTTTTAGTGTTTACATTTCATTAAACAGTCCACCTTAAGTTTTGAGTTGAGATTGTGTGCACTATATTGGAGATTTCTATGTGATAACCCAGGTCACTGCCATATACCAAACTGCTAAATTTTAATTCAGTAACTTAAGTCTTACATTGGCATGGTGCCATGTTGAGAGAATTGACCGAAGAATGGATAAATGTGAGTGAAACATTGCTGAGGATGCCTCACTTTGAGCAAATACTATGAAAATTGCTTTTTTACACGAGATTAAAAAAATTATTTATTTTATAAAAATAAAAAAAAATTCACCCCAGGATTTACTTAAATAGTTCCCTGAGTGTATTTAAATAAAATTTGATTTAGTCAACTTTTCTGGGGATACCTTATTGCATGAATCAAAGTATATAAAAATACAAATTCTAGCATATACATAAAAGATATCATTAACAAAATTATTCCTACTGCAGATTTATTTTTTTAGGAATTGCACTTTATTTGGAATGATGTTAGTTTATCATAGAACAATGACTTACCTACCTCACAGGGTTGTTGTGAGGATTTAGATGTTTGTTAAAATCTTGACTACCTTGAACATGCTAATAAACTTATTTTTTCTACCTCTTTCATATACAGGCAAGTCTCCCAGATTCTCTCTTACTAATGAACTTTTCAGATCTTCTTTTTAAAACTTACTTAGGCAATAGCTCATGTGAGTGATGGATTTAATGTGTAATGGAATTTAAGTATGTCTTCTGGACCCCAGGAGGGTTGGGGTTTAAGGATAATAGGTAGTTTATTTTGATGGTGGTGGTTGGTTGATAGAAAGAAGAAATTATTCCCTGCTGACCAAATAGTAGGAAAAGGGTGAAAAGGAATAAACTAAACTAGATTATCTGCAGAATGTGAAGGTGAGGGTTATGGAAAATTCCTTATAACCTTAAACACACTTAGAGAAATTAGAGAGGGGCGGTTCAAAGATATAAGGGAACACTCAGAATATATTTTTAATCAAAGTGCCACAAATCATAACTATACCCATGGGGAGAGCAAAAGTGATTTTAAAACCCTGATCCCAGAGGGGGTAAAACAATAAATATAACAAATTTAAGGAGGAATTTCTAACTTACCTCTCTTCAGCAAAAGAAAACTTTACCCTCCCAACATAGCAAATGATCTTACTTAGATTTATCCTTCATTATTAATTATTAGACTTTATTTAATATCTGAGGCCTGCTCACTGTATCTGATCCAATCAAAGAGAAAGAAAAAAAAAAAAAAAACCTAAAAATAACCGCGGGCAAGCTTTGCATACTTACTAGGGTGACTTCTGTAATCTATTTCATTCTTAAATTATGAGCAAACAACTAAGCTATATAAGCAGATAACTACTAAGACATAAACAAAAAGCAATACTTGTTTAGCAAGTTTAATTTTATAATTAAATGAGTTAATGACAATGATTTGAAAATAATTGTAATGCACTATAAGAAAAAAGGGTAAGCAGTTCATGTAAAAATGACTGCAACAAGTAATAAACTACAGCCAAAGCAAACATTTATGCAGGGTGGGGCAGAAGTAGGTTTACAGTTGTTCAAATGGAAAATAATATAAGAATAAACTCTGCCTTTCGTACTCATAACTATAAACCTACTTTTGCCCCACCCTGTATTCTTATCTTCCTTTGTTAATGCCTCAACATTTAAAATGAGCATCAAATTATTCTGCATCAAAAGCTAAACTCACATAGCTTTTGAAGTTCATCTTTTTTTATTTTAATTTTTTTAATTATTTGTATTAATTTGTTTTTGTTACAGATGTTTCTCTTTTTTCTCCCATTGACACCCTCCTCCCCATCCCCCCCCCACCCCATCAACAGCTTTGTTGTCTATGTCCATTGGTTATGCATACATGCATATAAGTTCTGTGGTTTATCTCTTCCTTCCCAACACCCTTCTTCTGAGGTTTGTCAGTCTGTACCCTACCTCTATGTCTCTGGGTCAATTTTATTCATCAGTTTGTTTAGTTGATTATATTCCACAAGTGAGATCATGTGCTATTTGTCTTTCTCTGCTTGGCTTGTTTCGCTTAGCATAATACTCTTCAGGTCCATTCATGTCATCTCAAATGATAAGAGATCTTTCTTTCTTACAGCTGCATAGTATTCCATTGTGTACATGTACCACTGCTTTTTTATCCACTCATCTACTGATGGACACTTGGGTTGTTTCCAGATCTTAGCTATTGTAAATAGTGCTGCTATGAATATAGGGGTACATATATTCTTTCTGATGGGTGTTTCAGGCTTCTTAAGGTGTATTCCTAGAAGTGGGATCACTGGGTCAAATGGCAGTTCAATTTTTAACTTTTTGAGGTAACACCATAGTGGTTGCACAAGTCTGCATTCCCACCAGCAGTGTACTAGAGTCCCCTTTTCTCCACACCCTCGCCAGCACTTGTTTGATGCTTTGTTGATGGCGGCTATTCTGACAGGTGTGAAGTAATACCTCATAGTTATTTTAATTTGAAACTCTCTGATGATTAGTGACATTGAGCATTTTTTCATATGTCTCTTGGCCATTTGTATGTCCTGTTTGGAGAGGTATCTATTTAGGTTCTCTGCCCATTTTTTAATTGGATTCTTTGTCTTCCTTTTGTTGAGTTGTATGAGTACTCTATATATTTTGGAAATTAACCCCTTATCTGATGCATCATTGGCAATTATGGTCTCCCATATAGTGGATTCCCTTTCCATTTTGATGGTTGTTTCTTTTGCTGTGCAGAAGCTTTTTAGTTTGATGTAGTCCCATGTGTTCATTTTTTCTTTTGTTTCTCTTGCCTTAGGTGTTGTATCAGTGAAAATTCTGCTGCTTATGATGTCTGAAATTTTGTTGCCTGCATTTTCTTCTAGGATTTTTATGGATTCACGAGTTACATTTAAGTCTTTTATACATTTTGAGTTTATTCTTATGTGTAGTTTATGTTGGTGGTATAGCTTCATTTTTTGCATGTACTGTCGGATTTTCCCAGCACCATTTATTAAACAGGCTGTCTTTACTCCATTGCATGCTCTTGCCACCTTTGTCAAATATTAACTGAGCATATTGTCTTGGGTCAGTTTCTGGGTTCTCTGTTCTGTTTCATTGATCTATCTGCCTGTTCTTGTGCCAGTACAAGGCTGTTTTGATTACAGTGGCTTTGTAGTATAACCTGATATCTGACAATGTGATCCCTCCTACTTTGTTCTTCTTTTTCAAGATTGCTGTGGCTATTCGGGGTCTTTTTTGGTTCCATATAAACTTTTGGAGTGTCTGTTCTAGTTCTGTGAAATATGTCATTGATATTTTGATGGGGATTGCATTGAATCTATAGATTGCTTTGGGTAGTATGGACATTTTAATGATGTTAATACTTCCAATCCATGAACATGGTACATGCTTCCACTTTTTTATATCTTCCTCTATTTCTTCTTTCAATGACCTGTAGTTTTCTGTGAAGAGGTCCTGTACCTTTTGGTTAAGTTTCTTCCTAGGTATCTTAATTTTTTTTGCTGCAATGGTAAATGGGATTGTTTTTTTAATTTCTCTTTCTGTGAGTTCATCATTGGTGTGTAAGAATGCTGTCGATTTCTTGACCTTAATTTTGTATCCTGCTACTTTGCCAAATTCATTTATTAACTCTAGTAGATTTTTGATGGAGTCTTTAGGGTTTTCTATGCACAATATCATGTCATCTGCAAATAATGACAGTTTCACTTCCTCCTTTCCATTCTGGATCCCTTTTATTTTTCCTTCATGTCTAATTGCTGTGGCTAAGACTTCCAGTACTGTTAAGGGGACCAGAAAGTAATGTCGTTTTTGCACGATTCGATATTCAGTTGTCATTTATGAGTTCATTGTGTACTTCAAAATCGTGCCAAAGACATTTTAAGGTTAGAGTGACTTGTTTACTCGTAAATAATTAAATCTTAATTTTTTTTTTTTTTTTTTTTTTTTTTTTTTTTTGCAATTTATAGTGAAATGGCCAGCCAAATACCAGAAGAGGTACATATCTGGCATTGTATGCTTTTGAGTTTCACAAGGGTAGTAACACAACAGTTGCTACCAAAAACATTTATGATGTTTATCCAAGTGCATTAGATGTTCATAAATGCCAAAGGTGGTTTTCTAAGTTCAAATCCGGTAATCTTGATCTTTCTGACTCATATCAATCAGGAAGACCAACAACTTTAGACAATGACATGTTAAGGGTGGAAGTGGAAGCAAATCTGTGTCAGACAATCGAGGAACTGTCAAACACTCTTAACCAACCTTGGCCGACCATCCAAGAACATTTGCAGCACATTGGTAAAGTAAGCAGAGCAGGTGTTTGGGTCCCGCATAATCTGTCCGAAGAAAACAAAGCTAACCGGTCCACCACATGCAACTTACTGCTTCAGCGGAACACTATAGAAGCGTTTTTTGATCACTTGATCACTGGAGATGAAAAATGGGTCCTCTATGATAATCAAAAACGCAAAAGGCAGTGGCTCTCTCTGAAGGAATCACCACAAAGTACAGCTAAGCCAGGTTTACACCCCAAAAAGGCACTTTTGTGTGTTTGGTGGAGTATTCGCGGGGTCGTTCATTTTGAAGTGCTGAAACCTGGACAAACTGAATGCAGACCTTTACTGTGAACAGTTGGATCGAGTAAATCAATCTTTAATTGAAAAGTGCCCAGCAATTGTCACCAGAAAAGGTGTTATTCTGCAACATGATAATACAAGACTGCACTGCGCAAGACGAACTCTGGAAAAAAATTAATGAATTGGGGTGGGAGGTATTGCCTCACCCACCATACTCGCCTGATATTCCGCCATCGGATTTCCATTTATTCCGATCGCTACAACATTTTCTAAGTGGCAAAAAATTTGAAAATTTGGATGATGTCCAAAATGCCATCTCCAGATATTTTGCTCAAAAACCAATTGATTTTTATTGATCTGGCATTGAAAATTTGCACACTAGATGGCAAAAAGTTGTTGATAACGAGGGTGATTACATCATTGATTAAAAATAAAAACTTGTTAAAAATGTATCTGTTTGAATTAATGTCATAAAAACACCACATTACTTTCAGGTCCCCCTAATATGTTAAATAAGAATGGCGAAAGTGGGAATCCCTGTCTTGTTCCTGTTCTTAAGGGGAATGCTTTTAGTTTTTGCCCATTGAGTATGATGTTGGCTGTAGGTTTTTCATATATGGCCTTTATTATGTTGAGATATAATCCCTCTATTCCCTCATTGCTGAGGGTTTTTATCAGAAATGGGTGCTGGATTTTGTCGAATGCTTTTTCAGTGTCTATTGATATGATGATATGGTTTTTATCTCTCATTTTGTTTATGTGGTGTATCACATTGATTTGGGAATATTATTCCATCCTTGCATCCCTGGGATGAATCCCAGTTGGTCATGATGAATAATTTTTTTGATGTATTGCTGGATCCAATTTGCTAATATTTTGTTAAGCATTTTGGCATCTGTGTTCATTAGGAATATTGGCCTGTAGTTTTCTTTCTTTGTAGTGTCTTTATCTGGTTTTGGAATTAGGATTATGCTGGCCTCATAAAATGAGTTTGAAAGTGTTCCGTCTTCTTGGATTTTTTGTAATAGTTTGAGGAGAAAGGGTATTAGATCTTCTTTGAGTGCTCCGTAACACTCCCCCGTGAAGCCATCCGGGCCTGCACTTTTGTTTGCTGGTGTTTCTTAATTACATCTTCAATTTCCTTTGTTATTGATCTGTTCAAGTTTTCTATTTCTTCCTGGTTCAGTTTTGGGAGACTATGTGTTTCTAGAAATTTGTCCATTTCTCCTACATTGTCCAATTTGTTGGCATATAATTGTTCATAGTATGATTTGATGATCCTTTGTATTTCTGTGGTGTCAGTTGTTACTTCTCTTTTGTTTCTGATTTTGTTATTTGGTGAGTCTGGCTAAAAGTTCATTGATTTTTTTTTTTTTTTAATCCTCACCCGAGGATATTTTTCCATTTTTTGTTCAGATAGAGTGGGAGGGAGAGACAGGAAGAGAGAGAGAGAGAAACATCGATGTGAAAGGGACACATCTAGTGGCTGCCTCCTGCACGACCAACCAGGGCCAGGGACAAACTGCAACCGAGGTACATGCCCTTAGCGGGAACCGAACCCGGGCCTCTCTAGACTGCAGGCCGACGCTCTAACCACTGAGCAAAACCGGCCAGGGCAGTTCATTGATTTTGTTTATCTTTTCAAACAACCAGCTTTTTGTTTCATTGATCTTTTGAATTTTTTTTTTAGTCTCTATGTTGTTTATTTCTGCTCCGACCTTTACTATTTCCTTCCTCCTACTAGCTCTGGGTTTTTCTTTTGTTTATTTTCTAGTTCTTTAAGTTGTAGGATTAGGAATTTTTCTTGATTCTTGAGGTAGGCCTGTAGTACTATGAACTTCCCTCTCAGGACTGCTTTCGCTGTGTCCCATAGATTTTGTGTTGTGTGTTCGTTTTCATTGGTTTCCAGGAAGATTTTAATTTCTTCCTTAGTCTCGTTAGTAATCCTTTCATTGTTTAATAACATGCTATTTAGCCTCCAAGTGTTTAAATGTTTTTGTGTGTTTTTACTGTAATTGAGTTCTAGTTTCATGCCACTGTGATCTGAGAAGATGCTTGATATGATTTCAATTTTCTTGACTTTGTAGAGACTTACTTTGTGTCCTAACATGTGGTCTATCTTTGAGAATGTCTCATGTGCACTTGAGAAGAATGTATATTCTGTAGCTTTGGTGTGAAATGTTCTATAAATATCAATGAAGTTCACCTGATCTAGTTTGTCTTGTAAGGACTCTATGTCCTTGTTAATTTTTTGTCTAGAAGATCTATCCAGTGGTGTCAGTGGCGTGTTAAAGTCACCCACTATGATCGTATTGCTATTGATCTCTCCCTTGAAGCCCTCCAGAAGTTTTTAAATACATTTTGGTGCTCCCGTATTTGGTGCGTATATGTTTACCAGGGTTATATCCTCTTGTTGGATTGATCCTGTCAATATTATGTAGTGAACTTCTCTGTCTCTTATTATGGCCCTCGTTTTGAAGTCCATCTTGTCAGATATGAGTATTGCTACACCAGCTTTTTTTTCATATCCATTTGCTTGGAAAATTTTTTTCCATCTCTTCACTTTCATCCTGTATGAGTCTTTTGTTGTGAGGTGGGTCTCTTGTAGACAGCATATATATGGGTAGTGTTTTCCTATCCAATCAGCTACCCTGTGTCTTTTGATTGGAGCATTTAAGCCATTTACATTTAAGGTTATTATTGATAGATAATTATCAGTTGCCAGTTTAATTTTATTCCTGTGTTCCTTTCTCTCCCTCTCTCTGTTTCTTCTTCTTTTTATAGTAGTCCCTTTAGCATTTCTTGTAGTGCTGGTTTGGTGGTGGTAAATTCCTTTAGCTTTTTTTTTTTTTTTTTTTTTACCCGTGAAGCTCTTTATTTCTCCTTCAATTTTGAATGATAGCCTTGCTGGATAGAGTAGTCTTGGATTCAAACCCTTGCCTTGCATTACTTTGTACACTTCATGCACTCCCTTCTGGCCTGCAGCATTTCTATCAAGAAATCAGCTGACAGTCTAATGGGAGCTCCCTTGTAGGTAACTTTCTATCTCTTGCTTCAAGATTTTTTCTTTGTCTTTAATGTTTGCCATTTTTATTATGATGTGTCTAGCTGTGGGTCTTCTGGGATTCATCTTTCTTGGGACTCTCTGTGTTTCCTGGACAGGTTCTCTATACCTTTCTCTAATTCTTCCCCTTCCGGTACCCCTATAATGTGAATGTTGTTACACTTTGTATTGTCCCACAGCTCCCTTAAACTCTCCTCCTGCTTTTTAAACTTTTTTTCCATTTGCTGCTCTATTTGGGTGTTTTTCTCTACCTTGTCTTCTAAGTCGCTGATTCAGTCTTCAGCTTCTTCTAATCCACTATTGAACCCTTCTAAGGTATTTTTCATAACAGCTATGTCATTCTTTATTTCCTCTTGGTTTTTGTGCATAGCTTCTACCTCTTTTTTTAAGCTGAAGTAGTTCCCAGTTGAGCTCTTCATAATTCTTATTAAGTTGCTTGTAGTTCTCACCAAATTGTTTGAGCACCCTTATAATCATTGCTTTGTATTCTTTATCTGAGAAGTTGCTTTCTTCCATTTCCTGTAGTTCCTTTTCTGGTGATTCCTCTTTTTCTTTCCTTTGGGTGTTGTTTCTTTGTCTCCCCATTTTAGCCGTCTGGTAGCTCTAGACCCAGTGAGGGATGTTTGGATGTGTAGGCAGCTCACTGTATATCAAATAAGGCTTCTGTGCCTCCCAGACTGTTCTGTTGTGTGTCACCTCTTGCCCGCTGTGGATCCTGGAGGATTGACTACTGGGGTCTGGTATTGGTGTGTCCTGGTAGGTGTTGCTGCTGGATCACGTGGACCCCTCTGAAGCTGTGGTCCCCGCTGGTTGCTGGTGCCACCTGTAGCTGTATCTCTCTGGCCCTGCTGGAGCCACACTCCCTGACCACACTGTGAGCAGCTGGGTTGTACAGACCCTGTTGGAGCCCCCACTCGTCACTAATCCCATGTGGAGCTGGATCGCACAGTCCCCTCTGGAGACCTGGTTCTGTGCCTATCTTGTGGGCAGCTGGGTTACGCAGGCCTCTCAGTAGCTCCACCTCCCTGCAGGTCCCATGGGGAACTGGATTGCACAGGACTCTATGGAGTCCCAGCTCCCCACCACTCTTATGGGCCACTGGTTTGCACAGGTCCCTCCGGAGCCCCGGCTTCACACTGCTCTTGTGGGCCACTAGGTCACATAGGTCCCTCTGGAGCCCTGGCTCCCAACCGCTCCTGTGGGCTGCTGGGTTGCATAGGTCCCTCTGGAGCCCTGGCTCCCCACTGCTCTTTTGGGCCACTGGTTCACACAGGCCTCTCTGGAGCCCCAGCTTCCCACTGCTTTTGTGGGCAGCTGGGTTGCACAGGCCCCCATGGAGCCCCAGGTCCTGTGGCTGGTGGCTGGGGAGCACTGTTGCCCAGTGGGGCTCAGCTCCTGCTCAGCCTTTGCTGTAGTTTATGGGGATGGGTCTCAGCTGCTGATCTGTGATTCTTTTGCCTGGGGATGGATGTCTGCTCCACAGCCTCTGTTGCTGGGGGTATATCTTGACTCTAATTGGACTGCTACTGTGGGGGATGGTATTGGGCTCCTAGCCATTTGCGGTTTCCACAGCAGGCACCTTGACAGCTCTGCTACTGTGCACTGGTCTGTGTTGACACAGGGTGTCCACTGGTTCAATGGTGCCAGGTGCACTGGTGGGCTCAGGTTGCTGGGCCCTAGCCACTCCCACTGCCTCCTCCCAGGGAAGACCTGGGATCTTTCAAAATGGTGGGACCTCCCCATGGCGCAGGGAGAAGCACCCTGAAGAGCCACTTACCGAGGTAGCTGGCTGCTCCCCATTCACAGCACAGGAACCTTCTGCTCCTCGTCTCTGCACTGCATGAATTTGGTCGTCCACCTTCACGTCCACTCACTCTCACACACTAGCTCACTCTCTCACACACTCACCCTCCCTCCAGTCCTGTCCACCTCCATCTTCCCCAATTGTGTGACGTTCATCTTAATGATGCCTTACTAATGGGTTCCAACCCACCCAGCTTTCCAGATAGTGACCAGTTCACTATCTGGTCACCTGTACAACGTTTAACTTCAAATTTTAACTTGTTCTCAGGGCAAAACAAACTTTTACTCTATCTCTGGCAAATTCAGGAAGAAATTAGTGGGGAGTCTCTGTAGATAGACAATTTCTTTATATGCTGTTAACTACCTAAGGAGGAATATGAGGTTATTTACCCTCAATGAGAAATCAGTTCTATTGTCCATCCATTCTTTTTCTATGAGCTAGCAAGAGTAGTATCTTGAAAATGAAAGTGAGCTGCTCTGATGGGGTCCTCAGAAAGGATATGTACTAGAACAGGAGCTTGGGAGCAAATCAGCTGTGCAGACATGGTAGAATTAGAAATCTGCTGTTCACCACAATGAGATTATCACCTCACACCTGTCAGAAGAACTATCATCAATAAATCAACAAACAAGTTTCGAGGAGAATGTGGAGAGAAGGGAACCCTTATGCACTGTTGGTGGGAATGTAGATTGGTGCAGCCAATACTTTTTACTGTATAAAGTAGTATGGAGTTACCTCAAAAAATTTTAAAAAGTAACTGCTTTATGACCCGCCAATTCCATTTCTGGGAATATATCCAAAGGAACCTGAAACACTAATTTGAAAGAATATATGCACCCCTATGTTCATTGCAGTGTTATTTACAATAGCCAAGATTTAGAAGCAGCCCATGTCGATCAGTAAATGAGTAGGTAAAAAAGCTGTGGTATACTTACACAATGGAATACTACTCAGCTGCAAAAAAAAACAAAAAAGAAATCTTACTCTTTTTGACAGGATGGATGGACCTGGAAAGCATTATACTAAGTGAAATAAGCCAGTCAGAGAAAGGCAAGTACCAAATGATTTCACTCATATGTTGAATCTAATGAACAAAATAAACTAATAAACAAAATAGAAATTGACTCATTGATAGAACAAACTAACAGCAGTGAGAGGGTAGGGGCTTGAGGGCCTGGGTGAAAAAGGTGAAGGGATTAAGCAAAAAAAACAAAACCCTCATAGACATGGACAACAGCATGGTGATTACCAGAGGAAAAGAGGGATGGGGAAGGTAGAAGAGGGTATAGGAGGCATAAAAAAAGAAGAAATCTGCTGTTCACAGCTTCATTTTCATTACTTCCTTATTTTCTCTTTGAAATCTGTAGTGTTATTTTTTTTCTTTTAATCTTCACTTGAGGACATGCTTAGAGAGAGGAAGGGGGAGAGGGAGAGATAGAGAAAAACATTGATCTGAGAGAGAAGCATTGATTGGTTGCCTTCTGTATGCTCCCCAACTGGGGATCAAACCTGCAGCCCAGGTATGTGCACTGACCAGGAATAGAACCAGCAACCTTTCGGTGCATGGACAACTGAGCCACTCCAGCCATACTGTAGTGTTATTTTTTAATATATTTTTAAAATTTATTTTAAAGAGAGGAAGGGAAAGAGAGAGAGATAGAAACATCAATGAAAGAAAACATTGATTGGCCGCCTCTTCATGCTCCCCACCGGGGATTGGGCCCACAACCTGGGCATGTGCCCTGACCAGGAATCGAACTGGCGACCTCTTGGTGCATGGGTCGATGCTCAACCAGTGAGGTACACTGGCTGGGTGTAGTGTTATTTTTAATGTAATTAGAAAAATAACATATAAATCAGTAAAAAAAAAAAAGCAGTAAGTCCAAAAAAAAGTGAAAAGAAGAAAATGATTGCCCATGATTTCTCCACCCAGTGAAAATCATTGGTTCATACTGGTAAAGCCTTTTTGAAAAATCCAGCATGGCTCCCTAGTACTGAAGAGGACCAAGAATCAAGGAGTTAGGTCTTTGAAATAAGAAATTTATACTCCTGGGGTTTGGCATAGTGGTGACAGAAATAATCAGCATGACAAAACTAGGAGAGGGAAGTGAGACAGCAGAAAACTGCTATGGCCACCTGTTCAGACATTTATTTATACCTGGACACTTGCCTTCAGAAGCTTTCATCTTCTCAAACATTCAAGAACTCATTATTTTATTTTATGAAGGATGTCATTCCTTTATGTTCCTCTACCTACATCTCAAAACTAGTATTCCAGGTGCCAGAGTTGGGAAGCAAAACCCTGTGGTATACATTGGCCCAAAAAGAATACAACAAAATAGACTTTGTTTCCCTGTTAACCAAACAAAGGAATAACAGAAGATTAAGGGTCTGGCCATTAAGGGAACTTGCTCAGTTGGTTGTAATGTCGTCCCAGTGTGCCAAGGTTGTGGTTTGATCCCTGGTCGGGGCATGTACAGGAAGAAATGAATGCATGAATGTATGCATGAATGAATTCATGAATGTATGGAACAACAAATGGGCGGAACAATGAATGGGTATCTCTCTCTCTCTCTCTCTCTCTCTCTCTCTTTCTCTCTCCCTCTTTCTTTCTTCTCTCTCCTCCCTTCCCTTCTTCTCTCTCTCTAAAAATCAATAAAATAAAATAAAGTACACTGAGCATGATTAGCTTGCTTTAAAGGTAGAGTAGGAAAAAGCTGCCTGAGGGAGTATGTGAAGAGAAGGTAAGGAGACAATAAATATCTCCGCACATTCAACATATGGGAATTTTAGGGCAGAAGGAAAGGAGAGGAGCAGAGAAGATGGCAGGAAACGGGAGAGCTGACTTGTGCTCAGGTCAAGAGGTCCAGAGGCCGAGAAATTAAGACTTGGAGGAAATGGCTGACAAGGGAAATCTTTATCCAAGCAAGCTAAGCTTGATTTGGAGGCTACAAGCTAGAACAAATATCAGATATACTTTCTCTGTACCATTCACTTAATACATACTTACTATCTACTATTTGCTAGTTGAGCTAGATATGATGTCTGCCCTGAAGGTATACGTGTCTAGAAAATGGGAAAGATGTGTCGATCAATGACTGTACAGAGGGAAGTACTATGGCGGGGGAAGCACCTGAGGCTTTGAGAGTACAGGGGGGGGCAGCTCCACAGACATCTGCTGTGAGGTCTTTAAAATAAGCCTTTCACAGTTGCTGCCTAGCATTCCAGCAGGAGATTAGGGAGGAAAGATGGTCCAGTTTGTGCTTTCCAGGGCAATTGTCAAGAGCTATTGCCTCTACCTGTACCCACAAAGCCTAACCACCTTTAATTTCTGTTAGAAAACCTATAAATCCTAAAATTAAAGATAAAAGAATTTTCTAACATCATCAAATTTAAAACGAAATTTATTGTAGCTAAAGTAATTCACAGGGATTAATAATCTCAAATGTTTTCTATTTCTGGTAAGAGGGAAGAGACTTGAGAGGAAAGTGGAGGGCCATTGGGATGGGTCCTCTTTAAATACTTGGTGAATGAGTTCACTGGACTTGTGGAGGGCAGGACTGGATTTCCAACTCTTGTAGTCTTCTACATGAACAGTAGGTGGCAGACACTCCTCAGTGTGGAATGTAAAGGAACTTGCTGGCCTTAGAGTATTCATCTACTGTACTTTATAATTTGGATGAGACAAGTCCAATTTTCCTTCTGTTCTATGACACTTTACACACTCATAGCTTGGAGATAACATTCAGGGGTGATGTCTTTGATGAGGTTCGCGTGCTCTCTGCCAACAACACCGCAGTTCAAATGATATTTGTAAGTTGACTCGGGTTTCTTCATCTGCTTCCCCAACTCTCATGGTTTCTGGACGCCTCTAGGCTTCCTTTCTTTATTTGAAAGGATTAGGAATTCCTGTCCCTGCAGAGCTTATGGAGATGCCAGAAGACCTCATTCAGGATTGACATTTTTCACTCAGGAAAAAAAGGAATTGCAGACTTTCTAGATGAATCGTGAGATGTGACCACATTACCACTGAATTATCTCTATCACCGTCAGTCTTAAACTGCTGAATCTCATGCTGTCAGGGAAAGGCAAGAGTATGGCAGTTAAACACGGGGACTCTGAAGCCAGATTGCTCGGACAGTGATTGTGTGGCTTTGAGTCTGTTATTTAACATCTCTGTTCTGTTTTCTGTTGTAAAATGGAGATAAAATATATCTCGTAAAGTTGTGGTGAGGATAAAATGGATTATTATGTATAACATTTAGTGTTGCACACAGTAAGCACCATGAAAATGTTAGCTACTGTTATTTGTTGATTCCTTTTTCTATGTTTATTAAGAAATGAAATTAGTAGGTGAGTAGCACTGCTGTAGAAAATAAACTAGATGGTGTATGAATTTTTTAATTTAAGTAATTTATTTTTGTTACAGATGTTTCTCCTTTTGCCCCCCACTGACACCCTCCTCCAGTCCCCCCACACCCTCCTCCCACCCCACCCCCAGCATTGTTGTCTCTGTCCATTGGTTATGCTTATATGCATAAGTTCTTTGGTTTATTTCTTCCCCCACCCCTCTTCTGAGGTTTGTCATTCTGAACCCTACTTCTATGTCTCTGGGTCTGTTTTGTTCATCACTTTATTTTGTTCGTTATATTCCACAAATAACTGAGATCTTGTATGAATATTGTAAGTTTGTTGGCTAAAAATTATTGTTGGCATTTCTGTGGCAATTACACTCACAGAACAAATGCTGATATTAAACCAGAAAAAATGTTAACTTCATGAATTAGTTTGAAATGCAAAAACAAAGCAAAATTTAAAATGTTGGAGAAAAGTGAATAGCTTAAATTTCCCTAGATACTACATAATAATGAAACATCCTAAATACTACATAATAATGAAACATCCCATCTTGTTCCTGCTCAGAATCGATTATCCACTACAAATTATCCAGAATCATTTATTCACAATCTTTTCAAATCTGGCTCTAGAACTTGTTGACACATAGCCCTCCATACAGTGACATCCACCGACTGGAATAGATTCCAGGACCACTGCTCTGTAACCTCTTAAGTCTCCTCAGGGCTTTCTTCCTGATCACAATGACAAAGTGATCAGTCCATCCTTATTTAGATCCTGCTTTACTTGATAAAGGATTTAAAGCAACTTTTCAAGTACACTAAAAGTCAGAAAATTTTCATTTCTTTTTTTAATTGAATTTGTTGGAGGAACAACGGTTAATAAAGTTATACAGGTTTCAGGTGCACAATTCTATAATATTATACATCCTCTGTATATTGTATTGTGTGTCCACCACCCCAAGTCAAGTCTCCTTCTATCACCATTTATCCCTCCTTTACCCTTTTCTACCTCTCTCCACCCCTTTTTAACTCTGGTAATTGCCACACTGTTGTCTGTGTCTAGGAGATGTTTTTAATTTTTGTTTACTCTCTTCACCGTTTTCACCCAGCTGCTCAACTCCCATCCCCTCTGACAGCTGTCAGTCTGTTCTCTATCTGAGTCACTTACTATTATTTTGTTAGTTTATTTTGTTCATTAGATTCCACATATAAGTAAAATTATGTGGTACTTGTCTTTCTCTAACTGGTTTATTTCACTTATCATAATACACTCCTGGTCCATTCATGCTGATGGAAAAATGTAAGTTTTTTTTTGTTTTTTTTTTGTTTTTGCGGCCAAGTAGTATTCCATTGTGTAAATGTACCACTTTTTTCTTTTAATCCATTCATCTACTGATGGACACTTGGGTTGCCTCCAAATCTTGGCTATTGTAAATAATGGTGGAAATAAATAATACTGTAAATAACATAGGAGTGCATATATTTTTTACAATTAGTGTTTCAGGTTTCTTTGGATATACTATATTCCCAGAAGTGGAACTGCTGGGTCATAAGGTAGTTCCATTTTTAATTTTTTGAGGAAATACCATACTGCTTTCCACAGTGGCTGCACCAATCTGCATTCCCACCAACAGTCCACAAGAGTTCCCTTTTCTCTACATCCTCTCCAGCACTTGTTGTTTATTGATTTATTGATGATAGCCATTCTCACAGGTGTGAAGTTATATCTCATTGTGGCTTTAGTGTGCATTTCTCTGATGATTAGTGATGTTCAGCATCTTTTCATTTGTCTATTGGCCATCTATCTATATGTCCTCCTTGAGAAGTATCTATTCAGGTCCTTTGCCCATTTTTAAATTTAATTGTTAGGTTTTTCAGTGTTGAATTTTATCATTTCTTTATAAATTTTAAATATTAACCCCTTATCAAATGTATCATTGGTGAATATGTTCTCCTATTCAGTGACTTTTCTTTTCATTTTCTTGGTAGTTTTCTTTGCTGTGCAAAAACTTTTAGTTTCATGTAGTCCCATTAGTTTAGCTTTTCTTTTCTTTCCCTGGCACGAGGACATATATCAGAAAAATTATTGCTATGAGAAATGTCAGAAATTTTACTGCCTATGTTTTTTTCTAGGATTTTTATGGTTTTGAGTCTAACATTGAAGTCTTTTTTTTTTTTCTTTTGGACAAGATTCTGAATTTTTTATTGTTGAAAGTATTACAGCCTTCCCCCCTTTTCCCTCCATTGACTTCCTCCTCCCTGCTCCCACCCCCCTCCTGCTTTTCCCAAATGAATGTCTGTGTCCATTGGTTGTGCATATATGCATATAAGTTCTTTGGTTTACCTCTTCCCACACCTCCCATCCCCTGAACCCTCTGGGGTTTTGTCAGTCTGTTCCCTACTTCCATGACTCTGGATCTATTTTGATCGACAGCTTATTTTGTACATGATGCTCCATAAATAAGTGACATCATGTGGTACTTGTCTTTCTTTGACTGGCTTATTTTGCTCAACATAATACTCTCCATATCCCTCCATTTCTTAACATTTTAATGTTAGACATAATTTGAGCCAAAAACAACCTAAAGCCAAATGTTATCATTTAATAAGCCTCAAGTAGATACATTAACTTAAATAAAAAGCCTATAAGGTACTCTTGTCTATTGTTGATGGGAATGCAAAGTGGTATAACCTCTTGGGAGAACTAGACAATGTAACAGACTGAATGTGTCTCCCAAACATTCATATATTGAAACCTAACCCCCTCCTTGTGATAATGATATTGGGTCGTTGGGAGGTAATTAGGATTAGATAAGGCCATGAATATGAATCCCTCACAAATGGGATCAGTGTCCTTATAATAAAAGTCAGGAGAGCTTTCTATCCCTTCTGTACTCTCTGCTATTTGAGAGTACAATGAAAGTCGGCAGTCTAGAACCCTGGGGAGGGTTTCACCAGAACTCAGCCATGCTGAAATTCTACTCTTGGACTTCCAGGCTCAAGAACAGGAGAAATAAGCTTCTTTTGTTTATAAGCCATGCAGTCTTGACTGTGGGTACCTCAGCCTTTCTTACCTGTTTTGATGTGATTTCCCTCTTGTTTCCCTGCTTTGAAATGGTCAGTCTGCCAGTTATTAGTTTTTTTCAGAGTAAAATACTTCTTATAGAAATGTAGATTAGGTGTGTCTGTGGAAGCAGGTGAGTTCAGGATTTTCCTTAGTTACCATCTTGAACTGGAACCCCTTTCAGCAATTTTAAAATGTCATTCCCCTGCTTTCTGGCTTCCATGGTTTCTGATGAGAAATATGCTGTTCATCTAATTGAAGATCCCTTGTACTGAGTTGTTTCTCTTACTCTTTCAGGATTCTCTCTTTGTTCTTGGCTTTCAAGTGTTTGATTTTAATGTGTCCTGATATAGACCTCTTTAGTCTATAGTTTTTGGAATTCTTAAACTTCTTGAATATGTAGATGTGTGTATTTCATCAAATTTGGGGATTTTTTCAGCCATTCTTTCTTCAAATAGGTATTCTTTTTTCTTTTCTTTATTGAGTTTAGAGAGAGAGGAAGGGAGAGGGAGAGAGAGAGTTAAAAACAGCGATGACAAAGAACATCGATTGGCCGCCTCCTGCATGTTCCCCACTGGGAATTGGGCCCACAAACTGAGATTCACATGGGTGACCTCTTGGCGCATGGGTCAAAGCTCAACCACTGAGCCATACCAGCCAGGATCAAATATTCCTTAAGCTCCCCTCCACCCCCTTTCTCATTTGGGATTCTCATTGTAAGTATGTTGGTTTTATTGATCTCTTTGTCTCTGTTTGTTTTTATTTATTTTTTCTTTCTGCTGTTCAAACTGAATAGTTTCAATGGACCTATTTTCCAGTTTGCAGATTCTTCATTCTGCTTACTCAGATCTGCTATTAGAATCTATAGTGAGTTTTTCATTTTATTGTGCACTTTTAAAATTTTTGTTTAGTCTTTTCTTATTATTTCTAACTTTTTATTTATATCCTCCATTTGTTCAAACATCATTCTTTTTGTTTCTTCTATTTTGGCATATTTGAGATAGATGACATAAAGTCTTTGTCTTGTTATTACAGTTGGTGTGCTTCCTCAGAGATAATGTCTAGTAAATTAATTTTTTAGTGAATGAGCCAAATTTTTTGCATGATTTGTAATGATTTATTTAAAATAAAACATTTTAATTATTATAATGTGGTATGTCTGTACATAAGATTTTTCTCCCTCTCCCAGGTTTTTGTTGTTTCTAAGTAGTAGCTGCTTTTATAGTGACATTTATAAAATATTTTTGTAAGTTTCTAATTTTTATTACGTGTGATCTAAGTCTCTGCTATTGCTCAGGTAATGTTTTGACACAGATTTCCTTGAATGTTAGGAGCCAAAAAATTAAAATAAAAATATGAGAGGGAGAGAAAATAAATACTTAACCTCTAATCTCTCCAGACTCATTCTGGGCTAGGGAATTACTTCAATGCTTAGCCTGGCCATTTAGAACTCTTCCTTAGCCTTGCTTCCTGCTAACATTGAGCCAAGTCATCTGGCAGTGGTGAAACCTTAAGGTTTTCTCAGGTCTTTGCTAGGTAGACATGTGTGTTTTTAAGTTCCTTTGAATAGCTTAATTTTATGAAGAAACTTTCTTAACTTTCAACCATGACTTTCACTGTTTCTTTGTGTGCCCCCAAAATACAACATTTTAACCCCAGTGGCTGTGGGTTGTTGGTTTGCTTCACAATGCTTTTTTTTTTTTTTTATCCTCACCCAAGGACATTTTTGCATTTATCTTCAGATAGAGCAGGAGGGAGAGAGGAAGGAAGAAAAAGAAAGAAACATCGACCTGAGAGAGACACATCGAGTGGTTGCCACCCACACGACCCCAACTGGGTCCGGGGACAAACTGCAACTGAGGTATGTGCCCTTAGCAGGAACCAAACCCAGTACTCTCCAGTCTGCGGGCCGACACTCTAAATGCTGAGCCAAACTGGCTAGGGCTGCTTCACAATGTTTTATGGAGTGTCTGATGTTCTAACACAGTGACTGAGTTCTGAAGTAGGCAAAAATAAGGACAGTGCTTTGTGTCATTTTTATTTTATTTTAATTTTTTTCTTTATTGATTTTCAGAGAGAACGGAAGGGAGAGGGAGAGAGAGAGATAGAAACATCGATGACAGAGAGCATTGATTGGCCGATTCCTGCATGCCCCCACTGGGGATCTAGCCCACAATTGTAGGATATGCCCTGACTGGGAATCAAAAAGGCGACCTCTTGGTGCATGGGTCAACGCTCAAGCACTGAGCCACACCGACCGGGCATGTCATTCTTCTCATAGCTTTCAGACAGGTTAGAACAGACAAATAACTCTTTGTGAAGGTCTATTCTGCTCTCTCTATAATAGGGACTAGAGCCTCACATTAAGAATGCAGGTTGTCTTTTTAAGACCACCACTGCCGCTTTGCAAGGCATTGCATTGGAACAAGGGCAAATTAAAAAATCGCAAATCATTCTATCATTTTCACGTTGCCTTTTTTTTGCAGATTGAGTGTTTCCTGGGTTGCTATAAAGCTTGGATTATTCTGTAGAGTCCTGTCACAGTTTATTTGGACCATTTTTATTTATTTTTTAAAGTTTCATTGTAAAACCAACTTTTGGATTTGCCTCTTTCCCCACTTGCACTGAGATCATCCCAGATCATTTTTCCAGCATGCTGTGAGCTAAATCCGGGACCCAAAACTAATTAATTCCAGTGCAAAAAGTAAATTGTTTTGTTACATTAAATTTTGATTATAATGAATACTTTCTTAAAACACTATTGCTTTATAGGATTTTAAGATAAGCAACAAAAATGAACATGAAACCTGGAACAATTAATGAAGATAAATGTTACATATGACATGTCCAGGACCCAGTATTCACAAGGAATGGGGCCAACTCCCTGCTTAGCTTGTGTTCAGCCTGACATCCAGAACATCTCTGGAGTCTGCCCCAACGCTGGCATCCATATTCCAGTGGAGTGGGCTGTGGCTCAGTCAGTTATTGTGCCTGCTGGAAGACAACACTGTGTAAAGTTGGGGTTACCTTATAGGATGTAAAACATACCTTAAACCATGCAGCCCTATATAGTGCTGTCCAATCCTAATCAGAAAGCCCATGTCTGGGAAGCAAGGGTGGATGTGGGAATGACTTTTCACTACTGCATCTTCTTAAGGGATATTTACTTCTGATCATCGCAGCCTCGGGTTCAGTAGGTTTGGAGGACATTGTGCACAAGGGAAGAACCAGGAAACATGACCAAGATTCTGTTAAATCAGAATCTAAGACTGCCTTCTAACCATTTTCAGCTTCTTGTTCTACTAATCCAAGAGGCAGAAAAGGGGTCATACTACTGACCCAGGTGTTTGATCTGATTACCAAGGAGAAATTGGGTTGTTGCTAAACAATGAGTGTGGGGAGAACAAGATGCAGAATCCAAGAATTCATGGGCCACCATTGATATTCTCTTCCCTAGTTTACTGCTCAGTGGAAAATTGAGGCAACCCAATAAAGACAGGACCACCAAGGACACAAATCATGAAGCAATGAGGATAATGACCCCTGAGTAGTTGAGGTGCTAGCAAAGAGTAAGAGAAAGTGTATTGGGTGGTGAAAGAAGGAAACCAAGATGATCAACTTGTGCCTCAGGACCACGTATTGAAGTGAGATTGTAGAGGTTTTATGTTAATTGCTTAATTCTCTTTCCTCACTTTTACTCCAACAATTTACATAAAGAGCATTGTGATTAGCATTTTAGGTTTTAGGTGGGAGTATGATGCCAGCAACCTGCCATCATTCAGTAATTAGCAGGACTTTGTATATCCTTGTGTTGGGGACATGAAGTCTTCATCAGGACAAGGTGGCTGGTGAAGGGCAGAAAAGGTGAACTGCTGGATAATGTCTCTTCTCCAATCTGTGTGCTGTGACCCAAAGGCTGGCCTCCATAGACCACACCAGTGGGCTCCTTTGTTTTCAGTACCCACTTGATTTTGGCCATGAGAGGCACTGGCAGGAGCCTGGAGGTGGGAGGACAGTGAGGTCATAGCATTAGTTCCTTGCCAATGCATCACAGGTAGTCAGTAGCCATGTTCCTCTAACAAAGGTTACAGCCTCTACCCACAGTGTCCTTGTGTTCTGGTACCACCCCTTCTCCTGCTCCTTTTGTCATGCTCAGGGGAGGTAATGGCACCCTACTCTTGAGGTGCTTCACTAGCTGTTGCTGCTTTTCCTTCACTCTGTCCATAACCTTGTAAATAGTCCCTGTACCAAACTCTTCTCAGTTACTTCATTTGACTCTCCTATCATAAGCCTCTCTGATGCAGCTCAGTTTAGCCAGGCTGGATTCAGAATGGACCTTTTCTCTCAGACTAGTACCAGTCCTCACTGCTCTGAGTGGGCCTGATTCAGAGTTCCTGAATCCATGATTTGTCCATCTGTATTCTGTGTCAAGGTGTTCAGCCTCACACATATTCAGACGCTTTTTCACCAGCCTTCTGAATGGATAATCAGGAAGTTGTCCAACAAGGCTCTTTCAGTCTTAACTGGCTCAAACACTAGCTTGCTTGCTGGAGGGTTGCAATGGAATGAATCTGTGTCTCTCCAAACTTTGAATGTTGAAATACCAACTCCTAATGTGAAGTTAGTATGAGGTAGAGTATTTGGGAGATAATTATGTCATGAAAGTAGAACTCTTCATGAATTAGTGCCACTATAAAAGGACCTCAGAGAACTCTCTCTCCTCTCTTTCTGCCATGTGAAGACACAATAAAAAGTTGGCTGTCTGCAACCTTGTAGAGGTCCTCACCAGAACCTGAACATGCTGGCACCCTGATCTCAGACTTACAGCCTCAACAATGGTGAGAAATAGATTTCTATTATTTATAACCCACCCAGGCTCTGTTGTAGAAGCCCAGACAAACTAAGGCAAGGGTTTTAGAGCATTGGGCCAGTCACTAAAACATTCTTAGAAAGAATGTCCCAAACCATGAGCTAACTGCAGTGCTGCAAGTGAGTTCTAGGAACACAGTGAGAGGTGGTCTCCTCATTCTTCATGGCAGCTGAGTAGGGCTGGGACAGTTGGAGCAGCCTCACCTCAGGCTCCTTGGAGAGCAGCCAGCGGGAGTGGGTCTAATGGCATGCCCTGTGATCCTGCAGGCAGCACACACAATGAGCAACAGCCCTCACCTCTGGCCCTGCCTCCACCACCTGGCCATGGACCTCAGCAGCCAGTCACAAGGTCTGCACCTGCTGTCCATGGACAAGGAGCCCATGAGCTGCTGGGGAACTCTCTGTTCCATGTGCCCAAGGGGCATGGCCCACAGCCAAAAGAAGGCCAGCAGAATGGGCAGGCGCTCTCTGCAGCCACAGCTGAACCTCAGGCTTCACATATATTGGATACTTCTGTTGTGATTTTGGGTGATATGCCTTTTAGTAGTGTCCAAGCTAGCTGAGAAAGTGCTAGCTTTCTAACAATGTATATTTATTCTGCAAATTAGAACTTCCTTATTCTGAAATAGTTCATATGAACTAAATTAGTTTAGATCTGAAATTTTATTCAAATCATCACAGAAAAATCAACATTACGTATGACACAAGACAAGGAAGAGCTATTAGATTCCTTAAATATGAATAAAAATAATCATATATATTCACTGATTAGATGTTTTTCTAAATGTATTTAAATATATTATATATTATACCTGTCTATATAGAAATATATACATGAATGTGACTGTTGTAAATATTCAAATGGTATAAACATTGTCTTGGATTTTGTAACCCACCACTACAAGAATATCTCTCCCACTCATGCAGTTTGCCATGTAAAGAGTATCATTTTCTTGCTGCCATGTTGTGAATAGGTTGAGAGGCCCTCTGCAGTCCCAGCACACTGCCTCTGGTACCTGCCATGCCTACAGCACAACCCACAGAAAGGCCTTATATGCTGAATTAAACACCTGAAATAAAGGCCTCCCCAAACATAGCCACAACTCTCCATAATCATTTCTGTCATAGTAGCAGAAATTATTCCCCATAGGACTAACGCGCACACACACACGCACACACACACACACACACACACACACAGAGTCTTCAGAGATAACCCTGATATAAGAGTATGAACTGATTTGGGGGGGGGGGGAGATGGTTCATTTGGAGAAGTAAAAGAAACACAATAACCAGAAGAAATCTTATGTTTCACAGGGACTGTGTTGCTTAGCCACAGCCAATACTGACAGGACTGAGGTGGAAATGCCCTGGTTCTCAGGCCCCTAGATCCTTCTAGGCCTACTAATGATAAGGGTAAGTTTATTAAAATAGAATGAAAATGAATGGCAATATTAATAAATGAGAAACAGCCTAGTACACACTAAAAACAGGCTAAATTAATCTATAGTATTAGCAATCAAGATAGTGGTTAACATAGATGGGGGCACAAGAAGGGCCTCTGGGTTGTAATTCTGTAATGTTGCTTAATCAAGTGTTGATTACATGACTGTTTTTGTTTGTGACTGCTGACCACATGATCCATTGAATATACTAAAATAATAATAGCATTCACAGGTTAAAATTCTTCTATCACCCTTCAAAGGTCCAGAAACACCTAAAATACCACCTCATTTTAAGTCTCTGAGCCTTAGACATCACAGTGTTATCAGAATGCTTGGACTCCTCTTAACTCTTGGACTCCTCTTACAGTTCCATGTTTTGATGCCTTTGCACCTGCTATTTGTTCTGTCTCAAAGCCTTTCACACTCAGACTAACTCCATCTCACTCTTAAAAGATTTGGTTGTTACCTTCTACAAAAGTAAGTCCTAACACCTCCACTACCCATGGACATAGTACCCTGCTTTTAAAAACACACTACACAAACTTTCATTACATTGCTCAGTTGCCCTACCCTCTTATCGGACTGTAGCTCCTTATTCCAGAGGGTCATATCATTTACTGGAACCCCAGTACTAGTAAATGATTGCTGAACCGATTTCTCATAGACAGTAATGTTTATGAAACAGACTGAGCAGCAAAGAAGTAGAGAATTATTTTATCCTTACCAGAGGATATGTTTATTGACTTTGGAGACAAACGAAGGAAGAAAGAGAGAGAGAGAGAGAGAGAGAGAGAGAAAAACATTCATCAGTTGCCTCCTATACATGCCCCAACTTAGGATCAAACTGGCAATCTCGGTATGTGCCCTTACCACAGATCAAACTCTCAACCTTTTGGTGTATGGGACAACGTTCCAATCAACTGAGCCACCCACCCAGGGCATGAGGTAGAGAATTTGACAATAGAGACTGAGAAGAATAAGTCAGAAATGTGTAAAACTATTACCAAAAACATGATAAAGTGTGAGTAATGAATAATAGTAACAGTTCTACATACTTCATGAGAGTTAGAATTGGAAAACTGATGAATTTACAAGTACATAAAATACACCGCATGAATGAGTTATGACTGACACATTTGCAAACTGAATAGCACTAATGGCTAACTCTCCTGGGCCTGGAAGTTAGTCTGACTTCCTACCTGAGTCTGAAGCTTTCCTCAGTTGGATTTTCACTTCTCCAGAGGGCACAGGGTTGTCATGCTGGAGTTCTGTCCTGGAAGAATCAGTGCCAGTCCCCAGTCCCTTAGGCACAGCCCAAAGGACTAACTTCATGGATTTCAGTCCTGGTGGGACAAAGTGATTTTTTCTGGGTTAAGACACACAAGAAAAAGCACACAAATTGCATTTGGTATGTCTACATATACACAGGGTACATATATTAAATGATACCCATGTCAGCATTTTATAAGACTCTATAGGGCAGCAGAGCCTCAAAGGACATGGTCATGTAGCTAATAACTATAAGTACAAGGGATGAGTAAAAATTAAATACCATTAAATTTAAAAAGGTAAGTCACAAATTAAGTCCATTACATTTCATTAGGTTAAAGCACTCGTTTATAGAATAGATGTTGATATTTTAATCCATATTTTTAGTGATTACCTCAAAATGACTTTATATTTTTGTAGTAAGGTTAAAGAAAACAAAGGTCATTTCACTTTGAAATTTTTAATAAAGTTTAAAATTTGTACTGTTAATACTGTACTACAATGTTCTCCAAAAGCATAGCAGATAATAATTGTCCTGTAAAAGAATATTGAGATAATGAGATTGTATATTGACAGGATAATTAACCCTATCTTAGAAAGTTTATTACATTAACATGTAAATTAAAATGTGGACAAAATGGCTTAGCAATATATATATGAATATGATTATACATAATTTTAACCAGCTGTCTTATCTCTAATAATGTACACTGAAGAAAACAATCTTACATTTAAAAATACTTATTGCTGCCCTGGCCAGTTTGGCTCAGCGGTTGGAGCGTCGTACCGTGGACCAAGGAGTCGCGGGTTCAATTCTGGTCAAGGGCACGTACCTCGGTTGCAGTTTGGTCCCTGGCCCTGGTCGGGGTTCAGCGGGAGGCAACCAGTCCATGTGCCTCTCTCACACTGATGTTTCTCTTTCTCCTTCCGCCTCCCTCTCTATCTGAAGATAAATGGAAAAGTGTCTCGGGTGAGGAAATATATATATATATTGCTGCTGATTACATTTATTTTTATCATAGTATAATATAGAAACAAGTGAAATAGTCATCATTGGGAATGATTATTATGGATAATTCATGTAATGGAATACTAATAGTCATTCAAATGGATGCATCAGATCTATACTATTGTGAGGAAAGATGTCCGTGACCCACACTATGGTGTGTTGGTGCTCTATCTAGATCCCCTTTACCTGAGATAAACCCATTCTCACAACAGGCACCTGGAAACAGAAGGAAGATGGTGATTGCAGGACAGTCCAGTATTCCCTCTCACCTCCCAACTTAACCCACCTTTCCAATGACATTGGGGCAGGAGTAGCTGTGCTTCTATTTGTACCTATATAGGTATCTTCATATGTACATGTATCTGCAGATAGGATAAGAAAAACTTCCGTGCCTCATCCCCTCTTATAGATTTATTGTTTTGGGTAGTCGTTCTAGCCTAGACTATACAGAGATTCAGATATTTACAGTGTCTGAGGAGGATGGTCAGACCCAAGTCATCTTAGCCATCTATTTACATGAGTGGACTCACTAGAGAATTAAAGCTTACCTAGACATATCTATATTCAGTACCTGGAAGTTATAAAAAATAAATAAATAAGAGCATTGCATTTATCCTCTACCCAATCTAATAGAATTGTGACTAGCACTAAGTGTTGCACAGAAAAGAACTCTGCCAAACTTCATGATTGGAGATGGGGCGGGGCTGTCCCAACATTGAGTGACAAGTTTTCCTTCTGGGTGTAGTTGATGATGTGGTACAAGGCCAAGAATGACAGAATTCTGCCTATTTCTGTGCAATGATGGATGCCATTTCATTTGGCACCTCACATACCTGTGGCTATGAGGACCACCCGGAAACAACACCCAGGTAACAGCCCACATACCCAGTCAGGACGTTGGTACCAGATGCCTGAGGCAGAAGAACATGAGAGGAGTGATGAAAATATCATGTGAGACACTCCAGATTTTCTAAAAGCAGCTGAAAGAGGTCAGAGGTCTGGCAGAACACAGAAGAATGAGCCAGAATGATCTGATCTATTCCTGCTAATGGGACTCCACTTGCACCGTTCATACAAGGTTTGGGGAACATCAGTTAGTATTTGTCTGTCTTCCTTTACTTTATGGGGAATTACTTCAGGACTTTTTTCTTTAAATCCCCAGGACTTAGGACTATTCCAATCATGTAATATGTGTACCACAAATATTCATTGAATTAGATTGTGAGCTTTCAAGGTCAAGATTATTGTAACTCAGAAACTTCATCTTTGGATCTCTGTAAGGGCAGAGGATATAGGGCCCATGAAGTGCGGAAAATAAAAGAGCCATTTTCCCCATGGATTTTCATAATCCTTTTTATCCTTTGCATTACCTTTTATTTCCCTCCTCTTCCTTATTTCTGTACTTTTTCTCTTGCGGTGAAATACTTCCATTGTCTAAATTCTTTAGCTATTGCCTACTTTATCTTCCCTTTATTATGGATGAAGACATATATTTGACTAGATTATGAGGTTTCTGGTAAAATCAAAGACCTAGAAAGTCAGTGGAGAAGTTGAGGTCATGACTTCAAATGTAAAAACAAACTTTTATTCTGTAGAACCTTTGCCATGTTGGGCCACCTGTGCCAGTCAAGTTGGCCAGTAGGTAATGGATGTTCTAAGACTTTCATTCAGGACACCAGGATTTCGTGTTAGGTGTTTTCCAAACTGCAGAGAGATTTTCAAAAATAGTTTCAGTGCTCCTTTGGAATATCAGACTACACACTCCAAACTGTAAATAAGACTATTGTTTACTAAAACCTTCAGGAGAGAGGAAACTCGTCAATAGTTAGTATATAGCTTTCCTTAAAAGATGCATGTTAAGCATAAACAGAAGTTGATTTTTGTCTTTTGGGTGACTTTTTGCTTTAAATTGCTTTCTCTGATGAATACTCATTAGGTTATCCCTAATGACTGTGCATAACTGCTACCAGATAGTATGGGCTCATCAGTGTTTATCCTTTTTCATTTCTAGTATATTTTGATGTTTTTAAATTTAATTGGCAAGAGTTGAAGGAAAAAAATGTACTTTAATTGAATAAACATTTTATGAAATGAAGACAAGTCATAGATAGGTGATAAAGAAAAAGGAGATGAACCCTGGCTGGTTTGGCTCAGTGGTTAGAGCATTGGCATATGGACCAAAGGGTCTCAGTTTCCATTCCCGGTCAAGGGCACGTGCCTGGGTTGCAGGTTCCATCCCCAGCCCCTGTCAGGCTCATGCATGAGGCAACCAATTGATGTGTCTCTCTCACATTGATGTTTCTCTCTCTCTTCCCTTCCTCCTTTTCACTCTATCTAATAATCAATGGAAAAATATCCTCAGGTGAGGATTAAAAGAAAAAAAGAAAGAAAAGGAGATGGGCTTTTAATTTACACAAGATGGGTTTAATGCCTAGTTTTCCTGCTTGCCAGGTGTGTGACCTTGGGAACATTAATTATCATTTCCAAACATGTTTCCTGCTCTGAAAAGGAAGATAACAATATAGCCTTCAAAGGCGGTTGTGTGTAAGATTATCTAGCATTTAATTTAGCTCCTAGCACATGCTTATCAGCATCAATAGCACTGTGACTACTACTATCATAATTATTATTAACATTATTGTTTTAAGCCTGCCAAATAGATTTTGCTTACCTAACTTCTAGTTGACTTTGAAGTACAATATATCAGACTAAGGCTAAATCAGGAAAATCTTCATTTAAATCTTCACCTACTCAGATTAATGACCTCAGCATAGTTTCTTGTCTGTTAGAAGACTTTAAATTAACTTGTACTATGTAATGCCTATGTGAGACAAGAGGCTTCTTTTATTCCCTTCCTTTTAGCCTTGCCGGTAATTTGCAAAGATGAACACTTCAGCATGTAAATGATTAATTCTACACAGACAAGCAGGGTATTAACTAGGCAATGTGTATCAACTTAGTGGTTTAAATAACTTAAAATTCTAAGGGTGAAGTTATGTCTGTGCTGTGTTTGAACTCCCATCATGCTTGCTGTGAATGATGAGACCCCAAATATAGTCAGCCTTCTTTTTCAGCAAGGTATTAATGTCTTTCTCAAAATAACTATGGGTGGACTGCAGAAGAATATGTTTTTGCTAGTTGTTTTAATTTGTAAGTGTTTACACTAAAATGCTAGTTATCACTAAATAGAAGTTTAAAATAATTTAACTGTTGCTTCTTATATAACAGATGAGATTACATTGTTAAGGTCAAGCAGTTTGGGAATGAATTGCGTTAGACTAAAGGGTGTCCTGAGTCCAAGAGAGACAATCCCCTTTCACAAGTCAGATGAAGAGGTAAAAAAGGACATTCTATTCTGTTATTTCCATTGATTTTATTGCTGAAGAGTTACTACTGAAACTGGTCCTATAGTCATGATTCACTTTGCTCCCAGGTTGCCCTTGCTGATCCAGATTGCTACATTGTCATGTTGATTTACACTTGGACTTGAAAGTTACACATTCTTTTAGTTTAGATACATATGCTTGTATGGTCAGTGACTATTTCCATTACCAGCACCCTGTTGTGGCAGCTGGGCCTCCTACCTTTAGCCATCCACAGCCTTCCCCCACACTGGAAAACATATGTGGAGCTCACATCTTAGCCCAGACTTTTGCACATGAGATATGCTTTGAGCATCTTGTTTGCTTTTTTCTGTTAGCAGGAACCATTCTAAACTGTCAGACAGGTTCAAATAATGCTGCAGAAAGATCAGACTTCACTTTCTCCTTTGTTACCAGATCTGTACCCCAAGGCCACATTATATGCTGTAGAGTATATATATATTAAACATATATATGTTCATATTTATTTATGTTTATTTATGTATATATATTTATATGTATTTATATTTATATTTTATATTCTTTGCATACCCTTAGCCAGTGGGCATCTGAGCGCATGCACGGTGCTGTCAGCCGCTGAGGCAGCGTTGCTAGGTTACTATGATTCTGAGCCTTGAGATTCTAAACTGCTAAGCTGCCCTACAGAACAGTTGTGGAGGTGAGGTGGTTGGCTTATCGAGAGGAGTATTGTGCTCTGGAGCCGTGAAAAGCGAAAAGCAGAGGGAAGGTGAGGCTTCTCTGAAGCCCCTGGGCCTCTGCCATGAAGAAGATACTCATCTGTTGGAGGAGGCAGGAGTCCTTGTCCTCGAGCTCCTCCAGCAGCTCAGGGAGCAGCAGAGTTGGAGACAGAGGCCCCGGGTACCACATCCGAGGCAAAGATCTTGGGCAGATCCACAAAGCTGCCAGCGTGGGCAATGTTGCAAAAGTGAGGCAGATTCTCTTGCTCCAGATAAATGGCTTAAATGACAGAGACAAGAAGAACAGGTAATAGGGCCTTCGAGGCCTGGAGTCCCCTGGGAGGAGGTGGGCAGACTTGGGAGAAGTGCTCACCTGCAGGGGTCAGCCTTCCTGTCAGGCAGTCCTGGTCCAATGGCCTCAAAGCACCTGGTGGTGGAGACCTTAGGTGGGGTCTAGCACTCAGGCCAACTTTATGAGCAACCAAATCTAAAACTTAACGACCCACTCACTATTCCCTTGATACAGCACTTTACTGACAATTTTATTTTTTTAATGTCACCCCCCCCACACGAGTGGGGTGGAAGGAGGAGGAGGAGGGATGAGGAGCAGCAGGCCATGGCTGAGGTGGGGGGGCACAGAGGGTGCTGGTGGAGGGAAGCGGCCCCCCGGGTCTTGGGAATGGGGGTCTTTCCGCCCAGCCCGCTGGAAAGGGACCTATTTTTTAAATATTTTTATTGATTTTTTTTAGAGAGAGAGGAAGGGAGAGAGAGATAGAAACTTCAACTTGAGAAACATCAAGAGGCTGCCTCCTGCATGCCCCTACTGGGGGTTGAGCCTGCATACTGGCATGTGCCCTGACCACAATCAAGTCCTGACTTCTCTGGCCATGGGATGATGCTCAGTCCACTGAGCCATACCAGCCGGGCACTTCACAGACAATTTTAAAGTGATTTTAATAAATATCAATAACGGAAACAAAATTAGAGTGGGAAGAGATAAACAAAAAGGCATATATGCATATACGCATACTCAATGAACACAATCCTGTGGGGAAGGCAGGATTGGGGTGGGGGTTGGGGGCGAGGGGGGTGGCGAAGGGTAGCAGAGTAGAAGGGGTCCATGGGGGAATAAAAGAACACATCTGTAATACCTTCAATTATAAAGATAAAAAATAAAATTAGCCCTGGCTGGTTTGGCTCCGGGGTTAGAGCGTTGGCCTACGGACCAAAGAGTCATGGGTTTGATTCTGGTCACGGGCACAAACCTCGGGTGGGGTTGGTCCCTGGTTGGGCAACCAATTGATGTGTCTCACTCACATGAATGTTTCTCTCTTTCTATTTCTCTCTATCCCTCTCTCCCACTCTGTCTGAAAATATATTTATGGAAAAATATATCCTTGGGTGAGGATTTTAAAAAAAAACCTAAAATTAATAAAGAAAAATGTTTTAAAAATGAATTAAAAAAAGATTTTAAAATAAATAAATAAAATTAAATTTTAATAAAATTATGTATGTAGAGCTTTTTTTTATTAATTTATTTTGTTACAGACGTTTCTCCTTTTTCCCCCATTGTCACCCTCCTCCCGCTCCCTCGTCCCCAGGTTTGTTGTCCATGTCCATTGGTTATGAGTACATGCGTACAAGTTCTGTGGTTCATCGCTCCCCTCCCCCACTCCCTCTTCTGGCAATCGTCAGTCTGTACCCTACTTCCACGTCTCTGGGACTACCTTGTTCCTCAGACTGTTATGTTCATTATTGTCCAGAAATAAGTGAGATCATATGATATTTGACTTTCTCTGCTTGGCTTGTTTCACTTAGGATAATAGTTTCCAGGTCCTCCCATGTTGTCTCAAAGGATAAGAGATCTTTCTTTCTTACAGCTGCATAGTAGTCCATTGTGTATATGTACCACAGCTTTTTTATCCATTTGACTACTGATGGACACTTGGGCTGTTTCAAGATCTTAGCTATTGTAAAGAGCACTGCTATGAACATGGGGGTACATATATTCTTTCTGATTGGTGTTTCAGGCTACTTAGGGTATATTCCTAGGAGTGGGATCACTGGGTCAAATGGTAATTCAATTTTTAATTTTTTGAGGTAACACCATAGTGTTTTCCACAGTGGCTACACCAGTCTGCATTCCCACCAGCAGTGTACTAGACTCCCCTTTTCTCCACACCCTTGCCAACACTTGTTTGATGCCTTCTTGATGGCGGCCATTCTGACAGGGGTGAAGTGATACCTCATTGTTGTTTTAATTTGCATCTCTCTGATGATTAGTGATGTTGAGCATTTCTTCATATGTCTCTTGGCCATTTGTATGTCCTATTTGGAGAGGTGTCTATTTAGTTCCTCTGCCCATTTTTTAATTTGGTTCTTTGTCTTCCTTTTGTTAAGATGTATGAGCACTCTATGTATTTTGGAACTTAATCCCTTATCTGATGTATCATTGGCAATTATGCTCTCCCATGCAGTGGGTTGCCTTTCCGCTTTGATGGTTGTTTCTTTTGCTGTACAGAAGCTTTTGAGTTTGATGTAGTCCCATGTGTTCATTTTTTCCTTTGTTTCTGTTGCCTTAGGTGATATATCAGTGAAAATTCTGCTGAGTATAATGTCTGAAATTTTGTTGCCTTATATATGTAGAGTTTTATATTTGATGTTCACTTTTTATACCATAATGTTATATATACAGAAAAGTGCATAATGAGAGAAATAATTCCCATCATAAGTCAACTTTGGGCTAAAAGTCCTCTGGATAAAATCCAATAACACTTTTATATCAATATACATTGAATTACATATGTTCTTAATAGAGGGACCTCACAGAGGAATTTGAACTGGGAAGATGGCTGTGATCTTGAAAAGAAAGACTCATTTTCTCAAAACATGTGTTCATCCTATAATGATGAATTTTACAAACCAAATAAAATATGATTTTAATAGTTTCAGTTATAATGTTATCTTTGATTGTTGTTATGAAGTTAAGAACATTTCAGTGTAGTGGGAAAAGATTTGCTCTTCTAAATATCAACATGTGCTATAAATTCCCACAAATTATATTTTTACCAATAGCTGAGAAGACAGATAAATGATTGGAACAGAAAAGATAATGACCAAATACCCAAATATATGTAAGACTTTAGAACTTGATACTAGTGATGTTTCTTGTTTGTAGGAAAAGGTGAATTGTATACACATGGTAGAGAAATACCTGTAAAATATTTGGAGAAAACTAACTAGATTTCTATCTCTTCATAAAAAGTTTCAGATTAAAAAATTTAAATATATAAAATGAGTAAAGTATCAGAAGAAAACACAAAAGCCTGTTTATACATTTTTTAAGTTGTCAGACTTCAAAAGCAAGATATCTGAAGGTTGATTGAGCAATATAAAAAACTAAAACCCTGTATCAGAAAATAAATATTAAGAAAATGTACTTGTAAAATATGTACAATGTATGTGTATCACAGAAAATGTATACCTTCCTTTATATAGAGAAGTCTTTAAAATCAACAAGAAAAAAAACTAATTTGAAAGTAGAAAACATACTTTTTGCATATCTACAGATGACCTACAGTAAACAATGGAAAAAATGTTTAGTGTCCCTGGTCAGAAAAGGAATTTAAGTTAAAAAGGAGTGAAACAGCCCGGCTGGTGTGGCTTAGTGGTTGAGCATCGACCGGTTCCATTCCTGGTCAGGGCACATGCCCATGTTGTGGGCCCAATCCCCAGATGGGGGCGTGCAGGAGGAAGCCAATCAGTGTTCTCTCTCATTGAGGTTTCTATCTCTCTCTCCCTCTCCCTTCCTCTTTTTGTCAAAAAAAACTCAATAAAGAAAAAAATTAGAAAAAAAAAAAAAAAGGAGGAGTGACATACTGTTTTCCATCTACAAAGTTTGTGGAGATGGCCAACAGGGGTCCTTATACTGCTGCTTAAAGAGTAATTTGCTTTTGACTTTGAAATAGGCAATTTGGTGCTGAGTATTACATTTAAAAATTTATATATATATTCCCTATACCCATCAATTCTATTTATACAAATATATCTTTACAAAATAATTAGATAAATTACATACAATAATTTTTTCTCAGCACTGCATAAAGACCGATGTATTAGGAAAAAAATCAGTTTTAATTATACATACACACAGACTATGATGTTATATTAGCTGAAAATGTGTGCAAAATGTAAAAAAATTATTTCTGAGCAGTTGTATTATAAGTGAAAATATTGTTTATAAAGAAATCTGATTTCTTCCCTGGCCAGTGTGGCTCAGTTGGTTGGAGGATCATGCAGTGTACCAAAGGGTTGCATGCTTGATTTCCAGTGTAGGCACTTGCAGTAGGCTACCAGTCGATGTTTCTCTCTCACATCAATGTTTCTCTCCCTCCCTCTCCCTTCCTCTTTCTCTAAAATAAAATTATATGTATATCATTGGATGAGGATTAAATAATAATAATAATACTAAGGCACTGTTTTGGTCCAAGCAAAAAACTAAAATGTCTAATTTCTACAATGAACATGCATAGAAATTATAGTAAATGTAGTATTATTGTGAATGAAATTATCCTAGAGAAGACCAGTAAAATGAATCTTGTACAGATTAAAAAAAAAAAAATGGTTTCTCACTTTCTGTTTTTTTTTTTCTTTTAAATGTTTTTATTTAAAACCCCGGGCATGTGCCCTGACCAGGAATCGAACCAATGACATTTTGGTGTTGGGACAGTGCTCAGTCCACTGAGATACACTGGCTAGGCTCTCACTTTCTGTTTTTGAGGATTAGTATCGTCTGATAACTTTTAGCCTCTTCAGAAACAAAGGGAGTCTTATTATCTGTTCCTGTAGAGATAAACATACACATATGTTTTTTACTTTATATAACTTTATTGCATATGATATGTAAACTATTCTACATTAATCATTTTAGTTGTTTGCTTATGAAAATAAAAAATAGCAAATATATGTGATTATTATTATTGCAGAAGTATCACTTTACTTTATAATAGTGTTCTTTTAAAAAATATTAAACTTTCCCACTATGTTTTACACATTCTTCAACCCATTTACACATGAAATATAATCTGAGTATCTATTATGTAGCAGACATATTCTACTCAGAACCCTTTCAATCTATCTCTAAGACCCTTTTTCATTCTTAAAATATTCATGTTGCCCAGTCTGAGCAAAAAGAGAAATTCAAAATGCAAGTATTAGCACTTAATCACAGTTGAAGCTTTTTCTCCCTCCTTTTAAACAAAAATATTTCTGAAGGTAGGAAATTGAAAAAGATAACCTTTACCTGCCCTTTTGAAAATGTATAATTGTATTCAATACTAATATTGATCACTGGAAATTTATGATTTCCTTACAATCTATAAATCTACATATTGAACAAAATGAGACATCCCTAATCATTTGAATCCTGAGTTTCTTTTGGCTTAAAGTTTCTCGAAAATCAAAGTAAAAATTACTTTTTTCAAAAAAATATTGTTTTGCTCTTTTAGTCCTCCTTCCTCCATAAGGCTTTTAAGAACTAAAATTTAATTAATGCCAACCATTTGATTAGCACTGCAAGAAGTCTGTTGTATTTATCATCATTTCACTTAATGTAAGGCACCATGGATGGTATGATGCCCAGTATTTTATGTACCAATAAGAATGTTTTAAAATGCTGCCAATTGTAGTTGTAAGACATTCTGGATTATCAATTGTATTCCAATGTCAGAGATGTGAAATTGTGAGAATAAGCACCTTAGAAATATTGAAATACTGTGTTCTTTATGATCCTTAAAATATATCTGCAAAGTAAGTATAATGATATCATTTTGCTAAGTTGAAATGTTGTCTTTGTAAAGTCATAGTCATAGTAATAATAATACCAATATTATCTAACAATCATTGAGCTATCTTTTGTGCTAGAAAATGTAGGAAACACTGCATAGATTTTCATTTAAGGAAACAATGGTGTCTTGTGAGGTAACTACTATTTTTATCCCCATTTTGTTGATGAGGAAATTGAGGCACAGAAAGACAAAGTGATAGCTAAAGCATGACAAACTTAAAATAGTATCAGACCCAAGTTGAGCTGTATTCCCAGATTATGCTTTCTCTATTCACATAGGCTGCTTCTTCATTAATGTGGTAACAAGAACTAACAAATATTGTACTGTCTGCAGAAGAAAACTCATATTTTTTTAAGGCATAGGGATCACATTTAATGTCTACAATTACATGAATAAGTGTATGCTTTGAGAGAGGGCACTCTAAGTTCCTAAAAGGTTCTCTCAATTTCATAGGACTGCCTTACATTTGGCCTGTGCCAACGGCCATCCAGAAGTGGTCACTCTGCTAGCAGACCAAAATTGCATGTTGAACCTCTGTGACAAAGAAAACAGAACAGCTTTGCTTAAGGTATGGAGTCAATTATGTCAACATGAGATGGATTTGACTTAGTTATTTACAATAAAAATGCATTTAATGATAAGTAATTGGTGAAACTCGTGGAATGCTTACTTTGAATTCCCAGAATTTACAATCTATTTCTTGGCATAACCGCGACAGGCCGTGCAGTGTCAGCAGGAGGAGTGCGCAGCGGTTCTGCTAGCCCGCGGCGCGGACCCAAACGTGGTGGACATCGACGGCAACACGGCTCTGCACTATGCTGTCCTGGGTCAAAATGCAGCCATAGTGGCAAAGCTGCTTTCATGCAGCGCACACATGGAAGCAAGGAATAAGGTATCGATCACCTAATTTATTCACAAAACACTTGAGATACATGTTTTTGTTTCAGCCGCGCAAGCATTTTCTTTCTCATAGACATCTACTGAATAGACCATATCAGGGCCTGTCACCATGGAAACCACTCCAAAGCCAAGTCAGGGAGGGCTGGAGAAATGGGGTGTCCACAGAAAGGGCTGTCTCCCAGCTACCCTTCCACCCCAGAAGGAAGAACTTCTTACTAAGCCTGGGAGTGGGTGATAGGCTCAGAGCCCACAAAGGACTGAAAGGCTGGGGAGTGAAGTGAAGGGGGCTGCTGCTCTGCAGGCTGGGGCTTAGGAAAGGGGTGCTGCTGGGGATGGGGGCAGGAGGAGACCTAGTGCTCAGCAGGGGCAGCTGGGTGAGTGTAAGCGGGAAGGGGGAGCAGCAGGCCACAGGCAATAATATACCGACAGTCCCCACCATAGACACTGCGAGAGGAACAAGGCTTCTTGGAACCTTTCTGTACATGTGTGCAGTGAGCTCTGGAGAATGGGGTTGCAGTGGATCTGTTGAAGGGGGGAGGAGGGCATTTTGTAGAGAAGGAGATGCCAGTGACAGCTTTTTATTTACTTTCTATTTTAAATGTTTAAGTTCTAAGGATCTCTTACCAGTTTTAAAATTCAGGTTTGACATATGTAACTTTATAAATTATAAATTGTTTTTGCTGCTTCACAGGACGGTTTCACACCACTTTCAATTGCTAAAAGGCAAAACAAACAGCAAATGGTGGAACTTTTAATAAATAATGGTGCAAAATTCGATCTGATGGACAGGTACAGTTGTTTGCCCTTGGTTTTTTTTGTTTGTTTGTTTGTTTTAACCTTAGGATTGTCCTAGAGTGGTAAAAGCATTTAAGTCATAAATATTAAATTAATAAGAAAAGGATAGTGAAAAATATCAACACATCATCAGTTAAGTAGAAAAGGAACTTTTCTGATTGGGCAACTGGAAGAACAGAATACTTCAGGATTCGTATTCGTTTATAATACTGACTGATGTCATTTGCAATCTGGTCTTTTGGGTCATGGTTTTAAACTTGCTAGAGGGGTTTCATATCAGTTTTATTAGTGTTACATAGTATGGACTCTGTTAGTTTACTTTATGATACAATAGAAGACCTAATCTCTCTTACAGTATTTTTAACCTATACTTGGTATATAGTTTTTTTTAGAAGATGCATGTTAAACAGAAATAGAAGATGATTTTGTCTTTTGGATGACTTTTGCTTTAAATTGCTTTCTTTGACAAGTAGTGATGTTTTAAGTTATCCTTAAGTGGCTGAGCCCAGACAGTATGGGCTCCTCAGTGTTTATCCATTCTCATTTCTAGTATATTTTGATGTTTTTATTTTTAACGAGTATGGATAGAAGGGAAAAAGATAACTTAACTGAATAAACCTTTTCTATAATGAAGACAAGTTATAGGTAGGTGATAAAGAAAATGGAGATGGGTGTTCAGTTCACACAACATTGAGTTTAATGCCTAGCTTTCCTGCTTGCCAGGTGTGAGAACTTGGGAACATTACTTATCACTTGCAAACATGTTTCCTGATATAAAAGGGGCAATAATAATATATCCTTTAAGGTTGGTTGTGTGGAAGATTATCTAGCATTTAATTTAGTGCCTAGCACATGCATATCAGCAACAATAACTATGACTACTATTATGATCATTATTATTATATAATTGTTTGAAGCATGCCAAAGAGATTTTACTTACCTAACTTCTAGCTCACTTGGAAGTACAATATGTTAGACTAAGGATAAAGCAGGAAATTCTTCATTTAAATTTTTTCCTACTTCAGATTAGTGACCTCAGCATAGTTTCTTATCTGTTAGAGGACATTAAATTAGCAACTTCTATGATGTAATACCCAAGTTGGACAAGAGGCTTCCTTTCAGTCCCTTCATTTTAGCCTTGGAGGTAATTTACAAAGATGAACACTTCAGCATGTAAATGGTTAATTCTACACAGACAAACAGGATATTCACTTGGTAATGTATATCAAATTAGCCATTTAAATAGCATGAAGTTTTGAGGCTGAAGTTATGTCTCTGCTATATTTGAACAGCCGTCAATGCTGCTGGAAGTGATGAGACAGCAAATAGGGTCAGGCTTCTTCAGCAAGGTGTTGATGTCTCTCTCAAGATAACTATGGGTGGACTGCAGATTATGGTTTTGTTAGTGCTGTTAATTTGTAAGTGGTTACATTAAAATGCTAGTTACCACTAAACTGAGGTTTAAAATAATTCATTCTTATATAACAGATGAGATTCATACTTTGGTTCAGGCAGTTTGGGAATGGAAGTGAGTTAACCTGTGTCATCAGCCAGAAACCAAGCAAATGGATAGCCTAGTTAGAAATGACCATGGGCCAGATTTTTTATCTCAGAACTTTTAAGATCTTTCTTATTAAGGATGCCAATGTAATCCATTTCATTCCAAGTAGAACCCCTATGCATGGGGTACACATCAAATCATAGCTCTGATTTTTCTAACTACTTATTTGGAGTCTTGAAATCTTCAATTTAGCAGAAGAACCTATATTTTCTGGGGGCCAACTTTTATAATCTCCTTCAATTTACTTAAGAACCTAAAGGGTTCACTAAGTCCAAGGGACACAATTTTCTTTCACAGGTCAGATGGTGAGGTGAAAAACATTCTGAGTTAAACTTTGAGCATCTTGTTTGGGCTGTTTTGTGTCTTGTTTTGTTTTCTTTTGTTTTTTGGTTTTTGTTTTTTTTTTTTTTTGCTAGCAAATGTTAGTTTGAACCATCCTAAGCTGCCAGGGAGGTTCAAATAATGCTGCGGGTAAAGATCAGATTTTCCTTTCTGTTTCGTTACCAGATCTGTACCCCAAGGCAACTGTGGTTCAGGGAGGTGGAGTAACTGACCCATGATTGTTTAGTTAAGAAATGGTTGACCCAAGATTTGACTGTCAACCTGCTTGGCTCCCAAATGCACTCTGTTGTCCCTCAGCATATTGATAAGTTCCTGTGCAGCACTGGCATCTAGTTACAGATGCAAATCAGATCAACTCAGAACGTCAAATCTCATTGTGTGTTAACTTTGATTTGGAGTTTTCCTAAGAAGGCCAGTGGTAACTGGTACCCTGTTTTTCCCATCAGAGATTTTAGGGCACAGCTCAGTTAGCTATGTCCACAGAACCAAAGGTTTTACCTAAGCAACACCTAATCGGGCAAGTGATTTGAGGTGTAATGATATCTACTCTTCAAATGATTTATTTATTTCTAAGTAAAGAATATCTCTCTAAAGGCCATGTAATGTTAATTAAATTCAGCATTCATTTAGAGGACATTTCTAATTGATTTCTCTACTTACTGACTTCCCAGTCTGGTTTTCCTTTCAGGTTAGTACCTTTGCCTAGTTGTATCAAGTGTTCTCTTTCTTTGCCTAGAGGCCTTCTTCCTTCTCCCTTGACGTTTTTACATATTTTTTTTTTTACTTTCTTCTCTGATTGGCGGGGGTGAGGAGGGGGTTTCCACCAATGGATTATTTTTTCCACTTCTGCCAGCTATGTATTCTTCATTTTTCTATAGATAGAATCAAAGGCACATAAAATTTCATGGGATTATGAAATCTTAGTAATTAATTAATTAACTTGTGGTCAACATTCTGGCCCAGTGGAGGTTCACATAGAGAATCTGAAACTCAGATTAAAGTGATTCGTGTGGGTAGAAAAGGTGGTAGAAATGAGACATAAATTCGGGTTTCCAAGCCTAATACTTTTCCTTCTTTATCATCTTGTATGTGAGTGTTTTAATAATAGAAAAATGAGGATTGGGTCAAGTGAATGCAGTGCAAAGAGGATAAGAATGGAAAAAGCAGGGGAATCCCTAAGTTTCAAGAGGAATAACACTGTGTTAGGATAGGAGTGAGAGTTTTGGAAAAAAAGATCAGAATATTGGGGTTTATGACAAGTTAAATGTATGTTATAAGAAGGAAGACCACAGAACCTTGGGAGTTGTCTAGAAAGGCAGATTAAAATAAGGGGTTCAAGGGAGTCCTGAAGAGGATGCTGATCTTTTGTTTTTTGGTTGAATTGGAGGAACTAGCAAAATTCATAGTTCTGTAGAAAGATGCTAAAATAATTTGAGCCACTGGAAAGATACATTTAATTGCAAACAGGACTGTGATATCATCTACCTCAACCACAACTTACAGAGTGGGGTTTAGATCTTCTCGAGTCCTAGGGGACTAAAGATTACTGAACTACATAGATCTATGACCCAAGGCAGGTGGCTCTTCAACTCTACCTCTTTTCCCAATTAGGTAATATGCTTCCCATGTATAGGGGGCACTGAGCTATCAAATTAGTGTGGGAGTAGGGCAGTTGGTAACATGCTAATGTTATGAGTGGATGGCTGAGACTTCATTTAGCTTGTTTTCCAGGAGCAGGGCATTAGAGAGCTCCTCCCCTTGGTCATTTGAGCATATCCTTGATTCAGGAGGTTGTGACTTCATTAGCTGAACATTTAAAGGTTAAAGACTGCCATGGAGCCTGCAGAAGAGTGAACTGGGAGTGGGAATGCAAACATTACATACATTTGCTCTTTGATATTGGAACATTTAACTTTGATTTGTTTCAGGAAACTTCCTTAGCAGCTTTAGGGTAAATAGAAGGAGTATAATCACCTTAATAAGTGGTTTCTATGCTAAAGAACCAAGACAGCCATAGATTAGTCTTTGAATCAGGGACAGACGATGGGAAAGGGGCAGTGTATCTTTCTACCTTGATTTACTTAGGTTGTCAGATTTTTTCCAGCTCAAGTAACAAAAGTTATGTCAGCCATTAATTGGATTTTCAGTTCAGCCTTCAGAACTTTTGGTAAAAACAAGTTCATCTCAATCTTTTGTGCCAATATTTTAGCTGTCATTTTCTTATGGAAACTTAGAGTGTGTCTTCAATAAATAGTTCATAGGTCGGGAGAGGTGGTGGCAGAAATAGATAATTAAAGGTTTTATTAAACAGAAGCAATTGTAATTATATCAAGAAACTTTATTTAATATGCAGTTAGTTGACCTTTCACTTAAAATTTTTATTGCTTTATTAAAGAAATAAACTCACTCAATTTTGTTGTATATTTTTACTTTAAAGGCCTACATCTGACGGTGAAGGCTTCAAGGTAAAGTACTCTCATGTGGAATTATTTTTTCTGCTCTGAATTTAGTTTTGTGTAGCACTTACACTTAAAATTTAGTAGTGGACTACCTATTATTGCTTTATGTTTGTAATGGAAATTTGTCTTTTCTATTGTATGGTCTCTTTGATATGAAATTTCCAGAATAAGTGAATCTGTAAAGACTGATATCAGATAAGTGGATGCCAGAAACTGTGGTAGGAGGAATGGGGAAAGACTATATTGTGGGAATGGGGTTACCTTTTGTGGTGATGAAATACTTTGGGACTAGATAGAGGTAATCATTGCACAACATTGTAAATGTACCAAATGCTAATGAATTTTTCCCTTAAAAATGGCTAATGTCGGTTTGGCTCAGCAGTTAGAGTGTCAGCCAGCAGAACAAAGGGTCCTGGGTTCAATTCCATGTCCAGAGCAAATACCTGGGCTACAAGTTCAATCACAGATCCCAGTCAGGATAGTGCTGGAGGCAACCAATCAATGTGCCTCGATCACATAGGTGTTTTTCTCTCTCTCTCCCTCCTACCCTCCTTTGTCTCTTATTATAGATTTTGTTTTCAATTCTATTTTGTGTGATGGAAATATTGCTACTCCAGCTTTTTTGTTCGTTTGTATATGCGTGAAAGTTCTTTTTGCATCCCTTTACTTTCAATCTGTGTGTATCTTTCATTTTGAGATGGGTCTCTTGTAGACAGCACATGTAAGGGTCTTGTTTTTTTATCCATTCATCTATTCTTTGTCCTTTGATTCAATTACTTAAGCCATTTACTTTTGAAGTGACTATTGATGGGTATACATTTATACTATCTTACTTTTTATAACTATGTTCCCTCCTTCCATTTTTTCTTTTTCTTTATATAAAAGTTCTTTAACATTACTTGTAATGCTAGTTTGTTGGTGATTGAACTCCTTTAGTGTGCCTGGAAAGCTCTTTATTTCTCCTTCATTTTTTTTTGTTTTTTGTTTTTTATTAAAATTTTGTGTCCCCTGTGTTTACAGCAGTTTTTCACTAAACTTGGGCCTGTGAAGGGATTACAAAGAAGGTGATTAATATAGTCCTTTTTAAGGTTATGTGATTTCTCCCACCGCCCCACCCCAGATGAAAGTGCAAAGACCCTGGCAATAGAGAGTAAGTGGTCACTGCAGTGTCTTCTCCCTTCAGAAGATCCAACTGCCGCTGAGGTAGAAATCAAACGTTGGCCCTCCCTAGTCTTCTTCTGCAGACTCTTGTGAGGCTGTCTCTTCAGTCTCCTCCTGAGCAGGCTTCTTCTGGACAACTTGTTGTGGCCATTTCCTACGTCGGCCTCTTGGCCGTTTTTCTCCAGTGGCTTCTGCTTTCTTTTGAGCTGCTTTGGAAGGACTCTCGTTTTTGCTGCCTTTGGGTCTTCCCCTGGGTCTCTTAGGAGAGGGGTCACCGGTTGGCTCTTGCTGCTGCTTCCTGGGTCGGCCGCGTCCTCTCTTCTGAGGCGCCGGGGCGGCAGGTTGTCCCAGGGCTGAAGGGGAGGCTGCCCGGCGCCCTCAGCGCTGCGCTCATCCTGCCTCCCGCCGCCGCTTCGCCTCTCCTTCAGTTCAAATGACAGCCCTTCTGGGTAGAGCAGTCTTGAGTGTAGGCCGTCCTTCTGTATCACTTTCTCATTGCTGTGCCAATCCCTTCTGGCATGAAATATTTCTGGTGAGAAAGCATCTGACAGTCTAATCAGAGTTCCCTTGTAGGTAACTATCTGTGTTTCTCTTGCTGCTTTTAAGATTCCCGCTCCGTCTTCAACCTTTGCCATGGCAGTTAGGATGGGTCTTGGTGTCGGCCTCTTCGGGTTTATTGTGTTTGCTGCTCTCTCTGCTGCGCTTGTGCGTCTTCTCTCTTCACCAGATTACGGAACTTTTCAGACGTTATTACTTTAAATCAGTTTATAATTTTTTACTCTCTCTTCTTCTTCTGGAACCTCCATGATATGGATGTTGCTATGCTCCCAGTTGTCCCAGAAGTCCCTTAAACTGTCTCTTTTAAAAAATTATTTCTTTTTTCTTTTTGCTGCTTTTATTGGGTATTTCCTGCTACCTTGACATCTAAATCAATGACTCAGTTCTCTACTACATCTAATCTGCTTCTGATTCCTTCAAGTGTACAGTCGTCCCTCGCCACTTCGCGCTTCGGCTTTCGGGGCTTCACTCTATCACGGTTTTTTTGGGAAAAGGGCGATAGAGTGAAGCCTTGAAAGTCAAACCTCAAAGTGACGAGGGACGACTGTATATAAATAAAAAATCCTACTTCGCAAAAATTCATTTATCGCGGTAGAGTCTGGAAGGAATTAACCGCTTTAAACGAGGGCCGACTGTATTCTTTATTTCTGATTGGTTCTTTTTGATGATTTCTTTGTACTTGATCATACTTGCTATCTCTTTGTTGAAATTGTCACTATGTTTCTTGGTCATCCTTATAACCATTGCTGTAACTCTATGTCTGGTAGATATCTTGCCTCTATTTCATTTAGTTCTTTTTCTAGGGTTTTCTATTATTCTTTCAGTTGAGGCATGTTTCTTTGTCTCCCCATTCTGACTGCCTCTCTGCATTTTTTTTTCTGTCTGTTAGGTACATCTGCTATGCCTTCCAGTCTTGGTAGGATGGCCTTATGTAGTTGGTGTCTTGTGGGACTCACTTGTGTGTACTTGACCGCTAGGTTGACTATCAGCATTGACCCCAAGCACAGAATACAAGCAACTGTACAAAGACTAACCCATGTTGGGTAACTTACACAAACATGGTCTAGTGCCTGCTGAGATCTCTGTTTGAGTATTCTGCTTATAAAGCAAATTGGGTCTGCAGACTCCCACTGGGTGTGTTGGTTCGGGGTCCCTTGGGAGGGACTCTGGTGCAAGTCAATGCTGGCAATGTTTGTGACTGGCCCTGGGCTCCCTGTGTGTAATTATAAAATGTGTTTGTGGTTGCTTCTTCTGGGCCTGGATAGGCCTGGGAGGGGCCAAGCTGCACACCAATACCTCCGATAACCGGCACTGAGCACAAGGGCATGTGAGCAAAAAGCCTAGTCACTCAGAGGTCCACTTCCACCTGCTGGCTTCTGTTGGGCTCAGTCAGTGAAAAAGCTTCTGGCGGTATGCATGTTTCCTGAGGTAAGTTGCCAGTGAGTCACCAGGTACGTGTGAGTGATGTTCACCGCATTGATACAGATTCAAACTCAGCTTCATTGCTGGGTGTGAGCCCATTCAGCAAAAGTCCCAGGGTACACCAATGCCAGCCACCACCCACCCACCAGGTACCCACTAAACATTTTGGAGGGGTGAGGCCTCAGAGAGTCATCAGGGTAAGGCCAGCAGAGTTCGTCAGTCCCCAAAAGACAAAGATTTGGCCATGTGAAGAAAGCTCTATGAACAAGAATGATAGCTCCAATCTGACCTGCAAGAGAATTATGAGCCCTGCCCAAAAGCCACAGCACCTTGACATCCCCTGAGTCTGCCTGGACCTTCTCAAGATACTTGAAGAAAGACTACACTGTGGACCCAGGCAACTGACTCCTTTGCAGGGTGTGAGCTGTCAAGGCAGCGACATGGAGTGCAGATGGTGGGGCTAGAGCATTCTCCATTCTGATGCTCTATCAAGGGAATGCCTGACGCCTGTGCTGCACACCTGAAACTAATACAGAATAATAGTAAATGTAAATTGTAATCCATTGAAACTTTTTGAAGAGGATGGAATACCTTCCAAAATAAAAGCATGTTAAATTTTGACATGTATGATATTTATCATATTGGTTACATAAATTATTTGTGATAAAATCAGTATCTCTAAAGGAGAAAACTGGATTTTGAGGTGCATTGACTCTTAAAGACAGAAAAAACTTGAGATATTATTCTTTTTTAAAAGAAAATGGGATGAGTCCTCCCATTATCTAAAGCATTAAATTATTTTGCAAAAGTCATCGTGAATTTATCTGATTGATGAATTTTCTGTTCATTTATCTGACTCGACATTATAGAATTGTACCATCTCATATGGTGCCATGAAATGCTAGTGACACATCTTTAGGAATATTGGACAGATCATTTCACCTTGGTTTTATTCCCATAATCAGTAAAAATGAGGCTAAAGTAAATAATTACTTCTGTATCCTCTAGCTATAAAATTCTATAGTTATTGTATGTGAAATTTGGGGAGCATTACTCATTTTCCAGAATTATACATTAACTAACAATTCATCAGGTTTACTCTGCTCCTCTGTTGTGGTCAGTTTTGGTTCCTATATTTTAAGAATACCATCATCATGTTTTTGACACCCTCAGAGATCTTAAAGAAAAAGAATTGTAAAAGGCAATGGGGACGGTTTCAGCCATAAGACTGGAGGTGAGGGAGACGTGGATGGGGATGGAGGGGCTCATAGTTCTCCTGGCCTCCCCGATTCCTCATGCCCCCTTGACAGGAAAGGGACAGAACTGTGAGGGGAGAGGCTGGGGTGCCCCCTCTCTGATGGTCACTGGTCCTATTTACATTGTGGACACAGGATTCTAATGAGAAGTGTCCCTGGTCTGCTGGGCATGATGAACAAATACCCACAGAACTTAAAAAAACAAACAGAAAAACTTGGAGTCTGACACACGTTGACCAATGTCATCTAAATGCTGTCTAAATGTCTCCTCTTTCTAAAGCTCTTTCTGAAACCACCCAAGTGTGGAGTTTTGTGAGAATATCACAGGGTCAGGGCACCTGCTGTGCTCTGCTCCAGGCCTGGTGGACCTGGGGATGCAGTGACCACGGGCAGCTCCTTGGGCACGCTCGGTCACACTCGGTCATGGAGCCGAGGCCAGGGCCTAGTAGGCGGGCCCGAGGGAGGAGATGCTGCTGTGCTCACCCTGGCAAGGCAGTGGCTTTCACAGACCCTGACAGGGTGAGCTGAGGCCCCTACTTTGCTCTCTGGGTAGGTGTGTGCAGGCATGTGCACATGCACACGCGGGTGTGTGTGCCACAAATGACACACCCTGGCACCAGCTGTCCCTCTGTCCACTGCCCATCCCATTGCAACTCTGACTGGAAACAGCTGAACCCAGCAAGTTTCTAAGAGGGTGGTGTCACTGCTGGGGGTCTCACAGTTTGTGTGTGACCAGGTGCTAGATGACCGAATACGTGTCGCCTGCCTTTGGACAACAGACCATGTCCGACTGGTGATACCTACTCCTGTGTTTTGTATTCAAACTACATTTTCAATGGGTGTTTTCATGTAAATTTGGGACATGAGAAGAGGTTCAAATAAAGTGGACTGGATTTAGAAGAAGAAAAAAAGACAATGAGGGGAAGAATAGCTTCGTGCAGAAAGAAGAAAGCTCCCTATTTGTTCCTGAAGCACAGTGCCATCCTCTACATATGGTCCTGTAGTGCAAGAGCCAAGTGGGAAAACAGAGGAGGACAAACTCTGTGTCTTTGACTTTTTATTTCTCTGTCTCTGCTAGACGAATGTGGGAGGGCGAGGAGGGGGAATGTTAGGTAGCATAGTGGATGTGATGTGAATAAGAGCACAACATTCAGAAAACCCTTTTTGAAATCTTGGCAAATTCTGCTTCTTAAGCAGAAATGAGGCAGAATTTACAACAATTTCATTAACCTGCCATAATAAAATTACAGTAAGCACAAAAATATTTTTATTAATTCAAGTCATGGCAGTTAAAGTAAGAGCCCAATGATAAAATTAATGTAAACACAAAAGGTCTTTTTAATTAATAAAGTAATAATATCTTGAATATCACACTTTCATCAAAGGTTGAAGAAGAAAAAGAGACACAGAAAATGAGTGAAATGAAGGTCACCAAAGACATGCATAAAGTTGCTGGTGATGACAGCCATGGACTAATTAAGCAAAGAGTTTGCAAACAAGCTGATGACCAGCAATTTCCTATTATGAAAAATAGCGATGCTGATAGGTAAGCCTATAGCAATATTTAATAGTAGGTAATGGTTATTTTTCTACAAAACAAATTCAAAACTGAGCTGATATTCATGAGGTCTTTTCATGGGGTCTTTTAGTTATCTCATTTGTGAATTCATTATTTCCTACCTGATTTTGGCATTTTTAAAACCATATTAGTGCTACAGGTATGTAATTTAAAAAATGTTAAGCATTACAAAAATATTTTGTAATCATTATGAAAGGAGTGAAAACTGCAACTAAACAAGAATATCAGATCATTCATGATCATGCCATTTAGCTACAAAGTCAAAAGAATTATCTATACTCACAGATTCCAACTTCGCTTTCTCGCACTCTTGAACCTACTCTAGTAATTTTCAGTCCCACCTCTTCTCCAAAATTGTTTTCTCAGTGTTACCACTGGTTTTCACTTGAATACACTAGACATAATATCTTAGAACTCGTTTTACATAACCTATCATCAATATTGGACCGAATGGAAAACTCCTTTTTCATTTTGCTTTCAGGACTTTGAATTTTCAGGAAGGGAAACACACTTATCTCCTTTCCCCTCTGCCTGTCTGGTTTGTCCTTCTTCCTCTGGTTTGTTTGTCTTCATTTCCCAACTTTTACATGTCTCAGTGTCCCAGGATTCAGTTCTTGATCTTTTTTCCTCATTCCTTTTACTAATGTGGATATACTGGTGATCTTCAAAGTTATATCTCCAGCCCAGATCTCTTTCCTTAATTTCAGACCTGTATATCAAACTGTCTACTCGATGATTCTTTTTCGATAGCTCTTGGGTGTTGGAGACTTAAGGTGTCCAAAATTGAACTACTGATACTCTTTCTCACACCTGCCCTTCAAATAGACTTTCTTGCTTGAGTTAATGACAGCTTTTCCAATTGCTCTGCCAAAAATTTGGTGTCATCCTCAACTCCTGTCTTTCTCTGTCTCTTACACCTCACATCTAGTCTGTCAGCAAATCTTGTCAGATTACCTTCAAAATACACCCAGAAGCCAATCTTATCTTCCAGGACCAAGCCACTATCATCTGCTGTATAGATTAGTGTAAGAGGTGACTAATTGGTTCTCTTTTTCTTTTCCATTCCTTCCTACCTTCCTTCCTTCCTTCCTTCCTTCCCCTCTCTCTCCCTCCTTTTGTCTCTCCCTCCTCTTTTTACTTATTCTCCATCAATTCTACTCTTTTGATCAATTCTAAACACAGTGGAACTATTAAAAGATAAATCAGATTATTTTGTTCCTCTGCTCAGAATTCTAATTGCCTGTTTCCCTCAGAGTACATGCCAGATGCTTCTCAATACCCATAATCTGTACATCTCAGATCTCTGCCTCTGCCTCTGCCTTGAATTTATATTTTCTGTCTCTTTCAAACTGTTCCACTGACACTAAATTTCTCACTATTTCTTAAAGACTCCAGGCATACCTCTGTACTTGCTGTTGATTTGATCTGGAATGTTCTTCCCTCAGATAGCTTCCTGGCACACTTATTTTTTATTCCTTTAGTTCTTTACTTAAAAGCCACTTTTTGGCCAGCCTAAGATTTTGCCCATCCCTCCCCCCACAGCACATCAAAATGTTATTGATTTCTCTGCTTTAGTTTGTCTTCTCTAACATGCTGTATGTTTTCCCCAACCCGTTTATTGTTTATGTGCGTTTACTTCACTCTCATGACTAGGATCTTTGTCTGTTCACTGCCATACAGCCTCAGTGCCTACAAAAGGGCCTAGGATACAGTACTACACAAAGATTTACTCAGTGAATGCAGTTTGACCTACCGTGTTATTTTAAACATTATACTCATTCTCACTTTAACCTAAAACAAGTTTAATGTAGAATCATTCTGAGAATTATGTGCATTTTAAATATTCTTTTTGGCTTTTTCTAATAAGCTCTGTTTTTCCATTTGGGGAGCAAAGACCAATATAGTAGTTACTTACTGTTTTATAATTGACATTTCTAGTAGTTTAAATTAAGGCAAAATGGATCAAAGAAATAACAAGCTTTATTTATATTTTATTAAGAAATAGAAAATAGAATGGTGGTAAGTATTCTAGGCCTTGAGCACAGTTTTGCAAAGGTTAATGAGTCCTCGATATCTGAAATAAAGAGACAAAGTTGAAGTGTGTTGCTCCCTGTAGTGAGAGAGCTATGCTGGTCACGCACAGCCTTTTCTCACACAGCAGCCTGCTCCTCTTCTATATGGATTTAGGACAAATAGGGTTTAAGGACTAATGGACTTCAGAGGGATAAGTGGGAAGACATCATCTGAAGCAGCATGGTTCATTGGGTGTGACAAGTGTTGATTGGTTGTCAGTCTGAGGCACATTTATTCAAATAAGGTTGTCTCTGATTGGCTTTTCTTTCAGAAGGAACTGGGTGACATTGCTTGATTGGTGAGTGAGGCCTGTGGTCACTGATTGATTAAATTCATTCAAAACCGATTCTAGTGGCTTCTTGATCCTACATTTTCTTTCACGTTCCTAAGAAACACCTGGTTGTTATGTGTCTAATCTTTGTGCTCACATTCTGTTCCCTAAGAAGAATGGCTTTCTCTCATTTTTTTTCCTGGTGATTTGCTCTGTTTATTTTACCTTTTCTAAAAAGTTTTCTTTGTGTTCACTTAAAACTTTTCATATGTCAACTCTTAAATATCACATTGTATTATAGTTGTATATCTGTCTTTAAAGCAAGGGATGTGCACCTGGCCTGTGTGGCTCATTGGCTGAGCATCGACCCATGCACCAAGTGGTCGACAGTTCAATTCCCATCCAGGGCACATGCCCAGATTGTGGGCCCGATTCCCAGTGGGGGGCATGCAGATGGTGACCAATTGATGTTCTCTCTCATCGATATTTCTATCTCTCTCTTCTTCTCCCTTCCTCTCTCTCTAAAATCAATAAAGAAAAAAAAATTTCAAAGAGACTGAAAAAAAAATTTTTTTAAATAAAATAAAATAAAGCAATGGATTTGCATTTTCTTGCATGTGGTTTGTACTTCCTAACTGTTTTGTGAATTAATAAATAAGATGAGTAAGATATGGAATTTGCAAATTTTTTATTCTTTTTTTTTTTTAGTATATATTTATGGATATTTTAGAGAGAGAGGAAGGGAGAGAGAGATAGAAACATCTATGTAAGACAGAAACATCCATTGGCTGCCTCTTGCACACCCCCTACTGGGGATCAAGCGCACAACCCAGGCATGTGCCCTGACTGGGAATTAAACTGGGACTTCCCAGTCCATGGGATATCGCTCAATTCACTGAGCCACACCAGGCGGACATATTTAAAATTCTTTATCAATAGGACTATCACAAAACATTAGCTTTTTATGGATTTTAAAAAAAAACCTAGTGGTTATGGCTCACAAATGAAGGAAGTAAAGAAATATGAAAGTGAAAAATGAATGTCAGAAGAACTTGTGATTACACCAATGTTTGAGAAGGCTGATTCACTAACTGGTGGTCTACTTAAAGTGAATGATGACAGCATTTTAAGTGAAAAAGATCAAAATGGTAGAAGGGGGAATTTATATATTTTTTATTTATAAGTAATGGAGTATCTGTAGTGATTACTTTTACTGGAATTAAAATAGCATAATGTAGTGTACAGGCCAAGGCAGGAGAATACTCAACTATATTGAATGCTGTTGAAAGGTTAAGTTGAGGACAAGTGACTCTGACAAAGAGCATTTTTTTAAGATTGTTTTTTCTTTATTGACTTTAGAGAGAGAGGGAGGGAGAGGGAGAGAGAGATAGAAACATCGATTGGAGAGAACATCTATTGGCTGCCTCCTGCGTGCCCCCACTGGGTATCGGGCCCATATTCTGGGCATGTGCCCTGGACAGGAATCAAGCCGCAACCTCTTGGTACATGGGTCGACGCTCAGCCACTGAGCCACACTGGTCATGCACAAGGAGCATTTTTAATAAATAATTGCCAGTAGCCAGAATGTAGTGAATAATGTAAACAGCATCTTAGAGAATTTTTACTGGGAAAGGCAATAGAGAAATGGATGGTGACAAAAGACAAATGTGGAGTTCAAGGGAGTTTTCTTTTATTTCGTATTTTAAGATGGGAGTTCTCGATGTTGTTATAAAACATCCAGGAGAGAAAGACATGTTTATTGAATTTAAGTTTATTCGCATTTTCAAGTATTTGAAAGCTGGTTGATTGTATTACATTCTATTTTAAAGATTATAGTAAACTAATTGTCCATAGTACCTCTATAATGCACAATTTTATGTAAGTTGTTCATTCAGAATTAGTTGCAGAGTGAATATTGTGATATACTGAATATGCAGATAATTACTTAAAAGTTGTACTATCATAAACAGATTTTAAAAATTATATAATAATGAATATATAAACATTAAGACCATACTGAATAGAATTCATCATTCCTTAATGATTCCAGACATCACAGTCCCTTTGACAGTATCGTCATAAATCCCTATGGTAAGGTACTCTAAAATATTAGGTTATATTAACTTAAGAGTTTTATAGATTCTGGGGAAAGGGGAAGATTTTATTTATGTACAATACAAAAGTAAACTAGTAAACTATCACAGATTATTACTTTTGTATTTTAAAGTTCTAAAGTACAAAAAGCATGCCTTCTGTAGCAAAGGTGTCTTTGGCACATACTGTGTGCTCAATCATTATAGGTCCAATGCATGAATAAACAGTTGAATGGATGATTGAATACTTGTTGATGAATTTGTTTAGAAAATGCATACCTTTAATTTATTGAAAGAATATTTCAATGCCTAGTTATAAAGTTTTCTTATTTAAAAAATATGCATAATTTTCAGAAATTATTGTTTATATAATGGAATAAATAATAATGGAATAATAATATAGATATATATGCTATCATCGTACTTAAAAACACTTAAAAATAAATATTACTTTCAAGGTAAATTGAGAAACATGTATTTTGAAGCCAGATTTCCTGGGTTTTTGATCTGGGTCTGCTTTGACCAGCTGTATGAGCTTAGGCAAGTTACTTAGCCTTTCTGTGCCTCGTTTTCTTGCTTTGTAAGATACTGAACAGATTGCCTACCTTCCAGAATCTGTGGGAGGATTTAAATGCCCTTGAGACATGTAAAGTGCTTATAATAATGCACAATAGTTGCATGCCAAGTCCTTAAAAAAATGAATATCATGTTTATTAAAAATGGGTTTCCTTCATTTTAGGACTTAAGTCATACTTTTCAAATAGGTTTTGGTGCTGGTAAAAGTTGTTTTTATTGAAAATGACAAAATACAAAACAAAACCTAATGCAAATAACAGTCATTGTGTTTTTCCTTCTGCTTTGATTCTCAGCTTGATCAAAATTTAAAACTTTGTATTAATATTATTAGTAATATATATTTTGTCCCTTAATTTTAGTTAAACTTTTTATTTATTGTTTAATTTTTCTTATCAAAAAATTAATTATGAATGAAGAGATTTTATATAATAAACAATAGCTGTAGATATTCTTTGTATTTTAAGTATTTAATATTTGCCTGAAAAAAATTGTTTGATTTTTGTTCTTTTTTTTTTTTTTTTAGGTATTCAAAGCAAATATCTTATGAAGAGTATAAGGTATGTAAAAAATATATTTTCAAAAAATATTATTTGCAGTATAAAATTACTTTATAAAAGATATAGTAAAAAAAAAACTAGAAAATTTTTGGTTGTAGAGACATTTACTTTGAAAAAGTAATTTAAAAACACGAGTTATTGATAATGGTATTTTTTTGATAAAAATCAGGGTTTTTTTAAGAATAGCTATGTTTTTGTTTTATGGAAAGTGTACACTTAGTATATATTAGAAATATTTTGGGAACATTTTGAAAAACAGTATTATTTATTTTTAGGTCAAAGAGAAAATTAATTCCATGGATGACCTTGATGACTTAATTCACTCAACTGAAACAGTTTCAGAACCTTGCCAGTCACCTTACTCCAAGTGTAAAAATTTCACGTTGCTAATTAAACAACCTTGCAAGCATTGTAAAGGTAGCACCATTGTATAAATATAAAGCCTTTTTGTGTGTAGTGTAATAATATATGGACACCTTGTCTAGTTCTGCACCTCAAGGATAGTATTGTTAGCTATTTATCTGGGAAATACATTTTATATTAAAATAAAATGAGAGCGATTGCAGGCTCTCAGCCAAAGAGCTATGATCATTTCCACTGTACTTTTCTCAGTGTGAATAGCAACGTCTCGTGTGTTTATTGACTCTGCTTGTCCCTGATGCCTTCACCCAAGGTCACGTTATGATTTCCCTCCTAGAATACTGAAATAAGCTCAGAACTGTTTTTTTCCTGCTATTTCACCTCCTGGAAACTTAGTCTACATTGCAACCATAATTCCTATATATTTTTAAAATTCAGATCTCGTCATGTTTAAAACTCAGCTATTACTTCTCTTTCCCCATGGGTACTTGAGAGAATGGTGGTGTTCAAGTCTATTGTATCCTGGATGATTTTCTGGCTCCTTGTTGTGTCCCTTATTGATTGAGTGGTATTGAAATCTCATGTTCATTGTAAATTTGTCTACTTCTGTTTGCAGTTCATTTACAGTTCTGTTTGCAGTTCTGTTTGCAGATCATTTACGACTGTTATGCTGCTTATTAATTTTCTTTATGCAGTGACTTTGTTAATTGCGGCTGATACTATTTTTTTACTCTGAAATCTACTTTGTTCGTTATTCATAGAGCCACTTTAACTCAGCTTTCTTTTGTCAGGTGTTCGTGTTATATATCTTATTTTTATGTTTAAAAAAATTGTCTTTGCATGTTAAGTGCATTTCTTACAGGTGGCATATAGTTGCATCTTGCTTTTATATCCAGTTGGACAATCTGTCTTTTACTTGAGGTTTTTAGACCATATTCATTTGATGTGATTATTGATATAGTCATTTTGAATCTGTCATTAGGCTGGTTGATTTCTTTTTGTCCCATCTGCTTTGTTCCCTTTTTCTTTTTTTGTGTGTCTACTTTGAGTTTAATCAAGAAATTATTATGATTTAGTTGTATTGTTTTTTCCTTATTAGCTATAATTCCTTTGCTATTGTAGTGGTTGCTTCAGGGTTGGTTGATGGTAAATGACTCGTAAGTTATCACAGAGCACCTTCAAGTAATATTATATCACATCAGATATAATATAACAAATTTACGATAGTTTACTTCCATTTCTTCTCTTCTAACAGATTCTTCCTAGATCTGTAGGATTATAGTTTTGTGAAGTCATAGATAGATTTGGCCATTGTTTCTTGAAATACCTTTTTCTTTAATCCTCATCCGAGGATACTTTTCCATTTATCTTCAGATAGACTGGGAAGGAGGGAGAGAGAGAGAAACATCCATGTGAGAGGGACACATCGATTGGTTGCCTCCCGCACGACCCCAGCCAGGGCCAGGGATGAACCACAACTGGAGCTATGTTCCCTTGGCCAGAATCGAACCCAGGACTCATAGGTCCACGGGCTGACACTCCAACCACTGAACCAAACTGGCCAGGGCTCTTCAAATACTTTTTTCTGCCCCTTTCTTCTACTTCTTTCATGAAATATACCTTAGCCATTTGAAGTTTTCTCACAAGTCACTGATATCAAACTTACTAATCTTTTTTATTTTGTGATGTCTAATATGCATTTTTTCCATCCAGTGTACTTTTCATGGCTGACAGAATTTGCATCTTCTTAAGTGCTACTTGATTTCTTTTGTAAAAAATACCTTTCATTTTTCTACGTATATTTTGAGCTTTGTTTTGGGATGTAGTTAAGTTACTTATGAACAGTTTGATCCCTTTTAGTCCTGCTCTTACGATTTGTTAGGTGAATCCAGAGCACTGCTGGGCTGAGGGCACTACTGAGGCAAGACCTCTCTGACTAGTCTGTTCATTGTCCTGTGGGTTACGGGTTTTTTGAGCCTGGCTAATGGTTATAGACAGTGTTCCTGGTGCTGCTGGGTAAGCACCAGGCACTGTTTCTCTCCACTAATTTCAGATGTGTTTTTCCCATGGTCTCGAGTGATTTCCCCCATGTATGCACTGTTCATTCCTCAGCTGAATACCCTCTGTAGATCTCCAGGGCTCTTTTCTGTTCCACTCCCTGCTCTCCAGTGTTCTGACCTGTAAGCTCTACCTGACTTGGTTTCCCCAGAACCTCAGCTTCATCCCTTAACTCAAGGAGACTGTGGACTCTACCTCAGTTCCTTCTCCCTGTGTTTTGGCCTGGAATTTGTCTCAAGTCAGTGAGCTGAGACATACATTAGGCTCACTTCATTTGTTTCGGGAATTATTGTCCTTCACTGCCTGAAATCCGTTGTCTTGAAAGTAAGTTTTTCTTGTTTTCTGTCCATTTTGGTTTTGCTTGTTTCAGGTAGGAAGGTAAATCAGCACCTGTTACTCCATCTCACTAGAGACAGATTGGTAGAACTTTGGCACATGCTCTAGATGGTTTAGAAGGCTCTTCTTCCTCCTTTGTCTGCTTCCTGCTCATTCTGCATTTGACACTGTGGCCATGTCTTCTTCAGGGAAATCTTCCCTGGGCCCAGTGTTGACATGGTTCTAATATATGATCCTAGAACTCTTTTTTTTGGGTATCCATCAGAATTTAAAATGGTCATTTTATTTTGTTATTTAAAAAATTTTTTGTTTTCCTTTTTTTTTTAGAGAGGAAGGGAGAGGGAGAGAGAGATAGAAACATCATAGAAACTTTGATGAGAGAGAACATCAATTGTCCGCCTCCTGCATGACCCCCACTGGGGATTAGGCCCACAACCTGGGCATGTGCCCTGACTGGGTATCGAACTGTTGACCTTTATTGAATAGGTCAACGCTCAACCAGTGAGCCACACCAGCCAGGCATATAATGATCATTTTATTTGTCTTTCTCCTCTGTTAAACTTTAAGCTAATTTAGAGCCAGGAGTCTTACCACTTTTGCCTTCAGAGCTTAATCTAATGTCTTCCATACTGTAGGTACTCAACATATGTTTGTTCAATTTATGAATGAGTGTCAAAATGCGCAGTCTTCTTTATATACAAAAAGTATTCATATAATATAATTTATGTCTATTTTTTGTTTTCTCTCTGATGCAGATTCAGATAGCTTACATAAAATCCAGGATGCAGTTCTTGTATCTGAAAGAGCAATGGAACTTGGGGAAAAACAATGTGAATTACATACCCAAAAAGTGAAAATAATGGAAAATGAGGTTAGTGGACTGCACAAGAAGTCATCAGAAACAGGAGAAATAGAATCACTGTCAGAGCATCAGAAAGTGAAATGGGAACGAGAACTCTGCGATTTAAGGTACTGAACAACTTGGTTTTAAAGAAATATTTGAATATTTAATTATATTCTATAGATATGTAGAAAGTTTGTAATTGCTAACTTACCTTTTCGGGTTTTATAGGAAAGTACACTTCTTTAGTAAGTGGAATATGAAATTCTCGGCAATAACATACCAAGTTCTTAGCAGTGTATACTTCTAGTAATAAGTTAATGTAAATTTTTCAAATCAACATTTGAATGATTGTATAGTGGTCCACCCTATGGAACCTTCATTATTTATATAACAAATTGAATTTTGGTTGTTTTTCATTCTGTATTATATTTAAGGGTGCCGAGAATATTTCTTGTATAAATCTGTTCCTACATTTCTGATTATGTACTGTGAATAAATGCTTTTCCTCTCTTTTTGAATTTCAGTTTCCATTCAGTGTTATTTTGTATTACTTTCAGATGGACAACATAGTGATTAGAGAATTATATACTTTACAAAATGTTCCTCCTGGTATTTCCAGTACCCACCTGGCACCATACACAGTCACTACAATGCTATTGACTATATTTTGTATGCTGTTCTTTATGAATATATTCTTTAAGAGAGTATTATTGGTTAAAGTATAAGAACATTTTGAAAAGGCTTTTGATCTATGTTTCTAAATTGTTCTCAAGAAAGTTCATATTAATCTACATTCCCAACAGAATGTGATATAAGCATTTTTCTCCACAGCAAATACTTTTTAAAAATTTATGCAGTTTTTTTAAATTCACACTGTTTTAGTCTTATACAATGAAAAGTGAAACAGAAAGCGATAACTGATTAGTTTATTCAACATCTTTTTATAAAAAAAGTAAAATAACTCCACACTTTACTCTTTATTATCAACTTCATAAATATGGATCTTGTTTGTTCAAAAGGGATTTTTAAAATTCGATTTCTTGGGATGGCATATTTAATAAAATTATATAGGTTTCAGGTGTACAATTCTATAACACATCAAGTGTGTATTGTATTGTGTGTTCACCACCGCAGGTCAAAACATTTCCCATCACCATGTATCTGCCCTGTACCTTCTTCTACCTCCCCCAGCCTTCTGGTAATCAGTATGCAGTTCTCTGTGTCCATGCGATTCTTTTTTTTTTTTTTGGCTTAATCTCTTCACCTTTTTGACCAACCCTGACAACACCCTCCCCTCTGAAAATTGTCAGTCTGTTCTCTATCAATGAGTATGTTTCTATTTTGTTGGTTAGTTTATTTTGTTCATTACATTCCACATATGAACGAAATCCCCAAAAGGGTTTTTATAGTGATTTATAAAATAGATAGTGATGAACAAGATAAATTGAAAATGTTACAAAAGATGAAACATAAAAACTGTAGGACAACAGACATTAGACTCCCTAGACTAGTCTTGGGTTACAGTAGTCAGCAGATATTTCTTGTGTAAGAGACACCTGCACATGCTGACTTACACTGTAAATCATTTTTAGAAGAACCTGCAATATTCTGTGAATCTAAAATTCTATTTCTAGCCCTGGACACTTTGGCTCAGCAGTGAGTGCCAAGGGTCTTTGGTTCAATTCCAGTCAGCACCACATACCTGGGTTGCAGGTTTGATCCCGAGCCCCCATGGATGTTGAGCAGGAGGCAACTAATCAATATGTCTCTTGCACATCAATGTTTCTCTATCTATCTCTATCTCACTCCCTCCCTCCTTCCCTTAAAAATTTTTTTTATTTCTAGTGAATTAATAAACTTATTCATAAACAACAACTCCTTTTAATTAGTAACTAAATCATCTGTCCTAATAGAGGAGTAATTAGGACTGTGGAATAAAGGATAATTTCAACTCTACCTTTACTGAATAATTTCAAAATTCCTTCCAGCAATAAATACCAGAGTTACTATTGAGTAAAACTTACTCAGTAGCAGAATGTTTTTTCATTGCTGCTTTTCAGAGATTTCTATATACCTATCTTTTGGAAGAGATTGAAGAGAGAAATAAAAACAAGAAACCTAGAACGGAAAAAATTGGGGAACAGAAATTTTTATAAGGATAATAAAACAACATGTGTAGAACCAGATCATAATGTGAACTTCATATTTTGTAACAAAATGAATTTTAAGATAAGTGTATTTAACTGCAGATTTGCCTTAAAAGAAGAAAAAGAGAAAAGGCAAAGAGCTGATCTATTGTATGAGAAAAGTAGGGAGCAGCTAATGAAAATAGAAGAGCAATATGCTAAAGAGACTGAAATGAACAGAGAACTTGAAACCACTGTTAGAACACTAGAGATGGAACTGAAGAGTGTCAGGCAGAGTTTATGTCAGGTAAATTTAATTTTGGTAAAAATTTCTTATTTCTAACAGTATTTCATCAGTATTTGTAATATCCCTTTGATTTAATGTACATTACTAGGTTTAAAACAAAATAGAAGTTATCTCATTAAAATATGAACTGTGGCCCTGACCAGTTTCACGCAGCGCTTAGAGCATCGGCAGAGGACCAAAGTGTCTGGGTACAATTCCCAGTCAAGGGCATATATCTGGGTTGCAGGTTCGATCCCCAGCCCTGGTCAGGGTCGAATGGGAGGCAACCAAAGTGTCTCTCTCATATTGATATTTCTTTTCTCTCCCTCCCTTCTTTCCACTCCATCTAAAAATCAATGGGAAAATATCTTCAGTTGAGGATTAACCAAAAAAAAAAAATCTATTAAAAAAATATGAACTGTGACAATTATGACTAAAATTATTAATTTATTACTATTCTTGGCATCTATAGATGCTCTGTATACTTCATCTAAATGAAAAAATAGACAATAGGTGGAGATTAATCATTAACTTAAATGTTAATTTTGGCTTTCTTAATGTTAACATCAAACTAAATTGCCTTGAGACTGTGATGAAACTAGTCAAATGTTCGTAAAGAAATTTTATATCACAATTGGGTATTTTTGCTCTGTGGCAAATTTAGCTATCATTTAAATTAAGATTTGAGTTTTTCATGGAAAATAAAGATTCTTGTGCCTAAAAAGGCTACTGTCTTTTAACAGTTTTTCAAGAGTTCTGTTCTTAAGCTTTGGACTCTCTTTAATGGTATGAGACCAAAATTAAATGAAATGTGTCCCTAGGTTGTAGAAGAGCAGAATGAAACTCAGAGGCAACTTTATCAAGAACAGAACACCAGGAAATTACAAGAGAAAAACCTGACCAATCTGCTTGGCGAAGAAAACGAGCTAGAAATAGCTTATAAGAAAATGAAGTCTGAGGTATTTATTTAGTCATTTTCAAATGTCTGTGTGTATGTATTTGTACGTATATATTATAAAAACCAATATTGTACATATGGAAATTTATACCAATTCTTATATATGTTATAGAGGATTTTAAAAAGATGTGTGTGTGTGGCATTTTGGTCCATTGGATAAAATGATATTCTTAATTCAAATCCATTTGTCTCCAAAGTCAAGTAGTGACATTCACAAGAGGGGAACACTTACTGTTTTCTATAGGAATTGATGAGTTTTCCATGATCTCCAAGATATTGCTGCTAACAGCAGATGTTCCCATTTTTGGCAGTGATTTCATTTCCTTGATGTATTAATAGACAGGTTAGATTTTCCTTCCACTGGTGGTAAGGAGGAAAAGTGTAGCCAGTTCAGAGATCATATTTTGGATGTCGTTCTTCTACTTTTGAAAAAAGTAACAATTAGTGCTAAGTAGTACCCCATTGAAATAAAAAGAGCTTTTATTTTTATTTATTTATTTTTTTTTTATCCTCACCCGAGGACATTTTTTCATTTTTTGTTCAGATAGAGTGGGAAGGAGAGAGAGGAAGAGAGAGAGAAACATCGACGTGAAAGGGACACATCGAGTGGCTGCCACCCGCACGACCAACCAGGGCCGGGGACAAACTGCAACCGAGGCACATGCCCTTAGCGGGAACCGAACCCGGGTCTCTCTGTACCGCAGGCCGACGCTCTAACCGCTGAGCCAAACCGGCCAGGGCTAAGAAGAGCTTTTAAAGAGAAGGAAGAGAAGGATAGGTGATAATAGCTACTTAGTAATAATTTATTGATAAGTATTTTATTCCTACTAAAATAGCTCCGTGTATTTCCCCCATTTCACATTTATTACTACTTTAAACACCATGAAGAGAAAATAGAAGTTATTGCAGCAACACATGAGCTCATGATTTTCTAAGAAGAGCTCTGTAGATTTTATCTTATTTACCATGTGTTTTTTGAAACATAAGGCTTCTTCACACTAGAGAACTGTGGATTGGTACAAGAGCACTGATTGTGGAGTCAGAAGACCTGGGAAATCTTGGACTTGCTTATTTTTTTAACTTCTCCATTCCAGATTGTGATAACGGAATGAGTTCACTGATGTGTACAGAAGTGCTAAGGACAATGTGTAGATTATCAGTTACTAGTAGATTTAGTTTTTATAACTCACTATGAAAATATTAGAAAAGTAGAATATCTATGGAATACTTTCAGGAAAAAATAATAGGAAATGTAGTCTATCCTAATCTATGCAGGGTTAACACTCTTACTGTGGGGTAGCTGCATATTCAGACTATACACTCAAATTTTAAGTGCAGTCAGAGTTATTCATCTTTAGTTTAATGCATTCTGGGTTATTAAATTTTTATTTAATTCATTGTGGGTTTGAGGTGATTTGGAGACAGGCCTTTCCAATTCTGAGACTCTCAAAAATTCTCTTCTGATTCCTTTTGAACTTTCAAGAATTCATAATCTTATAGCACATTTTTTAACATTGGGAAGTTCATGCTTGCATAAAGTTAGAGGTTTAGATCAAAATTCATTTTTTTCCAAAAGGATATTCACTTATTGCACTTTTTATTATATAAACATATAGATTATTCTTTAATTTCAGAAGATATGATATGTCATTTCATTGAGTGCTAGCTACAAGTCTTTTATGTTTCACTTAGGTTTTTTTTATTTATATTTCACTTTGTATTTAAAAACATTTTTGAGTTACAGTTTGTATTCAATATTATTTGTATTAGTTTCAGGTGTACAGCATAGTGGTTCGACAAGCTTATCCCTTACAAAGTGTTCCCTCGGACGTTTCCAGTACCCACCTGGCGCCACACATATTTATTTCAGAATTATTGACTATATTCCCTATGCTGTACTTTACATCCCCATGACTATTCTGCAGCTACCAATCTGTACTCCTCAACCCTTTCCCCTTTTTCACCCAGTCCACCCACCCCACTTTCCTCTGGCAACCACCAGTCTGTTCTCTGTATCTATGAATCTGTTTCTGGTTTGTTTGTTTGTTTTTGTTGTTCTTCTTCTTCTTTTATATTGTCCTTTAGAATCACATATACGTTAAATCATGTGGTATTTGTTTTTGTCTGACTGATTTTACTTAACATAAGACATTGTGTGTTTATTCATGTTGTTGCAAATGGTAATATTTCATTCTTTTATATGACCAAGTCATATGCAACTTTATCCACTTGTCTATTGATGGGACTTGGGCTGCTTCCATGGCTTGGCTATTGGAGAAAATGCTACAATAAATGTAGTGGTGGAAATATTCTTTTAAATTTGTGTTTTGAGTTTCTTTGTATATATAGCAGAAGGGGAATTGCTGGGTCATAGCTAGTTGCATTTTTAATTCTTTATGGAATCTCCATACTGTTTTTCTGCACCAGTCTCCATTCCCCAAAAACAGTGCACGAGTGTTCCCTTTTCTCCACATCCTCACCAACACTTGCTGTTTGTTGATTTATTCATGATAGGCATTCTGACAGGGGTGAGGTGGTTTCACAATGTGGTTTTAATTTGCATTTCTCTGATGATTAGTGACAATGAGTATCTTTTTTATGTCTATTGGCCATCTGTGTGTCCTCTTTGCAGAAGTGTCTATTCAGGTAGTCTGCCCAGTTTTTAATTGGATTGATTATTTTTTTGGTGTTGAGTAGTATCAGTTCTTTATAAATTTTGGATATTAACCCCTTGTCAGACGTAAGATTGGTGCCCATGTTCTCCCATTACTAAATGTGTGTCTTCATTTTGTTGATGGTTTCCTTTGCTGTGCAAATACTTTTTAGTTTGATGTAATCTCATTTATCTTTCAATTCTTTCTCTTCCTCGAGGAAATATATCAGACATATATATAAGTTTATATATATATATATATATATATATATATATATGTTTTTTAGCATACTAATTTTCACGGCAGCTTTCTTTTGTATTTTCATTATAATTAATTTATGATTTTATGTTTATGATGTACTTAATTTTAAATTCTGGCTTTTATTCGGCCATTTTTATTATATATTTAGTAGTATTTACACTTAGGAAAGTTGAGATTTATGCATCATTTCTCTTAGAGGTTTGGAGATTTCTTTTCCCACTAAACCTCATTCTTTTAGTGCTTTCTCCATTATCATGATGAGGCAGCCAGATAAAATCTGAGGATAATGTTTAATAGAATGTTTAGAAAGTTACCTTATTTCTCTATCATCACTTCTGTGAATGGATATAGAATCTGTATATAGTTCATATATTTTAGAATAACTTGTTTGGGAAGGTCATTATAAAACCTGTCGAAGTAGGCATTTACTTCATTTTCTCTTAATTTTAGAAACATTGTCAAAGCATGGAAATACTCATGTCATTATGGTATGCACACCCACCACAGAGAATTTTAAAAAATTATGGAGAGCCACCACTGGATTTTTTTTTAAGTTTACTGAGATTGTATAATTATAACTTTATAATTCACATCGTATAATTTGCCCTTTTAAAACGTACAATTCGGTGCCTCCGTTTATTCAGAGAATTGTGCAGCTACCACCTCATTCAATTATGGAACATTTTCATCACCCCCAAAAGAAACTCCACATCTCTTAGCTCTCACTCTCAGCTTCTAATCTCCCTGCCCCAGGCAACAGCCAATCTAATTTCTGTCTCTGTAGATTTGCCTATTCTGGATATTTTATATAAATGGAATCACACAATATGTAGTCTTTAGTGACTGGCTTCTTTCATTTAACCTCACATTTTCAAGGTTCAACCATATTGTAGAACAATACTTCATTGAAGTATTGTCACTTTCTTTAATCTAGACAAGGGTCTGCTTTTTCCTAACAAACTTCTCAAAATTTAGTGGCTTAAATAAACAACACTTATTCTGTTCACAAATCTACTCTTAGGAAAGGTGTGGTCAGGACAGCTTGTCTCTATTCCCCTCAGCTTCCACTGGGGCAGCTGGACGGCTGGTGGCTAGAATCATCTGCACACTGGTTCACTAACACGGCTGGCGGTTGATGCTGACCCCTGGACAGAAGGCTAGCTGGGCGGATGGTGGGACATCTGCCCTGGAGCACTGAGCTCTCACTGTGACTGAGCTTCACCTCACGGGGGCTGGGCTCCCACGTGGAGCAGCCTGACACAGTTAGCCAGGCAGAAGCTGTGTTGCCTTTTCTAACTGAGCCTGGAAATTCACACAGTGTCACTTTCACTGCATTGTGTTCATTAGAAGCAAGTCACTAAGGTGGACCCATTTTCTACCTTTTTTATGGAATGAATACTTAAAAACTTAGGGCACAGTAAAAAACCAGCATGGCCCTGGCTGGTTTGGCTCAGCAGTAAGAACATCGGCCTGTGAACTAAAGAGTTGCAGGTTCAGTTCCCTGTCAAGGGCACATACCTGGGTTGCAGGTCCAGTTCCCCACCCCATTCAGATCCCTGTGGGAGGCAACCAATTGATGTGTCTCTCTCACATTGTTGTTTTTGTCTCTCTCCCTTCCTTCCTCCCTCCCTCCCTTAAATCTTCCTGAGGTCTTAAGGGTTTTACAGTCTGGGTTTCATCCTTAGACCATGTTGTCCTAGAAGCACCATGGATTTGCTCTTAGCCCAGAAGCTATTTCTTTATTTTAGCATTATTTGACAATTGGATGTGTGGGAGAAACTATAAATGGGAAATGGATTTTGGAAACCAATAAGTCCTGGTTCTTTTATATTTAATAGTCTTTCCATAGCTTGTCTTTCTCATCAATTTTACTTGCAGCTGCTTCGAGCAAGAATCCTTTTTTATGCTCATTTCAGTGTCCTTGCTCACTTGCCTAGAAGCACTGGCTGTCAGCCTCCTCAGGGGCCAGCAGGGCTCCACCTCCCTCTCTTGGAGGCCCTTTGGGTTTTCATTCTCGTGCTTCCTCACATTATGCAGGTTCCACCTCCCTCATGCTTCAGAGGCACTCTCACAGGAGCATGATTATTGGGGTGGGTGGGGGTGCACTCTTTTTAACTTCAGTATCTGTGCCAGCTACTTATTGCTTCTAAACAAACCTCTAAACTCATTGGGTCAAAACAACATTTATTTTGTTCACAAATCTGCAGTGAGGCCCAGCTCAGTGAGGCCAGCTCATTCCTTCCTTACAGGCCGTCAGCTGGGATGACTTGAAGCTGGGAACTGGAATCATCTCAAGGCTTGTTTATTCTTGTGTTTGCCGATTGAAACAGGCTTTTGGCTGGGACGTAGGCTGGGCAGTCTCAGCTCTGTGTGGCCTGGGCTTCATTCTTCACAACACGGTGCTGGGTTCAGAGTGAGCTTCCCTGGAGAGAGCATCAGACGGAAGCTGCATCACACAGTCATGGGAGGCACACAGCAGTTCCACCACATCCTGTGCGCTGGAAACCAGTTACTCACTGAGGCCAGAGCCTGATTCATGAGAGAAGTGCCAAAGAATCTGTAGACATGTTTTAAAAACTCCCCGTTACTTCCCAAATGGTCATTATATCTAAAGGAAGTAGTTCTTCCTAAGTCATAATCGCTGAAACATCAGCTAGTTTGTTGTTGTTGATGTTTGTGTGGTTTCGTATGTTCTCTTATTTTCTGGGAAATAACAAAGAATAATAAGATAGCACTATTAAATTAAACCATGGTTTTAGTTTTGTTTTTTAGTTTAGTTTTGTTTTGTTTTGTTTTAGTTCTAAAAACTGGAGGGCTCATCTCACTAAACTTTTGCAGTGAGAGATGTGATTTCTCCTTAATCCTGGGAATCATTTCTTTTTAGAATGCAGTTCAAATTCGAATCAAACATTTGTAGTGCAGTAAAAGGCTCATGGCATTAGAACTCAATATTTATGAGATTCATTAATTAGAGTTTCATTTTTCAAGTCTGATTTGGGGAGGCGCTTCTTAACTAAGGTCTAAACAACTCAATTTGATATCCCTGAAACATATTTAAAATTATGAAGAGTTAAGGGGAGGAGGAGGTAAGAGACTTTCTACTAAGAGGTGACATATAGTCATTTGTAGAGGAAGACATGAAACAATCATAGAAAAAAGATTGTAAAATTAAGTGCAGATGTTAGTGGCAAAGATGACAACAGGAAAAGATATATTTCTGTGACTCCTGGCGGTTTTAACTTTGTTCTTGATTCTGAATATTTCATTGTTCCACAATCTAGGACTCTTCTACAGTACAGATAACATTTTATTGCAACTGAATTCATTTCAAAATTTTATACTGCTGTTGAGTTAGACTCTTCTCAGTCTATACCTTCATAACCAAACTATATCATTTTATTCATTCAGAATGATGACCTTACAGCAAAACTGAAAGCTGCATATGCAGAATGTCAACTCCTACATGAAAACAATAAATGTCTTCAACGGGAGTTATTATTTATGAAAACAACAGATAAGCAACGTGAAAAACTCGAGGATGAAAACGAGAAGTTGAAACAAGAAGTCATGAACCTCAAAAGACACATGGAAATGAATATGGTAGAATTCAGTGAAGTAGAACAGTATAAATTGAAGACTGAAGAACAAGCAAGACAGCAGGTAGCAGAAAAATTAAAACAAGTCCATCTAGTTTTAGAGGTCAATTTATTGATCTTTAATGTGCTTTAATTCTTTTCACTGTTAAGTACATTTTGGATATATACAGTGTTTCCATTTCTTCTACTTCCTTTAATAGCAATTTCTTTTGTAGATTTCTGGAAGGAAGGTGGCATTTGTTTTTCCCTTTCAGTATTTCAGTTTCCATCATTATTATCACTAAGTTGATCTTTCAGAATGATTCTTACTAAAGGATTGTTTTATTTTTAAGACCAGTTCATGTAAAACAAGACTATTAGGAAGAAAAGACAGAAATGTGGTTTAAAATTTGTCCAATACTCTTGAATTTTTAATTTATATAAACTTGAAGCTTTTTAAACTGATTCTATTATTATTTGAATTATCAGATTATATGAGTACTAATACAAGGATGATTCAACTTTATAACTCAGATTTAATCCAGCTTTCTTTCACATTTAAAGTTGATCTCTGAGTCTTTTGACTCAAAACTGAAGAAAACAAATATACTATAAGTGTTCGGGTTATAAGTACTTAAAAAATGTACCCTTTTATTTGCTTTAGATACAAGGAGTATCTCAAGAGTTTAATTCTATAATGAGAAGGAATTTGGAATGCCAAAATAAACATCTAAAGTCAGAACTCTCCAAAATGCAAACTTTTCCAAATTGCAACAAAATAGAATTGGAACACTATAAGAGACTCAACCTAGAAGAACTAGAGTACAGAAAGTCGTTGGAAAATAAATTAAACAAGTAAGTCAAAATGCGGAATCAGAGAAAATAAATTTAACTCATCAATTAGGTTCTAAAGCATAATTTTTAACTAGCCATGTTCATGAGATTAGTAGAACATGAAAGCTAACTAAAAAGTTTAACTTTGGAAAATTATGGTAGTAAATACACTGACCTTTCAAATGTTCTTCCAGGGCAGTTTGCATCTCTCCCACTTTTTTGGTTTTACGTACCTGTCTTTTTCCCCCTTCATATTTCCATGGAGTTAATCTGATCTAGTAGTCTTTAAACTGAGTGTTTTTGAGGCTTTATCACTTAGACAACAATATTATTATAGAATTGCTTGTCAGAATTCCCCTAAGTAGAAATATTTAAGACAACAACTTTACGCACAAAGGGTTTAGTTACTCCAACACATTCTGGCACTTGGTAATTTTCTTTCTTGATTGTGATCTTTGTTATTATCACTAATGGGCAACTTTAGACAAACTACCTTTATAGTTTTTCTACTCTACATAGAAGCATGCATGTTAAATAAGGAGAGATTAACACAGGGGTTATCACTGACAAAGTGGGTAAAAAGAAGAAGGTGGTGTGCAGGAGGGGAAGACAAAGAGGGCAGATCCCACCTCCAGTGCTTTGGTAACAGTGTTTGTCATAAGCCGATGGCCTCTGGAGCCGTTTTAGTTCACTGGGATCACCAGCTAGGCTGTCTTGTTCTCCCTTAGAGGTTGTTGCTCTAAACTCTGCCTGGGTGTCAAATGGTTCATATCCCCAAGGTAACGAGTGTATTGTACAAGAGTGGTGAAAGCAGATGCTTGACAATGTCTGAAAGGGATTTGTCATCTTCTTTTTTAATCTCTAAACTGGTTTACTAAACATGTTGAAGGCCATCCTCAAGAATCATGTAAGTACAGCCCTTCCAGAAGGCAGCCAGTGTTACCTGAGAAGCCGTCCATATCACTGACAGCCATTTCTCTCCCCTCCCTCCTTAGATTGTTACTTAGAAACCACCCCCCCACTTAAAAACATAAGTTCTTCTTTAGAACAATTTAGAACCTATACTTATACATAGTAGTTCTGCTCTGATACATTTTTGGTGTTAAAATGCTGTTATAGGGAAATTCCATTTACTACATGGCAACTTTTTTTTTAAATGCAAATCTGCTTAAGGAAAAATGAAATACTGAGCACTTGTGTTGTACAATCTTCACAGGACTATGGAGAGGCTGACAGAGGTCCATGGTAAATACCGCCTGCAGAAACAGCACTGCCACGACTTACTCAGCACTGTTCACAGGAGGCCAGTCCAGCAGACACTTTACGTTGTGAACACTAGTAATAGATTTGTGCTCAGTGTACCGTCCACTTCAAGAAGAACTTGAAGATTCCTAAGAGAGCTGAATTGATGAAGGTTATTATATTATCTGTTTTTCCCTTGGGTTACAGATTGCTGGTAGAACTCTTGTGTTTAATTTGCTGAAATTCTGAGTTGCTTAATAGACTCGTGCACACTAATAGCAGATCTTAATTATGTGTGCTAACATAGAAAGGAGACAGAAATTTCACAGTCAGTTTTAAGTCCTTGGATCTCTCATTTTCAAGAGATACCTTATCATTAGCTTTAATCAATAAGTATGACTAAACTGATACATTTTAAATTTCTTAAAAAGCTGCATTATATTTGCCTTTACAAATTAAGTATTAATGCCTAATAACCAGTGGTACACTTGCAGATGCTTTGGCTTACTGTCTAATGGATTTTACTTTGGTGATGGTTCGTGACAATCTTTAAGTTCGCTGCACCCCTATTTTTCCACCCCTGAACATAAATAAATGATTGACATCCAAACACTTAACCATATATGGATGTTATTTAAATGAAACTGAGAGAAACTCTCAATAATTAAATCAACTTGCAGCACTGGAAGGATTAATTCTGTCTTCAAGTAAACAAGTTAGTCATCTTCTTACATGAGAGAACAATCTTAATTGCTCTTTACTTCAGCATTTTTATTTCAGTTTTTATAAAATCTCTTGCTGAGCAAGTGTACATTTCCTAAATAGCTAAATTAAGCAAATATTTCCATTTTTATGTTTTTAATTTATTTTTTAATGTTTGCATTTTAAAATGAAATTCAGTATGTTCGTATAACTTCCTGCACTTGACTGGTGAGTGAGATGGCAGTGACAGGGGGTCTGGAAGAGCAACTAGCGTCATGTGTGTGATTACTGATAGATCCCTTCTTCATCTCATTCATTGAGTTCTTCAGCTCCACAGTTTCTGTTTGGCTGTCTTCTATAGTTCTCATCTCTTTGGTAAAGTACTCCTTCTCTTCATTAATTTTATTCCTGAGCTCACTGAACTGCCTTTTGAGTTTCCTTGTATCTCGTTGATATCTTTTTTTTTTCTTTTTTTCTTTATTGATTTTAGAGAGAGAGAGAAAGGGAGAGGGAGATAGAAACATCAATGAGAGAGAACATCAATTAGCCGCCTCCTGCATGCCCCCCACTGGGGATTTGGCCCACAACCTGGGCATGTGCCCTGACCAGGAATCACAACGGTAACCTCTTGGTGCATGGGTCGACACTCAACCACTGAGCCATACCGGCCAGGCAGACTTGGTCATTCTTTTACTGTTTATCTTCAGGAAAAACTCCAAACTCCTTTGTATGGAGTAGACACTGAAATTCACTTAGTTCTTGCCAAATAACTCAGCCTTACCTTTGCTCCTTACCCTGCTCTGCCCCTTTGCTCTAGCATCTAGCCAAAACTAGACGACCCCACGTTCCACAGTGTTCTTCCTCACTCTAGTCCTGGCATCTGCTTCGTTTCTCTTTCTGGCATGCTTTCTTTGTCCTTCAGATATCAACTTACACATCACCTCCTACGAAAATCCCATAATATTGACACAAAACTGGGGTGTCCCCTCTGTGTGCTCCACTAATGCCCTGTTCTATATTTGTCCTGGTACATATGATTCTGAGTAGAAGTTGCCTGTTCATTTGTTTTTTTGTCTATATTATCTGATTGTTCAGGGGTAGACCGTGTCACCGCCATCTTGTAACTGCAGTGCTGGTCCATACTACCCTAACCCATGGTGTTGAATAAATGAAGGATGAGGAAACCAGAAGCTCTGATATGTAGCCAGAATACCAATTCATTCAGTGTGTAACCATGGCAAATTATATTTCACTGTATTCTTATGTTGTGTTTTGTAGTCATATATGGATGTTTTTATTCTTCTTAACACTTACACTTAGTTGTAATTTAGATAAATAATATCATTATTTTTCTTTCCAGATGTTGCTGAATTTTATTCTGAAACCCGTACAGCTTATTTTCTGTAAGACCTATTCAGTCAAGCTCAAATGAAGATCTGCTTTTGAAAGCAGAAGAATATAAAGTTTTTGAAGAAAAAATATATGTTCTGAAACATGAGTAATGAACATTTGTTTACTGGACTATGTTTACATAACATTTTGCCCTTCATTTAACACATGACGTGGGCTCTTCATTAAAAAAAAATAGTTTAGAATCATATGTGTATGATGAAAATTTATATAGTATTCTATATAGTATTCTAAGTTTGAAGCAGATTTTGTAAATGAAAGCCAGCACTATTAAGTTATACATGATCAAACTGCCCAAATACCACTTGTTTAATTAACACCCAAACAACCAAGTTGTCATTCATACTTTAGTGTTGTTAGTTGATAGATTTTTAAATATTTTCCAATTTTATCACTGTATTTGGTCCTAAAGATTTAGACAGACACGTTTTGATATCTGCTGCTATGGCTACCAGTTGGATGTATTATAATTGCTATAGTGCCATCAGACTTAGAGTTTGTAACCTTAAACACTGATTCCAAAATCTTTCCTTATGGGGAAATAAAATTTGCCTTAGGCTTTTCCACTTTTCTATTGATTTATTGATTTTTTTATTGATTTTTTTACAAATAAAATTAAAATTAGAGAAGTGTCAAGTTCATTTTTTGTTTTGTTATCTTTCCTTCTTTTGTCTTTTTTTGTTAATCCTCACCTGAGGATATATTTCCATTGATTTTTTTTTTTTTTATCCTTACCTGAGGACATTTTTCCATCATTTGTTCAGATACAGTGGGAGGGAGAGAGAGAGAGAGAGGGAGAGAAACATCGATGTGAAAGGGACACATCGAGTGGCTGCCTCCCTCACGACCAACCGGGGGCTGGGGACAAACTGCAAACGAGGTACATGCCCCTAGCTTGAACCGAACCCGGGTGTCTCTGGACCGCAGGCTAACGCTCTAACTGCTGAGCCAAACCGGCCAGGGTGATTTTTTTTGATTGACTTGAAGGGAGGGAGGGAGAGACAGAGACACATCAGTGTGAGAGACACATTGATTGGTGCCTCCCACATGACCCCAACTGGGTATTGAACCTGCAACCCAGGTACATCCCCTTGAATTGAACCTGGGACCATTTGGTCCATAGTCTGACACTCTAACCCCTGAGCCAAACTAGCTAGTGCAAAGAGCTTTTATGCCCTGAACCATTTGGGAGAAAATTCCTGACACTGTGCCAACATCCCTTATTCCTTTAATTTCCTACCAGCCAGTACATTCCACTTGCCCACAACACCATCATCAGAGTCAGCAAATTAACACTAATACATTCTATTATTTAATCTCCATATTCTTTTCAGTTTTTGCCACTTGTCTATAGAATCTGTTATAGCAAAAGATCCTGTTCAGATCCATGGTTTACATTTAACTGTAGTGTATATTCGTCTCCTTCAGTCTGGAACAGTTCCTTAGTCTCTCCTTGACTTTCATGACCTTGACTCTTTTGAAGAGTAAGTTCCAGTAATGTAGAATGTTCCTCAATATGGATTTTTCTGATGTTTTCTTATAAGATTTAGATCACAATTTTAGCGAGAGCATCACAGAAGTTGTCCTGTACTCTTCCAATGCAAACTATGATGTGACCTGCAATTTGAATTTGTGCCATTGTTGGTGATGTTAATGTTGATCACTGAAGATAGTATGTGCTGGGGTTCTCCTCTGTAACGCTTCCTTTTTCACCTTCCAGTCAATTATTGTTTTATAGGGAAGATTTATAGAATCTATGTCAATGTCTCTTCATTAAACTTTTGACTTATTCATTTCTCAATATGGATTCATGGTTTATTTTATTCAATGGGTTATAATTTGTTAAGACCATTTTTTAAATTCATTTTTCTTTTAGAAATATTCTGTATAGGCAGATTCAACCTTCTAGGAAAGGTACAAGAATTCCTGGAAACCATTCTCCAAATGTTAACATTTTCCTATATTTGCTTTATCTTTTCTCCCTTCTTCTCTATTACCTAGATACATATAAATGTAGGCTTGTTATATATAATATTTAAACCATTTGTAAGTTGCAGACATTGATGACTCGACTCCTAAATACTTTAGTGTGCATTTTCTAAGAAAAAAGAATTATCTTACATAACTATAGTATAACTATGAAAACCAGGGAATTAAAATTGGTTCAGTATTAATAGCTAATCTTGGATCTTATTCAGATGTTTCCTCTTGTCTCAATAATATCGGTATTTTATTACAGCAGCCTCAACTGCCTGAAACAGGCAAGATCTAGCAAATTACATATCATCTATTCTTCCACCCAAAAATTCCACTTCTTAAAATCTATGTCCAAAAAAAAATGACAAATGCACAAGACTACTCATTGCAACTTTATTTGTAAATAAAGAAGTCTTAAAATAACCTAAATGTCCATCAGCAAACTGCTTAAAAGTCCTATGTGTGGTATATACACATAGCAAGGTACTATGTAACTGCAAAAAAGAATAAGAATTTATCTCCATATATTGATATGGAATAATCCTCTCAATGTATTAAGTGAAAAAAGTTGAAAAGTGTTTTTGCAGTATCCTATCTATTTTTTAAGGTAACGGGGAAAGGGATGTACTCATTTTCAAAACGAAACTATGGAACCAACATCTTATAAGTATATTTACCTACAGGAGAATAAAAATAGTGTGGAAGAGATGGAAATTCAGCCAAAACATATGTGAATCTTCTCACATAGTTTCAACTTTGGGGTCAGATAAATATTTTATATAATTTAAAAATAAAATTAGCCCAGCCAGTATGGCTGTTGAGCATTGTCCCATGCACTGAGAGGTTGCTGGTTTGATTCCAGGTCAGGGCACAAGCGGGGCTTTCAGGCTCAATCCCAGTAGGGACCCTGCAGGAGGTAGCTGATCCATGTTTCTCTCTCATTGATGTTTCTATCTCTCTCTGTGTCCCTTCCTCTCTCTCTAAAAATAAAATCAATGAAAATATTTTAAAAATTAAAAGTTTATCCCTAGAAATTAAAATATGAATTAAAATAACCTATGTGTATAGTCAATGTACAGCAATGTTTTGACCAAATAAAAATATTTCTTCATTTGACTTTAAAAGGAGCATTATGATGTTCATCCTTGTGAAATATATTTTAAGGACAAAAAAGAATTATAAAGACAACTGCATTCATTGTTATTCATATATTATTTTAAAACTATAAGTATGTTTATGATAAATCAAATAGGTATTTATTGTTAATGTTGATGGAAACCAAGATATTTAAGCTAAGGAAAAAAATTAAAGTCCAAGAATTAAAGTAAAAGTCCCTTTGTAAGAATGTTGATTATCTAAAAACATAAGAGATTTCCGATTCTTGCATGGACAGGTTATCTGAATGCATTCAAGCCTGTGGAGTCCAGCTTCCTTAACGCTGGCACCTGGAGCTGTCTCTTGTTTACAGCCCTTCCTTGAGCAGGGCTGCTGGTTACCTGATGCTGGCCATAAAGGTAACAAAATCCTCTGGAATGTCACCTTGTCTGCCTCAAGCACACCTTTCTTAAAGACTGGTTAGAGAATCTAAATAGAAAGCTGGGACTGTACTGAGCTTACCCACTGAACACTTGGGCCTGCTCTGCTAACCAGTGTTTCTTTAATAAGCGTGTGAATGTATGGCTATCCTACCCCCACCTCAACTTCTGTGGCCACTACCTGTCTACCAAGAAGAACCAAAAATTTGAGCATGACAAAGTGTGCTTAGGTCAGTTCACAACAACTGACACATACAAAGTCATGTTTTTCAAGTTTATTCTAAACACTTCACATTAAATGAAAGTTAACCAGTCATTACAGAGCATTACCACAATAGTACATACAAAGAATTTTAAAATAAAGGACAAAAGAATACAACCTTCAACAAGTTAATTGCCACTTTAACTAAAAATGTAAACAAAAATAAAATGAAACCCTGACGCTAAAAAGATACCTATGCAGAGGTAAAATACATATACAAAAACATTTGAATATTAACATAATCCACACTAGATGACATTCTTTACAAGAGAGTACATATATTAGTACTCTACATCTACAAAATCCTGTTAAAATCAAAACTATCTCTGGTTTATGGTACAGCACAATTCATAAGGCAAAAATATAGGTATTATTATCCAGTTCTTTAATTTCACTTATATTTTAAGGCAAACTTGGAACTTTTTGCTTGGTATTTTAAAATAAATGGGACTTACACAGAAAACTTGACAAAAGGAACAATAAATTACCTCTAGTTAAATATGGGAAATATGAAAGACACATGGATAACTAGTTTTCTCTCTGCAGAAATGTAAACTGGATTTTTTATTGACTACATATTCAGACCAATAAGAAAATTTGTAAACCTATGGTATTTAAAACTTATTGTATTCCTCACTCTTTTCAAATATGTATCAACACTGAATCAATACACTGTAAGTGAAAATCCAGTGTATGTCCAGCCACAGAATAATTGTATCTAATTAAATCATGTCTAATTTAAAGTGCTGTTTACAAAGGAAAAAAGGTTAAAAGGAAGAACTGGATGTTAACTTGACATATGACATCTTATAATTTCTTCATTTCAGACTACAGAGGTTATACAGATTATCACAAGTTTATTGAACTTTAAGCAGTACATTTATTGTGGAATCTGATTTTCCTGAAAATGAGCACTTAGGTGACAATACTAGAAACTCAACACCCAAACTGAAAACTGACCGAGCATCGTATGTGCTTCTCTTTCCGTCAATGTCAGCCAGAGCCTTGATAATGTACTTAGTATTTTTTTAAGCTTCTATAATTCTGTTTTTCTACTAGATAATATATCGTCAAATTCCAGGAAATTTGGAATTCTATTGACATTAGGTTTTTTCATAATTTTCTTTCATGCCAAATAAAACCTAATGGAACACGAAAGGATACAAATGATTATACATAAACTGGGTCTCTAATTACTTCTTCTGATGTTGTGGATAAGGAATTAGATTCACACTTCATTATAACAGTTATTTGGGTATAGATCTCCCTCACTATATTTTATTCTTTGAGTGAAAAGACTACATTTTATTTATATTTCTACCCTCTGTAGCATCTAGCACAATATCTCATACATAACAGTAGACCCTCCATATCTGTCAAGCTATCAAAATAAGTTTCAAAACCTAATGAATGCCATTTTCCTATCACTTGATACCACTTCCTATCATTTTATATTCATTCATATCTTAAAAAGTATTAGAAATAACACATGGAACTTACATAAATATCCTTTGGCCTATTAAAAATCACTTAAGTTCTATTACTATATTCAACAAATATTAAATAGCCAAACATTCCTAACTGATTATGCCTTCATAAAATAATTATAAAATGCAATTATATTTCAAATGATTAGACAATCTCTATTTCTCACTATCACTTTTAAAAAATATATTTTGGGGCAATCTTAAATAGCTGTCTTCTCCTTGAATATACAACATTACTTCTAACTTTGTTAATCCTGGAAATTTATAATCAAATATCTTTATTCTTTTAAACATAAGAAACATGTGGCTTTAAATTCACAAACTGTCAGCAGAGTCTTCATAATGACACTCCTCACAAAATTGTACAAGAAGTTTCTATTGTAAACTTGTTAGTTGTCAGGTCACATTAATACCTATAGTTATTAGGAACAGTACAGTAGGCTTAGCAAACCTGAAATAGATATTTCTAATTTTTTTTCTCTTCTTTTACAAGTTTTCATAACTTTTTCTCTGGTACATGGCTCCTATTATTGCCCAAAATATTTCACATTTAGTCTTCTTCAACATGAAATTAAAATTTCTCCACAACAATAATTAATAGATGCCTTGGATCTAATTTACCAAATGATTTATATATTTTATACTAATTTGATAGTGGCAATGATACACCGACTAAAACACTATTAAAATAAAATGTATAGTATAACTCTGTTTAAAATTAAAATAATTTTCTAGTCTTTCAAGTTCCCTTGTGGAGAGAAAGGATTAAATATGGAATAACAGGATGTATTTAACAATTTTACAGATATAAATAGAACATTAAATTGGGAAATTTTAAATTAAGTATGTGATAGAATCTATTTTAATTTGCTTTTCTTCAAATAAAGTCTAGGCCAATCACAATAGTGCACCTTGTTTCTATTCTATATTTATTCAAATTAATTAAAGTTATTGCTATATATCGTTAAACAAGCAACATACAAAATATTCAGCCAGTCAAGTTTATCAGTAGCTTCTGTTGAGTTCTTAATTAGAAGAAACTAAAAATCACTTGCAAGTTTTTATAATCTGTGCTAATATTCATAAAGCATGATACTACTTATGTTTAAAGGTGACTTTTACCTAGTTTGTTAGTATATATTTAAGTCTACAACTGACAGTTTAAGGAAGAACAAGGAAAACAGCAAATTGCCTGGCTACAGTTGCAAGACATAACATGTATGCTAACAAATTAACTTAGGTTTTATAATTACAAATGGCTTCTCAACAATAGTTTAGAACTTTTATGGCACTTAAGAATGCAGTATGAATTTTTCTTACAAATATACACTGGTTTTGCAGCGACTATACAGACATGATGGGCAAGTTTAAAAAAATCATGGAAAATAAAATAAAATAAATAGATTACAGTAACATAAATAAAAGTACCGACATCCCAACAAAGTGTAAGGTAAGTGCTCAAGTCTAATAGTCATTTACTAAAACACGCTAAAACAAAGTGAGCCAACCACTTCTTTTAAAGAAGCTGTCACTTGGCAACAGCAAACAATTTTGCTTTAAAGATGTGGTTCAGTGGATTGAGCACTGTCCCATGGACTGAGAGGTCTGGGTTCGAATCCCAATCAGGGCACATGCCTGGGTTACTGGCTCGATCCTCAGTAGGAGGCCTGCAGGAGGCAGCCAATCGATGTTTCCCACAAAGATGTTTCTATCTCTCCCTTCCTCTCTCTCTAAAAGAATCAATAAAAACAGAAGTATTTTGCAGGTATTTTTGCTGGTCATTCTGACTCCTTTGGGATGACAAGCTGTGGTCTGTCACCTTTTCTGCATTCAAAAGGATTAGGTCTTATCAGCATTTTTCTGAAACAGTTGGCCTGGCCTGAACATACTATTATAGAACCAGACTTGTTGCCATTGGATGAGGCTTATAGGTTGGAGTCTAGCTCTCTTCTGCAATGCAGGAGTCAACTCTGCAGCATGCCTGATAAGAGGTCAGTGATCACCTTCCAACACTACAGCTAGATGGATTTATTTCCATTTGTTAGAAAGTTCTTCCTTCGGATGGCCCAAAGCACCTATCACCTTGCATGTATGTGCAGATCAGCTGAGTGGTTCTTTTGTGTCACCTGGGCTCCCTTGAACAACCACAGTCACCTGCAGAAGCCTGGAAGAGTGTGCAGAGGATGAGACTTCATGGAACAGAGACAGGCTGTCCCAGTTGAGGCCCCTAAACCACACAGAATCCAGCCAATCTACCAGCTGCCTCTAGCTGCATGAGTCACCTCAGGCAAGACCAGCAGAAGAACCACTAACTGAATCCAACCCAAATAGCTGCTTCACAGCAAATAAAATGGTTGTTTTAGCAATTTTAAGTTTAAAAAAATTAAAAATCAATAAAAACATATTTTTTTAAAAAAAATCTTTTGTCAAAGTAGAATCAAATTTAGAACTATTGCTTAAGTAAACTGAATTTCCAGTTTTCCTCAATAACTTTAAAATATTCAGTTACCTAAGAAATGTATAGAGTAATGTATAACTGCCAAGTACTTTATATGTAATGCATCTATTAGTTTTTAAGAAGAACATAATATCTAGCACAAGAAGAAAGAAGATTTAAAAATGTATCTTTCTTTAAATCACTATTCAGGAACCGTGGATAGCAAAACATAGGCATTTGGATCATTTTTGGATGTTAACATTGGTATACTAACTATCATTGTTAATAAGAACAAATAATTCAAGCCAGTAAAAAAAAAAATTACTATCAAAACATGCCATGCATATCTCATACTGAACATCCAAAAGAACATCGCTATAGCCTTGTTATGGCTCCTACAGTTAGCACCATTTTTATATCTGAACACTTTGAAAAAGCAAACAGATGTCTTAAACACTGAACTTATTATAAGGATATATGAAAAAAACAATATGCACTAAGAGTGATACTAAACATTTCTCAATTATTTACATCAACACTGGGAAGCTTGATGTATTACTACACACACACACAAAAAAAAAAACGGATATGCTAACTCTATCCATGCTTAGCAAGCACAGCTGGAGAAGAAAATTCATCCAGCACTGACCTGCCCATCTAGAAAAGATACAAACAGCAAATATGACTTCTTTAAATAGGCCTCCGAAGATTGTGATAGTAAAAGCATTTGTCTTGCAAACTTATTACATCCCCAGTCCTAAAGGCATTTAGCAGGAGGAATGCCCAGGTGACTCACTATGGCATATAATTTATACCCCTTAGAAGTACCAAAAAAAGAAGGAAAAAGCAGCCCTTTATTTAAAATGTGAAGCATACGCATTTACATCCAACAGACAGTGTCAGGACTGTGTCCAGCCATTCACTACACTCCAGCATCTAAACATCGCATCATTCATCCCAGTAAATGTGGTGCAGATCAAGGAGGAAGAGAGCCAACATTTTAAAACAGCAAGTTTTTCTTCACATGTACACTTATGAATATAAAACTACTTTATGCCAGAATAAGAAGGGAAAAAAGTGCCCAGTTCAATTGGCAATATCTTTCCTTTTTTTTTTTTTGATTATTGATTCACTGTGTCATCAACAACAACCAAAGCTCCTTGTCAGTTCAAAGTACCCAACAGAACGTAGAGTGTCCATGCCATTTCAAGTGAAAAAGAAAGCAATGCAGCTTTGGGGTTTCAGAAAATCCGACATCCTTTCATGCGGCAGGAGGGTCATCACCTCACTATTTCCATGAGTCCGCACTTGTCAAAGTGCAGTTAGTCCAAAGTTGCAGCGACAGTATATCATGCCAGCCGAATCCAGCCACGTATCTGAGATAGGGTCATATTTCTGCACGGTGTTCAGATAGGAAGACCCTGAGTGACCACCGACTACATAAAGGTAGTTATCAATCACTGCAGCACCAACTCCTAGGAAAGATGAATAAAAATGGGAGAAAAAATCTTAACCATCTAGTAAGACTTCTCAGAGGGGGGGCAGCTCCACAGACATCTGCTGTGAGGTCTTTAAAATAAGCCTTTCACAGTTGCTGCCTAGCGTTCCAGCAGGAGATTTGGGGAGGAAAGATGTTCCAGTTTGTGCTTTCCGGGGCAATTGTCAAGTGCTATTGCCTCTACCTGTACCCACAAAGCCTAACCACCTTTAATTTCTGTTAGAAAACTATAAATCCTAAAATTAAAGATAAAAGAATTTTCTAACATCATCAAATTTAAAAAGAAATTTATTGTAGCTAAAGTAATTCACAGGGATTAATAATCTCAAATGTTTTCTATTTCTGGTAAGAGGGAAGAGACTTGAGAGGAAAGTGGAGGTCATTGGGATGGGTCCTCTTTAAATACTTGGTGAATGAGTTCACTGGACTTGTGGAGGGCAGGACTGGATTTCCAACTCTTGTAGTCTTCTACATGAACAGTAGGTGGCAGACACTCCTCAGTGTGGAATGTAAAGGAACTTGCTGGCCTTAGAGTATTCATCTACTGTACTTTATAATTTGGGTGAGACAAGTCCAATTTTCCTTCTGTTCTATGACACTTTACACACTCATAGCTTGGAGATAACATTCAGGGGTGATGTCTTTGATGAGGTTCGCATGCTCTCTGCCAACAACACCGCAGTTCAAATGATATTTGTAAGTTGACTCGGGTTTCTTCATCTGCTTCCCCAACTCTCATGGTTTCTGGACGCCTCTAGGCTTCCTTTCTTTATTTGAAAGGATTAGGAATTCCTGTCCCTGCAGAGCTTATGGAGATGCCAGAAGACCTCATTCAGGATTGACATTTTTCACTCAGGAAAAAAAGGAATTGCAGACTTTCTAGCTGAATCGTGAGATGTGACCACATTACCACTGAATTATCTCTATCACCGTCAGTCTTAAACTGCTGAATCCCATGCTGTCAGGGAAAGGCAAGAGTATGGCAGTTAAACACGGGGACTCTGTAGCCAGATTGCCTGGGTTCAAATGCTGCTCGGTCAGTGATTGTGTGGCTTTGAGTCTGTTATTTAACATCTCTGTTCTGTTTTCTATTGTAAAATGGAGATAAAATATATCTCATAAAGTTGTGGTGAGGATAAAATGGATTATTATGTATAACATTTAGTGTTGCACACAGTAAGCACCATGAAAATGTTAGCTACTATTATTTGTTGATTCCTTTTTCAATATTTATTAAGAAATGGAATTAGTAGGTGAGTAGCACTGCTGTAGAAAATAAACTAGATGCTGTATGAATTTTTTAAGTAATTTATTTCCGTTACAGATGTTTCTCCTTTTCCCCCCACTGACACCCTCCTCCCATCCCCCTCACAACCTCTTCCTGTCCCCACCCCCAGCATTGTTGTCTCTGTCCATTGGTTATGCTTATATGCATAAGTTCTTTGGTTTATCTCTTCCCCCACCTCTCTTCTGAGGTTTGTCAGTCTGAACCCTACTTCTATGTCTCTGGGTCTACTTTGTTCATCACCTTATTTTGTTCATTTTATTCCACAAATAACTGAGATCTTGTATGAATATTGTAAGTTTGTTGGCTAAAAATTATTGTTGGCATTTCTGTGGCAATAACACTCACAGAACAAATGCTGACATTAAACCGGAAAAAATGTTAAGTTCATGAATTAGTTTGAAATGCAAAAACAAATAAAGCAAAATTTAAAATGTTGGAGAAAAGTGAATAGTTTAAATTTCCCTAGATACTACATAATAATGAAACATCCCATCTTGTTCCTGCTCAAAATCGATTATCCACTAGGAATTGTCCAGAATCATTTATTCACAATCTTTTAAAATCTGGCTCTAGAACTTGTTGACACATAGCCCTCCATACAGTGGCATCCACGGACTGGAATAGATTCCAGGACCACTGCTCTGTAACCTCTTAAGTCTCCTCAGGGCTTTCTTCCTGATCACAATGACAAAGTGATCAGTCCATCCTTATTTAGATCCTGCTTTACTCAGTAAAAGATTTAAAGCAGCTTTTCAAGTACACTAAAGTGAGAAACTTTTCATTTCTTTTTTTAATTGAATTTGTTGACGGAACAAGGGTTAATAAATTATAAAGTTTTCAGGTGCACAATTCTATAATACATCCTCTGTATATTGTATTGTGTGTCCACCACCCCAAGTCAAGTCTCCTTCTATCACCATTTATCCCCCCTTTACCCTTTTCTACCTCTCTCCACCCCCTTTTCCTTCTGGTAATTGCCACACTGTTGTCTGTGTCTAGGAGATATTTTTATTTTTTGCTTACTCTCTTCACTGTTTTCACCCAGCTGCTCAACTCCCATCCCCTCTGACAGCTGTCAGTCTGTTCTCTATCTGAGTCACTTACTATTATTTCGTTAGTTTATTTTGTTCATTAGATTCCACATATAAGTAAAATCATGTGGTACTTGTCTTTCTCTAAGATTTTTTTTTTTTTTTTTTTTGCGGCCAAGTGCTATCCCATTGTGTAAATGTACCACTTTTTTTTTTTAATCCATTCATCTATTGATGGACACTTGGGTTGCTTCCAAATCTTGGCTATTGTAAATAATGCTGGAAATAAATAATACTGTAAATAACATAGGAGTGCATATATTTTTTACAATTAGTGTTTCAGGTTTCTTTGGATATACTATATTTCCAGAAGTGGCACTGCTGGGTCATAAGGCAATTCCATATTCAATTTTTTGAGGAAATTTTATACCGCTTTCCATGGTGGCTGCACCAATCTGCATTCCCACCAACAGTCCACAAGAGTTCCCTTTTCTCCACATCCTCTCCAGCACTTGTTGTTTATTGATTTATTGATGATAACCATTCTCACAGGTGTGAAGTTATATCTCATTGTGGCTTTAGTGTGCATTTCTCTGATGATTAGTGATGTTCAGCATCTTTTCATTTGTCTATTGGCCATCTATCTATATGTCCTCCTTGAGAAGTGTCTATTCAGGTCTTTTGCCCATTTTTAAATTGGATTGTTAGGTTTTTCAGTGTTGAGTTTTATCATTTCTTTGTAAATTTTAAATATTAACCCGTTATCAGATGTATCATTAGTGAATATGTTCTCCCATTCAGTGACTTTTCTTTTAATTTCTTGGTAGTTTTCTTTGCTGTGCAAAAACCTTTTAGTCTGATGTAGTCCCATTAGTTTAGTTTTTCTTTTCTTTCCCTTGCACGAGGACATATTTCAGAAAAAATATTGCTCCGAGAAATGTCAGAAATTTGACTGCCTATGTTTACTTCTAGGATTTTTATGGTTTTGAGTCTAACAAAGACGTCTTTTTTTTCTTTTGGACAAGATTCTGAATTTTTTATTGTTGAAAGTATTACAGACGTCCCCCCTTATTCCCCCACTGACTTCCTCCTCCCTGCTCCCACCCCCCTCCTGCTTTTCCCAAATGAATGTCTGTGTCCATTAATTGTGCATATATGCATATAAGTTCTTTGGTTTATCTCTTCCCACTCCTCCCATCCCCCAATCCTTCTGGGGTTTGTCAGTCTGTTCCCTACTTCCATGACTCTGGATCTATTTTGATCGACAGCTTATTTTGTACATGATGCTCCATAAATAAGTGACATCATGTGGTACTTGTCTTTCTCTGACTGGCTTATTTCGCTCAACATAATACTCTCCATATCCCTCCATTTCTTTACATTTTAATGTTAGACATAATTTGAGCCAAAAACAACCTAAAGCCAAATGTTATCTTTTTTTTTCTTTTAACATGAAAAAATGTTTATGTTAAGTACAAAAGGGACATAAAATTGTATATACAGAATAACAACTATGTAAACACACCAGAAATCTACACACTGGTATGTCTATAATAACATTTAACAACAAAAGATTAACAGTGGTAGCCTTTGGGTGGCAAACTGATTCTTTTTTAAATTCTCAAATTTGCTTTAATAGGCATTAATTATTATTGCAATAGGGATCCCAGTTTTTTCTTTAAAAAAATAAAATAACCCACTGGCTGGTGGCTGAGCAGTGCACTGTTACTGTCACATACAAATTGGTGGCTTTGGCCCAGACTTGAGTGGTGAGCAGCCCCTCCCCAGAGAACTTTAGCACCTCTGGGTCCCAATGAGCATCCTTACAGCCCCAGCCCTCAGCCTCTCTGGCCACAGCCTTTTTATCCCTTTATTCTGCCTTATTCCCACCACATCTCCAGTCACTTTCAGCTGCTTTTTTTCCCTCTCCTTCCCAATTCAGGAGCCAGCTCTGCATCCACAAGTCCCCATAAACAGGGGCCATGCAGTGCATATTTTCAAAGGACTTGGTACCTCAGCTTTGGACACACAGGCACTCAATACAAATCATTTTCCTGCTGACAGGCAAGTCATGCTTGGCAGCTGTTCTGGTTACATATATTATGCAGGTTTTCTTGTTAACCTTGTTCCAAGCACTCTCTCTGGGGGTATCACAGAAGCTGAAGGTTCTAGTCTATGTTGGGAAAGATGAATGCCACTTGACCTTTAAGTTTGAGGAACAAGATCTAAATGTAATTGCTAAAACAAAACAGAAATTGCTTACAATCCATAGCCTATTCCTGCTGCTTAAGAGGCAGTAATGGCTTGCTTTCCCCCTAGCAGATGTGCACTCTTGGGCAAGTCCTCTGGGGCAAATCATTACCTTGTTGAGTCTGTTTCTGGATGTGCAAGGAATATGTTCCCTGCTTACATGTCTGGGAATTTACTGAAATAACATACCATTCATCTTTCTCTAAGAAGGCCATACAGGGGAGGAAAGGGCCATAAGCCAGCCGCAGTTTATCTCAACCCTGATCAGGACCCCTCCCTGTCCCAAGAGAAGGCAAGGAAAAGAACGAGAAAGCAGACATAACAGGTAAACAGGAGTAACCTGTAATTGGTAAAGCCTCAGACAAACTGAAAATGCTGTGGTTCCAGCATCCTGTCCCCAAATACTGTAAGCCAGACACAAAAGGCATGCAAAAGTGACTGTCACACATATATAGGTGCAGACAGAGCATCACCAGGCAAAAAAGGGGGCTAATACTGCAGAGAGGGCCCCAAAGTGTGGCTTGAGGAACACAAGGGAGCCATCATGCCAACACTCTCAATTAGCTGCCACGGGAATAGCAAACACTTGAAGCTTTGCTCCATTCAGTCTCCTGAAGGGAAAAGGTAGTAGGGAAGACTCACTAACACTCAAGGCAAACACTATTAGCAATGATGCAGTCTCCCCCCAGGCTGCAGGACTCCATGTCCTTCGGCTAAACTCAGGAACGACAGGGATTTTATATATATGCATACATACATATACATATACATATACGTATGCACATATATAGATATATTTAAATGAAGGTGTACACTGTGCTAAAATACAAACAACAGAAACCCCAGGTCATATATAAAAAGGCTAAATATAACATAACACAGGCCTGGAGCCAGCTCACGGTTGAGAGCTGGGAAGGGGTGGTATCTGAGGACTATGTACACAATTTGTGGTGGGCAGGGAAGGCATCAGTGTAAACAACTCAGACTCACTCCACAATACTGGCCCACAGGAAAGTGTGATGTATCTCATGTACAAAAAGAGACTCCCACCTTGCTTTTGTACACAACCATACTGAGTAGGCACCCAGGAGGACCACGGGTTTGTCTTGATGACGAGGGACCACACTAGGCTACTGCTCAACCTCCCAGCCCTAGGAACTCACCTGCTACCCTTTCCTCCCTTTCAGGTTCTTGGGCCTTTTCCCACTCAACACCAGAGCCTGAGGCATGTCTAGATCACCCACCCTCAAATGACTAACTTGCAAAGCTTCCTGGCAAGCAAGGTCTTTATCTGTCCCTTTCTGACCCCAAGACATATGAAGACTTATTTCTGTAAATGTTTGGCACCTAAGTAACATGATGGTTGTGGATTATACCACAATGACACAGGGAGACCCGGTAATAAGACATGCAGAGGGAGGGCAAGGGGCACTGAGCTGCTCTAGCATCTCAAAACCAGATCTGTGGCTTCCCATGCATTTATGGGGATGGGAGAAGGGATGTGCAGAATTAATAACTTCACTGGTTCCTCAGCAGCAAATACATTCAAAACTGAAGGTGCCTTAAGGGCCCCGCTATACCCTAATCATGAGTCTGGTCACTCCTCTGGAGGAGCTCGGTGCACTTGACAGTTAGAAAATCTGAATCTCAAATGAATCTGCTGCACCAAGAGTCCTTTTGAAGAAGCTTGGCAAAGTAGCTTTTTTTCTTTTGAGCAGATGTACAGCACATCCATGGGAAGGCCATGCGGAAGAATGCTCTCCAGCCCAGTCAAATGATCCAATCCCACTATTATCTCAGTCCCCTCTGAGTTTTTTCCCGCTGACCACCTTCACTGTACAGAAACAGCCAAACAGCATCAGGGTCAGTCATCAATGGTGGGCAACCAGAAGGCCATGTTGGAACATGCACTGGCAAAGGTCATGAACTTGGGGTTGAACTGCAAATAGGTAACAGGGCCTGGATGTTTGCCATCCAACACAGCTACTTTTATAACCGCTCTCGCCATTCCAGACATGGATCTTGTCATCCTCTGAACCAATCATAATAAACTGGGAGTCTGGAGTAAATGAGGCCTCCAGTGTGACAGCTTTGCTGTTAGCATAACCCCCAAACGTGTGCATCACTGTTCCCTTGAATGCATCGATGAGACGAATGAAGCTGCCGTTGGTGGAGATGAGGATAAGTTTGCCATCATTGCTGAACTTAAGTCCTGTCCACTCACAAGTCCGATCATACTGCATCTTAAATGTTGCAAAGGGCCCCTTATGAAAAGAGCGAAGGTCATAAAGTTTAACCGTTTCAGAATTGACACCTGCAGCAGAAATTAACCCTTCTGGATCAAAAGAACATACTGGCTTGCCCTGTAGATGCATGAGGCCCTGGCTGTTAGGAGACCGCAGATCCCAGAGTCGAATGGTCTTATCAAGAGACCCAGAAATGAAAGTGTCATCCACAGGTGACATGGACAATGCCACCACCCTTTTGCTATGTCCAGGAAAGTATCTGACGTATTTGTTGTCATGCAAGGACAGGTAACGAATAGTACCGTCTATTTTGTTAGAGCTGTAAACGACTGTGTTTGCTGCATGAGCGTATCTGATGAGGTCCACGCCATATTTCCTACTGTACAGAGTTCTCTTTGGTTTGCCCTCCTGGCAATCATAGAGCACGATGGAGTTGTCCTCGCTATTTGACATGATCGTCTCGCCGTTAGGGCTCAAGTGGAAGCAGTTAATCTTGTCCCAGCTCTCAGGAAACACCTTGGCTAAGCTGAAACCCTGCAGCACACCTTCTGTCAGTTTCATGGTGGCGGCTGTGGGAGGCGGCAGCGGCGGAGCAGGGCCGCTGTGGGGCCCAGCAGGGGAAAGGGCCCAGCGGAGGGCAGGACCAGCGGAGGGCAGGACCAGCGGGGAGAGGGGGGCAGCAGCAGCCGGGCAGGCAGGCTGCCTAGGGGCCCACCCAGGCATGGCGGGCTCCGCACCCACTGGGAGCGGCTAGCAAGCGGGAGAGCAGCGACACCTCTCCCTCCTCCTGCTCCTGCACCGCTCTTCTGCCAGGACTGTGAGGCCTCGCTGACCGTTCCTCCTCGAGGTAGGTTCAGGGGCAGCCAGCGCAGCATCTGCTCATTGTGTCCGCCATCTTGGGCGACAGGCACAAATGTTATCTTTTAATAAGCCTCAAGTAGATAGACTGACTTGAAAAAGCCTGTAAGGTACTCTTGTCTACTGTTGATGGGAATGCAAAGTGGTATAACCTCTTGGGAGAACTAGACAGTGTAACAGACTGAATGTGTCTCCCAAACGTTCATATATTGAAACCGAACCCCCTCCTGTGATAATGATATTAGGTTGGGCCTTTGGGAGGTAATTAGGATTAGATAAGGCCATGAATATGAATCCCTCACAAACGGGATCAGTGTCCCTATAATAAAAGTCAGAAGAGCTTTCTTCCCCTTCTGTACTCTCTGCTGTTTGAGAGTACAATGAAAGTCGGCAGTCTAGAACCCTGGGGAGGGTTTCACCAGAACTCAGCCATGCTGAAATTCTACTCTTGGACTTCCAGGCTCAAGAACAGGAGAAATAAGCTTCTTTTGTTTATAAGCCATGCAGTCTTGACTGTGGGTACCTCAGCCTTTCTTACCTGCTTTGATGTGGTTTTCCTCTTGTTTCCCTACTTTGAAAGGGTCAGTCTGCCAGTTATTAGTTTTTTTTCAGAGTAAAATACTTCTTATAGAAATGTAGATTAGGTGTGTCTGTGGAAGCAGGTGAGTTCAGGATTTTCCTTAGTTACCATCGTGAACTGGAACCCATTTCAGCAATTTTAAAATGTCATTCCCCTGCTTTCTGGCTTCCATGGTTTCTGATGAGAAATATGCTGTTCATCTAATTGAAGATCCCTTGTACTGAGTTGCTTTTCTCTTACTCTTTCAGGATTCTCTCTTTGTTCTTGGCTTTCAAGTGTTTGATTTTAATGTGTCCTGATATAGACCTCTTTAGTCTATAGTTTTTGGAATTCTTAAACTTCTTGAATATGTAGATTTGTGTATTTCATCAAATTTGGGGATTTTTTCAGCCATTCTTTCTTCAAATAGGTATTCTTTTTGTTTGTTTGTTTGTTTGTTTTCTTTATTGAGTTTAGAGAAAGAGGAAGGGAGAGGGAGAGAGAGTTAAAAACGGCAATGAGAGAGAACATCGATTGGCCACCTCCTGCATGTTCCCCACTGGGAATTGGGCCCATAAACTGAGAATTGAATGGGCGACCTCTTGGTGCATAGGTCGAAGCTCAACCACTAAGCCAAACCAGCCGGGCTCAAATATTCCTTATGCTGCCTCCCACCCCCTTTCTCCTTCTGGAATTCTCCTTGTAAGTATGTTGTAAGTATGTTGGTTTTATTGATCTCTTTGTCTCTGTTTGTTTTTCTTCATTTTTTCTTTCTGCTGTTCAAACTGAATAGTTTCAATAGACCTATTTTCCAGTTTGCAGATTCTTCATTCTGCTTACTCAGATCCGCTATTAGAATCTATAGTGAGTTTTTCATTTTATTGTACACTTTTAAAATTTTTGTTTAGTCTTTTCTTATAATTTCTAACTTTTTATTTATATCCTCCATTTGTTCAAACATCATTCTTTTTGTTTCTTCTATTTTGGCATATTTGAGATAGATGACATAAAGTCTTTGTCTTGTTATTACAATTGGTGTGCTTCCTCAGAGATAATGTCTAGTAAATTAATTTTTTAGTGAATGAGCTAAAGTTTTTTGCATGATTTGTAATGATTTATTTAAAATGAAACATTTTAATTATTATAATGTGGTATGTCTGTGCATAAGATGTTTCTCCCTCTCCCAGGTTGTTGTTGTTTCTAAGTAGTAGCTGCTTTTTTAGTGATGTTTATAAAATATATTTGTAAGTTTCTAATTTTTATTATGTGTGATCTAAGTCTCTGCTATTGCTCAGGTAATGTTTAGACACAGATTTCCTTGAATGTTAGGAGCCAAAAAATAAAAATAAAAACGAGAGAGAGAGAAAATAAATACTTAACCTCTAATCTTTCCAGACTCATTCTGGGCTAGGGAATTACTTCAATGCTTAGCCTGGCCATTTAGAACTCTTCCTTAGCCTTGGTTCCTGCTAACATTGAGCCGAGTCATCTGGCAGTGGTGAAACCTTAAGGTTTTCTTAGGTCTTTCCTAGGTAGACATGTCTGTTTTTAAGTTCCTTTGAATAGCTTAATTTTATAAAGAAACTTTCTTAACTTTCAACCATGGCTTTCACTGTTTCTTTTTTTTTTTTTAACTTATCTTTATTGTTGAATGGATTACAAATGTTCCTCATTTTTCCCCCATTGCCCCCCTCCTCCCTATTCCTGCCCCCCTCCTGCCTTTCCCCACACTGTTGTCTGTGTCCATTGGTTATGCATATATACATATAAGTTCTTTGGTTTATTTCTTCCAACCCCCCAAGCCCCCTTCCCTTTGAGGTTTGTCAGTCTAACAACCAATTTGTACTTCTTAATCCTTTCACCTTTTTCACCCTTCCTCCCAGCCCCCACCCATCTGGTACCCAAAAAAGTTCTCTGTAACTATGAGAATGTCTCTGTTCTGCTTGTTCATTTTGTTTGTAGATTTAATTGTTAATAGATATGTATTTATTGTCATTTTGTTTGTTCATATTTTTTTATCTTTTTCTCAAGAAGACCCTTCAACATTTCATATAATAATGGTTTGGTGGTGATGAACTCCTTTAGCTTTTCTTTATCTGGGAAAGTCTTTATATGGCCATCGATTCTAAATGACAGCTTTGCAGGATAGAGTAATCTTGGTTGTAGGTTCTTGCTTTTCATCACTCTGAATATTTCTTGCCACTCCCTTCTGGCCTGCAAGGTTTCTTTTGAGAAATCAGCTGATAGTCTTATGGGAACCCCCTTATAGGTAACTAACTGCTTTTTTTGCTGCTTTTAAGATTCTCTCTTTGTCTTGAACCTTTTGCATTTTGATGATGATGTGTCTTGGTGTGGGCTTTTTGGGGTTCATCTTGCTTGGCACTCTCTGTGCTTCCTGGACTTGTATGTCTGTTTCCTTCACCAAGTTAGGGAATTTTTCTGCCATTATTGTTTCAAATAGGTTTTCGATTTCTTGTTCTCTCTCTTCTCCTTCTGGCAGCCCCAAGATGCGATTGTTGGCATGCTTGAAGTTGTCCCAGAGGCTCCTTACACTATCCTCATTTTTTTGGATTCTTCTTTCTTTTTTCTTTTTGGATTCTTTTTTCTTTATTGGGTATTTTTTGCTTCCTTATATTCCAAATCGATGGTTTGCTTCTTGGCTTTACCTACTCTACTATTGCATCTGTGTAAACTATTCTTTATTTCAGTTAGTGCATCCTTCATTTCAGACTGGTCCTTTTTTATGCTCTTGAGGTCCTCACTAAGTCCATTGAGCATCCTTATAAGCAGTATTTTGAACTCTGCATCTGTTAGGTTGCTTAACTCCATTTCACTTAGTTCTTTTCCTGGAGTTTTGTTCTGTTCTTTCATTTGGGGCCTGTTTCTTTGTCTCCTCATTTTGGCTGCCTCCTTGTGTTTGTCCTATGTATTACTTAGCGAGAGGTATGGGGCTAGCTGAGACCAGATGCTGCTTGTTTGAAAGAATTTAGGAAAAGCTGAAGCAGGATCCAAGACAGGCCAATCCTGCGGTAAAGCAACTGGCAACAGCTTGGGTGGGCCTGAAAGTTGGGTGGGGCGGGGCCTCAGGGAATCACCAGGGCGGGACCAACAGTGTGAACCTGGTAGCTGGAGTCTTAGATATAGCAGCCTCTGCATGCCCAGGGAAGGGATCACCAAAGGAATAAAGGCCTCTGATAGCACATCTGTCCAGGAAAAAGCTGCCTCTCCAGCCCTCGCTCCAATGCCAAACAGCTCAGTTCTTCCCCATATGACTCTGGTGCCTTTCAAGCTGCCTCCGCATGCTGGAGCCCGAAGGGAGCGAGTCCAAGTAAGTCCGTGCCTGGGCCCTTTAAGAGGAGCTGCCGGGGGCTCCAGTCACCTCAGCCTCAGTTCCCGCTGGTTTTTCCAGGCAGAAGTTATGGGGATTCTCTTCCTGGCACTGGAACACTGAGCTGGGCGCCTGTGTGGGACGGGGACCCCTCAGTCCTCAGGGAGGAACTTCCCAGCCGAGGTGTCCCTCCTAATTTTTATCCACCACACATAGGTGTGCGACCAGCCCCTCGCACCTCCACCCCTCCTACCAGTCTCGATGCAGCTTCTTTTTTAATTTCGTAGTTGTAGGGCTTCCATTCAGCTTGATTTTAGGTGGTTTTGAATGATGGTTGTTCTGTAGTTTAGTTGTAACTTCGATGTGGTTGTGGGAGGACGCGATACCGCGTTTACCTACGCCGCCATCTTGACCGGAAGTGCGGCTTTCACTGTTTCTTTGTGTGCCCCCAAAATACAACATTTTAACCCCAGTGGCTGTGGGTTGTTGGTTTGCCTCACAATGCTTTTTTTTTTTTTTATCCTCAACCGAGGGTATTTTTGCATTTATCTTCAGATAGAGCAGGAGGGAGAGAGGGAGGAAGAGAGAGAGAAAGAAACATCAACCTGAGAGAGACACATCGAGTGGTTGCCACCCACACCACCCCAACCGGGTCCGGGGACAAACTGCAACTGAGGTACGTGCCCTTAGTGGGAACCAAACCCAGTACTCTCCAGTCTGCGGGCCGACACTCTAAATGCTGAGCCAAACTGGCCAGGGCTGCTTCACAATGTTTTATGGAGTGTCTGATGTTCTAACATAGTGAGTGAGTTCTGAAGTAGGCAAAAATAAGGGCAGTGCTTTGTGTGATTTTTTTATTTTAATTTTTTTCTTTATTGATTTTTAGAGAGAGAGGAAGGGAGAGGGAGAGAGAGAGATAGAAACATCGATGACAGAGAACATTGATTGGCCACCTCCAGCATGCCTCCCACTGGGGATCTGGCCCACTATGTGTCTAGTGCCCTGACCGGGAATTGAACAGGCAACCTCTTGGTGCGTGGGTCAACGCTCAACCACTAAGCCACACCGACCGGGCATGTCATCCTTCTCAGAGCTTTCAGACAGGTTAGAATAGACAAATAACTCTTTGTGAAGAAGGTCTGTTCTGCTCTCTCTATAATAGCGACTAGAGCCTCACATTAAGAATGCAGGTTGTCTTTTTAAGACCACCACTCCCATATGCCAGGCATTGCATTGGAACAAGGGCAAATTAAAAAGTCCCAAATCATTCTATCATTTTTACGTTGCCTTTTTTTTTTCCAGATTGAGTGTTCACTGGGTTGCTATAAATCTTGGATTATTCTGTAGAGTCCTGTTACAGTTTATTTGGAACACTTTTATTTATTTTTTAAAGTTTCATTGTAAAACCAACTTTTGGATTTGCCTCTTTCGCCACTTGCACTGAGATCAGCCCGGATCATTTTTGCAGCATGCTGTGAGATAAATCCGGGGTCCAAAACTAATTAATTCCAGTGCAAAAAGTAAATTGTTTTGTTACATTATATTTTGACTTTAATGAATACTTTCTTAAAACACTATTGCTTTATAGGATTTTAAGATAAGCAACAAAAATGAACATGAAACCTGGAACAATTAATGAAGATAAATGTTACATATGACATGTCCAGAACCCAGTATTCATAAGGAACGGGGCCAACTCCCTGCTTAGCTTGTGTTCAGCCTGACAACCAGAACATCTCTGGAATCTGCCCCAATGCTGGCATGCATATTCCAGTGGAGTGGGCTGTGGCTCAGTCAGTTATTGTGCCTGTTAGAAGACAACACTGTGTAAAGTTGGGGATACCTTATAGGATGTAAAACATAACTTAAACCATGCAGCCCTATATAGTGCTGTCCAATCCTAATCAGAAAGCCCATGTCTGGGAAGCAAGGGTGGATGTGGGAATGACTTCTCACTACTGCATCTTCTTAAGGGCTATTTACTTCTGATCGTTGCAGCCTTGGGTTCAGTAGGTTTGGAGGACATTGTGCACAAGGGAAGAACCAGAAAACATGACCAAGATTCTGTTAAATCAGAATCTAAGACTGCCTTCTAACCATTTTCAGCTTCTTGTTCTACTAATCCAAGAGGCAGAAAAGGGGTCATACTACTGACCCAGGTGTTTGATCTGATTACCAAGGAGAAATTGGGTTGTTGCTAAACAATGAGTGTGGGGAGAACAAGATGCAGAATCCAAGAATTCATGGGCCACCATTGATATTCTCTTCCCTAGTTTACTGGTCAGTGGAAAATTGAGGCAACTCAATAAAGACAGGACCACCAAGGACACAAATCATGAAGCAATGAGGATAATGATCCCTGAGTAGTTGAGGTGCTAGCAAAGAGTAAGAGAAAGTGTATTGTGTGGTGAAAGAAGGAAACCAACTTGTGCCTCAGGACCATATATTGAAGTGAGATTGTAGCAGCTTTTATGTTAATTGCTTAATTCTCTTTCCTCACTTTTACTCCAACAACTTACATGAAGAGCATTGTGATTAGCATTTTAGGTTTTAGGTGGGAGTATGATGCCAGCAACCTGCCATCATTCAGAAGTTAGTGTGATTTTGTATATCCTTGTGTTGGGGACATGAAGTCATCAGGACAAGGAAGCTGGTAAAGGGCAGAAAAGGTGAACTGCTTGATATTGTCTCTTCTCCAATCTGTGTGCTGTGACCCAAAGGCTGGCCTCCATAGACCACACCAGTGGGCTACTTTGTTTTCAGCACCCACTTGAGTTTGGCCATGAGAGGCACTGGCAGGAGACTGGAGGTGGGAGGACAGTGAGGTCATAGCATTAGTTCCTTCCCACTGCATCACAGGTAGTCAGAGGCCATGTTCCTCTAACAAAGGTTACAGCCTCTACCCACAGTGTCCTTGTGTTCTGGTAACAACCCCTTCTCCTGCTCCTTTTGTCATGCTCAGGGGAGGTAATGGCACCCTACTCTTGAGGTGCTTCACTCTGCTGCTTTTCCTTCACTCTGTCCATAACCTTGTAAATAGTCCCTGTACCAAACTCTTCTCAGTTACTTCATTTGACTCTCCTATCATAAGCCTCTCTGATGCAGCTCAGTTTAGCCAGGCTGGATTCAGAATGGACCTTTTCTCTCAGACTAGTACCAGTCCTCACTGCTCTGAGTGGGCCTGATTCAGAGTTCCTGAATCCATGATTAGTCCATCTGTATCCTGTGTCAAGGTGTTCAGCCTCACACATATTCAGATGCTTTTTCACCAGCCTTCTGAATGGATAATCAGGAAGTTGTCCAACAAGGCTCTCTCAGTCTTAACTGGCTCAAACACTAGCTTGCTTGCTGGAGGGTTGCAATGGAATGAATCTTTGTGTCTCTCCAAACTTTGAATGTTGAAATACCAACTCCTAATGTGAAGTTGGTATGAGGTAGAGTATTTGGGAGATAATTATGTCATGAAAGTAGAACTCTTCATGAATTAGTGCCACTATAAAAGGACCTCAGAGAACTCTCTCTCCTCTCTTTCTGCCATGTGAAGACACAATAAAAAGTTGGCTGTCTGCAACCTTGTAGAGGTCCTCACCAGAACCTGACCATGCTGGCACCCTGATCTCAGACTTACAGCCTCAACAATGGTGAGAAATAGATTTCTATTATTTATAACCCACCCAGGCCCTGTTGTAGAAGCCCAGACAAACTAAGGCAAGGGTTTTAGAGCATTGGGCCAGTCACTAAAACATTCTTAGAAAGAATGTCCCAAACCATGAGCTAACTGCAGTGCTGCAAGTGAGTTCTAGGAACACAGTGAGAGGTGGTCTCCTCATTCTTCATGGCAGCTGAGTAGGGCTGGGACAGTTGGAGCAGCCTCACCTCAGGCTCCTTGGAGAGCAGCCAGGGGGAGTGGGTCTAATGGCATGCCCTGTGATCCTGCAGGCAGCACACACAATGAGCAACAGCCCTCACCTCTGGCCCTGCCTCCACCACCTGGCCATGGACCTCAGCAGCCAGCCACAAGGTCTGCACCTGCTGTCCATGGACAAGGAGCCCATGAGCTGCTGGGGAACTCTCTGTTCCATGTGCCCAAGGGGCGTGGCCCACAGCCAAAAGAAGGCCAGCAGAATGGGCTGGCGCTCTCTGCAGCCACAGCTGAACCTCAGGCTTCACATATATTGGATACTTCTGTTGTGATTTTGGGTCAGATGCCTTTTAGTAGTGTCCAAGCTAGCTGAGAAAGTGCTAGCTTTCTAACAATGTATATTTATTCTACAAATTAGTACTTCCTTATTATGAAATAGTTCAGATGAACTAAATTAGTTTAGATCTGAAATTTTATTCAAATCATCACAGAAAAATCAACATTACGTATGACACAAGACAAGGAAGAGCTATTAGATTCCTTAAATATGAATAAAAATAATCATATATATTCACTGATTAGATGTTTTTCTAAATGTATTTAAATATATTATATATTATACCTGTCTATATAGAAATATATACATGAATGTGACTGTTGTAAATATTCAAATGGTATAAACATTGTCTTGGATTTTGTAACCCACCACTACAAGAATATCTCCCCCACTCATGCAGTTTGCCATGTAAAAAGTATCATTTTCTTGCTGCCATGTTGTGAATAGGTTGAGAGGCCCTCTGCAGTCCCAGCACACTGCCTCTGGTACCTGCCATGCCTACAGCACAACCCACAGAAAGGCCTTATATGCTGAATTAAACACCTGAAATAAAGGCCTCCCCAAACATAGCCACAACTCTCCATAATCATTTCTGTCATAGTAGCAGAAATTATTCCCCATAAGACTAACACACACACACACACACACACACACACACACACACACACAGAGTCTTCAGAGATAACCCTGATATAAGAGTATGAACTGATTTGGGGGGGGAGATGGTTCATTTGGAGAAGTAAAAGAAACACAATAACCAGAAGAAATCTTATGTTTCACAGGGACTGTGTTGCTTAGCCACAGCCAATACTGACAGGACTGAGGTGGAAATGCCCTGGTTCTCAGGCCCCTAGATCCTTCTAGGCCTACTAATGAAAAGGGTAAGTTTATTAAAATAGAATGAAAATGAATGGCAATATTAATAAATGAGAAACAGCCTAGTACACACTAAAAACAGGCTAAATAAATCTATAGTATTAGCAATCAAGATAGTGGTTAACATAGATGGGGGCACAAGAAGGGCCTCTGGGTTGTAGATTCTGTAATGTTGCTTAATCAAGTGTTGATTACATGACTGTTTCTGTTTGTGACTGCTGACCACATGATCCATTGAATATACTAAAATAATAATAGCATTCACAGGTTAAAATTCTTCTATCACCCTTCAAAGGTCCAGAAACACCTAATATACCACCTCATTTTAAGTCTCTGAGCCTTAGACATCACAGTGTTATCAGAATGCTTGGACTCCTCTTACTGTTCCATGTTTTGATGCCTTTGCACCTGCTATTTGTTCTGTCTCAAAGCCTTTCACACTCAGACTAACTCCATCTCACTCTTAAAAGATTTGGTTGTTACCTTCTACAAAAGTAAGTCCTAACACCTCCACTACCCATGGACATAGTACCCTGCTTTTAAAAACACACTACACACCCTTTCATTACATTGCTCAGTTGCCCTACCCTCTTATCGGACTGTAGCTCCTTATTCCAGAGGGTCATATCATTTACTAGAACCCCAGTACTAGTAAATGATTGCTGAACCGATTTCTCATAGACAATAATGTTTATGAAACAGACTGAGCAGCAAAGAAGTAGAGAATTATTTTATCCTTACCAGAGGATATGTTTATTGACTTTGGAGACAAACGAAGGAAGAAAGAGAGAGAGAGAGAGAGAAAAACATTCATCAGTTGCCTCCTATACATGCCCCAACTTAGGATCAAACTGGCAATCTCGGTATGTGCCCTTACCACAGATCAAACTCTCAACCTTTATGGTGTATGAGACAATGTTCCAATCAACTGAGCCACCCAGCCAGGGCATGAGGTAGAGAATTTGACAATAGAGACTGAGAAGAATAAGTCAGAAATGTGTAAAACTATTACCAAAAACATGATAAAGTGTGAGTAATGAATGATAGTAACAGTTCTACATACTTCATGAGAGTTAGAATTGGAAAATTGATGAATTTACAAGTACATAAAATACACCGCATGAATGAGTTATGACTGACACATTTGCAAACTGAATAGCACTAATGGCTAACTCTCCTGGGCCTGGAAGTTAGTCTGACTTCCTACCTGAGTCTGAAGCTTTCCTCAGTTGGATTTTCACTTCTCCAGAGGGCACAGGGTTGTCATGCTGGAGTTCTGTCCTGGAAGAATCAGTGCCAGTCCCCAGTCCCTTAGGCACAGCCCAAAGGACTAACTTCATGGATTTCAGTCCTGGTGGGACAAAGTGATTTTTTCTGGGTTAAGACACACAAGAAAAAGCACACAAATTGCATTTTGTATGTCTACATATACACAGGGTACATATATTAAATGATACCCATGTCAGCATTTTATAAGACTCTATAGGGCAGCAGAGCCTCAAAGGACATGGTCATGTAGCTAATAACTATAAGTACAAGGGATGAGTAAAAATTAAATACCATTAAATTTAAAAAGGTAAGTCACAAATTAAGTCCATTACATTTCATTAGGTTAAAGCACTCGTTTATAGAATAGATGTTGATATTTTAATCCATATTTTTAGTGATTACCTCAAAATGACTTTATATTTTTGTAGTAAGCTTAAAGAAAACAAAGGTCATTTCACTTTGAAATTTTTAATAAAGTTTAAAATTTGTACTGTTAATACTGTACTACAATGTTCTCCAAAAGCATAGCAGATAATAAATGTCCTGTAAAAGAATATTGAGATAATGAGATTGTATATTGACAGGATAATTAACCCTATCTTAGAAAGTTTATTACATTAACATGTAAATTAAAATGTGGACAAAATGGCTTAGCAATATATATATGAATATGATTATACATAATTTTAACCAGCTGTCTTATCTCTAATAATGTATACTGAAGAAAACAATCTTACATTTAAAAATACTTATTGCTGCCCTGGCCAGTTTGGCTCAGCGGTTGGAGCGTCGTACCATGGACCAAGGAGTCGCGGGTTCAATTCTGGTCAAGGGCACGTACCTCGGTTGCAGTTTGGTCCCTGGCCCTGGTCGGGGTTCAGCGGGAGGCAACCAGTCCATGTGCCTCTCTCACACTGATGTTTCTCTTTCTCCTTCCGCCTCCCTCTCTATCTGAAGATAAATGGAAAAGTGTCTCGGGTGAGGAAATATATATATATATTGCTGCTGATTACATTTATTTTTTTCATAGTATAATATAGAAACAAGTGAAATAGTCATCATTGGGAATGATTATTATGGATAATTCATGTAATGGAATACTAATAGTCATTCAAATGGATGCATCAGATCTATACTATTGTGAGGAAAGATGTCCGTGACCCACACTATGGTGTGTTGGTGCTCTATCTAGATCCCCTTTACCTGAGATAAACCCATTCTCACAACAGGCACCTGGAAAGAAAAGGAAGATGGTGATTGCAGGACAGTCCAGCATTCCCTCTCACCTCCCAACTTAACCCACCTTTCCAATGACATTGGGGCAGGAGTAGCTGTGCTTCTATTTGTACCTATATAGGTATCTTCATATGTACATGTATCTGCAGATAGGATAAGAACAACTTCCGTGCCTCATCCCCTCTTATATATTTATTTTTTGGGTAGTCGTTCTAGCCTAGACTATACAGAGATTCAGATATTTACAGTGTCTGAGGAGGATGGTTAGACCCAAGTCATCTTAACCATCTATTTGCATGAGTGGACTCACTAGAGAATTAAAGCTTACCTAGACATATCTGTATTCAGTACCTGGAAGTTATAAAAAATAAATAAATAAGAGCATCGCATTTATCCGCTACCCAATCTAATAGAATTGTGACTAGCACTAAGTGTTGCACAGAAAAGAACTATGTCAAACTTCATGATTGGAGATGGGGCGGGTGCTGTCCCAACATTGAGTGACAAGTTTTCCTTCAGGGTGTAGTTGATGATGTGGTACAAGGCCAAGAATGACAGAATTCTGCCTATTTCTGTGCAATGATGGATGCCATTTCACTTGGCACCTCACATACCTGTGGCTATGAGGACCACCCGGAAACTACACCCAGGTAACAGCCCACATACCCAGTCAGGACGTTGGTACCAGATGCCTGAGGCAGAAGAACATGAGATGAGTGATGAAAATATCATGTGAGACACTCCAGATTTTCTAAAAGCAGCTGAAAGAGGTCAGAGGTCTGGCAGAACACAGAAGAATGAGCCAGAATGATCTGATCTATTCCTGCTAATGGGACTCCACTTGCACCGTTCATACAAGGTTTGGGGAACATCAGTTAGTATTTGTCTGTCTTCCTTTACTTTATGGGGAATTACTTCAGGACTTTTTTCTTTAAATCCCCAGGACTTAGGACTATTCCAATCATGTAATATGTGTACCACAAATATTCATTGAATTAGATTGTGAGCTTTCAAGGTCAAGATTATTGTAACTCAGAAACTTCATCTTTGGATCTCTGTAAGGGCAGAGGATATAGTGCCCACGAAGTGCGGAAAATAAAAGAGCCATTTTCCCCATGGATTTTCATAATCCTTTTTATCCTTTGCATTACCTTTTATGTCCCTCCTCTTCCTTATTTCTGTACTTTTTCTCTTGCTGTGAAATACTTCCATTGCCTAAATTCTTTAGCTATTGCCTACTTTATCTTCCCTTTATTATGGATGAAGACATATATTTGACTAGATTATGAGGTTTCTGGTAAAATCAAAGACCTAGAAAGTCAGTGGAGAAGTTGAGGTCATGACTTCAAATGTAAAAACAAACTTTTATTCTGTAGAACCTTTGCCATGTTGGGCCACCTGTTCCAGTCAAGTTGGCCAGTAGGTAATAGATGTTCTAAGACTTTCATTCAGGACACCAGGATTTCGTGTTAGTTGTTTTCCAAACTGCACAGAGATTTTCAATAATAGTTTCAGTGCTTTTTTGGAATATCAGACTACACACTCCAAACTGTAAATAAGACTATTGTTTACTAAAACCTTCAGGAGAAAGGAAACTCATCAATAGTTGGTATATAGCTTTCCTTAAAAGATGCATGTTAAGCATAAACAGAAGTTGATTTTGTCTTTTGGGTGACTTTTTCTTTTAATTGCTTTCTCTGATGAATACTCATTAGGTTATCCCTAATGACTGTGCATAACTGCTACCAGATAGTATGGGCTCATCAGTGTTTATCCTTTTCATTTCTAGTATATTTTGATGTTTTGATATTTAATTGTCAAGAGTTGAAGGAAAAAATGTACTTTAATTGAATAAACATTTTATGAAATGAAGACAAGTCATAGATAGGTGATAAAGAAAAAGGAGATTCACCCTGGCTGGTTTGGCTCAGTGGTTAGAGCATTGGCATGTGGACCAAAGGGTCTCAGTTTCCATTCCCGGTCAAGGGCACGTGTCTGGGTTGCAGGTTCCATCCTCAGCCCCTGTCAGGCTCATGCATGAAGCAACCAATTGATGTGTCTCTCTCACATCGATGTTTCTCTCTTCCCTTCCTCCTTTTCACTCTATCTAAAAATCAATGGAAAAATATCCTCAGGTGAGGATTAAAAGAAAAAAAGAAAGAAAAAGGAGATGGGCTTTTAATTTACACAAGATGGGTTTAATGCCTAGCTTTCCTGCTCGCCAGGTGTGTGACCTTGGGAACATTAATTATCATTTCCAAACATGTTTCCTGCTCTGAAAAGGAAGATAACAGTATAGCCTTCAAAGGCGGTTGTGTATAAGATTATCTAGCATTTAATTTAGCTCCTAGCACATGCTTATCAGCATCAATAGCACTGTGTCCACTATTATCATAATTATTATTAACATTATTGTTTTAAGCCTGCCAAATAGATTTTGCTTACCTAACTTCTAGTTGACTTTGAAGTACAATATATCAGACTAAGGCTAAAACAGGAAAATCTTCATTTAAATCTTCACCTACTCAGATTAATGACCTCAGCATAGTTTCCTGACTGTTAGAAGACTTTAAATTATTAACTTGTACTATGTAATACCCATGTGAGACAAGAGGCTTCTTTTATTCCCTTCCTTTTAGCCTTGCAGGTAATTTGCAAAGATGAACACTTCAGCATGTAAATGATTAATTCTACACAGACAAGCAGGGTATTAACTAGGCAATGTGTATCAACTTAGTGGTTTAAATAACTTAAACTTCTGAGGGTGAAGTTATGTCTGTGCTATGTCTGAACTGCCGTCATGCTTGCTGTGAATGATGAGACCGCAAATATAGTCAGCCTTCTTTTTCAGCAAGGTATTAATGTCTTTCTCAAAATAACTATGGGTGGACTGCAGAAGAATATGCTTTTGCTAGTGGTTTTAATTTGTAAGTGTTTATATTAAAATGCTAGTTATCACTAAATAGAGGTTTAAAATAATTTAACTGTTGCTTCTTATATAACAGATGAGATTACATTGTTAAAGTCAGGCAGTTTGGGAATGGCATTGAGTTAGACTAAAGGGTGTCCTAAGTCCAAGAGAGACAATCCCCTTTCACAGGTCAGATGAAGAGGTAAAAAAAAGACATTCAAATTATTCTGTTATTTCCATTGATTTTATTGCTGAAGAGTTACTACTGAAACTGGTCCTATAGTCATGATTCACTTTGCTCCCAGGTTGCCCTTGCTGATCCAGATTGCTACATTGTCATGTTGATTTACACTTGGACTTGAAAGTTACACATTCTTTTAGTTTAGATACATATGCTTGTATGGTCAGTGACTATTTCCATTACCAGCACCCTGTTGTGGCAGCTGGGCCTCCTACCTTTAGCCATCCACAGCCTTCCCCCACACTGGAAAACATATGTGGAGCTCACATCTTAGCCCAGACTTTTGCACATGAGATATGCTTTGAGCATCTTGTTTGCTTTTTTCTGTTAGCAGGAACCATTCTAAACTGTCAGACAGGTTCAAATAATGCTGCAGAAAGATCAGACTTCACTTTCTCCTTTGTTACCAGATCTGTACCCCAAGGCCACTTTATATGCTGTAGAGTATATATATATTAAACATATATATGTTCATATTTATTTATGTTTATTTATGTATATATATTTATATGTATTTATATTTATATTTTATATTCTTTGAATACCCTTAGCCAGTGGGCATCTGAGCGCATGCACGGTGCTGTCAGCCGCTGAGGCAGCGTTGCTAGGTTACTATGATTCTGAGCCTTGAGATTCTAAACTGCTAAGCTGCCCTACAGAACAGTTGTGGAGGTGAGGTGGTTGGCTTATCGAGAGGAGTATTGTGCTCTGGAGCCGTGAAAAGCGAAAAGCAGAGGGAAGGTGAGGCTTCTCTGAAGCCCCTAGGCCTCTGCCATGAAGAAGATACTCATCTGTTGGAGGAGGCAGGAGTCCTTGTCCTCGGGCTCCTCCAGCAGCTCAGGGAGCAGCAGAGTTGGAGACAGAGGCCCCGGGTACCACATCCGAGGCAAAGATCTTGGGCAGATCCACAAAGCTGCCAGCGTGGGCAATGTTGCAAAAGTGAGGCAGATTCTCTTGCTCCAGATAAATGGCTTAAATGACAGAGACAAGAAGAACAGGTAATAGGGCCTTCGAGGCCTGGAGTCCCCTGGGAGGAGGTGGGCGGACCTGGGAGAAGTGCTCACCTGCAGGGGTCAGCCTTCCTGTCAGGCAGTCGTGGTCCAATGGCCTCAAAGCACCTGGTGGTGGTGACCTTAGGTGGGGTCTAGCGCTCAGGCCAACTTTATGAGCAACCAAATCTAAAACTTAAGGACCCACTCACTATTCCCTTGATACAGCACTTTACTGACAATTTTATTTTTTTAATGTCACCCCCCCACTCGAGTGGGGTGGAAGGAGGAGGAGGAGGGATGAGGAGCAGCAGGCCATGGCTGAGGTGGGGGGGCACAGAGGGTGCTGGTGGAGGGAGGCGGCCCCCTGGGTCTTGGGAATGGGGGTCTCTCCACCCAGCCCGCTGGAAAGGGACCTATTTTTTAAATATTTTTATTGATTTTTTTTAGAGAGAGAGGAAGGGAGAGAGAGATAGAAACTTCAACTTGAGAAACATCAAGAGGCTGCCTCCTGCACGCCCCTACTGGGGGTTGAGCCTGCATACTGGCATGTGCCCTGACCACAATCAAGTCCTGACTTCTCTGGCCATGGGATGATGCTCAGTCCACTGAGCCATACCAGCCGGGCACTTCACAGACAATTTTAAAGTGATTTTATTAAATATCAAAAACGGAAACAAAATTAGAGTGGGAAGAGATAAACAAAAAGGCATATATGCATATACACACACCCCATGAACACAATCCTGTGGGGAAGGCAGGATTGGGGTAGGGGTTGAGGGCGAGGGGGGTGGCGAAGGGTAGCAGGGTAGAAGGGGTCCATGGGGGAATAAAAGAACACATCTGTAATACCTTCAATTATAAAGATAAAAAATAAAATTAGCCCTGGCTGGTTTGGCTCAGTGGTTAGAGCGTTGGCCTGCGGACCAAAGAGTCATGGGTTTGATTCTGGTCACGGGCACAAACCTCGGGTGGGGTTGGTCCCTGGTTGGGCAACCAATTGATGTGTCTCACTCACATGAATGTTTCTCTCTTTCTATTTCTCTCTATCCCTCTCTCCCACTCTGTCTGAAAATATATTTATGGAAAAATATATCCTTGGATGAGGATTTTTAAAAAAAACCTAAAATTAATAAAGAAAAAGGTTTTAAAAATGAATTAAAAAAAGATTTTAAAATAAATAACTAAAATTAAATTTTAATAAAATTATGTATGTAGAGCTTTTTTTTATTAATTTATTTTGTTACAGACGTTTCTCCTTTTTCCCCCATTGTCACCCTCCTCCCGCTCCCTCGTCCCCAGGTTTGTTGTCCATGTCCATTGGTTATGAGTACATGCGTACAAGTTCTGTGGTTCATCGCTCCCCTCCCCCACTCCCTCTTCTGGCAATCGTCAGTCTGTACCCTACTTCCACGTCTCTGGGACTACCCTGTTCCTCAGACTGTTATGTTCATTATTGTCCAGAAATAAGTGAGATCATATGATATTTGACTTTCTCTGCTTGGCTTGTTTCACTTAGGATAATAGTTTCCAGGTCCTCCCATGTTGTCTCAAAGGATAAGAGATCTTTCTTTCTTACAGCTGCATAGTAGTCCATTGTGTATATGTACCACAGCTTTTTTATCCATTTGACTACTGATGGACACTTGGGCTGTTTCCAGATCTTAGCTATTGTAAAGAGCACTGCTATGAACATGGGGGTACATATATTCTTTCTGATTGGTGTTTCAGGCTACTTAGGGTATATTCCTAGGAGTGGGATCACTGGGTCAAATGGTAATTCAATTTTTAATTTTTTGAGGTAACACCATAGTGTTTTCCACAGTGGCTACACCAGTCTGCATTCCCACCAGCAGTGTACTAGAGTCCCCTTTTCTCCACACCCTTGCCAACACTTGTTTGATGCCTTCTTGATGGCGGCCATTCTGACAGGGGTGAGGTGATACCTCATTGTTGTTTTAATTTGCATCTCTCTGATGATTAGTGATGTTGAGCATTTCTTCATATGTCTCTTGGCCATTTGTATGTCCTATTTGGAGAGGTGTCTATTTAGTTCCTCTGCCCATTTTGTAATTTGGTTCTTTGTCTTCCTTTTGTTAAGATGTATGAGCACTCTATATATTTTGGAAATTAATCCCTTATCTGATGTATCATTGGCAATTATGCTCTCCCATGCAGTGGGTTGCCTTTCCGCTTTGATGGTTGTTTCTTTTGCTGTACAGAAGCTTTTGAGTTTGATGTAGTCCCATGTGTTCATTTTTTCCTTTGTTTCTGTTGCCTTAGGTGATATATCAGTGAAAATTCTGCTGAGTATAATGTCTGAAATTTTGTTGCCTTATGTATGTAGAGTTTTATATTTGATGTTCACTTTTTATACCATAATGTTATATATACAGAAAAGTGCATAATGAGAGAAATAATTCCCATCATAAGTCAACTTTGGGCTAAAAGTCCTCTGGATAAAATCCAATAACACTTTTATATCAATATACATTGAATTACATATGTTCTTAATAGAGGGACCTCACAGAGGAATTTGAACTGGGAAGATGGCTGTGATCTTGAAAAGAAAGACTCATTTTCTCAAAACATGTATTCGTCCTATAATGATCAATTTTACAAACCAAATAAAATATGATTTTAATAGTTTGATTTATAATGTTATCTTTGATTGTTGTTATGAAGTTAAGAACATTTTAGTGTAGTGGGAAAAGATTAGCTCTTCTAAATATCAACATGTGCTATAAATTCCCACAAATTATATTTTTACCAATAGCTGAGAAGACAGATAAATGATTGGAACAGAAAAGATAATGACCAAACACCCAAATATATGTAAGACTTTAGAACCTGATACTAGTGATGTTTCTTGTTTGTAGGAAAAGGTGAATTGTATACACATGGTGGAGAAATACCTGTAAAATATTTGGAGAAAACTAACTAGATTTCTATCTTCTCATAAAAAGTTTCAGATTAAAAAATTTAAATATACAAAATGAGTAAAGTATCAGAAGAAAACACAAAAGCCTGTTTATACATTTTTTAAGTTGTCAGACTTCAAAAGCAAGATTTCTGAAGGTTGATTGAGCAATATAAAAAACTAAAACCCTGTATCAGAAAATAAACATTAAGAAAATGTACTTGTAAAATATGTACAATGTATGTGTATCACAGAAAATGTATACCTTCCTTTATATAGAGAAGTCTTTAAAATCAACAAGAAAGAAAACTAATTTGAAAGTAGAAAACATACTTTTTGCATATCTACAGATGACCTACAGTAAACAATGGAAAAAATTTTTAGTGTCCCTGGTCAGAAAAGGAATTTAAGTTAAAAAGGAGTGAAACAGCCCGGCTGGTGTGGCTTAGTGGTTGAGCATCAACCGGTTCCATTCCTGGTCAGGGCACATGCCCATGTTGTGGGCCCAATCCCCAGATGGGGGCGTGCAGGAGGAAACCAATCAGTGTTCTCTCTCATTGAGGTTTCTATCTCTCTCTCCCTCTCCCTTCCTCTTTTTGTCAAAAAAAACTCAATAAAGAAAAAAATTAGAAAAAAAAAAAAAAGGAGGAGTGACATACTGTTTTCCATCTACAAAGTTTGTGGAGATGGCCAACAGGGGTCCTTATACTGCTGCTTAAAGAGTAATTTGCTTTTGACTTTGAAATAGGCAATTTGGTGCTGAGTATTACATTTAAAAATTTATATATATATTCCCTATACCCATCAATTCTATTTATACAAATATATCTTTACAAAATAATTAGATAAATTACATACAATAATTTTTTCTCAACACTGCATAAAGACCGATGTATTAGGAAAAAAATCCGTTTTAATTATACATACACACAGACTATGATGTTATATTAGCTGAAAATGTGTGCAAAATGTAAAAAATTTATTTCTGAGCAGTTGTATTATAAGTGAAAATATTGTTTATAAAGAAATCTGATTTCTTCCCTGGCCAGTGTGGCTCAGTTGGTTGGAGGATCATCCAGTGTACCAAAGGGTTGCATGTTCGATTTACAGTGTAGGCACTTGCAGTAGGCTACCAGTCTATGTTTCTCTCTCACATCAATGTTTCTCCCCCTCCCTCTCCCTTCCTCTTTCTCTAAAATAAAAATATATGTATATCATTGGATGAGGATTAAATAATAATAATAATACTAAGGCACTGTTTTGGTCCAAGCAAAAAACTAAAATGTCTAATTTCTACAATGAACATGCATAGAAATTATAGTAAATGTAGTATTATTGTGAATGAAATTATCCTAGAGAAGACCAGTAAAATGAATCTTGTACAGATTAAAAAAAAAAATGGTTTCTCACTTTCTGTTTTTTTTTCTTTTAAATGTTTTTATTTAAAACCCCGGGCATGTGCCCTGACCAGGAATCGAACCAATGACATTTTGGTGTTGAGACAGTGCTCAGTCCACTGAGATACACTGGCTAGTCTCTCACTTTCTCTTTTTGAGGATTGGTATCGTCTGATAACTTTTAGCCTCTTCAGAAACAAAGGGAGTCTTATTATCTGTTCCTGTAGAGATAAACATACACATATGTTTTTTACTTTATATAACTTTATTGCATATGATATGTAAACTATTCTACATTAATCATTTTAGTTGTTTGCTTATGAAAATAAAAAATAGCAAATATATGTGATTATTATTATTGCAGAAGTATCACTTTACTTTATAATAGTGTTCTTTTAAAAAATATTAAACTTTCCCACTATGTTTTACACATTCTTCAACCCATTTACACGTGAAATATAATCTGCGTATCTATTATGTAGCAGACATATTCTACTCAGAACCCTTTCAATCTATCTCTAAGACCCTTTTTCATTCTTACAATATTCATGTTGCCCAGTCTGAGCAAAAAGAGAAATTCAAAATGCAAGTATTAGCACTTAATCACAGTTGAAGCTTTTTCTCCCTCCTTTTAAACAAAAATATTTCTGAAGGTAGGAAATTGTAAAAGATAACCTTTACCTGCCCTTTTGAAAATGTATAATTGTATTCAATACTAATATTGATCACTGGAAATTTATGATTTCCTTACAATCTATAAATCTACATATTGAACAAAATGAGACATCCCTAATCATTTGAATCCTGAGTTTCTTTTGGCTTAAAGTTTCTTGAAAATCAAAGTAAAAATTACTTTTTTCAAAAAAATATTGTTTTGCTCTTTTAGTCCTCCTTCCTCCATAAGGCTTTTAAGAACTAAAATTTAATTAATGCCAACCATTTGATTAGCACTGCAGGAAGTCTGTTGTATTTATCATCATTTCACTTAATGTAAGGCACCATGGATGGTATGATGCCCAGTATTTTATGTACCAATAAGAATGTTTTAAAATGCTGCCAATTGTAGTTGTAAGACATTCTGGATTATCAATTGTATTCCAATGTCAGAGATGTGAAATTGTGAGAATAAGCACCTTAGAAATATTGAAATACTGTGTTCTTTATGATCCTTAAAATATATCTGCAAAGTAGGTATAATGATATCATTTTGCTAAGTTGAAATGTTGTCTTTGTAAAGTCATAGTCATAGTAATAATAATACCAATATTATCTAACAATCATTGAGCTATCTTTTGTGCTAGAAAATGTAGGAAACACTGCATAGATTTTCATTTAAGGAAACAATGGTGTCTTGTGAGGTAACTACTATTTTTATCCCCATTTTGTTGATGAGGAAATTGAGGCACAGAAAGACAAAGTGATAGCTAAAGCATGACAAACTTAAAATAGTATCAGACCCAAGTTGAGCTGTATTCCCAGATTATGCTTTCTCTATTCACATAGGCTGCTTCTTCATTAATGTGGTAACAAGAACTAACAAATATTGTACTGTCTGCAGAAGAAAACTAATATTTTTTTAGGCATAGGGATCACATTTAATGTCTACAATTACATGAATAAGTGTATGCTTTGAGAGAGGGCACTCTAAGTTCCTAAAAGGTTCTCTCAATTTCATAGGACTGCCTTACATTTGGCCTGTGCCAATGGCCATCCAGAAGTGGTCACTCTGCTAGCAGACCAAAATTGCATGTTGAACCTCTGTGACAAAGAAAACAGAACAGCTTTGCTTAAGGTATGGAGTCGTCAATTATGTCAACATGAGATGGATTTGACTTAGTTATTTACAATAAAAATGCATTTAACGATAAGTAATTGCTGAAACTCGTGGAATGCTTACTTTGAATTCCCAGAATTTACAATCTATTTCTTGGCATAACCGCGACAGGCCGTGCAGTGCCAGCAGGAGGAGTGTGCAGCGGTTCTGCTAGCCCGCGGCGCGGACCCAAACGTGGTGGACATCGACGGCAACACGGCTCTGCACTATGCTGTCCTGGGTCAAAATGCAGCCATAGTGGCAAAGCTGCTTTCATGCAGCGCACACATGGAAGCAAGGAATAAGGTATCGATCACCTAATTTATTCACAAAACACTTGAGATACATGTTTTTGTTTCAGCCGCGCAAGCATTTTCTTTCTCATAGACATCTACTGAATACACCATATCAGGGCCTGTCACCATGGAAACCACTCCAAAGCCAAGTCAGGGAGGGCTGGAGAAATGGGGTGTCCACAGAAAGGGCTGTCTCCCAGCTACCCTTCCACCCCAGAAGGAAGAACTTCTTACTAAGCCTGGGAGTGGGTGATAGGCTCAGAGCCCACAAAGGACTGAAAGGCTGGGGAGTGAAGTGAAGGGGGCTGCTGCTCTGCAGGCTGGGGCTTAGGAAAGGGGTGCTGCTGGGGATGGGGGCAGGAGGAGACCTAGTGCTCAGCAGGGGCAGCAGGGTGAGTGTAAGCGGGAAGGGGGAGCAGCAGGCCACAGGCAATAATATACCGACAGTCCCCACCATAGACACTGCGAGAGGAACAAGGCTTCTTGGAACCTTTCTGTACATGTGTGCAGTGAGCTCTGGAGAATAGGGTTGCAGTGGATCTGTTGAAGGGGGGAGGAGGGCATTTTGTAGAGAAGGAGCTGCCAGTGACAGCTTTTTATTTACTTTCTATTTTAAATGTTTAAGTTCTAAGGATCTCTTACCAGTTTTAAAATTCAGGTTTGACATATGTAACTTTATAAATTATAAATTGTTTTTGCTGCTTCACAGGACGGTTTCACACCACTTTCAATTGCTAAAAGGCAAAACAAACAGCAAATGGTGGAACTTTTAATAAATAATGGTGCAAAATTCGATCTGATGGACAGGTACAGTTGTTTGCCCTTGGTTTTTTTTTGTTTGTTTTTTTTTAACCTTAGGATTGTCCTAGAGTGGTAAAAGCATTTAAGTCATAAATATTAAATTAATAAGAAAAGGATAGTGAAAAATATCAACACATCATCAGTTAAGTAGAAAAGGAAGTTTTCTGATTGGGCAACTGGAAGAACAGAATACTTCAGGATTCGTATTCATTTATAATACTGACTGATGTCATTTGCAATCTGGTCTTTTGGGTCATGGTTTTATACTTGCTAGAGGGGTTTCATATCAGTTTTATTAGTGTTACATAGTATGGACTCTGTTAGTTTACTTTATGATACAATAGAAGACCTAATCTCTATTACAGTATTTTTAACCTATACTTGGTATATAGTTTTTTTTAGAAGATGCATGTTAAACAGAAATAGAAGATGATTTTGTCTTTTGGATGACTTTTGCTTTAAATTGCTTTCTTTGACAAGTAGTGATGTTTTAAGTTATCCTTAAGTGGCTGAGCCCAGACAGTATGGGCTCCTCAGTGTTTATCCATTCTCATTTCTAGTATATTTTGATGTTTTTATTTTTAACGAGTATGGATAGAAGGGAAAAAGATAACTTAACTGAATAAACCTTTTCTATAATGAAGACAAGTCATAGGTAGGTGATAAAGAAAATGGAGATGGGTGTTCAGTTCACACAACATTGAGTTTAATGCCTAGCTTTCCTGCTTGCCAGGTGTGAGACCTTGGGAACATTACTTATCACTTGCAAACATGTTTCCTGATATAAAAGGGGCGATAATAATATATCCTTTAAGGGTGGTTGTGTGGAAGATGATCTAGCATTTAATTTAGTGCCTAGCACATGCATATCAGCAACAATAACTATGACTACTATTATGATCATTATTATTATATAATTGTTTTAAGCATGCCAAATAGATTTTACTTACCTAACTTCTAGCTCACTTGGAAGTACAATATGTTAGACTAAGGATAAAGCAGGAAATTCTTCATTTAAATTTTTTCCTACTTCAGATTAGTGACCTCAGCATAGTTTCTTATCTGTTAGAGGACATTAAATTAGCAACTTCTATGATGTAATACCCAAGTTGGACAAGAGGCTTCCTTTCAGTCCCTTCATTTTAGCCTTGGAGGTAATTTACAAAGATGAACACTTCAGCATGTAAATGGTTAATTCTACACAGACAAACAGGATATTCACTTGGTAATGTATATCAAATTAGCCATTTAAATAGCTTGAAGTTTTGAGGCTGAAGTTATGTCTCTGCTATATTTGAACAGCCGTCAATGCTGCTGGAAGTGATGAGACAGCAAATAGGGTCAGGCTTCTTCAGCAAGGTGTTGATGTCTCTCTCAAGATAACTATGGGTGGACTGCAGATTATGGTTTTGTTAGTGGTTTTAATTTGTAAGTGATTACATTAAAATGCTAGTTACCACTAAACTGAGGTTTAAAATAACTCATTCTTATATAACAGATGAGATTCATACTTTGGTTCAGGCAGTTTGGGAATGGAAGTGAGTTAACCTGTGTCATCAGCCAGAAACCAAGCAAAAGGATAGCCTAGTTAGAAATGACCATGGGCCAGATTTTTTATCTCAGAACTTTTAAGATCTTTCTTATTAAGGATGCCAATGTAATCCATTTCATTCCAAGTAGAACCCCTATGCATGGGGTACACATCAAATCATAGCTCTGATTTTTCTAACTACTTATTTGGAGTCTTGAAATCTTCAATTTAGCAGAAGAACCTATATTTTCTGGGGGCCAACTTTTATAATCTCCTTCAATTTACTTAAGAACCTAAAGGGTTCACTAAGTCCAAGGGACACAATTTTCTTTCACAGGTCAGATGGTGAGGTGAAAAGCATTCTGAGTTAAACTTTGAGCATCTTGTTTGGGCTGTTTTGTGTCTTGTTTTGTTTTCTTTTGTTTTTTGTTTTTTGTTTTTTTGCTAGCAAATGTTAGTTTGAACCATCCTAAGCTGCCAGGGAGGTTCAAATAATGCTGCGGGTAAAGATCAGACTTTCCTTTCTGTTTTGTTACCAGATCTGTACCCCAAGGCAACTGTGGTTCAGGGAGGTGGAGTAACTGACCCATGATTGTATAGTTAAGAAATGGTTTGACTGTCAACCTGCTTGGCTCCCAAATGCACTCTGTTGTCCCTCAGCATATTGATAAGTTCCTGTGCAGCACTGGCATCTAGTTACAGATGCAAATCAGATCAACTCAGAACGTCAAATCTCACTGTGTGTTAACTTTGATTTGGAGTTTTCCTAAGAAGGCCAGTGGTAACTAGTACCCTGTTTTTCCCATCAGAGATTTTAGGGCACAGCTCAGTTAGCTATGTCCACAGAACCAAAGGTTTTACCTAAGCAACACCTAATCGGGCAAGTGATTTGAGGTGTAATGATATCTACTCTTCAAATGATTTATTTATTCCTAAGTAAAGAATATCTCTCTAAAGGCCATGTAATGTTAATTAAATTCAGCATTCATTTAGAGGACATTTCTAATTGATTTCTCTACTTACTGACTTCCCAGTCTGGTTTTCCTTTCAGGTTAGTACCTTTGCCTAGTTGTATCAAGTGTTCTCTTTCTTTGCCTAGAGGCCTTCTTCCTTCTCCCATGACTTTTTTACATATTTTTTTTTTACTTTCTTCTCTGATTGGCGGGGGGTGGGGAGGGGGTTTCCACCAATGGATTATTTTTTCCACTTCTGCCAGCTATGTATTCTTCATTTTTCTATAGATAGAATCAAAGGCACATAAAATTTCATGGGATTATGAAATCTTAGTAATTAATTAATTAACTTGTGGTCAACATTCTGGCCCAGTGGAGGTTCACATAGAGAATCTGAAACTCAGATTAAAGTGATTCGTGTGGGTAGAGAAGGTGGTAGAAATGAGACATAAATTCGGGTTTCCAAGCCTAATACTTTTCCTTCTTTATCATCCTGTATGTGAGTGTTTTAATAATAGAAAAATGAGGATTGGGTCAAGTGAATGCAGTGCAAAGAGGATAAGAATGGAAAAAGCAGGGGAATCCAAAGTTTCAAGAGGAATAACTCTGTGTTAGGATAGGAGTGAGAGTTTTGGAAAAAAAGATCAGAATATTGGGGTTTATGACAAGTTAAATGTATGTTATAAGAAGGAAGACCACAGAACATTGGGAGTTGTCTAGAAAGGCAGATTAAAATAAGGGGTTCAAGGGAGTCCTGAAGAGGATGCTGATCTTTTGTTTTTTGGTTGAATTGGAGGAACTAGCAAAATTCATAGTTCTGTAGAAAGATGGTAAAATAATTTGAGCCACTGGAAAGATACATTTAATTGCAAACAGGACTGTGATATCATCTACCTCAACCACAACTTACAGAGTGGGGTTTAGATCTTCTCGAGTCCTAGGGGACTAAAGATTACTGAACTACATAGATCTATGACCCAAGGCAGGTGGCTCTTCAACTCTACCTCTTTTCCCAATTAGGTAATATGCTTCCCATGTATAGGGGGCACTGAGCAATCAAATTAGTGTGAGAGTTGGGCAGTTGGTAACATGCTAATGTTACGAGTGGATGGCTGAGACTTCATTTAGCTTGTTTTCCAGGAGCAGGGCATTAGAGAGCTCCTCCCCTTGGTCATTTGAGCATATCCTTGTTTCAGGAGGTTGTGACTTCATTAGCTGAACATTTAAAGGTTAGAGACTGCCATGGAGCCTGCAGAAGAGTGAACTGGGAGTGGGAATGCAAACATTACATACATTTGCTCTTTGATATTGGAACATTTAACTTTCATTTGTTTCAGGAAACTTCCTTAGCAGCTTTAGGGTAAATAGAAGGAGTATAATCACCTTAATAAGTGGTTTCTATGCTAAGGAACCAAGACAGCCATAGATTAGTCTTTGAATCAGGGACAGACGATGGGAAAGGGGCAGTGTATCTTTCTACCTTGATTTACTTAGGTTGTCAGATTTTTTCCAGCTCAAGTAACAAAAGTTATGTCAGCCATTAATTGGATTTTCAGTTCAGCCTTCAGAACTTTTGGTAAAAACAAGTTCATCTCAAGCTATGCCAATATTTTAGCTGTCATTTTCTTATGGAAACTTAGAGTGTGTCTTCAATAAATAGTTCATAGGTCGGGAGAGGTGGTGGCAGAAATAGATAATTAAAGGTTTTATTAAACAGAAGCAATTGTAATTATATCAAGAAACTTTATTTAATATGCAGTTAGTTGACCTTTCACTTAAAATTTTTATTGCTTTACTAAAGAAATAAACTCACTCAATTTTGTTGTATATTTTTACTTTAAAGGCCTACATCTGACGGTGAAGGCTTCAAGGTAAAGTACTCTCATGTGGAATTATTTTTTCTGCTCTGAATTTAGTTTTGTGTAGCACTTACACTTAAAATTTAGTAGTGGACTACCTATTATTGCTTTATGTTTGTAATGGAAATTTGTCTTTTCTATTGTATGATCTCTTTGATATGAAATTTCCAGAATAAGTGAATCTGTAAAGACTGATATCAGATAAGTGGATGCCAGAAACTGTGGTAGGAGGAATGGGGAAAGACTATATTGTGGGAATGGGGTTACCTTTTGTGATGATGAAATACTTTGGGACTAGATAGAGGTAATCATTGCACAACATTGTAAATGTACCAAATGCTAATGAATTTTTCCCTTAAAAACGGCTAATGTCGGTTTGGCTCAGCAGTTAGAGTGTCAGCCAGCAGAACAAAGGGTCCTGGGTTCAATTCCATGTCCAGAGCAAATACCTGGGCTACAAGTTCAATCACAGATCCCAGTCAGGATAGTGCTGGAGGCAACCAATCAGTGTGCCTCGATCACATAGGTGTTTTTCTCTCTCTCTCCCTCCTACCCTCCTTTGTCTCTTATTATAGATTTTGTTTTCAATTCTATTTTGTGTGATGGAAATATTGCTACTCCAGCTTTTTTGTTTGTTTGTATATGCGTAAAAGTTCTTTTTGCATCCCTTTACTTTCAATCTGTGTGTATCTTTCATTTTGAGATGGGTCTCTTGTAGACAGCACATGTAAGGGTCTTGTTTTTTTATCCATTCATCTATTCTTTGTCCTTTGATTCAATTAGTTAAGCCATTTACTTTTAAAGTGACTATTGATAGGTACACATTTATACTATCTTACTTTTTATAACTATGTTCCCTCCCTTCCATTTTTTCTTTTTCTTTATATAAAAGTTCTTTAACATTTCTTGTAATGCTAGTTTGTGGGTGATTGAACTCCTTTAGTGTGCCTGGAAAGCTCTTTTTTTCTCCTTCATTTTTTTTGTTTTTTGTTTTTTGTTTTTTATTAAAATTTTGTGTCCCCTGTGTTTACAGCAGTTTTTCACTAAACTTGGGCCTGTAAAGGGATTACAAAGAAGGTGATTAATATAGTCCTTTTTAAGGTTATGTGATTTCTCCCACTGCCCCACCCCAGATGAAAGTGCAAAGACCCTGGCAACAGAGAGTAAGTGGTCACTGCAGTGTCTTCTCCCTTCAAAAGATCCAACTGCCGCTGAGGTAGAAATCAAACGTTGGCCCTCCCTAGTCTTCTTCCGCAGACTCTTGTGAGGCTGTCTCTTCAGTCTCCTCCTGAGCAGGCTTCTTCTGGACAACTTGTTGTGGCCATTTCCTACGTCGGCCTCTTGGCCATTTTACTCCAGTGGCTTCTGCTTTCTTTTGAGCTGCTTTGGAAGGACTCTTGTTTTTGCTGCCTTTGGGTCTTCCCCTGGGTCTCTTAGGAGAGGGCTCACCGGTTGGCTCTTGCTGCTGCTTCCTGGGTCGGCCGCGTCCTCTCTTCTGAGGCGCCGGGGCGGCAGGTTGTCCCTGGGCTGAAGGGGAGGCTGCCCGGCGCCCTCAGCGCTGCGCTCATCCTGCCTCCCGCCGCCGCTTGGCCTCTCCTTCAGTTCAAATGACAGCCCTTCTGGGTAGAGCAGTCTTGAGTGTAGGCCCTCCTTCTGTATCACTTTCTCTATGCTGTGCCAATCCCTTCTGGCATGAAATATTTCTGGTGAGAAAGCATCTGACAGTCTAATCAGAGTTCCCTTGTAGGTAACTATCTATGTTTCTCTTGCTGCTTTTAAGATTCCCGCTCCGTCTTCAACCTTTGCCATGGCAGTTAGGATGGGTCTTGGTGTCGGCCTCTTTGGGTTTATCGTGTTTGCTGCTCTCTCTGCTGCGCTTGTGCGTCTTCTCTCTTCACCAGATTACGGAACTTTTCAGACGTTATTACTTTAAATCAGTTTATAATTTTTTACACTCTCTTCTTCTTCTGGAACCTCCATGATATGGATGTTGCTATGCTTCCAGTTGTCCCAGAAGTCCCTTAAACTGTCTCTTTTAAAAAATTATTTCTTTTTTCTTTTTGCTGCTTTTATTGGGTATTTCCTGCTACCTTGACATCTAAATCAATGACTCAGTTCTCTACTACATCTAATCTGCTGCTGATTCCTTCAAGTGTACAGTCGTCCCTCGCCACTTCGCGCTTCGGCTTTCGGGGCTTCACTCTATCACGGTTTTTTTGGGAAAAGGGCGATAGAGTGAAGCCTTGAAAGTCAAACCGCAAAGTGACGAGGGACGACTGTATATAAATAAAAAATCCTACTTCGCAAAAATTCATTTATCGCGGTAGAGTCTGGAAGGAATTAACCGCTTTAAACGAGGGCCGACTGTATTCTTTATTTCTGATTGGTTCTTTTTGATGATTTCTTTGTACTTGATCATACTTGCTATCTCTTTGTTGAAATTGTCACTATGTTTCTTGGTCATCCTTATAACCATTGCTGTAACTCTATGTCTGGTAGATATCTTGCCTCTATTTCATTTAGTTCTTTTTCTAGGGTTTTCTATTATTCTTTCAGTTGAGGCATGTTTCTTTGTCTCCCCATTCTGACTGCCTCTCTGCATTTTTTTTTCTGTCTGTTAGGTACATCTGCTATGCCTTCCAGTCTTGGTAGGATGGCCTTATGTAGTTGGTGTCTTGTGGGACTCACTTGTGTGTACTTGACCGCTAGGTTGACTATCAGCATTGACCCCAAGCACAGAGTACAAGCAACTGTACAAAGACTAACCCATGTTGGGTAACTTACACAAACATGGTCTAGTGCCTGCTGAGATCTCTGTTTGAGTATTCTGCTTATAAAGCAAATTGGGTCTGCAGACTCCCACTGGGTGTGTTGGTTCGGGGTCCCTTGGGAGGGACTCTGGTTCAAGTCAATGTTGGCAATGTTTGTGACTGGCCCTGGGCTCCCTGTGTGTAATTATAAAATGATCCTGAATAGGCCTGGGAGGGGCCAAGCTGCACACCAATACCTCCGATAACCGGCACTGAGCACAAGGGCACGTGAGCAAAAAGCCTAGTTCACTCAGAGGTCCACTTCCACCTGCTGGCTTCTGTTGGGCTCAGTCAGTGAAAAAGCTTCTGGCGGTATGCATGTTTCCTGAGGTAAGTTGCCAGTGAGTCACCAGGTACGTGTGAGTGATGTTCACCGCATTGATACAGATTCACACTCAGCTTCATTGCTGGGTGTGAGCCCATTCAGCAAAAGTCCCAGGGTACACCAATGCCAGCCACCACCCATCCACCAGGTACCCACTAAACATTTTGGAGGGGTGAGGCCTCAGAGAGTCATCAGGGTAAGGCCAGCAGAGTTCGTCAGTCCCCAAAAGACAAAGATTTGGCCATGTGAAGAAAGCTCTATGAACAAGAATGATAGATCCAATCTGACCTGCAAGGGAATTATGAGCCCTGCCCCAAAGCCACAGCACCTTGACATCCCCTGAGTCTGCCTGGACCTTCTCAAGATACTTGAAGAAAGACTACACTGTGGACCCAGGCAACTGACTCCTTTGCAGGGTGTGAGCTGTCAAGGCAGCGACATGGAGTGCAGATGGTGGGGCTAGAGCATTCTCCATTCTGATGCTCTATCAAGGGAATGCCTGACGCCTATGCTGCACCCTGAAACTAATACAGAATAATAGTAAATGTAAATTATAATCCATTGAAACTTTTTGAACAGGATGGAATACCTTCCAAAATAAAAGCATGTTAAATTTTGACATGTATGATATTTATCATATTGGTTACATAAATTATTTGTGATAAAATCAGTATCTCTAAAGGAGAAAACTGGATTTTGAGGTGCATTGACTCTTAAAAACAGAAAAAACTTGAGATATTATTCTTTTTTAAAAGAAAATGGGATGAGTCCTCCCATTATCTAAAGCATTAAATTATTTTGCAAAAGTCATCGTGAATTTATCTGATTGATGAATTTTCTGTTCATTTATCTGACTCGACATTATAGAATTGTACCATCTCATATGGTGCCATGAAATGCTAGTGACACATCTTTAGGAATATTGGACAGATCATTTCACCTTGGTTTTATTCCCATAATCAGTAAAAATGAGGCTAAAGTAAATAATTACTTCTGTATCCTCTAGCTATAAAATTCTATAGTTATTGTATGTGAAATTTGGGGAGCATTACTCATTTTCCAGAATTATACATTAACTAACAATTCATCAGGTTTACTCTGCTCCTCTGTTGTGGTCAGTTTTGGTTCCTATATTTTAAGAATACCATCATCATGTTTCTGACACCCTCAAAGATCTTAAAGAAAAAGAATTGTAAAAGGCAATGGGGACGGTTTCAGCCATAAGACTGGAGGTGAGGGAGACGTGGATGGGGACGGAGGGGCTCATAGTTCTCGTGGCCTCCCCGATTCCTCATGCCCCCTTGACAGGAAAGGGACAGAACTGTGAGGGGAGAGGCTGGGGTGCCCCCTCTCTGATGGTCACTGGTCCTATTTACATTGTGGACACAGGATTCTAATGAGAAGTGTCCCTGGTCTGCTGGGCATGATGAACAAATACCCACAGAACTTAAAAAAACAAACAGAAAAACTTGGAGTCTGACACACGTTGACCAATGTCATCTAAATGCTGTCTAAATGTCTCCTCTTTCTAAAGCTCTTTCTGAAACCACCCAAGTGTGGAGTTTTGTGAGAATATCACAGGGTCAGGGCACCTGCTGTGCTCTGCTCCAGGTCTGGTGGACCTGGGGATGCAGTGACCACGGGCAGCTCCTCGGGCACACTCGGTCACGCTCAGTCACACTCAGTCATGGAGCCGAGGCCAGGGCCTAGTAGCCGGGCCCGAGGGAGGAGATGCTGCTGTGCGAACCCTGGCAAGGCAGTGGCTTTCACAGACCCTGACAGGGTGAGCTGAGGCCCCTACTTTGCTCTCTGGGTAGGTGTGTGCAGGCATGTGCACATGCACACGCGGGTGTGTGTGCCACAAATGACACGCCCTGGCACCAGCTGTCCCTCTGTCCACTGCCCATCCCATTGCAACTCTGACTGGAAACAGCTGAACCCAGCAAGTTTCTAAGAGGGTGGTGTCACTGCTGGGGGTCTCAGTTTGTGTGTGACCAGGTGCTAGATGACTGAATACGTGTCGCCTGCCTTTGGACAACAGACCATGTCTGACTGGTGATACCTACTCCTGTGTTTTGTATTCAAACTACATTTTCAATGGGTGTTTTCATGTAAATTTGGGACATGAGAAAAGGTTCAAATAAAGTGGACTGCATTTAGAAGAAGAAAAAAAAGACAATGAGGGAAAGAATAGCTTCGTGCAGAAAGAAGAAAGCTCCCTATTTGTTCCTGAAGCACAGTGCCATCCTCTACATATGTTCCTGTAGTGCAAGAGCCAGGTGGGAAAACAGAGGAGGACAGACTCTGTGTCTTTGACTTTTTATTTCTCTGTCTCTGCTAGACGAATGTGGGAGGGCGAGGAGGGGGAATGTTAGGTAGCATAGTGGATGTGATGTGAATAAGAGCACAACATTCAGAAAACCCTTTTTGAAATCTTGGCAAATTCTGCTTCTTAAGCAGAAATGAGGCAGAATTTACAACAATTTCATTAACCTGCCATAATAAAATTACAGTAAGCACAAAAATATTTTTATTAATTCAAGTCATGGCAGTTAAAGTAAGAGCCCAATGATAAAATTAATGTAAACACAAAAGGTCTTTTTAATTAATAAAGTAATAATATCTTTAATATCACACTTTCATCAAAGGTTGAAGAAGAAAAAGAGACACAGAAAATGAGTGAAATGAAGGTCACCAAAGACATGCATAAAGTTGCTGGTGATGACAGCCATGGACTAATTAAGCAAAGAGTTTGCAAACAAGCTGATGACCAGCAATTTCCTATTATGAAAAATAGCGATGCTGATAGGTAAGCCTATAGCAATATTTAATAGTAGGTAATGGTTATTTTTCTACAAAACAAATTCAAAACTGAGCTGATATTCATGAGGTCTTTTCATGGGGTCTTTTAGTTATCTCATTTGTGAATTCATTATTTCCTACCTGATTTTGGCTTTTTTAAAACCATATTAGTTCTACAGGTATGTAATTTAAAAAATGTTAAGCATTACAAAAATATTTTGTAATCATTATGAAAGGAGTGAAAACTGCAACTAAACAAGAATATCAGATCATTCATGATCATGCCATTTAGCTACAAAGTCAAAAGAATTATCTATACTCACAGATTCTAACTTCCCTTTCTCGCACTCTTGAACCTACTCTAGTAATTTTCAGTCCCACCTCTTCTCCAAAATTGTTTTCTCAGTGTTACCACTGGTTTTCACTTGAATACACTAGACATAATATATTAGAACTCGTTTTACATAACCTATCATCAATATTGGACCGAATGGAAAACTCCTTTTTCATTTTGCTTTCAGGACTTTGAATTTTCAGGAAGGGAAACACACTTATCTCCTTTCCCCTCTGCCTGTCTGGTTTGTCCTTCTTCCTCTGGTTTGTTTGTCTTCATTTCCCAACTTTTACATGTCTCAGTGTCCCAGGATTCAGTTCTTGATCTTTTTTCCTCATTCCTTTTACTAATGTGGATATACTGGTGATCTTCAAAGTTATATCTCCAGCCCAAATCTCTTTCCTTAATTTCAGACCTGTATATCAAACTGTCTACTCGATGATTCTTTTTCGATAGCTCTTGGGTGTTGGAGACTTAAGGTGTCCAAAATTGAACTACTGATACTCTTTCTCACACCTGCCCTTCAAATAGACTTTCTTGCTTGAGTTAATGACAGCTCTTCCAATTGCTCTGCCAAAAATTTGGTGTCATCCTCAACTCCTGTCTTTCTCTGTCTCTTACACCTCACATCTAGTCTGTCAGCAAATCTTGTCAGATTACCTTCAAAATACACCCAGAAGCCAATCTTATCTTCCAGGACCAAGCCACTATCATCTGCTGTATAGATTAGTGTAAGAGGTGACTAATTGGTTCTCTTTTTCTTTTCCATTCCTTACTACCTTCCTTCCTTCCTTCCTTCCTTCCTTCCCCTCTCTCTCCCTCCTTTTGTCTCTCCCTCCTCTTTTTACTTATTCTCCATCAATTCTACTCTTTTGATCAATTCTAAACACAGTGGAACTGTTAAAAGACAAGTCAGATTATTTTGTTCCTCTGCTCAAAATTCTAATTGCCTGTTTCCCTCAGAGTACATGCCAGATGCTTCTCAATACCCATAATCTGTACATCTCAGATCTCTACCTCTGCCTCTGCCTTGATTTTATATTTTCTGTCTCTTTCAAACTGTTCCATTGACACTAAATTTCTCACTATTTCTTAAAGACTCCAGGCATACCTCTGTACTTGCTGTTGATTTGATCTGGAATGCTCTTCCCTCAGATAGCTTCCTGGCACACTTATTTTTTATTCCTTTAGTTCTTTACTTAAAAGCCACTTTTTGGCCAGCCTAAGATTTTGCCCATCCCTCCCCTCACAGCACATCAAAATGTTATTGATTTCTCTGCTTTAGTTTGTCTTCTCTAACATGCTGTATGTTTTCCCCAACCCGTTTATTGTTTATGTGCGTTTACTTCACTCTCATGACTAGGATCATTGTCTGTTCACTGCCATACAACCTCAGTGTCTAGAAAAGGGCCTAGGATACAGTACTACACAAAGATTTACTCAGTGAATGCAGTTTGACCTACCGTGTTATTTTAAACATTATACTCATTCTCACTTTAACCTAAAACAAGTTTAATGTAGAATCATTCTGAGAATTATGTGCATTTTAAATATTCTTTTTGGCTTTTTCTAATAAGCTCTGTTTTTCCATTTGGGGAGCAAAGACCAATATAGTAGTTACTTACTGTTTTATAATTGACATTTCTAGTAGTTTAAATTAAGGCAAAATGGATCAAAGAAATAACAAGCTTTATTTATATTTTATTAAGAAATAGAAAATAGAATGGTGGTAAGTATACTAGGCCTTGAACACAGTTTTGCAAAGGTTAATGAGTCCTCGATATCTGAAATAAAGAGACAAAGTTGAAGTGTGTTGCTCCCTGTAGTGAGAGAGCTATGCTGGTCACGCACAGCCTTTTCTCACACAGCAGCCTGCTCCTCTTCTATGTGGATTTAGGACAAATAGGGTTTAAGGACTAATGGACTTCAGAGGGATAAGTGGGAAGACATCATCTGAAGCAGCATGGTTCATTGGGTGTGACAAGTGTTGATTGGTTGTCAGTCTGAGGCACATTTATTCAAATAAGGTTGTCTCTGGAAAGGGCGTTTTGGGCCTCATCGGCTGCCGTAGGAGGGCGCCGGCCGTGGTGGCGCCACGTTCTCTGTGGTGGCTGCCCACGAATCATTTGGCCCTCGGGGTGGTTCCCGGCCACCATGGCGTTTACCCTGTACTCGCTGCTGCAGGCTGCCCTGCTCTGCGTCAATGCCATCGCCGTGCTGCACGATGAGCGTTTCCTCAAGAACATTGGCTGGGGAACAGACCAGGGAATTGGCGGATTCGGAGAGGAGCCAGGAATTCAGTCTCAGCTAATGAATCTTATTCGATCTGTAAGAACTGTAATGAGAGTGCCATTGATAATAGTAAACTCAATTGCAATTGTATTACTTTTACTATTTGGGTGAAGATCAATGAGGGAAATGGAGACTCAGAAGAAGAGATTCCAGCAGAAGTTATTACTTTGGTCTTTTTTGGAATATACATATCTTAGCTGGCTGTCCTTGGACTTGACAAAAATGTAAATGTGATGATAAAACCAGAGTCCCTATTTATCTGATTTTTTACAATGTCGCACTTACAGTTTCATTACAAAAAGATCAGATCATCAGAGGCAGTTAACTGTCCAGGATTGGAATACATTTGATTGTTCACTGTTAAGAAAAGTTCATGCAATGGTAAAGATTGTTCAAAGGGTGCAGAACTGTCACTTCCATGTTTTTAGAGCTTTTTCTCTCACTTCTCAGGGATGAATTTTTTTTTTAAACTTTTGAAGTTTCTTGTGACTTAGCTATGGATGCTCAGAGAGTGATTATCCTCCTAGATAAAATTAAAGGATTTTAAAACATAATTGCTACATATAAAATGAAAAATATGTAATTGGGATGATTGTATTTTGAACTCTTTGGTTAAATATTTTGTCTATATTGTCTTGGCTATGAAAAATTCGAATTTATAGCAGCTATTGAGGAGCAATACAATATGACTTTAGGGAGAATTATAACTTTTTAAGTCAGATAGTCACGTAGTGATGGTGTTTTTGCTTTACATTCTTTTCATGCATTTCTTATTTTAGTAATTGGCCTGAATGATGAGACCAGATCAGTATCTACATATTTTCATTGATAGAAAAATCTGAGTAGAAAAGTCTATGCCCTTTTTACAATGATGACTTATTTTTTGAAATCAACATAAATATTAGCCTGCAAGAGCAATCCTAAACAATCACAATTATAAACTATACTAAGAAGACTTATCTATATAAGAAGACTTTATTGTGAAGCATTTATGTGTCCCCAAATTATCCATGTTTTCAGTTTTTAGAGTAGTATATTAAGGAGTGTGATTCTTAATTCTTCTTTCCATCTGTCACTAGGGCATTCATGCTGGATGAGTTTTTGTTTTGCTTTGTTTTTTGATGTCTTAGACCATCCTATATTTTGCTCATCCCATAATACAGTTTTATGCAGAAAGATTAAAACTATGTAAATGGTTTTTCTGGAAATTATTGGTTATAATATTTTAAAGGGGATGGAATGGCACCTTTGTTTATAGGACAACATTTGTAAATAAAGTAAAATTTAAAAAAAAACAAAAACAAATAAGGTTGTCTCTGATTGGCTTTTCTTTCAGAAGGAACTGGGTGACATTGCTTGATTGGTGAGTGAGGCCTGTGGTCACTGATTGATTAAACTCATTCAAAACTGATTCTAGTGGCTTCTTGATCCTACATTTTCTTTCACGCTCCTAGGAAACACCTAGTTGTTATGTGTCTAATCTTTGTGCTCACATTCTGTTCCCTAAGAAGAATGGCTTTCTCTCATTTTTTTTCCTGGTGATTTGCTCTGTTCATTTTACCTTTTCTAAAAAGTTTTCTTTGTGTTCACTTAAAACTTTTCATATGTCAACTCTTAAATATCACATTGTATTATAGTTGTATATCTGTCTTTAAAGCAAGGGATGTGCACCTGGCCTGTGTGGCTCATTGGCTGAGCATCGACCCATGCACCAAGTGGTCGACAGTTCAATTCCCATCCAGGGCACATGCCCAGATTGTGGGCCCGATTCCCAGTGGGGGGTATGCAGATGGTGACCAATTGATGTTCTCTCTCATCGATATTTCTATCTCTCTCTTCTTCTCCCTTCCTCTCTCTCTAAAATCAATAAAGAAAACAAATTTCAAAGAGACTGAAAAAAAATTTTTTTAAATAAAATAAAGCAATGGATTTGCATTTTCTTGCATGTGGTTTGTACTTCCTAACTGTTTTGTGAATTAATAAATAAGATGAGTAAGAGATGGAATCTGCAAATTTTTTATTCTTTTTTTTTTTTTTTAGTATATATTTATGGATATTTTAGAGAGAGAGGAAGGGAGAGAGAGATAGAAACATCTATGTAAGACAGAAACATCCATTGGCTGCCTCTTGCACACCCCCTACTGGGGATCAAGCGCACAACCCAGGCATGTGCCCTGACTGGGAATTAAACTGGGACTTCCCAGTCCATGGGATATCGCTCAATTCACTGAGCCACACCAGGCGGACATATTTAAAATTCTTTATCAATAGGATTATCACAAAACATTAGCTTTTTATGGATTTAAAAAAAAAAACCTAGTGGTTATGGCTCACAAATGAAGGAAGTAAAGAAATATGAAAGTGAAAAATGAATGTCAGAAGAACTTGTGATTACACCAATGTTTGAGAAGGCTGATTCACTAACTGGTGGTCTACTTAAAGTGAATGATGACAGCATTTTAAGTGAAAAAGATCAAAATGGTAGAAGGGGGAATTTATATATTTTTTATTTCTAAGTAATGGAGTATCTGTAGTGATTACTTTTACTGGAATTAAAATAGCATAATGTAGTGTACAGGCCAAGGCAGGAGAATACTCAACTATATTGAATGCTGTTGAAAGGTTAAGTTGAGGACAAGTGACTCTGACAAAGAGCATTTTTTTTTTTAAGATTGTTTTTTCTTTATTGATTTTAGAAAGAGAGGGAGGGAGAGGGAGAGAGAGATAGAAACATCGATGGGAGAGAACATCTATTGGCTGCCTCCTGCGTGCCCCCACTGGGTATCGGGCCCACATTCTGGGCATGTGCCCTGGACAGGAATCAAGCCACGACCTCTTGGTACATGGGTCGACGCTCAGCCACTGAGCCACACTGGCCATGCACAAGGAGCATTTTTAATAAATAGTTGCCAGTAGCCAGACTGTAGTGAATAATGTAAACAGCATCTTAGAGAATTTTTACTGGGAAAGGCAATAGAGAAATGGATGGTGACAAAAGACAAATGTGGAGTTCAAGGGAGTTTTCTTTTATTTCGTATTTTAAGATGGGAGCTTCTCGATGTTGTTATAAAACATCCAGGAGAGAAAGACATGTTTATTGAATTTAAGTTTATTCGCATTTTCAAGTATTTGAAAGCTGGTTGATTGTATTACATTCTATTTTAAAGATTATAGTAAACTAATTGTCCATAGTACCTCTATAATGCACAATTTTATGTAAGTTGTTCATTCAGAATTAGTTGCAGAGTGAATATTGTCATATACTGAATATGCAGATAATTACTTAAAAGTTGTACTATCATAAACAGATTTTAAAAATTATATAATAATGAATATATAAACATTAAGACCATACTGAATAGAATTCATCATTCCTTAATGATTCCAGACATCACAGTCCCTTTGACAGTATCATCATAAATCCCTATTGTAAGGTACTCTAAAATATTAGGTTATATTAACTTAAGAGTTTTATAGATTCTGGGGAAAGGGGAAGATTTTATTTATGTACAATACAAAAGTAAACTAGTAAACTATCACAGATTATTACTTTTGTATTTTAAAGTTCTAAAGTACAAAAAGCATGCCTTCTGTAGCAAAGGTGTCTTTGGCACATACTGTGTGCTCAATCATTATAGGTCCAATGCATGAATAAACAGTTGAATGGATGATTGAATACTTGTTGATGAATTTGTTTAGAAAATGCATACCTTTAATTTATTGAAAGAATATTTCAATGCCTAGTTATAAAGTTTTCTTATTTAAAAAATATGCATAATTTTCAGAAATTATTGTTTATAACTACAAATGGAATAATAATATAGATATATATGCTATCATCGTACTTAAAAACACTTAAAAATAAATATTACTTTCAAGGTAAATTGAGAAACATGTATTTTGAAGCCAGATTTCCTGGGTTTTTGATCTGGGTCTGCTTTGACCAGCTGTATGGGCTTAGGCAAGTTACTTAGCCTTTCTGTGCCTCGTTTTCTTGCTTTGTAAGATACTGAACAGATTGCCTACCTTCCAGAATTTGTGGGAGGATTTAAATGCCCTTGAGACATGTAAACTGCTTATAATAATGCACAATAGTTGCATGCTAAGTCCTTAAAAAAATGAATATCATGTTTATTAAAAATGGGTTTCCTTCATTTTAGGACTTAAGTCATACTTTTCAAATAGGTTTTGGTGCTGGTAAAAGTTGTTTTTATTGAAAATGACAAAATACAAAACAAAACCTAATGCAAATAACAGTCATTGTGTTTTTCCTTCTGCTCTGATTCTCAGCTTCATCAAAATTTAAAACTTTGTATTAATATTATTAGTAATATATATTTTGTCCCTTAATTTTAGTTAAACTTTTTATTTATTGTTTAATTTTTCTTATCAAAAAATTAATTATGAATGAAGAGATTTTATATAATAAACAATAGCTGTAGATATTCTTTGTATTTTAAGTATTTAATATTTGCCTGAAAAAAATTGTTTGATTTTTGTTCTTTTTTTTTTTTTTAGGTATTCAAAGCAAATATCTTATGAAGAGTATAAGGTATGTAAAAAATATATTTTCAAAAAATATTATTTGCAGTATAAAATTACTTTATAAAAGATATAGTAAAAAAAAAAACTAGAAAATTTTTGGTTGTAGAGACATTTACTTTGAAAAAGTAATTTAAAAACACGCGTTATTGATAATGGTATGTTTTTGATAAAAATCAGGGTTTTTTTAAGAATAGCTATGTTTTTGCTTTTATGGAAAGATGTACACTTAGTATATATTAGAAATATTTTGGGAACATTTTGAAAAACAGTATTATTTATTTTTAGGTCAAAGAGAAAATTAATTCCATGGATGACCTTGATGACTTAATTCACTCAACTGAAACAGTTTCAGAACCTTGCCAGTCACCGTACTCCAAGTGTAAAAATTTCACGTTGCTAATTAAACAACCTTGCAAGCATTGTAAAGGTAGCACCATTGTATAAATATAAAGCCTTTTTGTGTATAGTGTAATAATATATGGACACCTTGTCTAGTTCTGCACCTCAAGGATAGTATTGTTAGCTATTTATCTGGGAAATACATTTTATATTAAAATAAAATGAGAGCGATTGCAGGCTCTCAGCCAAAGAGCTATGATCATTTCCACTGTACTTTTCTCAGTGTGAATAGCAACGTCTCGTGTGTTTATTGACTCTGCTTGTCCCTGATGCCTTCACCCAAGGTCACGTTATGATTTCCCTCCTAGAATACTGAAATAAGCTCAGAACTGTTTTTTTCCTGCTATTTCACCTCCTGGAAACTTAGTCTACATTGCAACCATAATTCCTATATATTTTTAAAATTCAGATCTCGTCGTGTTTAAAACTCAGCTATTACTTCTCTTTCCCCATGGGTACTTGAGAGAATGGTGGTGTTCAAGTCTATTGTATCCTGGATGATATTCTGGCTCCTTGTTGTGTCCCTTATTGATTGAGTGGTATTGAAATCTTATGTTCATTGTAAATGTGTCTACTTCTGTTTGCAGTTCATTTACAGTTCTGTTTGCAGTTCTGTTTGCAGTTCTGTTTGCAGATCATTGACGACTGTTATGCTGCTTATTAATTTTCTTTATGCAGTGACTTTGTTAATTGCGGCTGATACTATTTTTTTACTCTGAAATCTACTTTGTTCGTTATTAATAGAGCCACTTTAACTCAGCTTTCTTTTGTCAGGTGTTCGTGTTATATATCTTATTTTTATGTTTAAAAAAATTGTCTTTGCATGTTAAGTGCATTTCTTACAGGTGGCATATAGTTGCATCTTGCTTTTATATCCAGTTGGACAATCTGTCTTTTACTTGAGGTTTTTAGACCATATTCATTTGATGTGATTATTGATATAGTCATTTTGAATCTGTCATTAGGCTGGTTGATTTCTTTTTGTCCCATCTGCTTTGTTCCCTTTTTCTTTTTTTGTGTGTCTACTTTGAGTTTAATCAAGAAATTATTATGATTTAGTTGTATTGTTTTTTCCTTATTAGCTATAATTCCTTTGCTATTGTAGTGGTTGCTTCTGCGTTGGTTGATGGTAAATGACTCGTAAGTTATCACAGAGCACCTTCAAGTAATATTATATCACATCAGATATAATATAACAAATTTACGATAGTTTACTTCCATTTCTTCTCTTCTAACAGATTCTTCCTAGATCTGTAGGATTATAGTTTTGTGAAGTCATGGATAGATTTGGCCATTGTTTCTTGAAATACCTTTTTCTTTAATCCTCATCCGAGGATACTTTTCCATTTATCTTCAGATAGACTGGGAAGGAGGGAGAGAGAGAGAAACATCCATGTAGAGGGACATATCGATTGGTTGCCTCCCGCACGACCCCAGCCAGGGCCAGGGATGAACCACAACTGGAGCTATGTTCCCTTGGCCAGAATCGAACCCAGGACTCATAGGTCCACGGGCTGACACTCCAACCACTGAACCAAACTGGCCAGGGCTCTTCAAATACTTTTTTCTGCCCCTTTCTTCTACTTCTTTCATGAAATATACCTTAGCCATTTGAAGTTTTCTCACAAGTCACTGATATCAAACTTACTAATCTTTTTTATTTTGTGATGTCTAATATGCATTTTTTCCATCCAGTGTACTTTTCATGGCTGACAGAATTTGCATCTTCTTAAGTGCTACTTGATTTCTTTTGTAAAAAATACCTTTCATTTTTCTACGTATATTTTGAGCTTTGTTTTGGGATGTAGTTAAGTCACTTATGAACAGTTTGATCCCTTTCAGTCCTGCTCTTACGATTTGTTAGGTGAATCCAGAGCACTGCTGGGCTGAGGGCACTACTGAGGCAAGACCTCTCTGACTAGTCTGTTCATTGTCCTGTGGGTTACGGGTTTTTTGAGCCTGGCTAATGGTTATAGACAGTGTTCCTGGTGCTGCTGGGTAAGCACCAGGCACTGTTTCTCTCCACTAGTTTCAGATGTGTTTTTCCCATGGTCTCGAGTGATTTCCCCCGTGTATGCACTGTTCATTCCTCAGCTGAATACCCTCTGTAGATCTCCAGGGCTCTTTTCTGTTCCACTCCCTCCTCTCCAGTGTTCTGACCTGTAAGCTCTACCTGACTTGGTTTCCCCAGACCCTCAGCTTCATCCCTTAACTCAAGGAGACTGTGGACTCTACCTCAGGTCCTTCTCCCTGTGTTTTGGCCTGGAATTTGTCTCAAGTCAGTGAGCTGAGACATACATTAGGCTCACTTCATTTGTTTTGGGAATTATTGTCCTTCACTGCCTGAAATCCGTTGTCTTGAAAGTAAGTTTTTATTGTTTTCTGTCCATTTTGGTTTTGCTTGTTTCAGGTAGGAAGGTATATCAGCACCTGTTACTCCATCTCACTAGAGACAGATTGGTAGAACTTTGGCACATGCTCTAGATGGTTTAGAAGGCTCTTCTTCCTCCTTTGTCTGCTTCCTGCTCATTCTGCATTTGACACTGTGACCATGTCTTCTTCAGGGAAATCTTCCCTGGGCCCAGTGTTGACATGGTTCTAATATATGATCATAGAACTCTTTTTTTGGGGTATCCATCAGAATTTAAAATGGTCATTTTATTTTGTTATTTTAAAAAATTTTTGTTTTCCTTTTTTTTTTTAGAGAGGAAGGGAGAGGGAGAGAGAGATAGAAACATCATAGAAACTTTGATGAGAGAGAACATCAATTGTCCGCCTCCTGCATGACCCCCACTGGGGATTAGGCCCACAACCTGGGCATGTGCCCTGACTGGGTATCGAACTGTTGACCTTTATTGAATAGGTCAACGCTCAACCACTGAGCCACACCAGCCAGGCATAATGATCATTTTATTTGTCTTTCTCCTCTGTTAAACTTTAAGCTAATTTAGAGCCCGGAGTCTTACCTCTTTTGCCTTCAGAGCTTAATCTAATGTCTTCCATACTGTAGGTACTCAACATATGTTTGTTCAATTTATGAATGAGTGTCAAAATGCGCAGTCTTCTTTATATACAAAAAGTATTCATATAATATAATTTATGTCTATTTTTTGTTTTCTCTCTGATGCAGATTCAGATAGCTTACATAAAATCCAGGATGCAGTTCTTGTATCTGAAAGAGCAATGGAACTTGGGGAAAAACAATGTGAATTACATACCCAAAAAGTGAAAACAATGGAAAATGGGGTTAGTGGACTGCACAAGAAGTCATCAGAAACAGGAGAAATAGAATCTCTGTCAGAGCATCAGAAAGTGAAATGGGAACGAGAACTCTGCGATTTAAGGTACTGAACAACTTGGTTTTAAAGAAATATTTGAATATTTAATTATATTCTATAGATATGTAGAAAGTTTGTAATTGCTAACTTACCTTTTCGGGTTTTATAGGAAAGTACACTTCTTTAGTAAGTGGAATATGAAATTCTCGGCAATAACATACCAAGTTCTTAGCAGTGTATACTTCTAGTAATAAGTTAATGTAAATTTTTCAAATCAACATTTGAATGATTGTATAGTGGTCCACCCTATGGAACCTTCATTATTTATATAACAAATTGAATTTTGGTTGTTTTTCATTCTGTATTATATTTAAGGGTGCCGAGAATATTTCTTGTATAAATCTCTTCCTACATTTCTGATTATGTACTGTGAATAAATGCTTTTCCTCTCTTTTTGAATTTCAGTTTCCATTCAGTGTTATTTTGTATTACTTTCAGATGGACAAAATAGTGATTAGAGAATTATATACTTTACAAAATGTTCCCCCTGGTATTTCCAGTACCCACCTGGCACCATACACAGTCACTACAATGCTATTGACTATATTTTGTATGCTGTTCTTTATGAATACATTCTTTAAGAGAGTATTATTGGTTAAAGTATAAGAACATTTTGAAAAGGCTTTTGATCTATGTTTCTAAATTGTTCTCAAGAAAGTTCATATTCCCAACAGAATGTGATATAAGCATTTTTCTCCACAGCAAATACTTTTTAAAAATTTATGCAGTTTTTTTAAATTCACACTGTTTTAGTCTTATACAATGAAAAGTGAAACAGAAAGCGGTAACTGATTAGTTTATTCAACATCTTTTTATAAAAAAAATAAAATAACTCCACACTTTACTCTTTATTATCAACTTCATAAATATGGATCTTGTTTGTTCAAAAGGGATTTTTAAATTTCGATTTCTTGGGGTGGCATATTTAATAAAATTATATAGGTTTCAGGTGTACAATTCTATAACACATCAAGTGTGTATTGTATTGTGTGTTCACCACCGCAGGTCAAAACATTTCCCATCACCATGTATCTGCCCTGTACCTTCTTCTACCTCCCCCAGCCTTCTGGTAATCAGTATGCAGTTCTCTGTGTCGATGCGATTCTTTTTTTTTTTTTTTTTGCTTAATCTCTTCACCTTTTTGACCAAGCCTGACAACACCCTCCCCTCTGAAAATTGTCAGTCTGTTCTCTATCAATGAGTATGTTTCTATTTTGTTGGTTAGTTTATTTTGTTCATTACATTCCACATATGAACGAAATCCCCAAAAGGGTTTTTATAGTGATTTATAAAATAGATAGTGATGAACAAGATAAATTGAAAATGTTACAAAAGATGAAACATAAAAACTGTAGGGCAACAGACATTAGACTCCCTAGACTAGTCTTGGGTTACAGTAGTCAGCAGATATTTCTTGTGTAAGAGACACCTGCACATGCTGACTTACACTGTAAATCATTTTTAGAAGAACCTGCAATATTCTGTGAATCTAAAATTCTATTTCTAGCCCTGGACACTTTGGCTCAGCAGTGAGTGCCAAGGGTCTTTGGTTCAATTCCAGTCAGCAGCACATACCTGGGTTGCAGGTTTGATCCCGAGCCCCCATGGATGTTGAGCAGGAGGCAACTAATCAATATGTCTCTTGCACATCAATGTTTCTCTATCTCTCTCTCTCTCACTCCCTCCCTCCTTCCCTTAAAAATTTTTTTTTATTTCTAGTGAATTAATAAACTTATTCATAAACAACAACTCTTTTTAATTAGTAACTAAATCATCTGTCCTAATAGAGGAATAATTAGGACTGTGGAATAAAGGATAATTTCAACTCTACCTTTACTGAATAATTTCAAAATTCCTTCCAGCAATAAATACCAGAGTTACTATTGAGTAAAACTTACTCAGTAGCAGAATGTTTTTTCATTGCTGCTTTTCAGAGATGTCTATATACCTATCTTTTGGAAGAGATTCAAGAGAGAAATAAAAACAAGAAACCTAGAACGGAAAAAATTGGGGAACAGAAATTTTTATAAGGATAATAAAACAACATGTGTAGAACCAGATCATAATGTGAACTTCATATTTTGTAACAAAATGAATTTTAAGATAAGTGTATTTAACTGCAGATTTGCCTTAAAAGAAGAAAAAGAGAAAAGGCAAAGAGCTGATCTATTGTATGAAAAAAGTAGGGAGCAGCTAATGAAAATAGAAGAGCAATATGCTAAAGAGACTGAAATGAACAGAGAACTTGAAACCACTGTTAGAACACTAGAGATGGAACTGAAGAGTGTCAGGCAGAGTTTATGTCAGGTAAATTTAATTTTGGTAAAAATTTCTTATTTCTAACAGTATTTCATCAGTATTTGTAATATCCCTTTGATTTAATGTACATTACTAGGTTTAAAACAAAATAGAAGTTATCTCATTAAAATATGAACTGTGGCCCTGACCAGTTTCACTCAGCGGTTAGAGCATCGGCAGAGGACCAACGTGTCTGGGTACAATTCCCAGTCAAGGACATATATCTGGGTTGCAGGTTCGATCCCCAGCCCTGGTCAGGGTCGAACGGGAGGCAACCAAAGTGTCTCTCTCATATTGATATTTCTTTTCTCTCCCTCCCTTCTTTCCACTCCATCTAAAAATCAATGGGAAAATATCTTCAGTTGAGGATTAACCAAAAAAAAAAAAATCTATTAAAAAAATATGAACTGTGACAATTATGACTAAAATTATTAATTTATTACTATTCTTGGCATCTATAGATGATCTGTATACTTCATCTAAATGAAAAAATAGACAATAGGTGGAGACTAACCATTAACTTAAATGTTAATTTTGGCTTTCTTAATGTTAACATCAAACTAAATTGCCTTGAGACTGTGATGAAACTAGTCAAATGTTCATAAAGAAATTTTATATCACAATTGTGTATTTTTGCTCTGTGGCAAATTTAGCTATCATTTAAATTAAGATTTGAGTTTTTCATGGAAAATAAAGATTCTTGTGCCTAAAAAGGCTACTGTCTTTTAACAGTTTTTCAAGTGTTCTGTTCTTAAGCTTTGGACTCTTTTTAATGGTATGAGACCAAAATTAAATGAAATGTGTCCCTAGGTTGTAGAAGAGCAGAATGAAACTCAGAGGCAACTTTATCAAGAACAGTACACCAGGAAATTACAAGAGAAAAACCTGACCAATCTGCTTGGCGAAGAAAACGAGCTAGAAATAGCTTATAAGAAAATGAAGTCTGAGGTATTTATTTAGTCATTTTCAAATGTCTGTGTGTATGTATTTGTACGTATATATTATAAAAACCAATATTGTACATATGGAAATTTATACCAATGCTTATATATGTTATAGAGGATTTTAAAAAGATGTGTGTGTGTGGCATTTTGGTCCATTGGATAAAATGATATTCTTAATTCAAATCCATTTGTCTCCAAAGTCAAGTAGTGACATTCACAAGAGGGGAACACTTACTGTTTTCTATAGGAATTGATGAGTTTTCCATGATCTCCAAGATATTGCTGCTAACAGCAGATGTTCCCGTTTTTGGCAGTGATTTCATTTCCTTGATGTATTAATAGACAGGTTAGATTTTCCTTCCACTGGTGGTAAGGAGGAAAAGTGTAGCCAGTTCAGAGATCATATTTTGGATGTCGTTCTTCTACTTTTGAAAAAAGTAACAATTAGTGCTAAGTAGTACCCCATTGAAATAAAAAGAGCTTTTATTTTTTTTTTTATCCTCACCCGAGGACATTTTTTCATTTTTTGTTCAGATAGAGTGGGAAGGAGAGAGAGGAAGAGAGAGAGAGAAACATCCACGTGAAAGGGACACATCGAGTGGCCGCCACCCGCACGACCAACCAGGGCCGGGGACAAACTGCAACCGAGGCACATGCCCTTAGCGGGAACCGAACCCGGGTCTCTCTGTACCGCAGGCCGACGCTCTAACCGCTGAGCCAAACCGGCCAGGGCTAAAAAGAGCTTTTAAAGAGAAGGAAGAGAAGGATAGGTGATAATAGCTACTTAGTAATAATTTATTGATAAGTATTTTATTCCTACTAAAATAGCTCCGTGTATTTCCCCCATTTCACATTTATTACTACTTTAAACACCATGAAGAGAAAATAGAAGTTATTGCAGCAACACATGAGCTCATGATTTTCTAAGAAGAGCTCTGTAGATTTTATCTTATTTACCATGTGTTTTTTGAAACATAAGGCTTCTTCACACTAGAGAACTGTGGATTGGTACAAGAGCACTGATTGTGGAGTCAGAAGACCTGGGAAATCTTGGACTTGCTTATTTTTTTAACTTCTCCATTCCAGATTGTGATAACTGAATGAGTTCACTGATGTGTACAGAAGTGCTAAGGACAATGTGTAGATTATCAGTTACTAGTAGATTTAGTTTTTATAACTCACTATGAAAATATTAGAAAAGTAGAATATCTATGGAATACTTTCAGGAAAAAATAATAGGAAATTTAGTCTATCCTAATCTATGCAGGGTTAACACTCTTACTGTGGGGTAGCTGCATATTCAGACTATACACTCAAATTTTAAGTGCAGTCAGAGTTATTAATCTTTAGTTTAATGCATTCTGGGTTATTAAATTTTTATTTAATTCATTGTGGGTTTGAGGTGATTTGGAGACAGGCCTTTCCAATTCTGAGACTCTCAAAAATTCTCTTCTAATTCCTTTTGAACTTTCAAGAATTCATAATCTTACAGCACATTTTTTAACATTGGGAAGTTCATGCTTGCATAAAGTTAGAGGTTTAGATCAAAATTCATTTTTTTCCAAAAGGATATTCACTTATTGCACTTTTTATTATATAAACATATAGATTATTCTTTAATTTCAGAAGATATGATATGTCATTTCATTGAGTGCTAGCTACAAGTCTTTTATGTTTCACTTAGGTTTTTTTTATTTATATTTCACTTTGTATTTAAAAACATTTTTGAGTTACAGTTTGTATTCAATATTATTTGTATTAGTTTCAGGTGTACAGCATAGTGGTTCGACAAGCTTATCCCTTACAAAGTGTTCCCTCGGACGTTTCCAGTACCCACCTGGCGCCACACATATTTTTTTCAGAATTATTGACTATATTCCCTATGCTGTACTTTACATCCCCATGACTATTCTGCAACTACCAATCTGTACTCCTCAACCCTTTCCCATTTTTCACCCAGTCCACCCACCCCACTTTCCTCTGGCAACCACCAGTCTGTTCTCTGTATCTATGAATCTGTTTCTGGTTTGTTTGTTTGTTTTTGTTGTTCTTCTTCTTCTTTTATATTGTCCTTTAGAATCACATATACGTTAAATCATGTGGTATTTGTTTTTGTCTGACTGATTTTACTTAACATAAGACATTGTGTGTTTATTCATGTTGTTGCAAATGGTAATATTTCATTCTTTTATATGACCAAGTCATATGCAACTTTGTCCACTTGTCTATTGATGGGACTTGGGCTGCTTCCATGGCTTGGCTATTGGAGAAAATGCTACAATAAATGTAGTGGTGGAAATATTCTTTTAAATTTGTGTTTTGAGTTTCTTTGTATGTATAGCAGAAGGGGAATTGCTGGGTCATAGCTAGTTGCATTTTTAATTCTTTATGGAATCTCCATACTGTTTTTCTGCACCACTCTCCATTCCCCAAAAACAGTGCACGAGTGTTCCCTTTTCTCCACATCCTCACCAACACTTGCTGTTTGTGGATTTATTGATGATAGGCATTCTGACAGGGGTGAGGTGGTTTCACAATGTGGTTTTAATTTGCATTTCTCTAGTGATTACTGACAATGAGTATCTTTTTTATGTCTATTGGCCATCTGTGTGTCCTCTTTGCAGAAGTGTCTATTCAGGTAGTCTGCCCAGTTTTTAATTGGATTGATTATTTTTTTGGTGTTGAGTAGTATCAGTTCTTTATAAATTTTGGATATTAACCCCTTGTCAGACGTAAGATAGGTGCCCATGTTCTCCCATTACTAAATGTGTGTCTTCATTTTATTGATGGTTTCCTTTGCTGTGCAAATACTTTTTAGTTTGATGTAATCTCATTTATCTTTCTATTCTTTCTCTTCCTCGAGGAAATATATCAGATATATATATAAGTTTATTTATATATATATATATAGAAATAGATATATATATGTGTGTGTGTGTGTGTGTGTGTGTGTGTGTGTGTGTTTTAGCATACTCATTTTCATGGCAGCTTTCTTTTGTATTTTCATTATAATTAATTTATGATTTTATGTTTATAATGTACTTAATTTTTAAATTCTGGCTTTTATTCTGCCATTTTTATTATATATTTAGTAGTATTTACACTTAGGAAAGTTGAGATTTATGCATCATTTCTCTTAGAGGTTTGGAGATTTCTTTTCCCACTAAACCTTATTCTTTTAGTGCTTTCTCCATTATCATGATGAGGCAGCCAGATAAAATCTGAGGATAATGTTTAATAGAATGTTTAGAAAGTTACCTTATTTCTCTATCATCACTTCTGTGAATGGATATAGAATCTGTATATAGTTCATATATTTTAGAATAACTTGTTTGGGAAGGTCATTATAAAACCTGTCGAAGTAGGCATTTACTTCATTTTCTCTTAATTTTAGAAACATTGTCCAAGCATGGAAATACTCATGTCATTATGGTATGCACACCCACCACAGAGAATTTTAAAAAATTATGGAGAGCCACCATTGGATTTTTTTTTAAGTTTACTGAGATTGTATGATTATAACTTTATAATTCACATCGTATAATTTGCCCCTTTAAAGCGTACAATTCGGTGCCTCCGTTTATTCAGAGAATTGTGCAACTACCACCTCAATCAATTATGGAACATTTTCATCACCCCCAAAAGAAACTCCACATCTCTTAGCTCTCACTCTCAGCTTCTAATCTCCCTGCCCCAGGCAACAGCCAATCTAATTTCTGTCTCTGTAGATTTGCCTATTCTGGATATTTTATATAAATGGAATCACACAATATGTAGTCTTTAGTGACTGGCTTCTTTCATTTAACCTCACATTTTCAAGGTTCAACCATATTGTAGAACAATACTTCATTGAAGTATTGTCACTTTCTTTAATCTAGACAAGGGTCTGCTTTTTCCTAACAAACTTCTCAAAATTTAGTGGCTTAAATAAACAACACTTATTCTGTTCACAAATCTACTCTTAGGAAAGGTGTGGTCAGGACAGCTTGTCTCTGTTCCCCTCAGCTTCCACTGGGGCAGCTGGACGGCTGGTGGCTAGAATCATCTGCACACTGGTTCACTAACACAGCTGGCGGTTGATGCTGACCCCTGGACAGAAGGCTAGCTGGGCGGATGGTGGGACATCTGCCCTGGAGCACTGAGCTCTCACTGTGACTGAGCTTCACCTCACGGGGGCTGGGCTCCCACGTGGAGCAGCCTGACACAGTTAGCCAGGCAGAAGCTGTGTTGCCTTTTCTAAGAGCCTGGAAATTCACACAGCGTCACTTTCACTGCATTGTGTTCATTAGAAGCAAGTCACTAAGGTGGACCCATTTTCTACGTTTTTTATGGAATGAATACTTAAAAACTTAGGGCACAGTAAAAAACCAGCATGGCCCTGGCTGGTTTGGCTCAGCAGTAAGAACATCGGCCTGTGAACTAAAGAGTTGCAGGTTCAGTTCCCTGTCAAGGGCACATACCTGGGTTGCAGGTCCAGTTCCACACCCCATTCAGAGCCCTGTGGGAGGCAACCAATTGATGTGTCTCTCTCACATTGTTGTTTTTGTCTCTCTCCATTCCTTCCTCCCTCCCACCCTTAAATCTTCCTGAGGTCTTAAGCATTTTACAGTCTGGGTTTCATCCTTAGACCATGTTGTCCTAGAAGCACCATGGATTTGCTCTTAGCCCAGAAGCTGTTTCTTTATTTTAGCATTATTTGACAATTGGATGTGTGGGAGAAACTATAAATGGGAAATGGATTTTGGAAACCAATAAGTCCTGGTTCTTTTATATTTAATAGTCTTTCCATAGCTTGTCTTTCTCATCAATTTTACTTGCAGCTGCTTCCAGCAAGAATCCTTTTTTATGCTCATTTCAGTGTCCTTGCTCACTTGCCTAGAAGCACTGGCTGTCAGCCTCCTCAGGGGCCAGCAGGGCTCCACCTCCCTCTCTTGGAGGCCCTTTGGGTTTTCATTCTCGTGCTTCTTCACATTATGCAGGTTCCACCTCCCTCATGCTTCAGAGGCACTCTCACAGGAGCATGGTTATTGGGGTGGGTGGGGGGGCAATCTTTTTAACCTCAGTATCTGTGCCAGCTACTTATTGCTTCTAAACAAACCTCTAAACTCATTGGGTCAAAACAACATTTATTTTGTTCACAAATCTGCAGTGAGGCCCAGCTCAGTGAGGCCAGCTCATTCCTTCCTTACAGGCCGTCAGCTGGGATGACTTGAAGCTGGGAACTGGAATCATCTCAAGGCTTGTTCATTCTTGTGTTTGCCGATTGCAACAGGCTTTTGGCTGGGACGTAGGCTGGGCAGTCTCGGCTCTGTGTGGCCTGGGCTTCATTCTTCACAACACGGTGCTGGGTTCAGAGTGAGCTTCCCTGGAGAGAGCATCAGACGGAAGCTGCATCACACAGTCATGGGAGGCACACAGCAGTTCCACCACATCCTGTGCGCTGGAAACCAGTTACTCACTGAGGCCAGAGCCTGATTCATGAGAGAAGTGCCAAAGAATCTGTAGACATGTTTTAAAAACTCTCCGTTACTTCCCAAATGGTCATTATATCTAAAGGAAGTAGTTCTTCCTAAGTCATAATCGCTGAAACATCAGCTAGTTTGTTGTTGTTGATGTTTGTGTGGTTTCGTATGTTCTCTTATTTTCTGGGAAATAACAAAGAATAATAAGATAGCACTATTAAATTAAACCATGGTTTTAGTTTTGTTTTTTAGTTTAGTTTTGTTTTGTTTTGTTTTAGTTCTAAAAACTGGAGGGCTCATCTCACTAAACTTTTGCAGTGAGAGATGTGATTTCTCCTTAATCCTGGGAATCATTTCTTTTTAGAATGCAGTTCAAATTCGAATCAAACATTTGTAGTGCAGTAAAAGGCTCATGGCATTAGAACTCAATATTTATGAGATTCATTAATTAGAGTTTCATTTTTCAAGTCTGATTTGGGGAGGCGCTTATTAACTAAGGTCTAAACAACTCAATTTGATATCCCTGAAACATATTTAAAATTATGAAGAGTTAAGTGTAGGAGGAGGTAAGAGGCTTTCTACTAAGAGGTGACATATAGTCATTTGTAGAGGAAGACATGAAACAATCATAGAAAAAAGATTGTAAAATTAAGTGCAGATGTTAGTGGCAAAGATGACAACAGGAAAAGATATATTTCTGTGACTCCTGGCGGTTTTAACTTTGTTCTTGATTCTGAATAATTCATTGTTCCACAATCTAGGACTCTTCTACAGTACAGATAACATTTTATTGCAACTGAATTCATTTCAAAATTTTATACTGCTGTTGAGTTAGACTCTTCTCAGTCTATACCTTCATAACCAAACTATATCATTTTATTCATTCAGAATGATCACCTTACAGCAAAACTGAAAGCTGCATATTCAGAATGTCAACTCCTACATGAAAACAATAAATGTCTTCAACGGGAGTTATTATTTATGAAAACAACAGATAAGCAACGTGAAAATCTCGAGGATGAAAACGAGAAGTTGAAACAAGAAGTCATGAACCTCAAAAGACACATGGAAATGAATATGGTAGAATTCAGTGAAGTAAAACAGTATAAAGTGAAGACTGAAGAACAAGCAAGACAGCAGGTAGCAGAAAAATTAAAACAAGTCCATCTAGTTTTAGAGGTCAATTTATTGATCTTTAATGTGCTTTAATTCTTTTCACTGTTAAGTACATTTTGGATATATACAGTGTTTCCATTTCTTCTACTTCCTTTAATAGCAATTTCTTTTGTAGATTTCTGGAAGGAAGGTGGCATTTGTTTTTCCCTTTCAGTATTTCAGTTTCCATCATTATTATCACTAAGTTGATCTTTCAGAATGATTCTTACTAAAGGATTGTTTTATTTTTAAGACCAGTCCATGTAAAACAAGACTATTAGGAAGAAAAGACAGAAATGTGGTTTAAAATTTGTCCAATACTCTTGAATTTTTAATTTATATAAACTTGAAGCTTTTTAAACTGATTCTATTATTATTTGAATTATCAGATTATATGAGTACTAATACAAGGATGATTCAACTTTATAACTCAGATTTAATCCAGCTTTCTTTCACATTTAAAGTTGATCTCTGAGTCTTTTGACTCAAAACTGAAGAAAACAAATATACTATAAGTGTTCGGGTTATAAGTACTTAAAAAATGTACCCTTTTATTTGCTGTAGATACAAGGAGTATCTCAAGAGTTTAATTCTATAATGAGAAGGAATTTGGAATGCCAAAATAAACATCTAAAGTCAGAACTCTCCAAAATGCAAACTTTTCCAAATTGCAACAAAATAGAATTGGAACACTATAAGAGACTCAACCTAGAAGAACTAGAGTACAGAAAGTCGTTGGAAAATAAATTAAACAAGTAAGTCAAAATGCGGAATCAGAGAAAATAAATTTAACTCATCAATTAGGTCCTAAAGCATAATTTTTAACTAGCCATGTTCATGAGATTAGTAGAACATGAAAGCTAACTAAAAAGTTTAACTTTGGAAAATTATGGTAGTAAATACACTGACCTTTCAAATGTTCTTCCAGGGCAGTTTGCATCTCTCCCACTTTTTTGGTTTTACGTACCTGTCTTTTTCCCCCTTCATATTTCCATGGAGTTAATCTGATCTAGTAGTCTTTAAACTGAGTGTTTTTGAGGCTTTATCACTTAGACAACAATATTATTATAGAATTGCTTGTCAGAATTCCCCTAAGTAGAAATATTTAAGATAACAACCTTACGCACAAAGGGTTTAGTTACTCCAACACATTCTGGCACTTGGTAATTTTCTTTCTTGATTGTGATCTTTGTAATTATCACTAATGGGCAACTTTAGACAAACTACCTTTATAGTTTTTCTACTCTACATAGAAGCATGCATGTTAAATAAGGAGAGATTAACACAGGGGTTATCACTGACAAAGTGGATAAAAAGAAGAAGGTGGTGTGCGGGAGGGGAAGACAGAGAGGGCAGATCCCACCTCCAGTGCTTTGGTAACAGTGTTTGTCATAAGCCGATGGCCTCTGGAGCCGTTTTAGTTCACTGGGATCACCAGCTAGGCTGTCTTGTTCTCCCTTAGAGGTTGTTGCTCTAAACTCTGCCTGGGTGTCAAATGGTTCATATCCCCAAGGTAACGAGTGTATTGTACAAGAGTGGTGAAAGCAGATGCTTCACAATGTCTGGAAGGGATTTGTCATCTTCTTTTTTAATCTCTAAACTGGTGTACTAAACATGTTGAAGGCCATCCTCAAGAATCATGTAAGTACAGCCCTTCCAGAAGGCAGCCAGTGTTACCTGAGAAGCCGTCCGTATCACTGACAGCCATTTCTCTCCCCTCCCTCCTTACAATTTGTTACTTAGAAACCACCCCCCCACTTAAAAACATAAGTTCTTCTTTAGAACAATTTAGAACCTATACTTATACATAGTAGTTCTGCTCTGATACATTTTTGGTGTTAAAATGCTGTTATAGGGAAATTCCATTTACTACATGGCAACTTTTTTTTTAAATGCAAGTCTGCTTAAGGAAAAATGAAATACTGAGCACTTGTGTTGTACAATCTTCACAGGACTATGGAGAGGCTGACAGAGGTCCATGGTAAATACCGCCTGCAGAAACAGCACTGCCACGACTTACTCAGCACTGTTCACAGGAGGCCAGTCCAGCAGACACTTTACGTTGTGAACACTAGTAATAGATTTGTGCTCAGTGTACCGTCCACTTCAAGAAGAACTTGAAGATTCCTAAGAGAGCTGAATTGATGAAGGTTATTATATTATCTGTTTTTCCCTTGGGTTACAGATTGCTGGTAGAACTCTTGTGTTTAATTTGCTGAAATTCTGAGTTGCTTAATAGACTCGTGCACACTAATAGCAGATCTTAATTATGTGTGCTAACATAGAAAGGAGACAGAAATTTCACAGTCATTTTTAAGTCCTTGGATCTCTCATTTTCAAGAGATACCTTATCATTAGCTTTAATCAATAAGTATGACTAAACTGACACATTTTAAATTTCTTAAAAAGCTGCATTATATTTGCTTTTACAAATTAAGTATTAATGCCTAATAACCAGTGGTACACTTGCAGATGCTTTGGCTTACTGTCTAATGGATTTTACTTTGGTGATGGTTCGTGACAATCTTTAAGTTCGCTGCACCCCTATTTTTCCACCCCTGAACATAAATAAATGATTGACATCCAAACACTTAACTGTATATGGATGTTATTTAAATGAAACTGAGAGAAACTCTCAATAATTAAATCAACTTGCAGCACTAGAAGGATTGACTGTCTTCAAGTAAACAAGTTTGTCTTCTTCTTACATGAGAGAACAACCTTAATTGCTCTTTACTTCAGCATTTTCATTTCAGTTTTTATAAAATCTCTTGCTGAGCAAGTGTACATTTCCTAAATAGCTAAACTAAGCAAATATTTCCATTTTTATGTTTTTAATTTATTTTTTAATGTTTTCATTTTAAAATGAAATTCAGTATGTTCGTATAACTTCCTGCACTTGACTGGTGAGTGAGATGGCGGTGACAGGGGGTCTGGAAGAGCAACTAGCGTCATGTGTGTGATTACTGATAGATCCCTTCTTCATCTCATTCATTGAGTTCTTCAGCTCCACAGTTTCTGTTTGGCTGTCTTCTATAGTTCTCATCTCTTTGGTAAAGTACTCCTTCTCTTCATTAATTTTATTCCTGAGCTCACTGAACTGCCTTTTGAGTTTCCTTGTATCTCATTGAGTTTCTTTCTTTTTTCTTTTTTTCTTTATTGATTTTAGAGAGA